>CANTUQ010000025.1:0-1247500 GCA_947683425.1 Excoecaria cochinchinensis
AAAACTAAGAATCCGATGCTAAGAATTGCTTTATGATGTTGTGCATGGCTTAAAACACAGTTTATAAAAGGTTTTTGCTTTAGCAAGTTAGAATTTTTGTATAGAAAACTTGAGAAAACTTGGTCTGACTTATGAACTGTAAGAAGTGAGTTTGCTAGACAGAGGTGCCACTTTTTATATGCGGTGAATAAAGCTGAAATTAGGTCAGTCTTATGCTGACCTCACTGTGTTATTATTTTAGCAGATTTTAGCATTTGAGTATACAACAGAACACTGTATTGTGCCCCCTTTTCAAATTCCTTCAATCTCTCGCTCTTTTCTTTGTATCTTTTTATTTTATTTTATTTTAATTGGCACTAGTTTACATAGCCTATGTAACCCATTAGCCTATGTAACCCATTGCAAGAAGATAAATCAGCTTTGGAGTCATTTTGTGAGAAAACTGCCATGACTTTATTTTCTTGAGTTATAATTCCAATCAAACAACAATGATCATAGGCTAATTTTTGTTAAACCAGCAAGGTTTAAGAGTCTAAACCCAAGATCTTAGAAAAGCTAACCTCTTACTGTTTTAATTTATTGTTTTATCCCAAAAGATTAAGTTTGGTGTAGATTATTCTAAGTTACAGAACTACAATTTATTTTAATGTGATAATTGAACTTTCTTGTAATGCATTTTCAAATAATTCTTTTGAGGAACTTCCTGAAAATATGATATGCCATTCAATTCAGGGCCAATTTTGAGAGAAGAAAGTAATCAAGGTTTATTGAACTCGTTTAGTCTACTCGTATATAATGTTGTCGAATTTGCTCGCCATGTCAAATTTCTGTGGGGTTTTTTTTTAAAAAAAATAAGGTGAGAATACCATTATTGTGTCAAAATTGAAGTTTAATGGTCATACTTAAATTATGGCTTTAGAATTAGTGTGAAAATTATGGAGATTCTATGGCCATGATAATGAACAAATCCTCGCTCTACAAAATAGTCTTATTATTCAGCTCAGATTATAGCTTTATATGATGGATAGAATGTGTAGAGAACTCCATAAACTGAGTGTACTTTCATAACTAAGGGTATCTAGGCAGCAAATAATAGAAAGAATGTTAAATTAGAACCATTATAGGCATTGATATTTATACATGCTGACGGATCCTGTTCCTTATACATTAGACCCTCAAAAACTAATTTAAATGTTCTAAAAATTTGGATTCCCCAGTCTTGGAGAACGAGGACAAAATGTTTTCCCTTAGGAGTGTTCTGATGATGCTGGAAACTAAAAATATCCTTTGACTAGAAGATAATAGTGGCTAAATTTATTACGTGCTTCTATCATCCTATAAAGATTGAAGATCACTTGATAGTATTCTGAAGAAGCTCTCTATTTAAACTTATACCATAATGCTAAGTTTCTTGAGTACTTAAAACTTGATTTTATTTTATTTCATTTATGTTTCGTATTACCTACATCTAAAAATTAGGTAGATTTTTGGATTGTAGTTATATTCTTTCAAACTAGGCAGACTCAGTTGATTTCTGATTGCCTTTGAGGTTGGCATACAAGATATTGCTTATTCCAAAATGAATATGAAGGTGCTTCCTTCTTGGAAGTTAAGATTAAGTAGCTGGATCAAATTCCTATGCAAATAGGCTGTATGATGCATTCTATGGATTTGCCTTGTAGTAATTTCTTCTCGATCTATCATACTGTTATTATCTCTTACTGATATAGACTAGGATATTTTACCCCTAATATTTTTTTGGAGTTCCACCAGGATGATTGATTATCCTTTTTGCTGGTTTACTTTATGGTATTGGCAACATAATGCCCATAGAATGATTCTCTAGTTAATTTTTCCTGAATATAAACGAGAATCCGGAAATAGGTCCAAGAGTTGCCCATGAAAGCAAAGATATCACAGCATATGCAAAACTAAACATCAAGCCTTGAACATTAAAAATTGTTAATATTCAATCTTGTGGAGTTCTACTTCACGGAATGTAGTCCCTGAAATTTATATTTTGTATTTGATTTGTTATAAAATGCCCATTTCCTTTACACTCGGAAATTAGAATTCCAATTTGCTGGTAGCTGCGATGCAAAGACACCAAGCGCATGACCTTATGTTTATTGGCAGCCACTTGACACCAAAGCTTAGCTGGTGTCTCTGATTTTAGCAAGTTGTTATACCTTGATAGCTGAGTTCCTGAATTGTTGAGGTGGCCCTTGTTAAATAATGGTGATGCTTCTGGTGTAGATTGCTTGTTGCTAGGGATAAATTATATGATGACCAGGCAACTTTTTTCTTTCTTGACTTTTGCATGGTGTTCATTCAAGCTTGCTAGGTTTAGAAGGCTGCTGGATGTGTGGTGGTGGTAGTGGAGGTTAAGGAGTTTGGTGCTGATGGGGATGGGGAGTTAAACAAAGAGAATGGCGGTTGGATTTGGGGTGTTGAAATGGCCTCAATATCCTCTGCATCAATGGTTCAAAGTTAATAGTTAATCATAGTTCTGTTAACTATAATGTTTGCAATGAACTGAGAACAGTTAAATTTGAGGATTCAGTTTCATGCACTGCAGCAGGGTTGAAGCAGTTAAATTAAAGGAAAAGGCTGAAATGTGTTTAGGTTTCTTATTGTCATATAGGCATCTTGTACTGGGTGCTCTAATGAAATGGGCACAAGTAATCTAGAGGACTGGATTTAGGGAAAATTCTTCCAATGAGGGTCCCCTTCACGCCAAGAGTTGCCCATGCCCCCCCCCCCCCCCCCCCAAAAAAAAAAAAAAAAAATTCCCCCCTCTCTCTCCTTGTTAAATTTTTTGCATTTCTGTAGCATGTTCATCTCTCTCTCATTAAAATTTATTTGCATTTCTGTAGCATCTTCATTTTTTGATTTGTCTGCTCAAGTCCTTTTTCTTCATTAGATATCATGTTTGTAGCAGGGGAGTAAAGTTTATTTTGCTTCTGCTATATTTTAGGTTCCTCTATTCAATATTTTGAAGAAATTTGATGGTGAGATGGTTACTGAAGTTGTCCGTCCTCGTGTAGCTCGGATGAAATACCGAGTCACTAGATTGCCACAGTATTTAATTCTTCACATGCAGCGGTTTAAGAAGAACAACTTCTTCATTGAGAAAAATCCAACTTTAGGTGAGCTATTTGGGATTTGAATTCGGAAGCTTGGAACGCCAACAAATGCATGGAACCTGGCTTGGTTTGCACAGCTTTATGCTAACTGATTTTAATATTGCAGTTAACTTTCCTGTGAAGAACTTGGAGCTGAAGGATTATATTCCTTTGCCATTTCCTAAAGAGAATGAGAGATTGCGGTCGAAGTATGATTTAATTGCCAATATCGTTCATGATGGAAAGCCCAAGGAGGGATTCTACAGAGTTTTTGTGCAGCGGAAATCTGAAGAGCTTTGGTAATTCTATTACTAATCTGTTATGGATTTGAAAATAATTATCTACATGCATTAATGTTTTGATCCGTGTTTATGTATATATTTTTATGTGTTTTCCAGGTATGAGATGCAGGATCTGCACGTTTCTGAAACTCTTCCTCAAATGGTTGCGCTATCTGAGGCGTATGTGCAGATATACGAGCAGCAGCAGTAGCATTTGAGCAAATCTTGTTGACAACAATTTCTTTTTCAATTATTGATGTTATGAACAGAGTTTCCAAATTCATCAAATGGTTGGGAAAAGAGCAGAATGAAAGGTCGATGTTAGGAAAACGTTAAATTTCTTAGTGTAGAAAAATAGGGTCAAAATCCCTCTTTGGTATTACATTAACTTGAAGATATCATTGGCTCGGTTACGAGAACCATCTCGAGCATGTAAAATAACATAAAACATATGCAGATGTACTGTACAGCATTGCAAATGTAGCAGAGAAATCATTTCAATTACAGCTGAGGTATAACTATTTAATACTAAGTACGTGCATTTTAAGCTCTAATTGCTTGGTTCTGATTCCCTTGTTTTTCATTTCTTTTTCACCTTTTGTTGAGTTCTCCGTTTAAATCAAAATCTAAGTTACAGTTGTATGATTAATACTTGTATGTAATAGAAAATAGTATGTATTAAGGTGCAGATGGGAGGAAATCCAAGTTCCCAGACGCTTTGCTGGTGATCTTTGAAGTGCTTCTCGTGTTTGTTTTTAGGCTGTTTGGTGAGCAATAAGAGGTTCCTTTTCTTGCTGTTTGCTCATTTGCTTAGCCGGCTTTCATAACCTCGTTATGGTGAACATCTTAATTGGGTAGGTTGTTGCAAAGGTAGCACAAAATATTTTTGCTGGTGAGAGTGGTGGCCATATCTATTTGATAGTTTTTGCGATGAGAGTGTACATATCTGGGTGCTGGCGACTCGAGTTTGAAATGGTTAGGGATTAAAATCCGTTTTAGGGCAACTGGCCCTCTTTATAATTTTTTTAGTTTGTTATGTTTACAATTCTTTTCATTCGTGTAACTTGATTAAGTTATTATCGAATACAATGATCACAATCTAGTAAATGAAACTTATCAGATGTCATAATAGGAAGGTAATGGTCCGGCTAAAGAAATTAGAATTTGATGAAGAAATTAGCACTTGATGGAGGTCGGCGCTTCCTTGATGCAGGCTGAGATTTTTACGTTATATTCCGATCCAATCTGAAAACAAACAGTTTAAGTGATTTATGTAATGCAACTCAATCTAATAGAAGCTAGAGGTGGTAAAATTAGACTTGATCCATGAATCCAATCAGATCATATTTTAAGATAATATGTTCATGATTAGTTCAAAATGATCTGCAAAAAAATTTAAATGAGCCATAAAAGTGTAACAATTCTTATCCGTAAGTAGTGAACTTCACCTTCTCAAAGAATAGTCACTACGTGAGGTGAGGACTGTCACTCTCACAAGTATGCTAACAAAAAACTCAAGCATTGACTTACATACATACACAACCATCAAATTAGAAATTATAAAATTTCTATTAACCAATTGCATGTATATAGCATTTACTATAATAAACACATTTTACCATAGCTGTTGCATATTTACATAATTTACAAGATTCAAATACATATATGTAACTTAATACAACCCAACATATTACAATTTACGCACAGAAGAAACCTACACAAAAAGCTTGTCCTACTGTATTGGCACTGGAGAAATGCGGGGTTGTCCTTCAAGGATCACTGATCTTCTGTACCTACACGGATAAATACCCTTGCTAAGCACAACGATTTAGTGGAAAAAAAACATGCAATGGATAACCACTCACAGTGATTATCAATATACACACAGGCGTATGTTATAAAAAAATAGGCAATAAGAGCATTAAGAATAGCACATATATAAAAATTTGCATCAATATTAAATTTAGAGGTACTATTCACATTTACCGATATTCAATATATATTCCATTATATTTCTTATTACATACACAAGTCAAAGTTGCCTGCATTACCAAGTGGTGGATAACGGGTAATAACGCGTAAGTACCCGAAGGTACAGTTTCATATTCAAATTCATACGCATAGGGATCTAAACAAGATTCAAAGACATATAGGGATTCGTCAGGACCTGAGACGCATAGGGACCCAAATAGGGTCCAAACACATAAGTTGCAGTAAATAACCCCATAGACATGCCTATCTATCCACTACCTGTCTTTTGTAGGCTATCAAATCATTTTATTCATTTATTCAAAGCCAATAATATCCATACAGAATTATCTTTTTCATGTTTAAAAATCCAGTAATTAAGCCTTAAAAATAATATATAAATCATATGAGATGATTCATAACATATAATTATGCACAGAATAGAGAATATAGTCAAATGGTCAAAACAAAAATGAGCGATGGCCATGCTTGATGACTGACAGCCGTCGATCATTCACTCATGCTCGTCCCTGGTGATCGGTACACAAGAGACGACCACCACTTCACCACGGCCCGTCCCTGGCAGTCTGTGCTCGAGCGATAGCCGTCAGTAAATGCATACTTGTCCCTCATGAGGCCATGCCTGCGGAGTACCACCTCAACCCGTCCGTCCTCTATGGAGTCATG
Source organism: Excoecaria cochinchinensis (assembly GCA_947683425.1). Classification (NCBI taxonomy): domain Eukaryota; kingdom Viridiplantae; phylum Streptophyta; class Magnoliopsida; order Malpighiales; family Euphorbiaceae; genus Excoecaria; species Excoecaria cochinchinensis. Next base: position 6,062 of record CANTUQ010000025.1, read on the forward strand.
CTCGAGGGACGGCTGTCGATCACAGTGAATGCCCGTCGCTCGTGCAGAAATGCTGAGGGACAGCAGAATTGATTCCCTCACTTTGGAACGAAAATTCATCCCTTCAAAACATAATACAAGGTTCACTTGCATAACCAAAAACACCAGGTTAAGCCCATTTTTAGCTAAAGTGGCTTTCATGACAATTAATCCCCTAGATGTTAACTTTCTAATGGCATAAGTTTCAGGTCATTAGGAGTTAAGAACAGAGAGATATGGCCTCAGAAAAAATGCTCCAAAGACCCTGTTCTAGAAAATAGTTACTGTTTTGTGCAATTTTGAAGGCTTTAGAGTCAAAAATAAATTATAGTAGGACATTTGTAGGAACAGATGTCTTGGTTCCAACCTAATTGGAATTAAGTCATTTGGAAATCTATAACTCAACTTATAGCCAAAACAGTCCCCAAAGGTCATTTTACTCCCAAAACATAATTCCTTTTTCAAACATGATCTTGTCGAAATCAACTTAATTCTCACAATCCATCACACATACTCAACTTCTCTTTTCGGTGGCAACCCAGGTAATTCTTCTGGAAACACATCAAGAAACTCATGTACCACTAGTATATCATGCAAATTCACTTGACCCCGCTTAACATCCAAAACCAAAGCCAGAAAAGCTTCACATCCCTTTCTCAAATATCGACGGGCTTGCATATCAGAAATCACATTAGCCATTGGACTAGAATGAATACCCTGCACAACTACACTAAATTGATTTGGACTTCTAAGCACTACAGTCTTCTTGCTACAATCAACTATTACATGGTGCTTACATAGCCAGTCCAATCAAATCAAACTCACGAAAGGGCAAATCAATCAAATCTGCATAAAAAGCCTTACCTTGGACCACTATAGGGCAATTCCTATGCACTCGATTTATAATAAAACTATGCCCCAGTGGACGTCACACAAATATCATAATCTAACCGGTTGACAAGGGATAGTCTAGCACATAACTTTTTAGAACATATATATGAGTATGTGGATCCAGGGTCAATCAAAGCATGCACAGAAAAATACCAGCTATCACCTCTGGGGCATCTTGCTTCTCACGAGCCTTCATAGCATAGGCCCGTGCTGGCATTGTAGGAGGACGGTCAATAGTCTCTGAAGAGGCTTCGTCTCTAGGTCAGCCACCTCAACCTCGTCCTTTACCTCTACCTAGGGTGTGTTAGATCCAGCTCTACTAACTTCTTGCTGATCACGACCACCCTCGTAAGCTTTCGGAAAATTTAACAGGAAATGCTCAGTGCTCCCACACCGAAAACACCACCAGTTAACCATTTGCATTCTCCCCTATGGCACTTATTGCAGTGAGAACACTTTGGTATACTATCTCCTTGTCCACTTGAGGTACCTCAACTAGCACCAGATACCTGTGAGGATCCCTGTCGTCTACCCCCGGTAGTTGGATTACCAACAGACTTAGCTAGGGAGACTTCCTATGGATTTCTAGGCCTCTTCCCTAACAACAATCCACCTCGAGAGGAACTTCTTTACTGGGCCCTCTCTCTCTAAATAGACTCAGATCATTCAACCCTCAAAGCTGCCTGAACAATCTGATAATAACTCACAATCTGATAGGTCGTCATAGAGATCAAAAACGTCTTGATGGATTCATTCAGTCCCTCCTCAAAGTGCTAACATCTGAACTCGTCAGTAGGTACCCTAGCTGGTGCATACTTGCTAAGCTTGCTGAACTTTTTTTCATACTCTGCTACCGACATAGCTCTCTACTTCAAATTCAAAAACTGTTTCCACTTCATTTCCTGATATGCCTTTGTAATATATTTATTCTTAAACTCTTGAAAAAAGAATTCCCATTGATCAGATCAGGAAGTACCGGGTGTCTCAAAACTAATTTCCACCAATCGTACGCAGGACCCTGCAACAGAGATACTACACAGCTCAGTCTCTGATCAAGAGGACATCTGATCTCTTCAAGCACCCTCTGCACCTTCTTGATCTAGAACTTAGCTTTATCAGATTCATCTAGACTAGTCCTGTAAAAATCCTCCGCTCCGTACTTTTTTAACACATCAATCGGAGCTTTCAGTGCAGTCATCTGATCCAAAACCCAAGCCATATCATGTGATATCTTAATTAAAGACTCCATAGGCACACCCAAAACATTAGGCTCCTCTATAGCAGACTCAGCAGGATCAAAAATAGATGGATCTTGATCCCGGAGGTTCACACTTCTAGCCGTCTCATCTACAGATTCATTAGACAGATCCATCAGGCTACAAAATACAAGGACATCTGCATTAGGCTAGCATAACTCTATCAAATCTACATGCACTTCTATTCTATGGTTGTCCAGAACTACCTAAACCTATGCTCTGATACCAATAAATGTAACACCTTTTTTTCCCAAATCTAAGCACTTTCCTCCAAGGAGACACTTTTAAGAATACTTTATCACCGACTTCATATTCGATGTCTTTTCGCTTCAAATCAGCATAAGATTTATGCTGGTCACTTGCAATTTTTAATCTTTGTTGAATCACATTCACCTTCTCTTTAGTGTCCTTAATTCGATCAGGGCCAATCACTTTATGCTTACCTAATTCTATCCAACACAATGGAGTCCAACATTTCTTACCATAGAGAGCTTCGTGCGGTACTATACCAATACTCATCTAATGACCATTGTTGTATGCGAACTCTATCAATGCAATATATCTATCCCAGCTTCCGGGAAAATCTAAAACACAGCCTCAAAGCATATCCTCTAAAACCTGTATCACTTTTTCAGATTACCCATCTGTCTGAGGATGAAAAGTTATACTAAAATTGAGTCAAGTACCAAGAGAAAATTGCAACCCTTTCCAAAACTTAGAAATAAATCTTGGATCTAGATCAGGCACTATGGACAAAAGACCATGAAGTCTAACAATCTCATTCACATACATATCAACCAAATGATCCATAGAGAAATCCATTTGAACCGGTATAAAATGAGCTGACTTAGTAAGCCGGTCACCTGTATTGAATCGTGCTTCTTCTGTGTCAAAGGAAGACCTGCTACAAAATCCATCATCATGTTATAGGAATGAGGTGAAGCAAACCTGAAAGTACTTGATTCTTCGCTTTCACTTGCTGATAAGTCAGACACTTGGATACATAATTCACCACATCTTTTTTCATTCCAGGCCACCAATCAAATTATTTCAAATCTTGATACATCTTATTACCTCTCAGATGCATGATAAAGACAATATTGTGAGCTTCACACAAATTTTTTTTCTTTAACTCTTTATAATTAGCCATATATAATCGACCTTAATAGTAGAGAGCACCATCATCATCCACTGAATAGTCATTCTTGTCTTCATTACTGACTAATTGCAGTGTCTGGAGCAACTTAGAGTCATATTTCTGAGCATCAACAATCAACTGTCTCATATTAGGCCTAGCTTTCAACTGGGTTATTAGTGCTCCATCAGAAGCTATTCTCCACCTGCTATGCTGCAGTCTCAAAGCTGAAACTAATTTTCTGCTCAAGGCATCAGCTACTACATTAGCCTTACTAGGATGATAATCCACAATGCAGTCATAGTCCTTAAATAGCTTAAGCCATCAACACTGTTTCAAGTTGAGTTCCTTTTGGGTAAGCAAAAACTTTAGACTCTTTGTGACACACGCCTGCGGTACCAAGCAAGGGCCCTCGCTTTGAATCCGCCTTCGGGATTAGAGGTATTGGTTTGCATCTTTTTTATCATGGGCGTCATGAGACATCATCGGTGTATCCCTCCCAATAGGACATTTGGGGAGAACCACCTAGCCTAATGACGCCTAAAGGCACCTTTGAGGCATTTGGAGTCGCCACCCAATTTGCGAGAAATTGGGAAAAGTCTCTCACCTCTAACGGTCTAAACCAGAGATTCGGTGTTCGAGACTTCCCTCTTATTTATGCTTTGGTTAATTATAAATGAGTTTTTAACTTCTTAAAATTATATCTCTCATCTCACGCGATCGATGCATTTAAAATTAAAGGCGCAATGAAAGCACGTAAAGAAAAATAAATGAAAGCGATAAAAGCGATAAACGAGGTAAATAAGGAAAGCGGTAAACACGCAAGCACACAATTACAAGAGAAATAGGGGCGAAATATAACCCCGCTAAAAGGAGACTAAAAATATAGGCATGGACGGAATACAATCCCCAAAAATAAATAAGTTGCCCCAAAATTAATTACAAGGGCCCGAAAAGAAATGAACTTGAATTTAAAACACTCACACAAGATTAAAATAAAAGGACTTACATAAATTGGGGCATTTATTTTAGGAACATTGGTTCCTTCGCGCTTATTGAAGGTTTAGGAACATTGGTTCCTTCGCGTTTATTTGAAGAGGGTTCGAAGAGTCATTTTTGATTGTTTGAATTGGAAAACCGGGATGAGTGATCCCTTTTTTGGAGAAAAGTTGACTCTTCGCTTTAATTGTGATATTTTTTATAGTTTGGCTAAAATAAGGGACATTAGTCCCAATTTTATTAGTAAAAAATCAATTTAATTATAGAAATATTTTTGTGACTTGTTATCACACGCGTTCATGAATAAAATTTTTACAAGCAAACACATAGCACAACATAAAAAAAGAGTTGAGAAAAATCTCACCGAAACCGGTGTGACCCTCCACGCGTCGCGACCCATCCGGGGAGTCGCGAGGATGCTCAGATAACCCGACTCAAGTTAAATCTCAGACAAAGATTAACATCAAAAATATTAGTAATGGTTCTAAAAATTAATCAAGTAAAAATGAAATAAATATTAGGCAAGCCAGATTATAATGATAATAATAATAATGATAAGACGAGCACAACAAAATAATAATAATATGGATATGATGGTGGCAATAACAATAATGATGATAAGTGCAATAATAATAATAATAATAATAATAATAATAATAATAATAATAATAATAATAATAATGGGTTACAACAATAAAAATTAGCAAACGTAAGATAAACTCAAAATAAGTTAATAATATAAAGATAGTAATAGTAATAAGAATAGCAAACAACATAATAATAATAGTAATAACAAAAATTATAATAAATAATAATAATAATGATAATAATAGTGAATGAACATAAAAATCAAATTGAAGTAAGCAAATAATATATTAATAGTAATATTAACACATTAAAATGCTAAAAGTAAAGAATAGACATGATAATAATATTAACAATAACAAATAATATACAAAAAAATAAATGAGAACAAGTCCAAGAATGTTTACCCTCAGAATTTTTAGATCGGAAATAGGATGTCTCAATTCGTTCCCCTTGTCGATTTTTGATGATAATAATATTCGAAACAAATGTAAAAATCTGTGTTTTAAACAAATTAGTTTAAGAAAATATTTTTGTGGGATGAACAAGCCAAGAAAATTAATTTTTCTTGCTCAAATCAACCCAAGATTAAATATTTTGTAGTAGCAAAAACCAAAATTTGAGAAGAAAGCTTAAAGATTTTTTTGAAGAGTTTTTAGAACAAGAAAAAGCTTCCTGGAGAGTGAAAAATGGTAGAGAGAAAAGCCAAAAATCCTTTTTTTTTTTCAAGTGTTGCCGTCCTTCTTAGCCACCGAAAAGGACCTAAAGACTGAACCACAAGCTACCCAAATAGTACCTAAAGACTGAACCACAAGCCACCTAATCAGTTCATCAATATAGAGTATGCGCTTTGAACCATAACCCCAGTGGAGTCGCCACTATGACGCGCTCCTGCGGTACCCAGCAAGGGAACTCGCTTTGAATCCGCCTTCGGGATTCGAGGTATTGGTTTGCGTCTTTTTGATCATGGGCGTCATGAGATATCATCGGTGTATCCCTCCCAATAGGACATTTGGGGAGAACCACCTAGCCTAATGACGCCTAAAGGCACCTTTGAGGCATTTGAAGTCGCCACCCAATTTGCGAGAAATTGGAAAAAGTCTCTCACCTCTAACGGTCTAAACCAGAGATTCGATGTTCGAGACTTCCCTCTTATTTTTGCTTTGGTTAATTATAAGTTAATTATAAGTGAGTTTTTAACTTCTTAAAATTATATCTCTCATCTCACGTGATCGATGCATTTAAAAGTAAAGGCGCAATGAAAGCACGTAAAGAAAAATAAATGAAAGTGATAAAAGCGATAAATGAGGTAAATAAGGAAAGCGGTAAACACGCAAGCACACAATTACAAGAGAAATAGGGGCGGAATACAATCCCACTAAAAGGAGACTAAAAATATAGGCAGGGATGGAATACAATCCCCAAAAATAAATAAGTTGCCCCAAAATTAATTACAAAGGCCCGAAAAGAAATGAACTTGAATTTAAAACACTCACACAAGATCAAAATAAAAGGACATACATAAATCGGGGCATTTATTTTAGGAACATTGGTTCCTAAGCGCTTATTGAAGGTTTAGGAACATTGGTTCCTTCGTGTTTATTTGAAGAGGGTTCGAAAAGTCATTTTTGATTGTTTGAATTGGAAAACCGGGATGAGTGATCCCTTTTTTGGAGAAAAGTTGACTCTTCGCTTTAATTGTGATATTTTTTGTAGTTTGGCTAAAACAAGGGACATTGGTCCCAATTTTATTAGTAAAAAATCAATTTAATTATAGAAATATTTTTGTGACTTTTTATCACACGCGTGCATGAATAAATTTTTTACAAGCAAACACATAGCACAACATAAAGAAAGAGTTGAGAAAGATCTCACCAAAACCGGTGTGGCCCTCCACGCGTCGCGACCCATCAGGGGAGTCGCAAGGATGCTCAGATAACCCGACGCAAGTTAAATCTCAGACAAAGATTAACATCAAAAATATTAGTAATGATTCTAAAAATTAATCAAGTAAAAACGAAATAAATATTAGGCAAGTCAGATTATAATGATAATAATAATAATGATAAGACAAGCACAACAAAATAATAATAATATGGATATAATGGTGGCAATAACAATAATGATGATAAGTGCAATAATAATAATAATAATAATAATAATAATAATAATAATAATAATAATAATAATAATAATAATAATGGGTTACAACAATAAAAATTAGCATACGTAAGATAAACTCAAAATAAGTTAATAATATAAAGATAGTAATAGTAATAAGAATAGCAAACAACATAATAATAATAATAATAATAATAATAATAATAATAATAATAATAATAATAATAATAATAATAATAATAATAATAATAATAATAATAATAATAATAATAATAATAATAATAATAGTAGTAGTAGTAATAACAAAAATTATAATAAATAATAATAATAATGATAATAATAGTGAATGAACATAAAAATCAAATTGAAGTAAGCAAATAATATATTAATAGTGATATGAACACATTAAAATGCTAAAAGTAAATAATAGACATGATAATAATATTAACAATAACAAATAATATACAAAAAAATAAATGAGAACAAGTCCAAGAATGTTTACCCTTAGAATTTTTAGATCGGAGATAGGATGTCTCCATCCGTTCCCCTTGTCGATTTTTAATGACAATAATATTTGAAGCAAATGTGAAAATATGTGTTTTAAACAAATTAGTTTAAGAAAATATTTTTGTGGGATGAATAAGCCAGGAAAATTAATTTCTCTTGCTCAAATCAACCCAAGATTAAATATTTTGTAGTAGCAAAAACTAAAATTTGAGAAGAAAGCTTAGAGATTTTTTTGAAGAGTTTTTAGAACAAGAAAAAGCTTCCTGGAGAGTGAAAAATGGTAGAGAGAAAAGCCAAAAATCCTTTTTTTTTCAAGTGTTGCCGTCCTTCAAAAAATTAAGAAGGAATCCCTATTAATTTTCAGTTTTGGCAAAAAATAGGAAGGGACAAAATAGCTTTAATTTTTAGTTAATCAAAAATAGCATGAAAAGGTGAAGAAACTGAAGAAAACGGACTGGAAAACAGACTGAAAACGCAGGAAAACGACGCGTCGAAGGAAGCTGGGCACGCCTGCCCGCGTGGAGAGAGGGCCGCGCGCACCAAGAGGCGCGCGCGTGTTGCCCTGACACCGCGTGCGCCGCACAGCTGTGCGCGCACGGAGGCCTTTGCCGCGCGAGCGCCCCAGCACGCTGGGGCAGCCTGCCGTGTGGGCGCCCCCGCGCACTGCCTCAGGTGGCACTCGCGACCTTTTTTTTTTTATATAAAACTTTGAGGACACAAAATTAATATTTTCTACCCCATTTTAATTTTTAATTTGTAAAATATATATTTTTAATTATTTTTCTAAAAAAGCACAATTTCGACAGGGAAACAATCGATTCTCACTTTTCTTTGAAAATTGGTTTTTTGTTTTATCATCGGGTAATCCTGATCTTGGACCGCCTCGAGATCCGGTGTCTACAGTTGCCCCCAATTTTTGGGAACTTAGAACCTAAGCGCCTAAGTGAGCCAAAATTAAGAAAAGAAAGTAAAAAAACGCGTACCTGAGGCGGTTGTCTTCCCGGTCATGCTAATGAAGTCGTCCCCTTCGGTTGCCGTGTAGACTGAGGGACAATTTTTATCCTTCTGGGTGATGCGTCGAGTCTGCTCCAGACTTACAAAATGCAAGGGTGTGTGAGATTTGTCTCCTTAGAGAACTTGGGGAATTGGCCTCCTCAGAGGACCGAGAGATTTTGCCTCCTCAGAGGATTTTGGGGTTTAGCCTCCTCAGAGGACTTTGAGCTTTTGCCTCCTCAGAGGACTTTGAGATTTTGCCTCCTTAGAGGACTTTGAGATTTGCCTCCTCGGAGGACATTGAGATTTGCCTCCTCGGAGGACTTTGAGATTTGCCTCCTCGGAGGACTTTGAGATTTGCCTCCTCATAAGACTTTGAGATTTTGCCTCCTCAGAAGACTTTGAGATTTTGCCTCCTCATAAGACTTTGAGCTTTTGCCTCCTCAGAGGACTTTGAGAATTTGCCTCCTCAGAGGACTTCAAGATTTTGCCTCCTTAGAGGACTTTGAGATTTGCCTCCTCAGAGGACTTTGAGATTTTGCCTCCTCAGAGGACTTTGAGCTTTTGCCTCCTCAGAGGACTTTGAGATTTTGCCTCCTCAGAGGACTTTGAGATTTGCCTCCTCAGAGGACTTTGAGATTTTGGCTCCTCAGAGGACTTTGAGCTTTTGCCTCCTCAGAGGACTTTGAGCTTTTGCCTCCTCATAAGTCGGCAGTGGAGTCGCCACTGTGACGCACACCTGCGGTACCCAGCAAGGGCCCTAGCTTGGAATCCGCCTTCGGGATTCGAGGTATTGGTTTGCATCTTTTTGATCATGGGTGCCATGAGACATCATCGGTGTATGCCTCCCAATAGGACATTTGGGGAGAACCACCTAGCCTAATGACACCTAAAGGTACCTTTGAGGCATTTGGAGTCGCCACCCAATTTGCGAGAAATTGGGAAAAGTCTCTCACCTCTAATGGTCTAAACCAGAGATTCGGTGTTCGGGACTTCCCTCTTATTTATGCTTTGGTTAATTATAAATGAGTTTTTAACTTCTTAAAATTATATCTCTCATTCACGCGATCGATGCATTTAAAATTAAAGGCGCAATGAAAGCACGTAAAGAAAAATAAATGAAAGCGATAAAAGCGATAAACGAGGTAAATAAGGAAAGCGGTAAACACGCAAGCACACAATTACAAGAGAAATAGGGGCGAAATACAACCCCGCTAAAAGGAGACTAAAAATATAGGTGAGGACGGAATACAATCCCCAAAAATAAATAAGTTGCCCCAAAATTAATTACAAGGGCCCGAAAAAAAATGAACTTGAATTTAAAACACTCACACAAGATCAAAATAAAAGGACATACATAAATCGGGGCATTTAGTTTAGTAACATTGGTTCCTTCGCGCTTATTGAAGATTTAGGAACATTGTTTCCTTCGCGTTTATTTGAAGAGGGTTCGAAGAGTCATTTTTTATTGTTCGAATTGGAAAACCGGGATGAATGATCCCTTTTTTGGAGTAAAGTTGACTCTTCGCTTTAATTGTGATATTTTTTGTAGTTTGGCTAAAACAAGGGACATTGGTTCACTTTTTATTAGTAAAAAATCAATTTAATTATAGAAATATTTTTGTAACTTTTTATCACACGCGTGCATGAATAAATTTTTTACAAGCAAACACATAGCACAACATAAAGAAAGAGTTGAGAAAGATCTCACCAAAATCGGTGTGACCCTCCACGCGTCGCGACCCATCCGGGGAGTCGCGAGGATGCTCAGATAACCCGACTCAAGTTAAATCTCAGACAAAGATTAACATCAAAAATATTAGTAATGGTTCTAAAAATTAATCAAGTAAAAACGAAATAAATATTAGGCAAGTCAGATTATAATGATAATAATAATAATGATAAGACGAGCACAGCAAAATAATAATAATATGGATATGATGGTGGCAATAACAATAATGATGATAAGTGCAATAATAATAATAATAATAATAATAATAATAATAATAATAATAATAATAATAATAATAATAATGGGTTACAACAATAAAAATTAGCAAACGTAAGATAAACTCAAAATAAGTTAATAATATAAAGATAGTAATAGTAAGAAGAATAGCAAACAACATAATAATAATAATAGTAATAACAAAAATTATAATAAATAATAATAATAATGATAATAATAGTGAATGAACATAAAAATCAAATTGAAGTAAGCAAATAAAATATTAATAGTGATATTAACACATTAAAATGCTAAAAGTAAATAATAGACATGATAATAATATTAACAATAACAAAAAATATACAAAAAAATATATAAGAACAAGTCCAAGAATGCTTACCCTCAGAATTTTTAGATAGGAAATAGGATGTCTCAATCCGTCCCCCTTGTCGATTTTTGATGATAATAATATTCGAAGCAAATGTACAAATCTGTGTTTTAAACAAATTAGTTTAAGAAAATATTTTTGTGGGATGAACAAGCCAAGAAAATTAATTTCTCTTGCTCAAATCAACCCAAGATTAAATATTTTGTAGTAGCAAAAACTAAAATTTTAGAAGAAAGCTTAAAGATTTTTTTGAAGAGTTTTTAGAACAAGAAAAAGATTCCTGTAGAGTGAAAAATGGTAGAGAGAAAAGCCAAAAATCCTTTTTTTTTCAAGTGTTGCCATCCTCCAAAAAATGAAGAAGGAATCCCTATTAATTTTCAGTTTTGGCCAAAAATAGGAAGTGACAAAATAGCTTTAATTTTTAATTAATCAAAAATAGCATCAAAAGGTGAAAAAACTGAAGAAAATGGACTGGAAAACAGACTGAAAACGTAGGAAAACGACGCGTCGAAGGAAGCTGGGCATGCCTGCACGCTGGGGGCCTGCCGCGGGAGCTCCCCAGCACGCTGGGGCAGCCTGCCGTGCGGGCGCCCCCACGCGCTGCCTCAGGTAGCATTCGCGACCTTTTTTTTTTATATAACCTTGAGGATACAAAATTAATATTTTCTACCCCATTTTAATTTTTAATTTGTAAATTATATATTTTTAATTATTTTTCTAAAAAAGCACAATTTCGACAGGGAAACAATCGATTCTCACTTTTCTTGCCAAAAATCGGTCTTTTGTTTCATCATCGGGTAATCCTGATCTTGGACCGCCTCGGGACCCGGTGTCTACACTCTTATAATCGGTATAAATTCTTTATCTCTCTCCATACAAGTAGTGATGCCAAATCTTCAAAGCAAAGACTACTGCAGCCATTTCTAAATCATGAGTCAGATAATTTTGTTCATGTGGCTTCAACTGCCTTGATGTATATGCTATTAATTTCCCATTTTGCATTAATACACATCCAAAACCAACCCCTAAAGCATTACTATACATGGTATACTCCTTACTCGAAATGGGTTGAGTAAGCACCGGCGTTTCAATAAGTATCTTCTTTAATTGCTTAAAGCTAGCTTGACACCTATTAGTCCATTCAAATTTGACCCCTTTCCGAAGCAATCTGGTAAGAGGTGAAGCAATTACAAGAAACCCTTTCACAAACTGTCGGTAATACCCGGCCAAACCCAAGAAACTTCTCACTTTCTGTGCATTAGGCCATCACAACTCTATCAAATCTACACACACTTCTATTTTATGATTGTCTAGAATCGCCTAAACCTATGCTTTGATACCAATAAATATAACACCCATTTTTTTTTCAAATTGAAGCACTTTCCTCCAGGGAGACACTTTTAAGAAGACTTTATCATCGACTTCATATTTGGGTTTGGTAGGGTATTACCAATGGTTTGTGAAAGGGTTTTTTGTTATTGCTTCACTTCTTACTAGATTGCTTTGGAAAGGGGTCAACTTTGAATGGACGGACAGGTGTCAAGCCAGCTTTGAGCAATTAAAGAAGATGCTTACTTAACCCATTTCGGGTAAGGAGTATACCATGTATAGTGATGCTTCAGGGGTTGGTCTTAGATGCGTATTAATGCAAGATGGGAAACTAATAGCATATGCATCAAGGCAGTTGAAGCCACATGAACAGAATTATCCGACTCATGATTTATAACTGGCTGCAGTAGTGTTTGCTTTAAAGATTTGGTGTCACTACTTGTGTTGAGAGAGATGCAGAATTTATACCGATCATAAGAGTCTCAAGTATTTGCTTACCCAGAAAGAACTCAACTTGAGACAACATCGATAGCTTGAGCTATTTAAGGACTATGACTGCATTGTGGATTATCATCCTAGTAAGACTAATGTAGTAGTTGATGCGTTGAGCAGGAAATCAATTTCAGCTTTGAGACTGTAGCATAGCAGGTGGAGAATAGCTTTTGATGGAGCATTGATAGCCCAGTTGAAAGCTATGCCTAATCTGAGACAGTTGATTTTTGATGCTCAGAAATATGACTCTAAGTTGCTTCAGACACTGCAATTAGTCAAGAATGAAGACAAGAATGGCTATTCAGTGGATGATGATGGTGCTTTCTACTATAAAGGTCGATTATATGTGGCTGATGATAAGGAGTTAAAGAAAAAGATTTTATATGAAGCTCACAATACTGTCTTCACCATGCATCCGAGAGAAAATAAGATGTATCAAAATCTGAAATAATTCTATTAGTGGCCTGGGATGAAGAAGCTTGTAGTGAATTATGTATCTAAGTACCTTCAGGTTTGCTTCACCCCATTCCAATTCCACAATGGAAATGGGATAATGTCACGATGGATTTTGTAACAGGTCTTCCTTTGACACAGAAGAAGCACAATTCAGTACGGATGATAGTCGACTGACTCACTAAGTCAGCTCATTTTATACCTGTTCGAATTGATTTCTCTATGGATCGCTTGGCTGATATGCATGTGAATGAGATTGTCAAACTTCATGGGGTTTGTAGACACCAGCTCCTGAGTAGCCTTGATCAGGATTAGCCGATGATGAAATTTAGCTACACCGGCTTATAGGCAAAAAGATTGGAGCTCGGAAGTGATTTTCCTTGTCGTTTGTTTTTCTAAAAAATGAGTAAAAAGTGTATTTTAAAAATATTTTTAAAATTATTGTGGAGAAGAAGAAGTGTGTTTTAGGTTGAGGGTATTTTATATAAATTTTTTTTTTTAAAAAAGGAAGATAAAATAAAATAAAATAAAAGTGGGAAAAGATAGCAACGAAAGGGCGACGGCCAGGCCCGTCGCAAATGTACGTGCGCGGAACGCTGCAGAGCGCACGCTCCGCGCGAGAGACGCCTTGCGCGTCGGTCGCTCCGTGCGAACGATGCCTTGGGCGTCGCTTGCTCCGCGCACGACGTGCGCACTCCACGCAGAAACGCGCGGAGTGACGCCGATTTTCGGCGGTTTTGCCCTCTTTTTCGCCCATTTTCGACCCCCACTCGATTTTTAACGGTTTTTGGACGGTTTTGGTTGGTTTTTGGGTAGTTTTTTTAGTGTTAAAAGGGTAGAAAAAATTCAAAAATTGGGGAGGGACGAAAAAAAAAAGATTTTAGAGAGAAAAAATTGAATTTTTGAGCTTAGGAGTTGAGAGAAAAAATCAATCTTACACACTTGCTTCCAAGGGTGATTTTTCAAGTTTCCAAGTTATTTTTCAAGCATTTTTCACAAGGAAATGACAAGGAATTCAACACTTCTACCTTCAATTCTTCAACATTAAATTTGAGGGTTATTATTCATGGCTTAACTCATTAATTCTCTTGTTGATTTTAATTTCTTTTGTTTCCAATTAACTTTAAACATGTAAATTCTCTTAGTCCCCATATTCTTCTTATTATTTTATCTTCAATTGTTCATATAACAAGTAAACTCTTTTAAATCCTATTATATTTTCATGTCAAATTGTCTTTTACACATATCAATATTTTAATTTTTACTCATAGTTGTTATTATAATTATTTATTTGATATGTTAAGAATGGTTAATATTTTCTTTATTCTTATGCATGTTAAATTGCATCATAATTATTCTTATGCATGTTATAATATTTTATGCATGTTATATTTCCATTACACATATTATCCTTTATGTCATATTATTTCTTTGGCTTAATTTCTAATATGAATTTCATTTTTTATTTTTGGTTGCAAATTGTTATTTTATTCTTATTTGAGCATCCATGCACGTGAAGGAGGAGATGCGAGGTTCGGTATCTTCTTTATACATTTTAATTCTCATTTTGTTTATTTTTTTTCCTTGTATATATTCATTAAGTAAAATGTTTTTTTTTATGCACGCCCAAATAAAAATCACAAAAATATTTCTACTAAATTAAACTTAGATTTTTCATAATAAAGGGGACCAATGTCCTGGTTTTCATCCCAAATAAGTCACCACATCCAAAATGTTTTCTTTAAATACACATGCGGGGACTAAAGTCCTCATAGTTAATAAATTCCCCGGTTTTATGTATGTTTGCATTTTTTTTAAAATGGGAGTTGTATTCCGCTCCTAGTATTATTGTAATTTATCTTTAATATTTTACTGCTTTCGATGTGAATATTTGTGCATTTTAATTAAAATTGCATCTTTTGGAGAGAGAGCGAACTAATAAACTCAAAGCCAAATTGTAAAATTAATCAAGGTAGAAATAGATGAGAAGTCCCGAACCCATCTCTGGTCTTTGGGCTCAAAGAGGTGAGAAGTCTATCCAATCATTCATTGGAGTAAGACTTCCAAGACCCTTCTTATGCTCTAAGACTTAAACGAATCCTAGGCTCCAAGGGAGAGAGGTTCATCCTCCAATACCCTTTTGCTTGCCCAAAATGGATAAAAGCGTTGTCTTTGGGTTCAAAGAAGCGAGAGGTCTATCCGATCATTCATTGGAGTAAGACCTCTAAGACCCTTCTTATGCTCTAAGACTTAACAAATCCTAGGCTCCAAGGGAGAGAGGTTCATCCTCCAAGACCCTTTGGCTTGCCCAAAATGGATAAAAGCGCTGTCTTAGGCTCTCCGAGGCGAGAGAAACTTTCCCAATGTTTTATTGGGTGGCGACTCCATAAAATCTCCTTGTTGCCTAAAATAGATGCACTTGTAATTCGTTGCAAGTTGTTAACGGACCTCAAATGCCCGATCACCCTCGAGCGGGCGGTCAAAGGGGCGGCCGTGGGTCTGGCGCGCGTCACAGGGTTCCTTTGTCCATAGTGTTTAATCAAGATCCAAGATTTACTTCTAGATTTTGGAAAGGGTTGCAATTTGCTCTTAGTACTCGACTCAATTTTAGTACAGCTTTTTATTCTCAGATAGATGGGCAATCTGAATGAATGATATAGGTTTTAGAGGATATGGTTCGAGGCTGTGTTTTTTATTTTTTCGGAAGTTGGGATAGGTATATTGCATTGATGGAGTTCTCATACAACAATGGTCATTAGATAAGTATCGGTATGTCACCGTACGAAGCTCTCTATGGTAGGAAATGTTGGACTCCATTGTGTTAGATATAATTAGGTGAGTAGGACACTAAAGAGAAGGTGAAGGTGATTCAACAAAGATTAAAAACTACAAGTGACAGGCAGAAATCTTATACAGATTTGAAGCTAAAAGACATTGAATATGAAGCCGGTGATAAAGTGTTGTTAAAAGTGTCTCCCTGAAGGAAAGTGCTTCGATTCGAGATAAAGGGGTGTTACAGAAAGCATGTACAATGGGGGTTGAATTATGAGGGATAGAGACATTTTTGTAAGAAAAAGATAAATGTTCTTAGCACTTTTTCATGAAGGCATGCACTCAAGTGTTCCTAGCCTCATTTAATAGTACTTAAATAGTAAATCGTCATGTTGCAGTAAATTTTATATATATATATATATATATATATATATATATATATATATATATATATATATATATATATATATATATACTAATTTTCATGCACGTGCATTGGTCATGTTGATTTTTTTATTGTAATAATTAGTTATTGATAATTTCTAATATGTTAGAATTGTATAAGTTAGGTAAGATATTGGTTTTGGACGAGCTAATCAAATCCCTCGTATCTTCAAGAAAAAGAGCTTGCCCGGTTGAATCGGACGTAAACACTCTAAAACTTAAGTCAATAGTGTTCAGAGAAAGAAAATTTAGTGCAAGGTCTTAAGAGTTCCTCATACCTGGATGTACAACTCTCGGGGGTATTTATAGTGGGTGTGAGAACCCACTCAAGTAGTCTACCCTGGTGTTAGAGTAGGTAGGTGGTGTAGACACCGGGTCCCGAGGCGGTCCAAGATCAGGATTACCCGATGATGAAAATGATACTTGCCACAAGTAAAGGCGTCAAAAATGATGTTTTTCTTGTCGAAAATCTCTTTTGTTCCTCTAAGAATTTTAATTCAAAAATTTGCATTTTTATTTTTATCTTTATTCCTTTTTATTTTTATTTTTATTTTTATTTTATTTTTTATTTTTATTTTTATTATTTTTATTTTTTATTTCTAGTTTTATTCTCGAATTTTCGGTGCCCTGTTGCCGTGCGGTTTGCGAGCCACGCGTGCAGGTCATGTTCGCACGCGTGCGGGCTGTGCCCGAGTGGGAACGGCTTGCGCCCGCAGGTACAGCATGCGCCCACGGGCGACGTGCGCCCGTTGGGGTGCACGTCACAGAGGGCGAAGCGCACCCGCGGGGGCGCACGTCGCCGCACGCGACTTGCGCCCACGATATGAGCCCACAGGGGCGCATGTCGCGCTGCGCGACCTGCGGGCATCCCCACGCCTGCTCCTTTGTACTGTCATTTTCACCTACATTTTCTTGGTCAATATTTTAGTCCGTTAAATTCATTTTATGTTTTCATGTCTTTTTTGGTTAATGAAAAAATGAAAGGATGTTTGTCCATTTTCCATTTTGGGACAAGACAGGAAACAAAAGGGATTTCTGGCTTCATTTTAAAAAGGAGAGCTACATTTTTTTAAAGAAAAAGAAAAGGGAAAGAGTTTTCTCTCAAGAACAAAGAGCAGCCGAGAGTTTTTCAAAGCAAAAAAAAAAATATTAAGATTTCAAGTTTGAGCTTTTTTCCTTCTTTTTTTTTTTTAAAAAAAAAAGAATACATTCATTCTTGGATTGATTTTGAGCAAGAAAAATTAATTTTCTTTACTCGATCATCCCCGCCAAAATTACTTTTGTGAGTTTTCTTTTTATTTGTTCAAAAATTTAGATTTTCTTAAGTTATTTTGGGTGTTTATCACCTCAAAAATCGACAAGGAGAACGGATCAAGACATCCTGTTTTCCGATCTATATAATCTGAGGGTAAATATTCTTGGACTCGTCCTCATGTAATTTTGTATATCATTTATTGTTGTTAATATTATTATTTTATTGTTATTATCACCATGTCCATCATCCATTTCTAACATTTTATTGTAGCATTTTAATGTATTTTTTTTACTACTGAGGATATATTTTCCACATGATTTTAACTTGATCATTTTCACTCTTATTGCCCCCTCCCGTTGACTATTACTATTATTATCATTACATTTATTATCACTATTACCAATGTCATATTTTTGCATGAAGTTTTTATTATTACTATTATTGTTGTTTCATTATGCCACTGCTACTATTGTTATATTATTATTATTATTATTATTATTATTATTATTAGTAGTAGTAGTAGTAGTAGTAGTAGTAGTAGTAGTAGTAGTAGTAGTAGTAGTAATAGTACTACTATTTTATGTTTACTTTGTGTTATCATTGTTTATTATTATGATTTTTGTTATTATTATTATTATTATTATTATTATTATTATTATTATTATTATTATTATTATTATTATTATTATTATTATTATTATTATTATTATTATTATTATTCTCTTGCCATGATTATTATTATTCTGTTGTTATTGCCTTTGTGTTGTTAGTCTTAGGCTTTTGCATGCCCCCTTTTTATTTACTTTGCGCATAAGCTATTTGCATATTGAATTAGTATGTCCTATATCTATTTGGCATTCATTTGATTAATTGTTTAGAATTATCACCAATATCTTTTAATGTTATTTTTGTTTGGGGATTAAAATGTGAATTTCCTTATGTGAGCGTCCCCGTGACCATGCAGATCACAATAAAATTGGGACCAATGTCCCTTGTTTTAGCTAAGGAATGTAAAATGTCACAATAAAATGAAGAGTTGAATTTTCTCCAAAATGGGTTCACTCATCTCGGTTTTTTCAAACTAGCAATCGAATAACTCTTCGATCCCTTCTTAATGAGCGTGAAGGAACCAATGTTCCTAACCCAAATGAATGGCCCGATTTATGTATGTCATTTTTATGTTTAACTTTGTTTGTTTGTTTTAAATTTATGTTTATGTTTTTGGGCCTTTGTAATTAATTATTTTGGGGGAATTTTATTTGACTTTCATTTGGGATTATATTCTGTCCCAATTTCCACTTCGATTTTAGTCTAGCTTTCTTCCAGTTGAGATTGTATTCTGCCCCAATTCCTCTTGTAATTGTGTGCTTGGCGTGTTTACTGCTTTTCTTTATCGCTTTATTTTATCGCTTTTCTTAAGGCTTTTACTTACTGCTTTCGATATGCCTGTAATGCGCTTTTAAATTAAATGCATTAAAATCATGAGAGGAGAGATAAAATTTTATAAATTTAAAAACTCATTTACAATTAACCAAGACATAGATAAGAGTGAAGTTCCGAACACCATCTCTAGTTTAGACCGTAGAGGTTAGATAACCTTTCCCAATTTCTCGTAAATTGGGTGGCGACTACAAAATACCTCAAAGGTGCCTAATTGTACCATGAGGCTAGATGGACTCCCCAATGTTCTATTGGGTAGGGATTCCAAGATGTCTCATGGCACCCAAGATCAAAAGACGCGAACCAATCCCTCGAGCCCTAAAAGCGGGTTCAGTGAGGGCCTTTGCTAGCTTCGGCGTGCGTCACAGGCGGCAATGTAATAGAGAGCAAGTTTGACGAATTTCAAATAGCATGTGTTAGTAGACTATTAGGAGACATGCCCCGTCATTCCAATCGGATAGCTAGCAGACCTTAGCTTCTCTAATATTGTGCGCACCCGTTGGCCATATGCCGGGCTTTGTGGCATTGTGCCTCTCAGTTGGCTGGGTTCTTGAACTTTGTTGGGCTTTGGGATTAGGCCCAATGGTAAGTTATATTGGATGTTATCATTTGTCCTCCTTAAAGGGATCCAATCAGATCGACGAGGGGGGTGATTGGGAGCTCTTAGCTGCTTGGTCGCCTCAAATTCCCTTATTAGAATTTGCCATTTTGAATTCTTAGCCGCTGCAATTAATACGATCAGCACATTAATGGGGGAACATTTAATCGTATGCGCCCATTATGGTGACACTTCATCTTTAGAGCATTCCTAAGTCGGGGCGTTAATAGCAGACATTTTGCTGAACGTGCTCGTTATGGCAACTATTCGTTTTTGGCATTTTCTCCCTTAGACTCTCTGATCATAGATTGCCACATGGCTACCTAGATTGAATGAGTTTTTCCTTACAAATAGATGAGTTTTACTCATTTTTTGGATTTCATAGGCCTTCATTCAGCCCTGAAATGTATTTTTCTTCTCAAAACAAATTTTTCTTTTTCTTCTTTATCTTTTCTTTTGGTAATGTTCACAAACTACTTGCCATTTTAGGAAGATGAAAGAAGTTTGTCCCTTCTGATTAGGAGATGGCCTTTGAATCCATATTTCCCTCTCCTTTGGACAAGGGTGTTATTGAATGGAATCAAAGGGGAAGATACAGATTCATACGCCATTATGCTATGTAAGTTGGGATTGCAGTATGTGATGATTTCTTCTACCCGCAAGAAGTTGCCTGAACAGGTTAAAATAAAAAAAAATTCAAAAGCGAGCAGACTGGATATTTCAAATTTTGGAACATCATATTGAGTGTATGTGATAGATTGCTTCCCATTAACTCTATCTCTATCCAAATAGCAACAGATTCGATCGGATGAAGGGTGTCAAAAACTTAGTAGTAGTAGGATAGGAATTTTTTATTTGTAATAGCATTATCCTTTATATGTCTTGAATTTAAATCAATGAAATGAGACTTTCCCATTTTAATTTTTCTCTTTAAAATTCTGTTATAACAATGGTCCAATAGTCTTTTTCAAATAGCTTGATTGGATAACATGATCGGGATGAACTTCAATTAACACAGATAATGGCTCGATAGGATAACATGATCGGAATAAACTTCGATTAAGACGCATAATAGCTCGATCGGATAACATGATAGGAATAGACTTTGATTAAGACAAATAATCATATTAAATGATTTCTAAATTTTAATCAGGAAAATTGAAGTTTTTTAGATAATCAAGTTAGATGTGACTTTTACTAATTGATTTGGGATGTCATCAAGTCTAGATCGAACATGCATTTCCTTCTCCCGTCGTTTGGATGCTTCGAACGGTATTAGGTTAGTTTGCTTTTAAGATAATGCTATTTTTCAGGAATCTATCCATTCACTACTTTTGATCAGTCCAGTAAATAATCTCATTATGTGTGATTTTGCATATTGGTTTATGAATAAACATTAGAGCTATAAAATAGATAATTTGATCAGATGTAACTTTTGCGAGTTATCTTAGGATAACGTCAAGTTTATAGTTGTAGATAAGTGTATCAAGTGTGCTTTGTGATAGCTTTAGGAGTGGTCATCAAGAATCGCTATTGATCGCATTGGATTTGTCTTTCTATACTTCGCACGTTCACTGCACAGTCTGATTAGTATGCAAGGATTGTCGACCCTAGCATTACTTTATGTCTTTCAGTTCTTCCTTTGAGCTTATCGAAATTAGTGTTGGCCTTTGGAAGTTGCATTTTTTAAACTCATAAGATGAGTCTATCAGATGTAGTTTTTGCAATTTTATCTTGTGATGTCGTCAAGCTTGTCTGTGTGGATTGTGCCATAACTGCATTCTTCAAAATTTTGCAATTAACTAGCTTGCATTTCGCAAATACTTAGGGAAACATTTACGCTTCATATTTTCATTATCATTCCAACTGGAATACGGTATTTTTTAAGCATTTTGTAATGCAGGTGTTCGGTATTACAAACGGCATTTGTTTGTCATCTTTGTGCAATTCCATCTTTTAGGAGTCTTATCGACTTCTTGAAGTGGAATATGGTGCCATTTGAGAACAATTGATCAATATGGTAAATAGTCATGTTAGTGATGACTTAAATTTGCAACTTGTATGTACAATGATCATTTCGATCAGAATACAATGCTTATCATAATTATGCTAAAGACCTTGAAAATTTCTTAAGGCCTTCCTTGGATGGGCATGAGTTAAATTGTTTCGATCTTTCAAGAGTACAACGAGCTATCTCCGATCAGAAGTTTCAACTTTTAGGAGTCTAGTGACTACTCTGAAGTGGACTTTTCTTAATTGGGTATCATTAAGGAGTGCAAATGATTGTTTTAACTTGCACATTTGATAATCAATTTGATATAAATGTAGTGTTGCATTTAGATTTTCATTGGGGACCTTTTGAATTCTCGAGGTTTTCTTTAGTGAGTTTTTGCGATATTTTTAACTCTTAGGTTGATTCCATCCTTTAGAAGCCTGTCAACTTCTCTGAAGTGGCTTTTTGAATGGATGTATGTGTCAAGCAAGGCGGATAGTTATATTATGACTTTATTAGTTATCTTAGAAATAATTCACAAGTGATTGGATTGAACTCAATTTGCTATATTTCTTATAAAAAATCTGTAATTTGTACATTTGATATTTATTTGAACCACAATATAGTATTATAGTAAGTACCTTTTTTAGGTATATTGATTGGATTGCCTGAGATTGCTTTTGAGATAATTCTGGCTTTTAGGAACTTTTTAGTTCTCAGAAGCGATTAGATTCCTTGTTCCTTCTCCACTTTCTTCTCTATCGTTAAAGTGCTTCAACCCATCATAGAAATTTGTGATCGTATAGAGAGTTTGAGGTTGAAGTTTGAGATTTCTCTCGATTTCCCTCTTCATTTGTAGCTTTCCTCTAAAATAGATAAATGTTCAATCAAGAAAACCCACGAAGCTAATTGATAATAAGAGTTAGATGAACACAAATTATTACCCCTGAGATTAAATAAAACCTGTGTTTTTGCATTACATATCTAGCTATAATTACTGATGTTGCTATATGATGCATATAGATAAGAACACATGCATAAATTAGGCATGGACATACAATTAACCAGTCAAGAGAAACCTATGGCATGCATAGGAAGCTGAGGCGGGATAAATTCTAAGGCAGTAATGGCAGCAACAATAGCACAACAGCAACAATAATACCTATAGCTCTTCAGGTAGGGGGCATGACCCTTGATGCATAAAATGAAGATATGTAACCATAAGCGCCAGCACTGCGCAGTTCCCAATAGAAAGTATACGCCAAGTTGGGTCATCTTTGAGAAATCATAGGTCAAAATATGGGAACTAAGGTGACACTTGTTTAGGTTCTTGAGGACATCAACTATAGGGGAAATTAGTAAAGGAGAAGGCTATTTTCGGCCTAAAGACAACAGAGACAGATTATTTCCTTAGAAATAATAATAAAACTCAGGAAGAAGGCAAAGTAGGAAAACTAAGGAGAAAGCACATGAAGGAAACTTTCCTGAAACTTACTTGAAAATGGAGATCTAAAGGGGAAAATCATCGTGCAGCAACCAAGTCGAACCTGTAACTAGATCCCTTAACTACCTGGGGTGTGGTCTATACCTTTTTGCATATAGTACATATTTCTGCACATAGTAGTTACTCATGAGTACGTTGCACATATAGTTCTTCACAAATATATTTGACACACATAAATCTGTATAAATTCCACATGCATGATACTTTGCATATATGCTTTGTGTAATTTTGTACACATACCCTACACACATAATTTTGTTTATGTGTTCTACACATACATCTTTGCACATATTTCATGTGCACATTTCTGTACGATACGTTTTCCACACATGTTTCACATACACAATCCCTTACATGCCTTCCCCTTTTACAAGCATTTGTAATCCAATATATATAATCCTCTTGCATGCATCTTTCCACATGTATGGCTCTTAGCACATAGTCCGCATACATAACTTCATGCACATATTTCATACTTAATTCTTTGTATACTCGCATAATCTCTTGCATACAAAAATTGATAACACAAAATTTTTTTGTGTTAGGTTATACCCAAAACGTTGATATGGTTATTCCTTATTAAGTTACCCTCAATCTATAGTTTGACCTTGTCCTAGTAGTTCTCAACTACAAATGGCTTTTATCTCAACTCTAGAAGTTTGTGTTTCATTCCATTTTGAGTTAAGCAAAGGGTCAATATGTTTTGTCTCTAATTGTTGGACTGTATGAAGACCCTGACTATACCATGCAATTTCTAAATTTAGAGTACTTTCGGCTCGTTTTGTAAACAAACTGAGAAAAACTAGTTGCAATTAAGAGATTGGATGAAAACTCACTCAGAGCACTAGAAACTTTTTAATTACCTGTCAAAGCGATCCTGGGATAAGGTAGAACCTAGAAAGTGATTTAAGTAGCCCTTCTTTGTATAACTCTCTAAATGAATTTTCTTACCCTTAATTCACAATCTCTTGCTAACCCGTCGAGCCTTTATTTTGGTATGGTAAATGCATACTATTTTTTTGTTACACACATTGAAATTATCCTTAGATAAAATGATTTTTGCCTCCCCTTAGAAGAATGGCCACTCAAGTAAGGATGGGTTTACACTTTGGGGAAAAAAAAGTGATTTAATCCTTGTCAATTCTTTTTGTAATTAGAAGCATAAGCTTAGGATACCAAAAAAAAAAAGAAAGAAACGAAAAGATGAAAGTAGAGCTCGAGCTAGTACCTTTTGATGAGTCTTAATGGATATCTTACCGGCCTCAATTGTTATTCTAGACTGAGCCTGATAAGCTAACATATTACTAGGTCCAAATTCAAGAATACTTTGATAATATGCAATTGGGCTTGGAATGGTCTTCCTATTAGTTAAGTAAATGTGGCGATCATTTTTCTCTAGCAACCTCATCCTTTCTTGATAGCTATCTACCTAAGCCTAACTTTACAACCAATGTAAGACCTCTTAATTCTTGGTTTAGACTTATCTAATTTAGCAGAGATGACCTTTTTAATAAGGTTTGGTACGTAAGAAGAGACATATGGTGTTTGTAACAACCCAATTTGGACTCTAGAAGGAATTGGCATTGTATTATGTAGTAAAGGACATAGGTGTATTTGGATAAGTAAGAATTGGGTTGAGCAAGGACTAAATTGAAAGAGAAAATTAGTTATATTGAGAAAGAATTTATTTAAGTAAAAGAGAATTAGCCAAGGACCAAAAAGGAGTTTAACAAGGATATTTTTGAAATGACCAATAAGAGAATGACACCTAGGCAAGAGTTATTGGGGAGCATTAAACGAGGAAAAGAAAGAAAGGAAGAGAGAGGGAAGCCAAGCATCAAATTTCTTCTTTCTTCTCCTTCTCTTCCTGCGTGAACTTTTTGTTCCTCTTTCTTTCCCTCTATTTCGTGCTTCTTTTTCCTCTTCTTCCTTGGTTGATTTCTGGAGTTGTAGGTTGGTAGTGGTTGTGAACTTGAAGGGTAAGTTTAGTTAGAAATGATTTTTTTTTACTTCTCCGATTGCTCTAGTTTTAAGTTTTGATTTTTAGTTGATTAAGTGTGCTTTGTTTGATTTGAATTTATACAAGAATTGGTGATCAAGAGAAATATTAAGGGCAAAGAGAAGGTTGGACCTTGAAGAGAAGAGTGGGTTGTGCTGCATTTTGAGGTTTGGGAGTTTAAGTGCCATTGTTGTGTTTTATCTTGGACTTTGAATTTTTGGAAATTTGAGTTGTGAAATATGTTTGTATGCATGTCTTGAGTTGGAATTTGACATTGATGTGTTTAATTAGAAGCATCTTGGTATATGAAAGTTAATCAGTGGATTTGAATGATTTTAGGGCAAATTTCTGGGTTTGGAACATTGTTGTGTTAATTATTGATTTTTACCCAAATTAATTATATATATTAAGTGTTAATTGTTGTTAATATGTTTAAAAGCATGATTCGTGTGAAATTGATTGTAATAGCGAAGTCAAATGCATGATAGTATGATTTGTGAGTGAGTTTACATGAGATAGTGTTGTGTTTGGCGATTTCTAGTTCTGGTGCTCATCTCTGTCACGAGCACGACAGAGAGCTTGGGCCCTAGACTATTAGCAAGAGCTCGGGATCCAATCTCTTGTCGAGCTTTCTCTTGCCGAGCGTGCTCTATTACAAACGTGATAGAGAGCTCGAAGGCCGATCTTCTACTGGGCTATGCTTGGTCGCGGGCTCTTCTGAGTGCACGAGCGCGACCAAAGCTTTTTGCCCTTCTATCATGAGTGCGATTGGTTATTGCGGGCACGATAGAGGCTAGTTAGCCTTCTATCACGAGCACGACTAGTGTCGCGAGCGCGGCTGGTTCCCTATTTTATGAATACTATATTATGCTCTCTCTTTGCATGGTTTCCCACTATTGACTCTTTGCGGGAACTAGTATATGATGCTCTGGGTATGTCTTATGTGGATTATATGCATTATATTCATACAGTTACTTGGTTAATGTATGGTGTGATTATGGAATAAAGCTTATAAGTTTAGGCCTGAATGGTCATAGTAGTGGATAGATAAGCATTCTTATAAAGGGGTATATGTTTGCAACTGCTAAAGTCAGCCCCGTTTGGGTCTAAAATTGGCCCCGTTTGGGTCTAAAGTCAGCCCCGATTGGGTCTAAAGGTTTTAAGGCTTCAGTCTCTTCTTTTACCTTCGGGTATATATGTTTTGAGACTTATGTCTCTATATGTTTGATACTGTGTCCAATCAGTGTCATTAGCACCCGTATCTACTATTAATTTGAACTCAGGCTATTGTATGTCTATATCATTTTAGAAACGCTAGTATGTTATATGTATATGTAGTTGAGTAATGGTAAGATGTAGTGAATTGATGTTCTGATTTTCCACCGATATTTATTTATTATATACCTATATGTATATACATGTGTTGGAGATATAAAGATATGTTATTGCAGGATCGTTTTGTTAGATGTGTGTAAAAGTTAATGATATTGCATGTTAAAGCATATGTAGAGCTACTTGAGTTGTTCATATGTAAATTATATGCACTTGTCATTTTTATGTTTGTAATATAATGTTGTGAATGTTATGATAAGGTGATCATGCATTATAGTATTACAATTCTTTGATATTTATGACTTTATTAGAGGTCTCTTATTTTGTTCCTCCCTACTAAGCGTTATCGCTTAACACGGGTCTTTTTCCGTGTAGGTAGCAGGTTCGAGTTTTTAGTTGGCATCTGTAAATCATGGCTACTAGGAGTCTGGATCTCGTTGGGAGATGTTTTTTTTAGTTGTATAATCTTGTATAGGCAAAGACTTTTATTTGTATCTGATATTTTGTTTTGTATAAAGAAAATTTATATATATTTTTTGTAGTATGTATGTTATGATAGTATGTTTGAGCCTTGGTGTGTGTGTAGCGCTCTGATATCCCTCTAAAGGGGTATTGGGGTGTTATAGTTTTATTGGTATCAGAGCTTAAGTTTAGACGGTTCAGGACTATAGGATGATAGAGTATAGAGTATGTGTATGTGAGTCTATTTTGTGTTGTGGCCTAATGCAGATGCTGTCTTATGTAGCATTAGATAGAGTCTAATCCGAGTGAGAGAGTAGGTGAGTCAGCGAGTAGTGTGAATCTGGTGAGGGTTGACCAGCCTGCTCCTGAGTGTTCTCCAGCAGAAGGTTTCGGTCCTGTTTTTTATAATCCGACGATAGTGTAAGGGTTGTTACATATATTGGATAGATTGACTGCTTCTCAGGCTTCTAAGGATTTTGTTAAGAAGGGACCATAAAAGAGGAAAGTATCAGACAGATAGATGATTTATAGTAAGAAGACTCTAAAAGCTGGTAGTGGGCAAGTTGCTTAAGGGTCAGTTCTTGTGCCGTCAATGGTAATATGTAATGCACCGCCCTCTAGTAAAGGAAATTTTACACCTGAGTGTATGCGTTATTTAAAACACCATTGGGGCAAATATAAGAGTCTCACGGGAGCATGCTTTAAGTGTGGCAGCATGGAACACCTGCTTGCCAATTGTCCTAAGTCACGAGAGAACCTAGCCTTATAAGCAAACAAAGATGAAGTAGGCATGTCAGGAGTTGCTAGCAGTGGCAGAGGGAGAAGTAGGGTCGCTTAAGCACCATCCGAAGTAGTTGAGAAGCAGGCTGCCTCTGGTGGTCTAACTAGAACATTTGCAGTGATCAAAAAGGAAGTGAATGAGCTCGCAGGTCTGTCTTGTAAGTTCTTTGTTGTTTGGTATAAGTTATTGGTAAAGATAGTATGATTATATGTTTGGTAACGGGAAAATTTTGAGAATAAGATTTCTTAAGGGGGAGCAAATTGTAACAACCCGATTTGGACCCTAGAAGGAATTGGCATTGTATTGTGTAGTAAAGGATATATGTGTATTTGGACAAGTAAGAATTGGGTTGAGCAAGGAAAATTGAAAGAGAAAATTAGTTATAAAGAGAAAGAATTTATTTAAGTAAGTAAAAGAGAATTAGCCAAGGACCAAAAAGGAGTTTAATAAGGATATTTTTGAATTTACCAATAAGAGAATGACACCTAGGCAAGAGTTGTTGGGGAGCATTAAACGAGGAAAAGAAAGAAAGGAAGAGAGAGGGAAGCCAAGCATCAGATTTCTTCTTTTTTCTCTTTTTCTTCTTGCATGAACTTCCCGTTCCTCTTTCTTTCCCTCTATTTCATGCTTCTTTTTCCTCTTCTTACTTGGTTGATTTCTGGAGTTGTAGGTTGGTAGTGGTTGTGAACTTAAAGGGTAAGTTTAGTTAGAAACGAATTTTTTTTTACTTCTCCGATTGCTCTGGTTTTAAGTTTTGATTTTTGGTTGATTAAGTGTGCTTTGTTTGGTTTGAATTTCTACAAGAATCGGTGATCAAGAGAAACATCAAGGGCAAAGAGAAGGTTGGACCTTGAAGAGAAGAGTGGGTTGTGCTGCATTTTGAGGTTTAGGAGTTTAAGTGCCATTGTTGTGTTTTGTGAAATATGTTTGTATGCATGTCTTGAGTTGGACTTTGACATTGATGTGTTTAATTAGAAGCATCTTGGTTTATGAAAATTAATCAGTGGATTTGAATGATTTTAGGGCAAATTTCTGGGTTTGGAACATTGTTGTGTTAACAATTGATTTTTAACCAAATCAATTGTATCTATTAAGTGTTAATTGTTGTTAATATGTTTAAAAGCATAATTCATGTGAAATTGATTGTAATAGCGAAGTCTTTGCATGATAGTATGATTTGTGAATGATGTTGCATGAGATGGTGTTGTGTTTGGCGATTTCTGGTTCTAGAGCTCATCTCTGTCGCGAGCGCGACAGAGAGCTTGGGCCCCAAACTGCTGGCAAGAGCTTGGGATTCGATCTCCTACCGAGCTTTCTGCTGCTAAGCATGCCCTATCGCGAGCGTGACAGAAAGCTCGGATGCCGTTTTTCTACCGGGTTATGCTTGGTCGTGGGCTCCATTTAGTGCGCGAGCGTGGCCAAAGCTTTTCGCCCTTCTATTGTGAGCAAGGCTGGTTGTTGCGGGCGCGATAGAGGCCAATTAGCCTTCTGTCGTGAGCGTGATTGGCTCCCTATTTTATTAATACTATATTATGCTCTCTCTTGGCATGGTTTCTCACTATTGACTCTTTGCGGGAACTAGTATGTGATGCTCTGGGTATGTCTTATGTGGATGATATGTATTATATTCGTACAGTTACTTGGTTAATGTATGGTGTGACTATGGAATAGAGCTTATGAGTTTAGGCCTAATAGTAGTGGATAGATAAGCATGCTTATAAATAGCTATATGTTTGCAACTGCTAAAGTCGGCCCCATTTGGGTCTAAAGTCGGCCCCGATTGGGTTTAAGGTTTTAAGGCTTCGGTCTCTTCTTCTACCTTTAGGTATATATTTTTTGAGACTTATGTCCCTATATGTTCGATACTGTGTCCAATTATTATCATTAACACCCGTATCCACTATTAATGTGAACTCAGGCTATTATATGTCTATCATTTTACAAACGCTAGTATGTTATATGTATATGTAGTTGAGTAATGGCAAGATGCAGTGAATTGATGTTCTGATTTTCCACCGATATTTGTTTATTATATGCTTGTATGTATATACATGTGTTGGAGATGTAAAGATATGTTATTGCATGATTGTTTCATTAGATGTGTGTAAAAGTTAATGATATTTCATGTTAAAGCATATGTAGAGGTACTTGAGTTGCTCATATGTAAATTATATGCACTTGTCACTTTTATGTTCGTAATATAATATTGTGAATGTTATGATAAGGTGATCATGCATTATAGTATTACCATGCTTTGATATTTGTGACTTTGTTAGAGGTCTCTTGTTTTTGTTCCTCCTCACTTAGCATTATCGCTTAGCATGAGTATTTTCCCGTGTAGGTGGCAGGTTCGGGTTTTTGGTTGGCATCTGCAAGTCATGGACACTAGGACTCTAGAGCTCGTTGGGAGCTATTTTTGCTTTAGTTGTATAATCTTGTATAGGCAAAGACTTTTATTTGTATCTGCTATTTTGTTTTATATAAAGAAAATTTATATATATTTTTTGTAGTATGTATGTGTATGATAGTGTGTTTGAGCCTTTCTATGTGCATGGCGCTCCAATATCCCTCCAAGGGGTATTGGGGTGTTACAGTGTTTCTTGAGCTTCGAGCAGGAACCCATGTGTGCATTTATGCATTCGTCGAGCTAAGTCTTGTCCCCAACCTTGCATCTAGAATTTGCTTTCAAATGGTGAAAAATTCTATTTTGGCCATTCGTGCACACACACAGAGATTGTGTAATGACCCAAATTGTACCCTAGAAGGATTTGTAGTGATAATTGTATAGTGAGGGTACAAGATTTATCGTATAAGTATGGAATTATGGGAAATAAGGATGTAATTGAAAAGAACTTAAAGAATTTGGAAGAAAGAATTTACATGAG
Source organism: Excoecaria cochinchinensis (assembly GCA_947683425.1). Lineage (NCBI taxonomy): Eukaryota > Viridiplantae > Streptophyta > Magnoliopsida > Malpighiales > Euphorbiaceae > Excoecaria > Excoecaria cochinchinensis. The sequence continues at coordinate 36,642 of CANTUQ010000025.1, forward strand.
GGACTAAGTGGAGACTTGCCAAGGACTAAGTGGGGATTTGGAGGAGATTGGTGAGTGCATTCCTCGTGTGGAATGCAGGCTTTGCCAACCCCTTCCCTTGCATGCAATATAAGTTGAGTGCAAGGCAAAATCTGCCTTTTCTTTGCATTCTTGGCTGGCCACACCCTCTAAATTCCATTTCTATTCTTTCGTTCTTTCTTTTCCATTTCCTAGTATTTAGCTTCTTCTTACTCAATGGTCTTCAAGAGCTTGGATTGGTTTGAAGAGGTTTTAGAGATATATTGAGAAGGTAAGTGTGTATTGGAAGTTAGATGTCTTTTTCTTCTCCTTCTTCTACTTGGTTTTGTTTATGGTTTTAAGTTGTTTGATATTGGATTAAGAGTGTATTGATTGGTTTTGTGCAAGAAGCATTGGACAAGAGAAAGGATAAAGGCAAGGATACGGTTTGAGCTAGAAAGAGGAGTTGTTTAAGCTTCTTTTGAGGTTTGAGCTTATTTGTATTTGATTCTTAATTAGATGTATGTTTGATTAATTGGGAAACTCTGGTTTATGGGAAACTCTGGTTTATGAGTGTGTTAATTGATAATTGCTATGAGTTTTTGACTAATGCATGAAACCCTAATTTTAGGGAAAACTTGTGAAGTTGTCGTGTATTGTGAATGTGCGAATCTCTAATTTGAAGTGGAGTATTTTGAGATGCTCATGTATGTGTATAGGAGGATTAGAATGAGTGTGGTGAATTGGTGTTGCCAATTTGGTTGTTTACAAGCTTGAAGAGCTTGGTAGTGTAAAACTATCTTTGCGGTCCATTTTGACCCATGTGAGTTGTTTATATTATAAAATGAGTTTTACAACTCTATTTTCGATGAGAATAATTGGGTTGAATCCGTAAGGTCCATGTCTTAAATTGTTGTAGAAATAGTTTTATTGATTGGAGTACTCTAAGGTCTCCAAAATTGCTTATGTAAAATGAGTTTTACAACTCTATTTTCAATGAGAATAAATGGGTTGAATCCGTAAGGTCCATGTCTTAAATTGTTGTAGAAATAGTTTTATTGATTGGAGTACTCTAAGGTCCCCGAAATTGCTTATAAGTGAGGCTAGAATTCAATAAGAGGGCTTTTGGAGCAAGTTATGTTCCCTTGGCCACAACTCCTTGAATTTGAGTCTAAATTTTATGTGAGTTGTGTTATTTGAAAGTTAATATATAGATGAATAATTGATTAGTAGTGCATTTTGGTTGAAAATAGCATTGCAGTTGGTTTTAAAAGTCATATGAATGAAGTAGGAAAATGGCTTGAAAATGGTAAGTGAGATGTTTCTGTTTTTCTCCATTCTGTTTTGGTGAATTGTGTATGTCACGGTCACAACCAAATGGTTGTCACCGTGAGGTATGCTCAGATTGCATTCTGTTTTGGTTAATTGTATATGTCACGGTCACAACCAAATGGTTGTCACCGTGAGGAATGCCATTTTGCATTCTGTTATGTATTTTCTTATGTAACGGTCACAACCAAATGGTTGTCACCGTGAGGTACCTCCATCTTGTATAAACCTTTATAGAAAATTATCTAATGTTGTATAAGTGTATGGAATGAAATTCAATTAAGATCAGCAACATTTATTGAGAATCATAATGTGTTAAATCTATGAATATCTATGATGCCAATATGTATAATGCAATGGCCCGAACACGAGATTAGTAGTGATCAGTGAAATTTGTAGAGTGTATAGTGTGAATTTCATTTGAAAATATCAGTGATTATACCCTAAAAGACAGTAGAAGAAAAAGGTTAAACGTGCTCAGACCAGGGAAGCCCCTGATGGGTGACCTCCGGGGAAGCCTGTATGAAAAAATATTTTATTGGACTGTTGGGAAGTGCCTATTAAATGGAGTCTATTGATGTATTTAGAGTGAAAATGAGGTCAAATAGGTCTCCGAAAGTCAAACTGAAGAAAAGACTCTCGTTCGATTCAAATAGTAATTAGGATTGACCGAAATTTGACCGAGACTTTAAAGTTGTTAAATGACCTCTGAAAAGTTATCTAGAGGCATAGTTAGACTCAGAATAGTGTGTAGAACAGTTTGGTAGTGAAAAAAGTAATTTTATGGTGATCCTGAAAAATAAATGAATCGGACCGGTTCAATTGAACCAGACCGGATAAGGACCCTGAATGAGATGAAACGAAGATTAAATGAGTTATTAAGAGTAAAATTAAGGTCAAGGGCTGAATGAGATGAAACGAAAGTTAAATGAGTTATTAAGAGTAAAATTAAGGTCAATGATGAAAAGTGAACCGAACCGGTTCAACCAGTGAACCGGACTGATTAGACCAGTTGATTTTGGTTTGACTAGTTTGATCGAGGTTTGACCGGGCTATTAAAAATAGCAAATAATCTCTAAAAATTACCATAAGCACCAGATTTTCTCTAAATAATATGTAGAATTATTTAGCAATAAAAAAGGAATTTTACGATGACACCGAAAATTTGCTAATCGGACTGATTTAAGTGAACCGGACCTGGAAACGAACTCCGATTGAGCTAAAATTTTACGTGAAGGCTAAATTATATATTTTAAGAATTGTGGAATTGATTTTGAGTGAAATTGAATTTGGAAAGTGAGGAAAAATATTTTTGGTTGGAAAATGGGCTAAAATTACTTAAATGGGCTTTGGGTTTGGCCCAATTGAGTGGCCCATGACTTGGCCCATTAAGAGAGGCTACATAAAGGCTGGAATATCAGATTTCTCTAGAGAAATTAGCAGAATTCCAGAAGCTCCTCTTCCTCCTCTCTCGGCCAAATTGTTCCCTCTTTCTTTTCACCAAATTTCTTCATCTTTCATCCAATTCTCTCCCCAAATCTAAGCCTCCTAGACAAATTCCAGCTCCTCTACAACATGGTGATGGCGATTGGAGCCCATTTGGTGGATTAAAAGTGGGAAAAAGCAAGTGACAAAGGTTATGTCCCAAAAATGAGGTAGGTGATTTAGGGTTTTATAATTTGATTTAAAGGTTCCAATAGCTATTTTAAGGTATGTAGAGTATGTTTATGAGGTTATATTGAATTTAGAAGTAAAGGAAATGATGGATTTGTATCCTTAAAGATTCAGCCACTTAAGGAATTTTTATGGAGGAAGGTGTTTCAAAGGATTAAGGCATGGATAAGGGAGCTCTAAGCATGGAAAGCAAGGAAATAAGGTTAGTGGATACAATATCTGTAACACCCCCGCCGCTGCCCCCGTTGGAAGGGTACCGGCGGAAGCGCTACCCGACGCTCACTCACAACATACATATAGAGGTACATACACTGAGCGGAAGCGTTCACCAACAATAATAATAAAGGCAAAACATAAATCTCATATAATCAAAATAAATAGTTAGATACAAACCCAAAAGATTACATCATTCCTTTACAAAAAGTTACATAAGCCACTACACAAAAATGTTACATACTAAGAGAATTACAGGAGGAGATAACAAAAAAATAAAGACTCTACTCCTATGTGGCCGACCGGCAGATGCGCAACACGAGCAATCTCCTAAAATCCTGTCACCTACACGGGACAAGAACCCGTGCTAAGCGATAACGCTTAGTGGGGAGGAAACAAAACACAACAAAATACTATTCAAGATATTGAGTATAAAATTCAGAATTCACAAAACATTAGAGGGCAGAAATATATATCAGCACAACTCAAGAGTCACTATATGTATATCAGCACTGAAACAGAAAACATAAAGCAATGATCATAATCAGAATCATGCAATAATTAGAACACTTCACTAATCACATACTAGACACTTAACACAATAGCCTGAATTCAATGGTGGAGGATATGGAAACATTACACGGGAGACCGAAGCCTCAAAATAGTTTTTATACCTGAAGGTAGCGCGGGAGACCGGAGTCTCAAAATATTTTATCACTATACGAAAGATGACCATCTCGGAGGTCAACCGCTTCGCCCAAACGGGGCGGACACGGGCAACTGCACTTACTAACCCTTCTTAAGCATGCTTAATTATCCAATACCTTGACACTCCAGGCTCGACAACACATTCACTATCACGACAATACAAAATCAAAGCAAGGTTCGACACACGACTCTAACATCAAATAAATTCATAACTAAAACACTAGTACACTGATATCACGAGTCATAAGCACAAACATATTTCATGCAATAGTGAGAAACCGTGCAAAGTGGAACAAAAGAAACACATTCAGAAAATAGGGCAAGCAGGAAGGGCCTCTGTCGCGATCGCAACAGTGTCACGCTCGCGACAGAGCACGAGGCACCTCCTCGTGAGCTCGCGCCAGAAGGCCTGCTCGCGACGAAGCCCACTAGGCAGATTCACACAACCGAGCTCTATCGCGGTCGCGACAGAGACCAGCTCTTTCCTCCTCGCGCGCACGCTCGCACGGAGGACTTGGCTACCGAGCTCTCTGTCGCGCTTGCGATAACGTCGCGGTCGTGACAGAGGGCTCTCCAATAACAAGGAGCCAATTTCGTATTCTGTCGCGATCGCAACAGTGTCGCGCTCGCGACAGAACCCAGAATTGCCCATGATAGGAGCTAAATTGAAGTATAATTATGTATTTATTTTGTGTGAGTTTATGTAATTAATCATGTAATTATTTGTAAAATTTAATGTGATGTGTTAGATTATGTTTATTTGTATCAGTTGAGTTTTTATGTTGATTTTCTGTGTTTTTAGGTGAAAATTAAAGAGAAGAACAGATAAAGAAGGAGAAGATCACAAGAAGAAGGAGCAGATCACGCTTCACTCAAGGATCACGCCGTGACTATGAGTCACGTGACGTGACTTGCTAAGAAGAATGAAGAAGGAGGAGGAAAGGAAGAAGGAGCTGCGAGAGAGACGAGTCACGCCGTGACCAGGGATCACGTGACGTGATGAGAAGCCAGAGAAGAAAGGAAAGAAAGGAAAGGGAAGAGAAAGAGAAGGGGAGAAGATACGCCGTGAGCGCCAGTCACGCCACACGCGAGGAAGGCACGCCGTGATGGGGAGTCACGCGACGTGACTGGCCAGAGAGGGAAAAGAAAACTGAGCGAGAGAAGGAAAGAAGAAAACGACCAGCGCCTTCTGTCGCGATCGCGACACCGTTGCGAGCGCGACAGAAACGACCGTTGGGGCAGTTTTGGGCCAAAAGGCATATGAAAAGTTGTCTTCTTTCACCAAAATTTGCAACCATTCTCAAGGGACACAATTCTTAGATTAATATCTATAAATATGTAGTTTAATTATAATTTTGGGGGATGAATTTTTTAGTTAAGGAATTTTCTGTATTTTGTAAACAGTTCTTCTTTAGTTAAATTTCATTATTTAAAAAAAAAAAAAATTTATATAATGAAATTTTTTTTTTTTTTTTTAAACAAATCTAATATTCCTAAACTAGTTAGCATTGAAAAACAAATGTTTTAGTATTATGAAAAACTAGAATATAATAAATAAAACTATATAAACGAATTTAAAACAAAGTACAAAACATAAATAAAAACAATATAACTAAGTAACCTAAAGAAAATAAATAGACAAATCATGGCTTAATGTGCTCCCTAGGATTCTCCTCAGTATTACTTGGAAGACATCCTAAATTTCTAGAAGGTAAAGAATTAGCAAGTTGGCCTATTTGAACCTCAAGATTATGAATAGAGGCTGCATGATTTTTAGAAATTTGATCAATTTTTGCCTCAAGTTTCTTTTGGCTTTCATCTTGAGAATTCATCTTATAATTAATTTCCTCAATAAACTTATCAAGTTTTCCTTCAAAAGCACCAAACCTATCTTGTGGTTGTTGATATCCTACTCCCCTATTTTGGTTATTAACATTATTATTCCCCCATGAAAGGTTAGGATGATTTCTCCAACCAACATTATAAGTGTTAGAATAAGGATTTCCACGACCTTGACTTTGAACAAAATTAACTTGCTCTTTATTAGCTATGCCTAAAGTGCAATTACCACTATCATGCCCATTTTCACCACACACATTGCAAGCATTTGATACATTACCTCCCATGCCTAAGCTATTAACTCTATGAGTTAAAGCCTCAACTTGAGCTTGTAATGCAACCATAGAATCTACTGAATGTATCCCCCTAACATTAGAATTATTATACTCCCTTGCTCTTTCAGGAGGCCACATACAGTTGTTCATTGCCATCTCTTCCAATAGCTCATATGCTGCATCAATTGTTTTTCTCATCAAAGAACCTCCAGCAGCAGCATCAATAGTCCCTCTTGTTGTAGGATTAACTCCATTATAGAATGTTTGCATCAAAAGCTCTCTTGGCAAGTTATGGTGTGGACACATCCTTTGCAATTCCTTGAATCTTTCCCAAGCCTCATATAATGATTCATTTTCATTTTGAACAAATGTAGTGATATCCTTTATGATTTTTGCGGTTTTGGCCAACGGAAAATATTTTGATAAAAATGCTTGGGCCAATTGGTCCCAAGTAGTTATAGATCCTCTTGTCAAAGAATTCAACCAAGCCTTTGCTTTATCCTTCAATGTGAATGGAAAAAGCCTAAGCTTGATTGCATCATTTGAAACCCCATTTATCTTAAAGGTATCACAAATCTCAAGAAAATTTGCCAAATGAGCATTTGGATCCTCATTTGCCAAACCATAAAATTGTATACTATTTTGAATCATTTGTAATAATGAAGGCTTAATTTCAAATTGATTGGCATTTACCGTTGGTCTTACCACTCCTTGTTGAGCACCACTCAAAGCAGGTGTGGCAAAGTCCATCAATCTTGGTGGATTTTCATCAGCCATGATAATTGATCTTCTATTTTTGTTCTTCTTTTTATTTGACTTCCGGTTACTCAATAAAAACCTCTCAATTTCAGGATTTAAAGGCTCAAGCTCTTCTAAAGAACTCCTTGTACTAGGCATGAACTTTCAAAATCCTGTAAAACCAAAAATAAAACACAAAATTAATTTAACATACACACAAATTAAAACAAAACAAAATATTGTAATCCAAAATCATAAATCAATTTTTATAATGGCAAACAACCGTTCCCCGGCAACGGCGCCAAAAACTTGTTGTGCATTTTTTCTAATGATGCAACATACCGCAAGTATACGGTGTACCGCAATAGTACTTTAGATATCGATCCCACAGGGAACGTGTTACACACTATTACTAATTTATTTTAATCTTGTTTACAATGATTAATTAATGGTAGAGTTAGTTTTAATCTAATCTAACATGTAAACTAATTAAACCTAGTTAATGATAGTCAAAAGAAGATAAAATAAATCATGAAGAATTAAAAACAATGAACTTGATTCCATCATTTAGATTAACATCTTTCATCTTTTCTTGCAAGCCAAGTTAGAATAAACTTTTAACTCACTCTCTCGACATGAATTAAAATGCCTAAAACATATAATTAAAATTCTAATTCACAATTTTCATTAATGAATTAGAGGTTTCTAATTACATATTTTAAGAATAAACACTAACCTATAGCAATTATCTCAATATACCAATCTCTCAAATATACCTTGATAATGAATCTCTATTAAATGTCGGATAAAGCAAACTCTCGAATTACTTTAACTTGTAAAGATCATGCAAAAGATATTAATAGAGAATCTACAATGAAAGATTATGAAAGTAGATAGAAATAGAAAGAATTATAATATGCAAGTTCATTAAAATGATATTCATAAAACTAGTGGAGAAGAACTAAAAATAAGAGAATAAGATAGAAGCCTTTCAACCCTTTTTCCCAATCTCTTGAAATAGATTTTCTCCTCCTTGATCTTCTTCTTCAAATCATAGAACTAAATAATGAAATTTAACTAAAGAAGAACTGTTTACAAAATACAGAAAATTCCTTAACTAAAAAATTCATCCCCCAAAATTATAATTAAACTACATATTTATAGATATTAATCTAAGAATTGTGTCCCTTGAAGATGTCCCTTGAGAATGGTTGCAAATTTTGGTGAAAGAAGACAACTTTTCATATGCCTTTTGGCCCAAAACTGCCCCAACGGTCGTTTCTGTCGCGCTCGCAACGGTGTCGCGATCGCGACAGAAGGCGCTGGTCGTTTTCTTCTTTCCTTCTCTCGCTCAGTTTTCTTTTCCCTCTCTGGCCAGTCACGTCGCGTGACTCCCCATCACGGCGTGCCTTCCTCGCGTGTGGCGTGACTGGCGCTCACGGCGTATCTTCTCCCCTTCTCTTTCTCTTCCCTTTCCTTTCTTTCCTTTCTTCTCTGGCTTCTCATCACGTCACGTGATCCCTGGTCACGGCGTGACTCGTCTCTCTCGCAGCTCCTTCTTCCTTTCCTCCTCCTTCTTTATTCTTCTTAGCAAGTCACGTCACGTGACTCATAGTCACGGCGTGATCCTTGAGTGAAGCGTGATCTGCTCCTTCTTCTTGTGATCTTCACCTTCTTTATCTGTTCTTCTCTTTAATTTTCACCTAAAAACACAGAAAATCAACATAAAAACTCAACTGATACAAAAAAACATAATCTAACACATCACATTAAATTTTACAAATAATTACATGATTAATTACATAAACTCACACAAAATAAATACATAATTATACTTCAATTTAGCTCCTATCAAATTCCCCCACACTAAACCCTTGCTTGTCCTCAAGCAAGAGAAAAGACATGAGAAAATTTAATAGCCAGTAAAAACACTATTATTTAGCATATGTAATAGAATTGAAAATAACCAAATATGTCATGCACTCATAATAAAATCAGTAAGTCAAAATTTAAAAGTATGCATTTCAAATTCTACAAATTACTTAACTTTACTAATGCCAACATAAAGAGTATGAAGTCTATTAAAACTAAACATGAAATAAAGAAAGAAAATTAATCATAAAGTTTAAATTCTCAAGCTACTAGTTGTACTTAGGACATTTTGAGCTCACTTACCCTTAATCCAATCTCATGGCATTTTTAGACTTTGCTTTTTCTTTTTCTTTGATTTTTCTTTTTGATTTCTAGCAAGAGAAAGTATATGGGTGCGTTTTACGCTCCATCCCATATTTTTGCAATTTTTGATATATATATCTTGCTTTTCTTTTTTTTTTTATGACTTTAGTGGGTGCATTTTATGCTCCATCCTACTTTTAACTTTTCTTTTTAAATTTAGTCCTCATCCATTATTGAAAAGATAAAAGGTAAGTATTATGGCTATAGTTTCCTTAAACAACTAGAAATTGAAAATTATAAACTAAATGAGTAAATTCTAACTTAAAAAACATGGTTAGTTAGAAAGACTAAATAATCTATAATGTTGAAATAAGTAAAACAAAATAACTTGAAAAACTTAAAATACATGCTAAAAAGTTTTGAAAAACTGATAAAAATGAGCATCAAAAATAAATGACTTAACAACCTATATAATACACCAAATAAACAATGCTTTATAATAAAGTTTACTTAAAAAGCCTAATTGAAATATAAAAACACATAAACAAAAATAATCATGCACTTGACATACATAATACATACACAAACTCACAAACACAATCACAAACATCACAACACATAACACAATCAGCCCAGATCTGCACTTTTCCTACTCTTTTCACACACAATCTCTCACACACTCAATCAACCATGCACAAACACTTACCTCAAGCCTCTCGTACATCACCGCATAATTCTCAAGGCCACATAAACACATTTTACACAATAATCAAACATCAATTCATCAAGGATTCACTCACAACTAAACTCAAAATTCATTAACATAACATGTTCATGTTCTAAAAACACCGACTATCCTCACTATATCACTCACATTTTACTATAAATCACTACTTAATTTAAAAATGCATTCATCTAACAACACACTCAAGGTTACAAGTGACATGCAATCACAAAATAGAATTGATCCAAGGAGAAATTAGGGAAAAAACGTAATCCACAAACACAGCTCCCAATCACAATCAAATTAAACTTCCAAACACATACACACACTCAAAATTGCAGCTCCCAAACCTGGAAATTGCAGCTTCAAACCGAGCCCCTCACGAGTCCGCTTTCTCTTTTCCCTTGCTCTTTCTTCTAGCTTCCGATTCTTGCACATACCCAATCAAAAATCACTCAAATCAAACCCAAAATTCCACAATCGAAATCAAAAAAAGAAGGAGAAGAGAAAAATCGAAATAACCAGAGAACTCCAGACCACTTACCTTCAAAAACCCAGCTCAAAACTCAAGATTCCCACTCAAAGCTCAAAGAAAACACAAGAGAAAAGGAGATGAGAGCAGAAAATGGTATCAAGAGGGAGAGAGAGGACGGGAAAGAAGAAGAAAAGAGAGAGAGAGCTAGCTTCCACGGGAAGCTAGGCAAAATTCTGCCCCTCCCTTCCCTCTCTCCTACTTTACCATTAATGCTCACCTACCCTTGCCACTTGTCACAATCCTAGAGAATCAAACCATCCACTTTGACTTATCCACTCTTGGCACTATACACTACACACACACAAACTTCTCTTACACAAATATCTCCAATGCACCAAACTTCACTCACACCATAATGTTTCTTATAACCCACTTACATCCAAGGCACCATGCACAAAAACCATACAATAAAATCCCTTAACCCACTTACACCCTACCACCATACACTCCAAGCACACACTATAATTCCTTCTCTTCACTTAATTAATTCCTTAATAACTAATTTCTTATTATCCAAATTTCCTTTTACTTAATTACGAAAATAACCTTAATAATCCGACTTACCACACAGATTCCGACCAGACCCTTTTTGGGTTGTTATAATATCCTTCTTTTTCCATTAATAATGCATGATTTTAGGTTATGTTTAAGTATAAGGTTTGTGAAATATGCATGTATAATTGAACCAAACCTTATAAACATGATTAGAAAGGTTAAAAATGATTATGTATGTGTTTAAAATGAGAAAAAAACATTTTGAAGATGAAACCCCACCTTGGCCGAATTGAATATTAAGGAAAATATTGAGTTTCTTTAGTGATTTAAGCATATAAATAGTATATTTGAAGTGTATAATATGTAATCTAGCTAATAGAGTAATGAATGGAATGGAAAATAATTATGGTGAATTTCGGAGGGTGAGGCCGAATGGTAATGAGTAGAAAATCTAAATGAATTTTGACAAATTGTTAATTGTAATGGCATGAAATGATTTTATAATGATAATGGAGTATATATGAGCTTTATTGGAATTAATGGATTTAATTTGAACATATTTTGGCATGTTAACCTATTATATGAAAAGTGAAAACATTTTTACATGACATGGAAATTATGAAGTATGTTATAACTAGTGTTAAAATGCTTAAATATATGAAATGGAAGTGAATTATAAGTGATATGTAAATTTTAAAGTGAAGTGTATTTGATGACTGAATGGTATCTGTTGATATATTAAGTGATATAAGTGAAAATCTGATATTATTTGCCCTTAGTAATAGGTTGGTAGTAAAATCTAGTCCAGAATATAATTAGCTAGCCATAGGGATTCCACACCCGAGTCATGATGACTCACTATCGATAGGCCAATGATAGTCTATCTCAGTGCTGGGTTCAGTGTGCACAGTGTTTAGTATATTGCAGTGCCAATGTTGAATGATTCCATCGTAATCATTCTTTGGTGTAGTGGATCTATGGGATCCACATCTCGCATATCATTTTCATAGATTTCTACCGGATGTATACTAGGGGCATTATGGTAATTATGAAATAAAATTGATTAAAATAATGATAAATAAGAAAATAAGTAAAAGTGGGACTAAATTGAAAGAAATAGAAATATTAGGGGTAAAATGGTAATTTTACACCTAATGGATAAGAATGGAGTAAGTTAGGTAAAAAGTGTAATAAAAAAGGGTAATAATGTAAATAAATGAAAATGTAGGGGAAAAAAATAGTAATTTGGGGTAAAAGTGGTAAAATAGGGACTAAAATGTAATTTGATAAATCATAAAAGGTTTAAGATGGAAATTAAGTATAAAGAAGGGTAAATTAGTAATTAAGAGTAGATGAAGGGTATTTTGGTAAATAAGTGAAAAGAAGGGATATAGATGAAATTATTAAAAAGGTAGGGACGCATATGGAATTATTGGAAAAGATGGGGACATAATTGGAATTATTGAAATTCTTAAGGACCTAAATGGAATTCTACAAATGAATAGCAATTTAAAGGACCTAAGTGTAATTATTGATTAATGTAAATATCTAAGTGGGTAAATAATTTAAATAAGTGGTTTAAGGACTAAAATGTAAAATTGTAAGTTAATAATAATTTAAGAGTGAAATTAAGAATAAATGGTAGCAAAATTAAAATTATAGTAAATTGGAATGGCAAATTGGGAATTTAAGGGTAAAATCGTAATTAGATAAAAAGTTTAGGGACCTAATTATAAATTTACAATAGTGAGGCTAATTAAGGGGTTAAAGTATAATTATTCAATGATATAGGTAATAAACGCATAATTGATAATTAGTAAATGAATAATCAAGAATTATAGATTATTGTTGTATGAATAATTATTAGATGTATAATGTTTTTAATTGATTTATAAATATATATGACGACTATGGATATTTGTGTAACTTAATTAAGTTTAAGATAATGATGTAATTGTAAATAAGTGGTAATGAAGGGCAAAAAGGTAAATTAATGGCATGATGTAATTGTAAATAAGTGGTAATGAAGGGTAGAAAGGTAAATTAATGGCATTATTTCAAATAAGTGAAAAATGAGAGACTTAAATGTAATTAATCATAATAAGGTTAATATTAGGACTTAAATGTAAATTGATAAGGAAATGGGCTATTAAGTGAAATTATGAGAACATTGGTTTGGTTATATTTATATGTTAGTAAATTAGGGAATGATAATAGAAATTAATAAAACTAATAATGAGAATAATAATGAAAATGTTAATAAAGTGAAATAGAGGGGTTAATTTATAATTATGGTAATGTAGAGGACTAAATTGTAAACTAATTATAGTAAGATTCTTGAAAGGACTTTAGTGGATTAAATTATAGTGCATGGTTATTGAATGAAAGTTAAAAAGGACTAATAAAATTGATGGTGTAAATTGTTAAATTAGAATATTAGGAGTGTTTAATTAAGTATAAAGGGAAATAATAAATATAATGGTAATAGTAATAGATTGTAATGTGATTAATATGATAGTGCTAATATGAAAGAAAATAATGGACATGTTATAATGTTAATTATATAAGTGAATGGAAATGAGAGGGAATTTACGTATTAATAATGAAATATGGATTAAGGTAATTGTTAAGATTAATGTAAAATTTATATTAATGTTTATGAGTATAAGATTTCCAGAGCAAAGGTTAAGATTGATAACAGTGTCAGTAATAATAGAAATAGCATTGATTAAGAAAGAAATAAAAGAATAATGAAAGAATAATAAGTGTCCCAAATAAACTAGTGATTGAATTATAGTGTTAACCATTTAAGGGTATATTACGACTTGCAATTGGTTAAAATTAAGTAACCCAGTGAAAGTTTTGATAAAGTGAAAAATATTTATGCAAATATAAATACAAAAGAGTAAAGGAAGTGTTAAGGACATAAAGAAAGTAATAATATTAAATCAGTATCGCTAATATAAAAAATAACGACTATTTTAATAAGTGATTTAGTACACAATAGAGCGTCCTAATTTAGGCTGTAATTAAGTATATAAGTTAAGGAAAAAAGGGAAGGAATCCAAAAGTTATAAATATAAATAAAATAATAAAAGGGATTGTTAATGGAATTGATTATTAATTGATAGACCGAATGTAGTGTAATAATTGTTAAGATTATTAGTGCATATAATAAAGATAATGATAATAGAAATGAAAAAGATAAAGTAATTGATAAAGAATAGTTACAGAAATAAAAACAAATGGATGCATTTATAAGATAATTACAAAATATTTACTATAACTGATCCTTATATTAACAGACGGAATGCAATGATAATATATCGTAAAAGTTAACAGTGTAAATGAGAGTGATATTGATAATAGCAATAATATTGGTAAATACGATTGCAGTGATAATGATAAACGTAAAAATAAATTATTACAGTAAAGTACATTATAACTGTCTAAAAGACTCAGAAATGAATGTTACCATAGTCAGAATAAGGAAAATGTTTGTGTGTGCGTGCATGTTTTATTAGTATGGAAAATTAGGATATGTATCCACCACTGAGCATTTTTAATGCTCAGCGCATAAAGTGTTACTGCACGCAGGTTGTGACAGATTTTAACATGGCCGAAGATGTAGTGATGACAGAAAGAAGTATTCAGCAGCAAGGATAAAAGAATTGGCATGGCATGTATACGACCGCAGTAGATAAAAGCAATGATATATGGTACAAGTATGTGATTTATATGTTAGTGTATTGTTAATAGGTATACTTGTGATTATTATTGGTGAAAAAAAAATTCTACTGAATCTATTGAGTGCTTTCAATGTATTTCAGTGCAGTGTCGTGACATCCTATATCAGTACTATTTACGAGTGTAGGGTGTTACATATAATGGAGTGTGTAGTTGGTTGATGAAATTATATTGCTTCATGGGATGTATAGATGTCATATAATGAGATTATATGTTAAGCCTGAATTAGTCATAGTAGTGGATAGATAGGCATGCCTATAAAGGGTTAGAGTTGCAGCTGCAAGAGTATCACCGATTGTGTCTAGTGTTTGATACATTGTGGTATCCAGATTTTTGAGATTTGGTTCTCCAGATGTTTGATACTGCCAGTCAGTAACCAGAGTACCTGTATCCACCATTGATGTGAATTCAGGCTATTCCGTTGTGTGTTTATGAATGTATACAAAGCGCAATGATATGTTTATATGTATATGGAAGTACATGTGATGTAGTGATATGTTATTACCAGCTGTATATGATTATTGTCAAAGGTGTGTCAACATGTGTATGGTTGCATATTAAAATTAGTGATAGGTTATCACTTATCGTATATGATGTTTGCAAAGGAATCTAGAGATTATGTGCATGTTGAGAGAATGTAAATAATATAGATATGTTATTAATATGTTTGTTTTGGAGTACAAGCTTATAAGTGTAATAATGTGATAAGCATGATTACTATGGAAATGTCTATCATTGTTTGATGAATGCGACTTCGTTAGAAGTCTATTTGCTTTTGTATATCCCCATTGAGCCATCGTTCAGCACATATATTTTTCTGTGTAGGTATGTAGGTTCGGTTTATAGAGAGTTGTGCATCTGCAGGCCACTAGGAGTTGGAGCTGGATGTGTCTTTTGTAAAAGATTATTTTATAATGGATAATGTAGTGATTTGTAAAGAGAATTTTGTATATGAAGTGTAACTGTTTTAGAGGAATATGTTCATGTAATACAAGGATATTGCTATTATGTAATATATTCGGCTAAATGTGTATATGCATGTATGGTTTGCCATTAATGATATTCCGCTTATAGTAATTGAAGAAAGTTCGTTAGTGCTTAATTGATTTGTATGGTTGTATTGTATGCGAGTGTAGCATCCCTTATCCTCCTAGGGGGGTATTGGAGCATTACAAGTTTGTGGTATCAGAGCATGGAATTAGGCGGTTCGAGACGATAGGCTGTTAGAGTATAGATTAGATGTGTATGAGTTTGTCTAGTGTCGTGGTCTAATGCAGATGTTGTCTTGTGTAGAGTATAGATGGAATCGGATCCAAGTGAGGATGTAGGAGAGACGACAGGAAGTGTGAATCCGGTGCA
This sequence comes from Excoecaria cochinchinensis, assembly GCA_947683425.1. Lineage (NCBI taxonomy): Eukaryota > Viridiplantae > Streptophyta > Magnoliopsida > Malpighiales > Euphorbiaceae > Excoecaria > Excoecaria cochinchinensis. Next base: position 52,450 of record CANTUQ010000025.1, read on the forward strand.
TGTTAACCCGCCTGTACCTGAGCGACCTCAAGCTGAAGGTTTAGGTCCTGTTCAGGATAATCTGGTATTAGTGCAAGGGCTGATGCAATTATTGGACAGGTTGACTGCTCCTAAGGCTCCATGGCATCATTTCTTATTTTGGAATGACTCATGGTCTAACCAAGCCGAGTCACGCCGGTAACTCATCCGAGTCATGGCCAGTGACACCGTTCCAGAACACAGCGCGCGCATTCGTTTCCCCTTTCTATCTTTTCTTTTCCTTCTTTTAGCATGGTTTGCATGCTTTTCTTGGCTTATTCATTAGTTTTGGCCATTGTTAGATTTTTGCATGCATTTTGATTCTTGTTTTCTTCCTCTTATTTTCTTAATCAACATATTTTGCATTTTCTATTTTTTCCTATTTTCATTTATTTACCTTGTGAATATATTTTGTATGTCATGATAATTTATTTTATTTTCTATTTATATAATATTGTTCATAATGACTTGTTAAATTTATTTAATTTGAGCATATTATTATTATTATTATTATTATTATTATTATTATTATTATTATTATTATTATTATTATTATTATTATTATTATTATTATTATTATTATTAATTTTGCTAATTTGTATATTTATTTATTATATATTATTTAATTCGTAATTTATTTAAATGTTTTAGCATACGCATACAAATTGCCTACTGCTTGGATTTCGGATTGCATCATTCATTTTTATTAGCTCATTTATTTATGTTTATTATATTTAAATATGTTAGCATACACGTGTTTATGTATGCTATGTGAATTCCGGAAGCATCATGCATTTTATCTATTTTGTTTATTTTATTTCTGTTATATCAAATTAATAATTTATCAAATTTATTTGATTCAATTAACTATTCATCACTTTGTTTAAGTCAACTCATTATTAACCAATGTTATTTCCTGTCATGACCGCGATTGTGGGGGACACATTACGCATCCCCAGATTGGACAAAATAAAGCGAAAGATTAGTCTAGGATTTATTTTATTTACTATTCATTTATTTGGGTATGTATTATTATCCCTTTATTTTCTTTTATTTTCTTACAAGGCCTGTAATAATAAAAGTTTTTCACACACTCAACATAAAAATCACGCCAAAACTATTTTTATTAATTAATTGGGATTTTTCCAATAAATCAAGACCAATGTGTAATTTTTTGTAACAAAAAATTACACACAAGTTATAACTCTTTTTTAAATCGTAAACGATTTTGTAAATAAATTAATATGGATTTTTCATAATAAATGGGATCATTCATCCTAGTTTTCTCAAAATGAACATAATAAAATCACTGTCCTTATAATAATTGCATGCGGGAACCAACGTTCCCACCTAAAATAATATTAAATAAATTATCTGATTTGTGTATAATTTTTAATTAAGTTTATTTTCATATCATAATTTTACTGTTTTTCTATGCCATGCTTTGCTGCTTTTATTATAATATGTTTTTATAGCTTTCCAATGTGCTTGAGTACGCCTTTACTTTTTCTAGCATGACAACTCGTGTGAGAAGAGAGATAAAACAATTAATCCTAAAATTCGTTTATACAGCATTAACCAAAGGTATAAATAAGAGTGAGGTCTCGAACTTATCTTTGATTTTGGCCTCATAAGATTAGAACTCATTTTCCAATGTTTTATTGGGTGGCGACTCCATGATACCTACCTTGTGGTACCCAACAGAAGCCCTCGTAGGTTGATTGCCAATGATGGAATAGGGGTACTCCGAGAAGCTGTCTCATGCCTTTTAAAGGCCCGAGACTTGGCGAATTGGCTTGAATTCCTATCCATTATGAAACAACCAGCCTTCACGAGTTAAATGAATCTTCATCCGGCCTCGGGTCCTGAAAGTGTACTTTCGAGAATGAGCTGGATACTATTCAAGGGTTCGACGCGCGTCACACACCCCTAGAGGAATATTTCACTCCTACAAACCCCAATGGTCATTACGCGGGTGAACTGGAACCATTCATGCTTAATCAGATCATGGGTTTAGGTGCTGAGATCTTCAGTGATGTCATTGGTTGGGTTATTAGCCGTCCTAAGAAGAATATTGATGACTAGGTTAAAGAGTTCATCTACAATGTGGAAGATGTGGGTTTCACTACCAAGGAAGAGCTATTGTCTAAAGATACCCTATCAGAATGGAATTCACCTAAGAAAGAAAGCACCATTCTAGAGACCAAGGCTAAGGAAGAAACACATTCTAATATGAGGGAAAAGACCATGCTGCCTACAAACGAATCAAATATAGAAGATCAGTCATTTGAAAATACTCCTGCTATTGTTGCTACCTCATATATAGCTAGATCTTATTATTGTAATGATATTATTTATGACTCTATGTATGTCTCTAAACTATTTATGGCTGACTGTAACACTGCAAAATACACCCTAGTTAGATTTAGGCAAGTTTAAGGTGTAGCAGAAACCGAATGTGTTTGATTTAGCGATGGAAGTGTCAAAAAGGACACAACTATCATTAATTCGAAAGTTTTGGTAAATTGGACAATTATGTCATTATGCCTTAAATGGCATCAAGAGAATTATTTTGGTGACAAAAAATGTGTAACTGGTGATGGAAATGGTTAATTATAGTAAAGGACGTATTTGTTATTAATTAAAAAGACTGAGGGTAATTTGGATATTTCATAAGTGTGTACTAAATTGAAGGAATAAAATTAATTATGTGGCCTAAGGTTTAAAATAGGTAAGTTATATGCTAATTGAAGGAAAGGAAAAAGGATGGAGGATTAAAAGGGAGGTTTGACATAAAAATCTAGATTGGACTAATTGAAATGTGACACTTGGCATAGGAGATAAGAATAAATTGAAGAGATATAAAAGGAAGATAGAGTGTAACACCCCGATACCCCCATTGGAAGAATACCGGAATGCCACACACACACAAAACAACTTATTACTTACGTACATCTTACATGGAAGCAAAAGTTAATGCATACGTCTAATGCGGGAACATTAAATCCTTAAGAGATCAAAATCACAAAAGCATTCTTTTACTGACACATATACATATACATACCAAAAATATTCCAATACATACTACTACAAATATACTAGCTTGCTCGAAATCTCTTACATTTCCAGATACAAAATTAAGGACAATACACTATAGCAAAAGACAAAAACTACAACTGGAACTTCTAGTGGCCGACCTGTAGATGCCTAACTCCAAACCAAACCTACCACCTACACGGGAAAACAACCCATGCTAAGTGATAATGCTTAGTGCGGAGGAACAACACCAAGAATAACACATATACATACAATATATATGACTGCCTACATGCACACTAACATAAATTACACTTATAGGCATGCATAAGATAACGTAAGCATCTCAAATGTAACATAATGAGTCTCATTTTATTACTTATGCAAAAACATATAAAAACACTGCATACACACTTATCAGTAAAATGAGCATCATAACCTTAATCACGAATTCAAGTACTAACTTATCATATAACTATATTACTGTACAACTTATTCATGAAAGACGTGTACTAGCTTGAACATACACTAGAGGTGGATATAGGTATAATTGATACTGATAGGACACAGTATCCAAGCATATAGAGACATGGGTCTCGAAACATCTTATATAATTTTTTATACTGATAGGACACAGTATCCAAGCATATAGAGACACGAGTCTCAAACATCTTATATGACCCAAAAGGGGCCGAATAAAAGACCCAAACGGGGCCCGCATATAATACGTAGCAGCTGCACTCTCACTACCCTTAATAAACGCTTATCTATCCACTACTATGACCATTCAGGCTCAAATCGACTCTTTTCAAATCCTATAAACATCATCCATATACACATATACTTATATGAGCATCTTATCTATATACATATAAGGTCAACCAACCAATCAAACATGTTGCATAACTCACGTAATATATCACATTGCAAGAATAGCAATACATTTCATATAACAACTCATCAATTGAACAAGCATATAATTCATAAAGTTCTTTAAATTATCATGAAATGGTTTAACAATGCATGCTCAATCATAATTCATGGATGAAAAACCATTAAAAAGGGGTCTCAAAATAACATTTTGGAAAAACAGGGCTTACACGGCGGTATGGCAGATCCTTACCACCGTGTAAGACATATTACATGGTGGTCAAAGAAGGCCTGACCACCGTGTAACATGCCGAGCCAGGAAGTGAACATGTCCAAAGAGCAGTTACACTGCGGTATGGACTATCCTTACCGCCGTGTGGCTCGACGGACCAGCAAAATCACCAATCCAGAATGTGTTTACACGGCGGTATGGGGATCCCTTACTGCCGTGTAAACTATTCCAAACCTAGATTTTCACAGAAAACTCATTTGTTTCAAGCTCAACATCATCTTCTCATGCATATAACTTTAAATATCTAAGCATATGGACTCTACTCATGCTTATAATCATCTTAACAACCTTTAACACTTGATAAAAGCAATAATTAGCAAATTACTCAACAAAATCTCATACACACCAATTTTGCTCTTACTCATGCAAATCCATTTCTCAATCATCATATACCAAGATTACATATAACATATCATATAAATATACTCAAACTCAACTCAAACATACATATAAAATGCATATAACTATTCAAAGTTTTCAGAAATTTAAAACTATCAAAACACAACCAAAACTCAAATAACTCCCAAACCTTCAAAATTGCAGCTCTATGATATTCTTGATTAAGACCAAACCTTCTCTTTTCCCTTGCTCTTCCTCTTATCTTCTAATTCTTGCACAAATCAAACCAACAAACACTTGAATCAAAACCCAAATAATGCAAAACTCAACCCTAACGTATAGAAGAAGGAGAAGAAGATAATCACTCAACTTTCCTCTTCAAACCAGCTTTTAATCCCCTAAAAACCCACTTAGAACTTTGAAGATCCAACCAAGAAGGAAAAGTGAGGAGCAAAAAATGAAAGAAGAAGGAGAGAAAACGTGAGAGTCACGCAGGAAGAGGGAATGCAAAGGCCAAAAATCTAATTTTGCCTTCTCCTCCTTCTTCCTTTCTTCTTCCCATATTAAATGCTCCCAACCACCAAGCTAGGTGTAACTCTCCTATTGGCTAGACTTACCAAATTCTTGACTATTATTTCACTTGGTCCTTGTTAAATTTCCTTTTGATCACTAAATAAAATCTTTCATTTAACCACTTTAGTTCTTCTTTAATTTAGTCCAAAATAATAAAATTTAACACTTGCCCAATTACAATAATGCTCCATTTTAATGTAAAAATCCTTGGAAATTCTCCAATGGCCTATTTTGGGTTGTTACAGAGAAAACGTGAGAGAGGGCAGAAATTTGGTCTCCTCTCTCTCACGTTCCTTATACTCCTCTTCTTCTTTTTCTTCTTCTTCTTCTTCTTCTTCTTCTTCTTCTTCTACTTCTTCTTTTTCTTCTTCTTCTTCTTCTTCTTCTTCTTCTTCTTCTTCTACTTCTTCTTTTTCTTCTTCTTCTTCTTTCTTGTCTCAATTTGATCTCTAACTATTGTAATTTTGGTGGGTTTTGGCAAATTCAAGAATTATTAAGGTAAGTGATTGGTTTTCTTCTTCTTCTTCTTCATGTGAGTGGAGGTTAAGTGTGATTTTGATTTGAACTCTGAATTTTGGGTTTTTTTTTGTGTGGAGAATCAAGGGAAACTAAGGAAAGGTAAGAAAAGCAAAGGGGTTGTGCAATCATTTGAGCAATTAGGGAGCAATGGAAAAGAGGTTTGGAAACTCTTTTATTTATGTATGAGTTTTGAGTGTATTGATGTGTTATATAAGTTACTTGAATGTGTTTATGATGATATATGATAATGATAGTGAGTGTTGGCTTTAAATTATTAAAAATATGCATGTGAATAGGATTTAGTGAAAACTGTGTTTGAACACACTTGACCTCTCTTTGGTTATTAGGCTGTAATTGACGTTTTAAAACTCCACATTATATGAAACTAGTGCCGTTGAAAGGATAAGACATAGACCTAAAAATTTCTTAGAAATAGCCATGAGCTAATTCTAGATCCAAGTGCTCCAAAATTGGCCAAAACAGGGGTATCTCTACTTTAGCTGGCTCATTGGAGCAGTTCAGGTTATTTTGATCATATCTGGTGATTTATATGTTCCAATGATCTGAAATTTATTCCATATGAAATCTAACATCCTAGGGATAATTTTTTAAGTGGGAAATTTTGCCCAAAAATGAGGTTTAGATGTTGGTGTAGGCAGTTCAAGTTTGAAGTGAAAAGCAATCTTGTTATCCTATTTTCATAGGGCACTTAATGGGGGCTTCTGTTGCGAGCGCGACCATGGTCGTGAGCATGATAGAACATGATAAATGAAGGCTTTTCTTCTTATTTGGATCCCCATGGTTGGCATGAATCATTGCCCACCTTTACCCTCCTTTAGTTTGTGTATTTTGGTATGTTTTTCCTTCTGAAATACACCCAAACTTCACTGAAACTTTCTAAGACTTATCCATCACATGTGTAGAGTCTGTAAAAGAGTAAATAAATGGATATCACTTAGAAATACAAGTGACTAAGGTTATAAATAAGAATAATGGCTAGGATACTCAAAAGCTTAATGAGTCAGACGCCTCCGAATACATCCAGAAGTGGCATAACATGATATGTTAATGGGTTATAGGTGAAAATGCTACAATTTTGTATATTGAACCTTTAGATCTACGGGGTTCTGATTCCCAATCCCTTGGGATACGTAGGAAGCTTGGAATACCATTCTAAGTCCGAACCAAAGTATAGAAACTTAGTTATACATAAAAGAAAATGTATCAACTGAAACTCTAATAATGCCTTGGTACTTGTTAAAAATAAATGTGACATGTATGTGTAGATGTATGAAAAGTTTATTGGGCCACTAATGATTCAAGTCTCAAGTAGGCTTACTTATGGTTTAAAATTATTATATGATGGTAATATCGAATTAAATGATTTTCTTAAGTATATCATAGACTGAAAATGAAATGAATCTTTCGTATATAAATGGTTCTTGAATGACTGTCTAAATACTAAATAATTCTTAACAAATTGTATAATTTGAGGTGTTTAGATATGTGTCATGTGGGAAAAGGGTTAGTTTGGTGTTATGGGGAGGTATTGTTTGAAGGGAGGTATGCAGGATAGTGAAGGAACGTGACGCTTGTCTCTATCACGAGCGCAACCTATGTCGCAAGCGCGACAGAGAACCTGTGATATGATTTTTCTGTCAGACGCTCTCTATCGCGAGCGCGACCTTATGTGCGAGCACGACAGAGGCCGTCCAGCTCCCTGTCGCGAGTGTGACCCTCCTTTATGCTATGAATGTTTATGTGTTTTATGTACTTTGCATGGTTTCCTACTTATGAATTATATATGAATCGATATATGAACTAAAATATGTGATACCATGTAAACCATATATGTAAGTAAGTTAGTAAATGATATGAGATTTGCTATTGAGATTAAATGATGTTATACTATGCGGCTAATTGAATAATAATTGGATAAATAATTTAGCCTGCAAGTTAAGTAGTTGATAGATAGGCATGCTTATAGAGTTCTGTTAGCTGCTGCCAATGCGTTATGGACCCTGATCAGGTCCCCGTTTGGATCCTTATGATCCCTATGAGTTTGGATCTTATTTAAGATCCCCAATGTGAAAACGTTTTTGATATGAAAAGAAAAGAAATTATTTTTGTACCTACGCGTACCAATGTGTTCACTCGTTATCCACTTTATTGAGTTTGCAGGTATCACAATGTGTACGAATGTGACATGGAATGATGCAAATTATTAAAATGATACTACATGAAATGTATGAAATGAAGTTTATCATGTGATGAATGCGAGTTATGGGTTAAGCTTATGATGTTTGTTATCTGTTGATTTAGAATTTCAGTCAATTTTGATAGAGCAAAGTGTAATGACTGAATTTTATGAACCACAATAAAAGTGAAAAGTGAAAATGTGTTTATGTGTATATATTTGTACGAAATATTACTAGACTGGTAATATACTTCATATTTGACATGTTGAGATTGATACATGAATCAATAATGTATATGCTTCTCGAATTAAATCGCATGTAAACAAAGTATGCTTTAAATGAAGGATTATATATGTGTTTACACTATTAAGATTTCTCTTGATTTACTGAGATAGTTGTAAACTGTATGATTATATTTTAAAGAATGCTTCCATAAATGAATCTATTGAACGGCTACTTTTAGGGGGCCGTCCATATTTATGTGTTTCCCACTAAGCTTTGTGCTTAGCACGAATTTTCTTTTAATCCATGTATGTGCAAATGATCGGATCTTTTAAGAGTCATCCACAGCAGTCCAGGCCAATGCAAGTTTATTAATAGATCTTAGGGTAGGATTTGTATAGACTTAAGAATGTATGTACGATTTGTAATTTTGAAATATAAGTTTTGTAAAATGTAATATAAGTGTATGATTGATTTATATGTGATAAGCTATGGAAATTTGTAGTTAACAAAGTGTATGTACAATCATTTTCTTTACAATGTGATTTTATGGTATTTGAAAACGAAAGAAATTTTATAACCATGATTTTTAACATAACTTTTGTAATCCTAAAAGCGACTATTTCGGTGACACCTTAAACTGTCGTGGTGAACCCGCCGAACCACAGTCCGGGTTACTACGTACTAGTAAGAGGTGTTACAATTAGTGGTATCAGAGCATAAGTTTAGTCAGTTCTGGACAACTAGAGTTTAGAGATGAGTTTGTATAGTGTTTGCATTGGCCAATGTGGATGTTTTAATTTTTGTATAAGTAATGTGCTAGGCATGAATGGATGTTGATGATATCATCAATGAGACGGTTAAGTGTGGTACCTGATAAGTTATGATCGGTCTAATGGTAATCTGTTTTTTGTTAATAAGGTATTGGATGTAGCTATGGAGATTCTATTTAGAGATTGTCTGTAATGTAACATAAGTTATGTATAAGATTCTCCTGAGGGGAAATATGGAATAAAGGTTTAGATAGTGCGGGATTTAACAATTGGAAGTATTTCGAGGATTATGACACCCTGTACACCTGTCAGCTACTTTACTGATAAGAGCAATTATTTGAATGTGATACATAATGGGGCTTGGGCAACTTGCATTGCCATTATCTGAATTGCATTAATACATTGCATCATTCTACATACATGAATCATTCGGCATCCATTGCATTAACATCAGTTATTTATTTATAATGAACATCAAACATGTGCATTTGCCTCAAGTGATAGGAAGCTGACAGGATGTACATTGAGTGTAACAAAGTTGAGTGAGTGTGATAAAGATTTAGCGATTCAAACTAGAAATTGATAAGAGAAAAGTGAAGGATTACTGAATGTGTATGAGTATGAGCAAGGGATTCGTGTCTATAGAATTTGTGGGTTTGACCCGTCTTTGTTAATGAATTAAGGTATAGAATGTGATAAGATTTTGGTATATTTTGAGAGGAATGGAATTTGTATCTGATTAGATTGACTTATTGGTTATAGATTTAAACTTGCTTATAAGAGTGAATGATATTGTGGACTTTTAGTAAAAGTGATTAAATGATAAGTACTGTTAGATATATGTAATGTTTCAGAAGTGATAGACAGATTGTGACCAGAGATACTGGTACTCTAGGAGGAAAATAGGAAGTATAAGTAAACATTGATAGGGTTTATAATTATGCTATCGACAGGAAGTAGTAAGATGGGTTATGTGAAAAGTAAAGTGTATATGTTATATGATAGTATAAAGTTAGCATATATGAATGTTAGTGATAAAGAGTTTGGTATTAAGATAATCGAATATGAGTTGGTATTCAGATAATCGGATATGACTGAATTTCGAGAACAAAATTCTTTTAAGGAGGAGAGAGTTGTAACACCCCAAAATACATTCTAGTTGGATTTAGACAAGTCTAGGGTGTAGCGAAAACGGAATGTGTTTGATTTAGCGATGGAAGTGTCAAAAAGGACACAACCGTCATTAATTCGAAAGTTTGGGCAAGTTTTGGTAAATTGGACAATTATGTCGTTATGCCTTAAATGGCATCAAGAAAATTATTTTGGTGATCAAAAATATGTAACTAGGTGATGGAAATGGTTAATTATAGTAAATGACGTATTTGGAATTAATTAAAAAGACTGAGGGTAGTTTGGATATTTCATAAGATGGACTAAATTGAAGGAATAAAATTAATTATGTGGCTTAAGGTTTGAAATAAATAAGTTATATTCCAATTGAAGGAAAGGAAAAAGGATGGAGGATTAAAAGGGAGGTTTGACATAAAAATCTAGATTGGACCAAATGAAAGGTGACACTTAGCATAGGAGATAAGAATGGATTGAAGAGGTATAAAAGGAAGAGAGAGAACGTGAGAGAGGGCAGAAATCTGTTCTCCTCTCTCTCACGTTCCTTATACTCTTCTTCTTCTTCTTCTTCTTCCTTGTCTTAATTTGTTCTCTAGCTGTCGTAATTTTGGTGGGTTTTGGCAAATTCAAGAGTTATTAAGGTAAGTGATTGGTTTTCTTCTTCTTCTTCTTCTTCTTCTTCACATGAGTGGAGGTTAAGTGCGATTTTGATTTGAACTCTAAATTTTGGATTTGTTTGGTGTGGAGAATCAAGGGATACTAAGGAAAGTTAAGAAAAGCAAAGGGGTTGTGCAATCATTTGAGCTATTAAGGAGCAAAAGAAAAGATGTTTGGAAACTCTTTTATTTATGTATAAGTGTTGAGTGTATTGATTTGTTATATAAGTTACTTGAATGTGTTTATGATGATATATGATGAGATAGTGAGTGTTGGCTTTAAATTGTTAAAAATGTGCATGTGAATAGGATTTTGTGAAAACTGTGTTGGAACACACTTGACCTCTCTTCGATTATTAGGTTGTAATTGATGTTTTAGAACTCCAACTTGTATGAAACTAGTGTCGTTGAAAAGATAAGACAAAAATGTTTTAGAAATAGCCATGAGCTAATTCTAGCTCCAAGTGCTAAAAAATTTTCCAAAACAGGGGTGTCTCTACTTTGGCCGGCTCATTAGAACAGTTTAGGTTGTTTTGTCATATCTTGTGATTTAGATGTCCAAATGATCTGAAATTTGTTCCATATAGAATCTAGCATCCTAGGGATCATTTATTACGAGGACATTTTGCCTAAAAATGAGGTTTAGATGTGGGTTTATGCGGTTCAAGTTTGAAGTGAAAAGCAGTCTTGTTATCCTGTTTTCGTAGGGCACCAGATGGGAGTTTCTGTCGCGAGCGCGACAAAATATGCTAAATGAAGGCTTTTTTTCTTATTTGGAACCCCATGGTTGGCATGAATCATTGCCCACCTTTACCTTCCTCTAGTTTGTGTATTTTTGTAGTGGCCTAAATACTGGTCTAGAAGTAATTAGTGATGTTTACAGTGTCTTAAGTGTGTATTAGAGATCAGAGGGATGATTAGAGTGTTCATATTTATAGTAGTGTCCTGAATGAAGTGTGTAGTATATATAGCAAACCCGGTTAGGTAGCCTCAGGACAGTTAAATAGTGGAAATTGACAGCTATTGCTGGAATATTTTTATTTGGTAAAATCGATCTATGGACTATCAAGAGTCTAGTGGTATAATTTGGAGTGAAAACGAGGTCAAATAGGGCTCCGAAAGTCAAGCAAAAGTTGGCCTCTGGTTCGGTTCAATTGAATCAGGGTTTGAATGAGATTTGACCGAATTTTTAGAAAATATTATTGAGCTCTAAAGGGTGTAGTGTGGGAAGTATAAAGGTATAAAATAATTTTTAAAAATTTTTGACAGCATTAGAATGTTGTTTTACGGCAGAACTGATCAGGTTTAAATCAGACCGATTTAAGTGAATCGGGCCCCAAATGGACTTCGATTGAGATAAATATTTGTAGGCTATTTTCTATGTTTCAAGAATGATGGAATTGGTTGGGAGTGAAAATAAGTTGATGAACACATAGATGCCTTGAAACAGTGGAAACTGACCGAAAAACTAAAATTTTGGTTCAAACCGGTTGAACCAGTTTTGTTCAATTTCAGCATATATAAGAGAGGGAGAGGCTGGATTTTTCTAGAGAAATCCATCTATAAACTGCCTCTCTTCTTCTTCTCCCAAATCCATCTTTCTTCATCTTCCTCCATTTTTCTTCACTTCATCTTCAATTTCTCCTCAAATCTTAGCCTCCTAAACAAACTTCAGCCCCTCTGTAACATAGAGACAGTAATTGGAGTCTATTTGAAGCATTAGAAGTGGGATTTTTTAAGTGTGCAAGGTTTAGTGTCAAATTTGAGGTAAGAGATTTAGCTGTTTTTAATTGGGTTTATTGGTCGCTATAGGGGTTTTCAAGGTTGTATAGTTTATTTATGATGTTGGTTTGTAAAAAGAAAGCATGGTTTTAATGATATGAGGATGTTTGAATTTGGCCACCATAGGTACACAAGGAGGGGAAGGTGCGTGTTTCTCAAGCCTAAGGAAAGGAAAAAGAAGCTTAAGGGAGTGTAGAGCAAGAAATTGAGGTTTTTGGTTACATAATCCTTTTATTTCCATTGATTTAAGTTGAATATTAGGTTATGTTTAAGTGTGAATATGTGATTAAGGCATGATTAATTAAATCTAACTTGATAATTATGATTAGTGGACTTAAATAAGTGTATAAATGTGCTTAAGATAAATTAAAACATTATGGTATGAAAATTCTAACGTAGGCCGAATGGAGACATAAGGAATACTTAAAGATTCTTAAGTGCTTATGGCATATAAATAATGTTTATAATGTGTATAATTTGTGTAATGTATGATGGAGGGATTAAAGGAATGAAAAACAAACATAGTGAATTAATGTAGTGTTGGCCGAATGGAATATTAAAGGAATTAATGAGGTATGTTGGTTAATATGTAACACCCCCTAACAACCTGTAGAGATTTACTACAGTGATTGAGGAGTGTTACAACACAAACACATGCGCATAAAACATTTTTTTTACAAACAAAGTTCCGAATTAACAAATTTCTTTCAATATCACATTTAGATCACAAACCGAGAATCCATACATTGCATTACAAAATACTTTTAGTCTTTCTTTATTATTCACTTTACAAAATATAGCTTTCTCAATACAAAAACTTAGTCTCCTTACACATTACTAACTATAATTACACATTCTATAATATTACAAATATTCTACATTTACAGCGGTTCCTAATGTGTTGGCCGTTGGCAATGCAGGACTGTCTTCCCAAACACTATCTTCAAATACCTACATGGATTAAACATCCATGCTAAGCGATAACGCTTAGTGGGGAGCGAATACAATATACAATAACATAATGTTCAAGTATACTTATGAAGCATGTTATAAGCACAACAAGGTTCATGATTTCTATCATACTTCACACTTACTATTTATAAGCCTACACGTTGGATAATCACCTTAGAATTCACATTATCACTTATTCTTCACATGCACATTGCATTCTTATCCATATGTATATACACAAGATTATAATTTCTTAATTATTAACAGAAAGATATTTCATTGCAATAATAAAATAATCATAACATTTCCATATTTTAGAATCAACAAATGCACATATATATATTTACATATATTGCTGATCCAAGTACATATCATAGTACGACAATCACCTTTCGGTTACACTAACTCATGGCTTTCGCATGCTCATTACAATCTCACATAATAGCTTGTCACATAATTTTAAATCACTCAATTAATTCACATATTTACTTTAACCTTGCCTGCAACTCAAAGACGCGGATAATGGGTATCGCATTAGTACCCTGAGGTACAGTAAATACAGTGTATCCATGGATATTCACATTCGTATTGGTACCCTAAGGTACAGTATAATTCAACATATTCAATATTTCACATTGAAAAATCCAGCAAGGATTCAAATCGCATTGTGATTCCAGAGGAATCGGACGCATTGGGCTGCAGCACTTTGACCCTATAGGCATGCCTATCTATCCACTACTTGACTCGCAGGCTTACATTGTTAATTCTGATTATCATTTATTTGTTCCTTTACATAATAGAATGTACACATAGTTTCATAATAATTGTCATAGTATAATCCATCATATATAGAGGCACATAGAGTTTCCATTACGCTCATAAGTTCTATAAAATTCACTTACACATACTCATAGTATAAAGAGCAAGTCATATTTATTAGCCACATCGTACTATCATATCAACTCATCATGTTAATCCATAGCATTAGACATAGCAATCCCTATTCCATTTATCACAATTAGGCACTTTATCACCCAATACATGATCATTAGCTTGATGACCTAACTTACAGAAATTCTCATTCCATTCAACTCAACTTTAAGACACTATAGATAAAAGTATCCATTATAGTAATCATAATAATACACATGAGTAAAAAGAGCATACCTTTCCATTTATGCATACTTATAGTTTATTGAACATATTCATATTCAATAATCATATTCAACCATTATATTTAATCATAGCACTCAACACATAACCCTATTCGCTTCCAAACGCATATTCTTAATATCAAACTCACACTTCATCATTCGATTAGTATAAATTATATACATATATATATAAATATAGACTCATTCTCACCTAAATCGCCATATTATAAATCTCCAGATAATTAAGCAATTCATAAGGTCAAAACCATAAATCACATTAAGCAACCTCACTTCACTTGATATCCTTTATATGTGTATAACTTAATCTCAACTCATAATTATGCTTACTTATTCATGTTACACATGCTCATACAGATTAAGGTATTATAACCCTTAAATGTCATTTAACTTGACTAGATTCTATTCATACAATTACACCTCATTACTTCATTAGTTTGTATTAATCTTAATCCTATTCATGTTTATTTTCCAAGTGATAACTATTCTTTTACTCATTTAATAGTCCTAAACATGCATTGGATAGATCCTAGAAAGTTTCGGTGCGATATGGGTTCAATTCGAGAAGAAAAACACATAGAATGGTCAAAACAGAAGAGGTCACGGTGGCAATTAATTGGTTGTCACCGTGACATACTAAAAATTTGCAAAACAGAAGCCAAAACTCAGGACTGCTTCACTACCCGTTTTTGTTCAGCCTCAACCGACATGTAAACGATCTTTTTAGGAAAAACTTCCTTCTTAACATTTGTTCCTTAGGATGTTTTATTTCAAATAGGACACGTTATAGGTCATTTCGACTTGTAAAACATCATTTATGAATTAAACAATATAGATTGTTCCAGTGAGCCTACCAAGGTACAGACACGTCTGTGTTTGCCATGTTTAGATGTCTTAGAGCCAGAATTAGCTCATAGTTATTTCTGTGACTTTTGTAGATATGGGAGGCATGGTTCAAATGGGGCAATAATAACGCAATTTTGACTTCTCAAACTCTAGTTATGGCCAAAACACTATACGGAGGTCTGGTGACATATAAACAGAATTTTTCCCTAACTAGGGTTCATACTTTGGTTAATCTCATAACAATTCAATCATCAGTTTCAACACAAATCAACCATATCTTTCAACTATATCATCTTTCAATTGTCACATAATAAACTAGTTTACAAACACATAACAATAGTTATTTCCCAAACCTCTTCTCCTTAGCTCCTTAGAAATCACATAGTTTCTTGATCAACCACCTTCTCTCCTCCTTTGATTCTCTTTACTTCCTCAACTACAAATCCAAGTCCAATCTCCAGAATTAGATTCCAAGCATCAATTACCAATATCCATCACAAGAAAGAGTAGAAGATAAAGAGAAAATAAGTACTAACCACTTACCCTTAAAGCCGACAATTCACATGCACTTTAGGATCACTTCATCACTTAGCAAAAATTCTATATATCTTAACTAATGGAAAAGAAGAAAGCTTGAAATAGTGGAGAAGAGCAGCCGAAGAAATGAAGACCAAATATAGAAAATAAACTTTCTCTCACTTTCAATGCTTATATTGCATGTGGGGAGCTAAGGTGGCAAGGACAGACTTTTTCACTTGGATTCCACTACCATTTCCCTTACTTTGCATGCAAAGGATTTGGTTGGAATCACTACAAAGGCACACGTGCACTCCACTTGATTTCCTAATCATGATTAACCAAATTCTATTTCTATTACACTAATTAACCACACTTACTCTTAATCATGCATAATTGCTAATAGATCACTTAATCTTATTTCTTTACGCAATCGGGTCCTAAATTTATTTACACTTAAATCCAAAGATTAGTAGACTATAAATTAAACTTATCCAATTACCCCTAATAAGTCACATTTCTACTAGGGTACAATTCGGGCCATTAGATAATAAGGCATGTAATTGATGTTTATGATGAATATAACATGTAATTGACATGGAAAAGTGATTAAGTGAATTAAATATGATCACAGTGTAAAATGAATACCTTGGCCGAATGTGTATATGAGATTATTAATGTGTATTTTAATGTTTAATTTCTTGTAACAACATAAATTGATTAAATAGTGATAAATGAGTATGTATGTAAATTTATAAGTAAAAATGATGATATGGCCGAACAATACATGTTGCTATAATATATTATTTAAGTGAAATTATGACGATATTTGCCCTTAGTGGTGATCTAGTAGTGAAATCTAGTCCAGCATATAATTGGCTAGCCATAGGGATTCCACACCCCGGTAAGAGTCGTGGCAACTCGCTATTGATAGGCCAATGACGGTTTATCACAGTGTGTAGTGATTGAAGTGAACAGTGTAGTGATAAATGGTCCTATCGGGATCATTTTATAGTGTAGCGGATCTGTGGGGTCCATGTCTAGCATATCCAGTCAGTAAATTTTCTACCAGGTATATACTAGGGGCATATTGATAATTATGTAATAAAATCGATTAAAATTGTGATAAGTAAGACAATGGATGAAAATGGGACTAAATTGAAAGAAATAGAAAACTTAGGGGTAAAACGGTAATTTTACACTTAATAATGTAAAATAGAGAAAATTTGGTTGAAAGTGTAATCAAAGTGGTAATGGAGTAAAGAAATTGTGAAATAAGGACTAAATTGTAATTTAGAGTAAAAATAGTAAAGTAGGGACTAAAATGTAATTTTGTTGGTTAAAAAATGATTAAGAAGTAAAATAAGTATAAATAAGGGTATTTTGGTCATTAAGTGAAAATAAGGGACATCGATGTAAGTATTGAAAAGATGAGGACATAAATGGAATTAATGTAAAAGTTAGGGAAGTAATTGGAATTATGGAAAATGGTTAGGGACTTAAGTGTAAATGGTTGAAATTTAAGGTTTAATTAAAGAATTGATAAGTAAAATGGGAATAATGTGATTTTAATGGGTACTTATGTATTAAATTGATAATTTAGTAATTAAATATGAATAATTTATTAAATAGAGTAAAATATTATAATTAAGTAAATAAAAAAGTTTGGTAGTGGAAATTTTTGGATTTGTAACCACCACTAGGCATATTAATGCTCAACACATAGTTTTATTTGACTGCATGTAGGTATGCCTTAGGAGCTGAGCAGCATACTTCAGGTGCCTTAGAGTCAGAAGCGGAGCAGCTTGAAATTTGTATTTTGTTATGTATGTTTATGTTATGTAAGGATTGTTGGCCGGTATATACTTATGGTATGGTATTGCATGTATGAATGGTATTATATGAACTTATTATGAGTTGGTTTTAGTATTGATGGATGAAATGGATGGATATTACTATTGTGCCCTTGCCGGGGCTGTGGATTTTTTAATTTGCAGGTTTGGGTAGGTAAAAATATAAGCCGTTATACTGTCAAAATTCTTACCAAATGTAACACCCTTATACCCATAGATGATACGGAAACCGGATGTCACAGAGCACTGCACTGACCACCGCTATAAATCATTCGATAATTCTGTAGAAAAAAAAATTTGTCAACATTAACAATCACAAACATACATATACAAAACCTTAACGGCACACTAACATACAAACCACATACTTATACCATATACCATTGCTTCTTTCTACTGCGATCATATACATGCTATGCCACTCCTTCTATTCCTATTGCCAATCTTTTCTTCCATTGTCATTACGTCTTCGGCCACATTAAAGCTATCACAACCTGCACGCATTAACACTCTACGTGCTGAGCATTAAAAATGTCCAGTGGTTGATACATATCCTAAATTTTCCACACTAATAGTACATGCATGCACACACACGCGTATTTCTTTATTTGAATTATGGGAATATTAATTTCTAAGTCTTTTAAACAGTTATTACATACTTTTACATCAATCAATATTTCTACCTTTGTCATTATCACTGCAATCACTTTAGTCATTAGTAATGCTATTGTCAATATCACTATCACTTGCACTGTTAACTTTTACGATATATCACTATTGCATTTTTCTATTATTTTGAGGAGTAACAATATTAACAATCTCGTAATTATCTTATAAATATATTCGTTTGTTTTTTTTTCTATAACTATTTTTATCATTTACTTTATTCTTTTCATTTCTATTATCAATGTCGTACTATGAACACTAATAATCTTTACCATTTACCATTTTGTTCGATTTGTCAATTAACAATCTAATTTATCAGTATTTCTTTTTATTACTTTATCTGTAACACCCTGTTTTTCCCCTAGTAGTTTGAGCCATATTGTGTGCGAGAGTATATATGTATTTTGGCATGTGTTATTTTAATTTGAGCTATATGCATGTTTTGGGCTTGGTTATAGTGTGGTTGCATGTATTGTTGTAGTGTGTGAGCTAGTAAAGTTTGGCTTGGGTGTAGTGTAGAGGATGGTTGTAGGGTGTGTTTGGTTAGATTCCACCAATGGGTTGATGCCATGTAGCAAGTGAGGGTGATATATATATAAGTTGGAGAGAGAGAGAAAGAGCAGCCCCTTTTTTCCTGCCCTTGCTCTTCTATTCCCTTCATCCCCTCACGCCACTTCTCCCTTTCTTCTTCTTCTTCCTCCTTGTTCTTCTTAATTAATTCTCTTGTGGCTTCAATTAGTGGTGGAATTTAGCAACTCTTGAGTCCATTTTGGTAAGGTATTAGTTTGGTTTTGTTCTTCTTCTTCTTCCTCTTCTTTCTCATTGATTTTAATAGTAATTGATTTAAATTATGGTTTTGTTGGTTGTGTGATTTTGGGTGTTCTTGATCAGAGGTGCCTCCTAAAGAACTTAATGGCAAAGAAAAGGCTAGTGGCAGTGGTGCTCTTTGATTAGGAGCAAAGGATTTTCCAGGTTTGGGACTTTTTGTAATTTGATGTATTTTGCAATGTATTTTGTGGGCTTTGATTTTCTAGAAATTTATGGGATTTTTGATGTTTATATTGGTTTAAATGTTATGGGTTTTAACTCATGTGTGTTGTGATGCTTTGAATGAGGTATATTGGATCAATATGTGTAATTGATTGAAAGTTTGAAGGAATTTCTGGTTTTGTTAGATTAGGCAGTTTGATTTTGTTAATTGCATGATTCCATTTTGATTATTGATTCAAAAGTTGAATTTTATGTTGTTGATGATAGTTTGAAGGTTGGATTTTGAGGTTTGATGAAGTTTAATTGTGAGTTGGGGTATTTTTCCTTCGATTTTCTGGGTTTGGGATGATCCACACGGCGGTATGAAATGGGCATACCACCGTGTGATCGTATTCTGTTCTTCAGTTTCCTTGTCCGTGATTTTACACGGCGGTAAGGACTTTGTATACCACCGTGTAAAGTCATTCTGCTTTAAAGGATTTATGGGTTGTGCATTTTACACGAGGGTAAAGAGTTCCTATACCGCCGTGTAAATGCATTCTGTTTCCTAAAGGTTTCATGTTGGATATTCTACACAACGGTGTGGCTTTACCTTACCACTGTGTAGAATGTCTTACACGGCGGTATGGGTTGGTCATACCACCGTGTAAGCCTTCTGTCCCAAATTTTCGAAGTTTTTAATTCTTGTCCTTTTCATTCCATTTTAACTTATAATTTGGCTTTAATATTTATTTAGCATCACCTCAGCTTTGAGATGATATTTAACTATAATTATTTTTGCTTCATCGAATTATTTTGAATGTTATGTTCAATTATGGAATGTTTTATGCATGGCATGCAAGAATCAAATTAGTGGTTTGTTAGGCATGCCTAATACAGTTCAGTAGCTGCAGCCCTCAATGTGTTTCAGACCCTGATCAGGTCCCCGTTTGAATCCTCGCAATCCTCAATGTGTACGGATCTTGTTTAAGATCCCCCAATGTGAAAATGTTTTGAATGAGAAAATGATAATGTTGCTTTTCGATCAGGTACCCCCAATGTGTTCACTCGTTATCCGCTATTGTGAATCAGCAGGCATTCGTTTCGTTTATTTGTTTATTGTGACTATAAGTATATGAATCAGCATGATTGATGAATTTGAATATGAGCATGTGAAACCAATTGATATATGAATTGACTATGAGCTCGTTAATGCAACAGAATGTGATTAAGTTACGGTTTATAGATATATGTGATTAAAAGCATATGCCATTTTGAATGTGTTTTTCCTTAACGACCATTGTGAATGGTCGTTCATATTGTTGTTTGTTTTTCCCACTAAGGGTTATCGCTTAGTACGGGTGTTTCATCCGTGCAGGTGCGGATGGTGGTAAGCTTTTGGGAGAGTCTCCACAAGTTTAGCCAACACAGAGGGACTGGAGTGTTAGGGCTTAGATTTTTTTATTAAGATTCCTTTGTAATGTTTGAGCTCTCATTGTATTTATCATTTTGTACTGCTTCCGCCATGTAATTCTGGAAGATGATTCTTTTTGTAATATCAGTTTTTGTTCAGAAAATTATTGTGATGAATCTTTTATATTAATGAATGATCATTTTGTTTTCGAGATTTTAATTCCGTTGTATGTCTGTATATTGTATATGTGTTTGGTTTTTGCTTTGTTTGGTGACACCCCTGCTCGTACGGGTTCTCACTCCCTAGAGGATGGGTTCTTCTACGTATGGGTAGGGGGTGTTACATTATCTATGTTAATAACTTTTTTATTCCTCTTTTTTAACTTATATACCAAATTACGATCTAAACTCGAACATTATTTTGTTTATTGAATCACTTATTAGGTAATCATTGTTTATGATATTTGGGACACTGGTTTTCTATTATGACTTTCTTTATGTTATTAACACTTTTTTTACTCTTTTACATTACACTAACTCTTCGTATTAATAACTATTACTATATCCAATCTTTCATTAGGTCACTTGACTTTAATCAATTACGAGTCGTATTTATTCTTAAATGGTTAACACTATAATTCAAACACTAGCTTACTTGAATACTTATTATTCCATCATTATTCTTTTATTTCTTTCTTAATCAATGCTATTTCTATTATTACTGACATTGCTATCACTCCTATTATTTACTCTAGGGGTTCCATATCAATTAATCAATAATATAGGTTTTACATTAAATTTTAACAATTATCTAATCCTCATTTTTCACATTATTGTTATTTTTGTAGTTTCATTATTCATACATAAAATTCCTTCTCAATGTCATTCACTCATATAATTAACATTACACTGTGTCTATTAATTTCTTTGTATATTAACACTTTTCTTATTAAATCACACTACAATCTATTACCACTACCCTTACATTTAATATTTTCCATTATACTTAGTTAAACACTTTCAATATTCTAATTTAGCAAACCACACAATTGATTTCATCAATCCTTTATAAACTTTCATTCAATACCCTGCACTATAGCTTAATTCACTAAGACCCCTTTAATAATCTTACTATAATTAATTTACAATTTAATCCTTTGTATTTTTCACAATTACATATTTACTTTTCTATTTTACATTATTAATATTATCATTATTATTTATATTGTTAGTTTTATTAATTTCTGTATCATTCCCTAATTCACCAATATATATATATATATATATATATATATCCAAAACAATGTTTTCATAACTTCACTTAATAGTCAATTTCCTCATCAATTTATATTCAAGTCCTAACATTATCCTTTTGATGATTAATTACATTTAAGTCACTGCTTTATCACTTATTTACAGTAATGCTATTAATTTACCTTTCTATCTTTCATTTCCACTTATTTATAATTACATCATTATTTTAAACTTAATTAAGTTACACACATATCCATAATCATTATATATATAAATCAATTAAAAACCATTATACATCTAATAATTATTCATACAATAATATTCT
Organism: Excoecaria cochinchinensis; assembly: GCA_947683425.1. Taxonomy (NCBI): domain Eukaryota; kingdom Viridiplantae; phylum Streptophyta; class Magnoliopsida; order Malpighiales; family Euphorbiaceae; genus Excoecaria; species Excoecaria cochinchinensis. The sequence goes on from CANTUQ010000025.1 coordinate 74,821, forward strand.
ATAATTCTTAATTATTCATTCATTAATTATCAATTACTCATTTATTTCTTACATCATTGATTGATTACACTTTAATCCCTTAATTAGCCTCAATATTGTAAATTTACAATTTGGTCCCTAACTTTATATTAATTTACGATCTTACTCTTAATTATCTCATATTTACAAGAGTGCCACTAACTAATTCCACTATTACCTTAATTTATTATTTGGCATGCAAATTACCATTTAACCCTTACCATAACATTTTAAATCAAATTACACTTTAGTCCTTGTTTTATCCTTCAATTCTAATGTTACCACTCCAATTCACTATAATTACAATTATGCTACTAGTTAATCTTAATTTCACTTTAAATTTATTTTTTATTATTTTCTATTAAATCATTAACCATATTTAGACAATAATTTCATCAATTTAATTACATAGTCGTTCATTAAATCATATTATTCACTATTTATATTTCAATCCTTTCATTAAACTTACCATTTCATTATTCACATTTAAATCCTTATTCTTTTTTTTCTTAATTTCCAATTATTTCCTCAACTTTTCTCATAATTACATCTATATCCCCACTTTTACCATAATTCCATCCATGTCCCTTCTTTTCAATAATTCCATTCATGTCCTCATTTTCCACTTAATTACCAATATACCCTTAATTATACATAATTCACAATTTTAACCTTTCTTATTCTTATTTTCCACTTTTACCCTTTTTAATTATTCTTAATTACAAATTTACCCTTCATTACACTTAAATTCCATTTTTAACCTTATAAATTTACTAAATTACATTTAGGTCCCTAATTTGCCACTTTTATACAAAATTACCATTTTAACCTCATATTTTATCCAAATTACCAAATTACCCTTGCCATTACACTTTTTACCTAACTTTACCACTTTTTACATAATTAATATAAATTTATCATTTTACCCCTAAACTTTCCATTTATTCCATTTTAGTCCCATTTTCAATCATTTTCACATTTATTACTCTTTTAACCAATTTTATCGCATAACTTCCATTATGCCCCTAGTATATACCCGGTAGAAAATCTACTGACCGGATATGCGGGACGTGGATCCCATAAATCCGCTACACTATAGAATGATCTCCAAAGGAATCATTCAACACTGCACTGCACTACACTGAACACTGAAATCATTTAACACTGAACTGAGATAACCGTCATTGGCCCATCAATAGTGAGTCGTCATGACTCATATCGCGGTGTGGAATCCCTATGGCTAGCCAATTATATCCTGGACTAGATTTTACTATCAGACCACTACTAAGGGCAAAATAGCATTAAAATTCACTTAAATTTCACATTATACCAATATACACATTTCGGCCAAGACATCATTTTCACTTATAATTTTGCATACATACTCACTTATCATTATTTAACCATTTTATGCCATTACATGTGATTAAACATCAAAACACACAATAAAAATCCATCATGTTCAATTCGGCCAATGTATCACTTTTTTCACTATATTCATATTTAATTCATTTAATCACTCAAACATTCCATTTACATATTATACTCATCCCAAACATCAATTTCATTTCATGCCTTAATTACTAAAATATATGAGTAAATCTTCCTTTATATCATTTGGCCTAACTAACCCTTAGTCACTATGTTCACTTTTCTTTCATTTAACCACTTAATTAACTTAGTCCCATGTTATACACATCATTTACTTACATAAAACACCAAAATACATTAATAGTTTCCTTAGATATCAATTCAGCCAAGGATTCATATTCACACTAAGCTTACTTTTCTTTCTTATAATCACTCCATTTACTAAATATCATGTTAAAAATTGCTTATACATCATTTACATGCATTAAACAGCAAAATATATTAAGAATTTCTCTTAAATTCAATTTGGCCTCACCTAGGGTTTTCACTCTATGTTTCTTTAATTCATTTTAAACACACACATGCTTATTTAACCTCACTAATCATGATTATCAAGTTAGATTCAATTAAACATGCCTTTCTCACAAGTTTTTACTAAAACATAACCATAAAATCATGTCATTTCAATGGAAAAAGAAGGATATTGTATCCACTAACCTTATTTCCTTGAAGGATATTGTATGCACTCCTTAGGCTTCCTTTTCATAGCCTTTAACCCATAAAACAACTTCCTTCCTTTTGAGAACCTAAGGTGGCCGAATATTTACATCAAGATCTATTCAAAATCTTGCTTCCTTTTTACAAAATAACTTCATGAATATACTCTACACCCTTGAAAATACCCATATGAACCCTTAAACCAATTTAAGAATACCTAAATCACTTACCTCAATTTGACACCAAAACTTTGTACCCTTAATTTTCCTTACTTTCAATGCTTCAAATGGACTCCAAATACTGTCTTTAAGTTGTAAAGAGGCTAAAAGTTGTCTAAAAGGTTAAATTTTGGGGAAAGATTAGAAGAAAGATGAAGAAAAATGGAAAAGAAATCATGAACTTATATTCAGCCAAGAGTGAGAGAAGGGAAGGCAGTGGAGGCTGGATTTCTCTAGAGAAATTTTTCCTCTCTCTTCCTTATATAGGCTAAAATTGAACGAACCAGTCCAACCGGTTTGAACAAAAATTTCAGTTTTTCGGTAATTTTCCACTGTTTCAAGGCATCTATGTGTTAATCAACTTATTTTCACTCCCAACCAATTTCATAATTCTTAAAACATATAAAATAGCCTTTCTGCAAAATTTTAGCTCAATCAGAGTCCATTTGGGACCCGATTAACCTAAACCAGTCAGGTTTGATTCAATTCGGTTCTACCGTAAAACACCATCCTGAAGCTGTCAAAAATTACTAAAAATTATTCAAGCTTGTACACTTCCCACATTACACCCTTTAGAGCTAAAAATAATTTTCTAAAAATTTGATTCAACCGAACCGAACTAGAGGCCAACTTTAGAATGACTTCCAGAGGCCTATTTAACTCTGTTTTCACTCCAAATTATACCACCAGACACCTTATCACTTGCACTTTACAATGGTCCAATAAAATATTTTTCACTACTGGCTTCTCAGGAGGTCACCCATTTGGGGCTTCCCAAGCCAGAGCACGTTTAACATTTCTCTTCTACTGTCTTTTAAGACACATTCACCAATATTTTCACACGAGATTTACACTATAAACTCTACAGATTTCACTAATCACTTCTAACCCGATATTCGGGCTATTACACCAAATAAATAGTAACTTTGGACGGTTATAGGTCTATCGGCAAGTTAAGTGTATAAGGTTATTTGATTTAATAGTAAAGCAACTTAAAAGATTTAGTGAGAAGAAAAAAAAAATTGACCCATCACTTCGTGTATAACTTAATTTGTCTTTGAACAATCAGGGAATCGCATAGTAAATCTAAAACGACAGTGTACATTCAGTGTAAGTGTGTTACATTTATTTTCGTATTAGAGTGAGGTTTAGGCGATTCTAAGATCGGAGTGGGTTTTATTTAAGTGTATATACATGCCAATTTGAAAGGTAAATAATTTATGTTATGGTACTGATGTATGCTGCTCTTTGTTTATAATGTAAAAGGGCATCTGATCAAAGTTATAGGGTTGGTGACGGTGAGAATGGGGCATCGGCTAGTGTTAGTCAAGCCGAGGCTCCACAGCAACAGGCAAATCCCCCAGTGGTTCCTCCTCCTCCGCCACAACCTGATTTCTTGAACATGATGGCAGATTATATTTAGCACCATCTTCGAGCTGAACAGGCACAGCAAACCCCAATGCTAGCACAACCTCCTGCTCCACCTCAGAAAAAACCAATATTAGAGCAGCTAAAGAAGATGGGAGCTGAGGATTTCTTCGGGCGTGATCCGATGACTCCCGAGCAAGTGGAAGAATGGTTGTTTCGCATCAAGAGATTATTTGAGATTTTACACAGTTCACTAGAGGAAAAGTTTGAAGGGACTATTGCATTGCTTCAGGGTCCAGCTTATTTTTGGTGGGATTCAGTGAGAAAACACACCCCAGCTGACCAGTTGAATTGGGAGTATTTCCTTGATCAGTTTGAGAAAAAGTACATAAGAACTGAGTATAAAGCCTCAATGCAAGATGCTTTTTGGAGGCTTCAACAAGGGAATAAGACTGTAGATAAATATGAAAGAGACTTTAAACGATTGAGTGCTTATCTGGATGATGTATTGGGAACTGAAGATAGATTGATGGGAAGATTTGAGCGGGATCTACATAACTGCATTAAACTTATTGTGGGTGGTCAGAGACATCCGGACCTGAGATCTTTAGTGGTAGCTGCTATTAAAGTTTAGGCAGCACAGACAGATGAGGCTGATAGATAGGCTCGGTTCTAGCAGAAAAGGAAACCGAGTCAATCCAGTGGCATAGGTGGACAAAGTAAGAGATCCAGAGGACCACCTCCTTCACAGAGTCGTGGATCAGTGGCTCCAGCTCGCAATCAAAGAAATCCAGCTGGTAGTAGTGTCCCCGCATCTTTAGTGGGTAGTGCACCCTGAGGCAGAGGTAGAGGCATTCCCCAACAGTGCAACCATTGTGGTAGATAACACCCAGGAGAGTGCAGATATCTGTCTGGTGCTTGCTTTAAATATGGCTTAAAGGAGCACCTAGGGAAAAATTGACCTGAAGCAATGCCATTATCAGCTACTTCACTAGCACCAAGTGCAGGGTCTTCAACACCCTGAGGGAGAGGCAGAGGGACAACCTCTAATATAGTAGCTAGACCTCATCCACCACCAGTTCAGGGACGGGGATGTGCAGTGGGCCGCACATATGCAGTGAGGGCTAGAGATCAGGAGGATGCACCTAATGTCATTATAGGTAAATTTTTATTATTGTCTAATACAGTTTGTGCACTCATTGACTCCGAGTCCACACACTCCTATATTAGCACAGATATAGCACGGGGTAAAGGGTTAGATGACTCAGTATTAGATCATGATATCCTAGTGAGCAATCCTTTAGGTCATAGTGTGTTAGTGAATAAAATATACAAAGAATGTCCCATTAGTGTTCAAGGGTATGTTTTCCTTGCCAACCTGATCGAACTTCCCTTCAAAGAATTTGATGTTATATTGGGCCTGGCCTGGTTAGCCACTCATCAAGTGATGGTTGATTGCAAAAGAAAGAGAGTGACCCTTAGAACTCCAAATGATCAAGAGATCATAGTAGTGGGGGAAAACCCTAATTTCTCATCTGATGTGATATCTGCTACGGCTGCTAAGCAATTAGTTAAAAAAGGATGTTTTGCCTACTTGTTTTATGCAATGGAGGCAAAGAACGAAAATCCTAAAGTGAGTGATGTGCCAACAGTGTGTGAGTTTCAAGATGTTTTCCCTGAAGATCTTCTAGGCTTACCAACTGACAGGGAGATCAAGTTCTCTATTGATGTAGCTCCAGGTACTGCGCCTATTTCTATTGCCCCATATAGAATGGCGCCAGCAGAATTAAAAGAATTGAACATCCAGCTGCAATAATTACTTGAAAAGGGCTTCATTAGGCTGAGCATATTTCCCTAGGGAGCACCAGTGTTATTTGTGAAAAAGAAAGATGGATCACTCAGGCTATGCATTGATTACATACAGCTGAACAAAGTGACAATCAAGAACAAGTATCCTCTTCCATGCATTAAAGATCTATTTGATCAGTTAAAAGGTGCAGGTGTATTTTCCAAGATTGATTTGAGATCGGGCTACCATCAGTTGAAAATAAAGGAAGCAGATGTGCCTAAAACTGCTTTTCGCACCAGGTATGGTCATTATGAGTTCCTGGTGATGCCATTTGGACTCACAAATCCACTAGCAGCTTTCATGGATCTTATGAATCGGATCTTCCATCCCTACCTGGACCAGTTTGTGGTGGTCTTTATTGATGATATCTTGGTGTACTTAAAGACTCCAGAAAAGCATGATCGACACTTGCGAATTATTTTACAGACTCTCAGGGATAAAAAGCTATATGCCAAATTCAGTAAGTGTGATTTTTGGTTGAATTAAGTGTCATTTTTAGGCCATATGGTATCGGCTGAAGGTATTAAAGTGGATCCAAAGAAGGTGGAAGCGGTATTGCAATGGAGGACACCCAAGAATGTCATAAAAGTCAGAAGTTTCTTAGGCTTAATAGGCTATTACAGAAGGTTTGTTAAGGGCTTCTCCATTATTGCAGTGCCTCTAACTCGCCTGTTGCAGAAAAAGGTCAAATTCAAATGGATTGACAAGTGTCAAGCCAGCTTTGAGAAACTTAAAAAGATGTTAACAGAAGCTCTAGTATTAATGCAACTCGAGTCAGGCAAAGACTTCATAATCTACAGTGATGCTTCCTTGAATGGTCTGGGATGTGTATTGAAGCAGGATGGAAAAGTGATTGCTTATGCTTCGAAACAGCTTAAGAATCATGAAAAAAACTATCCTACTCATGATCTTGAGCTAGCAGCAATAGTGTTCGCATTGAAAATCTGGAGGCATTACTTATATGGGAAAAAGTGCTACATTTTCACAGACCATAAAAGCCTAAAATATTTACTCACCCAGAATGAACTCAACCTGAGATAGCAAAGATGGCTTGAGTTAATAAAAGATTATGAAGGTTTCATTGATTACCACCTAGGGAAGGCCAACATTGTAGCTGATGCACTCAGTAAGAAGTTCATGGCTACATTGAGAGCTATGAATGTGAAGTTAGAAATGGCTGATAGTAGAGCATTGATAGCAGAGTTATAAGTGAAGCCTGATTTTATGCAACAAATAAAGGCTGCTTAAAGACAAGATGACAAATTATCTTCTTTGATGGATCGAGTGAAAGATAGTGACAGTGGTGAGTACTCATTGGCTTCAGATGGCAGTTTGTATTATAAATAGCAGTTATGTGTACCAAACCAGCCTGAGTTAAAGAAGTATATCTTGACAGAAGCTCATCACAGCAGTTATGTTATGCATCCAGGGGGTAATAAAATGCATCAAGATTTAAAGATACACTATTGGTGGCCAGGTATGAAGCGGGATGTGACTGAATTTGTGGGGAAGTGTCTAATATGCCAGCAAGTTAAAGCAGAACATCAAGTTCCATCCGGGTTACTCTAACCTATTTCAATAACCAAATGGAAGTGGGATCGAGTGACTATGGATTTTGTGATAAGATTGCCACTCACCCAAAAGAAGCATGATGCAATTTGGGTGATTATCGACAGGCTTACCAAGTCAGCTCACTTTTTAACAGTAAGAATGGATTATCGATTATCCAAATTGGCGGAGATCTATATAAATTAGATAGTAAGACTCCATGGAGTGCCATCCTCCATCATATCCGATAGGGATCCACAGTTTACTTCCCAATTTTAGAAGAAGTTACAAGAAGCCTTGGGTACGAAACTACATTATAGTACAGTTTCCACCCACATATAAATGGGTAATCAGAAAGAGTCATCCAAATACTCGATGACATGTTGAGATGTTGTGTTCTTGAGTTTAAAAGTAGCTGGGAAAGGTACTTACCATTGGCTGAATTTGCATATAACAATAGCTATCAATCCAGTATTAAGATGGCTCCCTATGAAGCTCTTTATGGAAGGAAGTGCAAAACTCCTCTTTGTTGGACCGAATTGAGTGAGAAGAAGCTGGTGTGATCGGAATTGATTCGGGAAATCGAAGAAAAAGTCCGTGTGATCAAGGCCAGATTGAAAGAAGCCAGTGATAAACATAAATCATATGTTGATTTGAAAAGAAAAGACATAGAGTTTCAAGTGGGTTTCCCCATGGAAAAGAGTTCTTAGGTTTGGGAAGAAGGGTAAGTTAAGTTCGAGGTATAATGGACCTTATGAGATTGTACAACGAGTGGGACCAGTGGCTTACAGATTAAAGCTACTACATGAATTAGAGAAGATCCATATCGTGTTCTATATATCAATGCTATGAAGATGAAGATCAGACCCAAGTCATGTAATTAAGCCAGAAGAAATATAAGTACAACCTGACATGAAATATGAAGAATATCCAGTGAAAATTCTAGCCAAAAAAAATCAGGCAACTTAGGAATAAGTAGATTCCTCTCGTGAAAGAGCTATGGAACAATCATAACATTGAAGAAGTGACCTAGGAACCCGAAGAGGCCATGCGACAATAATACCCACAGCTATTCAATTCAGGTAAATTTTGAGGACGAAATTTTTCTTTTAGTGGGGTATTTTTGTAGTGGCCTAAATACCGGTCTAGAAGTAATTAGTGATGTTTACAGTGTCTTAAGGGTGTATTAGAGATCAGAGGGATGATTAGAGTGTTCATATTTATAGTAGTGTCCTGAATGAAGTGCATAGTATATATAGCAAACCTGAGTTAGGTAACCTCAAGACAGTTATATAGTGAAAATTGATAGCCGTTACTGGAAAATTTTTATTTGGTAAAATCGATTTGTGGACCGTCATGAGTCTAGTGGTATAATTTGGAGTGAAAACAAGGTCAAATAGGGCTCCGAAAATCAAGCAAAAGTTGGCCTATGCTTCGATTCAATTAAATCAGGGTTTGACTGAGGTTTGACCGAATTTTTAGAAATTATTATTGAGCTCTAAAGGGTGTAGTGTGGGAAGTGTAAAGGCATAAAATAGTTTTTAAAAATTTTTGACAGTATTAAAATAGTGTTTTACTGCAGAACCGAACAGGTTTGAATCGGATTGGTTTAAGTGAACCGAGCCCCAAATGAACTCCGATTGAGCCAAAAATTTTCAGAGAGGCTATTTTCTATGTTTTAAAAATGATGGAATTGTTTGGGAGTGAAAATAAGTTAAGGAACACATAGATGTCTTGAAACAGTGGAAATTGACTGAAAAATCATAATTTTGGTTCAAACCGGTCGAACCACTTCGGTTGGACCAGTTCAGTTCAATTTCATCATATATAAGAGAGGAAGAGGCTGGATTTCTCTAGATAAATCCAGTCATAAATCGCCTCTCTTATTCTTCTCAAGGCTGAATCCATCTTTCTTCATCTTCCTCCATTTTTCTTCACTTCATCTTCAATTTCTCCCCAAATCTTAGCCTCCTAAAAAAACTTCAGCCCTTTTGTAACATAAAGATAGTAATTGGAGTCCATTTGAAGCATTAGAAGTGGGATGTTTCAAGTGTGCAAGGCTTAGGGTCAAATTTGAGGTAAGAGATTTATGTGTTTTTAATTGGGTTTATTGGTCCCTATAGGGGTTTTCAAGGCTGTAGAGTTCATTTATGATGTTGGTTTGTAAAAAAAAAAAAAGCATGGTTTTAATTATATGAGGATGTTTGAATTCGACGACCATAGGTACACAAGGAGAGGAAGGTGTTTCTCAAGCCAAAGGAAAGGAAAAAGAAGCTTAAGGGAGTGTAGAGCAAGAAATTGAGGTTTGTGGTTACATAATCCCTTTATTTCCATTGATTTAAGGTGAATATTAGGTTATGTTTAAGCGTGAATATGTGATTAAGGCATGATTAATTAAATCTAACTTCATAATTATGATTAGTGGACTTAAATAAGTGTATAAATGTGCTTAAGATAAATTAAAACATTATGGTATGAAAATTCTAACTTAGGCCGAATGGAAACATAAGGAATACTTAAAGATTCTTAAGTGTTTATGGCATATAAATGATGTTTATAATGTGTATAATTTGTGTAATGTATAATGGAGGGATAAAAGGAATGAAAAACAAACATAGTGAATTAATGTAGTGTTGGCCGAATGGAATATTAAGGGAATTAATGAGGTATGTTGGTTAATAAGGCATGTAATTGATGTTTATGATGAATATAACATGTAAATGACATGAAAAAGCGATTAAGTTAATTAAATATGATCATAGTGTAAAATAAATACCTTGGCCGAATGTGGTATATGAGATTATTAATGTGTATTTTGATGTTTAATTTCTTGTAACATCATAAAATGATTAAATAGTGATAAATGAGTATGTATGTAAATTTATAAGTGAAAATGATGATATGGTCGAATGATACATGTTGCTATAATATATGATTTAAGTGAAATTATGATTATATTTGCCCTTAATAGTGATCTAGTAGGGAAATCTAGTCAAGAATATAATTGGCTCGCCGTAGGGATTCCACACCGCGGTACGAATCATGGCGACTCGCTATTGATAGGCCAACGACGGTCTGTCACAGTGTATAGTGATTGAAGTGAACAGTGTAGTGCAGTGCAGTGATAAATGGTCCTATCGGGATCATTTTATAGTGTAGTGGATCTATGGGGTCCATATCCCGCATATCCAGTCAGTAGATTTTCTACCGGGTATATACTAGGGGCATAATGGTAATTATGTAATCAAATCGATTAAAATTGTGATAAGTAAAACAATGGGTGAAAATGGGACTAAATTAAAAGAAATAGAAAACTTAGGGGTAAAACGGTAATTTTACACTTAATAGTAGAAAATAGAGAAAGTTTGGTTAAAAGTGTAATCAAAGTGGTAATGGAGTAAAGAAATGGTGAAATAAGGACTAAATTGTAATTTAGAGTAAAAATGGTAAAGTACGGACTAAAATGTAATTTTGTCGATTAAATAACGATTAAGAAGTAAAATAAGTATAAATAAGGGTATTTTGGTCATTAAGTGAAAATAAGGGACATAGATGTAAGTATTGAAAAGATGAGGACATAAATGGAATTAATGTAAAAGTTAGGGACATAATTGGAATTATGGAAAAAGATTAGGGACTTAAGTGTAAATGGTTGAAATTTAAGGTTTAATTAAAGAATTGATAAGTAAAATGGGAATAATGTGATTTTAACGGGTAATTATGTATTAAATTGATAATTTAATAATTAAATATGAATAAGGTATTAAATAGAGTAGAATATTATAATTAAGTAAATAAAAAAGTTAGGTAGTGGAAATTTATGGATTTGTAACCACCACTGGGCATATTAATGCTCAACACGTAGTTTTATTTGACTGCATGTAAGTATTTCTTAGGAGCGGAGCAGGATACTTCAGGTGCCTTGGAGTCAGAAGCAGAGCATCTTGAAATTTATATTTTATTATGTATGTTTATGTTATGAAAGGATTGTTGGCACGTATATACTTATGGTATGGTATTGCATGTATAAATGGTATTATGTGAACTTATTATGAGTTGGCTTTAGTATTGATGGATGGAATGGATGGATATTACTGTTGCGCCCTTGCCAGGGCTGTGGATTTTCGAATTTGCAGGTTTGGGTAGGTAAAAATATAAGCCGTTATACTGCCAAAATTCTTACCAAATGAATAGTAACTTTGGATAGCTATAGGTCTATCAGCAAGTTAAGTTTATAAGGTTATTTGATTTAATAGTTAAGCAACTTAAACGATTTAGTGAGAAGAAAAAAAAAATTGACCCATCACTTCGTGTATAACTTAATTAGTCTTTGAACAATCAGGGAATTGCACAGTAAATCTAAAATGATAGTGTACGTTCAGTGTAAGGGTGTTACAATTTTTGTATGTTTTTCCTTTCGAAATACACCCGAACTTCACTGAAACTTTCTAAAACTTATCCATCACATGTTTAGAGTTTGTAAAAGTGTAAATAAATGGATATCACTTAGAAATACAAGTGACTAAGCTTATAAATAAGAATAATGGCTAAGATACTCAAAAGCTTAATGAGTCAAACACCTCCGAATTCATTCAGAAGTGGCATGACATGATATGTTAATGGGTTATAAGTGAAAATACTACAATTTTGTATATTGAACCTTTAGAACTATAGGATTCTGATTTTCAATCCCTTGGGATACATAAGAAGATTGGAATACCATTCCAAGTCTAAACCAAAGTATAGAACTTAGTTGTACATAAAAGATAATGTATCAACTGAAACTCTGATAATGCCTTGGTACTTGTTAAAAATAATGTGACATGTATGTATAGATGTATAAAAATTTTATTACGCCATTAATGATTCAAGTCTCGAGTAGGCTTACTTATGGTTTAAAATTGTTATATGATGGTAATATCGAATTAAATGATTTTGTTAAGTATATCATGAACTGAAAATGAAACGAATCTTTTATCGATAAATGGTTCTTGAATGACTGTCTAAATACTGAATAATTCTTGACAAATTGTATAATTTGAGGTGTTTGGATATGTGTCATGTGGGCAAGGTTAGTTTGGTGTTGTGGGGAGGTATTATTTGAAGGGAGGTATGCAGGACAGTGACGGAACATGACGCTCATCTCTGTCACGAGAGCGACCTATGTCGCAGCACGACAGGGAACCCGTGATATGATTTTTCCGTCGGACGCAACGCGACCTTATGCTCGAGCGCGATAAAGGCCGTCCAGCTCCCTGTCGCGAGCGCGACCCTCCTTTATGCTATGAATGTTTATGTGTTTTATGTACTTTGCATGGTTTCCTACTTATGAATTATATATGAATCGATATATGAACTATAATATGTGATACCATGTAAACCATATATGTAAGTAAGTTGCTAAATGATATGAGATTGGCTATTGAGATTAAATGATGTTATACTATGCGACTAACTGAACAATAATTGGATAAATAATTTAGCTTGCAAGTCAAGTAGTAGATATATAGACATGCCTATAGAGTTCTCTTAGCTGCAGCCAATGCGTTCTGGACCCTGATCAGGTTCTCGTTTGGATCCTCGTGATCCATATGAGTTTGGATCTTGTTTAAGATCCCTAATGTAAAAACATTTTTGATATGAAAAGAAAATAAATTGTTTTCGTACCTACGGGTACCAATGTGTTCACTCGTTATCCACTTCATTGAGTTTACAGGCATAACAATGTGTACGAATGTGACATGGAATAATGTGAATTATTAAAATGATACTACATGAAATGTATGAAGTGAAGTTTATCATGTGATGAGTGCGAGTTATGGGTTAAGCTTATGATGTTTGTTATCCATTTCTTTGGAATTTCAGTCAATTTTTATAGAGCAAAATGTAATAACTCAATTTTATGAACCACAATAAAAGTGAAAAGTGAATATGTGTTTATGTGTATATGTTTGTACGAAATATTACTAGACTGGTAATATACTGCATATTTGACATGTTGAGATTGATACATGAATCAATAATGTATATGCTTCTCGAATTAAACCGCATGTAAACAAAGTATGCTTTAAATGAAGGATTGTATATGTGTTTACACTATTAAGATTTCTCTTGATTTACTGAGATAGTTGTAAACTGTATGATTATGTTATAAAGAATGCTTCCATAAATGAATATGTTTAACGGCTACTCTTAAGGGGTTGTCCATATTTATGTGTTTCCCAGTAAACTTTATGCTTAGCACGGATTTTCTTTTAATCCTTGTAGGTGCAAGTGATCGGATCTTTTGAGAGTCATTCGTAGCAGTATAGGCCAATGCAAGTTTATGAAGATATCTTAGGGTAGGATTTGTATAGTCTTAAGAATGTATGTACGATTTGTAATTTTGAAATATAAGTTTTGTAAAATGTAATATCAATGTATGATTAATTTATATGTAATAAGCTATGGAAATTTGTAGTTTACAAAGTGTATGTGCAATCATTTTCTTTATAATGCGATTTTATGGTATTTGAAAATGAAAGAAATTTTATAACCATGATTTTCGACATAACTTTTGTAATCTTAAAAGCGACTGTTTCGGTAACACCTTAAACCATCGTAGTGAACCCACCGAACCACGGTCCGGGTTAGGTTTACTACGTACGGGTAAGGGGTGATACACTAACGGCCTCTTCTATTCAAAAATCAACGAAAGGAGTAGTGGTTTTGCATATTTGTACAATGTTTTGCCCAACGACGCATGCATTTTGATAAAAACCATGCATCTATATTTGGCATTAATGTAACAACTACCACTCCTTTTAACCTCAGTAAAGACAAAAGTCCTAAAAACATGTTAAGTGCATCAGACATAACTCCTAATGAAAGAGAAAAATTTGAAAGATTGCTCAAAAGATGCAAATAGGTATTCGTATGGACAAATGAGGATATGCAAAAATTGATAGCTCAATCATAAAGCATGTTATTCCTACCTACGACGATGCCAAGGTGGTGAAATAGAAACTTCAAAGGATTTATACAAAATGGTCCAACATCAAAGATGAGGTTCAGAAATAGCACAACTCGGGTTCATTGAAGAAATCAACTGGCCAACATAGTTAGCCAATGTTGTTCGAATAGCCAAAAAAAGGAAGTTAGAGTTCAGATGTGTGTGGACTGTAAGAAGCTTAACAAATCTTGCCCTAAGGATGATTTCCCTCTCCGACATATCAATGTTATCATTGATAGTGCAACCCTCGCTGCCATTTTTCGCATCATGGACGGATATTGTGGATCTAATCATATTTTAAACAATGACATAGACAAGTTCAAGACTGGTAGCAATTTAATAGGGAAACTACCGCTACCTAGTTATAACATTTGGACTAAAGAATGATGGGGCAATGTAGCAATGCATGGTGATTTGAGCAAGGATAATGACACAGAGCTAAGTATGCCAAGTGGCTAATAACAAAACAACGAGTCAAAAGACTCAAAGAGGCTTATGCAAATTATGTGAAGAAAGCTTTAAAAGGGCATTAAAGAGAATATTATAGAAGGAAGCTAGCCATATTTGCATGTCATTCAAGTTGACAAGGTCTCGAAAGAAAGTTTGAAGCATGGTTATTAAAACCGGACCGGCCAGTTCAACCAGTTGAACCGCTAACCGGTTTCCTCAACTGCATAAAACCAGATTGGGAAAAAATCGGGAAGAACCGGATTGAACCGGCCAAAACCGGGTTGAACCAATCAAAACTGGGTTGAACCGGCCAAAACCGGGTCTAGTTTAAAATAATTAATAAAATAAGTAGTTTTTCATAAAAATAAAAAAAATTAATCTAATAAATTTTATTTAACAAATAATTGATTTTTTTACTATTTAATCACATTTGAATAATAATATAATGATTTAATAATTCAATAAAATACAATAGAATAAAAATTGAATAAATTATTAAAATTGGTGAACTTAAAGATAATTTTCTATCCTTTTTTTTAATTTCATCTACGGTTATTGAATTATTTAATTTTTAAATTAAAACTCAAAATAAAATATTTTAATAGAAAATACCTAATCAAATAATAATTTAAAAAAAATAAAAGGTAAAAAAATATTATTACTAGTATATTTGAGGCATATGTTAAATGTTTTGATTGATTTTTTTTTTTTTAGTAGTAGTATTTATAAAAATTATACTAATTAATAATATTTTAAAAAATATAAAAGAACCCGGTCAAACCACGAACCCTCAGTCTTGCCGGTTATTTATCCGGTCCGGTTTCAATAACATTGGTTTGAAGACATTTGGCCTTTTTGAAAATGTCAATGGCCACTTGGGATGTTGAACTCCTGTTGGGAGATTTTGGAATTAGCAAACATAAAGATTTCAAGTTCTAACGCTCATTGAATATTTTTTTCAATGGCCGTTGAACTCTTCTAGATGGCCAATGCCGTTCAATATCTTCAACGCCAGTTCAATGCTTCTTTACTAAATGTCATAATTTTCATTGATAAAACTCAATGCCAGATAAATGATTTCGACAGCTGTTGAACTCTACTGGATCATGTTTGCAAAATTTTATAAAAAAAAGAGTCAATGCCCATTGAATGTTACCAATGCCATGAACTATTAAAAATGCTTGAATTCCCAGGGCTTGTTTAGAGGCCAATTTTAAGGCCTTAAGAAACTTTGGTTTGCCAATAAAACGCTCAGCTCTGTAAACGTCTAGAACTTTTAGTGATATTTTGAATTACTTTGTAATTTACTGGCTTTGCCATTTGACTTAAGTAAGGTGTTCATCTTATTATGTTGCATTAGGAACCAATATTTTATTAAGGTATTTTACTTTGTGGCAATTTTTGTTCTTGTTTTATTTTTCCCAATCATCTGTGTTTTCATCTGTCAAATCGGGTAGGGGTTCATTAGGCAGAGGATTTATTATGTCTAAATTAGTCATGCGTTGGGGTTTCAAGTTCACTATAACTTAAGGGTTTTGTATTAGTTGGTATTAAAGCATTGGCTAGATAAATTTCTTACTATCTTTATTTTTTTTTTGCAAATTCATCTTTGTTCGTTCTTCTTAAATTTCTAAATTTTTAGTTGATTAGTTGTTGTAAGAATTCCAATCTTATGATCTACTATTAAAAAAATTGCAGTTTTTCTTACATCTTCTTCTACAAATTATACATTTTATATATATAAAAAAAATACGCAATTTCTCCATTGTGAAAGCCAAATTCAATAAATAAAAAAAGGAATTGAAAAATTGAAGAACATTGACATGTGATTTGTTGATTTAGTGAACCTGAAAATTGGTGAAATCTTAGCTTTAAATTGCCTTAATCATTTATAAAAAAATTTGGGTGATTGTGTGAATTTTGTTGATTTCTATACTTTGTTGTTGGGATTTAATCATATTTCAATAGACATGTCAAAATTAACCCAAATCCAACAATTTATTCAAACCCACCCCAAAAAAAATTGACCCAAACCCAACCCAACTAAAAAATTGACTCATTTAAACCCACCCAAAATCTACCCACATAAAATACAACCCATTTGGGTCATTTTTCCTTGACCCAATGGGTGTTTGTTGTTTTCTTTTTTTTTTTATTATTTCTTTAATATTAAAAATTTTTATCTTAATGAACAAGATTTTTTACTTAGACTGTCCCGTTGTATTATTATCGTATAATATATATGCGTATTTTGTTGGTTAAATTTGTAATGACCAAGTTATCGGGTTAGTATTTTTCGACGGTAAATAGTGCTATGAGGACAAAAATTACACCCGGAAATAAAAAATATTTTATTTGACCATCGAAAAATACTAACAACAAAGAGTCCGAAGGTAAAATGTAGAGAAAAAATGAGTTCAAATAGATCTCCAAAAGTCAAAAAAAAAAAAAAAAAAAAAAAAAGGCCTGGCTCATTTTAAAGGTTACCTGATTTGACCAAGATTTGACTAAATCTCTAAAAATAGCAAATGACCTCTAAAAATTATTTTAATGGTATATATAGACTTAAATTAATATTTAAAAATTTTTGACAGCGAAAAATTATTTTTTTGGTAACACTGAAAATTGTCAAAACGGACTGATTTAAATATACTAGATCGAGAAACGGACTCTGTTTGAGCTAAAATTTTGCAGGGATACTAATTTATTTATTTTAAGAATTATAAAATTAATTTTGGGAGAAATTGAGCTTAGAAAATGAGTGAAATAATTTAGAATTAAATAATTGGTTTAAAAATAAAAAAATGGCCACTTGTTTTATGAATTATTGTGTTGTTGTGCTTCTTTGTGTGACTGTGGATTGTTTGAATTGCAGGAAGGGTATGTTATATGTATAGTCGTTATACTGCCAAAATTTTAACCAAATGAATAGTAAATTGGACAGTTATAAGTCAACCGATATACCGATCCGTTTGGATCTCCACCGACCCATTTGGGTCAATATTTTTATAATAATCTTTTAGTATTTCGTTATTATATTGATAATTATTTTTCATTAAAAAAATATCAAATGGGTCGACCCAAACCCACCCAACCCATTTGGGTATTGACCCATTTATGACCCATATATTTTTGACCCATTTATGACCGACCCATTTATAACCCAACCCATTTATGACCCAACTCAAATCCGCCCAACCCACCCATTTGCCACCTCTATATTTGAATCAATTTAGGCTTCTAATTAGGAGAAATTTAGATTCTACATTATTAACATTCAAACTATCATTTTATTTGACTCTTGAGTTGTTTTATACTGGAAGTTGATTTCTTTGCATCCAGTACATTTGGTATAGCATTGTTGGTTCTCGTTGTCCATTTTGTGATAAAAAAAAAATCTATTACATTCATATTCTTATTCTTATGTGCCATAAATCATTAGAAAATGTGTATTTGCCTCTAGACTTTGATTTAGTGAATTATTGCTAAGTTTTTTCCTTCCATCTCTTGTTTGTTGTTGATGGGGTGCTTTGATTGAGAAATTAGTTTGGAAGTGCAACCCAAATGAGGTGGGTCGAGAGGAAAAAGGCAAGAGTTGGTGAGATTAAAAGATGGATTGTTGAGTGAAACATGACTGGGGTGTTCAATCCTTGAGAGTAAACACGTGAGGGAGTGCAAACATTGGGCTTTTGAGCTCCTTTTTTATATGAACTTGATGAAATAATCCTCTAAAAGATCGAAAGGCCAGGGGAATTGGGTGACTATTAGTTTAAGAGATTAAAAAGAAATTTGCTTTAGAATTGGAGAAAAAATGGTTTTAAATGAAAAAGCTTTGAAAACCTTGGCTGAAGGCAAGTCATGGCCATGAATAAGCATTTCACAATCGTGAATAGCTTTCACTTCATGCTTGAAAACACGCACATGGAATTTTACGTTTGATGGACAAGTCACGGCTATGTCTTATCATTTCATGGCCGTGATTTGTTCATCTTTCAAATTTGAAAAGTTATAAATACCCCAAAGTTTGAGATGAGAAGGGATTCCATTTTCGCTCTCCAACAAAAGGTTTTTATCCATTTTTACTCTCTAAAAACACCAAAAAAACCTCTTCATTGATCTCTAAAATCAACTAAAAGCTTGGATTTCTAGTGGCTTTATATATCTTTGAGGAAAGAAGCTTGAAAGTAATACTATAAGGAGCATCTCCCCTTAATCTAGTGTTTTAGGGTTGATTCACCAATTCATTAGTTGGATGTGGTGAATCAACCCTTATATAATTTCATGTACTTTTGTTGCTTTAAATGCAAGATTTTATGGCTTTAATGAATGTTAGATCAATGTTGTGAAACCCATCTAATGGGTATTTATGCATGTTTGCTAGAAATGCATATTAGGGATTTTATATGTTTAGATCTTGAGGTTTTGATGTTACAAATGATGTTTTGATTTCAAAATGAAATGATAAGATTTAATAAAACTAATAACATGAATTTAATTTATTTACATGTTTTTTTTTCCATGCTTTAAAGCATAAAAATCTGGATTTAAAACTCATTTCTGATGATCAAACAAGGAAGAAAAATGGAGGGAGCTACTACCCGGAAGCATCTCACAATCATGACTTGCCATTCATGGCCATGACTTCTTTGTCTTCATTTCTGCCCATGAGAGCCAAGTGAGTTCACGCCCCGTGAATTGTTTTACACGGTGTGTGAACTAGAGGTGGCAAATGGGTGGGTTGGGCGGGTTTGAGTTGGGTCACAAATGGGTTGGGTTATAAATGGGTGGGTCATAAATGGGTCAAAAATATATGGGTCATAAATGGGTCAATACCCAAATGGGTTGAGTGGGTTTGGGTCGACCCATTTGATATTTTTTTAATGAAAAATAATTATCAATATAATAACGAAATACTAAAAAAATTATTATAAAAATGTTGACCCAAATGGGTCGGTAGAGATCCAAACGGATCGGTATATCGGTTGACTTATAATTGTCCAATTTACTATTCATTTGGTTAAAATTTTGGCAGTATAATGACTATATATATAACATATCCTTCCTGCAATTCAAATAATCCACAGTCACACAAAGAAGCACAACAACACAATAATTCATAAAACAAGCGGCCATTTTTCCATTTTTAAACCAATTATTTAATTCTAAATTATTTCACTCATTTTCTAAACTCAATTTCTCCCAAAATTAATTTTATAATTCTTAAAATAAATAAATTAGTCTCCCTGCAAAATTTCAGCTCAAACAAAGTCCGTTTCTCGATCTGGTACATTTAAATCAGTCCATTTTGACAATTTTCAGTGTTACCAAAAAACTAATTTTTCGCTGTCAAAAATTTTTAAATATTAATTTAAGTCTATATATACCATTAAAATAATTTTTAGAGGTCATTTGCTATTTTTAGAGATTTAATCAAATCTTGGTCAAATCAGGTAACCTTTAAAACGAGCCGGGCCTTTTTTTTATTTTTAACTTTTGAAGATTTATTTGAGCTCATTTTTTCTCTACATTTTACCCTCGGACTCCTTGTTATTAGTATTTTTCAATGGTCAAATAAAATATTTTTTACTTCCGGATGTAATTTTTGTCCTCATAGCACTATTTACCGTCGAAAAATACTAACCCGATAATTCGATCATTACAAATTTAACCAACAAAATACGAATATACATTATACAATAATAATACAACGGGACAGTCTAAGCAAAAAATCTTGTTCATTAAGATAAAAATTTTTAATATTAAAGAAATAATAAAAAAAAAAAAAGAAAACAACAAACACCCGTTGGGTCAAGGAAGAATGACTCAAATGGGTTGTATTTTATGGGGGTAGATTTTGGGTGGGTTTAAATGGGTCAATTTTTTAGTTGGGTTGGGTTTGGGTCAATTTTTTTTTGGTGGGTTTGGATAAATTGTTGGGTTTTGGTTAATTTTGACATGTCTAGTGTGAACTCTGTTTTTCAAGGTTTTTTTTTCCTTTCTTTTATTCTTTTTAAATTATCTTTATTGCATTTCTTTAATTTTTCAGATATAATTTATCGCATTTATTTATTTTTTTCTTTTGGAGTATATTAAATTTAATTTGCACATTTATTTATTTTATGCTTTATTTACATGCTTTCTAGAATAATAAAAGTATTTTTACACGAATAAAGGAAAAATTGCATTAAAATATTTATAATAACAAATTGGGCTTTTGTATTGATAAAATGAACCAATGTTCTATTTTTTACCCAAAATTTATATTAAAAATAATGATTTTAATTGAAGGCAAAAGAATTTATATTAAATAATTAATTGGGAGTCCTAATAAATTAGGACAAATGTCCCAGTTTTTATCTAATAAAATTCACAATAAAGGATCCTTCACAATTGCATAAAAGGACCAATGTCCTCATTTAATTAAAATAAATAAATGATCCAATGTGATGTATGTCTATGCCATGATAAAATAAATTTAAATTCAAGTCAAGATGCCATGCTATATCAAATGCTTTAGTCGCTTTCCAAAATGATTTAGTGTGCCTTATCTTTTATGCCATGATTAAATGCTTGAAAAGGGAGATAAAATGATTAATTTAAAGGATCAAATCCAACTTCGCATTATAAATAAGAGTGATGTTCCGAAACCTTCTCTTAACATGGCCATATAAGGTCGGACCATTTCCTAATGTTCTATCGGGTGGTGACTGCATTAACCTACCCTGTATGCCCAAAAGATGCATTTCGAAGTTGATCGCCAATAATGGGATACGGGTACCCCAAGACATTAGACTTGTCCTCTAAAGGACTCGAGTTGGATGAATTGGGTTGAACTCTATGACCATTTCAAAGTGACCAATTGTAAAGGTGAGAGACATTCGCCTAACCCTTCCTAAAAATGGCACTGGTTTAGATAAAACGGTCCCTCTCTAAAAGTGCGCAATGTGCATCATAGTGGTGACTCCACTAGGGATCCATATGACTTTGCTTCGAAAGTACCCTTAATTAATGTTTTGTAAATAAGCCTTAAATTAAGAAATTTTATCTTTATTTGCAAATTGCATTAGAATCATGCTAGAGCCTTAGAATACATTAAGCATCCCTAACTAACCTTGGTGATTTCCTGAAACACAAACCTACACTCATTCAATATGGAGACATATTAAAGTTGATAATCACTAGTCCAAACCTCATTCCTTATGGCATATTAAATAATTAATGAACCAATTGATCATTATACTTGTGATGAGCTAGAACTTTCGTGGAGGGATCATGCTTGGATGGCCTTGAATTGTTCCTTGACAAAAGCCTATATAATGGCGTAGATACATCATTAGGTTAGCTAATAAGATCCTTAATAAATTGCATTTGAATGTGATATGAGCATTGGTTTGTTACGTTTGTTCAAACATATTAGGATGTTTATCTCAAGCCTATTGGGCCTTTTTATAATTGGGATAGGCTAGTTTATACATCCTAGTTTGGTTGAACCTACCCAAACAAATTTAGGCCAACCTTATGTATTTCCTTTCAACAAAGAGTGTTATTCTGCCAAATTTTCATTGTGCACCATACGTGTTCATTGGGTTCCATGTTGACCCTTGGATCAAGCGCACCTAGAAAAGAGACTTTTGACCACGTGTGTGGGAAGAATAAGGTCGAAAGGACTTGTTTGTTGTTATCATTATTGCATCACACGATCATATATATGTATTACAATCATGCATCATACTAAGAACTTTGTATAAATTAGTCATCTCTAAAGTGATTTTAGGGGTTCGATTGATCGTATTGTAAGGAAAGCTAGCCCAGTTAATCAAGTTCAATAAATCATGGCAGATGCTACTCCACCATCAGCACCATTCAAGACTTGGATGCCATAATGGACAAGAGGATTGATGAATTTGAAAGGAAGATTATGGGTATGTTTGCCAACTTGTCTGCTAGTTTAGATCCTAGCTCTAATGCACCTCCTGTGGCATTAATTGTTGCTTTTACTAAACATCCACTAGTTGGGGATGCATCTGCACACTACAAGAAATTACACCTTTTATGACGCAAAAAATTGTCATGAAAAATTAATTTTTCGTCGCTGAAAAAATAAGGTGACGAATTTTTATCGTCACAGAGAACGTAACGGTAGGCGCGTAATATAAAAATTTACGTGACAGTTTACTTATTTGTCACCGTAAGTATCATTTTTTATGACGAAAATGATTATCGTCATCTTTATTTCTTACTTTTCAAGAAAAAAATTATGTCATAAATAAAATTATATTTCGTCACATTATATTATTTATCGTCACAAAAGATTTATATTTTTTATGACAAATTTAAAATTCGTCACGAAATTAAATATTTTTAATGACGAAACCCTATTTCTAATTAAAACCATTAAGTATTAGTTACGTAATTATCGTCACAAATAAATATAATTTTCGTCATAAAATATTTAATATCGTCATTAAATCTAATACTTTAAGTGACAAAAAATGATTTCGTCATTAAATTAATGTATATTAATGATGAATATAAATCGTCATATTATTTTACAAATTAATGACATAAATACGGACAAAAATAATTGTCACAAAAAATAGTTTTAGCGACAATTTTTTATTGTCATTAAATTATATTTTTTTATTACAATATTAATATCGTAATTGTAAACATTATATCGTCATTTATGAACTAACAAGTCGACAAAATATGACAAATATACTTGTCATATATGCATTGTACTAAAAATGACACATTTTAAATTTAATGTTATACAATCAATTAACTTTGTAAAAAAGAAATTATCAATCAACTAATATAGAGTATTTATTTAAAAAAAAGGATCAATTAAATAAAAAGATACTACTTAATACAAAAAATTAAAGGTATTTGTACTGACAAAACAAATATAAACTATTATTTTAACTATTATGACCAACATAGGACTTGTGCATACTCAAATGAGCTCCTAATCAAACAAACTAAATCCTATGCCGTCATCACTCTCTTCTTGAGGCTCTTCCTGTAAAATCATCAAAAAAAGTCACATAACAATTAGAAATTTACACCCTACAAAAATAATTTGAAACTGCATGCCTACTCAACTAAAACTCGAGAGTGAATATGCATAATTTAATATTTTTAATTTGAAATACCATTTACCTTAATATTTTGCTCAATATCCTATGGTAGCATGGAAGAATTGGTTCCATAAATCTGGCAATAACAGTAAATAGGATTTAGCATCAAGAACTACATAAAAAGCAAAATATTTCCTAAAACAACAGAATCACACTGAAAGATTATGATAAATTGTAGTCTCTATTCTCTTACAAGCAATGTTACACGAGCCTACAATTTATAAGCATTCAGAGACTATGAATATAAATAAACTTGCAAGAATTAATTTATGAATAACTCATAAAATTAATATTTTATTTACATATATATATATATAATTTCCTATTGCGTGAATGAATACTGATGTATTACTCATAAATAGTTCAAGGGATAATAGGTAGAAAGGTAAACATGAAATTTTAAAAACTTCAAGAACTTCCCTATAGCTGTTGAATCAAGACTAGTCAGTTATTTTCAAGAGCATCCTTCGTGAAGCAAATATTGCTGCCCATATTATGGCAAAATTGGTTTTGAATCAATTCTTGCTTGTTTTACTTCATTTTTAATTCATATATATATATATATATTATTAGCCCCGAATTTTTATGTATTTTTACACAAAACTTAACAAAAAGCTACTGATTTTTAAAATTTTTAATATTAAATATTGAACATTTATTTCTAAGCATTGAGCCTGATTTTTTTTTCAACTCCTTGTGGCTATTTTGTATTTTTTAAACTACCAAAATGTTAGGATCTATACATTGCTTACAAGAGGTGAACTTTGAAATTCAAAGAGCATGACTTATATATACTGCAATTTAATAAATTTGTACATTTAGAGGCATTCACATTACTCAATGAGCAGCAACTCCAATCATGAAATAACAATTGTTGGAAACGATGAACTAGAACTATTTTTTAGCTTCTTCGAACAAGAAAATAAATTGAAAATTGAGCACATAAAACGATATCAAAGGAAATAAGGAACTATGAATTTTCACTAAAAGTTGTAACACTAATTTGGTTCTATAAGTATCGATATTCCTTGCATCTTTAGGTATATTAACCCACAATGACAAAACTGAAATTAACTGTCCTCAAACTCAAAAAATAGCCACCCAATATAACCCACTCAACCTCATATATGATTTGCTTCCTATAAAGTTGATGAAAACAATAATATTGAAAGACCATAGAAATACACAACTTCCACTAAAATCATGCATACCAGCAATTACTAGGATGAAAGATTAAATAAAAGATATTTTGATTTGAAAGTTCCATATTTAAACTATAAGCAATAGTTGAGCATAACAAGAGCATACCTTTCTGCCATCTTCCAACAGGGGCCTTAATACTGTGACCAAGATAAATCTCTCGATGTTTTTCAACCTTCACATCTTCCTAAGTAAATTCTGCACATAAATTTATCCATTAACTCTTCAACAATCACATCTTCATCCACAAACCAATTACCCAGCAATTCAACATGATCGATCTAATATGCATCCAAATTGTTCATATATACCGCCAAATGCCACATGGAGGATACCATTAGCATAATTCGGTCCTAAGATTTGGAATATAGATAATAACAAATTTGCTATAACAAATTGAAGAAAAAAATAAAATTAAAAATTAAAAACTGATTGAATATTCCATGAATGTGCAATACATATATATAATTTCTATATATAATACAATATAAGTTAGAATTGGAATATCACATTCAAAATAAAATCCATAAAATTGAAGAAGTCCAGCCAAATGCAATTGTTACAGACTGTCATTACTGTCATTGAATGTATAACGTGATTATAGGAGTAGATATAGGAGCAGACATAGTTGACTTCTAACTTGATTTCTGTGTATAAATACATGTAATTGCTGTGATAAATAAAAGATAGAGAGAAAGAGTTTTGATTTCTCACATGGTATCAGAGCCTTGGGCTCTTTTTTTGGTTTCTCTTATCTGAGGGTTGAGTTCTCCTTATTTCTGGGTTTGGGTTACTATTTGCAGCTACCTGGGTTTGGGTCAGTAACGTGAGGAGTTTGGGTCAAAAGATTGGGACCGGTCTTTTGTCTCACCGCCACCGCAGGAAGGAGTGCCTCCATCAGACTAGCCGTTCCACCCTTTTTCGGCGACCATCGGAGCCGCGAGTGAGACTCACACACCGCTCCTATCTTAACGCTCTTTCTCACTCGCCGGCGTGTGGGAGCGTGTCCGTTGTCCGACGATCTTCCGATTTCTTCTCCGGCATCGCTCTATCATCTCCGGTCAGAATTCAGTGCCTTTGTAGGGTGATTTCCTCTGGTTGATGGTGTTTGAATCTTGGGTTTCCTCGCTTGCTTCTATTCTTCTTCCTCGCGAGCTTCTGTTCTTCGGGTCTCACTTGAAGAGAGTCCGATAGCCCTCCGATTGAAGCTCAGGTGTCTCCTAGTGGTCTTTGATCCGGTCATGCGGCCAGTTTCCTCATTGGGTATTTTCCAAAGTGAGAAGGCATTACGTGAGGTGTGGTTTTTCTCTCCGTTGCACTTTTGATATTTAAGGGTTCTATTTTTTGGGGCTTTCCTGAATAGTAAATTAGATTTGGTCTTCATATATATTAGTGGTAACAGTCTTCATATATTGGTTGGTGGTAGCAGTGGTGAAAAGTTTATCTGAGGTTTTAGTTAAATTTGGTTAAGAAAAAAAATGGTAGATGATAGTAAATTTGTTAGAGATGCTAAATCTGCGGTTACTGAAATTATTTCAGCACCCACTAAAATAACGGAGCATAAATTAAATGGGTCTAATTTTTTAGAATGGAGTAGAAAAATAAGAATTTATTTAAGAAGTGTTGAGAAAGATGATCATCTAATTGAAGAACCCTCTAACGATAAAATTTGGCTTAGAGATGATGCTCGATTGCTTTTACAAATTACGAATTCTATCGAAAGTGATGTGGTGGGGTTAGTAGATCATTGTGAGTACGTCAAAGAGCTAATGGATTATTTAACTTTCTTGTATTCAGGTAAAGGAAATGTTACTCGCATCTATGATGTATGTAAGGCTTTTTATCGTGCTGAAAAAGATAAGACCAAATCACTTACTGCTCTTTTTATGGAGTTCAACAAAATTTATGCAAAATTGAATGTCCTATTGCCGCTTAGCACAGACATTAAGAAATTACAAACTCAGCAGGAACAAATGGCTATAATGAGTTTTCTAGCCAGTCTTCCTTCAGAATTTGAGACTGCCAAATCTCAAATTCTTTCTAGCCCTGAACTTACTACTCTTCAAGATATTTTTAGCAGACTGCTACGAATAGAGAAGAATGCTCAGCCGATCCAATAGCCCAGTGTACTAGTTGCTAAAGGAGAAGAAAATGGAGTTGGAAAGAACCGCAATAGAGGAGGAAATGTCACTAGAAATAATGACTTCAGCAGTGTTACTTGCTACTATTGCAAAGAACCTGGACACACAAAGTAATATTGTAGGAAACTACAGAATTGTAATTAGAGAACTCAAACTGCTAACATTGCTACTTTTAGTTCATCTTCTGAGAAGTCTGTTATCATTCTAGCTGAAGAGTATGCTCGTCTTTTGAAGGAATCCACTCCAATTGATGATTCAGGTTAAATATGCCTTATTTCTTCCTCAAATCAATGGGTCATTGACTCAGGTGCTACAGATCATATGACATGTAATTCTTGAACCTTTTCTACCTTTCAGCATCATAAAGTACCCTCCCCAGTAGCAATAGCTGATGGATCAACTTATCATGTTGAGGGTTCTGGAGTTATTAAACCCACATCTTCTATCACTTTATCTTCAGTCCTAAGTTTACCTAATCTTGCTTTCAATTTGATCTCTGTAAGCAAACTTATTAAAGACCTAAAGTGTTGTATCTCATTTTTTTCCTGACCATTGTTTATTTCAGGACCTTGTGACGAAGCAGATACTTGGTAGAGGACATGTATCTGATGGTCTTTATGTTCTGGATTCATGGGTACCTCGCTCTGTGGCTTGTTCTAGTGCTACTTCACCTTTCGAAGCTCATTGCAGGCTGGGACATCCCTCGTTGGCTATTTTGAAGAAAATAAATCCACAATTTAATAAAGTCTCGTCATTAGATTGCGAGTCTTGTCACTATGCAAAACATCATCGAGGCTCATTAGGTCCTACAATTAATAAACGAGCTGAGTTTGCTTTTGAGTTAGTTCACTCCGATGTTTAGGGTCCATGTCCTGTTGTATCCAAAACAGGATTCAGATATTTTGTTACTTTTGTTGATGATTTTTCTAGAATGACTTTGATTTATTTTATGAAAAATCATTCTGAAGTTTTCACTCATTTTTCTAGCTTTTTTGCTGAGATTAAGACTCAATTCAATATTTCTGTGCACATGTTACGGAGTGATAATGCTAAAGAGTACCTATCAGAACCATTTCAAACCTATATGACTCAACATGGCATTCTCCATCAATCATCATGTGTTGATACACCCTCTCAAAATGGAGTGGCTGAATGGAAGAACAGATATCTCCTTGAGACTGCTCGTGCCTTGTTGTTTCAGATGAAAGTTCCTAAGCAATTTTGGGCTGATGCTGTATCCACAACATGTTTTCTGATTAACCGGATGCCATCTACAGTCCTTAATGGTAATAGTCCCTACTATGTCCTTTTTCCTCATAAACCTTTATTTTCAATAGATCTAAGAATGTTTAGAAGCACGTGTTATGTTCGTGATGTACGGCCCCATATTACAAAATTAGATCCCAAAGCTTTGAAGTGTGTATTCTTAGGATATTCTCATCTTCAAAAGGGATATCAGTGTTATTCTCCTGATCTCAACAGATATGTGATTTCTATTGATGTAGCATTTTCAGAGCAAATACCATTTTTCTCTACCAAGTCTACTTCTATCAGTCAGGGAGAGGAAGATGAATGTTTCATCTATAAATCTATACCAAGTTCTGAACAATCAGTGGATGATAGTGTTTCTCATGATGTTACTCCTGCTGATCAGACTTCAGTTCCATACAAGCCACCTATTGTTCAAGTTTATTCAAGGAGAACCGTGACTACTGATACATTTCCTACACCAGAATCAACTTTGTCATTGGATCATCCACCAAATGATCTTGATCTTCCCATCAGCCTTCGCAAAGGTAAACGCACTTGTAAATCTACTTATTCCATTGCTAACGTTATTTCATATGATCACTTATCTCCACCATCTAGTGCTTTCATTGCCTCTTTAGACTCCACTTCCATACCTAAAACAGTTAAAGAAGCTCTCATCCTGGATGGCACACCGAAATGCTTGAAGAAATTAAAGCTCTAGATGATAACCACACTTGGGAGTTAGTAGATTTACCTCACAACAAAAAAGGCTGTTGGATGCAAATGGGTGTTTGCAATTAAAGTCAATCCAGATGGATCTATTGCCAGACTTAAGGCCCGACTTGTAGCAAAAGGATATGCACAAACATATGGAGTAGATTACTCTGACACTTTTTCTCCTGTAGCCAAGTTGGCTTCTGTTCGTCTGTTCATTTCTCTTGCTGCCTCTCAGCACTGGCCATTACATCAACTGCATATCTGTGACGCGCGCCGAACCCGATACAACCCAGCAAGGGCCCTCACTTTGAATCCGCTTTAGGATTCGAGGTATGAAAGGTTCGCGTCTCTTGATCATGGGCGCCATGAGGCATCATCGGTGTATCCCTCCCAATAGAACATTGGGGAGAATAACCTAGCCTATTGACGCCTAAAGGCACCTTTTGAGGTATTTGGAGTCGCCACCCAATTTGCAAGAAATTAGGAAAAGGTTTCTCACCTCTAACGGTCTAAACCAGAGTTATGACGTCCGGAACTTCCCTCTTATTCATGCTTTGGTTAATTATAAATGGATTTTTAACTTCTTAAGATTATATCTCTCACCTCACGCGATTGATGCATTTAAATTAGATAGCACATTGAAAGCACGTAAAGAAAATAAATAAAAGCGATAAGCAAAGTAAATAAAGAAAGCGGTAAACACCCAAGCACTCAATTACAAGAGAAATAGGGGCGGAATACAACCCCAATAAAAGGAAATTAAGAATACAAATGGGGGCGGAATACAACCCCAAAAATAAATAAAGTTGCCCCAAAATTAATTACAAGGGCCCAAAATGAAAGAAAATAACTTTAAACACTCACCCAAAAATGAAATGAAAGGACATTCATAAATCGGGACATTATTTAGGGAGCATTGGTTCCCTCGCACTTGTTCGAATTTTAGGAACATTGGTTCCTTCGTGTTTAATTTAAAAAGGTTCGAAAAGTCATTTTAATTGTTTTGAGTAAAAATCAGGATGGGTGATCCCATTTTGAAGAAGATTTGACTCTTCGTTTTAATTGTGACAATTTTATTGTTGGGCTAAAAACAAGGGACATTGGTCCCAATTTTATTAGTGAAGAATCCAATTTAATTGTAAGAATATTTTTTTGTGACTTTTTATCACACGCGTACAAAAATAAAATAAGTACTTACAAGTAAACATGTGACACATAAAGGGAAGGAATTAAGAAAGATCTCACCGAGCAAGGCGATATTCCACGTGTCGCGACCCATCCGGGGAGCCGTGAGAACGCTTACACTACCCGACCCAAATTAAACTCATACAAAGATAATATCGAAAATAATATTAGTAAATATTTTAGGCAAATTAATCAAGCAAGTGCAAAATATAACAATAATAATAAATGATAAATAATGATAACGACAATAATATTATGTGGCACATAAACATTAGCATGACAATAAGTAGGTGATGATAATACTGACAATTATAATAACATAAAATCAATAAATATACAATGAATATATAATAATGATAATAATAATGACAACAATAAAATTACAACAAATAATCATGGTATGATAGCAAAATAATAATAATAATAGTAATAATAATAATAATAATAACAATAATAATGATTAATGGGATGGTAATAATGCAAATAATAATAGTGATGAATGACAAATAGTATGAAAACGGGATAATCAATTAGAAATAATAATAATAATAATAATGAATATGGCAATGACTCAAATAACCCTAATATTAATAACAATAATAATAATAATAATAATAATAATAATAATAATAATAATAATAATAATAATAATAATAATGCAAGGCTTAACAAAAGAGGGATGACAACAATATACGAAAATAGGGAAACGACACAACTTAGCAATATTTATATTAACCAACTAATAATAAGAATAATGGAGGATAAGCATAAAAAACCAAAGCATTGCAACTAAATAATGCATTAATGGTGCTATTAACACATTAAATTACTAGAAACGAGTAATAAGAATAATAATAGCAAAAATGATGTTAACAACAATAAATACTATACAATAAATGAACGAGAACGGGTCCAAAAATGTTTACCCTCAGAATTTATGAGATTGGAAATAGGATGTCTCGATCGATTTTCTTGTCGGATTTTTTGTGATAATAATATTTGAAGTAGATGCAAAATCTGTGTTCTAAACAAATTATCTTGAGAAAAATATTTTTTGTGGGATGAAGGAACAAAGAAAATTAATTTTTCTTGCTCAAATCAACCCAATATTAAATATTTTGTGATGGCAAAACTAAGATTTTTGAAGAAAACTTGAAGATTTTTTGAAGAGTTTTTAAGAAGCCAGAAAAGCTTCCTGGAGAGTGGAAAAAGATAGAGAGGAAAAGCTAAGGAATTTTTCTTGAATTCATCTGCCCTCCCCCAAAAATGAGGGGAAAATCCCCATTTAATCCTGTCTTGGCCAAAAATGGCAAGGGACAAAAAAACTTTCCTTTTTAGTTAATCTAAAATAACATAAAATGGTGAAACAATGAAAACTGAAAAAATCAGAAAATCAGACTGAAAATAGCGAAAAAAACGGACAGGCGAAACAGGTCGCGCGGAGGAGCCAAGGGCTCGCGGCAGCCTGCGCGTGGTGCCCTGGCACCGCGCGCGGCAGGCTGCTGCGCGCAGCCTGCCTCGCGCAGGCAGGTCGCGCGAGGCACCTGCCTCGCGCGAGGCGCCCGCCCCTGCGCGCAGGGGGGGTCGCGCGGAGCGCCCCGCCTCGCGCGCAGGGGGGTCGCGCGAGGCGCCCGCCCCTGCGCGCAGGGGGGGTCGCGCGGAGCGCCCCGCCTCGCGCGCAGGGGGGCGCGCGAGGCGCCCGCCCCTGCGCGCAAGGGGGGGGCGCGAGGCGCCAGCCTCGCGCGCAGGCGCCCCTGCGCGCTGGGGCGGCCTGCCTCGCAGGCGCCCCTGCGCGCTGCAGGCGGCCCCGCGCTGCCGCAGTGGCACTCGCGATAAAAAAATAAATTTTTTTTTTTTTTTTTTAATTTTGACACAATATTAATATTTTTTCCCATTTTAAATTTTAATCCCTAAAATATATATTTTAAAATTATTTTTCGAAAAAACACAATCTTGACAAGGGAACGGTCGATTCTCACTTTTCTTGCCGAAAGTCGGTCTTTTGTTTCATCATCGGGTAATTCTGATCTTGGACCGCCTCGGGACCCGGTGTCTACAATATCAAAAATGCATTTCTTCATGGAGATCTACAAGAAGAGGTATATATGGAGCAACCACCTGGTTTTGTTGCTCAGGGGGAGTATGGAAAAGTTTATCGCTTAAAGAAATCTTTGTATGGACTAAAACAAAGTCCTCGTGCTTTGTTTGGCAAATTCAGTAAAGTTGTCCAAGAGTTTGGGTTAAAGAAGAGTCAAACTGATCATTCCGTATTCTACAAACAATCAGCAGCTAGTGCTATTCTCCTTGTTGTATATGTCGATGACATTGTAATTACAGGAGGTGATTATGAAGGAATCTCTTCTCTTAAGTCTTTCTTGCATGAAAAATTTCATACTAAAGACTTGAGTCAATTGAAATACTTTCTAGGAATAGAAGTTTCAAGAAGTAAGAAGGGAATTCTTTTATCCCAAAGAAAGTATGTTCTTGATTTACTTGCAGAAACTGGAAAATTGGGAGCTAAATCACGTAGTACCCCTATGGCCCCAAATATACAACTCACAAAGGATGATAGTGAATTTTTTGGTGATCAAGAAAGATACAGGCGATTAGTTGGAAAATTGAATTATCTTACAGTTACTCGTCCAAATATTGCATTTGCAGTAAGTGTTGTTAGTCAGTTTATGACAGTCCCAATAGTCAAGCATTGGGAAGCTTTAGAGCATATCTTATGTTATTTGAAAAGGGCTCCTGGACTAGGTATACTTTACAGTGATTATGGGCATAACCACATTTAGTGTTTTACCGATGCAGACTGGGCAGGATCTAAGACTGATAAAAGATCAACTACAGGATATTGTGTTTTTGTTGGCAAAAATTTAGTGTCTTGGAGAAGCAAGAAACAAACGGTAGTGTCCAAGTCAAGTGCAGAATCTGAATATAGAGCCATGTCATAGGTTGCATGTGAAATCTTATGGATTCGTCATTTGCTTGCTAAAATTGGTATAACTCCCTCTTCTCCAGCAAAACTTTGGTGTGATAATCAGGCTACTCTCCACATTGCCTCAAATCCAGTGTACCATGAGCGAACCAAACATATTGAAGTTAATTGTCACTTTATTCGAGAAAAAATTCAAGATAATATGATTTCGACAGGACATGTGAAGACAGCAGAACAATTAGGTGATTTATTTACAAAGTCTTTAAATGGGCCGCAGGTTGAATATTTATGTAACAAGCTGGGCATGATCAATATCTATGCTCCAGTTTGAGGGGGAGTGTTACAGACTATCATTGCTGTCATTGAATGTATAACGTGATTATAGGAGTAGATATAGGAGCAGACATAGTTGACTTCTAACTTAATTTCTGTGTATAAATACATGTAATTGCTGTGATAAATAAAAGATAGAGAGAAAGAGTTTTGATTTCTCACAGCAATAATAATATGGCCTGCTAATTAACCTCTTTGGGTCTATAGTACATATATAATGACAACAAGAAAGTATGAAAAAGTGCCATTAAATATTATATCATCACATGTTTCTTCCATAGAGATTTCAAATGTTAATTACAGATGCATAATCATCAGCATACAAACCTCAATGGTAAATGAATCTGGCTGAGAAAGAGATTCTGTAAAAAATGGATTGAAGCAGAATAGCAACAAGAAGAACAAAGCTAAGGAAGGGATAAGAATTAGAGAGGGGAAATAATAGGCGTCCGAAGAAAAAATAAATACAAATGAATTGATTCAATTCTACCTAATTTACATAAATAGAAAATATTCAGATACAATATTGTTTATTTATTTTTACTTAAAATAGATAATAACAGTCCGATAGGAAATATTGAAAAGAGATGAGATTGTAGCTAGCCGGCCACTGTGGACCGTGAATAAAATCACTAATATACATATCCTTGCTCAAACCCACATCAGAATCACTAATATAAATATGGGCAGAGATACAAACACATGTAGAAACAGGACAAACAGATTGATTCATGAGTAAAATTCTAATAAAACAAAATCAAACAAATATACAAAATCAAAAGGAAAACTCATAATCCGAAAATAAAAATCAAACAAATCACAGTTCTAAATAGAAACTACAAATTTAAATACCAATGGTTAAAATACTCATAAACTTCGATGGCTCCAGTTTAACAATTCCGGCAAAGATAAGTTTAATGGCAGAATCATAACAGAAAGGGGAAAAGAAATCAAACCTGAAATTGGATGAAATCTGGTGGGCATTGACTTTACAGAGGCGATGTAGTAGCGTGAACTCTTTACCTGATTTGAAGAACACTTTGGGGTTTTCTCTTTAGACTTGACAGTGAGATTAAGAGAAACGATTCGAAGTCGGGCTAGATATCGGCGAAAGTTGCCGGTGGATGGGGGACACGGAGGTCGACCAGGGTGGCGGAGATGCGAGTCGCTGGTGGCTGAGAGAATGAGATGGAGGGTGGTTTTTTCGAGAGAAATAAAGATCGGTGACTTGAGGGAGACAAAAATTGATTTTATTAATTAGGGTTGTTTTCATGATATATTTGTTTATCATAAATTTAATTATTTTTTATAATATAATTTATTTTTCTTATATTAATATAATAATTAATTGTGATATAATATTATTATTATCATAAATTAATTTTATTGGCTACGAAATTGAATTATTTTTTGTCAATAAAAAAATTTATTAAAAGTATTTTTATTAAAATACTCCCTCCATTCTTGAATGAATGACGTTTTAGGAGTTTTTCCCAAAACCAATAACCTATTAAATAGGACATGTAAATGACTAATTTATCCTTATTAATCTCCTCTTAAAATGCTATTTCCCACACTATGAGTAAATTAATTAAGGGGTAAATATGGGATAAACTAGACCAAAATATTGTCTAAAACTTCAAACGTCAATCATAAAAAAATATGTTAGCCAACCTTAAACGTCATTCATTAAAAACTGGAGGGAGTATAATTTAGTTATAATATATTTTTATTATAGTAGATTGTGACAATTTAGTGTAGGAGGATAGAGGCGCGAGCACTCACCGGTGGTGAGGCAACGGCTACAGTAGTAGACTGAGGCAAACATATCACAGATCACGAATCAAATAGAGAAAAAAAATTGGGTTTCAATAAAAATCACACCCACCTGATGAGGGCAGTGACAAAGGAGAGAATGCAGCGAAAACGGTGGACGAACACTCGACGGAGGCAAGGGAGATATCGGAGATCGATAGCGACAAATTGAGAGAGAAAAAAAATTGAGATAAGAGGAGATACAAATAGCGAGGGTTCCATACATCATTTAGGGATTTAACTGAAGTGACCACTATGTAATTAAATGTTGTGTACGCTTCGTTTCTAACATCGGTTATGAATAGATAATTGGCATGTAAAATATAATTTTTATAATTTTTTAATTTATATTTAAAAAAAAAAAGTAGATTATAAATTATTTTTAGTCATTAAAAAATTTATCATGGACATTTTTATTTATAACATAAAATAAATTATTTATAATATGATTTAGCTGTAACACATTTTTATTACAGTTGATTGTGATAAAATATTATAGTCGCACAAACTGGTTGTATTATAATAATGAACTTATATTTGGTCACAATATATTCTTTTTTGCGACATATTTGTTTGTCATCAATTCAATTTTTTTTTATGACATAATTTATTTGTCGTATATTAACATTACAACCAACTGTTACGAAAAATTATTATTGTTATAAATTGATTGTATTGGTGACGAAATTGTGTTTCGTCATAATATATTCCTTTTTTGTGACATATTTATTTGTCATAAAAAAATTATTGTGACGAAATAATTTTATCGTCACTAATTCATTAAATTATGACAAATATAATTCTTGTCACAAAAAATAAGTATTTCACGACAAATTTATGTGTCGCAAATAGTTATTTTTTTCGTTATATTTTTTTTCCATCAAAAGAAAAAAGGTTAAAAAAAATTTCTCCATATCAAAGGTGACGAAATTGTATCTCGTCACAGTATATTTATTTTTTGTGACATATTTATTTGTCATAAATAAAATTATATTTTAAAATAAAATTTTTCGAAAAAAATAATTAGGAATATTTTTTTATATCGATATCTTATTTGTGATGAAATGATTTTATTGTCACTAATTTATTTAATTATGATAAAAAATAATTCATCACAAAAAATAAATATTTTGTGCCGATTTTATATGTTATAATAAGTTATTATTTTATCATTAAATTTTTTCCCTCCAAAAAAAAAGGTGGAAAATTTTTCCTCCTAAAAAAACCATGACGAAATATATTTTTCGTCACAAAATTAATCTATTAGTGACGAAAATTAAAACATAAAATGACACAAGATAATTTTGTCACGGTAATAAATAGTATGGTGACGTATTAAAAAATTTGTCATTGTAAGTTATAATTAGTGACGAAATTTTATGCGTCATTAAAAAATTTTTCACAAAAAGTAAAATTTCTTGTAGTGGCAGTTACTTTAACATTGCCACCACCTACTGTTACAGTTTAAGGTGTTAGTCCAAGAATGGTTTCGAGGCTGGATATAGAGAAGACTAAGTGTAAAGCCAAGACTAAGTATAAAGCCTTGAAATCCACCCTTGTAAAATAATTGGCTTATCATAAATGTTAAGGGTGAATAAGGGATGTGTTCATTTGTAAATAAGTAAATATAAGGAAATTAGAAGTAATAACAAGTTAAAGGACTTAATTGCAATTTTGATACATGAACTAATAAGAATTTAGCATGTGGGTTAGACTTGTTATGGAAATATGGTATGAAAAAAATAGAGTTCCGCAAAGATCTAGGTAAGTCGACTGTCATTAAGTTGATCCAATGGCCGTTGGATGGCTTTGTATGACAATCAATGCTCATTCATATTGGCTTTTGTCATTGAAAGTTTTCTGTTTTATGAATGAATTTTTGACTTACAAGCATCAATAGTCATTAAAGAATGTTAATGCACATTAATTGCTTCTAGACCAAAAGAGAAGAAGTGGTGATGTTAAGCTCAATGGCCATTGAATATATTCAACGTCTGTTGATAGCTTCTAGATTATTATAATAAGTTTTGTATAATACTTAATAAACACCCAATGGGTATATTCTCAACACCCGTTGACCTTTAGCAATGGTCACTGGGTTTTGCAAATTTTGATTCTAAAGGACTGATAACATGAATATTGTATAAGATTTGTATGTTCATAAATGATCTTCGAGAAAGCATAATTAATTTGAAATAAAGCTATACGAGATACACATATGCATATATGTAAATACATATTTGCATAAGTAAAATTCATATCCTATACTAAAAGATAATGAAATAAGGCATCCTATATAAAAGAAAAAAAATCCAAGTAATATGTTATG
This sequence comes from Excoecaria cochinchinensis, assembly GCA_947683425.1. Lineage (NCBI taxonomy): Eukaryota > Viridiplantae > Streptophyta > Magnoliopsida > Malpighiales > Euphorbiaceae > Excoecaria > Excoecaria cochinchinensis. Next base: position 112,400 of record CANTUQ010000025.1, read on the forward strand.
TCTAGCCTGCTAAGTCTAAGTTAATAGATAGGCATGCCTAGAAGGGATATTGCAGCTACTTCTATGACACTAATTAGTGTCTTCTGTCTGATACTTTGGTATCTAACATTTGATTGTTTATTTTATATATGAAATGATATCCAGTCTGTGTATGATTATTTTATTAGGGTTGATACTTAGAAATGAATGTCTGTCTAGATAGAGTTTAGATTGTTTAAGGAAGGGTGTTACACTAAGAGCATCATTCAAGGTGATCCTGAGTTTGATTTTATTGATAGTAAGGAGGATGAACCAGTTAGGTTTAAAGTGTTGAAGAGGAAGGCCCCTAGAGTTAAAGATACAATTATTAGGAAGCTCAAGCAAAAAGTAAATTCTAGGCTCAAGTACATGGCTAATGCGATCTCTTTGGCAAAGAGGTCAACCTAGTGGATATTGATTTGGATTGTGAGGAGTTTCCTCCCCATAGGTTCAAGATGCCTAATCTACCTAAGTTTGATGGAGCTTCTGACCCATAGGCTTATTTCAAGCAATATGTAATTGTGATGAAAGGGACTACTTTTTCAAGGTACCAAAAGGTTAAATACTTCAACCTTACTTTAGTGGGTCGTGCCATTGATTGGTATCACCGTAGGGTTCTGTGTGAAAAAAACTCTAAATTACACAGCGAAATTAAACCAAAACCCAACAGGATCTATACAATCCAATTGATTCAAAAGAAAAGATTTATGATTACTAACCTCTTGATGCGCAGAAACCACGAATTAACTCCTTAATTTTGTGCGCAAATGATTGACATCTCTAAATCAAACCAAACTTCAGGTGCTGCTATAAGGAACAAATACCCTCCACCGATATCCACACTCAAACGAATGAACGGATTTGCAGAAGTGCTAGCTCTTTTTTACTGCTAGGGTTTTCTTTTTTATATCTTTTCTCTAAATTGGTAGAAGGAAAAGAAAAACATTTTTTTCCTATATGAAATTAGGGAAAAAATGGTTATATAAAACATATACATATATATATGTGTGTGTGTGTGTGTGTATATATATATATATAGACACACACACATACATACATGCATACATATACATACATATATATATGTATGAATGTATGTATGTGTGTGTGTGTGTGTGTGTATATACAGGATCGGACATTTTGAGAGATATTAATTATATAAAGTTTAATTCAATGAAATATATTAAATTTAAAATGAATCTCTTTTTAATATTATAAAATTTACAATCATAAAATCCATGATTATGAATATTATCTGAATCTTCTTCTATCCATCCTAATAATTTTCTTAATTCTGATTTTAAATATTCTCTTTGATCCGCTTTAGAAAAGTCTATTTGTATAATATTTACTATGAAATTATCAATTATATTATTCATTATTATTGATGAATTCAATCATATTTTCTACAAATCTTTTCTTAATATCATAACTTTTGCAGTCACAAAGTTCTTCATCATGTAATATTTCTGATTCTTCTTTCATAAATTCTAAAAACCATTCTAAATGAACTTTTAAATACTGTTGTGACGCATGCCGCCCGTGCGACCGCCCGCTCGAGGGCGATTGGGGCATTTGTGGGTCCATTGGCAACTTGCAATGAATTGCGAGTGCGTCTATTTTAGACAACAAGGAGGTTTCATGGAGTCGCCACCCAATAGAACATTGGAAAAGTTTCTCTCGCCTCGGAGAGCCTAAGACTGCGCTTATTATCCATTTTGGGCCAACCAAAAGCGTCTTGGAGGGTAAACCTCTCTCCCAAAGGAGCCTAAGATTAACGTCTAAGTCTCATGACACAAAAGGTGTCTTGGAGGTCTTAGTTCCAACGAGTGATCGGATAGACCTCTCGCCTCTTTGAGCCCAAAGACCAGAGCTGGGTTCGGGACTTCTCATCTATTTCTACCTTGATTAATTTTACAATCAAATTTTGAACTCATTAATTCGCTCTCTCTCCACGTGATGCAATTTAATTAAAGGCGCACTTTATTCACATTTTAAAGCGATAGATAAATAAAGAAATATTAAATCAAAAAATACAATAATACTAGGAGCAGAATACAACTCCCATTTATAAATGTGCAATACATACATAAGACGGGAGATTATTTATTTTGAGGACTTTGGTCCTCGAATGCATTTATTATAAAAATGATGTTTTTGTTGTGGAAATTTTTCATTGGATGAGAAATAGGACATTGGGTCCTTGATTTTATGAAAATCTCTCTCTTTATTAAATATAAAACATTCATCGATTTTTATATTTAGCGAGATACAAAAAGGTGTATTCATGTGCATAAAGTAAATAATAAATAAACAAATGAATGAAATAACTAAGAAAGTTAGAAAACTAAACCAGACGGAGTCCTCCGAACATGGTAGATTACCCCTCGAGCTCGGGACAGTCCAACAAAATCATATATGCTAACAAAAGGTTAATGGTTGTTAATGTACAAAGCTCAATATAAATAAAGCTCTAAGACTTGAGAAAGATAGAAAAAGGAAAAGAAAAAAGGGGGGTTTTGAAAAATATGGAGATAGAACCCAGGGACGGCCACTGCCGAGTGACCGACGGGTGTCGGACATGACCCGTCGCTCACTCGAGAGAGGGCATCTGTCGGTGGGGTGACCGACGGGCGTCGGTGAAACAGGTGACCCGTCGGTCACCACTGTCTCCGAAAAAAACAATGGCAAGACTATTTTTTCAAAGCCAAAACAGATTTTTACCACAAAACGAGATGAAAAGGTTCAAAATAAAGAAAGATAAAAGCAAAAAGTCGAAGAACAACAAGAATAAAAATAAAGATGAAATAATACGGAGAAGAAGTCTGGAATATTTACCCTCAAATAATATTTTGGTAGGATTTTTAGTGTCGATCAGAGTCCCGCACACTCCACGAGAAACAAAATGAAGGGTCAAGAATGAGGAAAATAGATTATTTCCTTCTCAATCCTTCAAAAGACTGAATTTTGGAATCAAAAGCTTAAGAAAACTAATTAGATTTAGCTCCTTTTAATGGTTTGATTCTTAAACTAAAAGAGATTTCTTGATATATGTGTTTGCTGGAAGAGAGAGAAAACAAGTGTAAATTTTGACAGAGTTTTCCCCCTTTAGAAATTTTTCCAACCCTTTTCTAGGTGGGAAATGAAAGCTTTTATAGGCTAGGGGTGACCGACGGGCGTCGGTTCAATCCTACTGACACAAGGATTCAACCGACGGACCTGCAATTCTCACCGACGGGCGTCGGAGAGGTTGCGTGCTCCGGGAAATCAGGTTGCGTGCCTCGGAAGATCATTCTCTCCGACGGGCGTCGAAAAATCCTATAGGCCGTCTGTGACCCGAAGCAACGGTCTTGCCATTGACAGATGGGCAGACCACCGGTGGAGAAAATACATCTTTTTGACTCAAAACTTCCCCGTTTCCTCCCTCTTTCCTACGAAGACTGAAAGAACACATTTCTCGTGAAGCAGGGGACCAAAACCTCCGAATCTCAACCGTTTGTACGGACTCGGACGTTGATTCCTCATCGGACAATCTCCGATCCAGACCGCCTCGGGACACGGTGCTTACAGTTGCCCCCAATTTTGGGGAAAACTAGCTCACGAGTGCCTAGATGATCCAAAATTCAGAGAAAGGAACAATAAGGAAGAAAAGCGTACCTGTAGCGATTCTTACCTTCCATGTCCCTCATCAAGTAGACTTCATCTCAGTCTGTTCAACGGATGGAAACGTCCCTACCGGTCTCGTCTCGACCTATAAGGCGCTGGTGAGATGTAGCGTTCTCTAGCTACGACCTCGGTGGGAAGAGCAGTGTTCTATAACTGCAGCTTCGATTGGTGAGATGCAGTACTCTCTGACCACAATCTCAAGGTGAAGTTCCCTTACTAACCCCCATCCGATCTGCAAGGTGCATAGCACTCTCTGGCTGCCGCGTGAACTATGAGATGTAGCACTCTCTGGCTATAATCTCGATTGTGAGATGCAGTGTTCTCTAACTGCAGTCCCGCCTTGTGAGGTATAGTGCTCTCTGACTACAATCTCGATTGTGAGATGCAGTATTCTCTAACTGCAGTCCCGGTTGCGATCTGCTCTATCGCTAATGTTTATCTTGAACTTTCTTTTTTTCTGCAAAAAAAGGAAAATGCAAATTTGTAGGGTAAATTATAAAAGAGACACGTACCTGTGGCAGCACCTGCCTGTTGGGGTCGTTGTCAATTGACGCTCACTGGGAGACTTTGATGCTCACTGAGAGACTTTGATGCTCACTGAGAGGCTTTGATCGAGAGGCTTTGATGCTCACTGGGAGACTTTGATGCACACTAATTGCCCCCCGGCACAGCGTGGATAGGCTTGCTTTTCTGGGTAGTGTCTGACAACATTGAGCTGAACCCATCATTTGGATCACGTTTAAGCATGGGTTCTATTCGGACCTTTCCCCTGAGTCACGTACATGGCAATATATACAAAATATTGTGTGTGTATGGGAGCATGTGTGCAAAATGTATATATACATTTGAATTCAGATTTTGTACACTTTGTGTGATGTCTGTGAGCGTACATCTTATGATAGAAAAACTTACCTAGTTGCCCCCAACATGGCATGCATGAATAGGCTTGCTTCCTACTCAAAAGACTTTCAGATTTTGCCTCCTCAGAGGACTTTGAGATCTTTACTTCCTCAAAGGACTTAGAAAATTTTTGCCCACTCAGAGGATTTTGAGATTTTGCCCCTCAGAGGACCTTCAAATTTTGCCTCGCCCCTTCGGAGAACTTAGAAATTTTTCCCCCTCAGAGGACCTTGGGAAGAGTCAACTTGTCTATGTGGGACTGATGTATACTATCTAGTCTGCTTTGGACACCATGTATGCATGGAATGCATGTGAAATGCTATGCTTTTATGAAATGACATGCAAAGGACTATGATCCTGAAATGCTTATGCATACGACATATATGCTAATGGCTCGTATCCATGAGGAGGATCATGGAACATGTGCTAAGAATCGTTATTCTAACATGTTTGCAAATGATCATGAACAAGAAAAAACATGTAAAGGTTCAAGCATGATAAATATATACAAGGGGATTATGTATGCAGAGTATGTGCAAATGATCATACATGTGACAAGGATAAAGAGTCGTTTATCGACATTAGATGTAAAGAATCGTATGCAAAGATAGGCAAAAATCATTATATACATGAAGGTTGTGTAAAGTAATGGTGTGTGCGATGTGTGCACCTACAACTATGTATATGGAACACGTGTAGAAAAAATTATATACATGTATGTACTGAATGCATGCGAAAATTATGGATGTGAGATGCAGGCAAAAGATATGCCCATAAAGAGCCATGTGTGTAAAAAGCACTTATGAAATATATTCGCTAAAGCTCTTATACCAAAAGACATGCACCAAGAATTCTATATGTAAAACTATTTTATAAGAATGTTTGCTACAGTTATGCATAAAAACATTTGCATAAAACATATGTACAAAGAATATTGTTGGGAGTGTACGCGAAGTATCATTTTCATGGGTAGTGATAAGAAATATCCCAAGATTGTAAAATGAGTGCAACCTATTAGGTACCTCAAACTCGAGTTTCTATCTGCCTTTGAGCATACTGAATGAACCACATTCTCAACTGATTCAATCTTAGCAAAAGAATTCGAGAGCCATTCCCAACAAAGTGTAAGGAGGTAAACACGTAAGTATCAATGTTTACTAAATCAGCATGTAAATACGAGGCATACCATGCGATCTCTGTGTGTATGTGCAAAAGGCCAAAATAAGATTTTTCATTTTTCAAAAGCAAATTCTAGATGCAATGTCGAGGACAACAAGAATAAAAATAAAGATGAAATAATACAGAGAAGAAGTCTGGAATATTTACCCTCAGATAATATTTTGGTAGGATTTTTAGTGTCGATCAGAGTCCCGCACGCTACACGAGAAACAAAATGAAGGGTCAAGAATGAGGAAAATAGATTATTTCCTTCTCAATCCTTCAAAAGACTGAATTTTAGAATCAAAAGCTTAAGAAAACTAATTAGATTTAGCTCCTTTTAATGGTTTGATTCTTAAACTAAAAGAAATTTCTTGATATATGTGTTTGCTGGAAGAGAGAGAAAACAAGTGTAAATTTTGACAGAGTTTTCCCCCTTTAGAAATTTTTCCAACCCTTTTCTAGGTGGGAAATGAAATCTTTTATAGGCCAGGGGTGACCGACGGGCGTCAGCTCCACAGACAGGCGTCGGTTCAATCCTACTGACACAAGGATTCAACCGACGGGCCTGCAATTCTCACCGACGGGCGTCGGAGAGGTTGTGTGCTCCGGGAAATCAGGTTATATGCCCTGGAAGATCAGTCTCTCCGACGGGCGTCAAAAAATCCTATAGGCCGTCTGTGACCCGAAGCGACAGTCTTGCCATTGACAGACGGGCAGACCGCCGGTGGAGAAAATACATCTTTTTGACTCAAAATTTCCCCGTTTCCTCCCTCTTTCTTACGAAGACTGAAAGAACACATTTCTCGTGAAGCAGGGGACCAAAACCTCCGAATCTCAACTGTTTGTATGGACTCGGACGTTGATTCCTCATCGGGTAATCTCCGATCCAGACCGCCTCGGGACACGGTGCTTACAACTGTGTACACTTATTTTGTACTAAATCTAGGGGTCCTAAGCTATCTATAAATTCATCTATCCAAACTTCGTGTGCAGGTTCTGACAGTATATGTACAGGTGCTGATGATGTAGATGCAGGCAATGGAGAAGATCATACTGATGACATTTTATAAAATACGTTGCAGAAATGATAAAAGAATATTAATTAAAATCTGTTTAGTATGGAAATCTTGACAATCGCAAAAACCATCTAAGTGTAATTTAGAATGTTGTTGAACTAAAACTTCTCTTAAACTTAATAATTCTTGCCTTAATAAAGCCCTTTCTCGATTTTCTGAAAAATCTAAAGCAGAAAGAGAATCAAGAAAATGATGAACAAAGTGACTCATACTTATAAAATACCTGATGTATTATACTTATTGAAATATTCCAAGGTTGGGAAGAGGAAGAAGTACATGAACAATCTCTAGTGAAAATTAATTAGAGATCTAAGGATTTATTACAAAATGAGGTAGATATAACTAAGGGTTTTTTATTCTTGCTTTCTCTAATCTTTTGATTCAAGGAAAAGGCTCTACTACATTCTGAACAATTCTTTCTCTTTTATAGAAGAAGATGAAGTGCTTATGAATTATTGCTGCTGAAGTGCTGGCCTGCTAAGTCATTTGTCTCTTCTGAATTATTGAGATAGTGCGAATCTTATCTTAATAAGCTTTGCTGGATAGTGCGTCTTTCGATTACGGGAGAATCTTATCTTATCTTGTTGGCAAATGATGAAGAGTTGTCTAGGGTTATTTTGATAATGCGTTCCTAGAGAGTCTTATCTTAACTTGTCGGCCAATATCGAAAAAGTTATCTGTTAATTTGAAACTTTTACTATTGAAACCTGCATGAAAAAGGTTAGTAAAAATATATTCTCTTTTTTTTTTACATAATTATTATGCCATCATAAGGATCCTGAGAATCCATAAAATGATGAGGTGCTGGGGCCACTTTCTCAATGGAGAAATTGCCTTTTTTCGAAGACACTTGTTGGAGGATAGCTGCCACTTCTTGTTCTGATGATGCTGATGTCAACAGACTTATTAACTGGTGCTTGTTAGCTGTAAAGTATGAACTTTGTTCTAAGTGAAACTGCTTTTTATCCTGATAAGAAAACTTTTCATTATCAAATTTTCTCTAACTACCTAAAGATTAGCTCGCTGCTCTTGGAATGAGTCCCACCACTTTACTCGATATTCTCGATAAAGTATAGGGAGTACTGACTCTATTGGTACATGGTAATTCCAGGTAATAATCCATGGAATTTTAAACTCATTACAAAACTGAAGAAGAGAATCATTAAGTCTATTCTGATAAAGCTCCTTATATTTTGTATAACCCTGATGAACTTGTGGAGGAAAGATAATTTCTATTGGTCCAAGATAATCAAACCACCTTAGAAACCAGTGAGAGTAGAATCCTGAGAATTTATGAGAAAAGTAGAAAAATCACGAATGATTATAATTTCTGAGGAAAAATACTTTGAACCAAACGTCCTGATAATTATAGTAGCTATACTATCTCCTGATTGAATAACCTATTAAGACCTTATATGAGTAAGGCTTTAAACCCCATTCCGCTAAGGTCATAATTCTAAAAATCTTTACCTTGCTATAATTTATTTTGGTTGAGTCCTGATTATAATTATGCTCGATTACTACTGAGTCTGTATCCACGAGGATCATTTCATAGAATTCTCTGGTCTTGTCAGGACAATCTTCAAAAAAGTGAAAACCCTTGGAAAATATATAATCAAAAAGTTTATAAAAACTTTGATTTTCTATTAAGTTCTGTTCTTCTGGTTCTAGGACTTTGATAAACTAACGATGAGGGTTCAAGATGTAAGAAGACTGAGGTTTTCTAGGAGAATAAGAAGAGGCAATATTGAAAAAGCTAGTGGTCTGAAATGGATTGATAGTGAAGTAAAAGTGGGTGAGCTTATAAGGGATGAGGAAACTGTTGGAGAGAATCATGTGGGTCTAGGCCTAGGAGATAAAGCAGAAAATCTGTTTGGTGATAAAGGAATCGCCTGATTATTATTCTGATTCGAAGAAATACTAGCTTTACTCAAAATTTTCTTATTTTCTTTACTCATTTTCCCTGTACGAGAAAGAAAATTAGGTAAACAATTATTTTGACCCTTTATAAACTCTATTTCAAAATCAAAATTACTAAGAAGGGCTTGCCATCTAGCAAAAATTTGTTTTGAAATTAAATTCTTAACATCTTTTTCTAAAATATGTTTTGCTGAGAGACAATCTATTCTTAATAAAAATCTTTTCATATAAAGGTCATCTTCAAATTTTGTAATGATAAAACAATACCTAAAATTTCCTTTTAAATTGTGTAGTAATTCTTTTGAGTATCATTCCATCCGCCGGAATAAAACCTTACTAACTCTTCTTTGTTATCTTTCTTCTGTTTAAGAATTCCTCCATATCCATCATTACTAGCATCTGTTTCTACTATCAAAAAGGCTTCTGGATGAGGGATATTAAGACATGGAAGACTTTTAATTTTTTTCTTTTAATTGTTTAATGATCTGAGTATGTTTCTCTGACCATGGTTCTGGGTTTTTCTTTAATATGTCATAAAGAGGCTGACAAATTTTTCTTAAGTTTTGGAAGAAATCATGAACATAATTTAAACAACTTAAAATTCTCTGTAGTTGCTTCTTATTTTTAATCTCATCTAGAAACTTTTCTATAAATTCTAAGCTTCTATTTATAGGTCTAATGGCTCCCTGATCTATGTCATGTCCTAAAAACCTAACTTTGATTTGGAACAATTTCATCTAAGTGGGGGATATTACTAGTCCACTATTATGAATAATATTATAAAATTTCTTTAAATGATTAAAGTGCTAATTAATACTTTTTGAAAATATTAAAATATCATCTATATATTCTATAGAAAACTCACTGATTGGTCCTACTATATCGTTCATTATATTTTGGAATTCTGACGGGGCATTTTTTAGTCCAAATGGCATTACATTCCATTCATAATGGCCAAAAAGAGTATTGAATCCTGTTTTATATCTATCTTCTTCTTGAATCTGTATTTGCCAAAATCCTAATTTCATATCAAATTTTGAAAATATCTTTGCATTAAATAATCTTTTTAGTAAATCTCTTTTATTTGGAATAGGGTATCTGATCCATTGTGATACTTCATTTAATGGTTTAGTTTATAACTAACCTAGGAGCTCCTCTTTCTAATTCTGCTGCATTTATAACATAAAAAGCTGAACATGACCATGGCGATTTAGAATCTCTAATTAATCCTTTATCTTTTAAATCTTGAATTTCATTTCCACAAAGCTTTTCTAATTCTTCTAACATGTGAATGGCTTTTGATCTAGTGGGAATTTTCTTTTCATCAAACTCCTTTTCATATGGTAGGCTGACTATGTGCTTTTTCCTATTCCAAAAAGCCTTAGGTATGGGTGCACAAACATCTTTAGAAAAAGTTTTTCTATAACTTTCATCTTTTATTTTATCTCTTCTTTTTTCTAAATGGACTTTTACTCTCTTTTCATCTATTTCTTTAATTAAAAATTTTATATGGTTCCTCTTATTATTTATAAAATTGATTTCCTAAATATTATTTCTTAGCTGATTTACATCTCTAGATATCATAGGGAAAGCAAATTCGAAAAGTTTGTCTTTAACTATTCACTTAAACTTACCTTAAGATTTTGTTCTTCTAAAAACTAAACCTTTCTTTTTAATATTCTCATATCTTACTTTAAGCTTTTAACTTCTTCTTAAAGGTCTTGAATTGATGATTCCTGCTCATTATTAAGCATGTTAATAATATTACATTGGCATGTTCCTAAACACTCACATGATTCTGTTTCACTACTAGAATCATTTTCTTCACTTATTTTATTTAAATCATTTTCGAAAAAATCTGAAATATCACCATTAGATTCTGAAGAAGTATCGTTTACTGCTATTTTCATAATTCTTTCTTTTAATTCTTCTGAGGCATTTAAACTATTAACTCTTTGTTTTACTCTACAGTTCTTTGAATAGTGTCCTGGCCTACCACATTTATAGCAAATTATTATGTCTTTCTTTTTAGTATATTTTTTATACGGTTTTCTTTTAGAAGGAGGTTTTATAGGCTTATCTTGCTCTAAATTAGGCCTAGAAAATCTTTTCTTTGGATTATATCTTCTTTTTACTTTGTTTCTCCTTCTAGTGGAAGGTGCACTAACTCTTTCATATCCATATTGCTGACAGAAGTCACCTAATTCGCTTCTTCCTGTTAGGCTATCGCTTTTTAATTTTGCCTTTAGTTTTATTTCTGAATATATAGCTAAACCTTCTTTATTAATATAATTAATAATTTGACCATATGTTAAATTATGGCAAGGGACCATATCATTATATTCTAACCTTAATCTATTTCCAATTCTTTCAACGAATAGTTTTGGTAAACCAGCAATAAATCCTTCTTTCCAATAAGAATTATTACAATCTAACCTAGTCATTACTTTTGTTAAAAATAAATCTTTATACCATCTAAAATCTTGTAACTTAGGGCAAGTAAGGTTTTGTAAAATTTCTGAATTTCTATCCTGATATTGACTAGGGTCTCCTATAAAATTTTTCACAATAGCAAAAATTAAAGTATTAACACTGTCATCCATTGTTGTTTCTGTCTCCATGTTGTTCTCTCTTTTTACTATAGTCTTAGTAGCTTTTAATATATGTTGTTGTTGTTCGTGGGTTACATAATAATCCCACCATCCTTTTAATTGTCCTGTATCCTGAAATCAAAGCTTGGGCTACCTGAAAGTCATTATTATTTGCTGCCCTATAGGCAATAGCTGCCATTAACATTTCTTGTAAAATATTTAGTATCTTATTTTCTGACTGTCCATCTATATTCCATTCATAGACAGACCTTCCATCATAACTTGCCTGATAAATATTTTCCTTTTCTTCAAATTGGGTGTTTGGCGGAGTAGGTCTAGAATAATAGTTCCTAGTTGTAGGTAAAGGAGCGTTGCTTCTTAGATTATTTATTTCTAAGGTTTCTTCTGATTTAAATTGATTTTCTATTTTAACTATAGGATCCTTTTCTAATTCAGAGTCTTCTTCTTCTTTAATTACTGTTGTTTGCTTATCTTTCTGTTTATTATCTTTAATTATTTTAGTAGTACTAATATTAATATTTCCTAATCTTTCTTCTATTTTCTTTAATATAGAATCTTCCCTATTTAAATTAATAGTAGGTGTAACGCCCGTTCCAGACCACTCGTTTAGCTCAGCTAAAGCAGTCGAGAACAGTTGTCACATAAACAATCGCATGCACTTACGATGTCTGAACACATGCAGAAAACTTGTATAAATAAATTTATTTCTTACATCTCATTCCCATGCAGCTGATTACTCATACAGATCACATGCCTGAACACACACATACATACTTACATGTCTATTAGTTAATTATGACATCACATACATTAAGTTTTTTTGAAATAAATATTTACATGCCCACATTAGAAAATACAAAATTACACAAAATCTACACTATTAGCACTCCTAGTGTTGACCTTTGCCAATGCGGGAGCATCCTACGGTTCACTTCGCTTCAAAATCTACACGGATTAGAAAACATGTGCTAAGTGATAACGTTTAGTGGGGAAACAATACATAGTATATAATAACAGATACATATATATACATGGCATAACACAGACAGTAAGAGTTATGTATTAACTATCATGCCTCATATTCAATATAAGCATAAACATTCAATAAACATGACATTTCAGGATAATCCCATTCCACTCCACCTTATCACATAATCTTCTCATGCACATCACATTTATGTCCACAAGTATTTAACATATGATTCACATTATCTGATTATTAACAGAATTATTATTATAGCTTTGCCTGCAACTCAAAGATGCAGATAACGGGTATCGCATCAGTATCCCAAGGTACAGTAATCACATTTGTATCCAAAGATACACACTATCGCATTAGTACCGGTGGTACCGAGAACATCAATATGATATAAGTATATTCACATAAGGGAATCCAATATGGATTCATTTCGCATTGATGATTTCGAGGGAATCAGACACTTTTGGCTGCAGCACTTAGACCCTATAGGCATTCTTATCTATCCACCACTTGACTCGCATGCTTAATTATTAGTCTAGTTATATACACATATTGATAAAAATATCATCATCAAATCATTTCAACATATTCAACATAACACTATGGCTCACTTCATAATTCTTCGTCATAGCCAACATATTCACATACATATATAAATATATATACATATTTGAATTATGTTCATCCATAGTATATCGCAATTATAGTGCTCACACTCATATTCATTTATTATGCAAACATACAATTTTCAAGCAATTAGGGACTAAGTTGTAACTCTTCATTTTTTTTATCCCTAAACAAATGGGTAGATAGATAGAGTTAACAAAAGTTTAGAAAACTACTTAAGGTGCATGTGTTTCTAAATACCTATAGTGTGGTCAAGGTGGCTAAGTTTAGCCGAATGTGGTACAAACAGCACCTTGAATATGAGCCCATTCCAAGCACTTTATGGGCATCTACTTACTTCCCAAATTTCATTTCCCACATGTTGACAATCCTTCAGCATATGTGAAAGAGTTCCTTCTAGCTAGACAATACATGATTTCATTACCTTATGATTAACTCACTAGGGCCAAATATAGAATAAAACAAATTGCAAATAAGTATAGATTTTAAAGGAAATTCCAAGAGGGACAACGGGTGTATTTTTAGTTGCAGCACTACAAACAGCAATCAATTACTACGATGAAGTGTTTAAAATTGTCAGCTAAGTTCTATGGGCCATAACAGATATGCCAAAGCTTATCAGTTGCAATTGCCTCCTACTACTTCTATTCATAATGTGTTCCATGTGTCCCTCCTCAAGAAGGCTATTGGACCTCAGTAGGCTCAAACTAATCTACCCATTCACACTAAGGATGGAATTCCAAAGATAGAGCCTTTGGCCATCCTGCAAACTAGGACCATTCTAAGACAACCAGCCACTAACTCAAGTTCCTACTTAACGAACCAATCTATCTCCTCAAGATACTACTTGGAAAGACTTTACCTTCTTATGTTCCCAATTTCCCTATCTTCACCTTGAGGACAAGGTGAATGTTGGAGAGGAGGGTATTATAAAAATTCAACAAGAAGAAATGCAAAAGAATTAGGAAGAAATGAAGAATGTGGCTTGAAAAGATATTGGGGAAGAAAGCAGCAAGGCCTCAAACAGTCAAAAAATAATTCTAGCTCAGTGGCAGTCGTTGAGCTAGAGAGTAGCTGATATGGCAGTAGAAGGTAGCTGAGTTGGCAACCAAAATAGTAAAATCAGTTATTAGGGGTGAACAAAAAAAACCGTTGGATTTGGTTGTCCAAGAAACCAAACCGAAATCGATTCGAAAAATAGGTTAACAGAACCGATTTTAATTGTTAACGGTTAGTGTTTTAAAAAAATCAATATTAATGGAGTGGTTTATTTTTTTAGCTTATGAACTGATTAACCGAACCGATAATCAATACATAAATACTTCTATAATTTATGAATTTTATTTCACTTTTTCTTTCTTTTTATTACAATTTTTTTATTTCATTATTTTCATATTTAATTATTTATATTCTTTTAATTTTCATTACTTTAAAATATATTTCAAATATATTTTAATTTTTTTATAAAAAATATTTTAGTTAATTAGTATTTATTATTATTTCTTAATTTATCAATTTTTCATTAATGAAAATCAAAATATATTCGAAAAGTTATATAACATTAATATATTAACTAAAATTTTCAATAATTTAAAAAAAAAAAGCTAAAATTTTTAATATATGTGAAAATAATGCGTGTCAAGTTAAAAAAAATAAAGAAAAAGAGTTGTTAACATTGAATGGATTTATTTTAATAATTTTGCATTTTTCAGTATTTTTGCTACACTTTTTTCATTATCCTAATTATTTTAAAGTTTTTAAGTTTTTTTTTTTTAATTAGCGATTAGTAAGTGTAACCGTCCATTTAATTAGAGTGATTATGGACTGGTTAATTTATTGACTTATTAAGTCTTAATTTTTAAAAATAAAGTTATTTATATCCACCAAAAACTTTTATTTTAATAATGATGTTATATTATAGTGGAGAAATTTTAATTTTTAAGTATTTTGAACATTTTAATTTTATTTATGAATGCATCTTATAATGGTAGTGGTCAAGCGATCCGAAAAATCGAAATCGATTGACTGATTTAACCGATTGTAACGGACTGATTAATGATTAGTATTTTGAAAAAGTTGATATTAATTGACTGATTTTTTCGAAACTCATGGACCGATTAACGGGTCCGTGCTCACCCCTAGCGGTTATTGTTAGTTATATTATTTAGTCAATCCATTAGTCAAGAACTTCCTCACCATACCAGAAGACAAAGGCAAGGCCAAAGACATGGAACTCGACTGGACCCCATCACTCCGATTCGACGATATTGATCCAGGAGATTTCAATATGTCACCATCACATGAGCCCATCAGAAATAAATAAAATAGCTTTATCTTTATTAAAGTATCTTTGTAAAAGAGTAATATATTCCTCTACTTTAGTTAAAGTAGATTTATTAAAATATCTTTTGTAAAGGAGATTCCTCCTTATCCTTAGGATTGTAATCATGTATAATAGTGTGTATTGTAAGCTATTGTAAGCCTCTCTCAAGGCTATAAATATGTAATAAAATGAGAAGGAAGGCACGCTGATCTTTAGCCTTCTCTTGCTTTGTATAAACTCTCTTCTTCCATGAGTTTCTAAACTCCTCTCTCTCTCTCTCTCTCTCTCTCTCTTTAGAATATCCTTCTTCTTGAATCTTGGATCCTGCTATCTTAAACTCCAAGGTCTATGGAATGTCTCATTCTGATCTGTGCTGGAATGCCTAAGAGGATAGTCCACAGTTGAAGCCAGGAAGTGCCATTGTTATTGGACAGTCATACCTGGTATCCAACATAGGCAGTTTTGATCTGGTATCCAACATAGGCAATTTTGATGTGTTTCATGGTCTGTCCAATAACAACGGCACTTCCTGGCCTCAACTGTGGACTATCCTCTTAGGCATCCCAACACAGATCAGAATGAGACATTCCATAGACCTTGGAGTTTAAGATAGCAGAATCCAAGATTCAAGAAGAAGGATATTCTAAAGAGAGAGAGAGAGAAAGGAGTTTAGAAACTCATGGAAGAAGAGAGTTTATACAAAGCAAGAGAAGGCTAAAGATCAGCGTGCCTTCCTTCTCATTTTATTACATATTTAGAGCCTTGAGAGAGGCTTACAATAGCTTACAATACACACTACTATACATGATTACAATCCTAAGGATAAGGAGGAATCTCCTTTATAAAAGATATTAGTTTTATTCATTCAGTTGTTTTGTATGTCATTTTTCTGTATTCAGTTACGAGTTTTCCATGTAGAGAAAAGCATACAAGGAGCTAAATAAAACAGAATTTTGTTTATTGATTAATGATAAATGCAATTCTACTCTCACTATCCACTTCCTCTTCTTCCTTACCTCGATTCTTCCATCTTTTCTCTTAATTCTTCTCTGAACCCTTCTAATTTATTCTCTTAGTAGCTTCCAATTTAAAATATTACAGGAGTTCCAGCTTGAAACCAAGAAGGATATGGCCAATTTAGAATAGATTGATGGAACTTCCAAAAACAAGGGGGAAAAAATCAACGAGACCCTGCCCCTCATGATGTAGCTTCTGGTAACAACAAAGTAGGATTTCCTCAGTATAGATGATACTTTTCCTTTTTCTCTTGTATAAATAGAACCATAAATTCTTCTAGAATTAATTTTAATATAGAAATGCTTGAATTCATTTTTCACAAGTTCAAAACCCAAACTTTTGTTGCCCACTCCTAGTTCATTGCAAAGCAGAGAGTCCAAATCAACTTCACATACTCAAAATCTGGACAAAGCAATAATAAACACAAAAGTAAATTTACAAGCACAGTGATCTCAACCCACCTCATGTCGAAATCTGAAGCCTGTTGTTTAATTTCTTACCAGGAAAATTATCTTTGTTATAGATTTTAACTCAATCCCAAAATTTGATCATATCGATACATACAAAACATAGTACGCTCACTTGTGCCCTTTTCTCTGATTCTTCCTCTATACACATGTTAAAAGTCTAGTTATTCACAAAATTCAGTTTCTCTATAAAAGCAGACCTTAGTTTTTTAACTTCAGCCAGAAGAATGGAATTTTGATCACAAGCTTCAGCCAGTAATTGGAACCTCTTCTCAATATCGCTGCTCTGAAATGACAAACCTTCCTCAGGAGAGTGTGCTGCGGATGGTTTGCAATACTGTATAAGTTCTAAGATCATTCCCTGTCAAATAGAAATGTTATGTAGATTAATTATGCCTAAAACAAAAGGACATGAAACAGGATCAATTATTGTGCAAATCAATGCTTGAAAACACTTCCAGAAACAACTTCCTATTATCACCATTAGATCAATACTTTATCCAGATAAATGACACGGTGTGCTCTTAAAACTCTTTGCTGATTCATATGATTACAGTTCTCTATTCTTGTATTTCTGTGACATAAAATACTACGTTTAATTAACTAGTTGCTAAATCATAGGGGTGAGCATGGACCGGTTAACCAGTTCATGACCCCCAAAAAAAACCAGTCCATTATATATCGGTTTTTTTTAAATTCCAATTCATTACTATTGGTTAAGCAGTCCATTGATTTCGAATTTTCGGATCAATTAACCAATATTTTTCGATTAACCAATACAATTATAAAATGCTTTATAAAAAAATTAAATTGCTGAACATACTTGAAAATTAAAATTAGAAAACAAATATAATTCAACATAATAATTAAATATAAACTAAAAATATTCAAAGTATTTGAAAATTAAAATTACAAATTGAACATTTAATGATCAAACTAGTTTAACAAATAAAATTCACATAAAATTAAAATTACAAACTAAACATATAATATTCAAACTAGTTCAACAAGTAAATTTTAAATAAAAATATAGTTCAAACTAGTTACATAAAAATGTTATAATTTTATAAATTGATAAGCAACAGTTATTACTAATGAAATTTAGAACAGGAGACTAATGATTTGAAACTTGAAAATAATATTCGTCCACTGTAAGCATATTTTGAGCCTAATTCATTAATATTGTAACCAATTAAAATTCATTTATGTGGTATGAAATATATATAGTAAAGGTTTTTTTTTCTTTATTTTTAATCTCAAAATGAATTTTACGCGCCTTATATAAACGGGTCCGAAGTCCAGTGGCCCAATTCAGGCATACTGATGCCACAAACCCTAATTCCAAATCACATATAAATAGTTTCTACTGAGGGTTTATTACTTTTATCTCCTTCAGAGCCGCCATGAAGAAGCCACCGTTCTGTCTTCTTCTTCAAGCGGAACGGCTGGCGATTTCGAGAGAGAACAGCAAGAGGAAAAACGGCGATTTCGAGCAGAACGGCTGGCGATTTCAACAGAAAACAGCAAGAGGCAGAACGGCAATTCCGAGAGAGAACGGCGAGAGGCGAAATGGTGAGAGGCTGAACAGCAATTTCGAGAGAGAACAGCGAGAGGTGGTGGCTGGCGAGGGAGAGGGAAAGGCAGAAAAGGAATTGAGTTAGCCTAGGATTTTATATATATATATATAACCGGTCGGTTAACCGGAACCGATGGTTTTTTAAAGTCGAAAACCGAAACCAAATTACTCATAAAATGCAAACCATAGACCGCCTAAAACCAATTCAATTAACCCGAAAGTCGGTTCGGTTTTCCCAATTTTTTTCTCACTCCTACTAAATCCTTCTAAAAAAACTTTTCTAGTTTCCATAAATTAATAAGCATCGTGAGGTGCTCTTCTTTGAAGCCAATGCACAATTTATTTCATTTTGCTTTAATAAATAAATTTCCAAATGTATTGCTATACATAATTGCCACCTAGAAATCAATAAATACAATTTGGAACTCTGTACAACTAATTTTATATACCTTTGTTTTCTAAAATGCCATCAATATATAGGCAGATTACAAGAGCAGCTAACAATGATGTGAAAACTTTGGTCATGAAAATTTGACTTGAAAGAAGAAATTCTAGAACGCAAGTTTGTAAGTTTTAAAGAAATTTTACACTGGCTACAACTGATGCTCTGCAAAATTGTTGCTCTTATAAAGAAACTCAAACCGAGACAAGCAATAGTTCAGATTCTTATTTCTCCTTTTTCCCCCAATTAAGATGATCAATTTCTCACATATAGTTGTCAAATCAAGATTTGAATCAAGATGAGTCAAGAACCAAATCAAATGAGAATATTTTGGTCCAAATTCTAAAAATCAATTACAAGCAAAATGTATCTATGTGGTAGGAACATAAAATGTCTCACTAGGACATATTTTGACGACTATGGGTAGCAGATTATTGAAGTAATAGGTAATAGATGAATATAAAAAGCATCACAATGTAACAACAATAGGTAACACTTAAGAGAGTAGAATTCTTTTTAAAGGACAAAGATAAAGCAGAAGAAGGGATAGCACAATTATCTGGATCACCCAAACCCCCCATGAAACTGTGATATGGATCCAAGCATGTCCAAGCACAATAGAGTAGAATAAGACAATTCCAGTTGTCAAACAATAATGAGATTAAGGGTGAGAAAACAAAGAACAAAACAGATATGTCTCGCTAGGACATATTTTGACGACTATGGGTAGCAGATTATTGAAGTAATAAGTAATAAATGAATATAAATGAAATAATAAGTAATAAATGAATATAAAAAGCATCACAATGTAACAACAATAGGTAACACTTAGAGAGTAGAATTCTTTTTAAAGGACAAAGATAAAGCAGAAGAAGGGAGAGCACAATTATCTGGATCACCCAAACCCCCCGTGAAACTGTGATATGGATCCACACATGTCCAAGCACAGTAGAGTAGAATAAGACAATTCCAGTTGTCAAACAATAATGAGATTAAGGGTGAGAAAACAAAGAACAAAACAGATATGAAGGTACAAGGAAAGAAAAAGAATAAAAACAGTTAATAGAAGGCAAAAAACAGAGTTAAAAATCGAAAATAATAGTATTTGGAGTTCTGAAGATATCATGGACTTGATTTAAACAGATTTACAGTAATGATCCATCAAAAGTTTTGTCTTTGAGTGCAAGTGTGTTTGCGCTCAGAATACACACACATTTACACATGGACTTTCCTAATAGAACAACCCAAAACAGTGACCTAGCTATGCCAACCCCTGTGGTGCATTATGACACATACTGTACCATGTTCTGCACCTTTACATCTAAGTAGTACTGGCCACCGGAAGAGAGTCAAGGCGGTAGCAGATGGAAAGAAACACCCTCTTGAGTACTTTCAATATGAACAAAGTTTATCTTTGCAAAAATGCTATTCTCAGTTAAAGTTGCTTGGTGGAGGGTTTCAGTTTATGTAAAATTGAATTAAATTCCCAAGTTTGAATCCCAGAGGCCTGATAAGGGAAGAATCAATTGAATCAAATAATATTAATTAGCTTCATTCAGTTATATTTGTGATTCACCATACCCTATTGTTTCAAATTCCTAGAGTGGAGAATTGAGTCAAACCATATAATTCAAATAAAAACAATAAGATTTTAGCACAATGGTCTCCCATATGTTTCATCTTCCTATGAAAAAAAAGAGGTACTCCCAACATGGCCTTAGTATTGCAAAATTCCAAGAAATACAAATATAGCAGACTTCAGGAAAGTAAAATGCCTAGCAGAGAAGTTGCATACCTCGTGTTTTTGCTTCTGGGAATAGTCTCGCAAAAGAGATTTGACAAGCTTATTTCGTAGTGATTTTTTATCATGGTCATGAACAAGGAAAATGAAAGAAGAAATGTGGTGCAAAACCAGAGAATATGCCATTGATCCTCGAGCTGCAGCTCTGTCAAGTGCACCAGAAACCCATGACTTCACATAAGCTTCAAGAATATCTTCATTTTCCTGCTAGGGCAATAAACCTTTCATAAATAAAATGATATTTGCACAGATCCCAAAACCATAGTCCAATATTGAAGAACGATCTGTAGCACAACCTTATCAAAAGTAAGTTAAACTTTATAACCAAATATTAACATTTGAGAGCTTTCGAAGCCAGCCCAACCATTACAGATACAACACTATATTAGTTGAGATTAACTTCATTTCCAAATAACAGCTGGAAATAAATCAGATTAATTAACTTCCTTTCTTTTCATTTGTTTCAACAGCAATAACTTTCATGATAACCCACAAAGACAGGATTCACAGGAATCTACTCATGACAGAGCTACAGAAAATATACAATGTGGAACCCAAGAAATTACTTTGCGCTTCATATTATATGACAAAAGTACTTTAAAAGTTTGAATATTCTTGTCAAAGGTACCTCAATAGGTTCAAGGTACCCTTCTGCCTCAGCAATGCATTTCTCCAATGGTGGCAGAATTTCGAGAACACGGGCATTTGATAGTGCAGTCCAGGCAGAAAGTCTCACAGCTGCTTCAATGCAACGATGTAAATATACTGAAACTTGACGACCAAAAAAAAGGTTACCGTAAGATACAGCTGCAAATTGCTCCACAAGTGTCTCGAGAAATGTTGAATAGCTCTCATGAATCTCCGATTGAAAGCTCAGAAACTCCAAACCCGATTTCTTTTCAGTTTTCAGCATTAAGTTTACATCTCTATCCAATGTCTGAGAAGCATTTTTAGTAAATCTTGCTTCATCAAGAAGCTGACCATAGATATCTTGTAAAGCTTCATAAGTATCTCTACTCTTGTTATCATCAAGCACATCCATTCCAGTAAGTAATATAACTGATAAGGAATGCAATTTCCAAACCAAAGGTACATTCTGAATGGGACGGCAGATATCAGTCGATAAGAAAATGGACATGGCTTCCATAGCTAGTAAAAGAAAAAGTCCACCTTTAGCAACTTCCACCGTATCACTGGCTTCCTGAATAGAAATTGGTATTTCAGAAGCACTTGTAAGACCAGCAATTTTATGATCAGAGATCAATGAAATTGGACTCAGAAACCAATGCATGGGAAGAGGCAATCTCTGGTGAGCCCACTCTGCTATCAAAGAAGTGCAATAATGACCTTGACTTGTCATATTTGATGCATCCATGTCCTCGTGTATGGTGTCCAAAGAGACACTACCATTAAAAGTTTTATTCCCAGAAGATTTATTTCCATCCACAGCTTTCAATTTCTTCTTGACAGACAACCACTTATTTTTAAAGTGGAAAGTTAAAATCTCACTGAAGATCAAGTATTCTTCTTTTTTATATTCCCATCTAAAAGGTTTTGCCCTCTTATTCAATTGGAGATATCGCTGGATGCATAAGTCAAGAGACTTGAGAATAGGGACTTGAAACAAAATGTCCAAAGCCTTTTCCATTGTAACCCTATCCCTCGGCCCAATAATTAAACATGCTTCCAAGACAGAATTAACCTTGTCAACAGCAGAGCCCATCTCCTCATCTATCATTAATTCTGTACCAGATACCACCTGTAAAATTTCAAGCAAATTAACTATTAATCGTGCATCTGTTTGAGCTAACAGAACAGTCATTGACCAAAATCCTCCACCAGAGGCACCCCAGCCCAGTCCCACCCCTGGAGCTGGTCCTCCTCTACCAAAAGTCTCAATAGACTGCACAAAGTGCCACTCATTTCCTATCAACTTCATAAAAACATTGAGTACAAATCTCCATTCAACCAGAGATCTTTTCAGTAACCCATCCTGGAGTATATCACCTTCTCTTGAGAAATTATATCCTTGAGATGTAGGACTAGATATACTACTCCTAGCAATGCCGATCAAGTTATCTGTTGAAGCTACAACACAAAGAAGCCCATGAAGACAACATACAGCAGCTAATGATGATTTATATGAAGTTTGCTGCCTCAAATGAAGCAGTTGCCCAACAAAGGTGCCATATCCATCAAAATCTTCTTGTTCTTCTGCACTATCGACACTCAAAATTTGGTTTTTAATAATTTCAAGTCCAACTTTAGGAACAAACTCTGGCAACCATGGAAGATTTCTGCCACTTCCTTGGGAACTCGAGATTTCCTTTGGGTTCACCCGTTCAAGCAATGCAGCAAGTAGATACATGATGGCAGAAAAAACCCACAAAAACGAGCTACAAGAAGAATCTTGGAAAACAAAGTCACTCTTGATTCCTTTTTCCCTCTCAAAGTATTTAGAAACATGGGGATCTTTCATTGAAGCTGTCCACTTCAAAGCTAAATCAACCATGGGAACAACGAAACTCCAAGACCATGTTTCCAGGCCATCAAAAGCACTATCTGAGGCTTGATTGCTTGGATGCTTTTGTGAATGGAAACTTGGAAGTTTTCTAGCCAAGGCCTCCAGGACAAGATATGCCTCCCGAGAGACAGAAAGAAATTCAACAAGAACATTATTTTCCTGAAGTTTCCCAAATGAGGGAGGATTCAACCACAAGCACAAGGCAGGGAAGATATCTGAAAAGTATGATATACAGAAACCATAACTGATGCATACTCGCCAAAAACGTAGTTGTTCAACCATCAGTGCAGATGAGAGTTTACAGTTTTCCTCGCCAGCCTTTATCCAGTGGTCAAGAGAAGCAGTATAACGAAAAAGATGCTGGGTCATAGCCTGAAAAGACCCATTTTCTATGAACGCCATACAGTTCTTCTTTTCAGATTTCGCTAATAACTACACCAAAACACATATAATGGTCCTTGAATAAAGTGCCACGGTGATTTAATTACTAATAAATATTAGAGGAAATATCAATACATGGCTTTCCAGAATCATATAAGAAATCCTGACCTTCAAAAGGGTAACTGATCTTATCTTCGATGGATGAATTTCAGCGGCGTTGCCTGTAGCAAATTTGTGGACAATTGTTTGGACAAGTCCTGGGAACTTCATAATTGCATTTGCACATGTTGGGGAATGCCTAGCTAACGCAACAAGTATAGAAATTATGCACTCTTCCAAAGCAGCATTAGGACCAGCCTGAAACCATACATACAAAGGCATTGGAAAACCACAGATTCAGATACAGTAAGCTCAAACTAGAGAAATCTTCCTTATGAATACAAATAATTATTGCAATAAGATCATACAAAGCAATTAAAAAAAAAAAAAGAGATGTCATTTTATTTTATGATAACATCAGCAGCTTCAATTTTCTAAAACTGCCCCGTTACCCTTCTACTGCCTCAGACAAAGCAAAGAAAAACATGTCTATACAAAGCCTTCTAAGAGTAGTGTTATGGCCCGTATTAACAAAAATTTCACAACATCCAGCCAACTTAATAAAATGACAGGAAGCAGTAAATTAGATGTCACCTGCCAGAGTGATTATATAAACTTTAAGCTTCTATTATTAAGTATTCTACAACTCCTATTTGTGAAAAGATAATAAATAGCAACTCAGTGTGTTCATTTCTACATGAAAGCTCTTATGGCCTTATGAAGCCATCTATGTTATTGTGCTCAGACGTCTAGAGTTCTCATGTCCAGCACCTGATGCCCCACCATGATTACAACAAAGATTCTTACAGACCTTTTTAAACTTTAAAAGCTTTTCAAACTAATTCTGACAATCTGCTCAAGCAATCAATTGCAATAGCCAATCACCAAAATTTGGTAAAGATGAGGAAATGAAGAGTATATTCATCCAAAATAAGAATTAATTTCTGTTTCCCATATCTCAGAAGTTACTCAGAAATAATAGAAATTCTTATAGGCCTAACAGTTCACTTAACCTAATTTAATATTACTTTCATGTAAATGCATTAATACTTACCTCCAAAAGATACAACATCCTGTCAAGGATTCCCATCCTAACCAAACCAGCAGCAAAATCTTGACCAGCAACAACAATGTCATCCTGAATTGTGTGTGTTCCTTCAGTCTCCTCATCAATGACATTGTGAGCGAAAGTTAGAATGTTAGAAGGTTTAGCATTGTACTTCCAAAAGCAACCATGAAGGAAACCATCATCCATCTCTGGCTTGCTTCGAAATACAGGGGCAGTGAAAATATCCATCTCATATAATGGTATTTTCTGGAAACACCAAATATCAGACAAAAGTTAATTAATGCAAATATAAAAGGGGGGAAAACTTATAAAACCAGATCTTACCTCTGAGATATCAAAGAAATTATCATTTAACTCACAACTAAGTGTACACTGTATCACTTTTGCACAAGCTAAAACAACCGAACTATGGTTATCATCAATACACATCCTACATATCAACAAAACAGATATTTAAATGCACCATCAAGTTGAGAATAAATAATAGAATTGGAAGGAAAAGAAAAGGATCTAGATGATGTAGTCATGACCAAAAGCCAATCATAATCAGCAACTAGAAGCATTCAGATGAAATTCACCTCAATGATAAAACAAGCTCAGGTTCGGGGCCAAGTGCATAAGCCCAAATAGCCTGCCAATCAATCACCTTGTCAGCTAGAATAGCATTTGTCATGGTACATCCAACTTGGTTTTGTTGAATGTTTCGCATTGCTTTATCAAGCACAGATGCAAGCAGATGCAATGCAAGAGCTCTTTGTCCTGGAATCTGTAACAAATAGAATTAGTACATAAGGGTACACAGGAAGCAAATGGTACAAGTGAATGAAACAAGAAAAGCACCACAACCTTCAGTACATACTAGTAGGCAAAAATCAAAAACTGGTAACCAAGTATTTACAACTAATGTCATAAAACATGAAATTTTTGTCTCATGTCACTCAATTCACAAAATCTTAAAAGACATCTCTTTCAATTGACTCAAAGAACCATCAAAATTTTCCTTTTACTTGATTGAAACAAATCACAAAACAGATTGTCATCTTAACTAACCACACTTCTAGTGAGTTGTACAGCTTCTTTTATTGTGTAACCCACTGCAGCAGGGTCCCCCTCAGTGCGTAAAATGTCACGCTCAGTAACATAAATAGCAGCATCCCCAGTGTCAATGGATATATCACCTGAAATACAGAAAAGAATTACTCAATTTCCTAGCATGGCATTTCTTGTCCTCTCAGGTAACAAGACAGCATTTAGAAACAAATTTATTACCAAACAGCATGACGCTAATCAAAATAATACCTTACAGGCTAGATATTACAGAGATTTTACTCCCAATGGAATAAAAAATATGATAATGCTACATGTCTTTAGAGAACAGTATCATCAACTTGGAAAAATTCAGGGTCACTTTGAAAACAAAAATATGGCAGTGTTCTTCACAAACATATGGAAATCTAAGCAAAATCAATTCATGCTATGCCCTGAAAGCCAACAAATTGTTCAATTCTTCACCTACATGGAGAAATGCAGTAAAGTAATGGATAATCTTAATGTTCATCCGAACAGTATGACCTTACTTAAGCTCCAAAACTTCCAGCATCCATGGAACATCATTTTTCTCATTACTCCCTATGATACCGTGCCCAAAAAAACTTTCATAATAGTTTCTTTAGATCACCTAGAGTTTTCGCCAGTAAACTCATCAACAGTTTGACTAAGTACATTTAATTCAATGATGATTTATGATTCCCATTCACTTGAAATAACAGGAAATTGTGGTTAACTAGCTCAATGCTTACCTAATACGACCTAGATACAGATCTCCAAAAATAAATGGCCAAGACCAACACTCAAGGCACCAAAAATCCCAAGCATTAAGTATTCTCCATATGAGAACGTGTTGATAATGATGACGACGATGACGACAACGATGATGAAGGAAATGTATACAAGGCCAAAAGATAGAGGAAATACTAACCCTTACCAGTCTCTGTATCATCTGTTATAATGCTCCCCTCCAAAGAAAATCTTAATCCCCTAACAGCCTCTACTCTCTCACTCCAACTACTCCACAAATTGCCATTAACTGCGCATAAATCCTGTACCATATCTTTATTTGGCCCACTCTTTGAATCCGTGGAGGTAATTGTTGTCATGTCAGAGTTGTCACTCCTTAAATGTGGAGAAACATTTGATTTTATTACTGCTTGATTCTCACTAGTTGGACATAGTTCACCGTTGATAACTTCTTCTGAACTTGAGAGATTCTGCTGCTTCAGTTTTCTCTCACCTCGTTTTTTCAGTAAGTTTATCAATGCAGGGTTCATCTTCTCCATTATTTCAGCCTGTGCTCCAGCAACCTCTTCAGGTGACATACTTTTCAGCCGTGCACAATTCTCAGCGTCAATCTCACTCTCAAGAGACATGGATGCCTGTTCATTTTTAAGGCTGTTTAAACTAGAACTAGAACTAGAGACCATTGTTGAAGACTTCTGCTTTTTATGACTTAGCATCTCTGCTAAAGTGGGATCCAAATTGTCCATTTTCTCAAGGTTTGCTTTTGCAACACCATTCCTAGACCTGGTTTCAGCTGATCCTGCTTCACTTTTACGGAAGCTGGAGCCGGCATCTCTAACATTCTCCTGAACATGCAGTTGATGAGAGTTGTCTATTTCCATATTAGGTTCTGAAGTGAGAGACCCAGCATCCATAGCAGTTGACAGGCCCTCCCCCTTTTCAGTTAGTGGCTTAATAGAACTTAAATCCTTCACTGTATCCACTTCAATTGGATTGTTATCATCTAGAGAGGATGATGCATCTTTCTTGTCCACATTATCAACTGGTACGACACCTTTCTTTTGCTTCCCTCTCTTCATCAACCTTTGTCTATTTCCTTCCAGCTTATCAGTGTCCAACAGATTATCACTCGGCATAAGCTCTTTCCACTCACTTAGATTCAATCCTCTTTTATGCTTCCTCTGTACTGGCTTTGCATATGCTGATATTGGGTCATAATCAGTCAAATCAGTATCTTCATCATCCTCCACCTCATCATCATCAACGTCCTTAGCAACATTTTTACTCCTCATTGGACCCCAGTGCTGTGAAATATAACGAGAATACCATTTCAGTTCATACACTCGTGCTTCTAACAACATTTGAGTTCATGAACCAAGAAAAACAGGCAAAATGCAGTAAAATAATCCTAAATGAGTTTCTCAAAAGAAGCTAGATGATTGTCTTCCTAACAAAATTTTTCTACTTTCCTAAATTATATCAATAATATACAGGGAAAATCTTGCTTTCAATCAAAACCAGACATAAAAAGACGAACATAAAACCAATAACTCCACGAAGTTGCAGACTTTCCAAGAAATTAAAACTACTAAACGATGGTTTCTAAAACAGCGAAAACTAATTAGTACTACTGCTAGTAACTTGAAATTGTTTTCCAACTTAAATAACTGATCATGAAAGTAAAGAAAGAACATTGAGTAGCTTACAGGGCCATGGGACCGGTGGCGTGCCACGGGAAAAGGTAAAACAGTGACTTTAGGGGGAAGAGTGGGCGGCGAAAGAGGCTTGTTTTGTGGGTCATCTGAAATACCCTTTTCGATAATGCTACCAATTAAGGAGGAAGAATCTTGTCTGCTAATTTGCAGGTTGTTGGCTCCAAAAAATTTTTGGGCTGAAGTGGAAGATATTGAGTTGTTTTCTTTCTTCTCCATTCCCTGTTCAATTTACGAGAAAGAAAGGTTGATAATGGAATAAAGGGGTAGAGAAGTTACTCGCTTTGCCGATAGTATAAGTGGAGAGAGGGAAGTAACCGCGCCGGCGACGGTTGCAAGGGGTGACTGATACGTCACTTTTGGGTCTTGTTCGATAAATTTTTAAAAGCGTAAGAAATCCAAAAAGAAGTCAGCTCATTTTGATTTCTTTTGCAAAGGCTTCTAATAAAATTGGACAATTTTAAAAATAATGTCTTTTTAAAAGAAATTGAGAAATGGGGTGATTGTAAAAATATTTGGAACCTTAGATATTTGGGATAAGGTGTTTTTTTTGGCCTCGAAATTTCAAAAATAGAGTAAAAATATTCTTATACTTTTTTTTTTTTTTTTTGTCAGTTTTTGCCCTTAAACTCAATCAAAAACTTAAAAAATACTCTCGCGATAGACGAAAAATTCAGTTGGCAAACGGGGTGAACGTCAACCAATCACTTGTCGACACGTCAGCGGATACGTGGCAAAATATTTCCTAGTCAGCAAAAAAAAAAAAAGTTGAAATGATGTGGCAACAACCAAACATTCAAAATTTTGCATTTAAATCCAAACACCCAATCATTCAAGTTAAAATCCAAACACCTAACATGCATAAAAATCCAAAAAATCTATCTCCAAACAGTTTTCTTCTTCTTCAACGCAGAATTTGAAAATGAAAATGGGAAAGGCAAACAGTATTGGTTCGCAAAACTCCAATGTCGGTATAAAATGAAAGTTGTGTCGATGTGGTGTGGAGGCCATCAGATTGGTAGCTAATACAGCTGTAAACAGTGGAAAAACTTTCTACAGATGCCATAAGTATGGAGTATGCTGTAATTTTTTGTATTTTGAACAATGTAATAGTATTAAACTGTTAGAACTCAACACGAGTTAGGCTTTGTTTGGATGGGGGGGGGGGGGGGGGGGTAGAGAGGGGTAATTAATTATCTGTTTGGACCGGGAGAAATGGGAGTAAATGGGTGGAAAATAAATTTAAAATACCTTACTTTCTCCCGTTTGGTTTGTAAAATGGAAAAAAAAAAAAAGAAGGGAATGTAAGGGAAATAAGATTTCCCAATTAACTCCATATTCAACTTTTCATTTCTCTCCAATTTGGAGAGAAAGCGAGGTAATTGAGAGGAAGATGAGATATAGTTATATAAAATTACCAATTTATCCCTTCCTCTATCTTATCTCTTTCCCCAGCTTGACGAGTAACTTTTCCTGGCTAGTCTAAAGAAGTATGACATATATAATATCAGTATTTAGGTTGAGATTTTTATTTATTACATTAACCCACCAGTGGGTTAATATTATAATTCATTCAAAAGTGAAATTATACAGTGAGAATGTTGAGATATTTAATTATAACATTAACCCACCAGCGGGTTAATGTTATAATTCATTCAAAAATGAAATTATGCAGTGAGAAAGTTGAAATATTTAATTATAACATTAACCCACCAGCGGGTTAATGTTATAATCCATTCAAAAGTAAAATAGTTATTGGACATATTGAGTTATATTAAAAAACTGAAATTATAGTTATTGAAACTCTCTGATGGTCATCTTTCACTATTTTGCACTCTTTTTGAACTTCTAAAACTTTCAATGCAAATTTTATTTATTCAAATGAACTTTTAACCCATTAATCATTAAAAATTAATAAGATTAAACCTAAAACCACCAAGAGTAACACAATTAAGCCAACTTAGCAATCAAAAGAAAAGAATTAAAAAAAATGTAACTAAAAGATAATGAAAATTAGCTACTAAACTACAATTCCAACCTAAAATTTACTTAAAAATGACCCATAAAAACCTGTGTAAAATCTACTAACATTGACATTGAGCACAACTCGTGATAGTGGCCTATATTGAATAGTCATTGAAATATACTATAACCCGGTAGTGGGTTATAGTATATTTCAATGACTTTTCAGCATAGGCCACTATCACGAGTCGTGCTCAATGTGAAGACTCGTGATAGTGGCCTATGCTGAAAATTCATTGAAATATACTATAAACCACTACCGGGTTATAGTATATTTCAATGATTTTTTAGCATAGGCCACTATCACGAGGCGTGTTCAATGTCAATGTTAGTAGATTTTATACGGGTTTTTATGGGTCATTCTGAAGTAAATTTTTGAAACTGTTTAACATTTTGTACAAATATTAATGGCCAATAATTGTCTTGCAAAAATATTCAAATATTAATTTCTATCACCACATTGCAAAAATATTGTCTTGAAAATTAAAAATTAAGAAACATTCAAATTACAGATTGAAATTACATTTTAAAGGAACTATAACAAAAAGCTACTGTCATGACAGATATAACAAAAATCATAAGTGTTTCCTGCAATTGCCTCAAACAGTATCAGCTTCATCATGTCTTTTCTTTTTCCTTGCTTCCTTCTCCAGTACAAGGGTATTTTCTGTAATTGCTTTCTTTCCTTTCCACTTCAAACCCATAGGCTTAAAGGGCAGATCAGTTGGACGTGAAGCTCCTCTTTCATCTCCAACAAAGTGAATTCTTCTCGAACCAATTGTTTGTTTTTGCATAAGCCTCATTTATAATCTAGACTCATTTTCATTGGGGATGGGCCTCTTAATTTGGGGGTCTGAATCGAAAATGGGATACAGAGCAATTACGAGTCAGAGTTTCAATCACGAAGCAATCACACAACAAAAAAAAAATCAAATAAATGATCTTCATGGAGCAGTAAAGAAAAATACCTGCATGAAATTAACAATCGAATAGAGAATCGCTTAGATAATCACTGAATTCGTTGATGATGAATGGGTTTCACAAGGGGTGATGAACTATAGGGTTTTTTTAGATGAAATTGTTCCTCAATGAAGCAATTTCTTTTCTGAGATAATCATTTTGAGAAAATGTTTAATCGTTGATAGTGAATGGGTGATGAACAATAGGTATGACAATGGGTGATTAACTATAGGATTTTTTCGGATAAAGATCGTAATCTGAAAGCTAAAAATGGGTTTTTATTTGGTTACAAAGTTAAGGGATGTTGGGTGTTTGGATTTAAATGCAAAATTTTGGATGTTTGGTTGTTGCCACATCATTTCAACTTTTTTCTTTTTCTTTTTTTTTTTTGCCGACTAGGAAATATTTTGCTACGTGTCCGCTGACGTGTCGACAGGTGATTGGTTGACGTTCACCCCGTTTGCCAACTGGATTTTTCGTCCATCACGAGGGTATTTTTCAAGCTTTTGATTGAGTTTAAGGGCAAAAACTGACCAAAAAAAAAGTATAAGGGTATTTTTACTCCATTTTTTAAAGTTCGAGGGCAAAAAAACACCTTATCCCTAGATATTTTGATATCGTATAGCAGTATAGTGACAGTCTGCGAAACTGCAGCACACTCGAGCTATTTTATATCTTTTTACCTACATATTAAATTTTATATAGCACGCTTGGTTTAGTAACCAAGTGGTGAGGATCATGTTTATGTCCTGAGTTCCAATAGCTATGAAACATTTTATTTTATTTTATTTTCAATTTAAATTTCGGGCTTTTTTCTATAAATAATATTATTTTATAAAATATTTTGATGAATTGAAAATTATTTTGCAAAATCATGTGCATTTAAATTTTGTCATAAATTTAAAATTTGAATGGAAAATATGGCGGTACTCTAAATCAAATTTTGTTTTGCAATGTTTGATGAGTCAGTTAAACCAACTACTTAAGGGTTCTATGAATTTTTTTATAAAAGATTTTTAATAATTTTTTAATAAACATTTTTTAATGGGTAATAATTTGATACATTTAATGTACCGTACGCTAATGTTGGTGGTGATGTGGTACATTTAATGTACCGTACGCTAATGTTAGCAAATATAAATCATTGAATCGTTTATTGTTTTTCATATAATAGCACAAATTTACT
Source organism: Excoecaria cochinchinensis (assembly GCA_947683425.1). Classification (NCBI taxonomy): domain Eukaryota; kingdom Viridiplantae; phylum Streptophyta; class Magnoliopsida; order Malpighiales; family Euphorbiaceae; genus Excoecaria; species Excoecaria cochinchinensis. The sequence continues at coordinate 144,735 of CANTUQ010000025.1, forward strand.
GATATACAATATGCTAGACAAACTGAATCATTTTCCAATTATAAGTGATAACGCAGCAAATATCATCTGCTTTCAGGCCCATGGAGTTGGCCCAAACATTGACAAGGCCCAAGGCCCACAAGGCGAAGCAAACAGGCACGAGTCCAAAGGAGGACCGATCGGATGACGTGACATCCCCCCATCAGCTGCCTAACATAAGGCAGTGCTCACTTCAACCTCCTGCTCGCTGTCATTTCGCCGGATACCTGCTCTGACTGCCAGAGATCACCCCCTAGGCACTCAAGTGCCCCTCAATATCTCTTATAAATAGCCCAACAAGCGATGGCCTCAGGTATTGAACCTTGAGCACTCTCTCTCTACAAGCTTTCTCTCTCTAAAGTTACTGACTTAAGCTTCGGAGTGCCTACGCCCGGTCCCACCGGGCATTCTTCCTTTCAGGTCGCTCTCACCCGATCGGTTGTTTCCTCCCTCTCCGGATAAAGATAACCCAGGCTTTATCATTTGGTGCTTTCGTTGAGAGGTATGGCGAGCTCCAGATCAAACGAAGACGCGACCCCCATGAATTTTGACCATGATGAGGATGACCGTGCCACCCCAGGCACCTCCCAAGGCGGGGAAAGGCCCATTGGCTTCCCAATGGAGACTACCCCCCTTCCCGAAGCGAGCGATGCCGCCTTCGAGTATTCAGAGTACTCGCTTGTTACTGTCCGTGACATACGCACGATACTTGACGACTTCACCAAAAATATAGTTCAAAAGCTTCAAAAAGGCGAAATGCCCGATGTTTCCAAAAGAGTCAGCGGGGATTACCCCATGGACGAAGACTTCGGACAGAGAAAAAATAAGGGAATCACCATCGGCGAGCCAAGAGCTCGAAGCGGAGAAAAGCATCGCATGAAGATGTTAGGACGCTACGACAAAGGTAAAGGAGTAGCGTCCTCAGGTAAAAACTCTTCTCACCACCCCTCAGAGTCCTCCGCTTCCAGCGATGAGGACGATTCGTCTTCCTTGTGTGCACCTAGCCACTCTGCTTCCAGGAGTTCCCTTCAAGACCTCAGCTCAGCCCTCCTGAGCAAGGGAGAAAAGTGGCTAAAACGGAAGTTGGAGCAGTTTGGGTTGACGGGTCCTAAAAGGAGCGCCCCCGAAGGAAGGGCTCCCAAAAGCAAGGCCTCCCCATTCTGCAAAGAAATCATGGAGTTCGAGATGCCTCCCAGATGGAGAAAGTTCCGCATGGGTAAATATATAGGCAACACCGACTCCACCGTCCACATAACTAAAGTTTTGCTAAAAGTGCAGGCATGTAGCCGCGATAAAAGGGCCATGTGCCGAATCTTCCCCAACACGCTTGGGGGGAGAGCAGCGAGATGGTTCTGGTAGCTCCCCGAGGGGTCGGTCACCTCTATATGGCAGATTAAAGAGCTTATGGCCGCGCAATTTGGGACTGCCATGCGCGCATTTGAGCAGGCTATGGGCACGGACGGCTCTTACAGACGAGCCGATGAGAGCTTGAAGGATTATGTTGATCGGCTCCAGGCCGCTGTCGCAAAAATGAAGAGCTTAAGCGAGCAAGTGGCGATGACCGCCCGCGTGAAATGCTATCCTGAGCGCCCTTCACCTCAGCGGGCACCGACACCAACTCCGTTGGATTTCTGTGAGCTGATGGATTGGGCCGAACGAAACACCCGAAAGGAGGAAGCCAGGAGAACAGGCAGGGCCAGATCGGCCAGTATAATGAGCAGGCTCCAGTATCCGGACGGACTCCCATTTACAAGAGGGAGAGTAGCTGACCGGCTCGAAAGTCCGCGACGCGAAAGCAGGGGGAAGAGAACAGAAAGTGGATCTTCAGGAAGGACGAGGGATCTGACGCTCAAGGCTTCACCCCGCTAAATACAAGGCCCTCCCGAGTGCTAGCATGGATGGAAAAGAACCACCACACAATTAACTGGCCCAGGAGGATGTCAAACCGGAGCAGGCACAGAAGAAATGAAAGCCTGTATTGCGAATTCCACAAAGACGTTGGTCATCCTACCGACGAGTGTAACTCACTGCTTAAGGAAATTGAGTTCCTGATACAAAGAAGTGCTCTTTAAAGATTCGTCCGACCGGTCAGAGGGGCAAGTCCCTGCAGACGACCGAACCCCGAGCCCCGCTATAGCTCAGATGAGGATAAGGACGAGGAGTGACGGAACCCCCGAAGCGCCGACCCAAGTAGGTCAAACACAGGTACGATATTTGACACGACCTCAGCAAGTGTACTGAATCGACAAGTAATATAATGGAGTAAAATTATGACTCCGAGTTATCGTACCCAAGGGACTGAACACGCAAGTTATGAAAATTGAATGTATGCTAAAGAATTCCCAGTTATTGGATTGATTTAATTATAACTAAACTAAAACTAATAAATTAATCGACTACTGTAATGGTTAAGTAAAAATAAATTAAATGACAGTAAAACTAGCCAAGATAAAAGTAAATAAAAACGAGAAAAGATATCAAATTATAAAAGCGTTGTTCAAGTTCACTCATCCACCCCTTACCCAAATATGAATAAAATCAACCTATGAATCTTATATGAAAGAAATCGGGATAACCCTCTTAACCCAAGCGTCCCATTCCGGAGCAAGCTACTCTAATTGCATAACGTCCCATTCCGGAGCAAGTCATACAACTAGCCTAATCACGGGTCTAAAATCCTAGGTTCGGTTTGCTTTCCCATTCCGGAGTCAAACATCCCAAAACCTCATTATTTCGCTCATCACTCAAATCTTAAATCATAAAATCCTGTCCATTTAGATTCCCATTCCGGAGTAGTCTAAACACCACAGCAAACATGATAGAAAATTCTGAGAATAAAATACATTCATGGCATCCAATTAACAAATTCATTCACCAACATAGACATATGAAATAAATCATTCATCACAATTGGAAATTGAACTGAAAAACTAAAATCCATAAACAAGCAATAAACACCAGCAAAATAAACCAATCTTTCATACATAAACTCAATAGATGTTCATAATTCACATCTTAGATATAGGAGATTCAGAGATCCCCCGAACAACTAAACGACTACTCACATTCCATTACAAAATCAAAAGAGTAAAAGAAAGAATAAACCCTGAAATTCATTGAGAAAATCCCGGTAGAATTGCTCGATCTTCGATCTCTTTCTTCGAATCTTCAATGGAGAAAATAACTAAAATTCTGGAAAAAACTAAGAACTAGCAAAACTCTTGAAATTTAACTATGAAACTAAAGCAAATTAATCTCAATTACTAATCGAAAACCAAAAACAAGAACGAAAATTGAAGTTTAGGACCGAAGAATATCTCTCAAAATCTCAGCTGCAAAGACTAATAACAAAAACTAACTAAAAAAATCGGAACCCTAGCCAAATAGAAAGCTACGAATTTATACTTCCAGAGGGGTCACGGTGGCAATGGATTTGGTTGCCACCGTGACCTATCGGGAATTTCAAATCCTTTTGCGCACAGGAGATTGGTCACGGTGACAATGAATTTCATTGTCACCATGAGGTCTTCACAGTTTAGCTTCTGCCCACAAATTAATTATCTCACGGTCACAATGAAATCCATTGTGACCGTGAGGTACATGCTGCCTCGATTCTGCCTTGCTAAATTGACATGTCATGGTGACAATGAAGTTTGGTTGCCACCGTGAGGTCTTCAACTTTTGCATTCTGCCCATTTGATAATTATGTCACGGTCACAACCATTTTCATTGTGACCGTGACCCCTGCGACTTCCATTCTGCCTGCAATCTCCTTATGTCACGGTCACAACCAATTCATTGTGACCGTGACCTCTTGGGCAAAAAAACCTACAAAGGCACGAAATTAACATCAAAATGCTTTCTAAAATGAATCAAAACTTCAATTTGGCTAAAATTAACAAAATTAACATAAAAGAAACATAAATTAACATTAAACACAACTAAACACCCAAAAATCACACTAAAACACTATGAAAACTAAACACTATATTGAAGTTATCAAAATACCCCACACTTAGATTTTTCTCGTCCTCGAGTAAATGAATTATCCAAATTCCTGAAATTTCAAACTCTAACTCAGAATATGAAAACTTAACAACAGTCATAGCACCAAGTAGAAGGGTCTTAGTTACAAATTCTCAAATCAATTTATATCAAGTAATTTCACACGTGTGTGTGCTAGGCTCAAAACCAATTTTCTCTTTTCAAAACAAAACAACCAATGCATTCCAGTAATTGAGCAAAGAAATTAAATATGCAAATGAATTCGCATATAGGTTTCGCGCTTAAAACTCAGGATAATCATACGCCTCTCCTTTAGCACCGGAACCACAAGGGTCATCTCCACTTAAACAACTCAAACCAATAATAGAATCAAAAGGACTTATTCCAGGGTTGTAATGTTAGGTTAAGGTATTGACTAACAAGAAAAGTTAAAGAATTCAAACTAAGAATTTGCCACTTTACCTAAAATTCAACTAACCAAACTGAACAAAATTGTCCAGATCCTACCTTCAATTCACCCATAATTTCCAATGTTGTCTACTTCTCCATACATAATATGCATTGAACTCAACAACAACAAAATGATGAATTTCCCTTTTAATTCACTTTTAAATCCAATTCCGTAATTATGAGTATATCTTTCTCTACTCAAAGGTACCCCACACTTGAATTTTTCTATATTCAATACATCAAAATTGACCAATAGAAACCACAGAACTCATCAAACTTTCATCATCAGTTTTTTTTCTTTTTTTTTCTTTATTTTTCTTTCTCTTCTTTTTTTTTCTTTCTTCTTTATTTTTTTTTTTTCTGGGGTACCCAAAGTCTAGAATTTCTTATACCCATCTAATGAGGGAAAGTTTAACACCATACTAAATAATGCCCACAAAATTCAACAATTCTTCTCACACTTCCACTATTTCAACAATAGATACTCTTATTCAACTTTCAATGATATTCCAACCCAATCCTAGAGTGGCCAATTCTTAGAAACGGGTAGGCAAAGGCATTTAGGCTAAATGGTAAAATAATAGTGTAACAAGAAAATTTCGTAGTACGCTTTTAGCATACTAAATCAGCTCAACGGGGCTAGCAATGGAAATAACATAAACAGGTAGGTCTAAAGCTGTTTAAAAGTGGCTATCAAAGAACAAATTGCCTTAATCATGTCCTAAACTTGTTTAAGTTATTATCATGTTTCGAAGGGTGATGAGGAAGGTTCTAATTATCCTACCATTCCTTCACTCAAAAACTCTTACGCACCGGATTTTTTCAATTTTTACAAACAAGCCTATAGTGCATAAAAGATTTGAAATCACAAGATATATGACCGATTGAGATTCTATTTGCTTCTAAAACTTCCAACTACTCGTTTGCCAAGATCAGTTTTTTAAGATAGACTATTCTCCAATTAAAGTTCAAAACATTCACAACAGGAATAACTGAGGTTAAGCTAAACTAAGATAAGGATATTTAGGCAACTGTAATAAAGTGCAAATAAACTAAAACAGAACTAATCGTGCATCATACATCAATGGAATGGCTGTTAATTACATATATAATGCAAAATTAATGTCTCCTACCCCCCACATAAAAAAATCTTGCTGTCCCCAGCAAGTAATAATATTACAGATCAAAAAGAAAAATAAAAATAAAATAAACAAAAGTCAAAACAAAAGATAAGGGTTCTCCCTGATCATAGATCGGATGGTGGTGGCGGTGGGGGAAAATGTGCATCAAATCTGGACGTCAGAGACGCCAATCCATAAAGCACTTGCTCCATCTGAGATTGGAGCTCAGTCTGGGTAGCGGAGATACTATCCATCCGCTCCATCAGAGCGTCATATTGCGCTTGCCCAAACTGATTGGGTGCTTGTGCAGGGGGATCCTGTGGCTCAGCCTCTTCACCTGCCTCTTCACCTGCCTCCTGTGGCAGTCCACCTAGACCCCTCTCCACCCCTTGCAGATATTCATCTCTGGTCGACAACCGGTATCCATCTGCGGTGGTGGCATCCTTGACTATCACTTTCATATTTCGCAGCATCTTATCATCAATGACTGAAATCGATGATAGAATTTTTCCCCTGCCAAAATCATGATGAACCCGCTTTGCAATCAAAGTCACAAAACCTCCCAGCCCTACTTTCCTGACCTTCTTCGGGTGCCACTGCATTTCTTCTAATTTGTGCCAGAAATGGGTAGCACCATTGATCCGAACACCCCTTACCATGCAGGCAAGAAAAAGGGCTTCGGGCAGGTTTACCTGACCTGCGGAGTCTACATGGCTCAGAAGAGACAGGGAAAAGAAGCGGTGGATAATTCGCAATCTGTGATCAGCCAAATGATGAGCCTTCGTCTTCCCCGATACATACATGGTGGCAGTGGCGGGGTCTCTGATGGTAGCCCAAGCAGTGTCTTTGTCATAGTCGTCAAAAGCATCGTGGGTGCGTGGTGGAAAACCCAGAATTTCTGAAAATTCCTGAAAAGACATGTTATATTGCGTTCCCTCTAACAAAAATGAGACTTTACCTGGGTCCTGGGCTGGGTTGCGACCGGGTGTACAAGTGACTGTGGATATGAAATCTCTGGTCAAGTTCGGGTAGACTTTCTCTTGTATTGAGAAGACCTGTTCCCACCCGATGTTCGCAATTAGGTGCTGCACTTGATCCTTTATCCTGAGCTTCTGCAGCAAGTCGAAATCCAAATAGGTGGTGGGGACGTAGGTGCATTTGGTGAATAGAGCATAAACTTCTTTCTTTGGGACCGGTACCCACTTAGGGACCTTTGAAATATCCACGGATTGTGAGCTTGGGGGTGAGCTGATGGAGCCAGAAGCAGATGCTGTGCTCTTTCTTTTGGGAGCCACTACATAACATAGAAAAAATCAAGTTCAATAGCATGAGATGGCATCAACAGCAATGTATTTGAAAAATACAGCATACGGGGAAATTGATGCTAACTTTGGGGCAATCTCCTAATTCCAATTGAATAACATAAAAGATACACGAATGCAAGTAGAATTTAAATGAACAGAAGCTTAATTCAGCAAAATATGTGAGCAATTGCAGTCTTAAACCCACAAAATGCATATAAAAGTTTAAGAGAATTCGAGCTACTGCCAACAGGCAAAATTGATGAATGGGAACAACACTCTCATTCGAACAATATTGCGAAAGAATCTTGGCATTTCACATGGCAGGAATTGGAGAAAAACAAGAAAAGCATTCATTCAAACATTCAGTCGAACACCTGGTATGCAGATAAATTACTGATGAAATTTAAGTTCAAAGATCATACCAAGAACCCACAATGTCAACAATCAGTCATGACAACACAGATTAAACAATTAAAACCAGTCAATTTCCATTATGAACTTAGAATTGGTAGAAAAATTTCCTGCGACTTCCATTCTGCCTGCAATCTCCTTATGTCACGGTCACAACCAATTCATTGTGACCGTGACCTCTTGGGCAAAAAAACCTACAAAGGCACAAAATTAACATCAAAATGCTTTCTAAAATGAATCAAAACTTCAATTTGGCTAAAATTAACAAAATTAACATAAAAGAAACATAAATTAACATTAAACACAACTAAACACCCAAAAATCACACTAAAACACTATGAAAACTAAACACTATATTGAAGTTATCAATATTTGTTATTTCAGGAGGATCGGCCTATGCGGAGGAGCTTCATAAAAAGAGGAGGGGGAAGGGAGTATACCTCTCCTAGGCAGCCGAGCAGTCCATGCCCGTCACGGTGTCTAGCGAAGACGCCAGGGACATTGCGCTTCCCCACGAGGATGCACTTGTCATCAGGGCACGCATCAACAACTTTGATGTCAGGCGGATCCTGGTAGACAACGGCAATGCCGTGAACGTGCTCACCCTGCAAGCATACAAGGCGATGGGACTGCCGATCGAAGAGCTAAAGCCGAACGCCATGCCACTGATCGGCTTAGGCAATGCCACCGTCCCTGTAGTTGGATCGGTTGAGTTCTTCATTGAGCTCGGACAGGAGGCAATGGTCCACACTTGCAAGGTAACCTTTATGGTAATTGATTTATTATTTGCCTATAATGCCATCTTTGGCAGGCCCTTGCTTGTGCAAATAGGAGCCGTCACCAGTGTTCTATACATGGTGATGAAGATCCCATCAAGGAATGGTGTTGCCATCGTGAGAGGGGACCAAAAAGCGTCCCGAGAAGCCTACGTCACGATGATCAAGCAGCAAAAAGAAGTTTGTTAACCAAGCCCTATGGGTTAGAGGGCCGATGCGCCCCTAGACGACCCAAAGAGGATAAGCGCTATATAAGCGCGTACCCCCGGATAGACATAGCCTAAAGGCACACGTCTCCGGCTGCGGAAGCCCTCTCAGTCTTTGTAATATGGTACCGGTCTCTCTCTCTTCATCAATAAAAGAATTCTTTCAGGGAATCTTCTTATTGTAAAGGCATCATATGCCACGACTGTTACGCTAGTCTCGATGCACATTCCAAGCTAAAAATGCGAAAGTCGAACTGTCTTAATCGAATTCGATATGTGTTAACACCGCAGAGCAATAAGCTCATTGCGCGCCCCATGACCCGTCCGATCTGGATTGCAGAAATGGTCTATCGGGGACGCATGGATCGATGAGATTCTGATCCGGCGTCGCTAATTTGGTCAATGGCAGGCCACTTGCTCCCCGTTCGGATCTTTCGGCGGGTGCAGCAACGCTCGATCTTCTCCCAAGCCTACACACTGCGTCTAGCCAAAGGCAGGCCACCGCTCCCCGTTCGGATCTATCGACGGGTGCGGCATCATTACGCAAGGCAGATACTCACGCAGCGACCCCAGGCCACCATGCAATTTTATGCAAAAGCCACGGGTCAACATGCGATACTCACGCAGTGACCCCAGGCCACCATGCAATTTTATGCAAAGGCCACGGGTCAACATGCGGTACTTACGCAGCGGTCCCAGGCCAATATGCAATTTTATGCAGCGGCCACGGACCAGTATGCGAATAAAGATCACGACGTCGGACCTCGGGATTCCCGAGTGATTCGCCAAACGCCTGACCCTTCCAAATTCAAGAAGTATATAAGGCTAGATTCTAGCTTCTTACAATTCAGGAAGTACGTGCAAATTACGCAAGTTATTTCCAAATTAATGACATTAAGTCAATGTGCTTGATCATACTAACCACTTGGACATGTCATGATTGCAAAAAATAAATACAGGAAGAAAGAAGGGGGGGAACTCTATTGAAAAGAGCTTTAAGTATATATGTACAATTTACAAAAGTAATTACAGGAAGAGCCGCGAAGAAAAGAGAAAACTAGCAAGAAACTTCTACGTCTCTATGTCTACAAAATTCTCGCAGCCAGGAGGATCGGCAATCTGTACAACGTCCTGCTTGGCGGCAGCATGAGAAGGGTCGGAGGCAGGGATAGCAGCTTCCGTTCCCCCTTCAAAGATAGGCCCCCTTGAAGGAAGGACCGTCGGATCGGAGGCAGGCCCCTCGGAAGGAAGCTCACTATACTCGTCCTCGGGCGGCGGCGGTATAAAAGGATTGGTCTCGGGAGGAGTAGGGAGCACGGGCTCATTCCCCGGACGGACCTCTAAACTAGTCTCAGGAGGAGAGAGCCCCGTGCTTGGGCCTTCGGAGGTTACACCCTCTTCAGGACCATCGTCCTCTTCGTCACTTACTGGCGGATCGGGCAGTGCAGCTGGGTTATTCATCCATCTAAAGTCGACGTCCGAAAAGCGCCTCTCGGCCTCATAAACCAGACGCCCGAGCACCTGCGCCTGAGCCTCAGCAAGTTCATCAAGCAGATGCTCCCTTTGATCAGCAACTTCCTCCTCAAGCTTCCTAGCCCAGGAATTCTCTTTCTCCCCTAAGGAAAGCCTCAAAGACTCCGCCTCCACGCGCGCCTAATCGGCCTCTGCTTCCAACCTGGTGTTCTTGGCAGCCAGATCCTTGCACTCAGCATTTAATTTGGTTGCATCTGCCTCAAAGCGCTGGTATTGAGTAGCCTCAGCAGCCAGACGTGCGGTCTCCCCCTTCAGTTTGTCCACCTCCCCCTATCGAGCCTTCAGCTCTTGGGACTTCTGGTGGACCTCCTTCCTCAAGGCCACCGTCTCTGAGTGGGTAGCTTCAGACCGTTTCCTTACCTCCAACACCTCATCCCGGAGGGAGGAAACCTCTTCTTGGGCAGCCCGAGCCGCCTCACGTTGGGCAAGAGCCTCCGCCCTAGCATTGGCCCCTTCCTCGGCTTTCGCCCGCCAAGTGTCAGCCATCAGGCCGACCTGTTGGGACCTCCTGGCTACCTGGAAAGAGGGAAAGAGGAGAAGAAATAAGGGGCACTGAAAAAAAAAAAAAAAACAAAACAAAACAAAAAGCACAGAAGAGTGGAAAAGTAAGGCCTTACGTCCATTAGCTGGTGGCTTATAGCCTGCGTCTCTCGGTAGAGTTGGCGGGCATCCCCAACCTCCCTGCGGTCCTCATCCCAAAGGAGACCCCGGAAAATGGGACCAGCCACTTGGTTGAGCGACCAATCGTCGCCAAAGTTTTCCCTCATGAAGTCCCCAAAGAGAGCGGAATGCCTGCCGGGCCGCCTGGACACGCCCCCTCGTTGGGCGCCCCTCTCCCTGGAGGCCAACCGAGCGTCCGTTTCTGCCACCAGCTCGATCACCCTCAGCCTGGCCCTCTCTTATAGCTGCTGCTGAGCAATCATGTCCAGGTGCGTCGCCCTCTCCTGAGACATCTGCCTCAACGCCTGAATATCGGGAGGGCTCACTCCTCTAGGCACCTCCTCCTCCTCCTCGGGCTCATCTCCTACTATGTGCTCCCTACGAGGAACCCGAGCCGAAGGCTTCGGAACGATCGGGGTCTGATTAGGCAACGGAGCAGGTGGAGCGTGAGCCGATCCAGCAAGAGCAGCATGCGTAGAAACGGCGGCGAGCGGGGCAGCGGTAGCGGCAGGAGCTAAGGCCTCACTCTGGGCCTCGATCTCGACCTTTTTCCTAGCCGCGACCTCGGCCTTCTCTTTGGCTGCGGCCTCCCTTTGGGCTTGTGTCATGTACTTTCTCCTCTTGTGACCCGCCTTTGCCCCCTGAGCGTCCACCTGGGCCAGCCTCTTAGAAGAGACCCGATCAGCCAGCTCATGCGTGGCGCTGCTTCCCCCGGCCATTTCAGCTGTAGCAAAAATATAAAAGATAAGTGCTCTCATTAAATATCTATTTTCAAATGAATAAATAAAATGCTTTATGTTTATAAAATTGCGGCCAGGCCAGTCTTAGCGCTCACGTTCATCAGTTGCACCTGCCTCGGCCCGGATCCCCTGGAGCGATTCCAACAGCTCCCTGGACTCGTAAGGACCTCCCTTCCGGGCCACCGTATCCATCAGCTTCTGGATGTCAGCATCATAAAGCGATTGCCCGATGGCTTGGTCCTTCAAAAGCCTCATCCCAGCCGACCGGGCGAGACTTACCTCGAAGCCGCCCTTCCTCCCCACCAAGAAGTACCTTTCGCGGAAACCCTTCATCGAGGTGGGGATGTTGATCAGCTTTTTCTTTGGTCGGCTGGTGAAGAAGTAATCCGACCCGTCGCTCCGACAGGAGATGTAAAAGAAATGTGTGAAAAGGTCGAGGGTCGGAGCCACTCCCTCCAGGAGGCACAGCACTTTAAAGCAACTCACCGACCGCCAGCCGTTTGGGTGAAGCTCGTAGGGGGCGAGACCGTACCCTTCCAATACAGCGATCTCAAAGGCACCAAAGGGAAGTCGCATCCCGGCATCGAGGCTCCATAAGTGGCAGATGAACCACTCGCTGTCATCCTCTATGAACGGCCCCTCCCAGACCAACATAGAATCTGGACAAGACACCACCGATACATCCGATGGAAAACCATACTTGGAAGGGACCTCAGCCACCTCTTCCGCCGTTAAGCGAGAGCATTGCTCAACCACAAATTGGTTTTGGTACTCGTCCAAGAAGGCTCTGCTCAGTATACTACTGCTGCTAGAGGCCATTTGAAGGAAAGGGAATGCAAGACAGGGAATAATAAAAGAATGGATGCGAAAAAATTGAAGGTAGAAGGTAAAGGAGGAAGAAGGAACTTACTTACTTGGCGATGGAAGGTGTTTCTGCAAAAAAGAAACTAAAAAGGAGGGTTCGCTACAGCTCAATGGAAGACGAGAGAAAATTTTGGCAGAACTTCGTTAAAGATTGCGAAAAGTGGGAAGAGAAAGGCTCAGAGAGAGCCTATTTAAAGGCCTAGACCTCTGGGATACGCCGACGACCTCGCCACTAAAACATTGCCACATGCCAAATGTATTATGGCTCTGAAGAGAACGAAGCGTCGCCCTCGGTGCACGCACGACATTTAATGGGAAGACAGCTGTATGAACAGGCGCATCTTTCCGACTGACCGTCCCTTCAAATTTCAAAGTCCCGCCAACGAACACCCTCTGGTCGGAACGACTCGAGCGGAGTTTCACCCGAACAGGACGGCAAAGGCAACCTCATGCCCGATCAGACCTGTTGAGAGGGGGGACAAGTGATAACGCAGCAAATATCATCTGCCTTCAGGCCCATGGAGTTGGCCCAAACATTGACAAGGCCCAAGGCCCACAAGGCGAAGCAAACAGGCACGAGTCCAAAGGAGGACCGATTGGACGACGTGACATCCCGTCCCATCAGCCACCTAACATAAGGCAGTGCTCACCTCAACCTCCTGCTCGCTGTCACTTCGCCGGATACCTGCTCTGACTGCCAGAGATCACCCCCCTACGCACTCAAGTGCCCCTCAACATCTCTTATAAATAGCCCAACAAGCGATGGCCTCAGGTATTGAACCTTGAGCACTCTCTCTCTACAAGCTTTCTCTCTCTAAAGTTACTGACTTAAGTTTCGGAGTGCTTACGCTCGGTCCGACCGGGCATTCTTCCTTTTAGGTCGCTTTCACCCGATCGGTCGTTTTCTCCCTCTCCGGATAAAGATAACCCAGGCTTTATCAATAAGGGTTTGGCTTAAGTTTGAATTTATTAAAATATTATGCTACTAATATGTAATTTTAAATAAGAGGTAGTAATACTGTAGCAGTGTGAAGATTATTTAGATCAAAATTTAACTATTCTTAAATTAAGTCACGCGTGGTGACAATGTGATTAGAACTTAACTATGTCAACATTTTTTTTTACGTTATTCAGTATTATAGTTATTTTGAGAATATATTTTATTTATTACTTTATTAAACCTTTAATTTATAAGCATTTAAGAAATATTTTCAACTTTATATAATTTCAATTAAATAATTTTTTAATTATGTAAATTAATACATTTTAATGTTAAAACCAATGTTATTGAAATAGAACCGGATAAAGAACCGGCAAGGCTGGGGGTTCGTGGTTCGACCGGATTCAACCGGATTTTTTTCTATTTTTTAAAATATTATTAATTAGTATAATTTTTATAAATACTACTACTCAAAAAAAAATCAATCAAAACATTTAACATATACCTCAAATATACTAGTAATAATATTTTTTCACCTTTTATTTTTTTTTAAATTATTACTTGATTAGGTATTTTCTGTTAAAATATTTATTTTATGAGTTTTAATTTAAAAATTAAATAATTCAATAACTATAGGTGAAATTAAAAAAAAGATAGAAAATTATCTTTAAGTTCACCAATTTTAATAATTTATTCAATTTTTATTCTATTGTATTTTATTGAATTATTAAATAATTATATTGTTTTCATTAAGTTCAAAAGTGATTAAATAGTAAAAAAATAAATTATTTGTTAAATAAAATTTATTAGATTATTTATTTTTTATTTTTATGAAAAAATACTTATTTTATTAATTATTTTAAACTAGACCCGGTTTTGGCCTGTTCAACCCGGTTTTGACCTGTTCAACCTGATTTTGGCCGGTTCAATTCGGTTCTTCCCGATTTTTTCAATCCGGTTTTATGCAGTTGAACCAACCGGTTAGGCAACCGGTTGAATCGGCCGGTCCGTTTTAGTAACCATGGTTAAAACTGTTTGTCAATTAGTAATTGATAATTATGTAGAAATTATAAAAGAGCAAGGTCGGTATGGCAATGAAGCTTTGATCGATCGGGTGAGGATGAGAAACAATCGGTCATGTAAGGCTTTGTTCCTGTAAGAGAGTGTGTTCGGCTTTTGCCAGGCGTTAGCACTCCGAATCTTAAGTTAGAGTGATAGAGCAAGAAAATAAAGAAAATGAGTTTTCTTGTTAGGTTGTGTTACCTGGATGCAGAGTGACTTGGTATTTATATGAGTGTATGGATCCACTTGAGTGGCCTACCCTGTATCAGAGTAAGAGGCGGCGACATGATGCAGAGTAGGTGAAGGATTGGACGGAGGCGTGTGTCAGTGGACTATTAAAGGCCGTGCCTTGTCCATTCGATCGGACGTCCTGTAGGCCCTTATCCCTTTGGTTCCCAATGCATGTCTGCTTATTTATGTGCCTTGGAATGTCCAGCCTAAGAGACGCTGAGCTTCTTTTCTTAGTGGGCCTCTAGGCTTTAGTTGAGGCCCAAGTGATAATATTTTGGGTGTTATCATTTATCCTCCCTTCGAATGGTCCGACTAAATTGTAGTGGTTTGGTCGAACTTTCTATTTTCCTGTTGATCCTAGGACTTGGCTATATTGATGATGTTATATCAATTTCCAATTTAGTCGGCTTATTAATGGGCAACATTTCATTCGTTGAGCTCATTATGGCGACTCCTTCTGTAACACCCCCCACCGTCGCCCCCGTTGGAAGGGCACCGGCGGGCGCGCTACCCGACACTCACTCACATACATGCACACATATACTGAGCGGAAGCATACATTCATACATGAAAACATACGAAAATTAAAACTTTAGAGAAACAATAGCTGAACATACATTAACTCGCATACATACAAACAATCATTTAGCGAAAGCATAAGGCGAAAGATAAAACGAAGGTTTAACTTAAAACGTAATTACAATAAGATCCTTACATAATAAAATACATAAGCAAAACGCTACGAAATTACATAATCCGAAATAGAGGAGCTGAAACCAAAAATAGCAAAATACTACGAACTCCTACGTGGCCGACCTTGCAGATGCTCGACTCGAACCAACCAAAACTTGCCACCTACACGGGAAAAGAACCCGTGCTAAGCGATAACGCTTAGTGGGGAGGAACAGAACGAAAGGACACTAAACAAACAAACATATAACATCATGCAAAGATACATATAAACTCGCAGGCAAACACTTACCGGTTCCACCGAAGTATCAGATATCAGAAGTCGAATCATGCAAAGACCCAAATTATATAAACACGCAGATGTCATATCAAAATACCCATATACCAACCAAAAGTTGATTCACGCACAATGCAGCTATCATGCAGAGATGCACAAACACATTAACTGATACCCGAATTAGGAAGTTGATGCACTATCCTACCATACAATAATGTACACAAATATCATGCAATGTCACTAGAGTTCCAATCATACAACTATCATGCCATAATACACCCTTCGACTGACAAGGTCAAAGCACAACACTTCCGCTGCGCCACTCTGATGTATATAATATCATGCTGAAGACACTCCAAAAGCAGAGACCAAAAATAATAACATAACTTCACATTCATCACATCATCATGCGAAAATACAAATAAATCTTACATACACTTACTGAGATCCATTAAGTATCAATGCATAATCTCTAACTATCTAAACATGCATAAGATCATCACCCAACGATGCTCATTCGCTAGATGAAACCAGTTACAAAGCTAATACACCATACCCTTACATTACTACATCAATACACGTAGCAGCATACAGAGAAACATGGACACCTAACAACATGCTGAAATTACTACAACAGTAGAGACCGGCATAACATATACACAGCAATACTCTATAACACTACACAATACATATGTTATCACACCATGCAATGTAAACGCATGTCAACATACCGAAATCACTATGATGGCATAAACCAAGGAAACATATATCATGGCTCTACCTTCATAGCATTCAAGGGGTCAAGTTCACAATCTTGAACATATTAATTCAGATACTCCTAGCCATAACTGATCCGATTCACGTGCTTATATACAACGAAAACATGCTTGAGTCACATACGTATACACATAATATTCGAATCACATTTATAGCATTCTAAAACTTATAGCACATCATATGACAAATGTGGATAATCGTGTTAAATATAAAATCGTGCTTGCATAATAAAGACATACATTCCGAAGCTCATATTCACGTTCATATACATATAAACTGGTTCTTCAAATATCACATTCTTATAGTTATTTCGAAACAAAACAAAACAACAAAGCATCTGCTGACTCACAATAGTGGATAACGAGTATACAGACAGTACCTTACGGGTACGAATCGGCCAAAGGGTACCTTACGGGTACGAATCAAAAACCATTTTATTTTATCACATATAATACATTTTACTTAGGGGGATCTTAAACAAGATCCAAACACATTAAAAAGGATCGCGAGGATCCGAACACATTAAAAAGGGTTCGCGAGGATCCAAACGGGGACCTGATCAGGGTCCAAACGTCCAAAGGTGCTGCAGCTAAAGAGACTCTATTAGACATGCCTAACTATCCACTTACTTGACTCTAGCAGGTCATGCATCATTCAAATCATGTGCCAAATCATACATTATATATATCATCATACATAATCCAGAGTGTAGTAGACAAATAAATAAGTTCATAACGTCAGCCATGCACCATACAATTCATATTACAAAGCATACAATATAATTCCATCAATATACTTTAGCACTATTCAGTATTCTAAACCTTATCAGAGTCAAATATGGAAACATTATCATGCCAATCATTAACAATGCAAAGTCTCCATCATGCAATGATCCCATTTACACTTAAACATAGCATATTATTTTTAGATAAGGATCATGGTTAAATATACGCATATCACCTTTCACATTTTAGTATAACCTGCTCATAGTAATAACAACCATGAAACATGGCATTCAACTCACTTGTATTCAAAATGCAACATGCGATACGAATCACAATAATTAACATAGATAAACCAAATCATTCAATCATGTTTCCAAGTATAACACATAATTATATTCACATTCATATTAAGACATCATAATAAGATATGCATAACCCAATACATATTCCAAAATAACACGTATAATTTCTCATGGATAACGCATTATTCATATAACATGTACCACAAATAACATATTATCAATCACGATTAAATTATGATAATCATTAGGCAATTTAACACCCAGTAGAGGAAAAAGCCACCCAAGTTATTTGAAAATAGTTTTTATAAAAACTGATCACGTGGAGAAAACAGGGCAAGACAGAATCACTGTCGCGGTCGCGACTTCGATCGCGCTCGCGACAGAAAGGCCCAAAAGAGTCCTGAGTAACCTTCACGAGTCATGAAGGTTGCTCACGACTCGTAAGCGTTGCTCACATGTCGTGAGTGTGAGCGTTGCTCACGTATCGTGAGCATTGCTCACGTCTCGTGAGCTGCTCACTTTGCCCTTCTTCCTCCCCGATTCGATTTCCGAAAACCCTAACATTATGAAATTCATTCAGAACCCAGAATACTTCCAGAAATCATCCCAACTCAAATCTAAATCGTTCTTACCAGAAATTAGCTTCCTCAAGCATGCAAAACCAACATAAACAACATAAAAACACTTTCTTCAACAAATACCCATCCAAAACAGAAAATAGAAAATCAACACTCAAAACGTTAAAACCCAGGAAAATAACAGTAAGCTCAAATCTACTTCAATTCCATTTTCCAGGTTTCGATCTTCATGCATTAAACCAGAATCAAAGCTCACTTATTCATATTTCAAGATGCATTGCCAACACAGTAGGTTATCAACGGAGAATTAAACACAACAACCACACAGTAGATACAAAATTCCCAAACTTCCAAACCAAACCAAACCAAACATAACAAAGTAAAGCTCCCAAACCTCTTTGAAGCACAACCCAGCTGATCTTCACTCTTCAATCTTCTCCTTGCCTTTACACGTCTTCTTGCCACCACAAACTTGCACAAACAAAACCCACAAATCTCTTAATCCAACCCTAACTCATAACCAGCAAAACCAGAAGAAGGAGAAAAAGAAGAAAAATGCAGGAAACCCTAAATCTCAACCACTTACCTCTTCAAAGCTGACCCAAAGCTCCACCTAAATGGCTCCAGCACACACACACAACCAGGGAATGAAGAACAAGAAACGGGAAAAGAAGGAAAGAAAAGCAAAGAGAGGAGAAGAGAGAGCAGGAACGGGAAAACCAGTTTCTGCCCTCCTCTCTCTCTTCCTTTCTCCTTTTTCTTCTTTTTCCATTAATTGCACACACCCACCAGCCACATGGCAGCCTCCTATTGGACCAATAATTCCTTCTTTGACTTACCAATCCTTGACCCCATACTCCCACCTCACGAGATAATTCTTAAGTAGATATTTTTAAACCTTAGTACAATACACACAATCCACTAAATAATTGCCTTACAACCTTATTACCAAACAACACACACACATTAGATAATTCCTGCACTTAACATCTTTAATTAATATTGCAATTAAGTCCTTATCATCCAAATTTCTCATGCACAAATTACTGAAATACTCTTAAATTCTCGACTTAGCATGCGCATTCCGACTAGGGTCATTTCGGGTTGTTACACCTCCTTTCTTACGTCAATGACTTATCGTTTTCTTGAAAGCTTTAATTGTAGGTTGCCATGTGGTTGCGCCACTTCAGTTCCTTGAGGATAAGCTTTTCTATAAATGGATGGCTTCATTTCCCTTCTTTCTTTAAAGCCTCCGTTTTTTTCCTCATTGTCTTTTCTTAAAGGCTCTCACCTTAAAGCTTAAGCAAAACACGATTTTCGAACCTTCCTTTTCCTAGAAATTCTCCCATTTTAGGAAGCTGAATGAATATTATTTCCTCAGTGGGTATCCCCCTCGTCGTGGCATTACTTGTTGATAATAGGGGAATGGCCACAGTGTAACACCCCAATACCTCTTGGGAGGATATAGGAGCGCCACGCACTGAAGAAACATACATACCCGCACGCACAAACAAACATATAAAAAAAAATGAAAGCGGAAACAATAAATATAATAAAACAACAATATCATATAATATTCTAATTCTCATATTACAAAATTATCCTTATACAATATACAATTAACTTATACAAAAATTTTGTACAATACCTAAACTGAACTATACAAAAAAAAATACAGGATTGAAAACAAAAAGAAACCACTTTAACTCCTAGTGGTCGACATACCTAACTCCGAAAATAAACTGCCACCTACGCGAAAAAAACACCCGTGCTAAGCTATAACGTTTAGTGGGGAGGAACAGAAACATATAAATAAAATAATATTCACTCACAAAAGCACATAAAAGGAACGTGTGAAATTCAAATGCATCAACATACCATAATCACTCGAATAATAATCCAGTAACGCCTTAACATACTCACTAGATTCCAACGATTATCAGAGAAACGAACAAAAGCAAAACACTACTTTCAGTAGTTATTCAAATACAAATACACATCACTAACCATATAACCCAATAATAATCTATATACACTAGCCTGAATTTACATGGGTGGTGATAGAAGGCGGATAGGCCCCGGTTGCGCACGCGCACCCGCTAAGAAGAACAGCCTGGCTAACTCTCACCTACCGAGCTCTCTATCGCGCTCGCGACCTAGATCGTTCTCGCGACAGAGAGCGCATCAAGAGAAGACCAGTAATGCCTCCAACAACCAAACTAGGTGGCAACCTCTCATTGGTCCATTAAATCAAATCCTTGGCTAAATTCCCTTAAGTCCTTGGCAAAACGACTTTCACTCACTTAAAATAAATTCTTCCAATAGTGACTTTAATTCTCTTTCAATTTAGTCCTTAATTAATTTAATCTTATATATATCCAATTACCATTATGCCCTTAATAACTCAATTTACCATGCAATTTCTACTAGGCCCCTTTTTGGGTTGTTACACACGAAATCTATACTTTCTTCTCCATTTTCTTGGTTTTCCTCTCTTCTTTCCATTTTTCACCATTTATGAAGTTCAGAAGAATTGTGATTTGGATCTGAGGAGGAAGAGGATCGCAGTACCGCATGGGGTATCGCAGCTTGCATATTCCTCGGACACCCTCTCATCAAATTTGGGTGCTTTTGGTGATCCTGGTTTTTTCTTTCGAAGAATGCCGAGTGGTGCCTTGAAGATTAAGATAGGAAATTTTCCATTGTATTTTTCTTGTATTAGAAAATTTCAATAAAATTCCCCAATTTCTAATCCATTTCTGCTGCCTCATTGTTTCTTTTATATATTGCTTTGCAATAATAAGCTGATCAAAATGTTTTGCTAGTGGACATATAAAAATTTTGTACTTCAAGTTCAATTAAGCCAAAACTCGATCGGACAACATGATCAACTTTGCTAATTAACTTGGGAATAAAGGCAGATAGTCATTTTAACGACTTCTGATATCAGAACTTTTAGATAGCTAGATCAGATATGGCTCTTACTGACTTGGGATAACGTCAAGTCTTTAGAAAACACGGCCATCGAATTTCTTAAAAAATGATCTTCAAGGGTTGCAGATGTCTTCAACTTCTTTTGCAATACCTTGGGAAGTTATTTTATGACTAGAGTTCCCTATTAGAGTACCATGGCCTTAGCAACTGGCATGCATTGATTAAAATCAATGTCTGCTTCTATTATAGCAAATTTTTTCGGCTGGTGTAACACCTTATACCTGTATTCTGATACGATTATCAGACGTCACATAATAGGTTAGCTCTGATTTTTATCTTACAGCTATCTCGATACTCATGTTAAACATTGTACAATGGTTTAGTGGGTAAATTCTTTTTTTTTTTTTCAAAACGCAACATAATGTTCATATACATGTAACATTATTACTAATCCATACATATCTTTTCAAATTCTTAACTATACGTACTCATTGTCTAGTCATATAACTATGATTTATTACATTCAAATCAGACATATACATGCCATGACCTTAAATACTCCTAAGCTGGCCTCTTAACTTCACTTTTTTCATTGCAGTCAAATCCTGATCGTTCCAAACTCTTGTAATTCACCATAACCTATGCGTAGTCCAATAACTACGTGCTAAGCACAAAATGCCTAGAGGTGGATATAATTCTAATGTTTTCCATCAGGCATATACACAGACATGCATGCACAATTTATTTCATATATAATATTACTTATCACTTATTGTAATTACTTATCGTATGTATAAATAATTCACATTTATTCTTTTTAATTCTTAATATGAGATTTGCCATAACCTACACATAATTAAATATATTAATATCTATGTACTATTAATTTCTTTATATATATATATATATATATATATATATATATATATATATATATATATATATATATATATTATGATTTCTTTCTTAGTTTCTTTAGTTACTATTTTAAAATTTATTTTTTTATTTTCATGCTTTTATTTTTAATCAGTAACATGATTAATACTATTAAATTCTATTATCGTTATGAAATTATCATTTTATTCTTCTTATTCCCATTTTTTGCCAAGTTACCATTAAGTCCTCTAATGCTCTTTTTACTTTGAGTTTATCCTTCTATTTGTCCATATTTACTATTTTGCCATTAGACTTTATCTTTTATTCTTAAGTTACCCTTTTTCACCCAAATTATTTATTTTGTCTCTATAAATTCTACTATAAGCATATTTCACTTTTTAACCTCAGTTAACATTTTATATTATATTTACTTATTTTTAGCCTCCTTTTTATTCTTTTTACTCATTTTACCCTTAATTCTTGTACAATTACCGTTTACTCCTTTTAAATCCTAGTTCTTTATGCAATTACTATTTTACTCCTTTTACCTTATCATTCATTCCATGTCAATTAATTTAATCTAAATTTTCTTATTTAACCTTGAATTATGATTTTGCTCTTAGTTACCTAATTTGCTAATTAATTATAATCATATTGTGACGCGTGTCGAACCCGATCGCTTCCCGGTGTACCTGCTTTTAGGGCGCGGGAGGGTTTGCGTCTTTGATCTTGGGCAATCATGAGATATTTTAGAATTTCCACCCAATAGAACATTGAAAAAGTTCATTTAATCCAATGAAAGTCTTTAGACACTTTTGAGGTATTTTGGAGTCACCACCCAATTTACAAGAAATTAGGAAAGTTCGTCTAATCTCAGGGTTTAAATCAGAGAAAGATTTAAAACTTCACTCTTATTAATGCATTGGTTAATTATAAATGATTTTTTTTATTTTAAAATTTCATCTCTCTTCTCACACGATCATGCATTAAAATTAAAGCGCAAACCAAGCACCAAAAGAAAGCGATAAAATAATAAAGCAAACTACTAAAATAAAACTGGGACAAAATACAATTCCCCAAAAATAAAAATGTATTAAAATCTAGGATAAAAATACAATCCCCCGAATAAAATCAAACAAAATATAAATAAATAACAAAATCAAATATATAAATAAACAATAATAAATCGGGATATTTATTTAAAATAGGAACATTGGTTCCTTCATATTCACTTAGAAAATTGAAGAGTTATTTTTAGTATTTATCGAGAAAATCGGGATGAGTGATTCCATTTTGATAAAATTAACTCTTCCTTTAAAATGAGATTTATTGGTTAAAAATTAGGAAATTGACCCTATTTTATTAAAAAAAATCTCAATTTATTAACAAAATATTTTTATAATTTTTTTAGCGTGCATAAAACGAATAATTTTATTACAAATTTCAATAAAAATGAATAAAAGCAAAATAATAAAAAATAATAAAAATGCTAAAAATGACAAGTCCAACCAAAATTGTGTCTTCAAATCTCCATGAACTCCCATTTGCCATTGAAAGTGCTCACACATAAAAAACAATAAGTATCGAAATAAAAAAGATACAAATAAAATTGATAGTAGTAACTAGCACATAACATAATAAAAATGAATTAAAATAAATAAAATAAAATAAAGTGCATTATGAGCGACAAACAAATTAAATAACATAATGAAATAAATAAATTAACATATTAATAATTCAACATACATAAAAATAATAATAATAATAATAATAATAATAATAATAATAATAATAAAAACTGATGAATAAACAAACTACTAAACAACCAAATAAATAAGGCATTAAATACATGCTTATGATAACAAAAAGACAGACACGTAAAACTCATGCAAAATACTAGAGAAAACTAAAGAAAGCCATGAAAAATGCAACTAATCAACCACCATGCAAAATCACGTAGAAAACAAACCAAAAGAAGAAAAATCATGCAAAAACACAAACCATGCAAAATAGGATTTAACAAATTGTAATAACAACAACAACAATAACAACAACAACAATAATAATAATAATAAAAGAACAATCAAGTAAACAAAAAGAAATAATAAAAAATAAAATAAAACATGTTAAAAAATGTTAAATCTATGAGCAAAATCACGCAAAACAAAAAATCGATAATGGATCTAAAAACCTACATGGTTATTAATTTATTATAAACAAAAAATAATAAAAAAAATACAAAATTGAATCCAAAATACTTACCCTCAGAGTTATCGATATGAAAAGCGATGGTCGTGAATTGTTTCCTTTTCAACAAACTATGAAAATCAAGTTAAGAAAGAAAAACTAAAGAACTCACGCTTTTTTTTTTCCTTTCTAAAAAACTCAAGAAATCTTTAAATAAAATGATAATTTTCACAATCTCAAGTAAAATGAATTGATTTCCCTCACTCACTTGTTCTTTTTCAAATCAAAAGACAAAAAAAAAATCTTAGAAGAAAATATTCAAGAAATCTTGTTGTTTTCTCTCTAAAAAAATAATCCAGAAATTTTCTCTCAAAAAATCACCAAAATTTCCCTTTTTTTTCTCTCCAAAAAACTATTTAAATCTCAGATAATAAATATAATTAATTTCTATTTAATTTTTGTAATGGAAAAACTGAAAAAAAACCCTTAAAAAATAGAAAAAACGGAACAAAAGAATGAATTTTGGCCAAAAAATGCCCTTAGGGCAGCTGGGCAGGCGAGCCAGCCCTCCCCTGGCGAGGGGCAGGCTACCAGGCCGCCCGCAGGCGCGGGGAGCCCTACCCGCTCGAGGGACGGCCTGGCAGGCAGCCCCTCACGCGCTCCCCGCACGCGAGCGCTGCTCGTGCTGCACGCGCTCCGTGCACTGGAAGCGCTGGTGCTGTGTGCCCGCTCGACTTGCCTGCATGCAAGGGGCAGCTGCCCTCGCGCCCTGGTGGCCGCAACCCGCCGAAAATTAATTTTTTTTTATCAAAACCTTTTTTTGACACAAAAAAAAAAACACTTCCGACCTTCTTTTTTTATTTTTTATTTTTAAAATATATATTTTTTATTTACTTTTCAAAAATCAATTTTGACAAGAAAATTATCACTTCCAACTTTCTTTTTCTTGTGAATAGGCATTTAGTTTTATCATTGGATAACACTGATCTGGGCTGCCTCAGGACCCGGTGTCTACAGTTATCTCCAATTTTAGGGAGGCAAATGCATGGGTGCCTAGGTGAGCCAAAATTCAGAGAAAGAAAGAGACGCATGCCTAAGGCTGCCTCCTTCTAGCTGTGTCGATAAAACCATTGCGGATTTGACTAACACCAGTTTATTGACATGTTACTTTCCCGTTGGGCTGATGCCGGATAGCTGCCCCCTGAAAAGATGATTGCTCCCTGAAGAACAGTATTGTGATCTGTATTGTGAATATTATCCTTTCAGATTGCACTGAGTCGCTGACAAGACTATGAAATGCAGTCATTCTTGAGTTTCACTGAGCTGTTATCCCGACCATACAACGAATGGTTATCCTCTTGGATTGCATCGAGTTTTTTCAGACTTACAAAATGCAGATGTTATCCTCTTAGATTGCACCGAGTCATCTCAGACTTACAAAATGCGGACGTCATCCTCTTGGATCGCACCAAGTCATCTCAAACTTACAAAATGCAGATATCATCCTCTTGGATTGCACCGAGTCATCTCAAACTTACAAAATGCAGACGTCATCCTGGATGGCACCGAGTCATCTCAGACTTACAATGCAGACATCATCCTCTTGGACTACACTGAGTCATCTCAGACTTACAAAATGTAGACATCATCCTGGATTACACCGAATCATCTTAGACTTACAAAATGCATATATTATCCTGGATTGCACCGAGTCATCTCAGACTTACAAAATAGAGACATTATCCTGGATTGCACCGAGCCGTTATCCCGACCATACAGCGATTGTTATCCTCTTGGATTGAGTTGATGAAGAGCCATTCGTCGCCGCCTTCTCATTGAAAAGACCTGTATGCCTCTTAAAAGGGCTTTGGATGATTTGCCTCTTAAGAGGACTCTAAAGGATTTAAACATGTATAGGCTTCATCTTGACCTAGTCGTCTAGCTCGGGTGAGTGCTAATGTCGAGCCGGGGCTGTCATTGACCAACTTTTGCGTATGTGGCCTTCATTTGAACTTTTCCTGCAAAGCTATGCGCACAGGAATATTTACAAGAGATTGTGTGTGTATGTGTAAAAATAATTATATGTAGATGTTTGATAAAGAATTGTATAACATACATGCAAAAATGGATAGACTGTGTCCTGGGAGGTTAAGAGTTTGTTGAAGATATGGCTTGGCTGCTCGATCATGCCCCCAAGGATCTAGAAGAGTGTCGTCCTGGCTTAGGAACTCTGGCCCATAATCTTTTCAGAGAGAACCATCCGGTGTGTATTTTGCCCCCCGATCAATGGGTATACACCTTTTGCTATGAGTTGTACAGCATTCTGCCCCCAGGATTCTGACTCATATCCTAAATTATGCACTATTTGTTGAAGGGAGATCATCCGAAATAATGCCGCCTTATCGCTCCAGGCATCGGAAGTCATTATCTTAAAGGTAGTGCGTCCTTTTTCTTTTTTTCTTTTATTTTTTCAAGGGCAGACTACCTGTTTTCAGGTTTTTATCCTGTCTTTTGGCCTAACTTTTGCTTAGAGAGCCAGTTACGGTTTTCATCTCTAACGGCCTTTTTTCTTTTTTACTTTTTTTTAATGTGTAGCTATAAGAGAAATGAAGGCTGTTATCAGAACCTCCCTTAAGGGTGATCAGCACATATTCACTTGGACACCTTCAGACGAAAATGATTAGAGAATAATCACGAGATAAATAAATAACATATTTCTTTTTAAGACAGAACTAAAAACCAATAAGAATGAAAATTGAATTCTTTTATTCATTGCAAAATTGTGTACATTTACGTATGATTTCATCATACACGATCCTCAATTGACAAGAACTCAAAAGCACATGTGTAGACACCGGGTCCTGAGTCAGCCTAGATCGAAGTTACCCAATGATGATAATTGCCTTCACAGGCTTAAAAGGTTAAAAGTGATGATTTTCTCGTCAAATTTGCATTTTAGAGTGAAAAATTAGAAAATAATAAAAATATTTAAAAAATTAATTTTGAAAAATAGGGGCTTAAAATTATAGTGTTTTTAGCCAATTTAAATTTTTTTTAAAAAAAAAAAGCTGCTGCCTGAAAAGCACGGCTGTGCTTTTGCACAGTGCGCATTGCATGCAGTGCGGGCAAAAGCACCTGTGCTTTTGCCACAGCCGCCCGAAATCACCAGTTTTGACTTTTTTCACCCTTTTTCCGATTTTTTCACCCAAAAATCCGTTTTTTATCCCATTTTTTTTGGGTTTTTGAGTTCAAATTAAATTCTAAAATATATTTTTAGATAATTAATTAATAAAACTTGATTTTATCATTAAAAATAAGAGAATTTTGTGTTAAAATAGGTTTGTTTTCCTTAATTAAATTAAGGCAACATTTTTATTTTAAAAAGACTTTATGATGAAAAATCAAGGGGAGCTTCCACACATTCTTTTAAGACCTAAAAATTTCCAGAATTCTTCTTCTTCTATTTTCTCTTCAAAAAATTTCAGATTTCTCTTTTAATTAAAAAGGTTTAATTGAAATTGAAAGATCAATTTTCAATTGTTAATTATTCCAATTAATTTCTTTGTTTTTCCTCCACAAACACAAGAAATTAATCATCACTTTGACATCAATCTCTTTTCAATTTTAAGCATACGAATCAATTCCTTTGTTTTCTCCATAAACAAAGAGAATTAATTTTATTGCTAAATTATTCTTTCAAGCAATTTTCCGGAAAATCATCACTTTTCCTTCATCAAATCCAATACTCTGAGGGTAAATATTCTAGACTCAATTTCAATTTCTATTTTATTTATATTTAATCTATTCATGTATATTTTATTGTTTTTATTGATCTATTTATTGTTTTCATCTATTCATTTGTTGTATTGATCTTACATTTGTTCCATTTAATTGTTTATATATGAATTGATTTTTATTCATGTGAATATTATTTTCTATTAATTCTTAACATGTAAATGATTTTATTGTGATTTCTAATTATTTTTAACATGCAAATAATTAACTTAAATTAATCTTTTTGCCATATAAATAGTTTATATTAATTATGAACACATCAATTAACCTTGTTCTATATCATTATTATTTTCATCATTCATTTGTTTATTAATTTTTATTATTCTTTTTATCATTGTTACATGATTTGATTATGATTTGTTTATTTATTATTTTTCACTTTTCATCATTATTTTCATCATGTGTATATTTTCATGTACTAATTAATTAACATGTTTTATTTTATTTTCATCACATCATTCAATCATTTATCACATGTAATGCATGTTTCTCATTTATTTTGGTTTGTTAACATTTTGATTCCATTATCACTCTTTTCATATCATCTTATTTTATTTTAATTTGTTATTCATTATTTTGTATGTTTAATTGGTTTAATTGATTTAATCACTAACATTATTTTATTTGTATTTTGTTTTTATGTCTAAACTCATTTTTCGCTTGGGCGTTTTTGCGAGCACATCGGGAGGTCCAAAAAGGCTCGTTTGGTTCATATATTTATTTTCTTTATTTGTAATATTTTATTTAATTTTGCCATATAATTTTCTTGTAAAATTCTTTATTTAGGCACGCTAAAAAGAAAATCACAAAAACGTTTCTATTAATTAACTTGACATTTTTTTTCTAAATAAAAGGGGACCAATGTCCTAATTTTCTCCACCCAAATAAATCATCACACCAAAACTGTTTCATAATAAATATGCATGCGAGGACCAATTTTTTCACTATTAATGAATAACCCGTTTTATGCATGTATTTCACTTTTATAAATGGGAGTTGTATTCCGCTCCTAGTGTTATTGTAATTTATTTTTGAATGCTTTATTTTGGATTTTGCTTACATTTACCGCTTTTGATATGAATGATTGCGCCTTTAATTTAAATTGTATTGTGTGAAAAGTTTATGAAACAATGAATTCAAAACTTAATTATAATATTAATCAAGGTATAAATAAATGAGAAGTCCCGAACCAGCTCTCGTCTTTGGGCTCAAGAGGCTAGAGGTTTACCCTCCAAGACACCTCTTGTGTCACAAGGCTTTAGCGTTAATCCTAGGCTCCTTAGGGCGAGAGGTTTACCTTCCAAGACCCCCTTTGGCTGGCCCAAAATGGATACTAAGCGCAGTCTTAGGCTCTCCGAGGCGAGAGAAACTTTCCCAATGTTCTATTGGGTGGCGACTCCATGAAACCTCCTTGTTGCCCAACATAGACGCACTTGCAATTTATCGCAAGCTGTCAACGGACCCACAAATGCCCCGATCGCCCACGTGCGGGCGGTTGAACGGGCGGCCGCGGGGATCCGGCGCGCGTCACAGTGGCGACTCCACTGGGGACATACTCGAGACTTCGATTCGAAAGTACCTTGATTAAAAATCATAATTGAGTTTTAATTTAAAAATTTCATCTTCTTTCAAAACTGCATTGCATCTCATTAGAGCCTTAGATCTACGTTAGTTTGGTCCCTCTTTTAGCCCCGATGCGTTCCCGAAGCACGACCCTATTTTCACTCAATTTAGGGAAGTGTTAAGGATAATCACCAGCCCAAGCCTCGTACCATCATGGTATATTAAATGGTGACCCGATCGGTCGTTACGCTCGTAATGAGCTAGGCCCGTCGGCAGGGACCATGCTTGGGTAACCCTAAAATATCATCACCCATGACCAAAGCTCATGTAATGGAAATAGTCACTTCCCCTAGGTGGTATGAACCTTAATACTATGCTTGATATGTGGATCATTATATATTGGACAAGCCCATATAATTTGATTGGTCACCTAATCAAAGGCTTTCATGCCCCGATAGGCCCATGTCCACTTGTTCGGGCTGCCTAAATACATAACGATCATAACCCATATGCTTGCACATTAGATAAGAGATGTTATGATGCCGGTTTTCCACCGAGCACCATACGCATCCATTGGGTTCCCCGCTAACCCATGGATTAAGCCCACCTAGGAAAGAGACCGCATTACCTCGTGTGTGGGAGTAATAAGGTTGGAAGGATTTACTTGCTTGCATGTGATTGTAAATATTGCATAGCTCACTATCATGCATTGTATATGTCATTCATGCATCATCCTAACAATCTAATTTTTTCAGCCATCATAGATTCATCTAAGTGGACTAGAGGTTCCGACGGTCGGCTAGTAAGGACAAATCTGCTCTTTGAGTTGCCGGAACTAGTGTCTGACTGGGATTCTGAGTCATCCTCATCAATCAGTGAAACCTTTGTAGAACCACCAATGGCAGAAGAAACCGTAGCACTGACCACTCAAGACCTAGCTAGGAGGCTAGAGGACTTCGAACGGAGAGTGCTAGACATGATGGGTGCCATGGCTGAAAGGATTGCCCATCCACCTGCTGCCCCACAGCCGCCTGCTGCTCTACAGCCACAGGCAGCCCCTCCTCGGGGGTAAGCCGAACCACCTGCTGGTGGGGAGGCTCCCTTCGTTGGAGCTGCTGCTCGTCAACCCAACAATGAGCACAGAGCCGCCGCACCCATCGAGCTAAGAGGGGAAAGGATTCATAACCCCAACGATGATTTCCTGATGGAGGAAGAAGAAGAAGAGGTGCCGATAGTCCACCAAGCTGCGAGGCCTAGAGTACCCAGAGTAGAGGATAAAGCTTTAAGAGGTATGAGACAGCAGATCAAAGCTATCACCCGCATGCTCTCGGCTGGAAAGGGGGTCAACCCAGAAGACAGAGATCTGGGGGATGAAGAGTTGCTGCCCCAAAGATTTAAGATGCCCGAGCTACCGAAATTTGATGGCACCTCTGACCCATCCACCCACATCAAGCAGTACACCTTGGTCATGAAAGGCACAGGGCTGAGCAAGAAGCAGAAGGTGGAATATTTCTGCCTTAGTCTGGTGGGCCCGGCAGTTGACTGGTACCACGGGTTGGATAGGAGGTCCAAGGAGGACTGGGACCTTTTGATCGAAGAATTCATGAAGCAGTACGACTGCAGCACTAGGATGGAGGTCACCCTAAAAGACCTCGAGCTTCTACAGCAGAAGAATGATGAGTCATTCCATGAGTACCTTACATGATGGAGAAACAAGGTCATGGAGATAAAGAGGAAGCCTGACACTGCAGACCAGATTAGGCTGTTTATCAGAAACTCATGCCCTTACTTAAGGGACTTGCTCAGTTTTAAGGGGCTCAAGGACTGGGAGTCGCTTAAGGATATCGCTATAGAAGCTGAGGCGGCTTACCTGGCAAAGAAGGCAAGCCAAAATAACTTTGCTGGGAAAGGCTATGGGAACCAGTCGGGATTCAAATCAGGAGGTGCCGGGAGCAGCAACGGTAGGACGGCAGAGGTCTCAGCTACTGGAGTTGGGCAGGGTCAGAGATACTACTCCAACTTAGGCCGCTCTCTATCTTGGGTGCTGGAGAGACTAATGAAGGAAGGCAAGTTGCAGCCATTGCCACCCAGACCAGCCTTGAGTCAGGTACAGCCGGGACATAGAGGTGATCAGTACTGCGCTTACCACCAGCACACAGGCCATTTGACTGACCATTGCCGAATTTTGAGAAACAAAATCCAGGATCTCATTGACACCAATCAGATCGCAGATCCTGAGAAGAGAGAGAAAAAGAAGAGAGCAGATTATAATGCAGTCCCTCCACCGCGAACACGATCGTGTCTTGTGGCCCACTAGTGATATTGCTTTTAGATGCTGAAATTCTTTTTATTTCTAGAACATTTTATGTTACAATTTTCGGTTTTTAATGAAGAGAACAATTTTTGCTTATTTGGATAATGTTTCTATTGATTTCATTTTGCATGATCATAACACATTTACTTTGGCATTAATTCAAATAATATGACTGCAGTTAATCTCGAAAACTTTGGGGAACCCAAAGAAAATTTTGATAGCATCTGATATAGCTCCTGTAGAGAGGAAAAAAAATAATAAAAAGAAAAACTGGTTGCAACTAGGGGACTGGATGGAAACTCACTAAGAGCACTAGAACCTTTCTGATTACCCGTCAAAGCGATCCCTGGATAAGACGGAACCTAGAAAATGATTTAGGCAACCTTTTCTTTGTATAGCTCTCTAAATGACCATTCCCTACCCTTATTCACAATCGCTTGCTAGCCCATTGAGCCTTTATGTGGGTATGCTAAATGCGTGCCAATTTTGTTGTTACACATGTTAAAACTATCCTATCGCCTAAAATGATTTTGGCTTCCCCTTAGAAGAGTGGCCTCTCTAGCAGGGATGGATGAACATTTTAACAATCAACAATTTCTTTGTGGGTTATCAAAATTGCCTTGGTAAGGATGAGTTTACAATTTGAGAAGAGGGTTTCAGTCATGCGCCAAAGACATGAGCTCCTAAAAAAAAAAAAAGTAGAGCTCAAAATAATAACCACTTGACGAGTTTTGATGATTACCTTTTTAACTATCAATCTGATCTTAAATGAGCTAAAATGTTATCAAATCCAAATTCAAGAATACCTTTGTATATACAACTGAGCTGAGAATGGTTCATCCACCAGTCGAGAAAATTTTGCGGCCATTTTTCTTTAGCGACCTGATCCTCCTTTGATAGCCATCTACCTAAGCCTAACATTACAACCAAAGTAAGACCTTTTGATTCTTGGTTCAGTCTTATCCAATTAGCGAAGATGACCTTCTAATAAGGTTTGGTACGTAAGAAGAGGCATATGGTGTTTCTTGAGCTTAAAGCGAGGAGCCACGAGTGCATTCATGCATTCGAGTTAAGTCTCATCCCCAAAGTTGCATCTAGAATTCGCATTCAAAGAAAAAGATTAAGAGATGAGAGAAAATCTTTAATCATAAAACCCGAGAGGGCTGATTGATAACAGGAGTTTGATGCTTTCAAGATCTATCTCGAGATTAGCTAAAGTCTTGTATTTTTTAAAGTCAATGCCAAAATAATGATCATGTTTAATGAAATCAAATTGAAACACATGCATTTATGCAATGATGTGATCAGAGTATTGTACCCTGTGTGACCAAAGTCGCCTATTGTCAAGCGCTTCAGCCGATTCATCCTGTTATCAGATGTGCAAAATCAAGCTCATGCAACCATGTCCTAAGACTCCCTAAAGATTCTTGCCAACAACTTCAGCAATCTTCAAAAAAAAAAAAAAGAGAAAAGAGCCGTTAGAGTGAAAACCGTAACTGGCGCTCTAAGCAAAAACTAGGCAAAAGGATAGGGTGAAAACCTGAAAACAGGCAGTCTGTCCTTCAAAAAAAAAATAAGAAAGAGAAAAGCCGCTGGATTGGGTTGGGTCCATTCCAGGCAAAAAATAAGGCACAGGGTTATGTGAAAATCCACAAAGGACACATCTCCCACTAAGAAAAGTTAGTGTGAAAATCCACAACGGACGCACTACCTTCAAATAATAACTACAGGTACCGGATGAGAATCTCGCAATCCCGAAGGGCATGAAATTCAAAAGCAGCTTAAAGGGCATCGATCCTATTGCAAATTGCAGCTAGCCCGGCTATCATCTCCAAGTCCACATAGATGAATTTTTATCCTGCATTCCTGCATTACTCATGCATTTCACTTGCATACTCACTATTTTTCCTGTATATTTTAGTTTTCCTATTTTGCAGAAAGAGAGATTTGATGCGAACACCGACTAAAGCCGAGTGACGACATCAGTCCAAACAATCAATGAACCGAAGACCTCTCAGGGGGCAATCAACCGAAGACCTCTCAGGGGGCAATAAATCGAAGACCTCTCAGGGGGCAATCAACCAAAGACCTCTCAGGGAACAGCAAATCGAAGACCTCTCAGGGGGCAATGAATCGAAGACCTCTCAGGGGGTAAACGATCAATGAACTGAAGACCTCTCAGAGGCAAATGATCAATGAACCGAAGACCTCTCAGGGGGCAAACGAGCAATAAACCGAAGACCTCTCAGGGGGCAATGAATTGAAGACCTCTCAGGGGGCAATGAACCGAAGACCTCTCAGGGGGCAAACGATCAATGAACGGAAGACCTCTCAGGGGGCAAACGATCAATGAACTGAAGACCTCTCAGGGGGCAATCAACCAAAGACTTCTCAGGGAGTAGCAAACTGAAGACCTCTCAGGGGGCAAATGATCAATGAACCGAAGACCTCTCAGGGGGCAAACGATCAATGAACCGAAGACCACTCAGGGGGCAATGAACTGAAAACCTCTCGGGGGGCAAATGATCGATGAACCGAAGACCTCTCAGGGGGCAATCAACCGAAGGGCTCACAGATAGCACCGCTTCAACAAACGAAAACACACCATGATAATAACCACCATCTCAGAATTCTCCAGTTCGGAAAGATGGCTGACTCAGGTACTTGTCTCTTTCCTTTTCTGCTTTGAGTTTAGGCTCACCTAGACACTGGTGCACTAGAATCCCCTAAACTGGGGGCAACTGTAAACACCGGGTCCTGAGTCAGCCTAGATCGAAGTTACCCAATGATGATAATTGCCTTCACAGGCTTAAAAGGTTAAAAGTGATGATTTTCTCGTCAAATTTGCATTTTAGAGTGAAAAATTAGAAAATAATAAAAATATTTAAAAAATTAATTTTGAAAAATAGGGGCTTAAAATTATAGTGTTTTTAGTCAATTTAAAATTTTTAAAAAAAAAAAGCTGCTGCCTGAAAAGCACGGCTGTGCTTTTGCGCATTGCGCGCAAAAGCACAGCTGTGCTTTTGCCACAGCCGTCCGAAATCACCAGTTTTGACTTTTTTCACCATTTTTTCGATTTTTTCACCCAAAAATCCGTTTTTTACCCCTTTTTTTTTTGGGTTTTTGAGTTCAAATTAAATTCTAAAATATTTTTTTAGATAATTAATTAATAAAACTTGATTTTATCATTAAAAATAAGAGAATTTTGTGTTAAAATAGGTTTGTTTTCCTTAATTAAATTAGGGCAACCTTTTTATTTTAAAAAGACTTTATGATGAAAAATCAAGGGGAGCCTCCACACATTCTTTTTAGAACTAAAAATTTTCAGAATTCTTCTTCTTCTATTTTCTCTTTAAAAAATTTCAGATTTCTCTTTTAATTAAAAAGGTTTAATTGAAATTGAAAGATCAATTTTCAATTGTTAATTATTCCAATTAATTTCTTTGTTTTTCCTCCACAAACACAAGAAATTAATCATCACTTTGACATCAATCTCTTTTCAATTTTAAGCATACGAATCAATTCATTTGTTTTCTCCATAAACAAAGAGAATTAATTTTATTGTTAAATTATTCTTTCAAGCAATTTTCCGGAAAATCATCACTTTTCCTTCATCAAATCCAATACTCTGAGGGTAAATATTCTAGACTCAATTTCAATTTCTATTTTATTTATATTTAATCTATTCATGTATATTTTATTGTTTTTATTGATCTATTTATTGTTTTCATCTATTCATTTGTTGTATTGATCTTACATTTGTTCCATTTAATTGTTTATATATGAATTGATTTTTATTCATGTGAATATTATTTTCTATTAATTCTTAACATGTAAATGATTTTATTGTGATTTCTAATTATTTTTAACATGCAAATAATTAACTTAAATTAATCTTTTTGCCATATAAATAGTTTATATTAATTATGAACACATCAATTAACCTTGTTCTATATCATTATTGTTTTCATCATTCATTTGTTTATTAATTTTTATTATTCTTTTTATCATTGTTACATGATTTGATTATGATTTGTTTATTTATTATTTTTCACTTTTCATCATTATT
Organism: Excoecaria cochinchinensis; assembly: GCA_947683425.1. Classification (NCBI taxonomy): domain Eukaryota; kingdom Viridiplantae; phylum Streptophyta; class Magnoliopsida; order Malpighiales; family Euphorbiaceae; genus Excoecaria; species Excoecaria cochinchinensis. The sequence continues at coordinate 180,143 of CANTUQ010000025.1, forward strand.
TTCATCATGTGTATATTTTCATGTACTAATTAATTAACATGTTTTATTTTATTTTCATCACATCATTCAATCATTTATCACATGTAATGCATGTTTCTCATTTATTTTGGTTTGTTAACATTTTGATTCCATTATCACTCTTTTCATATCATCTTATTTTATTTTAATTTGTTATTCATTATTTTGTATGTTTAATTGGTTTAATTGATTTAATCACTAACATTATTTTATTTGTATTTTGTTTTTATGTCTAAACTCATTTTTCGCTTGGGCGTTTTTGCGAGCACATCGGGAGGTCCAAAAAGGCTCGTTTGGTTCATATATTTATTTTCTTTATTTGTAATATTTTATTTAATTTTGCCATATAATTTTCTTGTAAAATTCTTTATTTAGGCACGCTAAAAAGAAAATCACAAAAACGTTTCTATTAATTAACTTGACATTTTTTTTCTAAATAAAAGGGGACCAATGTCCTAATTTTCTCCACCCAAATAAATCATCACACCAAAACTGTTTCATAATAAATATGCATGCGAGGACCAATTTTTTCACTATTAATGAATAACCCGTTTTATGCATGTATTTCACTTTTATAAATGGGAGTTGTATTCCGCTCCTAGTGTTATTGTAATTTATTTTTGAATGCTTTATTTTGGATTTTGCTTACATTTACCGCTTTTGATATGAATAATTGCTCCTTTAATTTAAATTGTATTGTGTGGAAAGTTGATGAAACAATGAATTCAAAACTTAATTATAATATTAATCAAGGTATAAATAAATGAGAAGTCCCGAACCAGCTCTGGTCTTTGGGCTCAAGAGGTTAGAGGTTTACCCTCCAAGACACCTCTTGTGTCACGAGGCTTTAGCGTTAATCCTAGGCTCCTTAGGGCGAGAGGTTTACCTTCCAAGACCCCCTTTGGCTGGCCCAAAATGGATACTAAGCGCAGTCTTAGGCTCTCCGAGGCGAGAGAAACTTTCCCAATGTTCTATTGGGTGGCGACTCCATGAAACCTCCTTGTTGCCCAACATAGACGCACTTGCGATTTATCGCAAGCTGTCAACGGACCCACAAATGCCCCGATCGCGGTCGAACGGGCGGCCACGTGGATCCGGCGCGCGTCACAACATGACTGCACCTAATCTCGGAATAGACCTTGTAAGCATCAAACTCTTATTATCAATCGGCCCTCTCGAGTTTTCTCGATTGAAAATTTTCTCTCAGCCCTTTATTTTTGCCCAGGGTGCCTTTTTTTAATTTTCACCTTGACAGGGTGCCCAATTTTAGTAAGGCTGCATTTTTTCGGTTTTCGACCCGCGGGACATTTATTATCTTATTTTGATTTTTGGTCTTTAGCCATGGAATCTTTTTACTATGTATGCATTGACTAGGTCTTTAAATTCATTCCAATCGCTGTCTGCTAAAATCGCTGCTCCTTTCATTAGCAACTTTTTTAGCACAAAAGGACCTTCTCAGGTTGGCCTGAATTTTTCCTGGATGTCTGGTACCCCTGACCTGATCATCTTGAAAACCAAATCCCCTTCTTTTAAAGGGTATTTTCTCACCTTCTTGCTAAACGACCGAGCTAGCCTCTTCTGATAAACCTGGTTGTGATAATACGCTCGCAACCTATCTTCATCGAATAGATTCAACTGCAGTAATCGCTATTTTGTCTATTCTGCCTTTGGAATCTCAACTTTCATGACCACTCTTAAAGATTTCAACTGGCAAAACTCCTTTGGTTCCATATACCAGAGAAAATAGCGTTGCTTCCGTAGAGGTTTTGACTGTGGTCCTATAACCCCAAAGTGCAAAAGGTAGCTTTTTTGCCCAGTCTTTATAGCTCTGAACCATCTTGGCCAAAATTCTTTTAACGTTCTTATTTATTGCTTCAACCGCTCCATTAGCTTGAGGTCAGTAAGGAGAAGACTTGTGATGCTAGATTCCATATCTCTGAAGCATCTGTTTAGTTTCTGCTAAGAATTATACCCTATTATCAGACACAATATGATGCGGGAGGCCATATCTGCATATCAAATTATGTTCGATGAACCTGGCCATGTCTCTAGCATCAACCTTTTTAAAAGATTCAGCTTCGACCCATTGAGTGAAGTAATCAATGACAAATATAATGAACCTGTGCCCATTAGAAGCTGTAGGACGTATCACACCTAAGATATCTATTCCCTAAGCTGCAAATGGCCATAGAAACGTCAAATTATATATCTCTAAAACTGGCACATGTCTCAAATTCGCTTATTGTTCGCATAACTGGTATTGCTTCACATATTTTGAACAATCCGTATCCATCGTGAGCCAACAGAATCCTTGGCGCATGATCTTCTTTGCTAAAGCTAAGCCATTTATGTGAGCTCCACAGATTCCGGCATGAACCTCCTCCATAATGATCGAAATTCGGCAAGTGCACCGAATCAGCAAGTAGTAAAGCGAGTAATATTATGACCCGCGAATATCGAACCTAAGGGAAAGGAAATTAAGAGTTAATTTGTTAAAATTATGCTAAAGAATATCCCAAGTTTTTGTATGAGTTTTTGGTTTAAAGAAATTAAACTATGAAATTACTAAATCAAGCACATCTGCAGGTCATGACCACTAGGAGCTTGTATATGATCTTTTTGTATAAGATAGAGTTTCTTATGTTTTGAGTAACATCATTATATATATATAAAAGTATAGTAATGAAGAGTAAATGTTATTATATTATATATGTACGGAAGATGTATATAAATTAAGTATAAAGCTTTTGTAATATGTATAGTTTATATATTATAATAGTAGCATGTTTGGCCTAAGATATTCTAATTATTTTCTTATATTGCTTCCGCTTTTGAGTATGAATGATGTATGCGTTTGTGTGTTTGGCACGTGGCGCCTCAATCATCGTTCCCGAGGGTATCGGGGTGTTACAGAGAAGGCTTCCTTCGGAACGTTGTTCATAAAACTTCCACCCGAGGATGCATCCAAGAAAGATCGAGTTGTCGAATTGACACTTGCATAAAATGTAGACATTAGTTGATGCATAGCAATTTCATGATGAGGGCAACTTCTCAAGAGTCTTTTGAATCTCTCCTATGCCTCATGAAATGATTTCTCATACAGTTGCTGGAAATTATAGATATGGTTTCTTATGTTGGCCATCTTTGTTGGTGGGAAAAACCTCACTAAAAACCTGTCTTGCAATTGCTCCCAAGATCTTATAGACTGGTTTGGCAACATCTGCAGCCATTCCCGTGCTTTTCCCAAAAGTGTGAATGGAAACAGCTTAAGTCGAATAGCATCCATTGAAACATTTGGTATTTGAATTGTGTCGCTAATCTCCAAGAAAATATCCAAATGTTGCGCTGGATCTTCACTGTCTAACCCTGAGAATTGATTCCTTTATACCATAGTGATTATAGCTGGTTTAAGCTCAAAATAGTTGGCTTGAGGTAGTCGGATAGTTCTTTGATCCTCATTCTATCGTGGGGTGGCATATTCTCTAATGGTTCTTGGCCTAGGATCACCCCCTTACATTCTGTTCTTGCCTCCCTCTTTGTTGTTCCTTGAGTGGCACATCGTTACTAGGTGGATCAATAATCATATTTCGATTCGCTCTATTCTCCCTCCTTCTACGATGAAAAGTCCGCTCGATTTCAGGGTCAAATGGTAGTAATTGTTGAAGTCTCAATCTGCTCATACACCATTAGCACCTGAAAAGAATAGAAAAACAAAAAATTAACAAAATATAAACACATAAATCTAACAAACAAAATCTTAAAAACGGCACCAAAAACTTGATCAAAATTCAGTAAATGTACAGAATTGGCAAGTAGTAAAGCGAGTAATATTATGACCCACGAATATCGAACCCAAGGGAAAGGAAATTAAGAGTTAATTTATTAAAATTATTCTAAAAAATATCCCAAGTTTTTGTATGAGTTTTTGGTTTAAAGAAATTAAACTATGAAATTACTAAATCGAGCAACTACAAATAAAGCAAAACTAATAAAACTGTGATCAAATTAATTAAAAGCCTTGCTAAGGAATACCTATTTTCCCCAATAATACCACGCAAATACTCTAACTAAACAATCACATATGCAAATTCAATAAACAACCTAGCCTACACCCTAGCCTATCTTCCGGATTCAGCTTCTCTAAAATATGCACCTACCATTCCAGATTCAGCACATAAATTAGCTTCACACACGTCTTAAGTCCTAAGCTTAGATAATCCTACCATTCCGGATTCAGACATCTAAACCCATCTATCCCCTTCCATTTTGAACCTATTAAAACAGATAACCATAGGTTTAACTGCCATTTCGGATTCATTAAACCAACAGAAAACTAACAAAAATAGAACAGAGCATATGTAAGTTGAATGAATGAAATACAATCAAAAGATCGTTATACCGAATCAATCCTTAAATTTGCATTAGAATCAATCACATACAGATAGACTTAGAGAAGATAAAACTGAAGCATATGAAGAAATTAATCCAAATAGAGCATTTACATGGTTACTGGAGATTCAAGGCATTCCTTAACAAGAAAAAGAACTACTCACTCATTACTGAAATAAAAACTAAAATAGATAAAGAGAAGTTGATATTACCAATTTTAAATCTAAAAATGAAGTTCTTACAAGAGTATATGGATGTTCTTCAATCTAACTCAGCTATTACAACTTTAAATGTAAAGATAGCTATAGAATCTAAAGCAGTAAGTGTATTGAAATTAGTAAAACCTAAGTGTTTTTGTTCTAAGAATGAAACCTTAGATCTAGATTATAGAGAAAACTGAATACAAACAAAAGTTGTTAGAAAGAAAAATCCAGATCCCCCAATTTTCGCAATTCCCACTATATATAACAGTCAAGGTTACACGGCGGTATGACAATTCCTTACCGCCGTGTAAAGTACGTTTCAATCTGAGGAAGAAAAATTACACGGCAGTATAAAAATCCTTATTGCAGTGTAATTAGCTACTGGACTAAAACCTTAAAAGGCATTCTCAGTTTACACGGCGGTATGACAATTCCTTACCGCCGTGTAAATAGCTACTGGACAACCACTTGATTTCCTCTTATTTACACGGTGGTAAGGTGATTTCTGCCCACCATGTAAAATTCCTTAAATTTCCTGAAAATGCAATTACACAACGGTATAACATTCCTTACCGCCGTGTGACATTCCATGCATGCGCTTTCTGACTTTTTGTGGCTACACGGCAGTATGAAATTACTTACAGCCGTGTAAAGTACCTGAAAACTGCTAAAAACACAATAAAAGCTCAATTTAGTCCTTTTTAAAGATCTACAATTAGTTTAAGCAAAAACAACCTAAAATAATAACTACAAAGCTCAAAAGTAACCTAAAAATTGACATAAACATAGCATAGATTTGAACTTATCAACTACCCCACACTTAACTTTTGCTCGGCCTCTAGTAAAATACCTTATCAATTCTAACTTTCTCAATTTTAAAACAAGAACACAGAAATTTAGAACACCCTGAAAACACTTAGCAAATTCCACTTGAGATAAATTTTACTCAAACAAGATCCAAAAGTAGATAATATAAATAAATTTATAGTGTGCGTACGCAAAGGCCAAAACCTCAATCCCAAGTGCATTCTCAAGTACTTCACATAGGGCAACAACCTCTCTTCTTTAACTGACTACTCCCCCTTTGATTTGATGGATTATTATTCCACATCACTGGTTGATTCTTCTTGAGAAGCTTGAAGATTGACTCACATATCGAAACTAGCTTGGCAATAAACCGGCTAATGTACTGAAGCTTTCCCAAGAAACTTCTAACTTCTTTCTCATTCTGAGGCACCGGCATCTCTCTAATTGCTCTGACCTTATTAGGATCCACTTCAATTCTTCTCTGACTCACCATATGGCCTAACAGCTTACCCGAGGTAACTCCAAAAATACATTTCTAGGGATTGAGGCACATATTATACTTATTGATCCTTTGAAAAAACTTTTACAAAGCCTCAAAATGACCTTCTTTAGTAGCTAACTTGATCATCATGTCATCTACATACACCTCTACCTCCTTGTGGATCAAGTTATTGAGAACTTTGGTGGCCATTCTTTGATACGTTGCTCTTGCATTCTTTAACCCGAAAGGCATAACTCGGTAGGCAAATGTGCCCCACTCAGTGATGAAAGCCTTTTTAATTCGATCTACGATCTTGTTGAGGATTTGATTGTACCCTGCATGCCCGTCCATAAAACTATACATCATGCAAGCAGCTGCACTATCTACCAACACATCAATATAAGGCAAAGGGAAATCGTCTTTCTGGCAAGTTTTGTTTAGATCCTGATAGTCCACACACACTCTAACCTTTCCGTCCTTTTTAGCCACAGGAACTATATTAGACAACCAAGTCGGGTATTGAACCTCTATTAGAAACTTAGCCTCAATCTGCTTATGGATCTCTTCTTTCACCTTTTGCGCCCATTCTGGTCTAAGTCTTTTGAGCTTTTGCTTGACTGGTTTACACTCTGGGTAAGTTGGAATGGTATGTTCGGTGATGTCTCGATCAATTCCCGGCATGTCCTCGTAGGTCCAGGCAAAGACTCTTTCATATTTTTTCAAATTCTCTCATTTTTAACCTCTCCTTAGGAGTTATGTCTGATGCTATCAAAATTTCCTTTGTCTGGGTAAGTTGGAATGGTATGTTCGGCGACGTCTCGATTAATTCTCAGCATGTCCTCATAGGTTCAGGCAAAGACTCTTTTGTATTTTTTCAAGATTCTCTCAAATTTTAACCTCTCCCCAGGAGTTATGTCTGATGTTATCAAAATTTGCTTTGGGTTCTCCAAAGTTTTGAGATTAAATACAGTTGTACTAGTTGAGTTAATGTTAAAAATGAATGCATCATATTTATGATTGTGCGAAATGAAACCATCAGAAACATCACACAAGTAAGCAAAGTTATTCATCTCATTAATATAATTATAATCAATATTGTCATTATTAAAAAGTTCTGGCATAAAAAGATTATCTAAATAACTATTGGCTTCACTCTTCATCGATGCCGATATTGCAGCCGACTGTACTTTGGCTTCTTGGCTTTGTGGAGGCTTTTCAACTACCTTCGATGAAATCTTCAAGTCTTGAATCTTTAAATTTGGCTCTGTCGCTTCACCCACCATCTTCTCTTTCCCCTTTAACCTGGTGGCTCTGGCCCATCCTTGTCCCAAACACTGCATTGAATCATGATCGCTTCATCCCAGAAGTCCACAGATTTGATAACTCCAATATTCTAGTCGAATACATCATTGAAGATTTCAAAACCTGGTATGATCTTTCCACCTACCCACTGAGGCTCTTCTTCTCCAGTGTAAGCATAAACTGAGGATGCGGGAATAAAACTCTCTGAAATGTGAGGGATTTTCTCTGACATCTTCTCCTTGCCACGCTCACCTACGTAGCCTAATCCCTTTCGATCCTTCTAGCCTTTTGTAGTGACAACTGACTGTAGCCCTTGCAAATTCTTGCATAAACCAGCCCTTGGGAGAAAGTGCATCTTCTTTAACATATTCACTACTTGAGGGCTATCTGCTGAACCCTCCTCTTCTCCAATCACCGATATATGAAAGCCACCGAATAGATCCCTAAGGCAGACACTTGATTTTCTCTTGTAGCTTTAACAGTTACCACCTCCACTTCATGTGGTATCTTGATCATTTGGTGCAAGGTAGACTGTAACACCCCGAATACACCCTAGTCGGATCAAGATAAGTTTAGGTGTAACGAAAACCGAATGTGATCGAAATAGGGACGGAAGTGTTAAAAATGACGCAACCGTCATTAATTTAAAAGTTTCAGTGGGTTTCGATAAATTGGACAGTTATATCGTTGTGTCTTAAACAATATGAAAATAATTATTTTGGTGATTAAAAATGTGTAATCGGATGAAGGAAGTGATTAATTGTAGTAAAAGAATGTGACTAGTTTTATTTGTGTAAGGTAGGGGTATTTCGGTCATTTTGTAATTAAGGATTAAATTGATTGAATTAGTTAATTAAGTGGGCTAATGTATGTAATAGAAAAGTGAAATGCCAATTGAGGGAAAGGAAGTAAGGAAAGGGATTAAAAGAGATGTTTGACATAAAATCAACTTTGGACCAATGAAGTGGTGACATGTGGCACTTGGGATTAGGATGAAGTTATGGCCATAATTAAGCAATTTTGACTTCATTTTTAGGCCATTCTTGGCCGGCCAAGTGAGGAAAAGAGAGAGAGAGAGAGAGAGAGCCCAACCTCCTCCTTCCTCACGCCAATCCCCTAATTCAAGTGCCTAAATCAAGTTAAATAGGTAAGTTGTGTAATTGTATCTCTTCTTCTTCTTCTTTACTTGTAAGTTTCAGAATTTATATAGAAATTACGGTTATTAGATATGCTAACATGTAATTTCATGGGTTTTGATGAGGAAATTGGATGATTGTGATCATGAAAAAAATATGGGAGTAGAGGAGTGCAACTAATTGAACTAAAAGGAGCAAAGGAAGTGAGGTTTGGAAACTAATTTGATTTGATGTGTTTTGATGATAAATAATATGATTTGAGATGTATTTGAATGATATGTGTTGAATCTATGATGTTGATAGTGAGTGTTGGCTTTAGATTGTTAAAATTGTGCATGTGAGTAGGATTTGATGAAAATTGTGTTAAGAAATACTTGACCTTTCTTCGGTTATTAGGTTATATCTAGAGTTTTAGAACTCCAAATGGTATGAAAAAAGTACCGTTTGAAAGCTAAGACATATTCCTACAAATGTCTTAGAAATAAGCTTGAGCAAATTCTAGCTCTAACTATCTCAAAAGTGGTCATGAAGTAGAGCTATCTTCCCTGGCCGGGTTCAGGGGAGCAGTGTATATTGTTTTGTTCATATCTGGAGATTTAGGTGTCCAAATGAACTGAAATTTGTTTTATATGAAAGATAACATCCTAAGTATCATTTGTTAAGAAGGATGTTTGGCCTAAAAATGAGGTTTATATGTCGGTTTAGGCTATTGAAGTTTGAAATTGGAAAGGAGTTAAAACATTTGCCCAGTGTCACCACCTCAGGTGGTGAAACAATCTGTCACACCCTTAGATGGTGAAATAATCTGTCACACCCTCACATGGTGATTTCTACCCAGTGTCACCACCTCAGGTGGTGAAATAGGCTGTCACTCAAAGTATCACAGCCTTAGGTGGTGAAATATTCTGGTTGCTTTCTTTCAACATTTAACACTCTTTTTGAATCTCTAAAGCTTCCAATGGATATTTCTTTTAACTCCTAACCCATTAATCATTGAAGATTAATAAAATTAACCTAAAATTCACCTAAAAATAATCCATAGAACCTATTAGCAAAAGTAACAATACATATAATTATGTGAAGAATAGTAATGGAATGATAAATATATGTGTTTGAGCTCGATGTTAAACTCAAGTGATGTGTATATGCCTATGACATAGTGATTCTTGAACTTAACTAAGTATGTAATTAATGACCATGAACACGTAAACTTGAGAAGTGTAATGTGTACGTAAGCGAAGTAAATAGTTGATGTGTTAAGTGCATGTGTAAAAGAGAATGTGATCATGGATGGTATATGTGTTATGAAAATTGATCAATGTGAAATGGATAACATAATTAAATAACTTAAGCCTGCGAGTCAAGTAGTGGATAGATAGGCATGCCTATAGGGTCAAGTGCTGCAGCCCAATGCGTTTAATGTATCTGATTCCTTGGGAATCACAATGCGATTACAATGCGTATAATTCTTGCTGGATTTTATTATATTTGAAATGATATTACTGTACCTGAGGGTACCAATGCGTAAATATCATAGTACCTCGGTGGTACCAATGCGAAACCCATTATCCGCGTCTTTGAATTGCAGGCAACTTAATAAATGGAAATAATAATAATACAACCATTATGTATGTTGTATTCTGGAATTATGAGATGGGTTGCTTAATGCTCTATGTATATGCGAATGCTAAATGAATCATGACATGCCTAAAATGGTACTTAATGTGATATGGTCAGTTAAGTATGATCTTTTGCGTATAATGTATGATGTTCTATTTGTGTGATGTATTACTTGTTATGTGTATGTGTTTCCCACTAAGCTTTATGCTTAGCACGGATTTTCTTTTAATCCGTGTAGGTACTATTGATCGGGTCTTTCAAGAGTCTTTCCGCAGCAGTCCAGGCCAATGTAAGCTTATGAAGAGTTATTAGAGTAGGATTTGTATCATCTTCGGAATTTATGCAAGATTTACAATTTTAAATTATAAGTTTTGTAAAAGTGATATTGGTTATGTAAAAGATCTGTCTATAGTAAATCCTGAAGAAGTTTACTTTATAATGTGAATTTATAATGAATTTATAGTTAATTATAATGTGTTTTTTTTTTAAAATGAAAGAAATTTTATAACCCATATTTTAGCTTAAAGGTTTATAAGTTTTACATGTTTGTTCGGTAATGCCCTTGACCGTCGTCGTGAACCACCGGTTCACGGTATAGTTTACTACATACGGGTAAGGGGTGTTACATTTAGTGGTATCAGAGCATAGGTTTAGTCGGTTCTGGACGACTAGAGTTTAGAGTTCAGTCTATATAGTTTTTGCATTGGCCAATGCGGAGGTTTTATTTTGTATAAGTGTTGTGGTAAGAGTGGATAGACGTTGATGAACATTAGACATGTGCATTTGTCTCCAGTGATAGGAAGCTGACAGAATGTACATTGAATGTAACAAAGTTGAGTGAGTGTAATAAGGAATTAGTTCTTCAACTGGAAAAAAAAAAAGAGAAGAAGAAAAGAAAGAAAGAGAGAGTGAAGGATCACGGAATGTGTATAAGAATGAGTAAGAAATCTGTGCTTATAGAATTGGTGGGTTTGACCCTTCTTTGTTAATGAACGAAGGTATGGAATGTGGTAACTTTTCAACATATTGTGGAAAGGAATGGAACTGTATTTGATTAGTTTGACTTGTTGGCTATAGATCTGAACTTGCTTATAAGAGTGAATAAAAATGTAAACTTTTGTGCAAGATAGTCAAATAGTAAATACTATAAAATCTATGTGATGTTTCAGAAGTGATGGCCAATCGTAATTAGTGATCCTGGTAATCTAGAGGGAACTGTTATAATTATTTTGGTAAAGAAAAGAGTTTAGTGAATGTGAGAGAGTCTGTATTTAAAGGACGCTATGTTTTATGAGGAAAGAGTTAAGTGAAAAGATTGACATGATAATCATAAGACAAAGGTATATATATAAAGATATATGATGAATTGAATATTGGGAATATGTGTATGTCATGATTGTATTGAAGTTGAGTAACGAATAATTCGATGGAGAGGGTTATATGTACATATGATTTGATAAGGTGAATTGAAAATGACATTTGGGATGCGATAGTGATAGAATGCGAACAATCTGTAATTTAAAATTTTGGAGATGCTTATGTTGTAAGAAGGATTTTCTGATATATGTAATGATACTAGTAAGAATGATTTGGATTGTATGATGATTATGCAATGTGGCATATCGTGACAATGACCGTTGATATTACTATTAACGAGACAACTTCTTATTTGGATAACAATGTCGATGATTCTCAAACAGATTACTATTGTTTCTAGATAATAACCATTGGTAACAAGGAACAATCAGAAGTGTAAGTAAACATTAAAGAGCTTTATAAATTATACTATATGACAGGAAGTAATAAGATGGGGTATGTGAGAAGCAAAGTGTGCATATTATATAATGGTATAATGTAAGTGTGTGTGAATTTTAGTGATAAAGTTTTGATATTCAGAAAATCGGATATAAGTGAATTTCGAGGACGAAATTCTTTTAAGGAGGGTAGATTTGTAACACCCCGAATACACCCTAGTCGGATCAAGATAAGTTTAGGTGTAACGAAAACCGAATGTGATCGAAATAGGGACGGAAGTGTTAAAAATGACGCAACCGTCATTAATTTAAAAGTTTCAGTGGGTTTCGATAAATTGGACAGTTATATCGTTGTGTCTTAAACAATATGAAAATAATTATTTTGGTGATTAAAAATGTGTAATCGGATGAAGGAAGTGATTAATTGTAGTAAAAGAATGTGACTAGTTTTATTTGTGTAAGGTAGGGGTATTTCGGTCATTTTGTAATTAAGGATTAAATTGATTGAATTAGTTAATTAAGTGGGCTAATGTATGTAATAGAAAAGTGAAATGCCAATTGAGGGAAAGGAAGTAAGGAAAGGGATTAAAAGAGATGTTTGACATAAATATCAACTTTGGACCAATGAAGTGGTGACATGTGGCACTTGGGATTAGGATGAAGTTATGGCCATAATTAAGCAATTTTGACTTCATTTTTAGGCCATTCTTGGCCGGCCAAGTGAGGAAAAGAGAGAGAGAGAGAGAGAGAGAGAGAGAGCCCAACCTCCTCCTTCCTCACGCCAATCCCCTAATTCAAGTGCCTAAATCAAGTTAAATAGGTAAGTTGTGTAATTGTATCTCTTCTTCTTCTTCTTTACTTGTAAGTTTCAGAATTTATATAGAAATTACGGTTATTAGATATGCTAACATGTAATTTCATGGGTTTTGATGAGGAAATTGGATGATTGTGATCATGAAAAAAATATGGGAGTAGAGGAGTGCAACTAATTGAACTAAAAGGAGCAAAGGAAGTGAGGTTTGGAAACTAATTTGATTTGATGTGTTTTGATGATAAATAATATGATTTGAGATGTATTTGAATGATATGTGTTGAATCTATGATGTTGATAGTGAGTGTTGGCTTTAGATTGTTAAAATTGTGCATGTGAGTAGGATTTGATGAAAATTGTGTTAAGAAATACTTGACCTTTCTTCGGTTATTAGGTTATATCTAGAGTTTTAGAACTCCAAATGGTATGAAAAAAGTACCGTTTGAAAGCTAAGACATATTCCTACAAATGTCTTAGAAATAAGCTTGAGCAAATTCTAGCTCTAACTATCTCAAAAGTGGTCATGAAGTAGAGCTATCTTCCCTGGCCGGGTTCAGGGGAGCAGTGTATATTGTTTTGTTCATATCTGGAGATTTAGGTGTCCAAATGAACTGAAATTTGTTTTATATGAAAGATAACATCCTAAGTATCATTTGTTAAGAAGGATGTTTGGCCTAAAAATGAGGTTTATATGTCGGTTTAGGCTATTGAAGTTTGAAATTGGAAAGGAGTTAAAACATTTGCCCAGTGTCACCACCTCAGGTGGTGAAACAATCTGTCACACCCTTAGATGGTGAAATAATCTGTCACACCCTCACATGGTGATTTCTACCCAGTGTCACCACCTCAGGTGGTGAAATAGGCTGTCACTCAAAGTATCACAGCCTTAGGTGGTGAAATATTCTGGTTGCTTTCTTTCAACATTTAACACTCTTTTTGAATCTCTAAAGCTTCCAATGGATATTTCTTTTAACTCCTAACCCATTAATCATTGAAGATTAATAAAATTAACCTAAAATTCACCTAAAAATAATCCATAGAACCTATTAGCAAAAGTAACAATACATATAATTATGTGAAGAATAGTAATGGAATGATAAATATATGTGTTTGAGCTCGATGTTAAACTCAAGTGATGTGTATATGCCTATGACATAGTGATTCTTGAACTTAACTAAGTATGTAATTAATGACCATGAACACGTAAACTTGAGAAGTGTAATGTGTACGTAAGCGAAGTAAATAGTTGATGTGTTAAGTGCATGTGTAAAAGAGAATGTGATCATGGATGGTATATGTGTTATGAAAATTGATCAATGTGAAATGGATAACATAATTAAATAACTTAAGCCTGCGAGTCAAGTAGTGGATAGATAGGCATGCCTATAGGGTCAAGTGCTGCAGCCCAATGCGTTTAATGTATCTGATTCCTTGGGAATCACAATGCGATTACAATGCGTATAATTCTTGCTGGATTTTATTATATTTGAAATGATATTACTGTACCTGAGGGTACCAATGCGTAAATATCATAGTACCTCGGTGGTACCAATGCGAAACCCATTATCCGCGTCTTTGAATTGCAGGCAACTTAATAAATGGAAATAATAATAATACAACCATTATGTATGTTGTATTCTGGAATTATGAGATGGGTTGCTTAATGCTCTATGTATATGCGAATGCTAAATGAATCATGACATGCCTAAAATGGTACTTAATGTGATATGGTCAGTTAAGTATGATCTTTTGCGTATAATGTATGATGTTCTATTTGTGTGATGTATTACTTGTTATGTGTATGTGTTTCCCACTAAGCTTTATGCTTAGCACGGATTTTCTTTTAATCCGTGTAGGTACTATTGATCGGGTCTTTCAAGAGTCTTTCCGCAGCAGTCCAGGCCAATGTAAGCTTATGAAGAGTTATTAGAGTAGGATTTGTATCATCTTCGGAATTTATGCAAGATTTACAATTTTAAATTATAAGTTTTGTAAAAGTGATATTGGTTATGTAAAAGATCTGTCTATAGTAAATCCTGAAGAAGTTTACTTTATAATGTGAATTTATAATGAATTTATAGTTAATTATAATGTGTTTTTTTTTTTAAATGAAAGAAATTTTATAACCCATATTTTAGCTTAAAGGTTTATAAGTTTTACATGTTTGTTCGGTAATGCCCTTGACCGTCGTCGTGAACCACCGGTTCACGGTATAGTTTACTACATACGGGTAAGGGGTGTTACATTTAGTGGTATCAGAGCATAGGTTTAGTCGGTTCTGGACGACTAGAGTTTAGAGTTCAGTCTATATAGTTTTTGCATTGGCCAATGCGGAGGTTTTATTTTGTATAAGTGTTGTGGTAAGAGTGGATAGACGTTGATGAACATTAGACATGTGCATTTGTCTCCAGTGATAGGAAGCTGACAGAATGTACATTGAATGTAACAAAGTTGAGTGAGTGTAATAAGGAATTAGTTCTTCAACTGGAAAAAAAAAAGAGAAGAAGAAAAGAAAGAAAGAGAGAGTGAAGGATCACGGAATGTGTATAAGAATGAGTAAGAAATCTGTGCTTATAGAATTGGTGGGTTTGACCCTTCTTTGTTAATGAACGAAGGTATGGAATGTGGTAACTTTTCAACATATTGTGGAAAGGAATGGAACTGTATTTGATTAGTTTGACTTGTTGGCTATAGATCTGAACTTGCTTATAAGAGTGAATAAAAATGTAAACTTTTGTGCAAGATAGTCAAATAGTAAATACTATAAAATCTATGTGATGTTTCAGAAGTGATGGCCAATCGTAATTAGTGATCCTGGTAATCTAGAGGGAACTGTTATAATTATTTTGGTAAAGAAAAGAGTTTAGTGAATGTGAGAGAGTCTGTATTTAAAGGACGCTATGTTTTATGAGGAAAGAGTTAAGTGAAAAGATTGACATGATAATCATAAGACAAAGGTATATATATAAAGATATATGATGAATTGAATATTGGGAATATGTGTATGTCATGATTGTATTGAAGTTGAGTAACGAATAATTCGATGGAGAGGGTTATATGTACATATGATTTGATAAGGTGAATTGAAAATGACATTTGGGATGCGATAGTGATAGAATGCGAACAATCTGTAATTTAAAATTTTGGAGATGCTTATGTTGTAAGAAGGATTTTCTGATATATGTAATGATACTAGTAAGAATGATTTGGATTGTATGATGATTATGCAATGTGGCATATCGTGACAATGACCGTTGATATTACTATTAACGAGACAACTTCTTATTTGGATAACAATGTCGATGATTCTCAAACAGATTACTATTGTTTCTAGATAATAACCATTGGTAACAAGGAACAATCAGAAGTGTAAGTAAACATTAAAGAGCTTTATAAATTATACTATATGACAGGAAGTAATAAGATGGGGTATGTGAGAAGCAAAGTGTGCATATTATATAATGGTATAATGTAAGTGTGTGTGAATTTTAGTGATAAAGTTTTGATATTCAGAAAATCGGATATAAGTGAATTTCGAGGACGAAATTCTTTTAAGGAGGGTAGATTTGTAACACCCCGAATACACCCTAGTCGGATCAAGATAAGTTTAGGTGTAACGAAAACCGAATGTGATCGAAATAGGGACGGAAGTGTTAAAAATGACGCAACCGTCATTAATTTAAAAGTTTCAGTGGGTTTCGATAAATTGGACAGTTATATCGTTGTGTCTTAAACAATATGAAAATAATTATTTTGGTGATTAAAAATGTGTAATCGGATGAAGGAAGTGATTAATTGTAGTAAAAGAATGTGACTAGTTTTATTTGTGTAAGGTAGGGGTATTTCGGTCATTTTGTAATTAAGGATTAAATTGATTGAATTAGTTAATTAAGTGGGCTAATGTATGTAATAGAAAAGTGAAATGCCAATTGAGGGAAAGGAAGTAAGGAAAGGGATTAAAAGAGATGTTTGACATAAATATCAACTTTGGACCAATGAAGTGGTGACATGTGGCACTTGGGATTAGGATGAAGTTATGGCCATAATTAAGCAATTTTGACTTCATTTTTAGGCCATTCTTGGCCGGCCAAGTGAGGAAAAGAGAGAGAGAGAGAGAGAGAGAGAGAGAGCCCAACCTCCTCCTTCCTCACGCCAATCCCCTAATTCAAGTGCCTAAATCAAGTTAAATAGGTAAGTTGTGTAATTGTATCTCTTCTTCTTCTTCTTTACTTGTAAGTTTCAGAATTTATATAGAAATTACGGTTATTAGATATGCTAACATGTAATTTCATGGGTTTTGATGAGGAAATTGGATGATTGTGATCATGAAAAAAATATGGGAGTAGAGGAGTGCAACTAATTGAACTAAAAGGAGCAAAGGAAGTGAGGTTTGGAAACTAATTTGATTTGATGTGTTTTGATGATAAATAATATGATTTGAGATGTATTTGAATGATATGTGTTGAATCTATGATGTTGATAGTGAGTGTTGGCTTTAGATTGTTAAAATTGTGCATGTGAGTAGGATTTGATGAAAATTGTGTTAAGAAATACTTGACCTTTCTTCGGTTATTAGGTTATATCTAGAGTTTTAGAACTCCAAATGGTATGAAAAAAGTACCGTTTGAAAGCTAAGACATATTCCTACAAATGTCTTAGAAATAAGCTTGAGCAAATTCTAGCTCTAACTATCTCAAAAGTGGTCATGAAGTAGAGCTATCTTCCCTGGCCGGGTTCAGGGGAGCAGTGTATATTGTTTTGTTCATATCTGGAGATTTAGGTGTCCAAATGAACTGAAATTTGTTTTATATGAAAGATAACATCCTAAGTATCATTTGTTAAGAAGGATGTTTGGCCTAAAAATGAGGTTTATATGTCGGTTTAGGCTATTGAAGTTTGAAATTGGAAAGGAGTTAAAACATTTGCCCAGTGTCACCACCTCAGGTGGTGAAACAATCTGTCACACCCTTAGATGGTGAAATAATCTGTCACACCCTCACATGGTGATTTCTACCCAGTGTCACCACCTCAGGTGGTGAAATAGGCTGTCACTCAAAGTATCACAGCCTTAGGTGGTGAAATATTCTGGTTGCTTTCTTTCAACATTTAACACTCTTTTTGAATCTCTAAAGCTTCCAATGGATATTTCTTTTAACTCCTAACCCATTAATCATTGAAGATTAATAAAATTAACCTAAAATTCACCTAAAAATAATCCATAGAACCTATTAGCAAAAGTAACAATACATATAATTATGTGAAGAATAGTAATGGAATGATAAATATATGTGTTTGAGCTCGATGTTAAACTCAAGTGATGTGTATATGCCTATGACATAGTGATTCTTGAACTTAACTAAGTATGTAATTAATGACCATGAACACGTAAACTTGAGAAGTGTAATGTGTACGTAAGCGAAGTAAATAGTTGATGTGTTAAGTGCATGTGTAAAAGAGAATGTGATCATGGATGGTATATGTGTTATGAAAATTGATCAATGTGAAATGGATAACATAATTAAATAACTTAAGCCTGCGAGTCAAGTAGTGGATAGATAGGCATGCCTATAGGGTCAAGTGCTGCAGCCCAATGCGTTTAATGTATCTGATTCCTTGGGAATCACAATGCGATTACAATGCGTATAATTCTTGCTGGATTTTATTATATTTGAAATGATATTACTGTACCTGAGGGTACCAATGCGTAAATATCATAGTACCTCGGTGGTACCAATGCGAAACCCATTATCCGCGTCTTTGAATTGCAGGCAACTTAATAAATGGAAATAATAATAATACAACCATTATGTATGTTGTATTCTGGAATTATGAGATGGGTTGCTTAATGCTCTATGTATATGCGAATGCTAAATGAATCATGACATGCCTAAAATGGTACTTAATGTGATATGGTCAGTTAAGTATGATCTTTTGCGTATAATGTATGATGTTCTATTTGTGTGATGTATTACTTGTTATGTGTATGTGTTTCCCACTAAGCTTTATGCTTAGCACGGATTTTCTTTTAATCCGTGTAGGTACTATTGATCGGGTCTTTCAAGAGTCTTTCCGCAGCAGTCCAGGCCAATGTAAGCTTATGAAGAGTTATTAGAGTAGGATTTGTATCATCTTCGGAATTTATGCAAGATTTACAATTTTAAATTATAAGTTTTGTAAAAGTGATATTGGTTATGTAAAAGATCTGTCTATAGTAAATCCTGAAGAAGTTTACTTTATAATGTGAATTTATAATGAATTTATAGTTAATTATAATGTGTTTTTTTTTTAAAATGAAAGAAATTTTATAACCCATATTTTAGCTTAAAGGTTTATAAGTTTTACATGTTTGTTCGGTAATGCCCTTGACCGTCGTCGTGAACCACCGGTTCACGGTATAGTTTACTACATACGGGTAAGGGGTGTTACATAGACGACACTCCTCCCAACTTGTGGAACTATGGCCTTCCAAGTAGAGATGAAAAGTTCGTTGAAATAGGCAAGAACATAAATTTTACCTCCGTTTCAATAGGCCTAGTCTTGACTCTTATCTTTGAGAGTTTTCATAGGCTGTAATGGTCAAATCAGACTTGTTCAGCATACTTTCATCTAGCCCAAAACCCTGAAGTGTAACTAAAGGGCAGACATTTATGGATGAGCCATCATCAACCATGACACAAACAGTGTGCTTGTCATTAATTTGTGCCTTGATATACAGTGGCCAATTGTGATTGCAGCCTTCCACTAGCAAGTCAGCATCAGAATATACCAACCTCTCTCCTAATCCCCCCCCCCCCTTAACCAGATCTAGTAGCTTAGATGGAGAAATCGTGGTGGCCACAGTAGACTCACATAAGGCCTCAACTAATTTCTGCCTGTGTGAAGGGGACTATCTCAAAAGGTCCCAAATAGATATCCGAGCCATGGTCTTTTTCAGCTGCTTCATTATGGGGTTCTTTTTCGGCTCTTTTTCTGTAGGTTCTTGCATTGGGTACTGCAATTTCTCGACTTCTGGAACCACTCTCCCACTTCTTGTTATAGCCCTAACTCTTTTTACCTCTTCATCAGAATCCCACGGATCCACAAACTTTTCACCTTTCTCCTCTTCTTTATCTTTTTATCCACTCTCACTAGTGGACCAATAATATATCGTCGCCATGAGCATTCCTTCTTCACTTGCCTCAAGGCGAGTGATAGCGATGTACTCATTACCATACAAGTCTTGCAAGACATACCACTCGGGTAGACTTGACCCAATCAGGAAGACAGGTGGTGGCACGGCATTATAATTGGACTTTTTCTTGCTCTCCCTCTGTTCAGGATCAGTGATCTGCTTATTATCGATCAAATCCTGAATCTGGTGCCTCAGTCTCGTGCAATGATCTGTCATATGGCCAGTGTGCCGGTGGAATGCATAATACTCATCATCTTTATGCCCTGGTTGCCCTTGGGTTCTGGCTGGCCTGGGTGGCAAGGGTTGCATCTTTCCCTCCTTTACCAATCCCTTCAACACCCATGACAAAGGTCGAACCAAATTCAAAAAGTACCTTTGGTTTACCCCTGTTGCCGACACCTCAACCGTCTTTCTGACTCTGTTACCACTGCTGGAGCTTACTGACTTGTTTGCCCCCTGATTACTGTAGCCTTTCTTGGCATAAGCCTTACTACTTGCCTTTTTGGCCATGTACTCACTCTTTGCCTCTATGGCGATGTCTTTTAAAGACTCCTAATCTTTCAGCCCTTTCATTTTTAATCCATCCCTCAGGTATGGGCTGGCATTTCTAATGAACAATCGGATATGATCAAGAGTATTAGGTTTATGCTTCATCTCCATAACCCGATTTCTCCACCGAGTGAGTTTCTCGTGAAAAGACACTCCTGACTTCTGTTGCAGTAACTCTAGATCCTTTAACGTGATCTCCATCCTAGTACTGCAATCGTACTGCCTTAGGAACTCTTCAGTCAACAAGTCCCAATCTTCTTTGGACCTTCTGTCCAACCCATGGTACCAGTCAATTGCAGCCCCTGTAAGACTCAAGTAAAAGTACTCTATCTTTTGCTTCCTAGTTAAGGTCGTCCCCTTCATTACCAGTGAGTACTATTTGATGTGTGCCGCAGGGTCAGAAGTGCCATCAAACTTAGGGATATCAGGCATCTTGAAGTTCTGGGGGATCAGATCATCACCGTTGAACTCCTAATCTTCAAGGTTCCTTCCCCTTCCCACAGTCAACATCCTCATCATGGCCTCAAACTTCTCCTCCATCTTTCTCCACATCGCCTCCTCCAGCTTGGGTGACTTCCCCTTTGTTACCACCGGCTCTTCTTACTCCTCTTCCCACTAGGGTAAGCAACTGTTGGTTCAGTTCAATAATCGAACTGAATCGATATAATATAATAACCAAACTCAAACCAAATCGATATTTTTGGTCGGGTTAACCGATAAAATCGAAATTTCAAAATTATAATTAAAAAAATTGTCTAAAAATTATATAAAATTACAAATCATAAAATTAAAATAAAAGAATCCAAATTAAAAATGAACATATATTTAATTTGAGTTAAACCCCCTTAGATTGAATTAAAAAATACAAAAATAAAGTTTATTTTTGTAAAAAATGAAAAAATTAACATATATTAATAATTATTCGGTCAATTCATTTTTTTTTCAATTTTTGCCTTTCAAAATCGAACCGAACCGAAATAATCAAAATTATCTTATTTTTTAAACTAAAACCGAATCAAAAAACTAAAAAATCGAATCAAATTAAAAAATTCGGTCGGTTTAGTTCGGTTTTTCGATTTGAACTGAAATTTGCTCACCCCTACTTCCCACAAGTCAATCTCAGATTTAGGAGCTTCTATGTGCTCTATAGGTGCTGGCACTCTAAGCTCAATTACAGGTGGGTCAACTGCTGCAGTAGGATCCTCTCTAACAACCCTTTATTCGTCTTGCCCCCTAATCGGAGCTGCGGGTTATTGCCCAGCGAGCAGTGCTAAAGTGGTAGTCAGATTTCCCATCATTGCCATCATTCTGGCCTCAAATTCTTCCATTCTCCTACCCACCTCCTCGGCAATCATTGCCCAAGTTATATCAGACTCACTTGATGGGCTAGCCATACTTGTTTCAGCTGATGATTCTGAAAAAAATATCTCACTACCTTCTGAAAGAGAATCTGAACCCTTATTTGACACTAGTTCCAGCAGCCCAAAGAGTGGAATCCTTCTTAGCCGACTGTTGGGACCTCTAAACCACCTGGACGAATTTATGCTGGCTGCAGAACACACCTTGTTAGGATGATGCATGATCAAAATGCAATGCATGGTCGTGTTGATGTAGCATAGACAAATACATGCAAGAATATAAATCCTTTCAACCTTATCTCTCCCACACACGAGGTATTGCGATCTCTTTTCTAGGTGGACTTTATCCAAGGATTAACAGGGAACCCATTAGACGCGTATACGTGCACGGCGAAAAATCGACAGCATAACAGCTCTTATCTAATGTACATACATATGGGTTTTAGCCATTATGTATTTAAACACTTCAATTAAATTAAGATGGGTCCACCGGGGCATGTAAGCCTTTGATGAAAGACCATTTAATTTAACTGATTTTGTCTAATATATGACGGCTCATATAGCAAGCACGATATTACGGTACATATCACCTAGTGGAAGTATTTATTGCCACTCTATGAGTTTTGGTCAAAGGTGATGATACTTTAGGGCTATCCAAACATGGTTCCTACTAACGGGTCTAGCTCATCACGAGTATAACGACCAATTGGCTCTCCATTTGATATACCATAAAGTATAAGGCTCGAGCTGGTGATTATCTTTAACACTTCCCTACATTGAGTGAACGTAGGGTCGTGCTTCGAAAACGCACCGGGGTAAAATAAAGGTCCAAATTAGCGTACTTCTAAGACTCTAGTATGTATGCAATGCAATTTTTCGAAAAGAGATAAAATTTTAATTTATAAAAAACTCAATTATATTATTAACCAAGACAGTTTCGAAGCAAAGTATCAAAATTCCCAGTGGAGTCACCACTGTGACACATGCCGAACCTGATCGCTTCCTGGCGTGCCCACTTTTAGGACCCAAGAGGGTTCGCGTCTTTGATCTTAGGCAATTATGAGATATTTTGGAATTCCTACCCAATAGAACATTGAAAAAGTTCATTTAATCCAATGAAAGCCTTTAGGCACTTTTGAGGTATTTTGGAATTGCCACCCAATTTACAATAAATTGAGAAAGCTTGTCTAACTTCGGGGTCTAAACCAGAGAAAGATTCAGAACTTCACTCTTATTAATGACTTGGTTAATTATAAATGATTTTTTTTATTTAAAAATTTTATCTCTCTTCTCACGCGATCATGCATTAAAATTAAAGCGCAAACCAAGTGCCAAAGGAAACGATAAAATAGTAAAACAAACTACAAAAATAAAACTGGGACAAAATACAATCCCCAAAAATAAAAAAAAAGTATTAAAATCTAGGATAAAAATACAATCTCCCGAATAAAATCAAACAAAACATAAAAAAATAACAAAATCAAATGTATAAATAAACATTCATAAATCGGGATATTTATTTAGAATAGAAACATTAGTTTCTTCATGTTCATTAGAAAAATTGAAAAGTTATTTTTTGTATTTATCGAGAAAATCCGGATGAGTGATCCCATTTTGATAAAATTAACTCTTCCTGTAAAATGAGATTTATTGGTTAAAAATTAGGACATTGGTCTTATTTTATTAAAAAAAATCTCAATTTATTAATAAAAATATTTTTGTAATTTTCTTTTTCGCGTGCATAAAATGAATAATTTTATTACAAATTACATAATAAAAATGAATAAATGCAAAATAATGAAAAAATAAAAAAAAAAAAACTAAAAATGACAAGTCCAACCAAAATGGTGTTTTCAAATCTTTATGAACTCCCATTTGCCATTGAAAGTGCTAACACATAAAAAAATAAGTATTGAAATAAAAAAGAAACAAATAAAATTGATAGTAGTAACTAGCACATAAAATAATTAAAATAAATAAAATAAAATAAAGTGCATTAAAAGTGACAAACAAATTAAGTGACATAATGAAATAAATAAATTAACATATTAATAATTCAACATACATAAAAACATAAATAATAATAATAATAATAATAATAATAATAATAATAATAATAATAACAACAACAACAATAACAACAACAACAACAATAATAATAATAAACTGATGAATAAATAAACCACTAAACAACCAAATAAATAAGGCATTAAATACATGCTTATGATAATAAAAGGACAAACACGTAAACCCATGCAAAATACTAGAGGAAACCAAAGAAAGCTATGAAAAATGCAACTAATCAACCACCATGGAAAATCACGTAGAAAATAAACCAAAAGAAGAAAAATCATGCAAAATAGGATTTGACAAATTGTAATAATAATAATAAAAAAATATCAATATCAATATCAATAATAATAATAATAATAATAATAATAATAATAATAAAAGAGAAATCAAGTAAACAAAAAGAAAAAATAAAAAATAAAACATGTTAAATAATGTTCAATCTATGAACAAAATCATAAAACAAAAAATCGATAATGAATTTAAAAATTTACATGGTTATTAAACAAAAAATAATAAAAAAATACAAAATTGAATTCAGAATATTTACGCTCAGAGTTATCGATCTGAAAAGTGAAGGTTGTGAATTGTTTCCTTATCAACAGACTATGAAAATCAAGTTAAGAAAAAAAACTAAAGAACTCAAGCTTTTTTTTCTCTCTCTAAAAAACTCAAGAAATTTTTGAATAAAATGATAATTTTCACAATTTCAAGTAAAGAGAATTGATTTCCCTCACTCAAGTCTTCTTTTTCAAATTAAAAGACAAAAAAAATCTTAAAAGAAAATATTCAAGAAATCTTGTTGTTTTCTCTCTAAAAAAAAGATTTAGAAATTTTCTCTCAAAAAATCATCAAAATTTCCCTTTTTTCTCTCCAAAAACTGTTTAAATCTCAGATAATAAATATAATTAATTCTCATTAAATTTTTGTAATGGAAAAACTGAAAAAAAAAACCCTTAAAAATGGGAAAAAACGGAACAAAAGAATCAATTTCGGCCAAAAAATGCCCTTGGGACAGCTGGGCAGGCGAGCCAGCCCGCCCTTAGCGAGGGGCAAGCTGGTAGGCCACCCCCAGGCGCAGGCCACCCTACCCGCACAAGGGACAACCTGGCAGGCCGCCCGCGCGCGTGCTCTGTGCATTGGAAGCGCGGGCGCTACGGGCCCACTCGGCCTACCTGCGCTCGAGGGGCGCCTGCCCTCGCGCGCCGACAGCCGCAACCCTCCGAAAATTAGTATTATTTTTTTTAACAAA
Organism: Excoecaria cochinchinensis; assembly: GCA_947683425.1. Taxonomy (NCBI): domain Eukaryota; kingdom Viridiplantae; phylum Streptophyta; class Magnoliopsida; order Malpighiales; family Euphorbiaceae; genus Excoecaria; species Excoecaria cochinchinensis. The sequence continues at coordinate 205,064 of CANTUQ010000025.1, forward strand.
ACCTTTTTTAACACAAAAAAACACTTCCAATCTTCTTTTTTTATTTTTTATTTTTAAAATATATATTTTTTATTTATTTTTTAAAAATTAATTTTGACAAGAAAATTATCACTTCTAACTTTTCTTTTGCCTGTGAACAGATATAGTTTCATTATTGGGTAACCCTAATCTGAGCTGTCTCGGGATCCGGTGTCTACACATACCTTTTCTATATAAATATTAAATTTTTACTCTTATTATTCATATCCTGTTTTATAGTTACCACTTTATCATTCTATCTTCCATTTAATTACTTGTTTACTGTTATGCTACAAATTTTCACTTTTATTACTATCTACACTTAAGTATTTACTTCTTTGCATAATGATCTTTTAACTCTTATTTTAGTTCTTATTTCATATTTATTGTTTATTACCTAATTTGCTAATCTATTACTAATCTTTATCTTTGTATCACCAAATTTCCCTTTAATCCTTTAACTCTTGTTACCCAATTTGTTTCTTAAATCTATTATTTTACTTTTCTATTCTTAGCTCCTTACATGTACCATTTTATACCTTTAAATCATATTCTTATATAATTACTAAATAATTTTTAACTTATGCATTTATTTCATATTCACCATCTTGACCTTAATTTTCTTATTTTGCACATATATGCATACTTAATATTTATCTTTATACTTATCTTAAATTTGACATTTATTTATAAAGAATTATTCTTAATTAATTTATTTACTGATAATACATCACCTATTTTGGGCCTAAGTAAAGGCCCAAAGTTCATTTTTGTTAGCAGCTGATGTCTCGTCAGGCATGTCCAATCAATCCGATCAAGCTGACAAGGCCATTTTTTGCTTGCTACTGACACACTCAACAGGACATGAGTAGACCAATCACTATATACCCATGCTCTCTGCCCACCAATTACTCACTCGAGTATCTCTAATTTATCTTTCTTCTACCTTATAAATAGCCTAGACCTTTAAGGGCTCCAGGTATTGAATCTCAAGGACTCTCTCTCTACATATACTTTATCTCTCTAGAAATCTTTGCTCACTTAAGCTTCAGAGAGCTAACGCCCAATTCAATCGAGCTAGTCTTTCTTGCAGGTCCTAAGTGATACTCGATCCGAGCTATCCTGTGACTAATCCTATCGAGCCATGTGGCATTCCTCATTTTGATATTCTCAGGATTGTCATTTAGTGCTTTCATTGAGAGGAATCCGAATAGATATGTCGGATCATTCATGACCTAAAACCAAGGGACAATCTAGTAATAGTCGACTAAGATCCCAGGTTGAGAGAGAGTTTAACATATCTCCTTCAAAATCTCATACTTTTAATCTCTTGCCAATATTTAATGGTGAACTCTTAGCACAACCAGATTCTACTCCTGTAATAGCTATAGACCTCAGGGCTATCCTGAGCAACTATATGAAGTAAATTATACATACAACTAAGAAAGAAAAATGGCTTCAGACTTCAATAAAGGTTCAGAAGTTGAAAGCCATAGAAGTTAAAGGCTAAAAGGTGCAAGTTTGCGAATAAAGGAGGGAAGAAGCAGAATAGGAACGCGATCGAAATTCCATGAAACCGACAGGGGAAAAGGAAAAAAGAAAATGTACGAAGAGCGTGATGTTTATAACACAACAAGGTGTTCTCCCCTGATTGAAGCCTACAACAATCTCAATTACATGTGCACCCCTAAGAGGGGACATGCCTTAACGTGTGCACCACAACGATTTCCTTCATTAATAATGGATGATGATCTAGGTTATACATGTACATGTAAAGGAAGGCTCATGAAGAAGAGCAAAGGAGACACTAGTGATGGCTTGTTAGACAAAAACAGTCTTGCAGGTAGTAAAGAAGTTCGGCATCGATCACCTGAAAAAACCTATTTTTGATGGGAATACAATTAACCCTTTTAGCCAAGAGATTCAGGAAGCAAAGATGCCGAGCGACATTAGAGAATCAAAATGTCCAGATATAAAGGTAAATCTGATCCAAAATGTCATGTTTCTGAATTCCTAACACAGTTACAATTGTATTCTTTTGAGGAATTGTAACGCCTTGAAAATTCGAGTTTGAAAATAATAACTAGAGATTGAAAATAGTACCTTTTTAGACACTTTAGGGGTCAATTTTTATGATTTGGGGATAAGAATATTTGAGTTAATTGGGTAAGAATAAAATAAATAAATATATGTATGTATGTATAGGTAAAGGCAAGTAAAGAATAAATGGTAAATAAGATAAAATAATATTAAGTTCATATTTTTTTTTCCAAAAAATATTTAAATAGAATAAATAAATGAAGAAAAAGGGAGAAAAAGAGGGGGAACTAGAGGCAGACCGGAGAGGAGAACAGAACCGAAAGAAAGAGAGAGAGAGAGAGAGAGAGAGGAAGAGCTCACGGCGAACGTGAATTGCATTTAGTTAAATGTGATTATATTTGCGAATGAAAATTTCAGATGGTAAATATGATTCAAAGATCAACATTGCCCTTAGTAAACGATAGGATATATGGGTAGGATACAATTGACCGACCATAGGGATGTATTTTCTTTGGAGTGTCGGTTGGATATTTAGTGTTAATATGGAGTGTCGGTTGGATAATGAAAATTATGCGGAGTGTCGGATGGATTTTAATACACTTTGAATTAGAGTGCAGGATGAAAAATTTGATTGATATATTGAGTGATGTATATGGATGTTGTCGATTTGTATTGTAAGTTATTGAGAACCTACACGTTAGGATTGAAGTGTAGAGCCCGGTATTGGCCACTTCAATCCATAGTCCCATGTATTCTCTCGATGTGTCCTATCGGATTTCTTTGGGCAATAACTGTAGCAAAATAATTTAATGAAATAAGACATGCTTAGTTATGCTTGGTACTTGGTTTAAAAGAGTTCATAAATTATAAGTGTGTTTGAATGCATAATAATTTATCATATGTACAGATTGGGAATTTGCTAAATGATATGGTTGCAGTGAATCTTAAATCAATTATTTTGCGATGTTATTTACATCGGTATAGTATTATCCTCCAATTGATGTGATGAACCTATAATGGAAAATTAAATAAGTTTCTAATTTTACTTAGATTGAATCTTAGTATGACTTCATATTGTTTATATTATGTATATAATTATGTTAACTTATTAAGTGGTGAGATCAGTGAGATTATGGCATGCATTAACTTGACTATATGCAAATGATGTTATGCATTGATTGAGAACTACGTGGTTCTGATTCTCAAGTTTTGGGATACGTAGGAAACTTGGAATACATATTCTAAGTCCGAACCAAATTATAGGAAACTGATAAGTATATAAAAGTTTTAAGTGGCACTATGTATGAAACTTGACATAGAGTTTCATGTAAATTATATTTTTGGAAAGAATAAAATTCAAGAATTTGAGTAAGTGGATAGGTATACGTGTATAAAATACTATAAAATGCATAGCTATGTACTATACTGTTAAAAACACTAAATATTTTAAGTAGGTATACAGTAGGCAATTGCTAAAAAGAAGTGAGTATTAATAAATAAATCGGGATCCTGTATAATAACATAAGAAGGGTATTGCCAAGTAAAATAAATAAAAGAATGGTTTAGCTATGGAATAATTGTTTGATCTTGTAATTTATATTTGGATGATGGATTGTGGATATTGAAAGTTAGTGTAAATATATGCCTGGATGAAGGAAAAATGTACATTATTTTTGTTTTATTTTGAACAGTGTATGAATTGGAAGGACAAATTCACAACTGTTGGTGGATTTGCCCTTTATTTGAATATTTTGAGGAGGATGGGAAATATTGATAATGCATTGGATTTATTGTGGAGTTGAGATATATGGATACGTTATAGAAGTGAAATTTTTGACTATCTAACAGGGAGATAGAGACCCGTCTAGGGGAGACTCTGACCGATTTTCTGTAAAATTTGAGGTGATTTGGTTTTATATAAGTTTAATATAAAATAAAAGGTTTGGATATCTAGTAAATCAATTAGCATAACAATTTGGGTAGCATTTGATATCCGATTCCAATGGATCGGGTATCGAGTGTTACATTTAGTGATATCAGAGCCAGGTTTAGGCGTTTCTGGGTATGGAATAATAGAATGTTGTTAAGAAGGAAGTCATGAACGAGGTAAAAGAATGTAAGAGGATGACTCGTATTTTTTTATGCAAGTTTAGGTAAATTTCGAGGACGAAATTTTTAAAGAGGGGAAGAATCGTAACGCCCTGAAGATTCAAGTTTAAAAATAATAACTAGAGATTGAAAATAGTACCTTTTTAGACACTTTAGGGGTCAATTTTTATGATTTGGGAATAAGAATATTTGAGTTAATTGGGTAAGAATAAAATAAATAAATATATGTATGTATGTATACGTAAAGGCAAGTAAAGAATAAATGGTAAATAAGATAAAATAATATTAAGTCCAGATTTTTTTTCCAAAAAATATTTAAATAGAATAAATAAATGAAGAAAAAGGGAGAAAAAGAGGGGGAACTGGAGGTAGACCGGAGAGGAGAACAGAACCGAGAGAGAGAGAGAGAGAGAGAGAGAGAGAGAGAGAGGAAGAGCTCACGGCGGAGGAACTATCGGCGATGACCACGATGGCGATCGGACCTTCATTGCTTTAAAGGTAGTGCGTCTCTTGTGGATTATCACACTATAGCTTTTTTTTGTGGAAAATGCATCCCTTTGGAGATTTTCACATAACCCTTTGCTTAATTTTTGCCTGGAATGGACCCAACCCAATCCAGCAGCTTTTATTTATTTCATTTTTTTTTTGTAGGGCAGACTGCCTATTTTCAGGTTTTCACCCTGCCCTTTGGCCTAACTTTTGCTCAGAGTGCCAGTTACGATTTTCATCTCTAACGGCCTTTTTTTTATTTTTTTAAAGGCTAAAATCCTTTTCGCTTTTTGAATAATGGTCGTATGGATTTTGTGCTGACGAATAGCTCGAAGCCGATGTCGGGGCAAGTCTGCTAAAGCATCAAGATGAAGATGGCAATAAGGGCCACTTATAGTAAATTGCACATATGCGAAGAAAAAATAATGCGCTGCTTTTTATGCTGGAACTTAAACCATTTTGAGTATGCGAGATAAAGTGCTTTGCTTACATTAAAATATTATTGTATAAATGCATATGTTCCAGTCTAATTTCATCACACATGATCATCATTTGGCATTAATCTCAAAAATACAAGACCTTATGTAATCTCGAAATGGATCTTGAAATCATCAAACTCCTGTTATCAACTAGCTTTCTCGGGTTTTCATGACTGAAAATGTTCTCTCTGCCCTTAATTTTTGCCCAGGATGCTCTCTCTTTTTTGAAGCAAATTTTAGATGCAACGTTGGGGACAAGACTCAACTCAAATGCGTAAATGCACTTGTGGCTCCCCGCTTGAAGCTCAAGAAACACCATATGCCTACTCCTACATACCGAACCTTATTAAAAGGTCATCTTCTCTAATTAGATAAGACTGAACCAAGAATCAAAAGGTCTTACTTTGGTTGTAACGTTAGGCTTAGGTAGATGGCTATCAAAGGAGGATCAAGTTGCTAGAGAAAAATGGGCGTAATATTTACTCGACTGATGGGAGGACCATTCTCAGCTCTTTGCGTACTATAAAGGTATTCTTGAACTTGGGTTTGATGATACTTTAGCTTAGCAAGCTCAGAATAACAATTAAGTTAAAGTGATAACCACAGAAACTCATCAAGGGGTTACTATCTTGAGCTCTATTTCTTTTTTCTTTTTTTTTTCTTTTTGTTCATTTTTCCTTTTCTTCATTGCTTTTGTCTCCTTTCTTTTTTTTTTTTTTTTGCGAGCTCATGTCTTTTGCGCATGACTAAAACCCTCTTCCCGAAGTGTAAACTTATCCTTATCAGGGCAATTTTTGATAACCCAAAGAATTGTTAAAACGTACATCCATTCTTACTAGAGCGGCCATTCTTCTAAGGGGAGTCAAAAATCATTTTAGCTAAAGGGTAGTTTTAACATGTGTAATAACAAAATCGGTACGCATTTAGCATACCAGCATAAAGGCTCAACGGACTAGCAAACGATTGCGAAATAAAAGTAGAAAACAGTCATTTAGAGAGCTATACAAAGAAGGGCTGCCTAAATCATTTTCTAGGTTCCATCTTATCCAGGGATCGCTTTGACGGGTAATCAGAAAGATTCTAGTGCTCTTAGTGAGTTTTCATCCAATCCCCTAATTGCATCTAGTTTTTCCTTTCACTACTTTCTCTTTTTATTTTCAGCTCTCAGAATTTTTCTCTCTTCAAGAGTTACATCAGATGCTACAGGATCTCGAGATTAAATGAGAGAGTATTCATTAAGTTAATATCAAATGTAAATGACTTGTGGTTGTGATCATGCATAATGAAATCGTGAGAACATAAACAAAAAGCCATTAATATAATTAATGTAAACAGTATTGCATACATCAAGACTGAAAAAAGTTCAAATATGAAAAGCATATCTACTAGAAGGTTTCCTCCCCTATTTCTTGCGGCGCTCTGGATCGATAATCTGTTTGTTATCAATGAGATCCTGAATATGGTTCTTCAGAGTTCGACATTCATCAGTGTCATGCCCTGTATGCTGATAGCAGGCACAATATAGATCTGCTCGATGATCGGGATGTCCTTGACTTCTAGCGGGTTTAGCAGGCATTGGTTGTAACTTGCCTTCCTTCATCAACCTTTTAAGTACCCAAGACAGTGACTTGCCTAGGTTGGAAAAATGCATTCGATCTGCTTTGGTAGCCGCTACATCTACAGTGTTTCCAGATCGATTCCTATTATCGGACCCTGCTGACTTTCCTGCCCCCTGATTACCGTAATCTCTCCGGGCATAATTATCATTATTGGCCTTCCTTGCCAGGTACTCTCCTTCAGCTTCTATGGCTATGTCTTTCAAGGACTCCCAGTCCTTTATACCCTTCATTTTTAACCCATCTTTCAGATGTGGGCTGGCATTCCTGATAAATAGCCTTATCTAGTCCGAAGTGTCCAGCTTCCTCTTCATCTCCATAACTCGGTTTCTCCACCGAGTGAGGTACTCATGAAATGACTCCCCTGACTTCTGCTATAGCAGTTCTAGATCTTTCAGGGTTACCTCCATCCTCGTGCTGCAATCATACTACCTTAGGAACTCTTCTGTCAATAGATCCCAGTCCTCTTTAGTCCTTCTGTTGAGTCCATGATACCAGTCCACCACTGGACCCGTCAAGCTCAAGCAGAAATATTCTATCTTCTGCCTTTTTGTCAGCGTTGTACCCTTCATCACTAATGAGTACTGCTTCACATGTGCTGTTGGGTCTGAGGTGCTATCAAACTTTGGCATATCAGGCATCTTAAAATTCTAGGGAACTAGATCTTCGCCCTCTAGCTCCTTGTCCTCAGGGTTCATGCCTCTTCTCGCTGTCAACAAGCAAGTTATAGCTTCGAACCTCTCCTCCATCTTTCTCCACATGGCTTCCTCTGGCTTGGGGGCTTGGTCTCTTATCATGATTGGCTCCTCTTACTCTTCCTCACCCAAATCACTCTCAGGTCTAGGAGCTTCTCTATGCTCTGCATGTGCTGGTACTCTAGGCTCAACTATAGGTGGGTCAACTGCCGTAGGGAGGTCCTCTCTAACAGGCGCTTGTTCATCTTGGCCCCCAGCTGGAGCAATAGGTTGTTATCCAGCAAGTGGCGCTAAAGTAGTAGCAAGGTTGCCCATCATCGCCATCATTCCGGCCTCAAACTCTTCCATTCTCTTTCCCACCTCCTCTGCGATCAATACACGGGTTGCACTAGATTCACCTGACGAGTTAGCCATACCTATTTGGGCTGATGATTCTGAGGAAAATATTTCACTACCCTCTGAAAGAGAATCTGAACTCTGATCTGACACTAGTTTCGGTAATCCAAAGAGTGGAATCCTTCTTAGCCGACCGTCGGGACCTCTAAACCACCTGAACAAATTTATGATGGTTGTAGAATACACTTTGTTAGGATGATGCATGATTGAAATGCAATGCATGGTCGTGCTGATGCAGCATAGACAAACACATGCAAGCAAATAGACCCTTCCAACCTTATCTCTCCCACACATGAGGTAGTGTAGTCTCTTTCCTAGGTGAACTTTATCCAAGGGTTACCAGGGAACCCATTAGACGCCTGTAGTGCGCGGTGGAAAATCGGCAGCAAAACACACTTATCTAATGTACATACGTATGGGTTTTTGGCCATTATGTATTTAAACACCTCAATTAAATCAAGACGGGCCAACCGAGGCATGAAAGCCCTCGATGAAGACCATTTAATTTGACTGATTTTGTTCAATATATGATGGCCCACGTAGCAAGCACGGGATTACAGTACATTTCACCTAGTGAAAGTATCTATTGCCATTACATGAGCTTTGGTTAAAGGTGATGATACTTTAGGGCTACCCAAGCATGGTCCCTGCCAATGGGTCTAGCTCATCATGAGCATAACGACTGATTGGGTATCCATTTGATATACCATAAGGTACTAGACTTGAGCTGGTGATTATCTTTAATACTTCCCCACATTAAGTGAACGTAGGGTCGTGCTTTGAGAATGCACTGGGGCTAAAAAAGGGACCAAACTAGCATAATCTAAGGCCCCTGCATGGATGCAATGCAAGTTTCGAAAAAGGATGAAAATTTTTAAACTAAAACTTAATTGTAAATTTTAACTAAGGTACTTTCAAAGCGAAGTCTTGAGTAAAGTCCCCAGCGGAGTCGCCACTGTGACGCGCACCGAACCCCATGTCGCCCCGAACGCCAGCTTTTAGGGCTTTCGAGAGAGGTTCATAAAACTTGTAAGAAATTACAAGTGCATCTATTTTGAGCAACAAGGAGGTTTCTCGGAGTCGGCACCCAATAAAATATTGGGAAAGGTCATCTAGCTTCAGTGAGTCTAAGACAACGCTGGTAAGTCCATTTTGGGCAAGCCAGAGGTGTCTTGGAGACCCCATCCTAATAGAATATTAGGATGGTACTCTCGCTTCGTGGAGCCTAGGACTATGCAAGTTGGGCCTTTTTCGGGACATAAGAGGTGTCTTGGAGGCCCCACCTCAATAGAACATTGAGGTGGCCCTTTCGCCTCGTTGAGCCTAAGATCAAAGATGGTTCGGGACTTCCCATTTATTCATATCTTGGTTAAAGTTATAATTGAATTTTGAATTTAGCGTTTCATCCCATTTCTCATTCAATTTTAATGCAATTTAATTTAACTCGCATGTCAATCACATAATGAAAGCGGTAAATAAAGTAAATGAAAGCAAAATAAATTACAACAAAACTAAAGGCGGAATACAACCCCCATTGTAAATAAAATACAAATCATACATAAAACGGGCTATTTGTTAAAGATGAGGACATTGGTCCTCACATGCATGTTTAAAGAAAATAATTTTAATGTGACAATTTATTTTGGATGAAAGAAACTAGGACATTGGCCCCATTTTTATTAAAACAAATCCAAGTTTAGTTAATAGAAATATATTTGTGATTTTTTTTATTAACGTGCATGAGAAAATAAATTTATTAAAAATTACATAATAAAAATAAAATAAACCCAAAAATAATAAAAAACTAAAGAATGGCGAATCCACCTGAAAAAATCTCCAAATCTCCATGGGCTCACACTTAGTATGGAAAAATACTCACACATAAAAATAAGTATTGAAAATAAAAAAAAAAAGTGAAGTTAGTAATAAAAAATTAATTTAAACATGTAATAAAGATAATTAAGATAAAAACAAATAAACATACATCATGTATGGCAAATCAATTAAATGTCATAATAAAATATGTAACTTTTCATATTAACAATTCAACATGCATAAATAATAAAAATAACAACAATAATAAAATTCAACATGTATGAAAACATAAATAATAATAAAAAATAATAATGATAATGATAACAATAACAAATTATAATAATAAACAAAACTAATAAAAATAATGATAATGATAGTAATAATGATAAATAATAACTAATGATAACACTAATCAGAATAATAATAACAATACTAATGATAATAATAATAATAATATAATAACATCAAAGAATATGAACAATCAAATTAAATATGCAAGAATAAAATGAAATAAAATAAATATAACATATTAAAACATGATAAATAATAATACCAATAAAAATAACAATAATAGTTTATGAACAACAATTATGATAATCATAATCATAAAAATAGAAACAAAAAATGAATAATCAAATAAAGAGCAAAAGGATGATAATAATAATAATAATAATAATAATAATAATAATAATTAAATAAGAACACAAGAAATAAGAAGTAAAAAAATAATAGATCTAAAAGAATTTACATGATAACTATTTAATTCTAAATAAAAATTGAATTAAAAATTAAGCCAAGAATACTTACCCTCAAAATTTAGCTTGATAAAATGAAGGTAAATGATCCAATTCCTTGTCTTGATTTGTAAGAATAATATTAGAATTCCTTATCTTGATTTGTAAGAATAATATTAGAAAAATAAAATATTGAAAAGAAATTTTAACTTAAGAACAAATAATTAATTTATTTGTCTCAAGGTAAAATTGTTAAATAAAAAAGAAGAAAATTTCCAAGAACAAAAATTGTTCTTTTTGCCTTAAAAATTAACTTAGGAAAATCTTTTAGAAAATTGAGAGAATTTGCTTTTGGAAGAAAGATGAAGAAGAATTTTTTTTTTTTCTAAAGACAATCCCCCTCTAATTCTCTCTCTAAAAATGATTTTATACCTCCCCAAAAAATTAGATTTTTATTAAATTAAATTAAAATGATTTAATTTCAATAACCACAAAAAACTGATGAATTTGAAAAGTTTGGAATTCAAAAAGTTTTAGAATTAAATTCTACAAGAAAAAGAAGAAAAAAAACATTAAAAATGAAGAAAAATGCCCAAAAGGGCTGTCGGGGGCCTTGCGGGTGCGCACAGGGGCGAGCGCTGGGCGCTGTCGCAGCCCGACAGTCGCGATTTTTTTTTTGAAAATTTTTTGGTAAAACACAATACTTTAAAAACTCACTTTTTCCCTCTTAAAATAATTTTTAAAATACATTTTTATTTATTTCTAATAAATCAAATTCGACAAGAAAATCGTTACTTCTAACTTTCATTTTTGCCTGAAAACAGACACACTTAATTTCATCATTGGGTAATCCTGATCTAGGCTGACTCGGGACCCGATGTCTACAATATGTTAAGTGAATTAAGATTGTATGCATGTTAGATTGAAATTGGGTTAAGATGAGCATGAGTGATTGGAGATGGGTGTTTCTAGGTCTGGGAACTCGTCTCTGTCGCGAGCGCGACAAAGAGCTTGGGTTCCGGACTGTGGACAAGAGCTTGGGCTTTGATCTTCAGCCGAGCGGTCCCTATCGCGAGCGCGCTAGTGTGCGCGAGCGCGATCGAGGCCTTATTTTCTGTCGCGAGCGCGACCAGTGGAGATTTGGAGTCTGTCGCGGGTGCGACATACGCCTGTTTTGCATATGCTTTTCTTTTGAGATCCTTTGCATGGCTTCTCACTATAGTAGTGGTATTTGATTGAATGTTAAGCTATAGCATATGATCCCATGTATGTTATTATTGAACCTTAAACGTATATGAATTGTAAACTTTGCATGGCTTCTCGCTACTGATGGGTACATGTTTTGCTTATGAGCCATAATATATTTGTCCGATGCATGTTATGATTAGATTATTCGTATTATATCGTCTTGTTACTTGATTAATGTAAAGTTGAGTGGTATGTGTGGAGTGTATAAGTATCAGCCTGAATGGTCATTATAGTGGGTAGATAAGCATGCTTATAAAGGGCTAGTGATTGCAGCTGCTAATGTGACCCCGTTTGGGTCTAGTGTTGGTCCCGTTTAGGTCTAGTGTTTGATACTCTTGGGTATCCAAAGAATTACTAAATGTTTTGAGACTCATGTCTCTATATGTTCGATTCTGTGTCCTATCAGTATCCAGTGTACCCGTATCCACTTTCGATGTAAATTCAGGCTAGTGTTTCATGTTTGTGCGATGATAAATGTTCAGATATGGGTAATTGTATTTGAATAAATGCTATATGTACAATTTTGCTTCTACATATTAATCCTAATAATCACATGGATCTAGTGTATATGCATATGCTTTAGTACTTGGAAAGTATATGAGTGATCAAAGTGTATATGGTTATTCATGGGACGTAGTAAATTATTGCAACTTACAGTATATAGAAGTCCAATTATGATATGTTTATATGTACTGCTTGTATTGGAGATGTATAGATATGTTAATGAAATGCTGCTATGTTATATGTATATTTGTATGAATAATGGTAAAGTATAATAATACGATGCTCTTACTGTATATTGATGTTTGTTCTGGATGTGTTTTTATGTACGTGGATGTCTTAGAATGGTAAAGATAGAATATTGCATGATCGTTGGATAGCAGTGTGAAGTGAATGTTATGCATGTTAAGCATAGTAGAGTTATATGAATTGCTCAGTTGTGAATTAGATGCTTATGTTATCGGTATGCTCGTACTATAGTTGTTAAGAATAATGTCAGTATTTGATGTTAATGTTATCATATTGCTCTTGATTTGTGTGACTTCGTTAAAAGTCCATTGTTTTTATTCCTCCCCGCTAAGCATTATTGTAACACCCCCGATGCCCCCGTTGGAAGGCCACCAGTGCGCTACCCGACGCTCACTCAGAGACACGCATACATATTAGACAATCAGCGAAAGCGTACAATAACAATAATAGAATAAATAATTTTAACATTAAATTAAAAGATTAAATACATCATTCAGAATTACATAAGGATCCTTAACAAAATTATATATGCCACTAATCAAAAGAATACATATACAAAAAGAATAATACAGGAGGTGTACAAAAATATAAAGACTCTACTTGTAGTGGCCAACCCTGCAGATGCGCGACAAACCGAACACAACCTGCCACCCACACGGGAAAATAGCCCGTGCTAAGCGATAACGCTTAGTGGGGAGAACAAAGATAACAGAACACTATACAATAATATCATGCAATTATACATGTAATTAAGCATCACACTGAAATCACTAAGTAGAATAAACAGAAATACATAAGTCAATAATCACTATATGAAATCAGAACTTGTTAATAGAAGACAATAAGCAATTACACTAACTGGAATCACATAATATTCATAACACTTCACTACGCAAAGGTCAAACACTTCAAACAATAGCCTGAATTTCACCGGTGGTGGATACGGGAACAATACACGGGAGACCAAAACCTCAAATACTTTATACCTGAAGGTAGCACGGAAGACCGGAGTCTTAAAAATATTTTCACTAAGACCTTAACGGAGGTCAACCAAAATCACTTGACCCATAGCGGGGCCAACACTAGCAGCTGCACTTACTAACCCTTTATAAGCATGCTTATCTATCCACAACTTTGACAATTCAAGCTAAAAACACTTGCCCTAAACATTTATCACTAGACAATGTCAAAAGCCAAAGCCCAACACTAACATGTCATTAATTATTTACACAACTCAAAAACATCAATACACTAGTATAAAAATACCAAACATAACTAACACAGTGCGAAAAAGCCATGCAAAGAGAAAGAAGAAGACATTTAGTCAAAACAGAATAAAACAGGTAGGAGAAAGGCTCACTGTCGCGATTGCGACTTGTGTCGTGCTTGTGACAGTAATAGGGGAAGAGAGGCCAGTCGCGACTCGTGACGAAGCTGCCTTATAGGAAGGAGTGGTCACGAGTCGTGATCCCTGCTCACGACTCGTGTCTGCCCACAAGGGAAGAGGGCACGAGTCGTGAAATCTTGCACGACTCGTGTCCCTTTCCCACACAAATCCTCACGAGTCGCTAGCCATCTTCACGACTCGTGAAGATGCCTGGCGTGCTGCCTCCTCACGACTCGGACGGAACTTCCCCGAACGCTACGCAAGAAGATGAACTACGCGATTCTGTCGCCATCGCGATAAGCGTCGCGCTCGCAACAGTATCACGTTTTCCAATTCCCAGCAGAAAAAGCAAAACTCAAAGCTTAACAAAATCAAAACCCATTTTACCAAGAATCATATAACATGCAAAATCATGTAAATCTTACCTCTAGTGCCTCCAAAACATGCTTATAACAATAACAATTCAAATTACACAATAATTACCCAAATCAAAACAACATATATTGAAGTTACTAAAACCCTGAAATTCATCTCATGTTCATGTACGTTTATTCAAAATGGACATGCAAACACATGTAACTCTATCATCTCAACTTATATACATAAATCCATTACTCATGCATTTTCACTATAAAACTCATACACATTCACTTCAATCACTAACATGAATCACTAACTATCCGATCAACTAACACATGTGTAAACACCGGGTCCTGAGTCAGCCTAGATCAGAGTTACCCAATGATGATAAACCGCCATCGTGGGCAAAAATAGTTGAAAGTGATGATTTTCTTGTCAAATTTATATTTTAGAATAAAAAAATAAAAAAATAATAAAAAAATTTTAAATTAATTTTTAAAATATTTTTAGTGTTTTTTTAGTCATATTTTAAAAATTTTAAAAATTTTAAAAAAAAATCGAGCGTCAGGTCGCGGCAGCGTGCAGGCGCAGCTCCTGCGCACACTGCAGGGCGCTGCTACACTGCGCGCACGAAGCGCGCCTGTCCCATGTGCCTCGCACGCCCAATCGGCTAGGTTCCTCGCCTGTTGCCGCCCAATTCAGCTGAAAATTAATTTTTTGACCTTTTTTGGATAACAAATGATTTGTTCATGGGATTTTCTTTTATTTTGTTGAATTCTGAAAATTTTGGTCAAAATTTGTGGGTATTAAAAAGTCAAAAAATAAAAAAATAATAATAAAAATTATTAATTGTAAAAATTTGACATTAGGGATTCTTATATTAAATTTTGAGTATTTTTTGTTGAATTTGGGAAAAGTTGGTATGGAAAAAATCTGAATGAAGGTGCAGAAATTGGGGGAGTGTGGAATTAAAACAAAAAGAGACTTTCATTTGAAAAAAAAAAGATAGAAGAGGGGAAGATTGGTTTTTTGGCTAAGAGAAGTTTTTCTAAGGAAAATTGGTTTTTTCTAAAAAAGTTTAAGAAGGTATTCTTGAGGGAAAGAGGGGAATTTGCTGGAAAAATAACAAAACTTCTTCTTCTTGAAATTTATTTATTGTTCTAAATATTTAAAATTTTTTTCTTTAATTTTCTTGATTTTCTTTTCTTAAATCTAAAATTTTCTTCTTTGATTTCATCCTAATTTTTCTTAGATCTAAAAAATATTTTGTTGATTTTGGAAACTTGAGAAAGGAAAATTAAATTTCCTTAACTTGAGTTTTATCATTAAATCAAACATTAAATACAAAAAAAATCATTTTTAATTTTTAGTGTTCTTGAGTTGTTTGAAACAAAAAAAAAAAAAAAAACTTAAGATTTTCTTAAACATTTTCGAGTTTATTCTTTAATCAAAACAAGGGAAATACATCATATTCTTCATCAATTGAATCCGAAATCTGAGAGTAAACATTCTAGACTCAATCTCTTAATTTAATTTTTTTTTCATCATTTTTGCCAATATTTAATTAGTAGGCAATTAGATCTACATATTTATTGTCGATTCATTTATTTTATACCATCTTAGATGTAGATCTAACTCTTGATGTTGTTGATCTATATATTTATTGTTCATTCATTTATTTTATGTCATCTTAGATGTAGATCTAACTTTTAATATTATTATTTTTGATGTAGATCTAATTTTTCACATTGTTGTTTGTCTTTCTTTGATTTAATTGTTCATCTTATTTATCCTCATTCTTGTTCTTGTTGTTATTATTATTATTATTATTATTAATATTATTATTATTATTATTATTATTATTATTATTATTATTATTATTATTGATCTATTAATGTGTCAATTTATTTTAATGTGTCATTTAATTTACTAATCACCTAATATGCATATTTTCATTTAGTCTATTATTTATTGTTGTAAGTGTTTAATTGATTTTCTTGGCTTGATTACTAACATTAAGTTGATTTATGTTTGTTTTTTTGGTGTCAAATCTTTGTGTTCCCTTGTTTGAGCACCCGTGCGAATGAAGGAGGAGATCCAAGGAGTTACCATTTTTATTGTATTTGTTATTTTTCCTTTATTTGTTTTTGTCAAGTTTTTTGGTATGTAATAATTAATAAAGTCATTTCTTTCATGCACGCTTAATAAAAAATCACACAAAAATATTTCTATAAATAAATTGGATTTTCCTAATAAAATGGACCAAGGTCCTATTTTTAGCCAATAAAATTTTACTTTCAAATGGAGAACTAGATGTTCATAAAATGGGATCACTCATCCCGGTTTTCCACAATCAATATCCAAAAAAACGGTTCTCCAACTTTTTTAAGTTAATAAAAGGAACCAATGTTCCTAAAATTCAATAAATGACCCGATTTATGTATGTTGCATTCTAGTTCCCTTTATGTGTTTATTTATTCACATTTTCTTATTTTGGGGATTGTTCTGTCCCAAATTTATTTTATTTCGCAATTCATTTTTGGGGGATTGTTCTGCCCCAATTTATTTATTTATTGTTTTATTTATGGCTTTCCAATGTGAATGATGTGCGCTTTAAATTTGATACATTAATCGCATGAGATGAGGAATGAAATTTTATAATTTAAAAACTCATTTATAATTAACCAAGGCACAAATAAGTGTGAAGTTCCGGACACCATCTCTGGTTTAGATCAACAGAGGTTTTTTCCAGTTTCTTATAAACTGGGTGGCGACTCCAAAAATACCTCAAAAGATGCCTAAAGGCGTTATGGGTTTAGATCCTCCTTTCTAATGTTCTATTGAAAAGGAGGCATCCAAGATGACTCTTGATGCCCAAGATCAAAAAGACGCGAACCAATCCCTCGAATCCTAAAAGCGAGTTCGATGAGGGCCTTGCGGGTTCCGGCACGCGTCACAGTGGCGACTTCGCAGGGAACTAATTGTGACTTTGCTCTGAAAGTGTCTTGGTTAAAACATATAATTGAGTTTTTAAAACCTAAAATTCTATCTCTTTTCGAAAATTGCATTGCATCATTTTAGAGCCTTAAAATTATGCTAGTTTGGTCCCTATTTTTACCCCGGTGCATTCCCGAAGCACGACCCTATTTTTCACTCAATCTAGGAAAGTGTTAAGGATAATCACCAGCTCAAGCCTCGTACTATTATGGTATATTAAATGGAGACCTGATCGGTCTTTATGCTCGTGATGAGCTAGACCCATTGGCAGAGACCATGCTTGGGTAGCCCTAAAGTATCATCACCTTGACCAAAGCTCATGTAATGGCAATAGATACTTCCCTTAGGTGAAATGTACCTTAATACGATGCTTGTTATGTGGGCCATTATGTATTGAACAAAATCAACCAAATTAAATGGTCTTATATCAAAAGCTCTCATGCTCCGATGGGCCCATCTTAATATGGTTGAGATGTTTAAATACATAAAGGTCAAAATTCATACGTATGCACATTAATTAAAAGATGTTATGCTGTCGATTTTTCGCCGAGCACCATACGCATCCATTGGGTTCCCTGTTAACCCATGGATGAAGCCCACCTAAGAAAGAAACCGCATTACCTCGTGTATGGGAGTAATAAGGTTGGAAGGATCTACTTGCTTGTATGTGATTGTAAATGTTGCATAACACAAAATCATGCATTGTACATGTCATTCATGCATCATTTTAACAATTTAAATCTTTCAGCCATCATAGATTCATCTAAGTGGACTAGAGGTTTTGACGGTCGGCTAGTAAGGACAAATTTGTTCTTTAAATTACGAAAATTAGTGTCTGATTGAGATTTTGAGTCACTCTCATCGATCAGTGAATCATCTCTAGAATCATCAATGGCAGAAGAGAACGAAGCTTTGACCACATAAGACCTTGCTAGGAGACTAGAGAACATTGAACAGAGGATGTTAGATATGATGGGCACCATGGCTGACAGGATTGCTCATCCCCCTGCTCCATAAGCACCTATTGCTCCAAAGCCACCTGTCGCTCCACAACCACCGGCAGCCCCTCCTCGGGGGCAAGTCGAACCACCTTGTTGGAGCTGTTGCCCATCAACCTGTCAATGAGCACAGAGCTGCTGCACCCATAGAGCCGAGAAGGGCAAGGGTCCCTAATCCTGATGAGGATTTTATGGTAAAAGATGAGGAAGACGAGGAGCCAATAGTCCAACAAGCTATGAGAGGCAGAGCACCCAGGTTAGAGGATGAGACTTTGAGGGGGATGAGACAACAGATTGAGGCTATCACCCGTATGCTATCAGCTGGAAAAGGGATCAACCCTGAGGATAGAGATCTGGGGGACGAAGAGCTATTGCCCCAAAGGTTCAAGATGCCTGAGTTGCCGAAATTCGATGGTACTTCCGCCCCATCTGCACACATCAAGCAATATACCCTGGTAATGAAAGGCACCGATTTGAGCAAGAAGCAGAAGGTGGAATATTTTTGCCTTAGTCTGGTGGGTTCGGCAATAGAGTGGTACCACGGATTGGACAGGAGGTCTAAGGAGGACTGGGACCTTCTAGCTGATGAATTCATGCAGCAGTATGACTGCAGTACTAGAATGGAGGTCACCCTAAAGGACCTTGAACTGTTACAACAAAGGAGTGATGAGTCATTTCACGAATACCTCACCAGATGGAGGAACAGGGTCATGGAGATGAAGTGAAAGCCTGACACTGCTGACTAGATTAGGCTATTTATTAGGAACTCCTGCCCTTACCTGAAGGATTTGCTCAGCTTCAAGGGGCTCAAAGATTGGGAGTCGCTCAAGGACATTGCTGTAGAGGCCGAGGCAGCTTACCTAGCAAAGAAAGCAAGTCAGAATAAATTTGCTGGGAAAGGTTTTGGGAACCAATCAGGGTACAGATCAAGCGATGCTGGAAGCAGTAACAGTAGAAATGGCAAGACAGCAGAAGTTTCAACTACTGGAGTTGGGCAAGGCCAAAGGTACTACTCCAATTTAGGCCGCCCTCTATCCTGGGTACTGGAGAGGTTGATGAAGGAGGGCAAACTACAGCCACTAGCTCCTAGACCAGCTACGAATCGAGGACAGCCAAGATATAAGGACGACCAGTACTGTGCCTACCATCAACACACTGGGCACTCGACTGACTATTGCTGAACTCTAAGGAATAAGATCCAAGATCTTATTGACACCAAGCAGATCACAGATCCCGAGAAGAGGGAGAAGAAGAAGAAGCCAGGTTACAATGCAGTCCCTCCACCAGATATGTGATTAGATCCGATTCACTTGGATGGTATATTTTGCGAGAACTACATGGATATGAATAAGTCGCTGTCACTCATTGGGAGATTGGGGAAGAAGATTATGTTTTTTAGATGTTTTGTTTCTTTTATTTCAAGAACATTTTTATGACAGTTTGGTTATTTTCAATAAATTAAACAATTTTTGTCTATTTGTATGATGCTTCTAGTGATTTCACTTCACATGATCATGATGCATTCATTTTGACATTAATTCAATTAATACGATAAGCATCTAATCTCAGAACTTTAGAAAATCTAAACAAAATCTTAATAGCAACTAATATAACTCCTGAAGAGAGGAAAATTTTGAGAGATATAAAAAAAAAAAGAAAAACAAAATGAAAGAGCCTTTGCCTGAACATAGAACGACGTTGACAATTGACAAGGACATTGTTGGGTCAATATTGCCTCAATATGCCGACATAATGACAAGCAAAGTTTCAAAGGCTATTCCTTTGCTCCTTCAACATTCAAGATGCATATGGTACAGCCGAGAAAAGTCAAACTCTGAGGGCTACATCAGGAGTGATATGAATGAAACCCTGGATCTTCACAGGATAGCTCATTGGAACCAA
Source organism: Excoecaria cochinchinensis (assembly GCA_947683425.1). Lineage (NCBI taxonomy): Eukaryota > Viridiplantae > Streptophyta > Magnoliopsida > Malpighiales > Euphorbiaceae > Excoecaria > Excoecaria cochinchinensis. The sequence goes on from CANTUQ010000025.1 coordinate 225,097, forward strand.
GCCTTAGAATCCCTCTCCTCCCAACCATTTGAAATGTGTACCCTCAAAAACCAATTGAGATTGACCTTTAACAATCCAAGACCCCTATAAATAGCTCTTTACCTTTTAAAAAAAACACAAAAAAAAAAATCGAAAACAAAATTAAAAAAAAACCCAAAAAACCAAAATTTTGCCCCAGACCATCTGAGCCTAACCTGCTCCACAATCTCAACCATTGAAAGCCATCTTAGAATTTGAACTTAAAGTGTGAGATCTTACGTTCAAGCCCTAAAATAAGGAACTCATCATCTCAGCCAGTTTGCACAAGGACCAAGGAAGGGACTTTAAAGTCGGAGAAGGAACATCGACAGAAGGAGCAGCCTCCCCAGCTAACGAAGATGAAAGCAAGTTCAATCAATACCAATAGATTGAAAGGGGTTCCATGGCAAAGGCTAAAAGAGAGAGAGAGAGAGAGAGAGAGAGAGAGAAAAGAAGGCTGAGAGAAAATTTTCAATCATGAAAACCCGAGAGGGCGGATTGATAACAGGAGTTGGATGTTTTCAGGACCTATTCTGAGATTAGATGAGATCTTATATTCTTTGAGGTTAATGCCAAACAATAATCATGTTTGATGAAATCAAATTGAAGAACATGCATTTATGCAATATGATCAGAGCAGTCCAATTTGTGTAATCAAAGTCATCTACTGTCTACCCTCTACTACTGTCACCATGCGGGTCCTCCAGTCAGCTTATCCTGATATCAACCATGGATGCAATTCTGCAGCGTCATCATGAGAAGGGTCAAGTCCATACAGCTGTAACTAAGACGCAAGCACATGCCGATCCCACTTAAAAGATTTTTGCCAACAGCTTCAGCAATAAAAAAAAAAACAAAAAAATGAGAGGCCGTTAGAGATGAAAATCGTAATCGGCGCTCTAAGCAAAAGTTAGGCCAAAGGGTAGGATGAAAACCTGGAAACAGGAAGTCTGTCCTTCAAAAAAAATGAAAAGAATAAAAGCCCCTGGATTGGGTTAGATCAATTCCAGGCAAAAATAAGGCACAGGGATGTGAAAATCCGAAAAGGACGCATTTCCCGCTAAGAAAAGCTAGTGTGAAAATCCACAAGGGACGCACTACCTTCAAAAAAATGACTACAGGTTTCAGATGAGAACCTCATAATCCCCCAGAGGCATAAAATTCAAAAGCAATTCCAGGGGGCACCGATCCTGCTGCAAATTACGACCAAATCGGCTGTCGCCTCCAGTCCGCTTAGACGAATTCTTGTCCTGCATTACTGCATACATATGCATCTCACGTGCATGCTCACTATTTTTCCTGCATATTTGGCTTTCTGAGGTCTTGCAGAAAGAGAGAATCAATGCGAACGCTGACAAAAGGCGAGTGACGACATCAATCAAAACACCAATCCAACCATCCAAAGACCTCTCAGGTGGCAATCAACCAAAGACCTCTCAGGGGGCACCACTTCACATCTCAGAAGGGTTAGCACGATGGCGGCACTACCATTCTACGGAAGGTTAGCACGACCACGGCACTACCACTTCAGAAGGGTTAGCACGATGACGGCACTACCACTCCACGGAGGGTTAGCACGATCACGGCACTACCACTTCGAATCTCAGAAGGGTTAGCACGATGGCGGAACTACCACTCTACGGAAGGTTAGCACGATCACGTCACTACCACTTCAAAAGGGTTAGCACGATGGTGGCACAACCATTCTACGGAAGGTTAGCACGACCACGACACTACCACTTCAAAAGGGTTAGCACGATGGCGGCACTACCATTCTACGGAAGGTTAGCATGACCATGGCACTACCACTTCAAAAGGGTTAGCACGATGGCGGCACAACCACTCTAAGGAGGGTTAGCACGACCACGGCACTACCACTTCGAATCTCAGAAGGGTTAGCACGATGGCGACACTACCACTCTAAGGAGGGTTAGCATGACCACGGCACTACCACTTCGAATCTCAGAAGGGTTAGCACGATGGCGGCACTACCATTCTACGGAAGGTTAGCACGACCACGGCACTACCACTTCAAAAGGGTTAGCACGATGGCGGCACTACCATTCTACGAAAGGTTAGCACGACCACGGCACTACCACTTCAAAAGAGTTAGCACGATAGCGGCACAACCACTCTAAGGAGGGTTAGCACGACCACGGCACTACCACTTCGAATCTCAGAAGGGTTAGCACGATGGCGGCACTACCACTCTAAGGAGGGTTAGCACGACCACGGCACTACCACTTCGAATCTCAGAAGAGTTAGCACGATGGCGGCACTACCACTCTAAGGAGGGTTAGCACGACCACGGCACTACTACTTCAAATCTCAGAAGGGTTAGCACGATGGCGGCACTACCACTCTAAGGAGGGTTAGCACGACCACGGGTTAGCACGATGACGGCACTACCACTCCACAAAGGGTTAGCACGATCACGGAACTACTGTTTCAACAAAAAACAATACGCCGACAACATGGTGACAACTACTTCAACAATGCCATCCAATCCGGGGAAGCGACCGCCTCAGGTACGTGTTTTTTTCCTTCTTTTCTTTGAGTTTAGGCTCACCTAGACACTAGTGTACTAGTTTACCCTAAACTAGGGGAAACTGTAAATACCGGATCCTGAGTCAGCCTAAATCGGAGTTACCCAATGATGATAAACCGCCATCGCGGGCAAAAATAGTTGAAAATGATAATTTTCTTGTCAAATTTGCATTTTAGAATAAAAAAAATAAAAAAAAATTAAATTTAATTTTTAAAATATTTTTAGTGTTTTTTTAGTCATATTTTAAAAAATTTAAAAATTAAAAAAAAAAATCGAGCGTCAGGCTGTGGCAGCCCCCTGCGGCAGCGTGCAGGCGCGCACCTGTGTGGGCGTAGCGCGTGGGGTACGCGCAGCATGCCTATCCCGATCGGCGAGGTTCCTCGCCCGTTGCCGCCTAATTCCGCCGATTTCTGCCAAAAATTGATTTTTTGGATAAAAAATGATTTGTTCATGGGATTTTTTTTTGATTTTGTTGAATTCTGAAAATTTTGGTCAAAATTTGTGGGTATTAAAAAGTCAAAAATAAAAAAAAATAATAAAAATTATTAATTGTAAAAATTTGACTTTAGGAATTTTTATGTTAAATTTTGAGTGTTTTTTGTTGAATTTGGGAAAAGTTGGTATGGAAAAAATCTGAATGAAGGTGCAAAAATTGGGGAAGTGTGGAATTAAAACAAAAAGAGACTGTCATTTGAAAAAAAAAAAAGATAGAATAGGAGAAGATTGGTTTTTTGGCAAAGAGAAGTTTTTCTAAGGAAAATTGGTTTTTTCCAAAGAATTTTAAGAAGGTATTCTTGAGGGGAAGAGGGGAATTTGCTGGAAAAATAACAAAACTTATTCTTCTTCAAATTTATTTCTTGTTCTAAAGATTTAAAATTTTCTTCTTTAATTTTCTTGATTTTCTTTTCTTAAATCTAAAATTTTCTTCTTTGATTTCATCCTAATTTTTCTTAGATCTAAAAAATATTTTGTTAATTTTGAAAACTTGAGAAAGGAAAATTAAATTTCCTTAACTTGAGTTTTATCATTAAATCAAACATCAAATACAAAAAAAATCATTTTTAATTTTTAGTGTTCTTGAGTTGTTTGAAACAAAAAAAAATAAAAAAAACTTAAGATTTTCTTGAATATTTTCGAGTTTATTCTTTAATCAAAACAAGGGAAATACATAATATTTTTCATCAATTAAATCCAAAATCTGAGGGTAAACATTTTAGACTCGATCTCTTAATTTAATTTTATTTTCATCATTTTTGCCAATATTTAATTAGTAGGCAATTAGATCTACATATTTATTGTCGATTCATTTATTTTATACCATCTTAGATGTATATACCATCTTAGATGTAGATCTAACTCCTGATGTTGTTGATCTATATATTTATTGTTCATTCATTTATTTTATTTCATCTTAGATGTAGATCTAACTTTTAATATTTTTATTTTTTATGTAGATCTAATTTTTCACATTGTTGTTTGTCTTTTTTTGATTTAATTGTTCATCTTATTTATCATCATTCTTGTTTTTGTTGTTATTATTATTATTATTATTATTGTTATTATTATTATTATTATTATTATTATTGCTTTATGTTTTAATATTGATCTATTAATGTGTCAATTTATTTTAATGTGTCATTTAATTTACTAATCACCTAATATGCATATTTTCATTTAGTCTATTATTTATTATTGTAAGTGTTTAATTGATTTTCTTGACTTGATTACTAACATTAAGTTGATTTATGTTTGTTTTTTTGGTGTCAAATCTTTGTGTTCCCTTGTTTGAGCACCCGTGCGAATGTAGGAGGAGATCCAAGGAGTTACCATTTTTATTGTATTTGTTATTTTTCCTTTATTTGTTTTTGTCAAGTTATTTGGTATGTAATAATTAATAAAGTCATTTCTTTCATGCACACTTAATAAAAAATCACACAAAAATATTTATATAAATAAATTGGATTTTCCTAATAAAATGGACAAAGATCCTATTTTTAACCAATAAAATTTCACTTTCAAATGGAGAACTAGATGTTCATAAAATGGGATCACTCATCCCGATTTTCCTCAATCAATATCTAAAAAAACGGTTCTCTAACTTTTTTAAGTTAATAAAAGGAACCAATGTTCCTAAAATTCAATAAATGACCCGATTTATGTATGTTGCATTCTAGTTCCCTTTATGTGTTTATTTATTCACGTTTTCTTATTTTGGGGATTGTTCTGTTCCAATTTTATTTTATTTCGCAATTCATTTTTGGGGGATTGTTCTGTCCCAATTTATTTATTTATTGTTTTATTTATCGCTTTTCAATATGAATGATGTGCGCTTTAAATTCGATACATTAATCGCGTGAGATGAGAAATGAAATTTTATAATTTAAAAACTCATTTATAATTAACCAAGGCACAAATAAGTGTGAAGTTCCGGACACCATCTCTGGTTTAGACCAACAGAGGTTTTTTCCAGTTTCTTGTAAACTGGGTGGCGACTCCAAAAATACCTCAAAAGGTGCCTAAAGGCGTTATGGGTTTAGATCCTCATTTCCAATGTTCTATTGAAAATGAGGCATCTAAGATGACTCATGATGCCCAAGATAGAAAAGACGCGAACCAATCTCTCGAATCCTAAAAGCGGGTTCGATGAGGGCCTTGCTGGTTCCGGCGCGCGTCACAACATGCATAAACACATATTCACAAATAATCCAAGAGAACAGGGCAATCCAATTCCAACAAAACACATTCAATAACAGAACTCCCAAACCTGACAAAGAAACTTCAATTCAACTCTTTCAGAAATCCCACTTTTTCTTTTCCCTTGTTCTTCCTTCTCTCCTCCGTTTCTTGCACAAAACCCAGCCAATACACACTTAAGTCAAACCATGCATTACTCAACTAAAACCAGAAATAAAGAAGGAGAACAAGAACCCAAAGCAACCCAAGAAAATCCAAGCACTTACCTTTCGAAACCTAGCTTTAACTCAGAAATCCAACCTCAAATCTCAAGGTTCACGTTAGGCAAAGCAAGAGAAGCAAGAGAGAGCAAGAAAGAAAGAAAGATGAAGAAGGAGGAGAAGGTAATGTGAGAAAGAAGCTCAATCTGCTTTTCCTTGTTTCCCTCTCTCCTTCACTCACTTCATCATAAATGCTCTCACCAACTAAACCACTTGGCACTATCCTATTGGACCAAATAATCCACTTTGACTTTCATGTCCAAGGCACCATACACAACACACACTAGATAATCTCTTAAATAAACTTTACATCCTTGGTACCACAGACCACATACACACTAGATAATTTCTTCACTTAACATATTTAATTAATTTTGCAATTAAATCCTTAATGTCCAAATTTTCTCATGCACAAATTACTAAAATACCCTTTTAATTTTCAACTTAGCACGCGAATTCTGACTAGACACTTTTTGGGTTGTTATAATTATCGCTTAACATGGGTGTTTTGCCGTGTAGGTGGCAGGTTCATTTCTAGAGTAGAGTATCTGCAGGTCGGCTACTAGGAGTTCCAATTGTAGTTCCTTTTAGTCTCTTGCATGTATATTTTGTATAGCTCTGTATTTGTACATGTAAGAGTTTACTAGTTCAAGTTATTGCATATGTATATGTAAGTGCAAAAAAAAATGCTTTTGTAATTTTGATGATTATTTGTGAAAGATGTAAGTAAGTTTATTGCTATATATATATATATATATGTTGTTACTGCTTTTGCTTTAGTTATATGTACGTTGTTTTGTGCGTAGCGCTTCGATATCCTCTCGGGGGTATTGGGGTGTTACAGATACCCGATTCGAGTTATCCTGTGACTAATCCTATCGAGCCACGTGGCATTCCTCATTTCGATATTCTCAGTATTATCATTTATTAATATTTATACCCATTTTTATTTATTCGTCATTTTATCTTATATTTACTATTTTATCATCAATCATTATTCTTTATTACTTAATTACAATTTTGCTCCTTTAATTCTTATTTTACTCTTAATTGCATTTTAGACCCTTATTTATGCCTTTATTGTATTTTTACTCTTTTTCACTTTGTAAATTTATCATATTTATTTTTTTCTTACATAATTACACATTTAGCTTTAAATTATAATCACTATTTAGTAGAGGTGGCAAATTGGGCGGGTTGGGCGGGTTTGGGTTGGGTCATTAATGGGCGGGTCATAAATGGGCGGGTCACAAATGGGTCAAAAAACATGGGTCATAAATGGGCCAAATGCCCAAATGGGTTGGGCGGGTTGGGCCAACCCATGGGCTAAAAATTTTTTGAATGTAAAAAAAATTTATAATAATATGCAAATTTATAATAATACTTGAGGAGTATTTATATCATGTCTTTTTCCAACAATTATAAGATCATATTCACCAGCAATTGACTGTATTATTTTTGAAGTATGGCCTCCATCATTCACCACCTCTTCAATGTATCTCACTTGTGTACTGTCATTACTCATTTGCTTAACATCTCTCAATTGTTCAGAATCAAGCATTTCACTCCAATCTAATTTACTATTCTCATTATTTGCAAGAAGTCTAAGCACAGTTAAGGTAATGGATGGGTTTCCAATTGTTCTTTTAGCCAATGTCAATGCCTCTCTATCATCATTTCCTCCAACAAAAACCATGCACACACTAATGGAAGCTTTTAGGGAAGAGTTGTTATTGTTGCAGTCAATGAGAATACTAATACTGTTAACTACAAAACAAAATTGTAATGTTCTAGTAATAATTTATTTTGTTGTGAACTAGAGCCAAGAGAAAAATATGTAATTGCTGATTAGAATGAAAAAGACAATACTTTAAATTTTCTAACACCGTCTCTCCCCACCCAATCAGTAAGAGCATCAGCTCATCTGTAATCTTCCACTAGCAAGTCCTCAGTTTGATACCAAATTATAACCATACTGTTGACTATATGATTTGTTTCCTTAGTTTATTAATTCTTTAATTCAGGATTGATTATAGGTCAGCTGTATAAAATCCCTTGTACATCCTTTCACAAAATTCTTCACATACTAATATAAGTTGCATCTTGTCTTCTAAAAAATGTAATTACACAACCCACGTGCATACTATTAGGACAGCAATGAAGGACATTTAAATCCTAATAATCAAATAAGTGCTGTGTGTACTGATCAAGTCCTCAAAGCTAAATGACTGCAATGGCTAAGCATACAGACAGATAGCAGAAAAACACCCATGTGACCCAAAGCAAAAGATAAGCATGGTTGACCAGCCAATAGGTTGATTTTGATTAAAGGAAGCATCTAAGGTAGATCACAAATTATGGACCTAACACTGAGCTAAATGCCAATATCATTACACCATAAAATAAAAAAAGCACTAGTTTAGTCAGAGTTTAACCCTCAGCTAGAAGCTCATCAAAATATTAATATATGCCTCTACTTAACAATACATATACAGCTACTTGATTAAAAATAATATCACTATAATTAATTAATTGTACGCTCAACAAAAAGACATAAGGTCCATAATCACAAAATTATATAATAAATAAATAATGCATTAATCCAATTATATCCTTGTAAACAAATCCTAATCATCCATTAAATTTTTTTGCTGATATAATCTACCCATCTTCTAATATTTAATTTAACACCAAACAATATATTCAATTGATATTATTATACTAACTGAAACTGCTATATTCTCCACAGCATACATACAATCAAAGAAAGAGAGTTATAATCTAAACCCACAACACCCAAGAGGAAAGCCAACATAACAGTCAATCCAAAAACAGAGAGGAAAGAACTTTACTTGAATTGGTTAACCAATCAAATAACCAAATAATCTAAATCTTAATTAACCAAAACAAGTAAGTGAGTGCATGCATGTACCATAATATGCATAAATATGAATAGTTGAATCAAAATTTCACTCATCTGTAAACATTCAGCAGGTACATTATCTAATCAGCTGGTACATTATCTAATTATATCTAATTATATCTACCTAATTTCATCAACAGAAGCACAAAAAAAACTCAATTTAAATGCATCCCCATAATCTATGAATAGCTCTTCGACTAGTTGATAACCACAAACTGATTTAGAGTTGATGTGGTTGATTTAGGGTTCCCAATTGGGAAATTTTAAGCTTGAATTTATGAAATTTGGTACAGCTTGATTAACCAGATTAGCAATTCTTAGCTTGAATTTATCATCTTTATGTTAATTTGCTGTGCATCCTAAGATATCTATATTCTATACTACTCAGATTGCCGAGATAGCCAAAGGTTAATACGCAAATTCATCCATTCTCATACATAGACAAGAAATGCATAAAAAACTATAACCAGTTAATATCCCTTACATGTCAGCGAGCGAGAGAGAGAGAGGCGGCGAACAAGAGAGAGACAGACAGTGAGCACGAGAGAGAGAGAGGCGGCGAGGATGGCAGCGGCGATGATTGGATAGCGGAGAGGCATAGAGGAGGCGAATGTGGAATGCAGAGAGCGAGAGAGCGAGAGAGATAGAGATGGCCAGAGACTGGAAGGGGAAAGTTAGGCCCGTTGGGCATTAGGGGCAGAGCTAAACGGGCCTTCTTATCTGTGGGTTTCATTTGGGCGGGTTTAAATGGGTAAGTATTTAATTGGGTTGGGTTTGGGTTATTTTTTATTGGGCGGGTTGGGCGGGTATTTTGGGCCTGGGCCAAATTTGCCACCTCTACTATTTAGTATTTTAATTCTCATTTTTCTTACATAATTACCATTTAATTTCTTAAATTATATATTTATTTCATATTTACTAATTATTATTTAATTTTTCCCTTTTATCTTCGTTTCCCTACATATTTACCAAATTGATCATTAATTTATTCATTTATTTCATATTATTATTTTTGCTCCTAGTAATATAAAAATCTTAGGACAGGATTTGCGGGATAGGGTTGGAATTTGTTTTATACCAATCCAGTGGTACGTATGTTAAATAAATTGTTGTGTGGATGTATTAAAATATCACTCGTTGCCACCTCCCTTTTAAATAATCAATTAATTAATCATATAAAACTTATTAAAGAAATAAATATTGTATTCTCTCCTCTACCAGCTATTTAGGTTGCAAGTAAACAATATTACAAAAATGAACGGTTGGTTTTTATTTTTACTTAATCCTAGAGTGTGTAAGATATTGTATGGATTGTATAAATGTATCAAATAAAAACTCGTAAAAGAATGATTTAATATTGGAAGAAAATAAATAAATAAAAGATGAAGGGTTGAATAGTACAAAGTAGAAGACCAAAGGTTTTACTAAATAAAAAGAACAAGTTCAGGTGCTTAAAAATGATTTTTGACAAAAATTTATAAAGTCGAGCTTCTCAACTCTGAAGCTGAAGGGCAGCTTTCCCCTCTTCTTCGTTCTTCCTCTGTTCCTTTCTTCCCCCCTCAGCCCCCTTTTCTCCTCTCTCGATTTCATTAATTGATAGTTTGGGGACATTGCATTTTCAAACGAAAGAAGGCTGCACAAAGATATCCAACATCGCCTACAGTTGATTTTGATCTTGCATTTTTTAGTTTGAATACCAAGGGAGGTGATTATGGCAACTGGGCAAGTGACCAAACGGGTCAAGTACAAGACCTCCGTCAAGGATCCTGGTTCTCCGGGTCGTCTTTTTTTGGTATTCATTTTTTGTTTTGCTGCAATTTGAAGCCTAAATGAATGAATGATTACTGAAGATTGAGAGTAGTTTTTTTTTTTTTTTTATTTTTTTTTACAGTTTCATATTTATAGGATTTGTAAATATTTGGGAAAATGATTATCCTGTGTCTTTAATGAGTAATTTCGAATTATTCTAGTTTATGTGTTTAATCGAAATTGTTGTATTTTGCTGAGAATTTATTTAAAACTTCTGTGCAGACTATGGAGAAATTGGCATTTAGGCCTAATAATCCTAACTCAGCTTCAAAGCTTGTTATGGAGTTTCAATACATTAAAAGTACTTTCTTTTTCCTTTATCTTTGTTTATTTCACTTATTATTTTTTTCTTTTCCTTTTTTATTGCTTTTATCATTATGAGTTTTTAATCTACATTCAATTTGTAGATCATAAATACACTAAACCGGAATCAAATAAAGCACCAATGCTTAATCTTACTTCGAATCAGGTTACCATACTCTAGTTATTTTAATTTATGTAGTTTGGTGGAATTTTGAATTTGGACTCAATGCTTTTTCCCCATCTTTCAATTTTTGTGTTTTCCAGGGTGTAAGTTACATATTTGAGTTTGAAAATTATAACGATCTTCAAGTTTGCAGAGAATTTGTTGGTAAGTCTCATGTCATAAGCACAACCATCATACTGATTGATCCGTACAACTTCTACAATGCATTTGATATTTATTTGATTGGTAAACCATTTTTCAAAATTATGTTACACTATATTGCTTCCAACGGTAATAATTCACAACCCAAATATACCCAACCATATAGTTAACTACAAAATATGAATCTACTTAACCTTTTTTGTCCGCTCTGCTTATTTCATCATCGTACATCTTCTATCTAGATATCAAAGTGTACATACGGTCTCGATTCTATTCCTTTAACTATTTGATTTGTATTGATCCATTTAATCTAAAATTTTTGAAAGGCAATTCTTACTCTTAGTTTGAAGTTACCAAAATTGGATGGTTCTATCAATATGTGACTAATTATTCCACAGATAGTCCTGCTAACCTTATTTTCTAAATGAATCATGTAAACATGCTAATTTGTTAATTCCTTTTATTATATGAGGTTCTGCAACTAGATAGACCATTGCTGTTCTCTTGGTTGTTCCACTTCTGAGCTATATATGTAGAATAAAAGATTTGCATGTCTCTGTTCCTTCTTGGTGGTTGGCAAGGTCAGGAGGTACTTAACAGATGTTCACGGATACATTTGAAAAGTTTTCTTCTATAACCTCTGACTCTAGGACATGGAGATTAGTATGTACATGGCTTTGCCTTCCTTTGCTGTCATTTCAGAAGACCTCATCTTACTTATTTTAGTCTTTTATTTTTTTTATTTTCTTATTTTAATTTTTGTTGCCTTAAAATTGCTACTAAGTACTTGTCCTGTTCATTTTTAATTATACTAAAAGAAGTGTTTGGTTTCTTTAATAATTTGATTTTTATTGTGGTTTTTGTAAACAGGGAAGGCCCTTTCAAAGCCTGGAGAAACTCCAAAACCTGCAGATGCTAAAGATACTTCTTTGGAGCAACCTAGTACAGAAGAACTGCTTCTTCGCATGAATCTCCTGCGAGAAAATAGGTAACCTTTTTTTACTTTCACTTGTGTAGTTGGTCATCAATTATGAGCCCTTTGTTGTGGTAATTAAGTTGTTCTCAGCAAGCTTCTTTTGTATGATCGATTACATCTATTTTGGTTCCTCTTGGACCCAGTTGCATTTCTAAAACACTGCTTTCTTTTATTTGAGATGTTATTTACCTCAATCTCCATCCCTGGGGCTGTTTATCAGAGAACAATAGAAAATAACATTGCAGCTGCTAACAACAACAATAACAACAACAACAATAATAATAATAATAATTCTGCTCCTAAACTTATCACTTAAGACTAAAAAGCTGTGTCTCCAAAGAGAAAGGGAGAAGAAATTGAATGACCAAAAGCTGTGGTCAATCACACAGGTTTTTATTTAAGAAGGGAAGAGGAAAAGAACGCGGGTGATATGAAGATAGAAGAGACTGATAAATGTAAGAATTCAATTAAGAGATCATTAAGCAGGGAGATGATATCTCAGCCATTTTCTCATAAAATCCATGAATTTTGTGAACAAATTAGAGAAAAAAGCTCAAAGATAAGAGTGCAACATCGGCACATTCTCTCAACAGGAAATACTGAATCAGCACCAAGAATTTCACAAAACCCAGCCTTATTATATATAATGATGATGCTGATTGGCTTCTAAGAAATAATGGAGGTGTTATGGTCGTAAGTACTGATACCAATCACATCACATTAGTTACTTGTATCATGATGAGGAAAAGCTTGTTGAAATGTTAGAGGATAAGCAACGAGCAGGAAAGTAAGTGATAAATTAAACTGCTATAAATTTAAAGATTTGGTGATAATCAAGCACATTGTTGGCTGCCTGTATCTGCATAAGAAACCATTCACTGCCTGTAACCCCTGGCTAATGGAATTTGTGGATCTTTTTGTACTTTGGAAAATGGTGTATTTTTTCTTAACATGAAATGAGTTTGGAGAGAAAAAAACTTCTGGCCAATTTGTAATGATGCATGATAAATCAGGGGAAATGATTAATGGAAAGGGACCATTTGGGTTTGAAAAGGTAGAAGCAGACCAAAACTAGGATTCCACAATCCTTTACAATCCTTTCCTAAAGCATTAGTATATTGTTTACACTTGAACTTATTATATAATTCATGTCATAATGATTGTATGCTGTCAAAATTTATATTATAACATCAGGCAGTGTTAAGTGGATACTTCCTTTTGAACCTGATACTTTCTCATATTCCCTTCACATTACTAAAACTTTTCCTCAGTGAGCTGCAGAGACTTCATAAGCGGTTTGTTAGCGATGGAGTGTTGACAGATACTGAATTTTGGGCAGCAAGGAAGGTTTGTTTTCTTTGAAAGCGTATGAATAATTACATTGGTTTTGCAACAATTTCATTGTTGTCTTAAGACTTGCAGTTTCTTCAACTGGCGACCACATTTCTTTTTCTGCAATCACAACCTATCCACATTGTAGAAGTTGTTATGGTTGCAGAAGATAAATAAGTTTTTAAAAAGCATGTGATCACAATTTTTCCTACTTTATTGGAATTGCAGAAGTTGCTCAATGGGGAGTTTAGCAAAAAGTCAAAGCAACGGGTGGGTCTTAAAAGTGTTATGCTTTCGGACTCCAAGCCACTCATCGATGGGCGGGTACAATATAGTTTCATTGGTCGTCTTTGCTTTTCCTTCATGCTTTTATGAGCAAATTGTGTGTGTTTGGGTGTAACAACCATGCAACTTGACTTTTGGAATCATGTCATTATGAACACACACACACACACACACACAGCAACACGTGACTTCACTTTTGGAATCACTTTAATTGGAATGTGATTACTGGGTAATCTTTGAGGAACATATCATTGTGTTTTGCAAACAGCCTAATACTGTATAATTTCTAGGAAACTAACTTTACTGTGGATATATTCATAGAAGCTTGTAATATATTTCAATAATGTAACTCGTAGCAGCTAGGCTATTATGATAGGCACATGGTATACCACATCATTTTTGATGAATATAAGATTCCAATGTGGGTGAAAGTACAGGTAATTCAGAATTCCTGTGCAAACAAAATGGAAGAATCTGATATTCCTACTAATAGTAAATCTTTACTTGCAATTAACTCAAAATTTCCCAAGTTTTTATATTAAACTCATATATGTAGACTCAGTCAAAAGTGATTAACTGGTTTTGACTTTATTCTTATCAGTTAGCATTAGTTTACCTTGCTTTCTTACTTAATATTTTGACATGTTTTCAATTCATCTATTTATTTCTCTCATGTTAATGCTATTATGTAATAACAATATCCTTGCTGCACAAAATATGCAGACATTTAGTGGATGTCTATTGAAATAAATACACATGTTAATAACGCCCATGGCTGTTAGATACAAAAATGCTTGAGCATATAATTGAAATTCAAATATATTTTCGTGCGCTTTTCCTTTAGATCTTTCACTTCAAGCTTTATAATTGCTATTTCATTGTACTTCCAGACTAACAAGGTTACATTTAACTTGACACCGGAGATTGTGCGCGAGGTATGTTTCGTCTCAGCTCTACTCTGTTGCCTCTTTAGACTTAAAACTTTTCAGTTTCTAGATGATAGTTATGTGAAACAAACAGTGATTTATTTTAAGTATTGGTGACCAGTACATACTATTGGTTAAGTTTCTGAATTTTTCTTGTGTTTTGTACCATTTTTCATATGCAAGTATTGGCTCTTTGATATATATTGGCGTTGCTATCTTGGCTTGTTGTTAGTTGTCTGGAAGCTTTGATTCAATTGCTTATTCTTTTATCTGGTCTAGTTTGCTTCTAAGTTTTTCCCTTTTTTTGGTGTAAACTACCCTTTTTCATGCTTCTCTGTACGTGAGTCACACTGGGTTCACCTTTATTAAGGCAGCAGTTTATATTTGTTTAACTGTTTTTGGGACAAGACACATGGATATTTAGACACCTATATTCCTTATGACATTGTTTATGTCTGCTATTGTTGTGTTTTGAGTATTTTACTTTGTTCCCATATGATATAACATGATAATATAGTGCACCAAGTTGCTGCATGCATTTACTTTTTTCATTTATGATTATATTTTCTTCTTAGATTTTTGCAGAGAAACCAGCAGTTCACCGAGCATACTTAAAGTTAGTTCCTAATAAGGTAATGAGAACAAAAGACTTTTCAATTCTTTTGTCCAGTTTGCATGTGAATGACATCTGTTGTGCTTGGTATTATTTTCTATTTATTCTCAGCTGAAGTGTTGATTCACATTTTATTCTTTGTGAACCCCTTGAGTATACTTTGTTTTCTCTTTTGAACTCCAGATGACTGACAGGGACTTCTGGACCAAATACTTTAGAGCTGAATACCTCCAGCATTCAAAAAATATTAATGCTGCAGCAGCGGAAGCTGCGGAAGATGAGGAACTTGCTCTTTTTCTGAAACCTGATGATATTTTGGCTGGTGAAACTCGGCGGAAGGTATCCTTATGGATAGTTGTCTTAGATATCTTATTCCTGAACTCTCACCCTGTGTCCTTGAGTTGCGCTGATTTTAGTTGGAGAATTTTTGAGCGAGTTCATATGGTAATTTTCCTTGTTTCAGATCAGATGTGTTGATCCAACTCTAGACATGGAAGCTGACTGGGGAGATGATTATACACATCTGCCTGTGAGTTGAATTTTGTCAGTGCTTTGTTTTGAGTTGTAAATAATATACTTAATTTTTTTGATTTTCTTATACCAGATTCAAAAGGTATGGTTGTATATCTTGTTTGTGCGCAACTTATAGTATATCTATGTGTTACAGACTGTCATGATACGTGATTATAGGAGCAAATATAGGAGTAGTAGGAGCAGAAATAGTTGACAAACTTAGTTGACTTCCAATACAATTTTTGTATATAAATATGTAATTGCTGAGTAATAAGATAATTAACACTTGTTTACTTACATGGTATCAGAGCCTTAGGCTCGTGAAGAACTTCTAGGTTTTCTGGGTTTTCGTTTCTCAGTTTTGGGTTCTTCGTTAAAGAGGGTGAATCTGCCCTACTTAGGTTACCTAGCTCCGGTGACCTATTCCCTTCACCGCCTACTTCAGAAGGAGCGCCGGTAGATTTCCGGCCTTCGCACAAAGTCCGTTCATCAAAAGACCGGCGAGTGAGTCTCACGTGCCTCCACAAGGATCTGTCTTCTTCTTCACGCGCCGGCGCGTGAGAGAGATTCCGGCGTCCGTTTGTTCTCCGACTCCATCTCCGGCGTCGCTTGGGTGTCTCCGATCGGACCGTGGTGTCAGTTTCCTCATTTGGTCTCTCCAGAAGATCAGCTCCCTCATCCTGCTTCTCTGCTTGCGCCGTTTAAGCTGGAGGTCAGATTATTAAACTCTGCTTGTGTCGTTTGAAGGTTTTGATTGTGCCGTTTGAAGTAGAGATCGGGTTATCAGATTTTGCTTGTGCCAATTAAGCTGGAGATCAGGTTCTCTAAGTTTAAAAGTTATATTTTCCTAAAGTAGCGGGTCTTTAGTCCTGTGTGTTGAATATTTGTTGTGATCACTTTTATATTTGCTGAAGATATATTTGTGAAGATACGCATTTGGTATTCTTGTGGGTTTATTAGCAGTTAAATGGCAGAAACGGGAAAGTTGGTTGGTGAGGATAACAAATTCAATGTTACTGAAATTATGTCAGTACCCACTAAAATTACTGAGCATAAATTAAATGGGTCTAATTTTTTAGAATGGAGCAGGAGAATAAGAATTTATTTAAGAAGTGTTGAAAAAGATGATCATTTAATTGAGGAACCCACTACTGATAAAATTTGGCTTAGAGATGATGCTCGGTTACTTTTACAAATTACTAATTCTATTGAAAGTGATGTGGTAGGATTAGTAGATCACTGTGAGTATGTTAAAGAGTTAATGGAGTATTTAGCTTTCTTGTATTCGGGTAAAGGAAATGTTACTCGCATTTATGATGTCTGTAAAGCCTTTTACCGTGCTGAAAAAGATGAGGCCAAATCTCTCACTGCACATTTTATGGAGTTCAACAAAGTATATGCAGAGTTAAATGTTTTATTGCCTCTTAGCACAGACATTAAGAAGTTACAAACTCAGCGGGAACAAATGGCTATTATGAGTTTCCTGGCTAGTCTTCCTTCAGAATTTGAGACTGCCAAATCTCAAATTTTGTCTAGCCCTGAACTTACCACACTTCAAGAAGTTTTCAGCAGACTGTTACGAACAGAGAAAAATACTCAACCATCTCAACAGCCCAGTGTATTAGTTGTTAAAGGAGGAGAGGGAAATGAAGTTGGAAGAAACCGCAATAGAGGAGGGAATGCTACCAGAAATAATGACTTTAGCAATGTTACTTGCTATTATTGCAAAGAACCTGGACACACAAAGCGATATTGTAGGAAACTACAAAATCGCAATCAGAGAACTCAAACTGCTAATATTGCTGCTTCCAGTTCAGCTTCTGAGAAGTCTGTTATTATTCCAGCAGAAGAGTATGCTCGTCTTTTAAAGGAATCCACTCCAATGGATGATTCAGGTAAAACATGTCTTATTTCTTCCTCAAATCAATGGGTCATTGACTCAGGTGCTACGGATCATATGACAGGTAATCCTCGAACCTTTTCTACCTTTCAGCCTCATAAAGTATCCTCCCCTGTAACAATAGCTGATGGATCAACTTATCATGTTGAGGGTTCTGGAGTTGTTAAACCCACATCCTCTATCACTTTATCTTCAGTCCTAAGTTTGCCTAATCTTGCTTTCAATTTAATCTCTGTAAGCAAACTTACTAAAGACCTAAAGTGTTGTATCTCATTTTTCCCTGACCATTGTCTATTTCAGGATCTTGTGACGAAGCAGATACTTGGTAGAGGACATGTATCTGATGGTCTTTATGTTCTGGATTCATGGGTATCTCGTTCTGTGGCTTGTTCTAGTGTTATTTCACCTTTTGAAGCTCACTGCAGGCTGGGACATCCCTCGTTGCCTATTTTGAAGAAAATAAATCCACAATTTAATAAAGTCTCATCATTAGATTGTGAGTCATGTCACTATGCAAAACATCATCGAGGCTCATTAGGTCCTAGAATTAATAAACGAGCGGGATTTGCTTTTGAATTAGTTCACTCCGATGTGTGGGGTCCATGTCCTGTTGTATCCAAAACAGGATTCAGATATTTTGTTACTTTTGTTGATGATTTTTCTAGAATGACTTGGATTTATTTTATGAAAAATCGTTCTGAGGTGTTCACTCATTTTTCTGCTTTTTGTGCTGAGATTAAGACACAATTCAATGTTTCTGTGCACATATTACGAAGTGATAATGCTAAAGAGTACCTGTCCGAACCATTTCAAACCTATATGACCCAACATGGTATTCTCCATCAATCATCATGTGTTGATACACCCTCTCAAAATGGAGTGGCTGAAAGGAAGAATCGACATCTCCTTGAAACTGCTCGTGCCTTGTTGTTTCAGATGAAAGTTCCTAAGCAATTTTGGACTGATGCCATATCCACAGCATGTTTTCTGATTAACCGGATGCCATCTACGGTACTTAATGGTAATAGTCCCTACCATATCCTTTTTCCTCATAAACCTTTATTTCCAATCGAGCCAAGAATGTTTGGAAGCACGTGTTATGTTCGTGATGTACGGCCCCATATTACAAAACTAGATCCTAAAGCTTTGAAGTGCGTGTTCTTAGGATATTGTCGTCTTAAAAAAGGATATCGGTGTTATTCTCATGATCTCAACAGATATGTGATTTCTACTGATGTAGCATTTTCAGAGCAAGTATCATTTTTCTCTACCAAGTCTACTTCTATCAGTCAGGGGGAGGAAGATGAATGTCTTATCTATAAATCTATATCAAGTTTTGAACAATCAGTGGAAGATAGTGTTACTCATGATGTTTCTCCTGTTGATCAGACTTCAGTTTCAGACAAACCCGTTCCAGACAAGCCACCTATTGTTCAAGTTTACTCTAGGAGAACAGTGACTACTGATACATGTCCTACACCAGAATCAACTTCGTCATTGGATCCTCCACCAAATGACCTTGATCTTCCCATCAGCCTTAGCAAAGGTAAACGCAGTTGTAAATCTACTTATTCCATTGCTAACTTTATTTCATATAATCACTTATCTCTATCATCTAGTGCTTTTATTGCTTCTCTAGACTCCATTTCCATACCTAAAACAGTTAAAGAAGCTTTATCTCATCCTGGATGGCGCACTGCAATGCTTGAAGAAATCAAAGCTCTAGATGATAGCCACACTTGGGAGTTAGTAGATTTACCCCACACCAAAAAGGCTGTTGGATGCAAATGGGTTTTTGCAATTAAAGTAAATCCAGATGGATCTATTGCCAGACTTAAGGCCCGCCTTGTAGCCAAAGGAAATGCACAGACATATGGAGTAGATTACTCTGACACTTTTTCTCCTGTAGCTAAGTTGGCTTCTGTTCGTCTATTCATCTCTCTTGCTGCTTCTCAACACTGGCCATTACATCAACTGGATATCAAAAATGCATTTCTTCATGGAGATCTACAAGAAGAGGTATATATGGAGCAACCACCTGGTTTTGTTGCTCAGGGGGAGTATGGGAAAGTTTGTCGCTTAAAGAAATCTCTATATGGACTAAAACAGAGTCCTCGGGCTTGGTTTGGAAAATTCAGTAAGATTGTTCAAGAGTTTGGGTTAAAGAAGAGTCAAACTGATCATTCCGTATTCTACAGACAATCAGCGGCTGGTGTTATTCTCCTTGTTGTATATGTCGATGATATTGTAATTACAGGAGGTGATTACGAAGGAATCTCTTCTCTTAAGTCTTTCTTGCATGATAAATTTCACACTAAAGATTTGGGACAACTGAAATACTTTCTGGGAATAGAAGTTTCAAGAAGTAAGAAGGGAATTCTTTTATCCCAAAGAAAGTATGTTCTTGATTTACTTGCAGAAACTGGAAAATTGGGAGCTAAATCACGTAGTACCCCTATGGCCCCAAATGTACAACTCATAAAGGATGATGGTGATCCTCTTGATGATCAAGAAAGATACAGGCGGTTAGTTGGAAAATTGAATTATCTTACAGTTACTCGTCCAGATATTGCATTTGCAGTAAGTGTTGTTAGTCAGTTTATGACAGCCCCAACAGTCAAGCATTGGGAAGCTTTGGAGCATATCCTATGTTATTTGAAGGGGGCTCCTGGACTAGGCATGCTCTATAGTAATCATGGACATAACCGCATTGAGTGCTTTACTGATGCAGACTGGGCAGGATCTAAGACTGATAGAAGATCAACTACAGGATATTGTGTTTTTGTTGGAGGAAACTTAATATCTTGGAGAAGTAAGAAGCAAACTGTAGTGTCCAAGTCAAGTGCAGAATCCGAATATAGAGCCATGTCACAGGCTGCATGTGAAATCCTATGGATTCGTCATTTGCTTGCTGAAATTGGTATAAATCACTCTACACCAGCCAAGCTTTGGTGCGATAATCAGGCTGCTCTCCACATTGCCTCAAATCCAGTATATCATGAGCGAACCAAACATATTGAAGTGGACTGTCACTTCATTCGTGAGAAAATTCAAGATAATGTGATTTCAACAGGACATGTGAAAACAGCAGAACAATTAGGTGATCTATTTACAAAGTCTCTAAATAGGCCGCGAGTTGAATATTTATGTAACAAGCTGGGCATGATCAATATCTATGCTCCAGCTTGAGGGGGAGTGTTACAGACTGTCATGATACGTGATTATAGGAGCAAATATAGGAGTAGTAGGAGCAGAAATAGTTGACAAACTTAGTTGACTTCCAATACAATTTTTGTATATAAATATGTAATTGCTGAGTAATAAGATAATTAACACTTGTTTACTTACACTATGTATTCATGTCTTAATATAAAAAAAGGTTCAGGTGCAGTTGATTTTATCACTGGGGACAGCCAAGGGAGTTGTATGGTGAACTGATGGACTTGCAAAGAAGTTTTTGACATAAGGGAAATTGATGTAGGATATTTCTATAAGAGGTTTAGTAAGATCATATGTGCGATACTGTGCCCCTAAAAGTTTTTGAACTTGTGAATTGAATGTATATGGCAATTTTTGATTAGCAGAATCCTCACCTTGAGTCCAGGGTAAAGTTGGCATGAAAACTTTATTTTCTTTTCTTTTTCCTTTTTTTTTCTTAAAATAATGATAGAAAATAAATTTAATAAAATTTGAGAACCACTTATTTGCATTGAGGGTTGGCCTCACATAAAGCATTACCCAATTAGTATAACATTTTTCATTTGACCTCAAAGGCTGGTACCGGTGGTTGTTTCATAATTAAGGTACAATGCTGTGAAATTCTTATATTTTTTACCATAACTTCAGTCCTCAGACATTTAAATTATGACTATTCATTAGTTTCTGAAATTTTAAAATCTCATTGCATTTAGTCATGGAGTTATTATATTGTAGGACCCTTTATGCCTTTGAATTTATTGTATGTGTGTTAGGGGTGGGCAAAAACCGAACCGATCCGAATAACCCGAATAAAAATATTAATTCGGGTAAGATTATTCGGATAGTTCGGTTCGGTTCGGGTTAAAGGATTTGTGAAAATTCGGGTTCGGGTCGGTTTGGGTGAAAATGGGAACAGCCCGAACCACCCGACTTCACCCACCCTTAGAAGAACAAACCCGGTTTGCCCTTTTATCCCTTTTCCCTGTTTTCAGTTTCCCCCTCACTCTAAATCCCTAGAATCCATTTCTCTTTTTGCCCTGCCGCTCTTCTCCTCCACCGCCGTCGCCGCTCGTCTTCCCCTCCTAGCCCTTAGTAAACAGAGACTAAACGCCGTAATCTTGGCTTTAAAGTTATTGTTGGTGGAATTTCTTATTGGAAAGTGGTCCTTCTCATTGTTAACTTCTCACTGGAAATACCCCTCACTCTTGAGCTTCAGTTAACGTTTCTCGGGTAATTCAATCACTGCTTTTCTCTTCAATTTTCCTTGTTTTCCTTCGTTGCTTAATTACTTCTGTATTGAAATTACAGTCTGATATTCAATTTTAGGTATTTTTTACTTTGATTTTTACTCAATTTTTCTTTCTAATTTTTATTCACATATCGAGCGTGAGAGATAAGTGTTCGTTGGAACTTTGTGCATTATGATTTTTTATTTTCTGCACTGTCCTACACAGTTCATCGAATTTTAGAAGTTTTTGTATGTTTTTCTTCGGATCAAAATGCTTAGCATTTGTTATTAATCTTCTTTCTTTGGTTAGTATAAAAATGCAGGAAAAAAAAAGGACCGCCATTCATTAATTTTATGTATGGTAATCAATATAATATTCTAGATGGTATTCTGTCTGTCTTGTAGCAGTACAGCGTGTCTGTGTATATTATTGTATATATTTATTTATATATTGCCTTATTTATGTCAATTTTTTAAATTATATGTGTTGGGGTATTTCCAGAGCCATCTGATGGAGCATGTTTCATAATGACATGGTTGCATTGCATATGATGAACTGTGAAAATTTCAATTTCTTTCGAGAAATTGCTTATGTATAGTTTAGGCTTATCTTATGAATACTTTGGTTTTTTGTGATTGTTTATACTTCTATGGGTATATGAACTATTATAGGGCTTGTGTGACTATGAATGCTCGCTTGTGTACAAGCTTTAGAAATTGTGTGATGTTAAATTCAGTGACTTCAGATTTACTTTACTGATGCAGTTGTGCTTTTCATTGCAGAAAGTGGTTGGTAATACGACACAATTTAAATTTCATTTAATTATCTGCTTGTCAATTTCATGTTTTATTATTTCTCATTATTTTTATAAAATAGATGGTTCATGGAGCAACTAAAGATCAAAGATGGTGGCATTTTGTGGACAATTTAATTTTAATGTTGTTGTTAATTAAACATTAAGAATGTTTTATTAATTTGTTGTAATTTTTAGATATTTTATGATGGTGCACAAGTTAATTAGGTCTTTAATTAGTATTTTTCATGTTATATGATAATTAGTTATTGACAATTGAATAGTTTTAATATTATTCTTTAATTAGTTTTAACTTCCAAAAAAAAAATTGAAATACGGGTTATTTGGTTCGGGGCCCGAAATTTTTCGGGTTATTCGGTTCGGGACCCTATTATAATTTAGGGTCGGTTTGGGTCACAAGATTTGCCATATTTCGGTTTTCGGGTTATTCGGGTTCGGGTCGGGTTGACCCGAACCCGACAATTGCCCACCCCTAATGTGTGTGTGTGTGTTTTTTTTTTTTTTGTATTTTTGTTTTTTGTTTTTTGTTTTGTTTTTTTTTTTGTTTTTGTTTTTTGTTTTGTTTTTGTTATTTGTTTGATTATTATTATTATTATTATTATTATTATAACTAGGGTAGCCAAAGTGCCTGAATTTGAAATAATAGGGATGAAAGCAAAACGTATGGTTCTCAGATACTTTCCAAACACTTAAAAAGAATGGTTTCATTTATAAGGTGCATCATATTTTTTTAATGGGCAGGTAAAATGGGTATACATAGTGTTAGTTATAGGTAATTCCTACTTGAATAACCTGATAATGTTCCATGTGAATTCAATTTTGAAGAACTTGATTTCAGAATATTTAAGGGAAAAAGCAACTAATGCACAGTGTTATATATGTGAAAATCTTTTTTATCCAGTAACAGATCTATAGTTAATGAGGATAAGAGTTAACATTACTATTATCTTTTTAATAACTAGTTTGATTATTTACTTGCTTGTTGTTTTCCTCTATTTAATTATGAGCATAATTTAAATTTGTGGAGGTAAATGTTAAGATGTGGATTAATTTTGCTGAATATTATCAGCTTAGGCGGAGAGTCTCTTCTACTATCTTGATGCTATGATGAGATTAAGTTTGTAAATTCCACCTTTATAAGTTTTATAGAAATACTAAAGCCTTTTATTTAATATTTATTTGATGGTTTGTGTCAGCATTCTTTTTATTTTATCTATAGTTTGATTCTCTAAATCTGTAAGGTTCATCAATTTTTATTTTATGTTGAAAATTCAGGATCATGGGATCGTTCGTGATGGCAGCAAGGAGATAACAGAATCACAGAATGAGCCATATAGAAGGACTTTGTTGCAGGAACTTAACCGCCATGCTGCTGTTGTTCTTGAAGGAACAACTATAGGCAAGGCTTTTGTGAATTTGTTTCTCTAATTCATTTATATAAATAAGGAAACCAGTTGTCAGTTTCATGTTGAAATATTCCTTTTACCTTTTTCCTGTAAATTATATATAAAATAAATTTTGCAGATGAAGAGCAGTTGAAAGACACACAAACTGTAGCAGAGGCGCTTGCTCATTCAAAACAAGGTTAGCTTTGCTGAATGCCTTTTTTTTTTTTTTTTTATCCGTTCAACTTGTTGCACAAAAAGACCTTATGTTTTACCTGTTATTAGGACACAAAGTGGTTAACCAAGAAGCTGCTGGGGATGTGAGTCAGGAGAAACTGAAAAGAATTTCAGAAATGATGGAAATTGAGGATCTTCGAGGATCAAATAGTCTTCCTTTAGCACCACTTTCCATAAAGGTTTAACTTTCTCATCATCATGTACTTTTGATAGAATGAATTTCTTAAAACAATGACGTTGTGCTTTGAACCTAGGATCCACGAGACTATTTTGATTCTCAACAAGCTAGTGCACTAAGAACTTCAAGAGATACATCGGTTGGAACAGAAACTATGAGGTGCAGTTTGAGCACCCAGGAAGCTTATGGTTCTTTGAGAGACTCAATTTCTAACATTAAAGCTTCAGGGTTAAGTGATCATGTAGTTAAGCCTGAAATTGCTATGAAGGTAATGCAATATTGAGCTATCTACTATCTGTTTCCCAAATTGAACAGGAAAATGCCAATTTATTGTTCTTAATGCCAATTTATGTTGGGCTACTTTTTGATATAGGTTCTTTCTGTATTGACACACAATATCTCAAGTACAAAATATCATATTGGAAAGAATCCTAGGGAGAGTGTTTTGGACAGCTTGCCGAACCCAATAAAGGAGGAATTGCTACATGTGAGCGGCATTAATTTCTTACATATGTTTCCCCCTTAACTCTGCTCAGAAAATAAAGGAGGAGCTTTTTGAAGGGTCCTGTTCTATATTACGTACCTAACATAAAAAAAATAGTGTCTTTAGGTTCTATAAGAAATGTTTTCTATTACTAGATATTGGCTTAGTTGCTTCTGAAACTCATGTTGATAAGGAAAACTTGTCTCCAGCATTGGATGTCTATCGAGGAGTTGTTGAGACATTACTGGTCTTCATATCCAATCACAACAACATATCTTTATGCCAAGGTAAAACTTCTCTATTTTTTTTTCTGCTTTACTGTCAGTTACTGGACATGGAAACTTAGCTGTTGAAATTCTGGAAATGCAACTGTGAGTCAACTTACCTTGAAGTTTGCATGATAGAAAATGTACAAAGTAAAATCTTGATTGTGGCCTAGATAAAAAGAGTATTATAGTAGAGTGTCTTGCTCATTGTTGGGGCTTTTGAGTATCCTTTATTTTTGAGCATTTAGTGACTCTTGATTTTTGACAACTGAAACCCTGACTTAAAGGAAATGGAAGAAGCTTTCATGTGTCCAAAGATTATTAGAACTTACATTCATAAAAGGGTCAAAATTACATAGCATTGAAAGGCAAATCTTATCTTAACACTTAGTATTGTGAAAGTGCTGTGTTATAGAAATTATTTTACTTTACCTTAGGTGGAGGGATTTGGAATTTGGCCAATTTGAGTTTAATACTGAATTCATTTACTGTGATTAATTGGCTTAATCAATCTTGGTATGGTTCATTTATAAAGAAAAACCTTATCTGAGTATGGATATAAAATGCCGGTGTAATTTGAAATTCATCTCAAAAGAGCTATTATCCACATTCATGAATCTAATGCATATAAATATTTGAACAGTGGGCCAACTTTAATCGAAATAGTTTAAACTGAAAATCCTGCTCAAATTCCTTGAAAAGTGATAATCTAAACATGGCGTTTACGTGCTCTACCTTTTCTCAGTGCCATTTTAGCATTCCATTTTCCTCACTCTCATTTGGCATTTGCAGGTTAGTAGACTAAAGGATGCAATGTCAAAAATTGATTCACAGTTGCAGGTATTTTGACTGTGGTTTCCCTGCCTTCAACTCTTTTGATCTATCCTTCCTAGCAACTTATTTCTGCTGTGGCTATCCTTTGGATTTACTTTTCTGAAAGAAGCAATGTTTATAGTTTCTGTAGAAAATTGAATACAGTTCTTGATTAAGATTGTGAATAATTTGAGACGGTTTCAAGTGTTCTATTTGACCCAAAATTTGACAGTAGTAAAATCTGTGTTAGCATTGTGCACATGCGAGCAGCTGCTGGAGTTGTTGATGTTGAATTTTTTCTGTGCTCGATTTGATGGCACAATATCATCTGTTGAATAGATTGTTTATCATTATTTTTTTGCTTTTCTGTTCTTTTTTTTTAAATTTTTTATTATATGCCAGGAAATGAAGGAATCTGTGCAGTCAGATATCCGAAATCAGCTTTCACTCCTTATTCGTCCAATGCAACAGGTAATCAGTTACGCTTTGATACTTGAGTATTACTATTGTTAGGACACTGTCCAATTAGGCTGCTGGTTCATGTAACCAGGACAAAATAATTTCTGTTTCTAAATTAATCTCATAAAGCAATAATTGTATTATGTTTCTGGCACTCTTGTGAAGATTTGACCTGGCAGTTTACAGAAGCGGCTTAGCTTTTCTCAGAGCTTCATTCCTATATATTCTGTTGCGATGATAAGCGGGTTTAATTTTTTGTAGCACATCGCAATACCATAATGACTTGAAAAGCCATTTTAGTGTATTACACTCTAAGCATGCCGCATTTTCATTGTTTATTTCAAGCCAATTATTTGTAAATGTGTTTCACATTTGTGTCAAACCAAAGAAATATAAGTTCCAAAGTGAATCCTCTTTTTTTTATTTGAAAAATGTAAATGAGTGTAAGTGGGTGGTGCAGGCTCTAGAAGCAGCCATGCAACATTATGATGCAGACTTGCAGAAGAGATCAGCAAGGAGTGGAGAGAGACCAAATGGATATGTGTAGAGAATTTATATTTGATTATGGTGCCACATTCTTCTATCTTTGTGGCAATATCATTTACTTGTAAATCAAATCAATTTTGTCTTCATCTTAAGGAATTTCACACTTAGATTTGTACAATGTAACCCAGCATACTGTTAATGCCGATGCAAGCTATAATAAAGGAAACGGTGTTATAAGCTAAGCCATAATGGAGACTCCTCAGTGCAATTTGGTTTTCTTCGTATCATTTACGTTTGATGCTTCAATGACAGTGTTTCTACATAAATGCCACAAAAAATCAAGAATATATAAAAAATAGAGTTAATTACAAATTTGACTCTGAATTATAGGGTATTTTTTAATGTTTGCATTATACTTTGAAAGCTTATAATGTGAGTGCTTATCTTTGAGTCTCATTTCAATTGAGGAATTCCGTAAACAAATTCGATATGTTGAACTTTGTTTTAGAAGGCAATTTAACAGTGTTATCAGTAGTAAGGGATTCTTGAAAACCATATAACTTTGTTGCCCGCTGTGTAAACGGCTACTAGAATTCAAATTTCTACCTAAAAATTATCTTACACGGCGGTTAAGAATTTCTGACTGCCGTATAGAATACCCTGACCGTTGTGTAAAATTCTTCTTTGCTGTGCAAGTAGCTTTTGCCTCAATAGAACTACAATTCTTCCATTTTACATGGTGGTTAAGGATTTCTAACCACCGCGTAATCCCCAGTTTGTAGCCTATAATGTGAGTTTTTCCTACTGTTTTGAACCCAAACTTCGCTGGAACTTTTCGAAACTTGTCCGACATGTGTCTAATGTCGTGTAATAAATATGTACATAGAATGTCACTTGTAATATATGTGATTATTGTTATGAGCATAGTTTTTTAACAAAGGAATTAAATGTAAATTGGTTACATAATTACTGAAACATATATATGTTTAAATGATAAAGAAACGTTTATAGTTACATGAAAGATAGTGATTTACATATAGATAGTATTTGGTACACTATGATATATATATATATTTAATACGTTAATTATCGGCATTATCTTGATACTTGCTTCGTGCTCGTTTAATAATGACACATGTAATACACCTGAAGTGATGTGGAAGGGATATGGTTATGAATATAATCCTCATGTAAAGCACCATGCCTATGTTTACTGCCGGTTATTGTCATTGCTTCAAATCATTTGAATTTTGTGTTATTGACCAAGTATAACAAATATAGGATTTGAATTCTGAACCATGTGTGACTACCGAAATAATTGTAATACCCGTCTAATATTTGCCTAACGATACGCGATGAATGTGTAATCTAGTATGATATGGAATTGTATGATACATTAAAGAAGGAAATCGTAAAAATCATGAGAAGATTTACATGCAAATATTGTATATTGATGATAATTTGTGATAAGCTCGTGTTACGGACCCTTGTCCACAGAAGATCATTGCAGGTTGGTAAATAGTTAGTATAAATGAATATAAACTTAAACTGTATTGGAATTTATTATTATATGTTTAGTAATAAATGACAATTATTTGTATATGTATATGTTATATGGAGTTTTTGTGGGAATAATTAGATGATTAAACACAGTGAATATGCAATGTGATCATAAAAGAATACATGTTTAATGATATGAGTTAAGAATTATCTGTAATATTTGTACAACTATGTATGAGTACAAGTAGGAGTGATACATGTTTATATACATACGTTGTGACTAATAGTAACTCTAAAATAGTACTAGAGCCTGCTTAAAAATCTAGGTTGTGGATAGAGAGGCATGCGTATAGAGAGCCTGATGCAGTTGCTACACTGAAGACACTACTATGTCTTTCTGTAGAGACTTATGTCTCTTTTGTAATCATCACTCCTGGGATGCCTATTATGATATTCTTCCCTCCGGGGATGCTTATTCTGATAATCTTTCCTCCAGGGATGCCTGATATTCTCCCGCTTATCCATTTCTATAGGAAAGCAGGTAAACAATTGAATTGTATAATGTACTATGAATATGATTGATAATGATATGAACTTTGAACTACGTTTTCTAATTTATTCATAAGCAAATGATGTAGTTTTGATATGACAAATGTTCTTGGCTTCCGAGATAATGTGGAGTATATTATTAATTGTGATTCAATTTTGAGTTATGAATATTGTAACGCCTAAATACCCCTTAGGAGGATGCCAGAGTGTTACGGACACTAACTCATTCAAATCATTAACAATAATTACCCAAGCTAATAAAAGTAAATTTAAATAACACATATCCAAAAAAAAAATTATCATTAATATTAACTAATTAAAGTTTACACTAAAAGTTCAAAATTATAAGTTACATTTACATATTCTGGTTATACAAAAATTGGAACATTTCGATACATCATAGACAAAAGAACCTAATTAGAAGACTTCAAGACTCCTTCTAGTGGTCAGCAGATGTTCCTCTCAAAACTTTGCTTCCAAGCTATAAACCTACACGGGAGATAAACACCTGTGCTGAGCTATGGCTCAGTGGGGATATAAACATACAATGATCTACTACAGATAAATCAAGCATTAACATATAATAGCTGTAACAACCCAAATAGGGCCTAGTCGGAATTTGAATGCTAAGTCGGAAAAGTTAAGGGTATTTCGGTAATTAGTGCATGTGAAAATTGGATTTATTAAGGATTTAAGTGTTAAGTGAGGAATTATCTAGTGGAACGTGTGTATTGTATTAAGGATTTTTTTGGTTATTATGGAAGTTATGTAGTGTGTGTGGGTATAAGGTGCTTAAGAAGTGAATGGACAAGATTGTGACACTTGGGTCCGTAGGATGGTGACAAGTGGCATGGTTGGTGTGTGCAATTAATGAGAAAGAAGAAAAGGAAAAGAAAAGAAAGGGAAAGGAAATGTTCACGTTTTTGATCTCCTCTCCTTCCCGTTCTCTCTTTTCTTTTTCCGTTTCCCGTTTCTTGTTTTTCCTCTCTTGATTGTGTGTAAAGTGAAGCTGATTTGGGAGTGTTTGGGAGCAAGATTGATGAGGTAAGTGGTTAGGTTTTGGTTATTTGTGCTTGGATCTTCTTCTTCTCCTTCTAGTTTGTTTTGATTTTGGGGAATCTAGGGTTTTGGATTAAGGATTTTGGGTTTGTTTGTGCAAGATTTGGATGGCTAGATGGAGAGCTAGGGCAAGGATAAGGTTCTAGTTTGAAGATGAGCTGGGTTTTGGTCTTCAAGAGGTTTGGGAGTTTTGTTGGTTGTATTTGTTTATGAGTTGAAATTGCTTATCCTACTAAGTGATGGTTTTTCCCTAGTTCTCATATGGATTACGTGTTTGTTGTGTCTTTAAATCCTTGAAATCTTGAGTGTTTTATTTGGGTAAAGGCATGTGTTGATTAAGTAGTGATTATGAGTTAAATTGTTAATGATAAAGTGATGTTTGCATGTGTATTTGAAGAACATGAGCATTTAAGAAGAATGAATTTTTGAGTTTGGTTTTGTTTGAATCCATGATGAGTTATGGTTGATTATTATGTAATACATGTTTCTTGGGCTTTGGGAATGTTCTGGAGGTGGAATTGGGCTTTAAAGTAAGAATTTTACATGTGTATGTGATGAGTGTTTGAGTGATTTTGTTGAACAGAGTGTTCTGGGGCATTTTTGGGTTGGAAAAATCGTTTCTGTCGCGAGCACGACTTTGTCGCGATCACGACAGAACCAATTTTTCCTGCCAATCGAGATTTCTGCGTGTTTGAGAGAGAGGGCGTCCGACTCGTGCTGTTCAGCACGACTCGGAGGGCAAATTTCTGCTGAGCACGAGTCATGCTCAGTTGAATAAGTGCACACTCGTGCACAAGGAGCACGAGACGTGCTCCTTGAGCACGAGTCATGCTTGTGGAGCACGAGTCGTGCTCCTCCCCTCTATCTTCCCGCAGCGTTTTCCCCTCTGTCGCAAGCGCGACTCCCAGTCGTGATCGCGACAGTAGGACTCCTCTTTTGCCCTGTTTTAATTCTGAATTGTCTCCTTCTTGTCTTGTTCGGCATGTTTCCTTTCTAATGCATGATTTAGACTTATTAATACTTCAATTAATACATGATTAGAGTTGTAATGGTAATTCTTGGGCATGTATATGTTTCAATTTTTTTACCCAATTATGTCCAATGTTTTAACTTGAGTTAATGGGGTTGGCCTGAAATGTCAGTGTAGTGGATAGATAAGCATGCTTATAAAGGGTTAGTGAGTGCAGCTGCCTATATTTACTTTGCGAAAGGGCGATGACCCCGCTTATAGGGTTTTAGTGATACCGTTGAGGCCTAGCCTCCGATTTTGAGCGATGACCCCGCTAATAGGGTCTTAGTGATGTTGTTGAGGCCTAGCCTCCAGTTTTAGTGTAGTGTTTTTCCTGTATCCACTGCAAGTGAAGTTCAGGCTGTTGTGTAATGTTATGTATCTATGTATAAATGGAGTCTATTGTTATTTGAGGTAATTGTTTTACCTTAGTGAATCAGTTTCGGTTAGTGTAATTATGCCATGTATGCTAGTTGAATGGATGTAGTGATTATATATTTTATTTCTAATTTTTTTCCTGCTTTTAGAGTGGATTCAATTAGTGTATGCTTTACTCGTTTTACGCATAATATTACTTGTATATTGTTAGTGCTCTCTTGTCTGTTTTTCCTCTCCACTAAGCATTATCGCTTAGCACGAGTTCTTTTCCCGTGTAGGTGGCAGGATTTTGGGAGTTTGTTCGTGTCGCGCATCTGCAGTTCGGCCACATAGGAGTTAGAGTTTTATTTTGTTTTCAATTCTTGTATTTTGTTTATGTATTATGTAATTTTGTAAAATGGCGTATGTATATGTTTAAGAACTCTTTTTTAATTATTGTAAGTATTTGTATATGTATTAAGATTATCTTTTGCCTCATAGTATGCTTCTGCTTATGCGCATGTATGTATGTGTTTATCGTCGTGTTTTTGTCGGGTAACGCTCCGGTGTCCTTCCAACGGGGGTATCGGGGTGTTACATTTTGTGGTATCAGAGCACCAGTTTAGTCAGTTCTGGTCCATGTGATTGTTTGAGTGTCGAATCTTTGTATGTGAGTCTGTCTAGTGTTGTGGCCTAATGCAGATGCAGTTGTGTAGTGTATGTTTATGTAGTGCATAGATGAAGGATTAGTGAGATCTCGGATGTAGTGAGTGATATAAGATTATGTGCATAGAGTGAGTTTGAGGTGTTACTCTGTATACCTGTCAGC
This sequence comes from Excoecaria cochinchinensis, assembly GCA_947683425.1. NCBI lineage: Eukaryota > Viridiplantae > Streptophyta > Magnoliopsida > Malpighiales > Euphorbiaceae > Excoecaria > Excoecaria cochinchinensis. Next base: position 257,374 of record CANTUQ010000025.1, read on the forward strand.
TATTTGAATCGAGTGAACACAAGCATAGTGAATCACGGGGATGGGAAAAAGTGCATTACTACAGCTCATGTTGCATTTTCGTATCATTTTGCATACATAAATCATTACATAGCTATTTCATCCGCATCCCTCATCTGTATGTGAAAAGCATTATTGTATACGGTTCATTGAGAAAAACTGACAGGGTATACATCGAGTGATTGATGTTAAGAAGTGTTTGGATAAGAGTATAGTGCGATAAGAAATGTGAAGTGCTAGTGGTTAGAGTTAAGAAGAGAAGAGTGTTAGGGAATCGTGTGCTAGTGAAGGAGTTAAGATTTTATTTGAGTCTTGAGTGTTTTATGTATAAGGATAGTGATGTGTGTATCGAAGGAATTCGAGGTATTAGAATTGAGATGTTATGTGTAGTTTGGTTCTGGTGTGAAGTGTATTTCTTTTGAGAATTGAATGGTATGAGTGATGGCGATTTGGAGATTTGTTTAAGGACTTTCTGTGTAAGTGGTTATCGGGAAAATTTCGAGGATGAAATTTCTTAAGGGGGAGTGATTGTAACAACCCAAATAGGGCCTAGTCGGAATTTGAATGCTAAGTCGGAAAAGTTAAGGGTATTTCGGTAATTAGTGCATGTGAAAATTGGATTTATTAAGGATTTAAGTGTTAAGTGAGGAATTATCTAGTGGAACGTGTATTGTATTAAGGATAATTTTGGTTATTATGGAAGTTATCTAGTGTGTGTGGGTATAAGGTGCTTAAGAAGTGAATGGACAAGATTGTGACACTTGGGTCCGTAGGATGGTGACAAGTGGCATGGTTGGTGTGTACAATTAATGAGAAAGAAGAAAAGGAAAAGAAAAGAAAGGGAAAGGAAATGTTCACGTTTTTGATCTCCTCTCCTTCCCGTTCTCTCTTTTCTTTTTCCCTTTCCCGTTTCTTGCTTTTCCTCTCTTGATTGTGTGTGAAGTGGAGCTGATTTGGGAGTGTTTGGGAGCAAGATTGATGAGGTAAGTGGTTATGTTTTGGTTATTTGTGCTTGGATCTTCTTCTTCTCCTTCTAGTTTGTTTTGATTTTGGGGAATCTAGGGTTTTGGATTAAGGATTTTGGGTTTGTTTGTGCAAGATTTGGATGGCCAGATGGAGAGCTAGGGCAAGGATAAGGTTCTAGTTTGAAGATGAGCTGGGTTTTGGTCTTCAAGAGGTTTGGGAGTTTTGTTGGTTGTATTTGTTTATGAGTTGAAATTGCTTACCTTACTAAGTGATGGTTTTGCCCTAATTCTCATATGGATTACGTGTTTGTTGTGTCTTTAAATCCTTGAAATCTTCGGTGTTTTATTTGGGTAAAGGGATGTGTTGATTAAGTAGTGATTATGAGTTAAATTGTTAATGATAAAGTGATGTTTGCATGTATATTTGAAGAACATGAGCATTTAAGAAGAATAAATTTTTGAGTTTGGTTTTGTTTGAATCCAAGATGAGTTATGGTTGATTATTATGTAATACATGTTTCTTGGGCTTTGGGAATGTTCTGGAGGTGGAATTGGGCTTTGAAGTAAGAATTTTGCATGTGTATGTGATAAGTGTTTGAGTGATTTTGTTGAACAGAGTGTTCTGGGGCATTTTTGGGTTGGAAAATTAGTTTCTGTCGCGATCGCGACAGAAGCAATTTCTCCTGTCCATCGAGATTTCTGCGTGTTTGAGAGAGAGGGAGTCCGACTCGTGCTGTTCAGCACGACTCGGAGGGCAAATTTCTGTTGAGCATGAGTCGTGCTCAGTTGAAGAAGTGCACAAGGAGCACGAGTCGTGCTCCTCCCCTCTATCTTCCCGCAGCGTTTTCTCCCTTGCCGCGAGCGCGACTCCCAGTCGCGATCGCGACAGTAGGACTCCTCTTTTGCCATGTTTTAATTCTAAATTGTCTCCTTCTTGTCTTGTTCGGCATGTTTCCTTTCTAGTGCATGATTTAGACTTATTAATACTTCAATTAATACATTTTTAGAGTTGTAATGGTAATTCTTGGGCATGTATATGTTTCAATTTGTTTTACCCAATTATGTCAAATGTTTTAACTTGAGTGAATGGGGTTGGCCTGAAATGTTAGTGTAGTGGATAGATAAGCATGCTTATAAAGGGTTAGTGAGTGCAGCTGCCTATATTTAATTTCCAAAAGGGCGATGACCCCGCTTATAGGGTTTTAGTGATACCGTTGAGACCTAGCCTCCGGTTTTGAGCAATGACCCCGCTAAGAGGGACTTAGTGATGCTGTTGAGGCCTAGCCTCTAGTTTTAGTGTAGTGTTTTTCCCGTATCCACTGCAAGTGAAGTTCAGGCTATTGTGTAATGTTATGTATCTATGTATAAATGGAGTCTATTGTTATTTGAGGTAATTGTTTTACCTTAGTGAATCAGTTTCGGTTAGTGTAATTATGCCATGTATGCTAGTTGAATGGATGTGGTGATTATATATTTTATTTCTAATTTTTTTTCCTGCTTTTAGAGTGGATTCAATTAGTGTATGCTTTACTCGTTTTACGCATGATATTACTTGTATATTGTTAGTGCTCTCTTGTCTGTTTTTCCTCCCCACTAAGCGTTATCACTTAGCATGGGTTCTTTTCCCGTGTAGGTGGCAGGATTTTGGGAGTTTGTTCGTGTCGCGCATCTGCAAGTCGGCCACATAGGAGTTAGAGTTTTATTTCGTTTTCAATTCTTGTATTTTGTTTATGTATTATGTAATTTTGTAAAATGGCGTATGTATATGTTTAAGAACTCTTTTGTAATTATTGTAAGTATTTGTATATGTATTAAGATTATCTTTTGCCTCATAGTATGCTTCAGCTTATGCGCATGTATGTATGTTTGTATGTATGTGTTTATCGTCGTGTTTTTGTCGGGTAATGCTCCGGTGTCCTTCTAAGGGGGGTATCGGGGTGTTACAATAGCAACACAAATTATAGTTAAATGATATGCTAAATATTCGATAATCCTTGCTTTACAACAATAAATCACTACTATACAATGTTACCAGAAATGCTTCTATATCATGGCAATTATGACATATACACGATACTATAATCAATTAACAAAATAATAACCTTGGAATAGCCTAAATCAATACAACAGTGGATAACGGGTACACTATGTAACAACCCGATTTGCACCCTAGTAGAATTAGTAGTGCCAATTGCTATGTTTGTATGAGTTTTCTAGTAAAGAAGGACTTAATTGGAAGAGGAATAAAAGTATTAGTAAAGCAGAATTTTGAAGGAGGGACTTAAAAGAGCTTTACCGTGGACTTGAAGAGGGATTTTGCTTGAGTGGGACACTTGTCAAGAGAGAACTTATGTGGCAAGAGATGAGATGTGCCACATGGATTAGTGCATGCAATATAAAGGATTTTAGTGGGAATTTCTGTCCCATTCTTGCATGTGGCCGGTTTCTCTCTTCTCTTTTGCTCTTAGTTTCTTTTGATCCTTCTTATTCATTTTCGGCAATTGTTCTTCATTTGGTAAATTAATTTCTGCAATTGGATTGATTTGAAGAGGTTTAAAGGATAAGCAAAGAAGGTAAGTGTTAATTGGATCGGTGTGTGTGTCTTCTTCTTCTCCATTATCTTTTGTGTTTGAGTGGGTTGTGTAATGGACTAAGAGTATGTGTTCTTGGATTATGCAAGAAGTTGAAGAAAAGAGAAAAGAAAGAGGCAAAGAGAAGATTGATTCTTGAAGAGAAGAGTTTGAGTTGCTTCCTAGAGGTTGGGATCGTGCGCCTTGTTAAATTATTGCATGTGTTGTGTTGAGTTAGTAGTTGTAATTGTAGTGAGTGCATGATGAGTTTGAGATAGCTATGAGAAATGTATGTGTTGTTAGTTGAGACTTTGCCAATTGAAAATTCTATTTTCTTTAGACGTGTGTTTGAATTGATGATGAATTGATATGCTTGAATTAGGACTATAGTTAAATTGAGAGTTATAGTCAGCTTTGCATGTTGTATATATATAGAATTTGGCATGAAGAGCACTTGTTATGATCATTTGTTTAAATATTATTTTGATTAATAATGTTATTGGATTGTTCGTATGTGTTAATAATGTTTAGAAGTGCCTATAATATGAATTTGGAGGTCATGCATGTGATATAGGAGTTGGTATGTGAAGTTTGTGCATGAATGGTTTGTTTTGCTTGGGGTTGAACACTTAAGGAGCGTTCTGTTGCGTGCGTGACAGAACGCTCCTTGGCGAGGTCTGCTTGTCGACCATCGCCAAGCTTTCTCGTGCATGGCCGAGCGGTGTCGAGGTTTGTCGTGAGCGCGATTTCCATCGCGGGCGCGAAAGAAGCCACTTTGGCATTTTGTCGCGATAGCGATGAGGCTAAAAATTATAGTGTAATGATTATAGTGTAGTGAGAATCCTCATCTGTTGGCCACTAAGAGTTTTGGTTTTGAAGGGTTTCTTTTTGTAATGATTATAGTGTTCTTTTTATATAGAACTCTTGTATAATGTTTTGTATATGTAAGGAAGGCATGTAATGTTGTCAATATTTTGTATATGAATATTGTAAAAAGTATTTGTGCTAGTAAACTTTGACCTGTTATATGCTTTCGCTTACTGTATATTTTAGTATGCTTTCGCCATTATTCATGCATGAGTGTTTATCTGTATGCATAGTGCTGTGTTTGTAGCAACCCGATATTCCTCCCGAGGGGTGTTGGGGTGTTACACACTGGATACCACTTTGGTACCGATCACTAAATACTGGGGAAAACAGTATTAAAACTGGAGATACACAAATCTCAAATCACTAGATACCGAGCAGTACCGACACTGGCAGTTGCGAACACTAACCCTTATAGGCTTGCCTACCTATCCACGACTCGATTTGCATGCTAAAAATTAATTCACTTAATGTTCATGTAAATAAATACCTTTATCAATACCATGTGCATAAACATTCCTAAACCAAACACTATAACTCACACAAAACAAAACAAATCAATAAGTACTTGTCACCTGAGCACTGTTGAGCTCGCGATAGAGCCCAACAATACCTTATGTCGTGCTCGCGACAGAACATGCAAATCACTTCTATCGCGTTCATGATAGAACACAAACTGGCATTTCTCACCTTACGGCATCTTCTGTTGCGCCCGCGATAGAACACAAACCATTGACTCAAGTTCTAACTCCACTTATCTCTTTCAAACCCCTTTTCCTACAACCCAAATCATGCCTTCTAACTAATCATCAATACAAATCATACCATCCACACATACCATGGCTAGTCAATATATACATATTTTGTAACGCCTCAATACCCCTTGGGAGCGCGCACAAAAATACGCAAACAATGATTATCATAAACTATGGCGGAACAACACTAAAACATACGTATAAGAGGAAGAAAACACCATTAATCAAAACATACTTGCATTAATAAACTCTTAAAATATTCGAATTACTAAATGTTAACATTCTTATATTATAAGATCAAAAGCCTTATATTATCTATTACAAAGCATTCTCTTTACATATACATTATATAAAACACAACAAAAAAGTCTTATATAAAAGTAAAACTCCACTCAAGCTCCCAGTGGTCAGTAGATGCACGACTCTCATACTGAACCGATCCTGCATACCTACATGGGAAAACACCCCGTGCTAAGCGATAAAGCTTAGTGGGGATATACAGAAGCAAAGGACTTTATACGAAGTCACAACACTACACATACACATATCGATAGCTCACATACATGCAATATACATCAATAATCTATGACATAAACATCAGCATAAGCAATAATAATAATAACACTTCTATATCATTTACCTATACTTTCCATGCCACAATTATCATATACATGCACACTTTACATAACACATGCCTTTATCAGATACATTTACTAAAACATATACATATTCTCTAGTTTTATCATTTATCCCACACAGTAAGTGATAATTTATCACAATAACTCACATATATGCATAAACATGCACATTCATACATATATGATAGATCACAACTTTACTCGCTCATACACAAATATATAATAAATATAGCCTGAATTCACATTAATGGAGGATACGGGTGCTCTATATACTGTCTAGCAGTATTAAACATGTAGAGATCGAAGTCTCAAATCATATAGATACCCGAAGGTATCAAGCTCTGAACCCAAACGGGCCAACTCTAGACCCAAACGGGCCAACTCTAGTAGTTGTAAACTCTAGCCCTTTATAAGCATGCATATCTATCCACTACTATGAATCCTTTAGGCTTTACATAAAATAATATTCACTAAAACATATACTTTACATTTACACAAGTATCAAAACGATTATTGCATATCAACTCAATTCATGTAATAGCTAAGCAAACTATCAAACATATGATTCAAATATTCATTTATGCAACCATATATAACTTTACTATGCAAGGTCATACATAATCCAATGCAATATTACACTTAAATAACGATAAAAGACTTATATTCAAACTCTGAGCAGTGTCGCACTCGCTACAGAACCCAACCCACTCAGCCCTTGCGCTTGCGGGTAATGTCTCACTCGCAACAGAATGCTAAAGTAGCTTCTATAGCGCCCGCGATGGAGTTTGCGCTTGCGATAAGGCTCGGCAGAGCAAACCAACTACCGAACTCACACTCGCGATGAAGCTCAGTAGTGCAGACCTCGCCCAAGGAGCATTTTGTCGCGCTCGCGACAGAACTGAACTATGTGTTCAACCTCTGAGCTACACAACTCTCATGCACATACTTTCACATACCAACCTATAATCACATATATGACTACAATGTTCATCTAAATGCCATGCTACATACACTACAAGACTTAGCTCATCTATTAACACAATCAAATATTAATACCAACCAAAATAGCCATAAAAAATTATAACCATAAACAAGTACTTAACATGCCAAATCTATAACATGCTCAACATGCAACAAAGGCAAGATTGATCTAACTACTAAAAGAGTTGCTAAACTAATTCAAAGCTCAGCAAATTACCATCCATTCAAACATGCATCTAATAGCAGAATTTCAACTAGCAATACCTCAACAATCAGCACATGTATTGATCCAAATGTAACACTTAAACCCAACCATGCATCTATAAGAAATTAAGTACAATTTCAACTCAACATAAGTACACTTAGCAGGAAATCACACACGATCCTAACCTCAAGGAAGCAGCTTGAACCTCTTCTCTTCAAGATCAAACCTTCTCCTTGCCTTTCTCCTTCCTCTTATCCACAGCTTTTTGCACCAACAATCAAATTCACACATACACTCTTAGTCCATCAAACCAACCAGCTCAAACACATGATAAGAATGGAGTAGAAGAAGAAAATATCAAATTCCCAACCACTCTTACCTTTTCAGCTTCTCACGAAAACCACTTCAAACCAATCTAAATCAAACTCTAAGTAAATTCACACATACACTCTTAGTACCCCGTAGGTACCAATTTATTCATTCATATTTATATACACTTATGTGAATCCAAACGGGATTCTATATGCATTGGGGATTCAAAACGGGAATCAAACGTTTTGGCTCCAGCACTTGACCCTATAGGTATGCCTATCTATCCACTACTCGACTTGAAGGCTAAACTATTAATCCATTTAATGTTCACATTATCACATTGTTTAATAACCATATAACCATACAAAGCAATATTAAATCATTCGACATCTAGTAAACACCTATAGCTTATCAAACAAGCCCACATTTCATTATATAAATTCATATAAATATCACATTTATAATTTCTATATACATAATCATTCATAGCCAAATACAGTAGTTAACCCAAAAATAAGACAACCAAAAAGCATTCATAACACATAGGTCTGTCGCGCTCGTGACCCATATCGTGGTCGCGACAGACTCCAACATAACCTTCTGTCATGCTCGCGGCATAAGTCGCACACGCAACAGGACACAAAGACTTCTGTCGCTCTCGTGCTCCATCTCGCGTCCGCGACAGAATACACTTGGGCAAATATTGTCCTACAGAGCCCTCTGTTGCACTCACGCCCTTTGTCGAGCTCGCGACAGAGCCTGAACTATGTGTTCAAACTTCCATTCACTCACTTCTTTTTAAACACTTACCTACTTCCAAACATATGGCTTCTAAAACCAACCGAAACACCATTTTTAGCCAACATGGCCTTCTAACCAAAATTTCATCAACATGTTAACTTCCTAATGACATAACCCTCATTACATTTGGGCTTAAATTCAAGGAGTTATGGCCAAGGGAACACAACTTGCTCCAAAGGCCCTCTTACAAACTTCTTAGCTACAAGTATAAGCAGTTTTGAAGACCTTAGAGTCCTCAAAGCAAATGAGCTATTTCTATCACAATTTAAGACATGGACATTGTAATTCTAATCCAATTAGCCCTGTTCATTTTAAAGTTATAAAACTCATTTTATAACCTAAACAATCCAAGTAGGTCAAAATGGAACTCAAACCAATTCTACACTTCCCAACTCATCAAGCTTCAAACTAACTAATTTGGCATAACTATTTCATCAAACTCAAACTAAACTTCCGGAACACAAGCATGAACACTACGGCATATGTAATTTCCCATTAGAAATTTATTCATTCACAAATACCCAACAATTTCTCAAGTTTCCAGAAATTAGGGTTACAAGCCTAGGTCAATAAACTTCATGGGAATCAATTTTAACACAACAATACACATTTTCAATTCAATTGAACACACATCACAATAGTGCAGTTTAGATTTTATCCTCTATCAATTTAACACACACAATACATAGTTTCCTAAACCTCAACTCCTTTGCTCCAAAAGGCTCACTTGGCTTGGCTCACCAATCTTGTCTTTGCCCTTATCTTTTCTGGTTTCTTCCACTATAATACAATTCAATTTCCAGAATTGGACAAAGGATCAATCTCAAGCTCATCACAGAAAAGAAGATGGAAAAGAAGAAGAAGAAACAATCACAATTACTTACCTTGTTAACCCAATACTCAATACAAAAATTAATTAAACAACAGTCATTCAATGGAACAAGAGACTAAAGATGAGAAGAAGTAGAGAAAGAACATAATGAAGAATAAAGAGAGAGCAAGAATGAAGGGTTGGCCGGACCAAGGAGTGCACAAATGGGTCAAATCTGCCTCTCAAATCTTCTTTATATTGCATGCAATTTGATGTGTTGGATAAGCCAACACAAGACACATGGAATCCGTTAATTCTCTTAATCATGTTAGCTTAAGCTAATCTCACTTAACACTTAATTAATCCTCTCTTAACTTAATCATGCACAACTACACTTTAGTCAATTAATTTATTTTATGCAATTAAGTCCTCTTTTCCAATTACACTTAGGTCCAAAATTAGAAATCCTAAATCAAACTTTTCTAATTACCCTAATTAAGCCAAAATGCTACTAGAATAGATTTTGGGTCATTACATACATTGACTATTGGGTTTGCTATTTCGAGTGCATTAAGCTTGGAAAGCTTATTAGCTTGCCCCCTATGATTGGTGAAGCATGCGAGTTTTGACATTGCAATGGTTTAGCGAGCGCATATAGTTTGTGTTAAAGCTGCTCACTGCATATGTAACACCTTTTACCCATACATAGCAAATTACCATGACAGATGTTGGATGCTACCAAACAACTACAGAATTAAGCGCACTTATATAAGAAATAGTTACCAAAAATGGAATTATAAAATTTCTTTTGTTGCAAATAGCTTTCACATATCACACTTTACAAAATTATGCTTTCAGGTAAGATTCATTAAATGTACACATATCACAATCAATAAAATTACATTTCTACTTTATGTATACATATTTCTTATAAGTGGTCCAACACATTCTAAATTGGCTATTATATACAATACTCATTCAGAAAACGTAAGTCATTCATTTAAATTATATCAATAATGCAAAAACTAGACAATACACTCCTATGGACTTGTTGGCCTTGACTATTATGAAATGTCCCTGGCGACACTTCTATCTTTAAACCTGCACGGATGAAACACCTGTGCTAAGCTTAAAGCTCAGTGGGGAATACACGTGAAATGGACGGCCCCTCATAGTAGTCGTCAACAACACATACAAATGTATGCAGTTACTGAAATCATTTAAAGACATGCACTTAATTGTTCATATACAGAGATTTCATATAAAACCAAGTTGCCATATAACGATTACAATTTATGAAAAACATAACAAAACATTTAGTCACAAATTCAAGACTATTTTACATTTTTGATCCCTTATACGATCATTATTTGATACACTCAAAACAATGGTATAGACGTTTATGATAGTACGCATTTCATTGTCATTACACTTATCGTATTTCTTATACTCATGCAATTAACATTTCATCATCCCTAGTTCAAAGAGAGATATAAGTTGTATAATTATTTAAAGATCACTTATTCATACAAATTTTACAATAAAATCAAAGTCGGTTTCCTATATTTATCTTAATTCACTTTTCATATTCATATATTCAAATATATAAGTATTCATCTTAGCAGCTGAGTGTTTATACTTCCCACATTGTAAGACGTATAGTTATAATGGAATTCACAATTCATTCTTTATCAACTGTGCACTTTAAAGTCAAAATACAAATCATTTTCCATACGAATAAATTTAGATACTTACTTAATTCTCAAACAAATTCCAACCAATTAAAGATACATTAATACATATGTAAAGATTCATTCGTATAAACACATTCATTTATAAAAAATCTTCATATTATTCATTTAGTACTTGTTCGTTCAATTATTGCCTTCATTACAAGGAGGTGGATAACGGGTTGAAACGCATAGGTACCCGAGGGTACAATTACACATAGGGATCTAAATAGGGATCTAAATAGGTTTTGAAATGTATAGGGATCCAAACAGGATCCAGAGATGTATAGGGATCCAATCGAGGTCCAACGCATAGGCTACAGTAGTAAGAGATGCATAGGCTACAACAATAAGAGACCCTATATGCATGCCTATCTATCCACGACTCGGCTAATGCAGGCTATATACTTAATTGTTCCATTCGCATGATTTTTATACTCTTATCATAATTGTCATATTCAGAAACAATTATTATGACCATATACTAATCATACACACTTGTACACTTATATCTAATATTCACATGGTGTGCATAACATTATTATGTCTATCATTTTCTCACATAACGCGACACATAGTATCATAGAATATTTTTTTATCACCGACAGTAATATTTACATAACACATATTTCACATAATATTAACATACAACTATATCATATTAATTACCTTCTTTTAATTATATTCCATATATTAATTACTTAAATACCCACGACGTTGCCTTGAACATGCATTAGATTAAACCCGGAAGATTCCGAGGAAGTTCATGTTCAATTCGAAATCAAAACAAACAACATAGGCAAAACAGGGGTGAGGGACGGCCGTGCCTCGTGACCGACGGCCGTCGCTCAACCTCACATATGCCTAGAAAAATATGCACGAGGGATGGCCGTGACTCATGACCAACAGGGCGTCCCTACATGATCGATGAGCGGTTATAGATAGACGGGCATGACTGTAACGGGCAGCATGACAGACGGATATCCGTGCACCACCGATGGGCTTAACTCATGACCGACGGGCGTTGCCCATCATAGATAGGTGCCCCTAGGTAAACATGCCTCCCAAAGCAACTTTACTCCAAACCAAACAGAATTCCATTCTATTTTGTGAAGTCCGAATCATTATGAAATTTTTTTTTTAACCAAAATGGTCTTCTTGACAAATGATCCCTAAGATGTTAAATTTATAATGGAAAAAATATCAAGTAATTTGGAGCTGTAACCTAGGAGATATGACATCAGAAACATAGAATGCTCTAAAAGCCCTATTCCAGGAAAAAGGCTACTGTTGTGGACACTTTTGGGGACTTTAGAGCTAGAAATAAATTATGGATATTTCTAAGACATTTATAGACACAGAAGTCATGGTTCAAACTCCTCTAGAACCACCCAAGTTGGAAATTCCTAACTCAATTTATAGCCTAAAAACCTGACTAAGCTCAGTTTACACCTTAGACAGAATCTGTCCCAATCACCCGGCCAAAATAGAAATTCTTCTGTTTTGGCCAATTTTGAGGGTCTTAAAGCTGAAATTAGCTCATAGTCATTTCTAAGAAATTTGTAGTTATAGAAGTCAAGGTTCTAAACCAACTAGATTCACTTAATTTAGAGTTCTTAAACTCCACTTATACCTAAAATAGTCCCCTAATGTCAGATGGGCTTGAAACATAATTTTCTTTTTTCATCACATCTACTCAAACTAAACATTTCCGCAACAATTCTCAACACAACTCAAGTAAATTTCACATATATCATCCATACACATATAAAATTATACAAATTAACAATACAAAAACACTTAAAATTCTCAAACCTCATTTGATGTCTCCTTCGTCTTTACTTTTGCTTTCTTTCTTATTCTTTCTCTACTTCTTTGTATCCAATAACTTCTCCTTCCAATTAACACATCAAATTCATTAAAAACTAAGCAAATCACCATATTTCTACCTCCCATGCATTAGAAGAAAAGAGGAAGAAAAATTTAATACTTCTCACCTTTTAGCTTGCAAAAACACTTAACTTATTTTTTTCCTAATTTGAAAAACACTTGAGCAAAATTTTGGAGAGTGATTCCATGGAGGATTCGGCTACCATGAGAAGAGGAAGGGCTGTCCTCTTTTCTTCTCTTTATTGGTCAGCCAACTATGGCCTTGAATATGGCCAACTTTGACGAATTTATGTGGCCATAAATCCATCTCTATCTTAGATGCACAAAAGTCACAATCTCATTAGTTACTTTTTTGATTTTTATGCTTAATTCCACTTTAATCCTTAATCTCATAATTAATCCCAGATTAACCATATAATTATTTATATTTCATACATTAGCATACTTAATTTGCAAATCTTATGCAATTTAGTCCATAAATGTTAAATTACCAATTTACCCTTAGCCTTTAACTCAATACCGATCACAACGTCTACTTCATGTACTATTTTCATTATCTAATTTTACATTTATCTTTTTAATAACTTAATTATATTCATATTCATGCCAAGTAACTCATTTCTTACCTTTAAGTCTATAAATATCAAATTACTAATTTATCCTCAATTCTTTAATTATTACCAAATGCATCCTTCATTACACTTAATCGCCTTAATGTTCAAATTCCATATTTTTTTACTACCATAATGCCCTAGACATGTGCAAATCCGTCTAGGGTACATTTTGGGTCATTACAGCATAGGGTGAACAAGATATTAGCATTGTATTAAATATGCTTTTCCTTTTTTTTTTTTTAAAGAGGATGGCTTTTGATAGGGGTACTCCCTAAATGTGGCATATGGTGCCCAACTGTAAGCTTTTGCCTTTGTACTTTGTTTTTTGTGATTTATCCATTTTTTTAATGCATTGAGGGATAAAAACCTGAAAAAGCTTTTCCCCTTATGGTCAATAAAGCTCATGACTTGTGTAGACCGATGGTTGATTGAGTGCATTAGATGTAAATGATGCATTAGTTGAAGCAGCTGCCCCCTATATTTGTAGGTGTGCTTTGATGCCATTATGTCCTGCATAGTGATAGCAGAAAGAACATGCATATGTTGATGATACGTTGATGCAAACAAAAATGAGAACATGCATTTATGTAATGATGCAAGGATGTACAATGAATGTATGAAATCATATTGTGTGCCTCTTTTGTGAAATGCACGCCTACCAGTCCCTAGCTTGGAATTTTGACTTCTTCATCTCTCTATAAAGGTTTTTAGTCATACTGTTAGTGTTATGTCCTAGGGCCCATGAGATTAGGGATGCTTTGAATGTATATTATAACTATCATTATTAATAAATTGCTTCATTCATTATTTAATGCTATGTTATTACATATGTTTTATCACCATCTTAAACTTTATAAGGAAGTGATAGGTATATAAACATAGTGTATAGGATATCATGAAAGAGTTCATGATATGAGATTCTTACTGCATACAAAAATGTTAATGCCTAAAATATCTTTAGTCATAGTATTAATAAGAAGGGACATTGTTAATACAAACAGACTAGTATTGTTATACTCATTGACTACACTAAGCAGTAGTTCTCATAAGTTGCAACTATAGTGATGCTTGAAGTTAACATATTGATGCTTATTTGAGAACTAAGTACATTGATGACCTGATAAAGAGAATCTTAACACGGATACTTAATATATGTTAGTTAAGAATCTCTACATATCAATGGTACATGTATCCTAAGGCTTGAGGTCATCATGGTAATCTCAAGTGGAAATTCTTGTACTTTGATAGCTGTGCTTTTACTCCTTTCAAGGGGTATACATAGCTCAGGAATTAGGTATAGTATGATAGTTGAATGACCAACATATGATTCAGCACCCCAGATAAGATTGGGAACTTATCTCACCATTATGATACAATCTAAATCAAGAAACTTTGGCTAAAGTAGAATGCAAGGTGAATTAGATTCATAAGGGCATTTTAGAAGAATGAACATATTTAGGTTTAAGGAGTTTGACATTAATCTATACTCTAACCTAAATGAGATATAAGAATAGTGAACGGAGTTATTGCACAGTAACTGCATATGGAAGGGAATAATCATAACCACTAACTATTTGTCACTTGGGTAGTCATGATGCTTGACTAGAAACCTCCCATGACTTGTACATATTAATGTATTATAATATCAATTGAGAATTGATAGAATAATTTAAATGATACAATCAAATAAAAATAGGATTGTTAGTTACATTATGTATTGCCAAGCTATATAGAAATCCCATAGGGTCGCACTCATAACAATATTTATGTCCGAGATTAAAGAAGGAGTGTATTATGACATAAGATGACATAAGTAGTAACTTTTATATGGCTATTGGGCTTGATAGCCTAAGAGAAATGCAAAGAAGACCTTGATAGGGTCATATAGAGCACAGAAGAGCTAGAGAGATTTTCTCTCTAGCCTATATGGGTCTTAAGATCACACCACAAGTGTTGCGGGGGTCCAACTTAAGTCCGTGAGGCCAGTCATAAGTTCAATTGGACTTAAAGCCTAAAATATAAAAGGAGAGAAAAAAGATGTTTTAATTGTTGGACTTAAAAGGGTTGGACATATGGGCTAATAACCATGCACAAAACGCTAGTGAGCAGAACATATGAATTATACCAATTGAGTGTTAATTAAAAGTCCACCAATCAATTTGGCTATGTTCTCCTAACCCTAGACTGACCTAAAGATGTATATATACATTTGTATACCTTGTGAAATTCATTTGACTTTTTTCTCAGATTGATTGAGGGTATAAACACATATACTTTGTGAAATTCACTTGAAGTTTTTTCTCTCATTTATTAAGGGTATACATATGTATACCTTATTAAATTTACTTGATTTTTTTTATCTCATTCATTGAGGGTATGCACATCGAGTATACATATATATACTTTGTGAAATTTAGTTGAATTTTTTCTCTCATTTATTAAGGGTATACACATGGTCATACATATGTATACCTCATCAAATTAGCTTGAATTTTTTCTCATTTATTGACAGTATATAGGGTATACATATGCATATTTTATAAAATTCACTTTAATTTTTGATCTTATTTATTGAAGGAATACACATAGGGTATACATGTGGGTCTCTTATGAAATTCAATTTAATTTTTGGTCTCTCATTTATTGAGGGTATACACATGGTTATTCATATGTATATCTTGTAAAATTCACTTAAATTTTATTTATTAATAATATTACTTAAAAATATAGTGTTAGTTTAAGCTGTTAATCATTCTGCTTATATTAGCCTAATACATCAAACTCACAAAAAGTGCTTAAATATCTATACAAAAAATATTAAACCATCATATTTTTATGACAAAACATTGAAACACATCCAATAGAAATATTATATATAATTATGTACAAAAAATATTACACAATAAAATTATAATCATCCACATTTTATACATTTAAAATTGAAAAAGCTAATCCTAGTGAAACGTTTTAAGGGCCTGTTTGGCATTGCTTTTGGAAGGCCAAAAAGCTGCTTATTTGATAAAAAGCTGATTATGGGACAAAAATAAGTGTTTGGTAAATGCTGATTTTAGAAAAATCAATTTTCTGAAAAGTGAAAAAACCTCATATTAGAAAAAGCTAGAAATTGAAGCTTTTCAGAAAAGCTGATTTTCAGCTTTTAAGGGCAGCAGATTTAATATTTTTTTTAGACAAAAATATCCTTCATTTTATTTCATAATGACAATTATATCTAATATAATCTTTTTTTTTTGTTTTTTCTCTTATCCTATCACTCAAAATTATCCTTTTTTATTTTTTTATTCTAAAAAGTCATTTTTAATCATATCATTTACCAAACAGTTAATAACTATTTTTAATTTTATAAGTCATTTTAAATTTTATTTACCAAACAGTAATCTACTTTTCGACATACAGCTTTTTGGAATATAACTTTTTTCAATTGAAAAAGCTATTTTCATAAGTTTTGCCAAACTGACCCTAAATGGACACAAAATGGAATAGTGAGATAAACTTTAATTTTATTAAATATCAAAAATAGTGTAAGATAAAAGAAGCTAGTAGGATTTGAACCCGGGCTCGATTTGAACCCGGGCTCATTCAAATGATAAGAGTGTGCTTATACCACCAAGGTAGTTCTTCAAAATTAATTTTGGAAACATTTTATTTAAATTAACAAAAAAATCATTAACCATAAAACGGGCACAAGCCCATCTTCCTCCACTTTTTTTATAAGCCAACACTTTATATTCTTTAACTTTATCTGAGGCTAAGATTGATGCTTGGCGGAGAGCTTTTGCCAATATATATGGATGTCTAAATGATTATCATGTTATCCGAAATCCTTTCTTGCTAATAATAGGCTTCCACTCGTTGATTGTTTACCCAATTTTAAATTACTTCCATTTATTTAGAAAGAGAATTTAGTTTGATGACAAATGTTAGACACTGCCATATATGTTTCTTAAATTAATTTTTAAACATAGGATCAAAGGAGAGAGAAATTTTAGTTACCATTTTTGTTGGGTAACCTAGAGTCAATTGTTCATCTAATGGCTCATTATGTCGACGTATCTCACTAGTAAGATACACCAGTGCACTAAAAGTCGACCCAATAAAATAACCTTTACGTTGTCTACTTAACCAAGCTAAAAGAATTTATTCGTTACAAGGGCGCTCTTCAACATAAGCAAAATAACAAAACATACATGAATTACCACCGTATACTTCACTAATGTAGGTTTTTCGATATAAAACTACATATATTGGACTCATTTCACCATATCGAGGATTTACACTTAATAGACTTTTAACAGAGATTAATTTCTTCACACTTCACCATATTCTCGACCCAGCAAAATGGGTATCGTATGACCCTTGAATACATAATCACTTAGTATATATTCTCAATGCACTTATGTGCATTGAGGATTTACAAACGTAGCCAGGTTTCAATCAATTCAATTTTTTTATTGATTTGGTCCATTTGCGGTGAAAGAGAGAGAAAGAAAAAAGTTTAAATTATATTATTTTAAGTGGAAATTAAGATGAAAGAGAAATAAGCGATAACTTTTGTTAGCTAATAATGGGTTATTCGATTGTGTATACAACACCATCCATTATGTTCAATGTACCAAAATGTCATCCAAAAAATAGTTGCAATCCTATTATTCGTCAAAATATAAAGGATAAACCCATAAGTAGGCACCTAAACTTGTTAACAAAAATAATTTGAGCACTTAAACTTTTAATGTGACAAGATAAGCACCAGAACTTATTTATTATACAAAAAATAAATAAAAATTCATAGTCATTTGAAATTAGAAATGCATGTGAGTTACAGATGCGTTGATTTGTCAAATAAACCTGTGACATTATGACATGTGTCCATATTAATGTAATGGTAATTGGAGGGAGAAAAATAGGGAACAAAGAGAGAAGGGAGACGAGATTTGGTAACTTTTCTCCAAATCGATCCTTATCGCCATAAAATCTGAGTGTTAAGCGTCATTGTGATTCATGTGATTGTTGGCTTGTATTATTCACAAAGCAGAGTAAGAGAGAAAGCAGGAGAAGGTTGTGATTCGAAACAGAGAAAAAGCACACTTCAACAGGTAAGTTTTTACCTGAAAAGTTTATCTGATAACGTAAGTTGTTGAATGTTGGGAAATGGTTTTTTATTGATATTTAGTTCAAAAAATTACGGCTTTTGTTTTGGAGATTGGAATCTAAGGTTTTTATTATTTTTTTATAATATTAATCTTTGTTTATAGCTTCACGATGCCTACAATTGAGGCAAAAGTTAGATTTCACCATAGGGTACATTTAGTAAAAATGGGAAGGAAAACGAGAAATATGTGGGTGAAGGTGTAGCGCCCCTCCCCAACCGCACGCATAGCTTTGCTACGGTGTTCAAAGAGCGTCACCACACACATAATGCATACACACCACTGAGCTATAAACAAAATCCTGAATTAACAAATTCCTTCTTAAACCAACAAGATACATTCCATGACTCATTCGATAATATGCATAAAACTAGGTGATAACTTATATTACATACTGTTAAATTTCTTATACATGATAATAACTTATAGTTACAAAACTCAACTATTACTTTACTTCTCTTTACATGCCAAAACTTGTAATTACATATTACATATTACAAAAGAACCTGCACGGACAGTGGACCCTAATGTGTTGACCAGAGAAGATGTGAGACTGTCCTTCAAACGCGCCTTACTTTAGATCCTATATGGATTAATACTCGTGCTAAGCGATAACGCTCAGTGGGGAGATAACACACAATATCCATTCATAGCAATCATTAAATATCATCATGTACATGCTTCATAGTAATACACCACATAGTATATCAATTACCATTCCTATGCATATATATATATATATATAACATCATCAATAAGCCATATTCTTACATTCTGATATATATATATGGTTTTCATAATGTATAGAATTCACATCACTTATTAACAATTAATCATTCATTTCTTACCTTGCCTGCATATTCTTAGATTCAGATATCACATCACATTCTCATAACGCATAGTATTCACATTACTTATTATTAATTCATCATTCATTTCTTATCTTGCCTGCATATTCTTAGAAGTGGATATCGGGATATTGCATTAGTACTCGTAAGTACCATAAGTCACATTAGTATCTGTAGATACAACACTTACGCATTAGTACCCGTAGGTACCAATATACTCATAGACATAAATACACTTATGTGAATCCAAACGGGATTCTATACGCATTGTGAATTCCAAATGGGAATAAAAAATTCTTCGGCTGCAGCGCTTGACCTTATAGGCATGCCTATCTATCCACGACTCGACTTGCAGACTAAATTATTAATCCATTTAAGGTTTATATTATCGTATTGTATACCATCCATATAACCACATTAAGTAATATTATATCATTTGATATCTTGCACACACATATGGCTTATCAAACAAGCCCACACTTTATTATATATGTTCACATAGGTTAACACATTTTTAGTTTCCATATGAATAATCATTCATAAGCTCAATACAATAATTAGCACACAATAGAACAACTAACAAGTGTTCATAACTCATAGCTCTGTCGCGCTCGCATCAGACCCAACATACCCTTTTGTCGCTTGTGGCACAAGTTGCTCACGCGACAGGACACGAACATACTTTTGGCGTGCTCGCGCTCGCGATAGAACACATACTAGTAAATTCTGCCCTACGGAACCCTCTATTGCGCTCGCGGCCCATGTCATGCTCGCGATAGAACATGAACTCTATGTTCAAAACTCCTATTTCACTTACCTCTTTCAAGCACTTTCCTACCTCCATATATATGACTTCTAAAACCAACTAAAACGCCACTTTCAGCCAGCATGGCCTTCTAACCAAATGATCACCTACATGTTAACTTCCTAATGGAACAACCTCAATATATTTGGACTCAAAATCAAGGAGTTAAGCCCAAGGGAACACAACTGCTCCAAAGGTCCTCCAATAGAACTTTAGCTACACATATGGGAAATTTTGAAGACCTTAGAGTCCTCAAAACAAAAAGGACTATTTCTACAACAATTATAGACATAAATATTATGATTCTAATCCAATTAACCTCACTCATTTTAGAGTTGTAAAACTCATCATATAACATAAACAGTCCAAATAGGTCAAAATGAACCTCAAAATTAGTCTTACAGTTACAAGCTCATCAAGCTTGAAACCAACTAAATTGTCATAACCAATTCTCCAAACTAATTCTAAACTACCTTAACACATGCATGAACACTTTGGCACATTCCATTTCACAATAGATATCCATTAACTCAAAAATTACACAACAAATTCTCAAGTCTCCTAAAACAGGATTTCATGCTTATAAGTCAATAAACTCCTTAGCAATTGAATTACATAACAAATACACGTCTTCAATTCAATTCAGCAGATAACACAAACACACATTTTAGATTATATCAACTATCAATTTAACACACAATCACACAGTTTCCCAAACCTCTACTCCTTTGGTCCAAAGAGCTCACTTAGCACTTTGACTCCCCAAGCTTCTCCTTTCCTTTAGCTTTTCTGGTTTTTTCCACTATAACACACATCAAATTTTAAGAATTAGACAAACTCAATATAGAAAAGAAGAAAGAGAAGAATAAGATTCTAATACAATCACTTTCCTTGACTTGTTGAAAACACAACACAACTCAGAAAATCAGTTAAGCAATCAACACAAATTCGATAGATTAAAACTGAAGAAGAAGAAGAAGAAGAAGAAGAAGAAGAAGAAGAAGAAAGAAGAATAGAAATGGACTAAGGGAAGCTGGACAAAGGAATGCAGAATGGGATAAATTCTACCTCTCCAACCCTTATTTATGCATGTAGGAGCTGAGTTGGCAAAGCCAGCTCTTGACACATGGAATGCACTATCACCTAATTAAGTTAATCTAATCTCACTTAGCCTTAATTAATCCTTCCCTTAATTAATCATGCACAATTACATCTTAGTCACTTAACTTATTTATTTCATGCAATTAAATCCTCTTTTCCAATTACACTTAGATGTAAAATTAAAAACCTTAAATTAAACTTGTCTAATTACCCTAATTAAGCAAAATGCTACTAGGGTAGATTTTGGGTCATTATAGAAGGCAAGGTTGAAGAATAGTATATTGAGACGGACCATTTTTCACTTGTAGAGTTAGCTTTTCATTCTAAATTATTAGGTTATATAGATATTCGAGGTTTCTATTGTGAAGAGAAAGAAATAGGAAATTTTAAAATGATGGGTGATGATAGGAAATTATTGGAGTTGGTTAAGAACTTTAATAATGGGGCAATTTTGGATTTATACATAATGCATATTGTCAGTCAACCTATTATGGTGGAAATTGTGGCATCCAATATGGAAGTAAGTGGGTCAAAAGTTGTGGAGGGTTTTGGAGGGAAAAAAGATTGTGCTGGATGTTCTACGGCAATAATAAAAGTTAGGAAAAATATGAATGTTGTTGGTGGTTCTAAGGCAACAACACAAGAGGTATGGACATAAATATAAAAGAGAAAGGATGGTGCAAGGCCTGAGGAGTCTGATGGTTTAGATGAGATAGAATTTGAGTTTGAGGAAATTGAAGATTATGATAAAAATTCTTCAAGTGATGAAGAATGTAATGACCTGTTTTGACCCTAGAAGTTTTGGTTATATTTTATCGGATATTGAAAAGTTAAAGAGTGAATCTAAGTGGATTTTTTTAAGTATATAGGTTATTTGATTATAAATTTTTGATTGAACTAGTGTGGCGTGTGGCTTTTGAAGAAGAGTGTTTGTTGTGTGTGAGAGTTCTGTCGCGAGCGCGATAAGCGTCGCGAGCGCGATAAAACCCTCCAGCAGAATGTCAGCTAAAGTGGGTTTTAAGAGACTTTGAGTTGAGGTTTTGACATGTGGCATTGTAGGGAAGTGACACATGGCAACATGGGAATGTAACAATTGGATTAATTGAGTTTTGTTTTAAGCTAATAAATGTATTTATTGATGGTTTGTGGCATTAAAGGCTTGTTGGTGGGCTTTTAATGTGAGGGATTGGCTTTGATTTGGGTTGACCGGCCAATTCTTGCTATTCCTTTTCATTTTCTATTTTTGGCCATTTGTTCTTCTTTTTCTTTCTTCCTCTTGGTTTTTCCGTGCTTCTTTCCCTTTTCCTTCCTTCTTCTTCTGATTTACTCCTTAAGAGAAGTCACTTGGATTGGTTTGAAGAGAGTGTATGAGGGTAAAGTTGGTTCTTAAGAAGGTAAGTAGTGTGATTTTGTTATTGTTGGTCTTTTTCTTCTACTTTGATTTCTGTTTTGATTTTAAGTGAGAAAAGGATTGATTAATGGATGTTTTGAATGATTTTGTTGAAGCTGTGGATAAGAGACTGGACAAAGGCAAGGAGAAGATTGGAACCGATTAGAGAGACGTGGTCAAACTATCTAAAGGTCGGGATCATGTGTGATTTTGTGTTAGCTGCATGTTTTCGTTGCTTTTGCACTTAAACGAATGTTATATGCATGATAGAAGGTTAGAGGGTCCTAACCTAGTTCTATAACAAGATATATGACTTTGTTCATTTTGATTTCTTGCGGTGTTCCTATGACATATGTTTATAATTATGTAATTTGATCATTTGCTATGTTGATGATGTTGGATGATTGCCATATAATTTTTGAGTGTAAGATATGATTTTGGGGAAACTCTGTTCTTTTTTTTTTTCATCAGACCTTTGTATAATGTTTTTATCATAGGTGGAGTTTTAGACCTCTAAATTGAGTGATTATTAAGCTGTTATAACTACGACTTCAATACCTATAAAAGTCTCTGAAATGACCTTGAGCAAATTCTGGCTTTAAGACCCTTGAAATTAGCCAAAATAGAGGTGTCTCTACTTTGGCCTGTTCATTTGAGCAGGTCAGATTATTTAGATCATATATGATGTTATAGATGTCTATTTGACCTGAAATTTGTTCCGTTTGAATCTTAACATCCTAGGGAACAATTTCTAATAAGGAAGTTTTTCCTAAAAATTATGTTTAGATGTTGGTTTAGGCGATACAAATGTGAGGTGAAAAGCAGTCTTGTGAGGTTCCTATTGGAGCCTACTGTCGCGAGCGCGTCAGAACAGGTCATAAGAATGATTTTATTTTTGATTTGAAGCCCATGGTTGGCATGAATCAATTCCTCACCTTTACCCTCAACTAATTTGTATATTTTTATGTGGTTTTCTTCCCGAATTGAACCCGTATTACACCGAAATATTTCGGGGTCTATACAATGCATATTTAGGATATTCAAATGATTAAACGATTAGTTATCTGGGTAAATAATGCTACGGCATAAGATTTTAATAATGGAACTAAGTGTATGCATGCTTTTTAATTGTTGAACATGACATGGCATATGATATTGATCATGTATGATTGAATCATAATGTATGAAGTCTATGAACATATATAATGGAGTGTACATTTGATGAATTAGTAGTGTGTAGTGCAAAGATTCGTTGATATTATATTGCTACATATGAGTATATGCATAGGGTATGCATGCACATGGTTTGCTCAATTAATATGTAAATAGTGTATAGTGTCTTGAATGAACATTAGAGTACATGCAATGTATATGATTTAGTTTGTAGAGTTATTGTGCGAGCCTGAACGGTCATAGTAGTGGATAGATAAGCATGCTTATAAAGGGTTAGAGTGCGGCTGCCACAGTGACCTTAATTGTGTCTATCGGCAAATACCTAGTGTATTCATTTTGTGTTAGGTCTCTAGAGTTTGATACTGTTTGTCAGTATATATTTAAAGTACCCGTATCCACCATTGTTGAGAATTCAGGCTACTGTATGGTCTGTAGTGTACAAGAAGTGTAGTAGAGACTTGCATATGTATAGAGATTTATACAGATATATATATATATATAAGAATATAGTATGACATGATATCGATATTATTTTGCCATATTGCTTGGATATTTGCATGTGGAACTGATTAGAGTGAATGTTATTTGTTACAAGGTTGTGTATATGGTTATTTGTAAATGACATAACTATTAATATGCATTCGATATATTTGTGACTTCGTTCGAAGTCTATTTCTTCTGTTTATCCCCACTAAGCGTTATCGCTTAGCACGGGTGTTTTCCCGTATAGGTTTTCATGATGCGATTAGAGAGTTTGCATCTGCGAGTCATGGCTACTAGGAGCTTGTTTAAGATCTTTTTTGTATAAGATAGAGTTATTTATGTTTTGAGTAGCATCATTATGTATATAGAAAGTATAGTAATGAAGTGTAAATGTTAATTGTATTACATATGTATAAAGGATGATCATGTAATATAAGAATGATAATATTTTGTAATATGTATATTATTTATGAGATGTATGTTTGGCCCTACAGATATTTTGAATTATTTATTATTACTGCTTCCGCTCTTGAGTACATTTGTGTTTGAATGATCATGCATTTGTGTGTTTTGGCTTGTGGCACCTCGATATTCCTTCCCAGGGGTACTGGGGTGTTACAAAGAAGACCTCAATTTAAAAAGTACCACAGATAGAGATTATGATACTAATCAAGATATAAGTGATTTAGATGAATAACTAAGAAGATTTAAGGAAGTTGTAAGGGAGGAGAAGAGAGATAAAAAATGGAAAAAGGAGTCAAATTTCACTCAAGAGATCCCATTTGGTTAATTTGGAATTTACAAGGATTTTAAAGACATTGATGAGAAGAAAGGTGAAAAATATGCAAGAAGATTGGAAGGTGATGAGGAATATATTGATAGTTCTAATGCATGGAGAGATGATAGCAAAGATAAATTAGATTCTAGAGCTAGAGTAGGAGTTCATTCACAGAGCATAAGGAAGAAATAAAAGTTGTATTATGATACAAAATGCACTACCACTATATGGAAACTTGGGATGATATTTGAAAATGCTATTCAGTTCAGAGAAGCAGTTGTTGATTATGTTGTGGAGAATGGAGTTGGATTAAAGCTAAGGCCAAATGAAAGGCATAGAGTCAGGGTTAAATGCAAATCTACTAATCGTGATTGGGTATGCTAGTGCTGAGGGGGATTCTGTTGATTTTGAGATAAAGAATTATAATCCAGAACACAAGTACACTACGAAGAACAAAAATAAGTTGTGTACTTCTGCATTCATAGCTAGGAGATTTAAGGAAAAAATACTGTCAGAGCTAGATATTAAGATCTGAAATATACAGGATTTGGTTAGAGAAAAGTAGGGGGCTGTATGTAAGTAGGTCTTTGTGTACCAAGGCAAAGTTAATGGTGATTAATAGGTAGATGGGTGACTGCAAGTTAGAATTTTTAAGGTTAGGTGACTCTACTGATCAAATTAAGAGGACAAATTCTGGCTCTTATTGGATTAGAACTGATAAGGAGACACAGTCAGATAAAAACTTGTTTACATAGTTCTACATTTGTTTTGATGCATTGAAAAGGGATTGGCTTAAAGGATGTAGAAGGATTATAGGTTTCGATGAATGCTTTTTGAAAGGGATTTGTAAAGGTGATTTATTGGTTGCTTGGGGGAAAAATGAAAATCAATAGATTTTTGTGACGCGCGCCGAACCCCGCTTAGTAATTTTCCCAGAGGGCCTGCTTTTAAGGACTGAGAGGATTTGTGTCTAGATCTTAGGCAACATGAGATATTATAGAATTCCTACTGTAATGGGCCGAATACCGGGTCAGTAATGATCAGTGAAATCTGTAGAATTTATAGTATGAATTTCGTATGAAAATATCAGTGACTATGCCTAAAAAGGCAGTAGAGGAGAAAGGTTAAACGTGCTCAAGTCAGGGAAGCCCCTGATGGGTGACCTCCCGGGAAGCCTGTAGTGAAAAGTATTTTATTGGACTATTAGAAAATACAAGTTATAAGGAGTCGGATGGTATAATTTGGAGTGAAAATGAGGTCAAATATGTCCCCAAAAGTCAAACTAAAGAAAAGCCTCTGGTTCGGTTCAATAGTAATCAAGGATTGGACTGAACTTTGACCGAATTTTTAAAAATAGTAAATGACATCTAAAAATAGTTTTGAAAGAATGGATAGAATTTAAATAATATTTATGAATTTTTGGTAGTGAAAAATAAAATTTTCGATGACATTGAAAATTAGTAAACCTAACCAGTTCAATCGAACCAGACTGGATAAGGATCCTGATTGAGATGAAACCAAGGTCGATTGGGCTATTAAGAGTGAAAATATTATTAAGGATGAAAAGTGAATCGACCCGGTTCAACCAGTGAACCGGACGGGTCGAACCATTTGACTTTAGTTTGACTAGTTTGACTGAAGTTTGACCGACCTATTAAAAATAGCAGATAATCTCTAAAAATTACCATAAGCTCCAAATTTTCTCTAAATAATATGTAGAATTATTTTGCAATGAAAAAGGAATTTTACAGTTTTCGATTAAGCTGAAATTTTATGTGGAGGCTAAATTATATATTTTAAGAATTATGGAATTAATTTTGGGAGAAATTGAGCTTTGGAAGTAAGAGAAATTATTTTTATTTGCTGTTGGGCCTAATTTCTTAAATGGGCTTAGAATTAGGTTGGCCCAATTGGTTGGACCAAGCCCAGCCCACCTCAACCACCTAAATAAACCCCTAAATATCAGAAAACCCTAGAAAGCTCTCCATTTCTCTTCCCCCTTCTCCATGGCCGAATGGTACATATCCCATTTCTCTTGAATTTTCTTCATTCCTCTCTCAAGTTTCCACCAAATCCAACCTTCCTAAGTAAAATCCAGCCTCTCTTTTCCATGATAATGATCTCAAAAGTTCATTTGAAGTGGAATAAGTGGGAGAAAATAAGTGGTAGAATTTATGTGTCAAATTGAGGTATGTAAAGTTGATATTTTTAAATTGGTTTAAGGGTTCACATAGGTACTTTATGATGTCTAGAGTATGTTTATGTAAATATATTGCATAAAGGAAGAAAATTTAAGGTGATTTCTTGGATTGTATATTTGGCCACTTAAGGATTTCAAAGGAGATGGTGTTGTTTCTTGCAGTAAAGGCATAGAAAGCATGCTTATGATGGAGAACAAGAAAATAAGGTTAGTGGATACAATATCCTCCTTTGTCCATGATAAAAGTATAATTTTTAGTTATGTTTAAACATAAAGTATGTGAAAAAGGCATGTTTAATTGAATCAAACCATATAGACATGTTTAGGAAGGTTAAAAATGATGATATGAATATTTAAAATGAGAAAAAAAAGTTGGCATGATGAATCTCTACTTAGGCCGAATAGTATATCGCATGATTTTGATGTGTTTTGATGATGTTTAGGGCATGTTTATGATGTATACATAATATTTGGCATGTGATCTATCTAATGGTATGTGTTAGAGCATGTGAAAATGTCATGATGTATGATGTATGTATGTGACCGAATGGTTATCATGTGTAAAGGTATGATTTTGATGAGTTTTAATGAAAAATAATGGCATAGCTATGTTATTCAACATGAAAATGACATAAATAAATAATAAAGTTGATGAAAAGAATTGAGAGTGAAAGATTAGTATGTAGGCTGAATGGTATACATGGGTTTTTCATGATGTATGATGATGTTTATGGCATGATCATGGTGTATACATGGTATTTGGCATGCAAATTAACTAATGGCATGTGTTAGAACATGAAAAAGTTGCAAGATGTATGATGTACATGTGAGGCCGAATGGGTTATGTATGTAAAGGTATGATTTTGATTTGTTTTAATGTGAATTAATGGCATGGCTATGTTATTTAACATGTGAATAGCCTAAATAAATGTTAAAGTTGATAAAAAGAATTAATGGTGAAATGTTAGTATGTTGGCCAAATGTGTGCATGTATGTATACATGCGTACCATGATGGAATAATGAGTTTTTATGACATGTGATGGCATGATGATGATAATCACATGAATAATGATTGAATTGTATGAAAAAGAATGGAATAATATGATAAAATTCCATAAAAAGTATGTCTAGTAACTTAAAAATGTGGAAAGTGAAATTTTGGTGCCCTCTGTAGTATTTTGGTATTCAAGTCTAGTTCAGAATATGTTGGCTAGCCATAGAGACATAATACCGCGGGTGTGAGTATGACGTCTCACTTTTCTGTAGGCCAATGACGATCCTACCTCACTGTATTTAAAAGTTAAAAAGTTTGAAAAGTATTTAAAGACAGGGGTGGTCCCTATGGATTTCCTCTGGTATGTATTAAAGATTGAAGTGATCTTTCGGGGTCTTTCAAGTTATTCGAGCCTTTAGGGGTTCGCGTTTCGTTTATTTTGATCATAGATGTCTGCTAGTATTGTACAGGGGGTAATTTGGTAAAAATGAGCTTAAAATATTTAAATTGTGATTAAAATGATAATTGTGTGAAAAATGGACTTAATTGGAATAAATTAAATATTTTGCGGACAAAATGGTAATATTGACCATATAAAGATAAAGAAAAGATAAAGATAAGGATAAAAGAAAGGATAAGGATAAAGAATAAAGATAAGGTTAAGGGCAAAATGGTAATTTTGTCTATATATATGTTAATAAATGTGAATAACGGTAAAAATGTAATTAAATGGCTAAATATGAAAACTAGTAACTATTTAAGGACTAAAATGTAATTTGGCATGAAATTGGTAATTGGAGGGTATAATTGTAATTTATATGTCAATTCATGGTTAATTACTTAATATAGATGAACTCATGGCATAATTGAAATTTTTGGTGAAATAAATGAACTAAGGGCATTTTCGTAATCATGGAAAGGTTTAAGGGCATAAATGTAATTTTGCAATAAATTAAGAGTAAAATGGTAAATATGGTTCTTTATGCGTATTAATTGTGTAATTGCCCTAATTATGTGATTTAAAACTACGTAAATGTAATAATGCATGCATAATTGATAAATAAATAAATAATGTTTAATTATGATCATTTTATCATATTTATATTAATTATTATGCATGATGACATAGTTAGTGGAAATAACGTAATTTGTATGTTGAGTAATGTAAAATGGTAAAAGAAATTGAATTAATGGCATTATGGTAATTATAGTAAATATGCAATTAATGATAAATGAGAAAATAAGTGAAAATGGGACTTAATTGGAAGAAATGAAAAGTTTAGGGGTAAAATAGTAATTTTACACCTAATTGATAAGAATGGAGTAAGTTAGGTAAAAATTGTGACTTAAGGGTAATTATGTAAATAAATGAAAGTATAGGGTTAAAATGGCAAATTGGCATGAAAATGGTTAAGTAGGGATTAAATTGTAATTTGGTAAAATGTTAAAGGTTAGAGATGGAAACTAAGTATATATAAAGGGTAAAAAGGTAATTAATAGTAATTAAAGGGTAATTTGGTAATTAAATGAAATAAGGGACTTAGATGGAATTATGGTAAAAGTTAAGGACGTAATTGGAATTATTGGAAAAGATGAAGACCTTAATGCAAATATGAAATTTTATGTGTACTATATGTTTATTTTCTTAAATGAGTTATTTAATTGATATTAAATGTATTATTTATATTCATGAGGCATGTATGTGAATTTAGTCATGTGGATAGTTAATTATATTAAGTGCATGAATGAGTTTAAATAAAGATTATAAAGATTATTACATGTAAAGAATTGTTCAAGGGCAAGATTGTAATTTTAATAATGTTTAAAGGACATAAGTGTAAAATAGTAGAAGAATAATTATAATGATAGTGTTAACTCTGATAATAGAGTTTATGTCAATATTTAGATTAAGGTAAATGAATTATCAGAAATAAATAAAAGATAGTGTAAGATAATTAACAAGTAGCATAATTATAAACTAGTTATGTGGAATTAAAATAAATGGAATTTAAAGTCTTTAGTATATAGTACACATTAAAGCAAAAAAACAAATGTTATTAGATAATCGAAAAGTTATTGGAAGGTTAGGGTATTAGTGAGTCATAAAACCTTAACCGAAGAAATTTAGGACTAATAGTAAAATGCTAAAAGCTAATGAGAGAATAATAATGTTAAGTCTACAATTAAGTTAGTGGATTAAGTAATAATTTTGACAATTCAAGTATATATATAATATGAAATGTAACTGAGTAAAAATTGAGTCGGGAAATAAAGTAAATACATGTTATGTTTATAGTTTTAAAAATGGTTGTGCAAAAATAAGTATCAAAGATATAAAGAAATGATAACGGTTAATCAGTACCATAAATAACATCAATGATGACTGTTCGATGAATATGTTAGTAATGGATACTGTGCCCAAGTGTAGACTGTAACTGAAACTGACGTATAAGTTATAAACAAACAATGAAAAACAAATGAATAAGTTAATAAGATATTTACAAATGTTGTTAATATAACTGGTCATTGAATTAAAGGACAGAATATAATAGCATTAATGTGAAAGTTAACAGCACACATAAAGATGATTCTAATAACAGTAATAGTAATTTTAAAATATGGTTATTAAAATAATGAAAAGGGTATAAGATAATTGATTAAAGCAAAAGATTGGTGGGGACAGTAAAAGTAAAGCATAAATTACTTAAAAGTTTTAAGAATTAATGTTCATATAATAGAAATAAAGATATATGTTTGTGTGTGCATGCATGTAGTAATATTATGGAAAATTTAGGATATGTATCCACCACTGGGCATTTCAATGCTCAGCGAGTAGTGTTGTTGCTGCACGTAGGTTACGAAGATAGGAGTGTTTAAGTGGCCGGATTTTCGATGACAGACGTGAAGAGAAGTGAGTGCAGAACTGAAAGGATAGATATGGCATGTATACGACTTTGGTGGACTATATAGTTTATGATTTATAACGAGGTTATGTATGAAATTTTAAACAGTGCTATGTATGGACTGCTCTGTTATTATGGATATTTGAATGCGAAAAGTTTTAATGAACTGTGCATTATATCATGGTCTTGCATTGTCAGTATTGATGAGATTTCTGTGGTATCTATTTACTATACGTATAGTATAGAGTGTTAAGTGTGTTACACCAATACTCCTACAAAATAACAAAACACACAAACACATATAAAAGACACCAAACTCTACATAATATTACTGAAATTAAACATATAACATCACAAACTTACATATAACATAACCAATATATGAACTTTTCAAGCTGATATCAAATCCCCCACACTTAAACTTTTGCTTGTCCTCAAGTACAAAATAAAAAATCTAAGAGAATAAACACAATTTTTATCTTTTCCAAAATAGATGTAGCAACTCAACAAGTTATCTTAACTATAAAAGAAGTTAAAGAAATGATAGTCAACAACTAAACTCCTAATGCTCAATAATGATAGATAAAACAAGTTACATAGCATACATAATAAATTTACAAATTATCTCAATCTATTAAGAACAAGATCAATGAATATAGAGTCAAGGTGCTAATCAAGCTTTCTAGCCAGAATGTTAGTCTTCAAATTTAGAAATTTTAAGAACAAAAGTAACCATTAGGACAAGGATTAAGCACACGTATTCACTTATATTTCTCATGGCATTTTTAGACAATTTTTTGTTGTAGCGGGTGCATTTTATGCTCCCTCCCACTAGTTTTTTTTTTGCAAATTTTCTTCTTGTGACATCACACATTCTTTTCGAATGAATGTAAATAAGGAGCAAACTCACTTACACACAACTTACTCGAAATGCATGACATCAACAAGCATTAATTTTATTTTCTTTTTTTTTTCTTTCTTTGTGTCCTCATTCATTATTGAAAAGCAAGTTATTCGTATTATGGCAATAGTTTCCTTAAGGCTACTTAAATCCTTAGAACCTAAACTTAAATCCTTACCATCCTAGCATTTTAGCTTAACTAGAAAATTAGCTAAACATTCTATAGACCTTGAAAATATTAAAAAGAGATAAAAAGAAAATCTAAAGCATATACTACATTAAACTTTAAAATTCTACCAATTAAGCATACAAAAGTTAATTATTAACATCAAAAGTAACCTCAAACATAGCCAAGATTAACATGTAAAGAAACTACTTATAAATGTGGAGAAAATAAAAATAAAACCTATATGCATATACTCAAAATCAAGATGAAATAATACCTATCACTAACATTCATGCATATCAACATAATAACATAAAACAAACATATGCTATAGAATCTAAACAAACACATGCACATAAATATAATCACAAAGTCTAATTTTCGCACCATTTCAGCTCACAAGATTCCAATACTCCTACGAAATAACAAAACACACAAACACACATAAAAGACACCAAACTCTACACAATATTACTGAAACTAAACATATAACATCAAAAACTTACATATTACATAACCAATATATGAACTTTTTAAGCTCATATCAATGCCTATTCAGCATAAAATGCTTAATCTTGACCTTTGTGCAAACTAGCTAAGACAGTTTGCATCTCTATTTGGAACATGACTGTAAAATCTCGCACCTTGCTTTTGTCGGCTTTGGTGGCTCAATTTTTGAAGTAGCCCTTAATGGTTGAGATTGACTAATAGGTTAGCCTCAAATGGCTTAGGACAAAACTGTGGGGTTTGTTTCTTTTTCTCTTTTCTTTCTCTTTTCTTTTTTTATTCATTTTGTTTCTTTTTTTTTTTGTGTGGCCTAAAGCTTCGTTTGTCTTGAATTTGATAGTCTAGTTTCTGAGGCAACACCTTAATGATTGGAGCTTGATTTTGTTTGGCTACATTATATGCATCCTAGATGCTAAAGAAGCAAAGGAATGGCTTTTGAAACTTCGGTTGTTGTTAGGTTGACAAATTGAAGCAGGTTGTCCTAGTATGTCATTCCAGGTCAAGGCACAGGCCTTTTCTCTCTCTCTCTCTTTTTATCTTTTCTTCATTTTTTTATCATTTTTTATCTCTCAAATTCTATCTCGCTTCAGGAGTTAGGTTGGACGCAGCAAAGATTATGTATGCATTGTCATAAGAAAAAGCCCATACTATTAATATAGTTAGAGAAACAAGTGCATGACAAAGTTCAAAAAAGAAAAAAATGCATCAAAAGAAATCTCTAAGCCCATCTGCTACGACCACCTCTTTTATTCCTAGCGGTTGAGATGATGCAGCCGATACTTCTCCACTCTGTGTGCATGACATGAAAACTTCCTTCCCCACTTAGGCACTTAATCTGTCTTACTCTTTCTCTTTTGCTTTTCTGGGTCAGAGATATGCTTACTGTCAATGAGGTCTTAAACCCGATCCCTCAAAGTTTGACATTGATCTGTTAAATGCTCGGTGTGCTGGTAGAAGGTACAATACTAATCCGCCTGGTGATTGGGCTGCCTCTAGTTTTTGGTGGGCTTATTTGGCAATGGCTGTAACATCTCTTCCTTCATCAGCCTGTCAAGGACCTAAGACAAGGATCTACCCAAATTAGAATTGTAACACCCCGATTACCACCCAAGAAATTTATAGCTTTTGTGTGTGTGTTATTGCATGTGTTAGCCCATTATGTTAGTTAATTCAGGAGTTAATTACATGAATTATTAAGTTTAAGGGTATAATTGCATTTTAGTATTGAATGGTGTGATTTGTTTGTATGGTTTTGAAGAGTAGAAGGATTAGAAGAGGAATTTGCCAATATAGCCACAATTTTCTGATAAGTGGAAGAAAGGTTAGGGGGAGATCAGGTTGGACTTAGTCAAAGGAAAGAGAAAAAGAGAGAGAGAGTAAGAACATCTGTTCCTTCTCTTCTCCCTCCCATTTTCTCTTTCTCAGCCAAAGCTTCTCTTCTTCTCCTCCTTGTTGTGTTTTTGAGTTTGGTTGCCAAATTTCAAAGCTTGGAGTAAGCTTTCTTCTTCTTCTTCTCCTTCTTTGTTTCCTATTATGTGAGTGGGTTATTGTGATTGTGATTATGTTGGATTAATTGGTATGTGTTGGGTTATGATTTTTGGTTAAGAGGTTCCTCTTAAAGACCCTAAGGGGAAGGATAGTGCTTGTGGTAGTGCCTCAAATTGACAGTTGAGGAGCTTAGGAATTCAAGGTTTGGGATTTGTTTGAGTTGCTTTTATGTTTGAATTTTTGGTTTGATTTCTGGTACTTGCAGGAGTAACTGTGTGTATTTATGTGTTTAATTGAAGTGTGTGATGATGAATTGAAGTGAAGTTGTGGATTTGATAGTATTGGGTATGATTTTGTATGGTTTTGATGGAAATTTCTGGGTTTGAAGAACTTTTGGTTTTGATTGCCTATTTTGATGTTTTAATTCATGTTAAGTAGAATAAAACTTGGGTTTTATGTTGTATATTGTGTATTAAAGGCTTGATTTTGATTGTGTTGGAGTTTGTTATGTTATTTGAGTTTTGGGTAAGTTTGGGTGTTGGAATTTTTCTGCAGATTTAGCTAAAGGAGCTACAAACTCGACTCTGTCATGAGTACGATAGAGCCTAATCATTCAAGCTCTTGCTGTAGGGGATTTCTGTCACGGGCGCGACCTTGGTCGCGAGTGTGACAGAGAGCTCGGCAGCCGAGCTTTTGTCGGGCTGATTGCTATTGTGAGCGCGATAGTGGCCTTCCCCACCTTCTGTTGCGAGCGCGACAGAAGCCTTTTAGCCCGACCTCGCATGAGCGCGGAGGCTATCGCGGGCGATACATTGGGCAGCTTCTGCCTCTATCACAGGCGGGACGGTCGTCGCGAGTGCGACTGTCCTCTGTTTCTTCATGTTATTCATATTTTTATGTCTTTTCACTTGGTTACGCACTTACAATTTGTAAACGCATTTAGGTGTGAATGGTTATTTATACTGCAATATCCTCTATATGTATTCTTTATACTAAATTATGCCTAGCCTTTAAGAGTCAAGTAAGTGGATAGATAGTCATGTCTATAGAGTTCTATTAGCTGCAGCCCTATTGTGTTCCAGACCCTAATCAGGTCCCTCGTTTGGGTCCTCGTGATCCTTAATGTGTTTGGATCTTATTTAAGATCTCTCAATGTGAAAATGTTTTTGGGATGAATATAAAAGAAATTGCTTTTGATTGTACCCACGAGTACTAATGTGTTCACTCGTTATCCATTACTCTGAGTTTGCAGGCATATGTATGGTTATCACATGAATGTGAATCTACTATATAAATGTTTATATGCTGTGAAACCCTTGTGAATGTAGCGTATAATATAATCTTACTATACTCCTTTATGGATTTATATATATATACGTGTACCATATGTATGTGTTTTGCCTTAACGGCCATTATGAATGGTCGTCGTTCATCTTTTGTTTTCCTCACTAAGCGTAATCGCTTAGGACGGGTGTTTTATCCATGCCGGTGTGAAAGCAGTGGAGTTTTTGGGAGACCCACAGCAGTCTAGGCCAACATAGTAGGAAGGCTTTTTGAGAGACATAGTTTTATAATTTATACTCTTTTGTATAACTTTCGTTTTTGTCTCGATTTTGTAATACTTTAGCTATGTATTTTGTAATTTTGTAAAGAATGATATTGTTCTCCTCTCCTTATAATGAATATTTTTTTTATATCAATAAAAAAGGATCTTGAGTTTTTCGTTGGTAGTTTTGATTATGTTACTGGAGGTATAAATAAAATTATTTTTTTGTGTTCATTTTGTTATTTCTTTTTATCCTTGGTTGTGTTTGGTTTGGTGGCACGCTTATCTATACAGGGTCTCACTCCTCTTGTGGATGAGCTTGATTATGTATGGATATGGAGTGTTACAATTTTTGGTATCAGAGCCTAGGTTTAGTAATTTCTGGATGGTTGTAGGATATAGATATGTTTTAGGACTGTATTGGCCTAATGTGGTTGGTTTTATGTTTTATTATTAGATGGAGTCTGCACGTCGGTCCCTCGAGGGGTTAGCAGAGAGTGCGAATCCCCAAGAGCAAGATCCATCTGTGTCTGGTCCTGCTCAACCAGCTCGGGTGCAGCCTGAGGCTCCAGCCATGCCTTTTGAGGCTATGCTTAAGATCTCTCAAGACATGGCTACTGTTTTAGAGAGGGTGACCGCTCCGAGAGCCCTAATAGAAAGTATGAGGAAGTCTGGGCCTAAAGAATTCTATGGGACGAGTTTTGATGAGTTTGAGGTAGCTGAGAAGTGGATTGAGAAGGTAGTGTGGGTTTTGGAAGAGACCCGCTGTCCTCCAGAAAGGTAAGTGGAGTGTGTAGTCTCACTTTTGCAGGGTTCTGCCTATGACTGGAGGAAGTTAGTCTGCAGATATCCTTAGTTGCCTGATCTAGTCACATGGGAGTTCTTTGAAAGGGAGCTTAATAACAAGTATTTGTCTAAGGCTTATAAAGAGGCTAGGAAGGCTCAGTTTTTAAGTCTCAAGCAGAGGACCTTGTTAGTGGTTGAGTATGAGAAGGAATTTAATAGGCTCAGTAAGTATGCTCCGCCAGGTATCCTCACCAAAGATTTTTATTGTCAACACTTTGAGGCTGGCCTGAATGAATCATTAAAGGTGATGTTGATATCTCTGATGAGTGCTCCTACAGTTAGCTATCACCAGATTGTGCAGGCAGCCTTGAGAGCAGAACACTTAGAGACCATTATAAGAGGGAGAGCGTAGAAGAGAAATCCCCCTCGTAGAGGTTCATCCTCGGGTAAGAGATCAAGGAACCCTCAGTTAAATTCTCCAAATGAATCCTCTAACAGTCCTGCTATGAGGGGTAGGAGGCAAGGATCTTCGTATGTGTCTAGTGTAGGTAGAAGTGGTTCGGGTGTTAGGGGCAATGTTGTGCCAGAGTACTCTCACTGTAGTAAGTGCCATAGGGGTGAGTGCCATTGGTTGACTGGAGGTTGTTTTTGATGTGGAAGCACGGATCATTTTCTGGCCAATTGCCCTAAGTTGAGTGAGAACACCTGGGATCAGCAAGAAGCTAGTGGAGCTGGGTCTAATGCCCCTCAAGCTAGCTGGGGTAGAGGTAGAGGAAGAGGTCGTGGTGGTCGGCCTAGAGACATATCTCCATCTGAGTCAGTGGATCGTCCTCAAATGGCACCAGCAAGGGCCTATGCGATGAGAGCTCGGGAAGAGCCGGATGCGCCCGAAGTGATTGCTGGTAAGTTTTGACTTTGTGACACTGAGTTGTATGCTCTAATAGACCCTGGATCCACACACTCATATTTATGTTCTGATAAATTGTATGCTAAATTGCATGATGTTGATCAGTTAGATTATGAGATTTGTGTGACCAGTCCCTTAGGGCATAATGTTAATGTGAGTATAGTGTATAGGAATTGTCCCTTAATAGTTCAAGATATTGAGTTTTCGGTTGATCTGATTGATTTTGCTTTCCGTGAGTTTGATCTAATTTTGGGAATGGACTGGTTGTTTAAGCATTGGGCTATAATGGATTGTCATAGAAAGACCATATTACTTTGGGCTAGAGATCAGTCGTCTGTTGTCGTGAGAGGTTTGGGTTCTAGTCCTTTGGGTAATGTAATTTTGGCTATGCAAGCTAGGCATTTTGTGAGGAAGGGATGTGAGGTGTTTTTGGCTATGGTGTTGGATCTAGGCATAGTCAGGTAAAGATTCAGGATATCCGAGTGCTTAGGGAGTTTGAAGATGTGTTTTCGGGAGAGTTGCCGGGTTTGCCTCCGGAGAGAAAAGTGCAGCTATCCATAGAGATTATGCTGGGTACTGCTCCTATTGCTAGAGCATCTTATCGAATGGCTCCTGTAGAATTGATGGAACTTAAGACTCAATTACAAGAACTATTAGATAAGGTTTTTATCAGACCCAGTGTATCTCCATGGGGTGCTCCGGTGTTATTTGTCAAGAAAAAGGACGGGATGCTAAGGATGTGTATTGATTACCGCTAGATCAATAAAGTCACTGTGAAGAACAAGTATCCATTGCCTAGGATTGAAGACCTATTTGATCAGTTGAGAGGGGCTGGAATCTTTTCTAAGATCGATTTGCGGTCCGATTATTATTAGCTTTGGGTTAAGGATGTGGATGTTGTTAAGACTGCTTTTTGGATGCGATATAGCCACTATTAATTCTTAGTGATGCCATTTGGGTTGACCAATGTGCCAGCGGCTTTTATGAATTTAATGAACAGGGTATTTAGGCCTTATCTCAACCGATTTGTTGTGGTGTTCATTGACGATATCTTGGTATACTCGAAGAATGAAAGTGAGCATGAGGAACATTTGCGTTTGGTGCTTCAAATATTGAGAGAACACCAGCTTTTTGCTAAGCTTAGCAAATGTGATTTCTGGTTGAAAGAGGTGTCTTTTCCAGGACATAATGTTTCCTCTGAAGGTATCCAAGAGGATCCGTAAAAAATTGAGGCTATCGTGGATTGGAAAGCACCTCGAAATGTGCTTGATGTAAGAAGCTTTTTGGGTTTAGCTGGATATTACAGGTGGTTTGTGAAAGGGTTTTCGGTTATTGTCGCACCGCTGTCTAGACTTCTTCGAAAAGGGGTAAAATTTGAGTGGTCTAACAAATGTCAAGTGAGTTTTGAGCAGTTGAACGGTTTGTTGGTCGAGGCTTCTGTATGGGTAAAGAGTATACTATGTACAGTGACGCTTCAGGTGTTGGACTTGGTTGTTTTCTGATACAAGATGGTAAGGTCATAGCCTATACTTCCAGGCAATTGAAACCCCATGAGGGAAATATCCAACACATGATTTAGAATTAGCTGCTGTGGTT
This sequence comes from Excoecaria cochinchinensis, assembly GCA_947683425.1. NCBI lineage: Eukaryota > Viridiplantae > Streptophyta > Magnoliopsida > Malpighiales > Euphorbiaceae > Excoecaria > Excoecaria cochinchinensis. The sequence continues at coordinate 296,269 of CANTUQ010000025.1, forward strand.
TTTGCTCTCAAGATTTAGCGTCATTATCTATATAGGGAGACGTGTAGGATTTTCACTGACCATAAAAGTTTAAAATATCTCCTCACGCAGAAAGAGTTGAATTTAATGCAACGTCAGTGGTTAGAGCTATTTAAGGATTATGATTATATTTTGGACTATCATCCGGGAAAGGCGAATGTAGTCCCTGATGCTTTGAGTTGGAAGTCGATTTTGGCTTTATTATTGCAACATACTAAGTGGAGGTTTGATTCGGAAGGAGCTTTGATTGCCCAACTTAAAGCTAGGCTTGTTCTGAAGCAGTTAATTGTTGATACTCAGAGAAATGATCAGAATTTGCACCAAGTGATGCAAGTGGTTTAGAGTGGTAATCAGACTGACTTTTCGGTTAGTGATGGGGTGCTAAGTTATAGAAATCATTTGTGTGTGCCTAATAACGATGAGTTGAAGAAAAAGCTTTTGATAGAGGCATACACTACAGTTTTTACTATGCATCCTAGAAGTGAGAAGATGTATAAAGACCTGAAGCAATTTTATTGGTGGCCAGGGATGAAGAGGGATATTGTGGATTTTGTCTCCAAGTGCCTAACCTGTCAGCAGGTAAAGGCTGAGCACCAAGTTCCATTTGGATTGCTCAATCCTTTACCCATTCCTCAGTGAAAGTGGGATGAAGTCATTATGGATTTTATATCGGATCTGCCATTGACTCAGAGGAAACATGAAATCATTATAGTTGATCGGTATAAGCACCGTGTCCCGGAGCAGTCCGGATCAGAGGTTACCCTATGATGAAATCAATGTCCGAGCCTGTATGAGGGGCTGGATTTGGAGGTTTTAGTCCCGCGCTCCATGAGAAATGAGGCTTTTTTACCATTCCTGGGCAGAGGGAGAGAAAAAACAGAGGTTTTTTTTCGAGTCGAAAAGAATTTTGACTCCACAGACGGCCAGCCCGTATGTGAAGTCAGCCCGTCGCTCCGAGTCACCGACGGCTTGTGGTATTTTCCGACGCCCGTCGGAAAGTCACCGCCTCTGTCAGAACGCCGCCTGGTTTCCCAGAACATGCAACCGCTCTGACGCCCGTCGGTGGATAAGGCAGGGCCATCGGACGAATCCTTCTGTCAGAAGGATTCTTCCGACGCCCGCCCCTATACACCGACGCCCGTCGGTCGTGTCTGGCTATAAAAGCTCCGGATTTTCATTTGAAAAGGGTTGGAAAAATTTTCAAAGGAGGAAACTCTGCCCAATTTCAAGCAAATTTTCTCTCTCTTCTAACAAAACACATCTTCTAAGGAAATCTATTTAACCAAGGATCAAATCGGTCAAAAGGAACTAAAAGCTAATTAGTTTTCTTTAGATTTTGACTCCAAAATCGATCTTCTGAGGGGTTGAAGAAGAAATATCTCATTTTCTTTCTTTAATCTTTCATCTTTGCTTCTCGTGGAACGCGCGGGGCCCTAACCAACACAAGAATCTCACCCGAAGCGATTATCTGAGGGTAAATATTCCGGATCCCTTCTCCATTTCACCTTATATTCATATTTATTTTGTGGAGTTTTTGTGTATATGTCCTTATTTTCTTTGGTTCTTTTTGACTCTCTTATCCCACTCTTGGGATAAAACCATTTTTTTGACTTTGAAAAGGTTTTTCTCCATTCTGTTTTTTCGGAGACAGTGGTGACCGACGGGTCATCTTTATCACCGACGTCCGTCGGTCACCCATCTACAGACGCCCCTTCTTGAGTGACAAACAGGCATCTCACTTACTTTAACCGACGCCCGTCGGTCAGCTAAGAAAGGCCGTCGGTGGGTTCTATCTCCATCCTTTTAAATCGTTTTTCATCTCCTCCAAGTTTTTTTTGACCTTTTACATGTTGATTTTATGTATATTAACATCTCTTAACTTCCTATGAGCGTATATTGATCCTCTTGGATGATCTCGAGCTTGAGCGGCTGCCCATAATGTTCGGAGGACTCCATCGGGTTTAATTTCCTAATCCTCTTAATTATCTTCTTCATCATTATTCATTGATTATTTTATGTATATGAAGATACTCCTTTCATATCCTGTTAATGTGTAAAAATGACTCAATGTTTTATATTCAATAAAATGAAGTTTACACAAAAGCAAGGGTCCAATGCCCTATTTTCATCCAATAAAGATCATCACAAATAAAGATCCCCAATTTTAATAATGATGCATGCGAGGACCAAAATACTCAAAATGAGCAATGCCCCGATTTATGTATGATCCGCACATTTACGGAAGGGAGTTGTATTCCGCTCCTTGTATTATTGTAATCTATTGCTTTCATTATCTATTTGATCATTTATCGCTTTCAAGATGTGAATAAGTGCGCCTTTTAATCAATTGCATAGTGTGGAGAGAGAGTGAATTAATGATACTAAAATTTGATCATAAAATAATTGAGGTAGAAATAGATGAGAAATCCCGGACCCAGCTCTGGTCTTTGGGCTCAAGAGGTTAGAGGTCATCCTTCAAGATACTTCTTGAGTCACGAGGCTTTAACGCTAATCCTAGGCTCCTTAGGGTGAGGAGTTCACCTTCCATGATCCCTCTGGCTGGTCCAAAATGGATACCAAGCGCAGTCTTAGGCTCTCCGAGGCGAGAGTAACTTTCCCAATGTTCTATTGGGTGGCGACTCCATGATACCTCCTTGTTGCCCAACATAGACGCACTCGCGATTCATTCACAAGCTGCCAACGGACCCGCAAATGCCCCGATCGCCCACGTGCGGGCGGTTCGAAAGGGCGGCGCATAGGGATCCGGCTCGCGTCACAGTGGCGACTCCGCTGGGGACGTTTATGGTTCGAGGTTTTGATTCGAAAATACCTCTTTTAACATTTATGATTAAAATGTAATTCATAAATTCACTTTCTCTCAAAATTGCATTCGCATATCATTAGAGCCTTAGAATATGCTAGTTTGGTCCCTCTTTTAGCCCCGGTGCGTTCCTGAAGCACCTCCTCATTTTCACTCAATTTGGGGAAGTGTTAAGGATAATCACCAGCCCAAGCCACGTACCTTAATGGTATATCAAAATGATGACCCGATCGGTAGCTACGCTCGTGATGAGCTAGACCCGTCGGCAGGGATCATGCTTGGGTAGCCTTGAAGAAACATCTCCCTTGACCAAAGCTCATATAATGGCTGTAGTTACTTTCCACAGGTGAAATGAACCCTAATTCCATGCTTGCTGTATGGATCCTCATGTATTGGGTGAGTCCAAATGTCTCGCTTGGTAACCTAGCCAAAGGCTATCATGCCCCGGTAGGGCCATGTCGAAATTTATGGAACGTCCAAATACGAGACGATCATTGTCCATCCGCTTGTACATTAGCATAGGAGTGTCATGCTGCCGATTTTTTTTCGCCGCGCACCATACGCGTCCATCGGGTTCCTCGTTGACCCTTGGGCTAATCCCACCTAGGAAAGAGACTGCACGACCACGTGTGTGGGAGAAATAAGGGTGGAAGGACCTACTTGCTTGCTTGTGCTCTGTAAGTGTTGCATATCACGATCATGCATTATCCCTGCATTCCATACATCATCCTAACTTTTGTCCCTGCAGCCATCATAGATCTGCCCAGGTGGACTAGATCACCAACCGGGCAACTGATCTGAGTTCCTACTCTTGAGCTGTCAAATAGAGAGGGTCTACCAGAGATCTTATCAGAAATTAGTGGTACGGTATCTCAGATGGCAAACTCGCCTAGGGGGGATGACGCCACCAGGGCCATGATTGCGGAAGAAGTGGGCCGCTATTTTGAGGAATTCGAGGGTAGGGTGATGAATATGTTGACCGCCTTGGCACAGCAGAATGTTCAGCAGAATGCTCCGCAGAATCCTCCTCCTCCTCCAGTGAGACAGAATGAGCCTGAGGAAGAAAGGGTTGAAAGATGAGAAGAACCTATTCGGCCGCCTCCAGTAGAGTTAAGGTCAGTGGCACTTACGTTTTGTAAATGCATTTAGGTGTGAATGGTTATTTATACTGCAATATCCTTTATATGTATTCTTTATACTAAATTATACCTAGCCTGCAAGAGTCAAGTAAGTGGATAGATAGGCATGCCCATAGAGTTTTGTTAGCTACAGCCCTAATGTGTTTCGGACCCTGATCAGGTCCCTCATTTGGGTCCTCGCGATCCTTAATGTGTTTGGATCTTGTTTAAGATCCCTCAATGTGAAAATATTTTTGGGATGAATATAAAAGAAATTGCTTTTGATTGTACCCACGGGTACCAATGTGTTCACTCGTTATCCATTACTCTGAGTTTGCAGGCATTTGTATGGTTATCACATGAATGTGAATCTGCTATATAAATGTTTATAGGCTGTGAGCCCTTGTGAATGTAGCGTATAATATAATCTTACTATGCTCCTTAATCGATTTATATATATATATGCGTGTACCATATGTGTGTGTTTTGGCTTAACGGCCATTGTGAATGGTCATTCATCTTTTGTTTTTCCTACTAAGCGTTATCGCTTAGCACGGGTGTTTCATCCGTGCAGGTGCGGAAGTAGTGGAGTTTTTGGGAGATCCACAGCAATCTAGGCTAACACAGTAGAAAGGCTTTTTGAGAGACTTAGTTTTGTAATTTGTACTCTTTTGTATAACTTTTGTTTCTGTCTCGATTTTGTAATATTTCAGCTATGTATTTTGTAATTTTGTAAAGAGTGATATTGTTCTCCTTTCCTTGTAATGAATATTTTGTTATTTCAATGAAAAAGGATCTTGAGTTTTCCGTTGGTAGTTTTGATTATGTTAATGGAGGTATAAATAAAATTATTTATTTATTTATTCTGTTCATTTTGTTATTTCTTTTTATGCTTGGTTGTGTTTCGGTTTGGTGGTACCCTTATCTTTACAGGGTCTCCCTTCTCTTGTGGATGAGCTCCCTTACGTATGGATATGGGGTGTTATAAGAATAGTGCTTTATGGTTGGAATTTCTACTATGTTTTCTTTTTTCTGGGTCCTGCATCAATTCTTGAATACAGTCTCTTAGAGGACGACAATAGTCTATTCTATGCCCTGTATGCTGGTGATATGCACAATACCAATCTATTATATTTGTAGGCTGCTCTTGGCTTAGGGCAGGCCCTACTGGCAATGGTTGTAACTTCCCTTCCTTGACGAGACGGGTGAGGTGCCAAGACAGCGGTTTACCTAAGATGGTATGGTGATGCTGAGTTGTTCTTGTGGCTGGGACTTCTGCAGCCCTAACATTGCCCTTACTGTTGTTGTGGCTACCTGAGCTTCCATTTTTCAGACCATACGTCATCCGTGGGTCTCCACCCTCTTCAGGCATAATGTTATATTTTAGAGCAGGCCTTCTATTTCCTCCTTGATCAACTGGTGAATCAAGTAGCACCTTGCCTCTAGGCCTTGTATCATGTGGAGGTGTTGTAGCCATTGCTATAAAAGTCCTCCCGACTGTGGCCGATTCAATTCGGTTAATAGCAAGTACTATAATCTGAGCTTGAAGAACAAGTGCCATGGCATCCATCCTTTGCTTAATCATAGCCGATAGCCTTTTTTCAAGCTCCTTAAGCCTTCTATCCATCTCTTGTGCAATTAGGGCAGGAGTCTTATCAGTCTGTTGTGAAGGGTTGGCCATTTCTCATGCCTGCGAATGTTCGGGTAAGGATGCCAAATCTCTGTCAACCAACCAGGTCTATGATTGCTCTTTAGACAACTATCAAGATCCATAAAACACTCAAGCAAATGGTCTACGATGACTGAAAAGATAAGAGATTAGAATGATGCATAAAGGAAATGTAATGCATGATTGTGTTATGCAACGAATGGCCTACAATGGCTAAAAAGGGTTAGAATGATGCATGATCATGCTATGCAACTAATGGTCTACTATGGCTAAAAAAACAAAGGTGTCAGAATGATACATGATATGCTTGGAAAAAAATTATACATAGGATGGCATGTACAAGTGAAAATTATATGCATAGAATAGAATGTACACACATGGAGGAAACTAATTTTTCTTTTATTTTCATTCATTTTTTATTATTTTATTTTTTTGTTAATTATTTTTTATTTTTACATGAATGACACATAATACATGAACATGCAATGCAACATCCACAGTCATATGCAAGCAGATAGATCCTTCCAACCTTATTGCTCCCACACACGAGGTCGTGCAGTCTCTTTCTTAGGTGGGTTTGATTCGTGGATTAACAGGAAACCCAATGGGCACGATGGTGCGCGGTGGAAAACCAGCAGCATAATATCTCACATTTAAAGCACATACGTATGGGTTTTGGCCATTATATATTTGAACACTTCAATCAAATTAAGATGGGCCCATCGAAAGACCATTTAATTTAACTAATTTTGTACATAATATAATTGCCCATGTAGCAAGCACATTATTATGGTACATGTCACCTAATGGAAGTTTCTATATCCATTATATGAACTTTAGTCAAAGGTGATGATACTTTAGGGATACCTAAGCATGGTCCCTGCCAACGAGTCTAGCTCATCACGAGCATAATGACCAATTGGTTCTCCATTTGATATATCGAGGGGTACTAGGCTTGGGATGGTGATTATCCTTAACACTTTCCTACATTGAGTGAATGAAGGGTCGTGCTTCGGGAAGGCATCGGGGTAAGAATAGGGACCATCTAACATAGATCTAAGGTTCTAGTATGGATGTAATGCAATTTTCGAAAAGAGATTAAATTTTAATTTGTAAAAACCCTATCATATTATTAACCAAGATACTTTTGAAGCAAAGTCTCAATGTATGAAAAGCCACGCAAAAATATGAAATAAAAGAAACTTATTATTACAACAATGACCAACGTATAAACCATGCAAAGATGCAGTGAGACAAAATAATAATAATAATAATAATAATAATAATAATAATAATAATAATAATAATAATAATAATAATAATCAAATTAAATGAAACAAATGTATAAATAATTGGATAAATAAATAAAATAAAATAATAAAGAAAGTGAAGTAAAAGGAAAAACAAAATCACAAAATCACATCAAACAAATAAATATATAATAGATCTAAAAATTTATATGGTGATTAATGGATTATAAAAAAAATAATAAAAATAATACAATAAACAAAAATAAAAATATATGATCAAATCCAAAATATTTACGCTCAGAATTCGGATTCAATGGAGGGAAAAAAATGAACGATTTCCTTGTCTAGATTCGTGAGAATTAAATAAAAAATATAAGAAAAATCTAAACTTTCTCTCTATAAAAATAATTGCAAAAAATTTGTTTAAAGAAAAATAACAAATGAAAAAAATTAGATCTTAAGAGCAAAAAAAAAATTTTTTTTTGTCTCAAAATCAATTTTTTTTATTAAGAAAATTAAATTTCAAAATTCTTTTTAGAAGAAAATTTTCTTGAAAAAGAAGAAGAAAATAAAATAAAAAAGCAGAATTTTTGAAGAGGAAAAGAAAAAATTTCAACAAAAAAATCTCTCTCTTTCTCTTTCTGTCTTTTTCTTTTTATATGACTTTAGAAAAAAACCCTCTTTAATTTAGGAAAAGAATTTGTATTTAAATAAAATTCTTTCTTCTTTTAATTTAAAATCAAAACTTATCTAGATCAATCCCCTGAAATTAGCCTTAAAATCCTCTTTTTAAAAGTCCATAAAATCTCCTTTTTTTTGGAAAAAAACGGAAGAAAGAAGGTGCATGTGATGAGGGGCAGGCAGGTTGCCCCTTGAGGGCCGCCCCTCCAAAGCCGTCCTTCGCAGGCTGCCCCTTGTAGGCCGCCCCTTAATTTATTTTTTTATAAAGGAACTTGACAAGAAAAACATCACTTACAACCTTCTTGCTTGTGACTATGCGTTTAATTTTATCACTGGATAACCCTGATCTGGCATGCCTCAGGACCCGGTGTCTACAATGTTTCCCATAGCTTGAACTGTAGTGGACACAGAAACTAAACACTCATGGAGTGGGTTTCTCCAGTATCTAATTGATGATCTTCAATTAGGAGATGGAAAGGGACTTACCATTATGTCTGACATGCAAAAGTTAAATATATTTAGATATTTTAAATGTGATTATGTAACTATAGACAAGTATATAAATGTGAACTTTTTTCTAATTATGCAGGGATAAGTACAATATGTCTAGGAGCTATTGCTTGAGTCTGAGCACAGGATGTGTGCTAGCACACATGGTCTAACTGGAAACAAATTTGGAAGGGTAAGGAGAGAAGGAAATAGTTTTGGAAGTGTGCTAAGTCCAGTTTCTTGGTAAGATTTAAAGATGAGTTAGATGGTTTAGGCAAGTTATATAACACCCTAATTTGGGCCCTGGTAGGATTTGCAGTGTTATGTGTATAGCAAGAGTAGTAGATATTAGTTTGTTCATGGAATTACGGATTTAGAGGATGTAATTGCAAAGAGAAAATAAGTCATAAAGGGAAAGAAATGGATTTGAGGGACTATAGTGCTTTTTAGTTTAAGAGGTTGTGGGTTGTGCTAGAAGAGTGTTATGTCGCGAGCGCGATAATTATCGCGGGCGCGACAGAACACGGATTGGCATGTTTTTAGGAATTGAAAAGTGGCGGTTTGGGGGCTTGGCACATGGCTTAAGTCAAATTTGGTGGAGTGAGTTATTGGGGTTGGTTGGCCTTAATGAGAGTTAGTGGCATTAATGCTGGTTGGTCCCATTTTCTTCTTTCATTCTTCTTTCTCATTTTTCATTTTCTGCTCTTATTTCTTTGTTCTCCTTTCTTCTTTTTAGCCTTCTTCTTCTGCTTGTGTCCCTCTCCGTTGACTTGTTTTAAATGATATTCTTGGATTGGTTTGAAGAGTATTTAGAGACTTAAGAGAAAGGTTTGAAGAGGTAAGTGGTTGAAGTTAGGTCTTGATCTTCTTCTTGTATATTCTGTTGATTTAAAGTATAAGATGTGGATAAAGTGTTTGTTTTGGTTGTTTGTGCATGGAAGCTGTGGACAAGAGGAAAGATAAAGGCAAAGAGAAGATTTGATCCGAAGTAGTGATTTGATCGAGCTGCTTTTCAGGTTAGGATCGTGTGTTGTGGTTGATACATGTTTTTGAGCTGTTATTATACTTGATTTGTTATTGATGGCATGATAGTGACTAAGAATTTGAGAGTTTAGATCTAGTTCGAAGTTGTAAAAGAAGTGTGTATTCATTTTGATTGCTTGCATGTCTTTTGATTACAAGTAGATGTGTGAGTAGTTGTACACATAAGTGTATGTGTGACTAGTTGTACACATAAGTATATGTGTGTGTGTGAGTGTGATTTTTGACACGGAACCAGGGTTCTGTCACGAGCGCGACAGAACGCTCCGAAGGCAAGTGTTTGCCTTGCCGTGTCTGGAAGCGTGCGCGAGCCTTGTTGCAGTCATGATAGAAGCCTAATGGGCATTCTGTCGCGAGCGCGACAGTTCGGGATTTTTGGCTCCACTGCGGGCGCAACGAATGTCGCGAGCATGACACTGCTCAAGATTTTATATGTAAAGTTTTTTCCCTATTTATATGTATAGTATTGCATTGTATGCTGTATGAGCATGTATAGTATATGAATATGGCCACATGATTAAATATGTATGAGTGTGATTATGATTTATTTGGATATTACATGATTAAAGATGATGAATTATGACTTATAAAGACACTTACGTATTTAGTATAGTGTATAAAGTTATTATTCGAGCTTGAAGAGTTATAGTAGTTGATAGATAAGCATGCTTATAAAGGGTTAGAGTGCAGCTGCTAGCGTGGCGCTATTGTGTCTACTTGTTGAATACCCTGAGTATTCGTAATTGAGTTAGGTCTCTACATGTTGATAATGAAGTTTAGTATCAAGAGTGCCTATATCCACCATTAATCATTTCAGGCTATAGAATGTTTTGTAGTGTATACGAGATGTAGTGAAGGCTTTTATATGTTTATGCCTTTACATAAAATCAATCATTATGTTAAATGTACCTGCATATGATTACACGCAAGTTATAGTAAATGGCTGTCACTTATTGTGCATGATGTTTGCATGAGTATGAAGATTTGATAGAGTAAGAAATATATGCATGGATGAAAATATATGCTATTATATGATCTTATGTAATGAGCTTGACTTTTGATATGTAGTGTGCGTTTTTTTTTTTCTTGTGACTTCGATAAAAGTCTACGGCTTTGTTTATCCCCACTAAGCGTTATTGCTTAGCACGGGTAGGTTTGCAGGATTGGATTAGAGAGTGATCATCTGTCGGCCACTAGCAGCTTTATGAAGTCTTTTTGTTTTATTTATATAGTTGGATCTTTTTGTAGCGAGCAGAATATAAATTTTGTATTTAAAGTGTAGTGCACATGTATAGAAGTATGATCATGTAATTATGAACAAGATGTTTTGTAATTCGTACAGTTTCTTTGTATATAGATATGCAAGTATTTTTTTGGTTTATTGTTATTTCTTTTCCACTGTAACTTGTATTGATACGTTTGTGTGCGCTTTTATACTTGTATTGTGCGCATAATGCTCCGATATCCTCCCAGGGGGTATTGGGGTGTTAGAAGTTAGGTGAGGGGATTTTTGAGGATTTGTTAAGTTATCCAAAAGAAAATTGGTGTAGAGTCTTCTTTAACAAGGATGTTAAGTGTGACTCTATTGACAATAACATGTGTGAATCATTTAACAATTGGATATTAGTTTTTAGACATAAGTCCATCATTTCTGTAACACTCTTTACTCGTACATAGTAAACCATATCATAGTAAGGAAGGTTCACTACAACAAGTGAGAGATGTTACAAAGACTATGTAAATGCCCATAGATATTTCCCATATTCAAACATACATAAAACCAAAATAGAAATTTCCTTATATTATACCATTCATATTTCTTTGTGAAGCGTCCATTTTAATTTACGACACAAAAGTTATTTTTGTTATATACATATCATTATACAAACTACATTACATATATATAACAAAAGGATTACATTAACATTACGTATGTTCAACATATAGGGCCTACATGAAGGACTTCTACTGATGTGCTGACCTTGATGATTGAGAGATGTCCTTGTCGATCACCCTATCTTCGGTACCTACACTGATGAAACACCCCGTGCTAAGCATATAGCTTAATGGGGAATTAGGATGACATGGACGACCACTCATAGTAGCCGTCATAATTTATACACATACAATGAACGCATAGAAATAAACAATAAACAAATATCTTATAATTTTCATAGATTATCATACAAGGTAAGTATATTAGCATATCTTTTACAACTACATCTTCGGGACATATAACTTCCTTATTCTGACATTACATTGCCTGCATTTTCCTTAAGTAAGTGGTTTAAGGGAAAACTAAATAGGGATACCCATAGGTACAATACAAGTTAATTATACTATCTATGTCTATGTAATAGGGGGTGACCCAAATGGGTTCACCAATATCCCAAACGGGGTCCATTGAACAGAACAGGGGCTACAGCATACGAGGTCCCTACAGGTATGGCTATCTATCCACTACTCAGTTTGACGTAGGCTATTTTAGTAACTTTTACCGTTATCGATGATTCATATATCTATATATTTCCATTTCATCATAATTTATACTTGAAAAGCATATATAAACATATTACGTAATTAATATAATAACTAATTCTACTAACTCATGTATAACAGTATTAAAACTCAGTAAGTATCACTTAATATTGCTAAACATGTAGTATAATTAATTTGATTCAGTTTGGAAATTCATTTGATAGCAAAATTCATAAATAAGTCCTAAAAAACAGGGGTCACGCGGTGGTCAGGTCTACCTGCCCACCGTGTGGGACGCCGAAAATTAATCACTGTTAAATAGAATGGTTTCACATGGTGGTATGGTCATCTTGCCCACCGTGAGGGTCACCACACGGTGCGCATAAAATCTTGAGCACCATGTGGATCAACAGATCACTAAAATTTTACAAGTCTGGAACATTTACACTGAATCCAGAATGGATTCACATGGTGGTCGAGACATCCTCGCCACCGTGAGGATCACTACACAGTGGGCAGAAAATCCTGACCACCGTGTGGATCGATAGATTATGAAAAATCTTCAAGTCTGGACATGTTTACATGGTGGTTAGGATTCTTTGACCACCATGTGATCATGCCCAGATTTCATCTTCCCAATCTATTTGTAACTTAAATCCTCACTTCATAAAATTAATTCTCTAAACTCATAATTCACAAGTATTTGGCACTATACAAACTTCAATTAAACTTTTCCAAACAATAATACTATCAAACTCAATCTCATACTAACTCAAAACCACAAAACACCATTATATAAATTTCCAATTACTCAAAATCATACCTTAAGCAAATTTTGATTAAGTTTTAGGTGCAACTAGGTGGAGGAGAGGCTACCTTGATAAGGGAGGCCGACTAGTTATCTTCTCTCTCTTAGCAGCCAACCTTCATGACTTTATAAGCCATGAAGAGAACTCCTCACAATTCTAGACTTGAGCATGTGTGACTCTATGATTTGTCCAATTCTTTTCTTCTCTTACTTTTGTTATTTAGTCTATTACTTCCATAAATTTCTACATTTGGCTTGGCATTTAATTTAATTTATTCAATTTGATTCACATACTTACTTAACTCATTCAATTAAATCCTCACATGCAAAAATTACTAAATTACCCTTTTTAATTAAATTAATTCCCATTATAGTCATAACACATTAACTCAATGATTTTCATTTGCCCCTAAATGTATTCCAATTATGTCTAAAATGAGTAGGGTGCAAATTGGGGCCTTACAATTTCAATGCCAGAAGAGATTAGACACAAGATAATGAATATGCATGTTTAAATGAGGAGGTTTGCCAATACTTAGAATTCTGACATTTCACCAATGGCTAGGAAAGTTTTAGAAGATAATGCCAAAACTGCTAGGAAGTTTATATTGACCTGGAATGGTGATAGAGAGGAACAATTCAGAATTAGTTGGGACGAGTAAACCAAGAGGGAGAGGAACTTCAAGAGGTAGAGGAAGGCGGAGAGGTGTTTTAGTTAGTTAGCCTGTTTTAGGGGTTCAGCATAATGTCACACTGAATACCTCAATCCAACCAACCACTGAAATTGGTAAAGGAAGGGGACTAAGTGGCTACAATAGGCTAGAAAATGTTGTCAAGACTGCTTCATTGATGAAAAAACATGGACTATATTCTTAATGTAATATTTGCCTATTTAGCATATTTTTTTTCTTACTTTTTATTTGATATTAATACTAATTTTTTAAATCTAATAATTTACAACTAGGGAGACCAATGTAGAGGGTGGTTGATGTTGGAAAATCTATGAAGAATGCAAATGTCAACAACATTGATCTTGGTTATTCAGAAAATAGGGCTAGGAGGAATGCAAGGTACACTATAACAGCAACTCAATTTTAGTAGCAAATTCATGCAGCACTAGCCCATTGAAGAATGAATCAAGTTTCAACTAATTCATTCGTCAACTCACCTGATGTAGGAAATTAGGACTACTTTTTTTTAGATTGAATCAAAAATTTGTAAATTGTGATGCTTAACAATTACTAGTACTCGTGATGTTTTGTGATACTATTATGTGTTTATTGTGGATACTTTTTTTGGACACAAGATCTGCCTATTTTGTTTGATCACATTTGTTACTGTTGATATTGGAAGAATTGAATCAATGAATTAGTCTTTTTATATTGCTAGAATGCTTGAATTGACACAAGATGTTGGTATTATATGAATTTTCATTATAAGTCAATGTATGTTCGATTTAATGCTATAAAAATAACAAATTCTGGAAAAAATTGAAAATATTTTCCAAGGAATTATATTCACTTACATTAACTTACAATAAGAAAACTACAAATATAGGATTTCAAACATAATAACAATATTTGACTAATTAAACCACAACCTACAATGATTCTCAATACTGAAGCACAATTTATAATCTAGCAAATTTCGTCAGCACCACAATGTTACAAACTCCCAGCGCAATTACAATAATAACCAACCAAAACACATATTTTTTCCTCTTCATTTCTCACCTTTCTCATTCTTTTTCAATATTTTTAACTCTATTAAGCAGCTCCCAAATAACCCTTTTTGCCTGTTCAGGCATTTCTTTATCCATCTAAGTGAATAAATTACACTCACCATACTTCTGCAAAATCATTATTCCAAAAATCAAGAGATCAATTTTTTTTTTTCCAAAATACCTGAATAATAACTGAAGCAAAAATCATGGCTAGAATTGGATAAAATGTAGAAACTTACCTTTCCAACTCCACATGCCAAAAATTTGTATTCAGGATTAGTTTTTGACCATAAAATTGTCATAATCGCCATCTTTTTACGTTTGCAGACATTTCCAATGCTGTGATTCATCTTAAATTCACAGCACCAAGTTTTACAAGATGAGAGATTATTTTATAGACTTAATGGAGAGAAAATGCAAGAAAGATGTTAGAGAGAGAAGAATATATAAGAAATGGATTTGAGGGAGTAAGAATTTACAGAGAGAGGAGAAGAGGATTTGGGGTTGAAGGAGGAGTTTAGGGATTTATACTTAATTTTTTTTAACCGTTATCAACGATGAACAATGAATAAATTTTGTGTTCAAGCTCCGTTGATTATGTATAATTCACGCGTTTTGCCATATTGTATTTTGTTTTTATTTTTTTTGCATTATAGATAAATTCAGGTGCTTTTATAGTTATATTAAGAGTTTAACTGCTTAAATAATTTTTTTTTTAAATTGAGAAGTTAAGATGTCTAGTTATAGATTTACCCAAATATAAAATATTTATGATAACATGAGCAAATAGGCAATCGCTATCCAAAATGAATTAAATGATACTATAAATTAATGCAAGTCATCAACTCACCCTCCCAATGTTAACTCAAGTCAACTTGCTTGAATGACACTTTAACAAACATCCATTTAGCAAATTTCCACACATAATTCCCTTTATTTATTTATAACTTTTTTTTATTTGGTTGCTTAAAAAAATATATTATTTTTTTCATTCTATTTGTAAAATTTTCAACAATCAATCGATATTTGCTAGCATGAATTTTTTTGCAGTTCTGGCCAGGCCTGACGGGTTCAATCGGGAACCGATCATTGTATTGGTCCAAAAAAAATCTCACAAATCAGATAAATTTGATTGAATCACTTGGTTGGACCGTAATCTGGTCAGCCCACCTATAGTTTGACCATTTTTTATTTAACAAAAATACACTATTTTATGCGCAATTCTACACTCTTTTTCTTCTCACATTTTCAAGGGTTTTTATAGTCACAAATACTAATTTTAATTGTCTCTATTATTTTAATATGAAATTTTTAATAAATATAAATGTTAATAATGTTAATATTATTATGGACATAATTTTTTAGTTTTTGTATTATGAACATTATATT
This sequence comes from Excoecaria cochinchinensis, assembly GCA_947683425.1. Classification (NCBI taxonomy): domain Eukaryota; kingdom Viridiplantae; phylum Streptophyta; class Magnoliopsida; order Malpighiales; family Euphorbiaceae; genus Excoecaria; species Excoecaria cochinchinensis. The sequence continues at coordinate 311,754 of CANTUQ010000025.1, forward strand.
GACAAATTTATATATTACATTTAATTAAAATTTTCATATTTCGAACCTTTAACCTTAATTCTTTTCACTCACCTGTTTTTTTCTCCAGCCGAGTTTTAATTCTTTGCATTCACCGGTTTTTTTCTCAAGCCGAGTTTGAAAACCTTGGCTTGCATGGCCCAAATATTGAAGAAATTATTAGACATATTTATTGATAAAAATAAAATTTCTCTTTTGTAATGAGAATTCTAAAGGAAATGAAAACTAGAGACACTATTAGCCGAATGGAGAGGTGAATTGATGAGAATTTTTTTTGAATATTTTACACAATTTGCAGAATATTTCTTACAAGCATTTGATATGAGAAAAAGGTATAAATAAAAATCACAGAAAAAGAAAAAAGAGTATACAAACAGTAGTTGAATGAATTGAAACATTCTTCTTAGGAAAAATCACTTTTTGTTTGGTGCTCTATTATACTTCATGTGACTATTAACAAGTTGACCAGCAGCAATTGCAGACATGAGAGAAAGCTCTCCAGCAAGAACTGAACCAGCTACTATGGATGCCAATAGCCTTGAGTTTTGTCCGGGACTTTCTTTGCTGGCTCCTTTCACTCCTAGCAGGTTTAAGCATGCTGCCTGTGATCCTAGTTGGGTCCCACCTCCAACAGTTCCAACCTTCAACCATTCAAAAATTGACACTTTTATTACGAATTTCACACCTTTTTTTTTTCAAGATTCATTCTTTGTAAAGATCCAACATTTATAATCCACGTTAGTACTTTGTGAATAGTTGATAGGGTGTAATCAATTACCTCAATAGAAGGCATGGTGACAGAAACATGAAGATCTTGTCCATCATTAACAGCTTCCATCATAGTAATACAGTGAGAGCTCTCGACATTTTGTGCAGGATCTTGACCTGTGGCTATATACACAGCAGTGACTATGTTACTAGCATGAGCATTAAAGCCACCTAAAGCTCCAGCCATGGCAGAACCAGTAAGATTCTTTAGCATGTTAAGCTCTACCAAGGCCACAACGTTAGTCTTCAACACTTTCTTCACAACATCGGCCGGAATAATTGCCTCACATACTACTGATTTGCCCCTTCCTTCAATCCAATTCACAGCTGCAGGCTTCTTATCAGAACAGAAGTTACCTGTACATGAACAATATATAAGATAACATTCAAGATCAAGCAGACACCAAAATCATGAAATTGACTCTCTTCTTTGAAAGGGATATTAGTTACCAGATATCCCAAGAACATCCATATCTGGGAAATCAGTCCGGAGGAAGTCTAACACATTTTGTACACCTTTAGATACCATGTTCATGCCCATAGCATCACCAGTGCTGCAAGAAAATCTCAAGTAAAGATTCTTGCCAGCAATAGCACACTTTATATTCTGTAACCTACCAAATCTGCTTGATTTGTTAAAAGCAGAAGAAACAGCCTCAAAATTAGCAGGATCCTCTAAGTAAAACTTCAACTGGGCAGCTCTTTTAGCTGTACCAAACCTGACAACAGGCGCCCTTGTCATCCCATCTCTTAAAAGCACACTTGTGGCTCCACCAGATAAGTAAATTGCCTTGCAACCTCTATTTGTACTAGCAACCAAACATCCTTCAGTTGTAGCCATAGGAACACTGTACTCATTCCCATTAAGCAACAAAGGACCAGCAATTCCAACTGGAATCTGAACATATCCAACTGGCATCTCACAGCACTGCCCCAAAATTGACTCATAATCGAACCCCTCCAATGGTAATCCTGAGAGAGATTTGCCAGTTATTCTCTGTAAAGCCTCACGTCTGACTGCAGCAGCACGTTTGCAATCCCCCAATTTTGACTCCAGAGAGTAAGATGGAGTTTTTCCATCCACAACGGACTTTATGATCTCCTCATCTTTTTCTGTCAAAGCAACGGTTTTTGGAAGCGGAATTTCATCGAACACCTTTGGCTTAGGAGAAGAAACCACAATTGCTGGCTGTACCGCCTTAGCAATTGATTTGGGTGAAGAAAGAGAGCAATCAAGAGCTTGCACACATGGCAACTTTCGAGAATCTTCCTTGAGAAGAAATTCTTCCGCCGGTTTGGCCGCCGTGAGCTCCTCCTCTTCATCATCCGTAGCCCAGACATCAGTAGGAGGGCGTAAAATCAAGGACTGGACAAAGTCAATACCGAAGAAACCAAGAAGGTAAATGAACGAAGCAAGAAAACCAAGAATAGCACAAATTTCAGAGAAAGTAACAACATGGAGAGGAGTAGAAGTGCGAATCTTTTCACGCCAACGGCTGAGCAGAAAATAAACAACCCAGAAAAACACAGTGAAGCAAAGAGCATTGGTTAGGTAGAGAAAAAAGGGTAATGCATCAGAGGGCTTTTGGGTACTCTCATCCTCCACCAATTTTAACTTTAAGGAGTTTACAGATTTAGCGGTGGTGGGTCGCCGGTGGGTCTCCATTTTGAGCTGCAGGCGGTGGAGGAGAGAGCAAGAGAGAGGAAGAGGGAAATATGAGTTCCGTTTGTGTGTTTTGTCTGTCAAATAAAATGTTTTAACTTTTAAGTGATCGCTGAAGTAGGAAATGGTGGGGTATTTATAGTAAGTTGTTAACGCGGACAGAGGAGGGTGTCTGTCACGTGACTTATTTTATTTTTATTTTATAACTAATCAATTAATGGGTCAAAAATTCAATATGCACATATCATTTATTTTCTTCCAATGTTGTCTATTTCGAAGCTCTTTCTTTGTCTAATTGGATTTGGCTTAATACACTAGTGTTACTTTGTTAGCTAGTAGCTACTATTATTTATTTATATCTTTTCTTTAGACCCAGTATTTTTTTGACCTAACCCAAAAAAATTCTATCTGAATACGTTTGAAAAAGTTATCCGAATTCGAATCATTCCAGAAATTTAAAATCGACCCGATTCGAATCAAAAATTCGAAAATCTACTGTTTTATTAATATTTCCATTCCAAGTTTTATATAAAAATTTAATTTAATTAAAAATAAAAATAAATATCTAATTGTTTAAATTTTGAACAGTAAGTAAAAGATAAAAGAAAAATAAACAAAAAATTTAAATCAAAATTGATCGAAATTCAATATGATATTATTTTGGTTAGTAAATATATATATATATATATATATATATATATTTACTGCCAGAATATCAAATTTTCAACCTTTCTACTTTTTTTTTCTATTACTCATTCCACTCATCCCGCTGTCTTTTTTGTCTTACTGTATCTCCGTCGTTGTCAGTCTCCTAACTTCGACATCAAAATGACATAATTTTAGTAATGGTTTGTTGGTTCGATTTTAGCGGTTTTTTAATATTGAAAATAGAATCGATATAACCAAGTTTTTATTTTAAAGCCGAACAAAATACATCAAATTATTTTCGGTTCGGTCTGATTTTTGGTCTCATCCGATACGGTACGGCTTGATTTGATTTTTGGTCCGATTTTTCAATTCTAAGTGTTACTCGAAACCCAACCTGAACTTGTTCGAAAAAAAGTGGCCCTACCCGAGATGGCCCAAAAAATCCATCCCAAAAAATTGAACCTTACCCACCCGATCCGATTTGATTGCCCAGTCTACTTTTGTTATTGTACTCATTACAGTTGGACAAAAAAATCGAAAAACCTTTAAACTGATTTAAAAAATTGAGTCCAAATCAATTTTAGAGGTTAACCAATCATATTGGATATGGAAGTGCACTTGAATTTTTTAAAATTATGGTTAATGGACTTAAATTTGAACTTAAGTGTTTGGTTAACCTGTCGGTTAACGGTTAATCGATTTTTATGTAATTTTGTATGTATATGTGGAAATAATGATAATTCTCATATGTATTCATATTCTACCCTAATTTCAGAAATTAGATGACTGATAAATTAATATTTATGTAATTTTATTTGAGTATATTGATATTAAATTTGAATAACTTATATTTTATATTTAAAATTTAGATAATTTATATTTTAATTTGATGGATGCATGAAAGTTTTTTTTATAAAGTTTATGATGATCAGAATTGTATATATTAATGGCTAACTAACTGCATTTAGGGTAAATTTAGACTTTGATTTTGAAAAACTGACATTAATAGACGGGACTTGAAAAATAGACTATAAACTAGTTAATCAGTTTATATTCCCTGCTATTGAATATTACTTATTATTATTATTATGAAATGTCTATCATATTATTAAATTTTGAATGCAATTCAATTTTATTTTATGTATATTTTTTCAACTGTATATATGTATATAATATTTTTTGAATGCATATGTATATAAAGTTATCGGTGAAGAATTTAATAACACAATTAAAAAAAATAAAATTAAATGGAGAATGAATTTCTTTTTAAGGGATAAATTAGTTCCAATATTATGATAGATCTCAAATTCGAATTTTTGCTCCTTCTTTATGTTAAAAAAAAAAAAAATACATCACCCTGTTATATATAAATATCCAAGACAAAATTGGAGTCAAATTTAAAGAGATGCTTTTGTTTAGGTTATGATATGGTGTGCGGGTGCATGTAGTATACACTCATCTATATTTTCCGATTGTATGCATCCGATCGTATAGTATAGATGAGGTCACACCACGTGCACTCGCACACCGAACTACAATTGTTTTAGTAATGTTATATGATTTTTTTTTTTAAAAAAAAAAGAATTATTCCTACATTTATTTCAGGAGATAATTTTTTTTTAAGTTTAATATATATACAAACATCTGAATTTAGATTTATAATTTATTTTAACACCTAAACTTTAAGAATAATTTATTAAGCACTTATACTTATCAATTGTACAAATAATAAACACAAATTTACAATGCATTTAGAAAAATAAAATACATGATACTCAATCGTACTAATGTAACATCACATAATATCAAAATAAAAAAAATATTAAAAACAATACAAATTAATCCATTTTATTTTTAATTTCAGCCAATTTTACTATTGTGCACGTGGGATATGTGTGATCATCAAATATTTTTAAATGTTACATCAGTACAGTTAAATGTCATGTGATTAAATTTTTTCATGATAAGATAAATTTATATTTATTATTTATAAAATTAACAAGTATAAATGTTTAATAGGTTATTATTAAAATTTAAATGTGTTAATGAAATATGAAATATGTTTAAATGATGACATATATTGAGCCTAATTTTTATCATAACTATTTGACCTGTACAAAAAAAAGATATATTATGGAATATGGAATGATTGTTCATCCCACAGTTTGGATTAGGCCTTATTGCAATTAGAAAAGTTTCTTCTCGTTATAATCAATAAATACTATATACCAATTTATGCCATGTTTTGCCTTTGGAAAAGTCAACAAAGTTGTGGACTTATATAAAAGATAAATAAAACCGTCAAAGCTTTTTTTTTTTTTTTTGAATCAAAAACCGTCAAAGCTTCTTTATTAAAAATATGGAATAATGGGACTACAAAATTTTTGTTTGGTGAACTATAAAACCCTATATCATAACATAAATATTAAAATGAGGATATATTGTTTTAAGGTGTACATGGATCTTAATCTTTCTAAATAGAATTAAAATACCGAAAAAAATTGAGAATCAAATCGTACCGCTGAACTGAATTGTACAGTTATTTTTATTTGGAGTAGATTTAGATATTTTGTCTGAAACTGGACCGAAAATTATATTGAATTATATTGAACTGTACTGAAACTGAATTGGACAAAAAAAAAAGCGATATTTATTAAATATTGTATATAATACTAATAATTTATTGATAAATATTATTTATAGTTTCTATTCTAAATTTATCACTTAAATTTAAACTCATAGCTATTTGTATTTTAATACATGAAATTAAAATGATAATTATTTAATAAACTAAAATGATATTTTAGTTATTAATTAAAAAAATTAATTATTATAATAATTTTTAATTTATTATATCTTATAAATTGTTTTAAGTATTTGTTATTGATGATTAATGTCTAATGATTAAATAAAATTTTATATTTAATTATATATAAAAATATTATAGTAAATTCATTAATCATTTGACTAAATATTTAATCACCTAATTTTTTATCAATTTAATTTAATTTATTTTTAATGTCATTCAACTACTATTTCTCTATTTTTGATACCAATGCCTATATATGGGTATGTAACTAAGCAATTTATTACCTAATTAACTTATCAATTTAATTTCATTTACTTTTAAAGTCACTCAACGCAATGCCTTTATGGGTATGTAACTAATCTATTTATCATTTAATTATCTTATCAATTTCATTTATTTACTTTTAATGTCACTCAACTAATATTTCTCTATTTTTGGCATCAATATCTATATAGGTATGTAACTAAATAATTTATCACCTTATTAGCTTGTTAATTTAATTTCATTTACTTTTAAGTAATAAACACAATTTGGTGCAATTTAAGGCATTAAGGGTAAGATTTAATTTCTCGTCTTCTCCTTCTTATTCTAATTCATTAAGAGCTAGAAATTTGAATTTGAAATTGATAATTGAGATGAATTGATGGTGAGTTTTAGTGAGAATTTCCAGCAAGGGCAAGGGAAAGGAGAAGGAGTCAGTTTTGAAGATAAAAGTTGGCCAAAAAAGGTATGGGAACATCTTGATTATATTGTTTTTTGCTTGCTTTGAAATGTTAAATGATATACATGCCAAAATAGGAGTGAAATTGATGTTGGATTGTTAATTTGAGGTTGTATTACCGAAAATGGTTGAATATGTTTTAGGAAATAATTTAGATGAAATTATGTCATAGGGTCAATTGGACCAACTTTCTTATAGTGGCCATATCTCAGCCTATAGATATCCAAATTCAGTAATTTCAGTTGGAGATGAGAGTTAAGACATCTACCTTTAAGACCCTTGAAATTAGGCTTGAAATTGAGGAACTGTTGCTGTCCTTATTTTGGGAGGAGTCTGGATTGTTATGGACATATCTAATGATTTATAAGTCTAAATGGCATAATTTTTGAATCATAAGAAACTTAAGACATAGGAGAATAATTGTTAAGAAGAGACCAAAGCCTAAAAAGTCTATTTACTATGTGAAAAATTGTAGGTTAAATGGACCTAGAATTCTGCCTATTGTGTAAATGGTTCTGGATTGGGAACTCTGGAATTAGACATGCTATATTTCCGATATGACTTAACTTAGTCCGATCGGACTAGTTCTTTAGCTCAAGGTTGATTGGACTTATTTGCTTAAACTTTTTGAACCAATGGTTTTAATTTCGATCGGACATAGCTTAAGTTTGATTTGACTTAGATCCATTTTCTACCGATGAAAGAGTTGACAAGATTTGGTAATGAGATATGATCGGATATAACTCTTAATACCGATCAGACTTAGCATTTAGATATGAAGAAGAATGAGAATATTGATACGAACTTAGCTTATATATGATGGAAATTATGTACATGATTATTATTTATCCACGGGCATCACTCAAAATCACATGGCATGAATTCTATGTTAATGTGATAATTAAATTATTGTAAATGAACATATGTAGACATGTTATGAGTGTATATAATAAAAAAAGATGATAATAAAGAGAGATAATAATAGATGATAAATATTATGATGACCTAGATAAGAACATAAAAAAGCTAGGCATAAATTCATAGAGATCAAAAGTAATCATAGATGACTTGAGCAAATTGTTTTAATGGCACGTCTACATGAATTATGCTGTTATGTTACCTCATATCTGTTCGTTATTATTGTTTTATTAAAAAAAATGCTTCGACCTATATGGCATGATATGAAGTAAAATGACATGAATCAAAGGAATTTAAAGAATATGAGTACATGATTAATGATAATAATGGAAAAGGTGAAATAAGGGGATAAAAGAAATGTGAATATGAATGTTATTATACTTACAAAAATTTGGAAATAATGCAAATTGTATATACTTGACTTTTAAGAGCATGGTTGGGCATAAAATTTGATCCCATATTATTAGGCAAAAATTGATGGCTTTTTAAAAGTACGTTTTCCTATTCGAATATGTTATAAAGCTTATATGACTTGAGAATGCATTGAAATGATACATGTGATAAATGCTTGCATTATTGAAATGGAAAGAATTATAAGTGTTTATAAAGAGTTGGTGCATGCATGAATAAGTCTTGACGAACTATGAGGAACATATATATACATATGTATATGCTTATTGATGTGATTGGCATATTGATGATTTCAATAAAAATATGTACTTGTTTAATAAGTAACTTCAGGCACATGATCGCCCACAAACTCTATACCTCGGCTGAGTTAACTGTGCCTGGGTTCCCTACTCTGGCCACGTATGAGCTGGACAAGACCCTCTGCAGATATCAGAAGGCCTGTGACGAGAGCATAGTGCTCTTCGCCGTAGCATGATTATACGATATGTCTGACATAGTAATAACCTCTCAGTGTTGCTTGCAAACCGCTCTCTTTGGGGTCGAAGCATCCATACTGGCTGGCAATCCTAGTGCCTGGACGAAGGCCCTATGAGTCAGATTGAAATGGTGGCCTTGGACTCTGAATTGGATGACCCCCTCCTCGGTGTCAATCCTTTGAAAACCTCCATAATGGAGTGTAGCTAAAATCTCCCTAGATATCTCAGGGTATGTCCGGAATGATGGGCTCAGGAACTCTGTCCACCCCGCGGCCTCCAGGAGTCTATCAACCTCATCTAACATCCCCATCTACTGGCGAAATGGCCTGCAAATGTATTTACTGGACCGAAACTGAGCTTGTACTAGCATCTCGAACCTCTCTCTGGTCCAGAGTCATCACTCTAGAGGTGGGATCTTCGGGTGTCCCTGTGGCTGGTTGCATCTCGGAGGCATCCTGTGAAAAAAGTCAAAAGTTAGTTTGTTCAAAGTCATTCGACCTTATTGGGAGACTTAAATGAGTCTTCGTCCCATTATTTATCATTTTCTAAATTTTGGTAGCATTTTGGCTAGAATGTGCCCTACCCAAAATTTTCAGTAGTATCCTGACAAGGATATGCCGAATCAAAGATATAGGCAACATTCTAGCACGAATGTGCCTCAAATTACCTATGCAAAATCACAATAAAGGATAGGCCTAGGCCCGAATAACCACATTTTTTTATTTTTAAGTCACAAATTTTCAAATTATTATTAATGATTATTTGCTTTTGGAAAGTTGGCAACATCTTGACTAAGATGTGCTAAACAAAGACAATTTCGACAGCATCCCGGCTAGGTACCTTTACCGGAAAAAATTTCGGCAACATCTCGGCTAAGATGCATGCCACTCCCTGCACAGCAAAAGCAATAAAAAGGACAGGACTCGGTGCCCTAATCACATAACAAAGGCCTTAGGCTAAGATGCACAATTACACAGGATTATTCACATTTCGCAAATCAATATAGATTTGTGTTCCCATTATGCATTTAATTATTTATTTTTCTCATTTTTTTCTTACTGTTTTCTATTGATAGTTTTATTTTCTTCTTTTTTCCAATACTAACACAAAATAATCTAACGAAAAAAATGACAAAAAACATGTAGCATTTTGCTTATATTTTGGAGAATACATATTCAAAATGCACTCAAGGCATAATTAAATAAAGAATATAAAGAGAAGATGAAAAGTTGATGAAGAAACTAACCTGTAAGTCGACGAAATAAACTGTAAAAAAAAGCAAAAAAAAAACTGGACCCACATGTACGTGATCACTCGGGGAGCACTTAGGAGTAAACAATGCGCGAGCGGACAAAAAATGAGGGAGAAATGGCCAAAAAATCGAGGGCAACCGTCGATTTACGTGAGAAGAAGAAAAGAACAAGAAGAAAATGACTGGTGAGGCAGTAAAAAGGCCTTTTATAGTTTTGTGAGACCAATGGGCTGTCCGTCATTTTAGCGAGCGACGGGCAATGCTTCAAGCCCATCGTTCGTTCAAAACCTTTTTTTTTTTAACGATACTCCCTGAATATATTAAGTTCTTAACTTTTTGGCTTACACACTGCAAAAATAAGACCAATGTATAGAGATATATTTATGCAGGTGACATGCATGATACATGCAGGCAAAATGCAAAAAAAGAGAGGGGCCTAAGTAATCCAGGGCCAAGCGATGGGCTGGTCGTGCCTCGCCTGACGCCCGTCGCTCGTTGCGCTTCTGTAAAATGACTTCTTCTCTTTGGATTTTGTGCTATCCTCATTCTGGGCTCCTGATAAATGCTATTTTCCAGGTATTTTCCTTTGCTATTTTTGCTTTTTTTTTAAAAAACTTTGCCCAGACACTCTGAATATGTCTACACTAGTTCTTAATAAAATTTCTTGAAATACAGATGACTCCCAGTCTACGGAAAATCCCGCTTTAGCTCCTTATTGTGGTCTGAAATTCTTGCGAAGGGTTAAACTGGATAAAAACCTTTTGTTAGCTGCCGTCTAGTTTTAGGACCCTCGATTTCATGTTTTTAGATTCTCTTGCCAAGAACTATGCCCCTTGCATGAAGAGTTTGCTCCTATTATTGGTTTGAGACTTTCTCTCTGCACCCTTCCTTGCATTTTGAACTGCGGGCTGATTTGCGTGAGAGTTTGCTCCATTGATGGTTGTCAAATTGGCACCTCAGGATGCACTTTTTCCTTTGGAGCCACTAATTGAGGCACTGGATGACTTCTCTGACATGCCTACCTACTGTTCCAGCATTATTGCTATTCTGCTTGTCCCAATACTTGATAGTTACCACTGAGAGGCTAGTTGGTGACTACCAACTATTCGGCATTGTAGAAGGTATACGCCGTGGGTCGACCCCCTTTTTCGTTGATCCTTGCTGAGACTATTTTGGGTTTAGATGCTGTTTGTGCTAATTCATCTGCTTTCTTCACTAGAAGCCCCTTATTACTCCAAGTACGAATCCGTCATTTTAAAGGTACTGCATCCCTTTTGGATTTTTCACTAACTTTTCTTTGTGTGAAATGTGCCCTTTCTAATTTTCCTGGAACGGACCAAACCCAATCCAGTGGCTTTTTTTTTTGAAACTTAAGCACCTGTTTAGTTTTACATCCAAAACATGAGGTTAAGAACAAAGCTTAGTATCTTTTTGACATAAAATCAGTCAACGTTCTGCATGATATCCTTGATACCTTATTTGGTGTTTAAGTAATTCTAACCTTTTGTCTTCTTCTGCTTGTCAGATATGGCTACAAGAGAAACTGAGATTGCTATTCGAGCCTCTTCCCTAAGTGATCAACACTTACTATTTGAGGCATTTCCTCCCGTGACAACGGTTGTATAAATTCGAGTCATCCAATAACGGTTTTGCTCGACCGTCGACCCTTATAGATGGCGATTTGAGCTTCATGTATCTCTGGCTACCTCTTTCTTCGGTGACTCAAGATGGTCCTTCGGGATGCCTACCTTTATGCGGAGTTCACAAGGCCACTTTCTGTATCATTGCTCGTTGTGCTCAACAATTTAGAGGTCGCTAGGATATTGTGTGTAACACTCTTATAACACTATACTATACATACGGTGACAGATGTCTCAGTTGTCCGTTGTACTAAAGTCACAATGTTATGCTACAATAAACAGTTCAGTAAAAAATTTTTGCGTTTAAACTTCAACGATACACTAAAACAACCAATAATAATGCAATAGTGAATGCAAAGTACTTATTGAAACTTGTACCTGTCTTACACAAAACTTAACTCGTATCATCCGTTACGACCATATATATGCCATGTCTGTGCTACTGTCTCTGCTACCTGCCACTTCTTCTCAAACAATAATTACATGTCGGCCACTTCAAGCTTCCTACTCCTCATAACCTGCACGCAGTGACAAGACTATGTGCTGAGCATTAAAATGCCTAGTGGTGGATACATATCCTAAATTTTCCATCTAAGACCACACATACATGCACACATTCAAGGTTACTATTAATCATTTTAGACTATTGCTCTTAATTGTTTACATTTACTTCAGCTTTCTTTATTTTTTTTTACTATTATTTTTACTGATTAAAATACCATAATTACATTTACTATTATCGTCATTACTACAGTTAACATCATACTTATTCAGTTGTCTTTCCTTTTTCTATTCTTACTCTTATCTTTTAATTTAAACATTTTTACTTTAACTATAGATTAACTTTTAAATTCACTTACTTGTAACATTTGTTCATTATTCATCCTTAGATTTCGATTTCCATTATTTTAATTTTCCTTAATCATTCAACTTATGTATTTCCTAAAAATTTTCATTGTTCCATTTTCCCTTTTATCGTTGTCAATTCTGTTATAAATTTAGTTACTTTCTATTGTTTATATTCCTTATACATCTATGTTCGGCAATTAATTATAATTATTGATACAAAATTTACTTTATAATTTTATTTCCATTACTATCACTATTATAATCAATATTCATATTTCATTACTATGATTATTAACTTACTTCCAATATTTTCTATTACAATTACTATTTATGTGCTTATTCATATTCTTTGCCTCTATGCTCATTTCCCCCATTTTAAGATTAATTCATTTTCAATCGTTATCACTATTACTACTATTATAATTAACATCGGTACCATATTTCTGTTAAGTTACTTAATTTAATTTATTATGCATTTTATAATTCAGTTCACATTATTGTTAACATTTACATTATTACAACTATTACTATTAATAATATTATCATTATTATTATTATTAACGTTAACATTTATGTTATCATTTATTTCCATATATGTACATATACTTATATCAAATATGTTTTATGTGTCACAGTAAATAATTAACACCATCATTATTTTACTTACATTCAACAGTACTATAATTCTCAATATTATACAAGTAAATACTATTATTAACATTTTCGTTGTTAAAATTAACATTGTCATAAATATTTATTTGAGCATAAATATTAATACTAATATTGTCCTCATTATTATTAGGCCATAAATTTTCTCACTAACATTTTATTATAAACCTAATACTCATATTACCTATAAATTATATTTAATCCTTTAATTTACATTTCTGTTACTCATCTATAATTTAGTCTCTAGTATTTTTCTAAAGTTACAGTATTACTACTTATTCAATTAATTATTATATATTTGTTCATTCTATCTTTTTAATTCTTTTATTAGTACTACTATAGCTAATTTACATTTTAAATCCTTCAATTATATTAACATTCCAATATTTATCCTTTTATTATTACCATATCGTTTTTCATTCCTAGTCCGATTTTTGACATGTAAATTATTGTTTAATCTATAATTATCAATTTATTATTATATACCAATTTAAATTCTTCTTTTATCAATTTCTACATGTTTTATTAATACTGCCACTACTATTATTATTTTTATTATTATATTTTAAGTCATTAATTTCTCCACCTTCAATTGTTTATTCAATTAACATTCATAATACTTGACAATTATACTTTAACCCTTTAAATTACATTACCACTACTATCAATTTACCATTTAATTCCTAACCTATCACTAAATTACAATATTACCCTTCTTTTTCCACTTGTTTTCAATAATGTCACTAAACAACTTCATTTTCATAATTACTTCATTATTAGGTATGTAAATTACCAATTAGTCCGTACAATATCATTTTGATAATAATTTACACTTAAGTCTTTTTAATTTTATTCAAATTACCATTATACTCTTTATTTTCAATATATTTACAAACATGCCATTAAAATTATTTCTTTCCAAATTTTTCACATTAATTTCATTTCCTATATGTAAAATTTCTATTTAATCCCTAAATGTTATTTTTATGTCAAATTACCTTTTTAATCCTTAATTCAATATTATTTTACTTAATTTAATATTTAATCATATATAACTTCATATTTTCCTTTTTAATTCAATCCTTTACATATTTGCTATTTTACCATTATTATTTTAATATCCTTACATTTTTGTCCTTTAATTTTCAATCTACCTTCCTTCATTAAGATTCATTTATTCATTTTAATTCCTTTTTCCATGATTTTACATACAATTTACCGTTTAATCCTTAAATACTATTTTTATGCCATTTTACGTTTTAGTCCTTATACTATTATCAAATTATTTACTTTACCAATTCATTTTCTATTCTTTCTTATTAACCTCATTAATTATTAAATTTACACTTTTACCCCTCTTTACTAATTAATCCCTTAATCTTATTAATTTCTTGCAATTAAGTCCTTTATTACTCTATTTCTCATTTTAATTTCCATTTACTTACTTCAATTCATTTCTTTACCATTTTAAAATCTATTTTTACAATTTTTCCCCTAGTATCAATCCAGTAGAAATCTCCGAACCGGATACATGGGATGTGGACCCCATAGATCCACTACATACATTTTAGAGTGATTCCGAGGAATCACCCACACATTCCATTTCACATTTAATTTAATTTAATTTCATTTTACATTTCAACATTTGAACATTCCAACATTTAGTAGACCGTCATTGGCCTACTTAAGCGAGTCGCCATGACTCGTACCACGGTTTGGAATCCCTATGGCTAGCCAACTATATCCTGAATTAGATTAACTACTAGACCACTACTAAGGGCAATTAAATCATTCATTCATTTCAATTTTCATTATAATAATAACTTAAAATAAATTATACTATTAATTAACAAAACATTCCATTTAACCAACATTTCCCATTAACATGTAATTCATTCTTTTTCCACCAATGCATCCTCATTTCATTATTTAATTAATTCTAATGTCATTCATGTCATAATTCCATACTATACCACATATATCATCATTTCCACCATGAATATAATATACTATTATATTCTAAAATATTCAATTTTGTTCAATTAAATCCAAATAAATTAACATACATTCATTTTACATTATATATTCATTTTATGTCAAAATATTTAACAATTTTCCATTACACACTATAATAACCCTAAGGTTACTATTCGGCCTACACTTATACTTTATATTCTATTTTTCTTTTTCACTCAATTATCATTCATTTAACTACAATATATTTAAATTAATATATAATTACACATAATTTGCTTTAAATCATCAATTTTACTTGAGTTATCTTTAGAAATCCATTTGGCTCAATTAATCTTTCTCTTCTTATTTTTATTTTTCATTCTTTCTTCTCTTATTTACTTATATTTCATTTTATTTATCCTAAGTATACACTTTAATTACATTATATCATAACATATATTCCATCTAATCTAGATAATCACATTATGTTTACCCTTTAACTATTATTTTTCATTTCTTTAATTATTAATTTAGCCATATTGCATATAAATTATTATGAATATGCCATTAATTCATCTTAAACATCAAGTATACCTTAATATACCCAATGTATTCAATTCAGCCTACATGGTATTCTTAGTATACAATTTATTTCTCTACATTTTAATCATTCTAAATCTTATATTTAACCTCCCAAAACATGTCTATCAAGTTTATTTCATTTAAACATGCATAAATCACACACATACAATATAAATATAAGCTAAAAACATACAAAATTAATGGAAAGGATGGGATATTGTATCCACTAACATTAGATTTATTTTCTCCACACTTCCATCTTCCTCTCATTAGCTTTACTCCATAAAACATCACTATCTCCTTTGAATTCCTTTAGTGGCCGAATTCTCACATCAAAGAAACACCCATTATTTCACTTCCTTTATTCAATATAACTACATAAACATCCTCTACATGCCCTAAAGTACCTATTTGAACCATTAAATTGAATTATAGACCTCAAAATCTCTTACCTCATTTTTGAGACATAACCTTGAACACTTGATTTTTTTCACTTATTTCATTCCAAATGAGCTTTTGAGACCATCATCAATGAAAAGAGAGGCTGGATTTTACTTAGGGAGGTGGAATTTGGTGAGAACTTTGGAAGAAGAAAGAAGAATTTGGTGGAGAAATGGAGAACACTCCATTCGGCCAAGAGAAAGAAGAAGAGGGCTGGAGAGAAATATGGAAATTGGCTGATTTTTCAGCCTTATATAAGGTTCTTAAGTGGGCTTGGGTTTGGTTGAACCAATTGGGCCAACCCAAAGCCCATTTAGGTTGTTAAGCCCATTCTTCAATTCAAAAATTATTTTTATCACTTTTCAAGTTCAATTCCTCTCCATAATTTATAAAATATATTTATTAAACTCCATATAAAATTTCAGCCCAATCGAAAACCATTTTCTGTCCGATAAATTCCTACTAGTCCGATAATTCAGTTTTTTATCTCACTGTAAAATTTATTTTTAATTATCATTTGATTTTACATAATATTCCAAGCAAATCCATACTTTCAGATAATTTTTCTGAACTCTGTAACACCAATTGGAGCTCAGTTAATTTTTGGTCAAACCGGTCAACTGTGGTCAAACTGGTCTGACCGGTTCGATTATTTGGTTGGACCGGTTCGATTTTTTCTCATCATTAACTTCAATTTTACTCTTAATAACTCATTAGACTTTGATTTCACCTAATTAAGGCCCATTTTCGGTCCGATTTAATTAAACTAGTCCGATTCACTAATTTTTCAGTGCCACCACAAAATTTACTTTTTACTACCAAATTGTTCTACATGTCATTCTGTGTCCATCCATGCCTTCAGATAACTTTTGAGAGGTCATTTACTACCTTAAAAGTTCGGTCAAACCTAAAGTCAACCCTGTTACTATTTAAATTGAGCTGGGCCTTTTTCTTATTTTTAACTTTTGGGGACTTATTTGACCTCAATTTCACTCCAAATTATATTATCAGACTCCTTATAACTTGTATTTTCTCATGATCCAGTAAAATATTTTTCGAGTCCGGGTGGCATTATTCACCCCAGTGGCACTATTCACGAAAGTAGTTATTTTGGGCCGGCCATTACATTGCGAGATGCCCATTGTCCTTTCAGGGTAGCATCCTATCTTTGGCCTTTGTCACCCTGTACCATGATCTTTGGGCTCGACTTCCTGTGAAGACAAACATCCCACGAATTGAGGAATGTGAGTTTACTACATCTCCTGCGTATAAGAGATGGGTGACTAGCCCAACGGTCGACAACAGAACTTATCGACTCAAGCATCTGAGTGGCGAGAGCAGTAGAAGATAGTTTGTTAGATATCAATCTTGTTTTCATTTCTATGCTAAAACTGAGTGGGATGAATTTCATTTTGATGTTTTGAATTTCATTGTCATAATTGCGTATTTTTCCGATATGATTTCATCACACATAATCATTCTTTGACATGAATATCAAAATGTAAAAGCAACATCTAACCTTGGGGTAAAACTCACTAGCATCGAAACTCCTGTTTCTAATTATTCCTCTCAGGTTTTCTTGACTGTATATTTTCTCTCAGCCCCTAATTTTTATTCAGGGTGTTTTTTTTGGTTTTTACCCTGGAGGGGCAGCCAATTTTAGCAAGGCTGTCATTTTTTTGATTTTTGACCCATGAGGCATTTAATATCTTTTTTTGATTTTTGGTTTTTAGCCATGGAACCTCTTGAGTCTGTCGACATTTACCGGTTCTTTGAACTCATTTCCATAGCTATCTTTCAGGATTGCCACCCCTTTGATAATAACTTTTTCAGCACAAACGGATCTTCCTAGGTTGGTTTGAAGTTGCCTCGTACATTTGGAACATCTGGCCTCATCTGCTTGAAAACTAAATCCCCTTCTTTTAGCGGATGTTTTCTAACCTTATTTCCAAACGACAAGTCTAGCCTTTTCTGATAAACTTGATTATGATAGTAAGCTCGGATCCTATTTCCATCCAACAGATTCAACTGCAACAGCCATTGTCGGGCACACTCGGTCTCTGGAATTTCAACCTCCAAAGTTACTCTCAATGACTGAAGTTCAATCTCCACTGGAAGCACTGTTTCTATTCAATAAACTAAAGAATACAGGGTAGTCCCTATTGAGGTTCTGGCAGTAGTCCTGTAACCCCATAGTGCAAATGGTAGCTTCTCTACCCAGTCTTTATATGTCTGAACCATTTTGACAAGGTCCTCTTTATATTTTTATTTGCTGCTTTGACTGCCCCATTAGCCTACGGGCGATATGAAGAGGACTTGTGATGCTCGATGTCGTACGTCTGGAACAATTTCTTAGTTTCTATCTAAAATTGAACCCCCATTGTCAGACACAACATGATGCGGGAGGCCATATCTACTGATCAGGTTTCTCTCGATAAACCTAGCCATTTCTCGTGCATCCACTTTCTTGAAAGGCTCTGCTTCTACCTATTTCATGAAGCAGTCGATGGCGACTATAATATATCGATATCCTCGTGGAAGCTGTCGGGTGTATTTCTCCTATTGTATCTATTCCCCAAGCTACGAACGGCCATGGAGATGTAAGGTTGTAGATTTTCGAAATCGGTAGGTGTCTTAAGTCTGCGTATTGCTGGCATAATTGGCATTGTCTTACATATTGGGAACAGTCCGTATCCATTGTGAGCCAGAAGAATCCTTGATGCATAATCTTTTTGGCTAAGGTCAACCCATTCATATGAGCTCCACAAACTCCGGCATGTGTCTCCTCCATAACTTTCTTGGATTTTTTTCGTTTAGACATCGCAATTGGATGCCATCGGCTTGCCTCTTGTACAAGGTCCCACCTACACTGACAAATTTAGTTGAAAGCTTATGAACTATCCTTTGGTCTTTCTCGGTAGCTTCTTTTGGGAACTCTTACTTCTCTAAATAATTCTAGATGTTATAATACCATGGCTTCTCGTCGGTAGACTCAACCTCCATTACCTGCTCGAATTCAAAACCAGGCTTCTCTGAGCTCGAGATTAATACTGGTTTCATGATCACGCCTTTAGAATTATCCCATATGGACATAAGAGTTGCGAGGGCATCTGCTAACTGGTTTTCGTCCCATGGAATGAAGTGGAAAGTGCAAGTGTCAAGCTGATTGCTCAACATCTTCAGGTGCTTTACATATGGCACTAGCCGTTCTTCCTTTATAGACCATTCACCTCATTTTTTATGAACTACCAGTGATGAATTTCCAAATACCTCAGCTGTCTTTGCCCCCAAGGCTAACAGTGCTTCCAACCCAAAAATGCAAGCTTCATACTCAGCTTCATTATTAGTAGCCTTGTATCTCAACTTCTTAGCCAATGGCAGCTTTTCTCTGTCTGGAGTGGTAAGAATCATTCTTATCCCTGTGCCTTTATTATTGACTGCTCCGTCAAAATGCATCTGCCACCCCTGCATCGTAATGGCCATGATGTCTTTATCCGGGAAGTTGTACTCAACCTGATCTCCTTCAATGGGATGCTTTGCTAAGAACTTTGCTACAGCCTGACCCTTAATGGTCTTCATCAAGTTCTTATAGTAACAACAACCATCTTCCTATCTATCCTAACAAGGAAGGTGCCTCTTGAAGATACCTAAGGGGATTTTGTTTGACAACAGCTTGTACAATATAAGAGTGGAAGTATTGCCTTAATTTCTTAGAAGCCCATATTATAGCTAAGCAGATCTTCTCAACCTCCACATACTTAATCTCATAAGGGAGAAATTTCTTACTGAGGTCATAGATTGCAAACTCTATTCCAAACTCATCCTCTTGGGCCATCATAGTGCCTATGGAGTTGTCTTCTATAGCTAAGTATAGGATTAAAGGTTTAACCGACTGGGGTGGCCTTAAGACTGGCGGGTTCAACAAATATTCCTTTATGGTGTCGAAAGCTCTTTAACAGTCATCATTCCATATCATGGGTTGGTTTTTTAGAAAAAGATTAAATATTGGTTTGTAGATTGAAGTAAGCTTAGTAATAAACCTGTTGATGTACTGCAACTTTCCCAAGAAACTCCCGACGTCCTTCTCCTTCTAGGGGATTGGCATTTCTCTGATGTCTTTGGCTTTATGAGGATCAATTTCAATCCCTTTTTGACTTACGATGTGACCTAGCAACTTTCCTGAAGTAACTCCAAAAATACATTTCTTAGGGTTCATACTGAGGTCGTACTTATAAATTCTTTAGAAGAATTTTTCTAAGGCCTCAAAGTGTCCTTCTTGAGTGGTCGATTTGATCATCATGTCATTGACGTACACTTCTACTTCCTTGTGGATCAAATCATCTAAAATCTTAGTGGCCATCCTTTGGTAGGTAGCTTCGGTATTCTTCAAACCAAAAGGCATCACTCTGTAGGCAAACGTTCCCCATTTCATTGATAAGGGCAATCTTGACACGATCCGCAATCTTGTTAAGGATCTGATTGTCCCCGACGTATCATCCACAAAGCTATACATTGCACAAGCAGCAACACTATCAACCAGAACATCAATGTGAGGTAAAGGGAAGTCGTCCTTTGGACAAGCTTTATTCAGGTTGCAGTAATCCACGCATACTTGAACTCTCCCATCCTTTTTAGCTACGGGGACTACATTGGCTAACCATGTTGGGTATTGTACTTCTACAAAGAATTTAGCCTCTATCTGTTTGTGTATCTCTTCTTTCACCTTTTGTGCCTATTCTGGTTTGAGTTTTCTTAGTTTTTGCATGACTGGCTTAGACTCGGGGTAGGTTGGGATGGCGTGTTTGGCAATTTCTCGATCAATTCCCGATATGTCCTCGTAGGTCTAGGCAAAGACTTTTTTATACTTTTTATTATTTTCTCAAATTTTTCTCTCTCTTCAGGAGTTACGTCAAATGCTATTAAGATTTTCTTCGGGCTTTCCAAAGTCCCGAGATTAAATGGTGTAGCATTAATGGAATTAATGTCAAATATGAATGATTTATGTTCGTGATTATGCATATTCAAATCATAAGGAACATCACACAAGTACACAAAATCATTCATTTTATTGATAACATAATTTGAAATATCAACATCAAAAAGTTTCGGAATAAAAATAACATCTAAAAAACTATCATCATGATTTTTCGCCAATGCAGTTGTCATAGTCAATGGTTTGGTGGTGTCTTGGCTCTTTGGAGGTTCTTCAGCAGCCTCCGGTTAAATCTCGCTCTCTTACTTCTGGTCCACAGCTTCATCTTCCATCTTCCTCTTTTCTTCTACCCGGGTGGCCAGAAGTTTATCAGTGACAATTTCCTGGGGTGCATCTCGGTCCCAAACAGTAGCTTGGGTCAAAATTTCTTCATCCCAAAAATCCTTCACTGGCTTGATTACTCCGATGTCCTAATCGTAGACGTCGTTGAAGACCTCGAACCCCATAATGATCTTGCTATCGATCCATTGAGGCTCAGCCTCTCCGATGTAAACACAAATTGAGGTTGCCGGCATAAAATTCTCCTTAATATGGGGGATCTCCTCCGTCTTCTTCTTACTCTTCATGGTGGTACCTTTATACCTTAAACCTTTTCGGTCCTTCTGTTCCCTCATTGCAATGGCCGTCTGTAGTCCTTGAGAGTTTCAACCTACTCCTGCCTCTGAAAGGAAGGACATATTCTTCATCTCGTTGACCATATGAGGGCTTCCTAGAATGTCCTCCTCCTTACTGATCATAGCCACGTGGAAATCGCTAAAGGGTTGGTTTGAAATCTCTTAAATGGAGACTTAGTTTTCCCTCAGATGCTTACGGCCTACCCCTCATGAGGGATTTTGATCATCTGGTATAGAGTTCCCTGCTGCTTGTCTCCTATAATTGTCATAGGCGGTGATTGTGAGATCTGACTTACTCAACATACCCTCATTTAGACCGAATGCAGGGATTGCTACCAAAGGACACATGTTTATAGAAGAGCCGTCATCAACCATTACACATGTAGTGTGCTTTTGTTGATCTCTGCCCTCATATACAACGGTCGATTGTGGTTACGACCCTCTGTTGGCAAGTCCGCATCTGAATAGATAAAGATTTCTTCAGAACTCCCCTTCACAATGTCCAAAAGTTCCGTTGGGGAGATGGTGGTTGCTACCGTTGACTCGCACAAAGCCTCTACCAACTTTTGCCTATATGGTGGTGATTGTCTTAGTAAGTCCTATATCGATATCTGAGCCGATGTTCTTTTCAACTGCTTTATTATCGGGTTTTCTTCCAGCTCCTTCTCGGCGAGTGGCTTTTCTTGTTCTTGCTTCTTCTCAATTTCTAGAACTACCCTTCCGCTCTGGGTCTCTGCTCCAATCTTTTCATCATCTGAGCCCCAAAGATCAGAGGGCTCGTCTTTTTCCTCTTCACATCCACTCTCACTAGTGGACCAACTGTAATACCCTTATACCCTATACGTACACTGCCGACTTAGGAATACTGTGTGATTACCATGATCGTACTATGGTCGACTTAAACTTAATTCAATTTGTGGCTAATTTTTTTTTCTACACTTAATCTTTTATTCAATTAACAATTTCACTTATTAACTTAGTTGCCGATTGACCTATAACTGTCTAAAGTTACTATTCATTTGGTAAAAATTTCGGCAGTATAACGGCTTGTAATATTCACTACCCAAACTTACAAATTTCAAAATCCACAGTCGACAAGGGCACAACAATAATATCATCCAATTCATAGCAATCACAGTCTAAAATATCCATCCATAGAGTCATAATATCCACATATATAATTACATAAAGTCATCACATAATCCATCCCAAACTTTATATACATGCCAATACATAATACCAAAACATACAAAATGAAACTGGATATTCTCTTCGATGCTTGCTCCGAAATTGACCAAGGTATGCTTGCTCCATCCTAGGGCGTACCTACATGCAGTCAAAATAAATTACGTGCTGAGCATTAATATGCCTAGAGGTGGTTATAAATCCATAATTTTCCACTATTAATTAATTATTCAATTTAACTATATTAACATATTTTATTTATTACATTAGCTTATTTATTCAATTAATCCATCAAATTAATTACATAATTAAGCATTAAACCTTATTATACACTAATTACATTTTAATCCTTTCATTAAATTTATTATTTCACTAATTATATTTTTGCCCTTATTCTTTTTTCCTTAGTTTCCAAACTTACCCTTAACTTTTCTATTAATTACATCTATGTTCCCACTTTGTTATAATACCATTCATGTCCCTTTTTTACACTAATTCCATTTATATCCTTAATTCCCACTTAATTACCATTATGCCCTTAATAATACATAAATTACACTTTTAACGTCACTTATTTTTCATTTTCCACTTTTACCCCTTTTAATTATTTTTAATTACCAATTTATCCCTTTTTCACTTAAAATTTCACTTTTAGCCTTATAATTTCACCAAATTACATTTAAGTCCCTAATTTATCAGTTTTACACTAAATTACCATTTTAACCCCATATTTTACCAAAATTATCAAATTATCCTTACTTTTACACTTTTTACCTAACTTTATCACTTTTTACCAACTTATTGTAAAATTACCATTACTGTCTAAAAGACTCAGGAATAAATTTCGACATAATCTAAATAAAGGAAAATAATTACGAGTGGATACATGTAGGATTAGTATGGAAAACATAGGATATATATCCACCACTGGGCATTTTTATGCTTAGCGCATACACTGTTACTGTGCGTAGGTTATAGAAGCGTTTGAGTTGGCCGAAGATGTAGCGACGACCGGACGAGGTAATCGACAACAAGGATTGATGTTTGGCATAACATGTATATGATCGCAGAAAAAAGAGGTAAAGGTATATGATATAAGTACGTAGTTGTAGAATAGTGAATTGTTATAGTTTCGTGTATATATGTTGTGAATGTTATTGGTGGAAAAAAAATTCCTGCAGAATCATCGAGTGCATTGTAGTGGCTATCAGTTCAGTGCTGTGACATCCGGTATCCGTATCATTACGGTATAAGGGTGTTGCAAATTTATTAAGAAAAGGATTCCAAATTAAAATTAAAAAAGTATTCCTAATTAATTTCAAATTAGGAAAAAAAAGATTAAATACACATTAAAGTCTTTTGGTGGACCCGATCACTCTTAGTTCTTTTGAATCTCTATTCTTTTGACGAGAGCTATCATCACTAGGTATCATCTAATTTAAAGTGCACTAAATCCAGTGTCTACACCATGATACTAATCTAGTGCCCTTCCTAAAGAGACACACTAAGCAAATTAAACATATGAGCGTATGACAACTCAATGTGCATCATAATAATAAAATATTGCTTGGGGTGTATTTTTGGATCTAACGTACCATCAAACATCAACATATTGGGCATGCTAAACTTGTTCAAAAGAGGATCATCATAAACTAGGGATATGTCATCCTAATCACGGTTTTTCTTCCCTTTTATCTATCTGGACATGGTCTTAAGCTTGTCTCGCATCCTGGCTTATTGCTTATCGAGTACAATCTTCTTTTTAGGATTAAAAGTAAGCTTTTCAAGGACAAAAATATCTTCTACATCATCATCGTCCCTTTCCTAAACTAAATGTGGCATCATCATAACAACCTTTGTCTTAACCATAATTGTTAGAGTGGCATAAGTTGATGTAGAAGTAGAGGCTCCAAGAAAGGCTAGTGTATTCGTTGTTGCCATAGTAGGTGTGGACTCCTTACTTAACAAAGTAACTTCTTACTTAGCAAAGTTATAAAGCCTCAAATTTATGTTATTAGAATTACATAGCTCAGTAATGTAAATTATTGAAGGGAAACACTAATGTTAGATCTAAGTAAGAAAAGTTGGACATAATTGAAAGAAAATAAATACTTTAGTGACTAATTAGAAGTATGCATGATTAGCTATTAATGCTGGTTGATTACAATAATCAAAATTAATTATTAACTAATTAAAAGTAGTTGAAGCTATGTGGCAACACTAAGCTACCTTACTACCTACATTCAAGGACAAAAATCTCTTCTACATCATTATTGTCCCTTTCCTAAACTAAATGTTGCATCATTGTAACAACCTTGGTCTTAACCATAATTGTTAGGGTGGCATAGGTTGATGTAGAAGTAGAGGCTCCAAGAAAGGCTAGTGTATTCGTTGTTGCCATAGTAGGTGTGGACTCCTTACTTAACAAAGTAACTTCTTACTTAGCAAAGTTGTAAAGCCTCAAATTTATGTTATTAGAATTACATAGCTCAGTGATGTAAATTATTGAAGGGAAACACTAAAGTTAGATCTAAGTAAGAAAAGTTGGACATAATTGAAAGAAAATAAATACTTTAGTGACTAATTAGAAGTATGCATGATTAACTATTAATGCTGGTTGATTACAATAATCAAAATTAATTATTAACTAATTAAAAGTAGCTGAAGCTATGTGGCAACACTAAGCCACCTCACTATCTACATGCATATGAGATAAGATATGTAGCCGAGAGAGAAAATGAAAAAGGCAATTTTCACAAATTCCTTTCCTAGTTATGGTTCGTCAAGGTCTCATCTCTTTCAAGTTCCGCGAGCTATAAATTATGAAGAATGAATTGTGTGTTGTATTAAATTGAAGAAAGACATAATAAGGAAGAAATTAAGTAGAAAAATGTGTGATTAAAAATCAAGTAAGGTGTGTATAATTCATGAATTTTTATTATGGTTCCTTTCATCCCTACTCTTTCGAATTCTTTTAATTAGGTTCTATATAAATTACAAATTGGTGGAGATAAGTAAGCATTATAATTAAGTTTGTAACTTTAACTAATTAATGAATTATAGAGTAATTGCTGTGATTGAGCACAATTTAGGTTGAGCTTTTCCTTGACTATAAATTTGCTCTCCCTATTTGGGAATTGATTATAGAATTACATTTTTGTTTGTGCTAGTAAGAGGAAAGAATAAGGAATGAGTGAAGGAGGTTAAAGCTTCTAATCGGTTTTAGTTCGGTTTGGAAGGCCTCACCAAGATTTGGGATTTTCTTATATTTTATAAGTTGTTTGGCTTAAAATTTTGTTTGTTAAATTGTAAAATTGATATTGTTCTAAATGTGTTTAAAATTAAATTTATATGCTTGGATTTAACTTAATAAAAGCTCTAATGGAATTTGTTGAATAATTGCTTTGAAAAGCAAGTTGTAATATTCTTGGATTTTTTTCTGGACAATTATTATAACATTAGTTGTAACTCTACCTACAGACCTTAGAATTAGGTTATTCAAAATGCAATTTAAAGTTAAGACATATTTCTATAGTTCTTATATCTAAAATATGGCTTGAAGACGGGGTACAAATTCTGTCCTTATATAGATGCCAAGGAACAACTGCTAGTGCATTTTAGTTATTTTGAGTTTTATATGTGATAATGACTTGATTCTAAATCTAATAGAAATTAGACCTATAATAGAATAAATTCCCAGAAGACCATTTTATTGAATTCAAACTCTAACTTGGTTAAAAATGAAGTGTAATGTGAAATAGGGTAATTGTCTTGCAATCTATAATGGTTGGTAGTTTAATAGCCATAACTCATTTTTTATAGCTCTAAATTGAGTTGTTTTAGCTCGAAATTGATGCACAATCTAGACGTTTGATTCTGCCTTTATGGTGAATGTAATCTTGTAAATGACCAAATTGTAATATTTTGGCCATAAAATTTGATCAAGAAATCAGATTTTAGAAACTTTAGGTAAACTTGACTACAAGAAATGCAGAAATAGTGACTAAAAATATTCTGCCGCTAAATAGCGACGAAAAAATGATTTCAAATTGCTAAAAAATGAGGCAAACATTCCCTCTAATTTTTACCGATAGAAAAATTAAATCGTTGCTACGTGGTATTATTTGGTACGAAAATTAGCGACAGAAATGAACATCCATCGCTAAAAATAATTAATTAATATTTTTATTATTTTTTAGCAACGGAAATCCATTTTCATCGCTAATATTTATTGGTAGCAAAGGAATTTTTGTTCCATTGCTAAAAATAATAAAAATATTAAATATTTTCAAAATTTCACTTTTGGCGATGAAAAATAAAAAGTTTAAATATAAAAAATGAATTTCTGAATTTTTTCTCTCTCTTCCTCTGTCTCTTTCTCTCCCTCCCTCCTTCCTTCCCTCTTCCCTTCGCAAATCTAGTTCTGCTCCCTCCTACCGCCATCCTTGCCCCTCGCTCACCCTGCTCTCCCTCTTGCGCTCTTTCCCTCATGCTAGCTGTCTCTCCGGCGCTCTCCTCACCGGAGCTCCCCACCACCCCGGCGTCGCCCTCTCCCTTTTCTCTCTTTCTCTCCCTCTCTATTTCTCGACCTGGATCTATAGATCCGATGCACCCTCTAGCCCCCCTACCCCCTCGCCGTCATCCCCACCTGCGTCGCCCCCTCCCTCCTTGCCTTCCCCTCTCTCTTGGCCTGGATCTGCATGTTAATTTCTTTTTTCTAATTTTTTAATTTATTTTTTCAATTATTGTATTTTTCATTAAATTTTTTATTTGTGGTATATATTTGTTGTTTATTTTTCTTTTTTTTTCATTTATTTTTTTGTATATATATTTTTTTTCATTATGGGGATACATTTGCAAGGAGGCTGCAAGGGTTTCTATTCCAAAAATATTGTTTCTCTAACTTCTAAGGTTGTCAATGACATTCATAAACGTGGCGGCACCATCTTGGGGACATTAAGAAGTGGCCATGATAAGTTAAAGATTATTGACAACATTTTGGATCGTGGGATTAATTAGGTATTGTGCTGTGATATTCAATGATTTAAAATTCAAATGCATAATTCTTATCCATTAAAAATCCCATAGTGCTTTTTTTTTTCCTGTTTCATATGAATTCTATGTATGGGTCCTAATTGTTCACTGTAATGATTTCTCTCTACATTATTGTTGGCGATGGAATTATATTCAATATAAATTTTCGCAGATGTTTTCTCAATAATCAATTTGATAACTTGTTATAGGTTTTGCAAATTATTTTTAATAATCAATTTGCATAACTTGTTATAGGTTTTGCAAATTAAAAATAAAATTATAATTGTATTTGATTGAGTTTACTTGAATTGCTTGTTATAATTGTGATTTCTTGATGTTTGGTGGTTTGGTTATGCGAATTGTGCTTAAATTTCTTTTAAAAACTTGGTGCAAACAATATTTATGTTTGGGAGTTATTTGTAGTATGATTTTATTGTTTTTATAAAATCATAGTGGTCTGGTTTTTTTTTGGTTGGGACGTATGAAAGGGAAAGGAAAAACAAGTGTTTGTTTGTCAGTCAAGCTGGGAAGTGTTTTTTTATGTTAGATTGGTTGGTGTGCTTTTTTAGATCTCTTTTTGTAATAATTTTTATTTTGACAAATTATATCCCAAACTATTTCAACCTGTAAATATTTATTTCTAATTATATATATTGAATTTTGTGAGATTTTGGTTGATTATTTGGATTTAATTTTAGAGTTACAGATAGATTCTTGGATATTATATACATAATAACTTCCAATGGTTTTAATGGCTAATATCATAGACCTGCAATTGGGCTCAACTTATCAATCCAAATACCAATTTTTTTGAATACAAGTGTTTTCACTCCTTTAGCCCATCAAATTCTACCCAATAATTTGTTCCTATTTTAGAATCACTTTCATATTTGTAAAGAATTAATATATAATATGCTTGGATATTCATGAATGCAAAGACTTATAATATGTCATGTGCTCCTTCATGAATTCATTTTATAGACCTCATCTATACAATAACAAACAATTGAAAAACTCACTTGCTTACATAAGATACATAATTGGTATTTGGATGACAGCATCTAAAGGCTTATAATTTCTTATGTTTTCTTGGTGCACACTTTCTTAGATCAGAGAACTCGAAATTTATTTTTTTGTTCTTGTTGTGCCTCAAATTACAGACAGTTAATTAAGTGTATTTTTTTCATGTAGTACTGACATTTATCTTGCACATAATAAGGCAAGAAGGAGGTAGAAGGACGTAGAGAGATTTTTTTCTTCACGAGGGTAATGCTGCATGATGAAAAATGACAATTGTTACTAAAATTGTAGGATTACTTGTAGCTTAGAAATTTAGTTTAGTTGGGATAATAAATTGTTGGTGTCATGTGCATTAGGCATATGTGAAGCAGTTTTTTTTTTTATATAGTTTTTTATAGTAAAATACATTCGATACTTTATTTAATTTATAATATATTATTGTTACGTTTTTTATTTTAATGAAGACATTTTCCATTATATTATTTTTGTCAATTATAATTTTTATACTATTGATAATTTTATCATTTAAAATTTAAAAAAAATAAATAAAACAATAAAAATTTTATAAATTTAGCGATGGAAGCCAATTTTAGATGGAAGTCAATTTTTCGTCTCTAAATTTAGCGACGAAAAATACATGTCCGTCACTAAATAGTAAAGGAAGCCAATTTTTCGTTACTAAATTTAGCGACAGAATCCATTTTTTTGTCGCTAAATTACATGTCCGTCGCTAACCAGTTTTTCGCTGCTAAATAGCAACGGAAGCCATTTTTCTATCGCTAAATTTAGTGACGAAAATTATATATCCATCGCTAAAGTCTTCATCGCCGTCTCCAAAATTAGCGACGGAAACATAAATTCCATTGCTAAAATTAGAGATGAAATATTTTCTATCGCTATTTTTAGCTACGGACAAAATTGAGACGGAACTTCTCCGTCGCTATTACGATTAGCGACGAAATTTCGTTGCTAATCCGTTATTTTCTTGTAGTGTTCATGAAGCTTGATTCCTTATGAGCCACCTAATGACACTTCTTTTCCAACCTGGTTTTCACATTTGATATGTGCCTGTAACCATAACCTCCACACACGAGGTAAGTCTTCTCTATTCTAGGTGGTATTATTCAGACATCAATCAGGAATGCAAGAATTTGCATAGTGTGTGGTTTTGAAATGAAACCACAACGCTCCTTACATACAAGAATAATACATTGTTGATCCCAAGTTTTGGCGGGTGTTTGACCATGGTAAAATACAAGACATTTTAAATCGTATTTAAGATGTTCAATTACTACTCATAATGGGAATCCAAGTAGCATTCAAAATGCCATTTATTATGGCGATACAACTTTATGAGAGTTTCTATGGTTCACTACATGGGTTGTGGTAGAGTTATAAAAGGTCATTGTGGTTGGAATGTGTCCCTACCAAAGGGTCTTTCTAATTATGGATAACTTGTTAGTTCACCATTTTATATACTCTTAGGTACATGGGTTGTAGCACTTATTATCATTTCTAATAATTTCCAAATTTTAAGAAAATGGATTCATGCTTCAAACACCACCAAAGGTAAAAAGTAAGAGTGAGGAAAAAAAATGAATTTTTGGTTAATCGACAAATCCATCGGAAATCGAACTGACTATTAGGTTAATCAAACTGATAATTTAGACTTATTATTCTTATTTTTGAAACCGATAGTTAACCGTTAGTCAACTGTTAACTGGTTTATATACGTTTTATATTTCATTTTTACACTTAAAATTTTTAATATTTTTACATTTTATAAATATTATGATATTTGATTTTTTAAAATATTATTATAATATATATTTTTGCAAATAAAAATTGTAATTATCTCCTTATTACAATAATTTATTAATTAGATGTGCATAATGAGCACTCTATTGTTAGTTTCGTGTTTAATATATTCAATTTTTACAATTAATTATGAAAATTTTATTTTTTTGATTTTTTAATTAATATTATATTTGATTTGTATTTTTTTTATTTTTAAAGCATTTTTAACCATTTAAAATAACATCACAATTTGTATAATTTATTAAATTTATATGTTAATTTTTTAGTGGTTAACCAAAAAGTCCTTGTTAACCAAATTGAATAAAACCGAAATTGGTATAATAGTTAGCTAAATGAGCTGGCTAAGAGACACAATGATAAATTGGGAAATAATAAATATTATTAAAATACTAAAAAAAATTGAACTATTAATAAATGGGTCATAATATGATGCACAAAAGCACTGTCTGATTGTGCGTGTACGTTCAATTAAATAATGTATATGTACTTGCACTACATGCGTTTACACGTTAAACTGCTACTCATTTCATGGGTAGGATTCAAATATAAATCAACGCAATATAAATAAAAACAATGGAAAACAAATTATAGAATCTCTCGTGTCCCATGGAGATGTACACATTTTCTCGTGAAGTCGTTTTCACGATAAAAGTTCACGCATAATTGGAAAAAAAAAAAAAAAAAAAAAAAATTATCACGCACACACACAAGCATGAACTTCACAGCAAACTCGTTGAAAGAGATATATATAAAAGCAAATTTGTTAATGGATGCATGATAATCGTTCTCAATTAAATGGACTAAAAACGTTTACTATTTCTTCATGAAAAACGATATTTTAAGAACATTTTATTCCGAGGGCACCATGTCAACAACAAATTTGTCAACTTGATACAGTCAAATAAATTTGAATCATTCATATTTTGAATATTTTTAAACCATTCAATTATTGGATCAAGTTATTTTGGAAACCAGGTCAGTTTTTTTAATCTAATCACACGATTGTAAATGTTAGTTAAAATGAAACACTCATTTACTAATTAATAAAAGATTTCTTACCAGATACTGTACATGCATGAACATTCAACATATATATAGATATCTATCTTTTTCCCAATTACTTAAATTAAGACAAATAAAATAATCAAGATGGTCATTGCTTAGACTCAAATTTGTTTTGAACATAGATTTTTTTATCAAATGTACTTGAATATATAATTAAGCTAGAACAAAATCTTACATTAAGTTGTGCTTCCTAATGCATGATGATGTTATAAATTTTAGTTTAAAATTATTTTGTATGAAGATATATTATAGACCTGTCAAATGGATCGATCGGATCAGTCTCGGTTCAATTTCGGTTTCAATCATTTTAACTTTTGGGTCGGGTCCAGCTGGTGATGAAATTCATAATCGTTTTATGCATTATAAAAAATTTTCAAATTATTGATTTTAATTTTAATTTCATTTTTTATTTTTCTTGAATATTCATTATAATTTTTTAATAAAAAATGAACTAAATTTAATTTGAAACCATAAAAATAATAATGTACAAGAAAAAAATATACTAAGTGAAAAGCATAAAAATGAAACGAAAAAATATTATCAACCTCAATACTAAAAATAATTTTTTAAGCATGCATAGTATGCATAAATACATACATACATACATATATTTATGTATTTATGTATATATGCATGCATGTAAACATACATACAAACGCACATACATATATTTATATATGTATGTATGCATACAAGTACATATACAAGCATACATATATATAGATATGTATGTACATAGGTACCTTTATGTATGTACCCGCATAAATACATATGTATAAGTATGTATATATGTATAAATACATACGCATGCTACCACAAGCATGTCAGAGAGTTAAAGCGTTCTCAAACTAATTAATGCACGTCTATCTAACTTCTATTAGAGTGTTTGGGTTCTTATAAACTATTATTTTGGCAGAAAACTCAAGTAATTCTGAAAAATCCATTAAAATATAATGGAGGGATAAGGTATTGATTTGCCCTTACACTTGTTTCAAATGAACTAAAATGCCCCTTACATTTTTTTAAGAGTAAAAATGCATTTTAACTTACAAATTCAGTACTAATATCACTACAAAAAAAAAGGTCAATTAGCAACGGCATTTTCCGTCACTATTAATGAATATTTTATCACTAATTAATTTTAGCGACAAAATGACTAATTGTCGTAATTTGCACCGTTGCTAGCATATTTGCAACCAAAACATAAAACCGTCCCTAAACATAACGCCGGAAAAACCGTCGCTACAAACAGTAAATCCGTCACTAATTAACCCCTAAAATTGGTTGCCAAGAGATTTAAAAAATTATTAGCGACGGAATTTTTCATCGCTAAATTCTATTGCAAAACAATATTTTTAAAATACCACATGAAAAAAGGGAATTAGCGACTGCAAATTCCGTCGCTAATTTAATTTTAATATTTTTTTTATAATAATAGTAATAATTATTATTATTATTTACAATTTAATTTTGTTGTTATTATTATTATTATCATTATTATCATTATTATTATTATTATTGTAACATCCAAAATTTGAGGTTTATATGCACAACAAATAATAGACACATAAGTTGAACCAAAATAATTAAATAAACAAACAAAAAGCAATCAAAATGGAAAATGTACCCATTCAGGTATTCAAATGAAGGTAGGAAGAGAAGTGGAAGAAGGAAAAGAATATCTGTAGACACCGGGTCCTGAGTCAGCCTAGATCGAAGTTATCCAATGATGATAAGATGTGTTGTCACGGGCAAAAGGGTTAAAAGTAATGATTTCCTTGAAAATTTGCATTTTAGAGTGAAAATTTGAAAAATAATAAAAAATATTTTAAAAATTAATTTTGAAAAGTGGAAGTTTCAAATTATATTATTTTTAGTCAATTTAGAAGATTAATATATATATATATATATATATATATATATATATATATATATATATATATATATATATATATATATATATATATATATATATATATATATATATATATATATATTTCGGCGAGCGGGGCGCGCCAAGCGCGCGGAGCGCGCTCTGCGCTGGGTGACGGGCGTCGCCCTATATCGACACCAGTCCCTCCTTTTAGCGACGCCCTCTATGCCCGTCGCTACAGCCATTGTTTCAGTTTTTTACGATTCTCATCCGTTTTTTCCGATTTTTTACCCCTTTTCCCGATTTTTTTCACCCTAAATTAATGTTTTTGAGTCCAATTAAAATTCTAAAATATTTTTTTTGATAATTAAATTAATTAGCTTGATTTTATCCCCTAAAATAAAGGAATTTTGTTTAAAATAGAATTGTTTTCCCTAATTAAATTAGGGCAACACTTTTATTACATCCTATATATTTTTATGATGGGAAAAACCTAGGGAGGAGCCTCCATAATTGTTTTTTTACATCTGAATTTTTCAGCTTCTCTCCTCTTTTAATTTCTTTTTTCAAAGTTTTGAGATTTTGTTCTTGAATTAATAAGGTTTAATTGAAATTGAAAAATCAATTTTCAATTCTTAATTATTCCAATTAATTTCTTTGTTTTTCCTCCATAAACACAAGAAAATTAATCATTCACTTCAAAATCATTTTTTTTCAATTTCAAGCATCCAAATTAATTTCTTTGTTTCATTCATAAACAAAAATAATTAATTTCATTGCTAAATTATTTTTTCAAGCAATTTTTCGAAAAATCATCACTTTTCCTTCATCAAATCCAATACTATGAGAGTAAATATTCTTGGTTCCATTTCTATTTTCTTTTATTTTATTTATATTTAATCTATTCATATATATTTTGTTGTTTGTATTGATTTATTTATCGTTTTCATTTATTTACTTGTTGTATTGAATTTATATTTGTTTTATTTAATTATTTATGTATTATTTTTATTCATGTGAATATTGATTTCTTTTGATTCTTAACATGTAAATAATTTATTTTATTTTGATTTCTCATTATTTTTAACATGTAAATAATTAATTAACTTAAATTAATCTTTTTGCCATGTAAATAGTTTTGTTTTAATTATGAACACATCTATTTTTATCATTCTTTTGTTTACTAACTTTTAATCATTATTACATGATTTATTTATTATTATTTGTTTATTTATTCATTTATTATTTTTTGACTTTTCATCATTATTTTCATCATATGTATATTTTCATGTATTGATTAATTAACATGTTTTATTTTATTTTCATCACATCATTTAATCATTTATCATATATAATGCATGTTTCTCATTTATTTTGGTTTGTTAACATTTTGATTCAATCATCATTCTTTTCATGTCATCTTATTTTATTTTAATTTGTTATTCATTATTTTGTATGTTTAATTGATTTAATTACTAACATTATTTTATTTGTATTTTTTTTTTGTCTAAACTCATTTTTTTGCTTGGGCATTTTTTGCGAGCACAGGGAGGTCCAAAAAGCTCGTTTGGTTCATATATTTATTTTCTTTACTTGTAATATTTTGTTTATTTGGCGTTTTTTATTTATTTTTGCCATATAATTTCTTGTAAAATTGTTTATTTAGGCCCGCTAGAAAGAAAATCACTAAACCATTTTTATTAATTAACTTGGTATTTTTCCTAAATAAAAATGGGACCAATGTCTCAATTTTCTCCATCCAAAATCATCACATAAAAATTATTTCATAATAATATGCATGCGAGGACCAATGTCCTCATTCTTGATGAATATCCCGATTTATGCATGTTTTGTACTTTATTTACAATGGGGGTTATATTCCGCCCCTAGTTTTATTGTAATATTTTTACATGCGCTTTATTTTACTTATGCTTTTACCGCTTGTCTTAAATGTATGTTGTGCGCTTTAATTAATTGCAGTAAATGTATGGGGAATGGGATGAAATAATAAATTCAAAACTCAATTATAAACTTAACCAAGGTATAAATAAATGAGAAGTCCCGAACTCACTCTGGTCTTTGGGGCTCAATGAGGCGAGAGGCCTAGGACTTCCAAGACACCTCTCGAGTCTCACCAAAAGACTTAAATTTATAATCTTAGGCTCCAGGTGGTAGAGGTTGAGGCCTCCAAGATCTCTCTGGCTAGCCCAAGATGGATATGTATGCGCCGTCTTAGGCTCGCTGAGGCTAGACGACCTTTTCCAATATTCTGTTGGGTGGCGACTCCAAGAAATCTCATTGTTGCCCAAAATAGACGCACTTGTAAATACCTTACAAGTTTTATGAACCTCTCCTGATCGCCCTAAAGCGGGCTTTCAGGAGGCCACGAGGTGCGACGCGCGTCACAATATCCCAGTTACATACTATCAAGTTATAACACCATTTAGAATATGAACTTTGACATATGTAAATGTTGGATTAAATGAATAAGCAAATATGAAATCCAATAACTAAGTCAAAATGTTCAAACAAACTAACAACTCAGGTTTCACCACATTGTATAATCCTCAGCTTTTCCCAGGCATTAGAACCCATTAGAACTGCACCCAGAGATAGAAGAGTTATCCAGATAGATTCAGCAGCAGCCAGTAACATCAACAAGGAATAACCTCTTTCAAACATGATATTTCCAACTCCCACAGTCAACGGCATTCCATTTACCTGAAATTAAATAAATGTTACATCTTTGGGAAGAAGACAAATGAAAAATAATATGTAACCAGAGAAAAACAAACAGGGAGACAGATAGGAAATAAGGAAAAATTTAATGGTAAAAACATAAAATTTCTCCCTTTCATATCAATAGGAAACCAATTTATGCTTTCCATTTTTAGAATAATGATCTTTTTTTCCATCTTTCTCAATAGTGTTCTTGGTTCATCCACATAATCCATCCAGTTAAATCCCAATTGAGTAATGAATAAATCAAAAATTCAAAAAATAAAACCTCTGCTATTGTCATGTTAATTCCCGAGAAGTATGTGTAATATCAAACAAATAGCAAGTTCCATCGATAATAAGCAGAGGTTTCAAAATCAAAATTCAAAATTTCCTTTTTTTACTATTTAACTTAAGTAGCGGATAAGTAATTGGTAGAACAAAGCTTAGCTACTGAGAAAATTTGACATGCAAGTAAAAACTAAACTACTTACTACCTGTTTGTTCAATTTATCAGCAACTAAACAAAAGCTAAGAAATTAAGCGAAAATACTAAAAATCAAAACTTCAAAATCATCAAGAACATAATCAACAACCCAAAATCCCAAACAAACAAAACAAGAAACAAAAGCCCTAAATCCCAATGCATAAAAATTTGATTTCAATTTCTTTTTTAAACAAAGAAGAAGATAAAGAGAAATAGGGAATAGAATATTCGAAGTACCGGAGCTAGGGTAGAAGTGGATCTTTGCTGGATCTGCGTGGTTGGCTGGAGGTGCGCCAAATCTACGTAGTTGGCTGGACGTGCACTAGACCTGCACGACTGCTACTAGCTCATGATTGACGGAGGCGCAACGCGATAAGTTGGGGTGAGTGTTGCTGGCGACCACGATGCGGCGAGAGAGAGAAGGAAGATTGGCAACCAGCGGCGGTGAACGGAGGGTAGGAGATGGCAGAGACGGCGAGGGAAGGAGAGAAGCAGATAGGGGCGGTTGGAAAACAAAGGAGGATATCTGGACCAGGAAAGAGAAGAAAAGAAAAGAAGAAAAAGGGAAGGGGAAAACCCAAAATGATGGCATTTTAATGGAAAAGGATTTTTTTTTTTCAAAATAGCGACTTAAACACCACTGTCGTTAAATTTGGTTAAATAATTATTACACATTTAGCGACAATGAAAATTCGTTGCTAAACCGTCACAAAAAATGTGTCAAAATTTCAATCCAAATTTAGCGACCAATATGTCTTTCGCTATTTATTCATTAACTTTTAAAATCAATTAGCGACTACAATTCAGTCGCAAAAATTGGAAATTTTTTAGGGACAAATAAAAAAGTTGCTAATTAAGGCGCCAAAAATTTTGCTGCCAACATTTAGTGACTGTTTCCTTTTTTCGATCGCAATAATGTCGCTAAATTTGGCACCAGATTGAAAAAATGATTTTCACGACTAATTCTAAATTTCGTCGCTAATTCGTTGCTAATTAGTGACGAAAATATTGCAGTTGCTAATTTTCGTAGCTAATTTTGTTTTTTTTTTTTTGTAGTATATGCCCCTCCGTTAAGCTACTGTCAAAGTGGGTGTTAACAGCGCTGACGTGGCACTGACACATGGAATATTCACATGGCAAAATATGCCACGTTAGCACCACGTGTATTTTAATCCAAAATGTAAAAAAGTACAAAAATGCCTCTGATGTTATCTCTAAGGTACAAAAATGCCCCTATAGTTAATTTTGTAACAAAAATGCTCATAATGTTAATAAAAAGGTACTAAATACCCCTAAATATTTATATTTTTTTATATTTAATTTTATTTGTATTTCTTGCAAATATAAATATTTATTAATTATAATATTTTAGCTAAGTAATAGTATTTAATTTGGTTTAAATATCTAATAAATATAAATTTAACATTATAACATCTTATTTTCAATTTGATATGTGTATCTCTCTTTTATTCATATTTATTTCACATTATAGCTCATTTGATAATTAAAATTAATTGATTAATTTTTTAATATATGCATATTTAATATTTTTTTGTTACCAACAAATATTGGTTAATATCTCATACTCTGTACATATTTCCTAATAAATATTTCAATAAGAAAATAAATTACAAATAAATTATATGGTTTAAGAATATTTATTAATTAATTTTTCTTAATAAATATGACATTAAAATTTGAAAGTGTGGTTACAGGGCATAATAAATTTATTAGCAAATGAATAAATTTATAAAAAAAAAATAATAATTACGTTGTTTATATTTATTTTTTGTAAATTTACCTATAAAAAAATTATTTAGTTATATAAATACTAAAAATAGAATGGAAATTTGCTTCAGGGGATATTTTAGTACTTTTTTTTTTATTAATATTAGGGGTATTTTTGTTCTAAATTTAACTACAAGGGCATTTTAGTATCTTGGAGACAACTTCAAGGCATTTTAGTACTTGTTTTCATTTTGGATTAAAATAAACGAGGTGCTGATGTGTCAATGACGTGGCACATTTTGCCATGTCAGTGCCGTTAACACCCACTTTGACGGCAGCTTGAAAGAGGGGCATATTAGTACCACATTTGGTAATTGAAGGGCATTTTTGCTCTAAAAAAACGTAATAGGCATTTTAACTCCTTTCAATCAAGTGCGAGGGCAAATCAATACTTTGTCCCTTGAACGGAAATTGCAAGTGTATTGAATGTAATACGGGTTACACTTCTAGAAAATGATTAACTAAGACTAAAATTGCAAGAAACTAGAAAAAATCAAGAAATTGTTTTGTGTAGGATTTTTGTGTAGAATTGTTGAGTGCCCTTTTATCTTCTTCCTGAGTTTTGTTCAAGATATCTAACTTGCCACATTGCCCATGTACTCCATCAGCTTAAGTAACTTCCTCAGTAACTCACTTCCGAAGCAAGAATTAACTGTGCCCATAAATCTAATAGGCCAGTAATTAATTAAACACAACTAATTTATATGGGCTATAGCCAATTAATAAAATATATGGTCCCCACTTACAGAGCCTAATTAAAATTTATTAGCCCAAGTTATCAAGCCCAAATAAAATTGAACTCAGTCCAAAATAAAATATGGTTTAAATAATGCCCCTCACGTATGATGGTTTAAATAAACCTATCACACGTGTATTTTCTCATTGCTGCCATGATACCTAAGGAAATACAATCAATATATTCCCTGAGGAAAATAAGATCAAAAACCTTGCCTAAACCCTAGGAAACCAAACAACCCACTACTAGCTACCAATTGAATTAAATTCCAAGAATTATGAGGCCACAAATTACCATGGTAGCTCACAAGAAATCCCAGGAAACCAATTCCTAATTTATACCTTCAAAAGCAAAAACCCACTTGGCAATCTTGAAGAAAATCAAAAGTCAAATATTCAAAACCCAAAAATCTTTTCTTCTTTCTCAATTTCTCTGCCAAAACCAAATTGACACCCACAAAAATACAAATCTTGGATTTCTAGCCCATAACACCAATAACCTAATTTTTATTCTTATTATTTTTAACACAAACACCCATTCCACTAGTAAAGGATGAGACGGGGAGGGGGGGGGGGGGTGGAAGAAACAAAAGTGACGCAATAGCTAGTGCAATAATGTGAGCTGTCGTACCAGCTAGTGCAAGTGCAACACCGAGAAGCAGGCTACAACGCTAGTTAGCACCACATACAGCGCAACGCCGGCCAACACCATAACGCCTACCAACACTGCACCAAGCGCAATGACAGATTTTTCAAAAATGGGTATTTTTCACACTGATTTTCTATTTCCTTATGCTCATTCTTAGATGATTTTTGCTTTTTGGCTTGAGGTTTTTGAGTTAATTTGTGATTATTTTATATGGATTAATGGGTTGATATGTGGTTTTTGTGTTCATACCCACATTGGTTGGATTGATAAAAAAAATGTGATTTTGAATTCTTAAGAAATATTTGAAAGAAACTATGAATGAGTGACATAATTAATTGATGAGATTTAGGCAATTTGCAATTTTTATCTTAAACACAACACTTGTGGCAGAGCCAAAAATAAATTTTAGCTCATTCCTATGACATATTATGTTAAAATTGCATTTGTGTAAAATTGTAAAACTTTGAATATGGACTAATTAGCTGGCAATCAGCATGCCTAGTTAAATTATTAAAATTCAACTATTTTTCCCTTAAATGTATATGCATAGCTTACTTGAATATGATGTTTTCAGGGGAATGACATCGAATTCACTACAAGAAAAAAGCAAAATAGAGACGGAATTCGGTCTCTAATCGAAAATAGAGACGGAAAATTTTCGTCTCTATTTCGGCGGTCTCTAAAAATAGAGACGGAACGCGCTTTTCCGTCTCTAAAAATAGAGACGGAAGACTAGTTCGGTCTCTATTTTTAGAGACGGAAAACAGTTTTCCGTCTCTAAAAATAGAGACCGAAAAGTTTTTCCTTCTCTATTTTTAGAGACGGAAAGACGGTCTCCGTCTCTAAAAATAGAGACGGAAATTTATATTCGGTCTATAATTTTAGAGACGGAAAATATTTTTAGAGACGGAAAAACTTTTCGGTCTCTATTTTTAGAGACAAAAAACTGTTTTCCGTCTCTAATTTTAGAGACGAAAAATAGTTTTCCGTCTCTAATTTTAAAATACAATTTTTTTTAAATATGTCAAAAATGAATATATAATGTTAAATTTAAAAATTCCTTAATTTTATGTAATGAAAAAAAAATTTAATAAACAATAAATAGATTTAAAAATATTGTATTTTATAATGTATTAATAATATATAAAAAGTATTTGTGACATTACAAATAAAAAAAAACACAAGTGCAAAAATAATAACTAAGGTGGAGGAGTCTGCGGACGATCAGTAGATGGCGGGTTAGTAGGTAATCTATGAGTAATGAAGTCCTCTAACTTATTAATACGGTCCATCAGTACGTCGACCGTCCCGCGAAGCTCAATGAACTCATTTGTAGTTGCCGCAAGCCTACTAGCTGTAGCCGTGGAGGAGGATGACGCATGCGAATAACAAACATTTGCGTAGGAACCCAAACCGAATACCCGTCCACGGCGATCCCGACCACCAACAACCTCATAATATACTCGAGCGTGATCAATATTGTCGCCGTTCGTCTGCTGACTCTGAAGAGTCTCAACTACTCGCTCCTGTAATTAAAATTGTTATGTAATAGTAAAATAAAACTAATAAGTTATACGAAACTAAATATTAAGTTTTGAAATTAGCATACATGAACTTGTCTGGCACGATCGCTGACGAATGTCACACCGTCATGCTTCTGAGTATAAGTGTGTACAAACACCTCATGAGGATAAGGTCGCCGGCCCATAGTAGACTCCTGTAAACAATTTTTAGGTTAAAAACTAATTGACAGATTTGTCTGTAAGTTTGTATCAAACCTAATGCATAACAAGAATACATAGGGATATGTATTGTTATTTTAACGCCGACATAATACAATTATGATTCGTAACACTATAACACTTGTCTATAATTTAATAAAATTTTGACAGAGTTTTCCCTAAATATTTAACAAACTTCCTATTCAAACATGTCCGAAAATACATTTACCTATACATTTCAAACTCCTGACACAATTTATTGCCCATCCTCCTTCATTCAATCAAACTATATCATTATTATTAAGAGTTGCAATAGACATAATACAATTAAGATTCGTGACACTATAATAATTGTCTATAATTTAATAAAATTTCGGCAGAATTTCCCCTAAATATTTAACAAACTACCTGTTCAAACATCCAGAAAATACATTTACATTTACATTATCACCCACAACAATCCATATCAAACTCCTTACACAATTTATTGCCCATCCTCCTTCATTCAATCATACTATATCATTATTATTAAGAGTTGCAATAGACATAATACAATTATGATTCGGGACACTATAACAATTGTCTATAATTTAATAAAATTTCGGCAGAATTTCCCCTAAATATTTAACAAACCACCTGTTCAAATATCAAGAAAATACATTTACATTTATATTATCACCCACAACAATCTATATCAAACTCCTTACACAATTTATTGCCCATCCTCCTTCATTCAATCAAACTATATGATTATTATCAACTATTGCAACTATTGCAGTGAATAAATTATTAATGCAGTAAGTATCTAATAATATTTGAGTACTTACAAGTCTGTCAGCATGCTCACGATGAGACAATGTTCCTCCAGTGTGTAAGGAAACACTAGGCCCCTCAGGTCCTCCCCTCCTATTAGTGGAATTCCGATCGGCGATGGTAACGGCTTCGGCTGATGACCAGTACTGCATCCAGTTTGCCCAAGTCTCTTCACTTATAAACCTTGGGCGTTCACCTTTTGCGTGCAACTTATTAAGATAACCCTTGTAACGAACACGCGCTCGTCCCTCCCACACGCCGTAAACGAGGTGATCGATTGAAGAATTCCAATAAATAGCTTTCTACAGGATTTAAAAGAAAAAAACGGTTAAACATGATATATATATTCCCAATATTACTATACAATTTAAATTATAAAAGATTAGAGATACACACAGTCGAAATAATTTAAATAAGTTATTTACCTTAAACTCTTGGAAGTAGAACATCTTCGTCTCCTGTGATATATTTTTCCACAAATACCCATTAAATTCAAACCTTTTCTTGAATGAACCAGTTATCGTGCGAGAGCATATACCCGAGGGAATAAATCTGGATTATAAAGAAAATGTAATTGTGTGATGAATTTTACTATTACAGAGTAAAAATAAAACAGAAAATTTAGTAACTCACTGTTTGCCAGCAATGATAACATACGTCCGCCCGTCAGCGCCAACTGAACCAGGCAATGGACCTTCAACAGTGTCAGGCAATCGCGGCGATGGCTCGGACTGATTATCCGAACTAGGCACCTCGGTAGATGTGGTAGCAGCCATTGATTGCGGGGCTGGATGCACTGGCGACGAAGATGCCATGGCCACATGGGGAGGTGCTGATGTAGGAGATGTTCCCTCCCCTTGACTGTCCGCTCCTAATGTGGACATGCGCATCCTGGCCCTGGGAGGTGGCATCAATCCCGCCCGCCTCTTGTTATTCATGTTATGTCCTGAAAATATTCACAATCATAATTAGCAATTAAATTATTACGTACAGATGATTAACACAATCAATAATGCAAATGTCTACCATATGTAAGTTAATTGAAACATAAATTAACTAATTATATTAAAATTATGGGTTTTACTCACATGGGCGAATAATTATTCGCTATTATCTGCATTATTATCACCATTATCTTCATTTTCCAAATAATTAGAATCAAACTCGCTTTCCAATTCCGATGTGGAATTGGATTCATCGTCCGATCCAATGTCAACAAATTCATTGTCCACACTATTCAAAGGTTCATTATCCCGATATGGCAAGCTTTCATTTATTTCATGACCCTCCACTTCCTCTTCCTGAAAGGCCTCGCTGTCAATTCGTTTATTTTGTCTTGTTGCTTTCATCTCATATATGCCCCTGGGTTTAACCTTGCAAACTGCCAACCAATCCATTTTATCCCGTCTAAGGCTAGGAAAAGGGAGGTAATACACCTGAACTGCTTGCATGGCCAACACGAAAGGCTCAAAATTAGCA
The DNA here is from genome assembly GCA_947683425.1 of Excoecaria cochinchinensis. Taxonomy (NCBI): domain Eukaryota; kingdom Viridiplantae; phylum Streptophyta; class Magnoliopsida; order Malpighiales; family Euphorbiaceae; genus Excoecaria; species Excoecaria cochinchinensis. The sequence continues at coordinate 355,567 of CANTUQ010000025.1, forward strand.
AGTCGCCTTCTTTTATTAATTTCGACTAAGTTGTAGGCGGCTTGCACTCTGATTCTGACATTGGGTGTAGGATCATACCACTCGCACTTAAAAAGCACACAATGTTTTATTGGCAAAGCAGGATATTCAATTTCAAGGATCTCTGTAATGTCACCGTAATAGTCCATCAATTCTCCCTTAATGCAAACTCCACTGTTTTTAGTTGCCCTATTGCAACCATGCGATTGTGTATGGTATATGAAGCCGTTGACAAAATAAACCGGGTAAGATTTAACAGTCCGCAGAGGTCCTTTTGCAACATCGGAGATGAAATTATTTTCAATTGGATGTTGTGACGCCTACAGAACGAAATTGTAACTTGTCATTTAATCCATTTACGTAATATAATTTGTAAGGGAGGTAATCCATGTTTGCAATCAAAACTTACATATGTCTTGAACCACGAAGGGAAGTGCTTATCGACTTCCTTGTTGATATCATTTTGCGTTATATGCGGCATAAGCTCCCGTAACCATTCCTCATAGAAACTGCATCCAACCACAATAGTAAATACATATCCATTTTCGTTGCAATGAACAAATTATCAACATCAAACGCGCAATTACACTTACTGCACAAATGGTTGAATTTCTTCGTAATTCAGTAAGATATAACCATGTGCAGCATCTAGTTCATCATCTGTAAGCATTCTTCTGATAGCACGTCCATGCAATCGACCAGGATACGTGAATATCCGTAAGTTTCCATCATTGGCACTTGTTTCGCCACCATCGTCATTGCGAGGAAGTTTTCGGCATTTTGTGCTAACATGCGGCTCAAAGTAATGAGAACAAAATGTACTTGCTTCTTCAACTAAGTACGCATTGCATATTGAACCTTTAACTCGAGCTTTATTCTTAACATTTTTTTTCAAATGATACAAATACCTACATATCCAAAGTGGTAATCACGTTAACAACAGTCTAATAAATTATGAACCTCAATGTATATATAATTCAATAGAGACGGCATTTACCTTTCAAATGGATACATCCATCTATACTGAACGGGTCCTGCCAGTTTGGCCTCATGTGCTAAATGTACCGGTAAATGCTCCATTACGTCAAAAAAGCTCGGTGGAAATATTCCCTCTAACTTGCAAATGATTACCGAAATTTCTCCTTCCAGTTTTTCCATTTCAGCTATCGTAATCTCATTGGAAGTCAAGCTTTTAAAAAATAAGCTTAATTCAGTTATTGCCTCCCAAACTTTAGGAGGCAGCAATTCACGAAAAGCAACCGGCATCAGCCTTTGCATGAATACATGGCAATCATGGCTTTTCATTCCGAACATTTTGAACTTTCTCATATCAACACACCTCGCTAAGTTTGAAATATATCCATCCGGGAATTTTAGATCTCTCAACCAATCACATAATACTTCTTTTTGTCTTCTGTCCAAAGTATAACAGGCCTTTGGATATTTACCCGTTCGGAAATCCCTATCTAACTCGTTTCTTTTGCAGTATAATTTCAAATCGGCCCGTGACTTTGCATTGTCTTTGCTCCTCCCTTCAATATTCATTATCGTATTGAAAATATTGTCGAAAACATTTTTTTCTATATGCATCACGTCTAGATTATGGCTTATTATATTCGTCTTCCAATACGGCAAATCCCAAAATATACTACGTTTCCTCCACCCAAAATTTTTCGAAATGCTACTATTGACTTCTTCAGCTTCAACTTCTGTCACTTTCATCAACCCCAATTCCTCAATCTCTTGCAAAATTTCCTCACCAGATCTATTACGTGGAGGAGAGGCGAGGACAACTTTATTCTTAAGAAATCTCTGTTTATTACGTCTAAATGGGTGATTTGGAGGGAGAAATTTTCGGTGATTATCAAACCACGATATTTTACACCCATTAGTAAGATAAAACGCATCGGAATCATTTCCACAGTAAGGGCAAGCCAATTTTCCAGCTGTGCTCCAACTTGACAGCATAGCATATGCAGGAAAATCACTAACAGTCCACATCAAAGCTGCTCTCATCCTGAAATTTTGTTTTAGGGACACGTCATATGTGAGCACACCGACTTCCCATAATTGAAGCAATTCGAAAATTAATGGTTGGAGGAAGACATCAATCCCTTGCTTTGGATTCTTAGGACCCGGCACAATTACTGTTAAAAACATGTAAGCCTCTTTCATGCACATCCACGGAGGCAAATTATACGGAATTAATATGATTGGCCATGATGAGTATTGTTGGCCTGATTGCCCAAAAGGTTGAAAACCATCTATACTTAAACCCAGCCGCACATTTCTACTTTCAGAAGCAAAATCTGGGTGAATGTCGTCAAAATGTTTCCATGCAACGGCGTCCGACGGATGGGTCATTACTCCATCTATCTGTTCATGTTCATTATGCCACCTCATGTGAGATGCCGTCACATTTGACGAATACAGGCTTGGAGTAATAGGAAAATAATACATCCGTTTCCATGACACTAATTTATGCTTCCTATTAAAATTGGCTGGCTTGAATCTCGGTTGATTGCAAAATTTGCAACTCCTTAATTCCACATCATCCCCCCAGAAAATCATACATCCTAGCCGACAACAATCAATTTTTTCAACTGGCAAACCAAGACCCCGAAGTAACTTCTTCATTTCATAGAAACTGTCAACCATATTATTGTCCGTCGGTAAGGAGTCATTGTACCACGACAGGATTTCATTCAAACTTTGATCGGAAATATGACCTTCGGATTTAATGTTTAAAATTCGAGCAACTGATCCCAGTTGTGTCATATTATCACATCCGGGCCATAATTCCTGGTCAGCTGCATTAAGTAAATTGAAAAAATTACTGGCATCTGGGTTCGGTTCCTCTTCGACACTGCCTAAATTGGGCTGAAATGAAGTTCCAGCTGCGCCAAAAACCATTTGAACATATGGATTCTCTGTATCACAAGTATTGGTATTCATAACATATGGCCCCCCTTGAACTTCGGATCCAATAACACCCGATCCAACAACACCCGATCCCACTTCCGCACTTCTAGACGTGCTACTAATTAATGGCTCTCCATGCCTTGTCCATTCAAAATAATTGGGCACAAATCCCTTTTTTAGTAAATGGAGTTGCACCTCATCCGTTGGAAGATAGCCCCTGTGTTTGCACTTCTTGCATGGACATCTAATTTTTAAACCGTCCATGTATGCAGGTTGGGAGCTTGCATATTCAATAAAGTGCTGAACTCCTTCAGCAAACTCTAAATTAATATACCCATCTGGTGTTATTCTTCTATACATCCAACTTCTGTCCATATTGCTCATTAATGTGAAACTGCTTAGCAAGCATCATAAGGTCGAAGTTAGTACCATCACGAGTCAATTATTGTATTTTATTTCAACTCAATTCTCTAACCTACTATTTGACTTTAATCCATAATTAGTGTTACATACTTATTAGCATGATAAATAATACGCAGGTCATAGAAATCGTAACATTTATATACACAAAACCATCAAGAGGCACGTATCGAATAAAAAACTGGCCCATCAATTATTATTTGTACATGTAATTCAATTAATACTAACATTCATTCATTTTTCCAAATTAATTTCAAAAAAATTTTGAAAAAAAATGGATAGAATTTCCCCTATACGGGTCCATATCCCCCCTGCCAAACAGTAGCAAATTAAACACTTCGATAAAATGTCAACCAATCGCAACTCCAAAACAAAATCAATGCAATAAAAAATTTTCCCATCCACCTCAATCATCGAAATCTAACAGATAACTTCATCATCAACAGTTGTGAAATTATCCCTCAAAATCATATGCTATTATTACGGTATCATGAATAATTGCATAGTTGTTAATGTCGAATTACAACATGACAATGACTTACACATCTTTATCTCATTAAAACAACACATCTCAAACATGTAGATGCCATTGAAAATTCATAACCAAGTTTAATACATTTTCAAAAATATATTTTTAATACATAACACACTTACCTCGAGCAAAACTGTCGGTAAGCTGCGCCTGTTCGGCACGTACAACAGGTTAACGCCGACCCGAGCACAGTTGTCGTAGGTACATGCAATTACAAATAAATCATAATTTAGATATATAAAACATTTATATAATGGTAAAGTAAGCAAATATGAAAATGTCTAATGTAAACTAACTACAATTTGCATTATAATTTAGAAACTCAAAACCTTTTTCCATACTTTTTTATTTTTATCTATTTATTTACTTTTTTATGCAAGTGCCATAGCCAACAAGCTTATAGAGGTGGTGGACAGACAGTATGCAGTAGCTCCATCTACAAGTTGTTATTGATGATTAGCATATAAAAGAATTGCATTAGCAGTTGATGGGTAGGTTAAAAGTGAGGTATTGGCTTTTAGTGGTCCACTGGTAGTTGGTTAAATAAGATTTTAAAGATATTTAAGTTTAACATCATTATTAAACAGTAAGAAGACACAAGCTTGTGAACTTTTCTTTTAATTAGAGAAGCTAATTACTTTGCTGACATTTTAGCCAAATTTGTTCTTATTATCTTTTTTATTTTATTTTGCTGGCATGAATTTCTCAAAGTTTGCGTTTTGATGTTCAAGTGCTGATCATCTTAATTTGCTCGTGTGTGTGTATATATAACTGAATTAGCTATCCTTGTAATCGATTAAGTTAAACTCTAATTGTCTTTGATAATCTTAAATTATAATGAATTCTGAGATTTTGAAAGATGCACAGTTATTTTCAAAGAATAATTAAATTTTCATTTCATTTATTAGAAATCAAATGAATTATAGTTTTAGAAATACAAATTATTATTGCATGAAAAGATTCCACGTATTGAAATAAGGTTAGAATTAAAATGCTAGAAGTTTTAGTATTAATTGTGCACTTGATTTTCAAATATGTTTTAATTATTCATGGCACCTAACCTTGAGAATGTATATAGAATGGATTTATTTTCTTTTATCATATATTATGAGAAATATTTTGGTTTTAATGAAGTCGAAATTCATTAATCTACTAATCTATATTGTTGTAGTGCGACATATATATATATATGCTTAGTGAGTATATTAACTATTCGCATAATGTGATGAATAGATTCATTGCAATGAGATTGAAAATTATTGATTAAGATGACAAAGATATTACTATTTACTATTCTAATATAACATACACTAATCATGAATGAGCTTAATGACCAGACAAATTAACAATCACAGGATAAAGAGGTACAATTTCTATTATTTAAAATAACATGAGTATCCAGGAGTGGACCTTTGGCACGCCAAAACTTTTGAATTCTCACCATTTCTATAAAAGCTATTTTAAAATTTGACATCCTCTAAAAGTTTTGTGTCCTATGCAGGGAGAATCCAAGTCATGCCTTGCCTATGAATATTCTTAGAATGGCGAGAAATCCCATGTAAACAAACAAAAATTCTAAGCTATCATATCTGTCTGCTGAAGTAGAAAATCATAAACTAACAATGATTGATTTGGTTTAGATTTTCTTTGGATCCTATGAAATTTGCCATGCTAAAGGCCTCTACTACCCTATCTGTATGAATTGTATTAAAATAATTGTATTAAAAGAAAAAAGAAAAACATTCTGGTGGTTCACTGCAGCTTCTGTTTATGTCTGAAATTATATTTTTCAATTAAAAATTTTTAATTTGCAGCTGTACTCTATAACCCTTGTGACTGGTATACTCATAATCATCTAAAGAAAAGGATGAACAAATACACATAAATAAATTACCAAACGAAAAACAAAGAAATGGCAGAAAAAAATTACCTCAATTGGCAGATCTGTCCGGCAACGGCGTCGGAGGGAGCAGCGGCGTCGAAGGTGGAGAAAGAAGGACTGGCCGCCGGCGGGGAGGAAGCGGCGCTCCGGCAGGGAGCACAACGATCCCAGGGAAGAAAGGGAGGGGGAAGAAGGAGAGAAGGGAGAAAGGAGGGGAGCGGAGGGGGGCCGGAGGGGAGGGGAGGCGGCGGACGGAGCTGGGCGACGCCGGAGGTGGGAAGACAGACACCTGTGGCACCGGAGTGGGGAGGCGGCGAATTGGAGATGGGGGCAGGAAGGGGAAAATGAAAGAGAAGGGTTTTTGTAAAGAAAAAGGCACAGTGAACAAATAAAATCCCGAAAATTAGAGACCGAATATTTATTCGGTCACTAATTAGAGACCAAATACATAACCGGTCTCTAAAATAGAGACCGAATATTTATTCGGTCTCTATTTAGAGACCGAAAAAATATTCGGTCTCTAAAATAGAGACCGAATATTTATTCGGTCTCTAAAATAGAGACCGAATAAATATTCGGTCTCTATTTTAGAGACCGAATAAATATTCGGTCTCTATTTTAGAGACCGACAAAATATTCGGTCTCTAATTAGAGACCGAATATTTTTTCGGTCTCTAATTAGAGACCGAATAAATATTCGGTCTCTATTTTTAGAGACTGAATATTTTTTCTGTCTCTATTTAGAGACTAAAAAAATATTCGGTCTCTAATTAGATTAGAGACCATATTCATAATCGGTTTCTAGATTAGAGACTCTTTATTTAGATACCGAATTGCAATATATTCAAATCATACAATATAGTAAAACATATTAGAACAAATTTAATTACAAATTAATTGAATATTAATTTGTATTAACCAACATATTAAACATTAATATAATTAATTCACATATAAATACAACAAAGTATATAATTGAAACAAATTAAATTGGAACATATTAAACTACATTAAACTAATTAACCAACATATTAAACTACATTAAACTAATTAATTAACAACAAACTACAACAAAGTATGAAATAAATAATATATAAAAAGAAGGAGAGAAGGAAAAGAATGGAATATTCCTAAAATAGAGACGGAATATAATTTTTCGTCTTTATTTAGAAACCGCACTAAAATTTCTCCTCTAAATAGAGACCGAATTCAATTACCGTCTCTATTTTTTGAGACCAACTAATTTTTTGGTCTCTAAAATAGAGACCGAAATAATAGTCCGTTTCTAAATAGAGACGGAAATCATTTTCGGTCTCTAAATTTAGAGACAGAAAATAAAATCCGTCTCTAAATAGAGACCGAATTTTTTCCGTCTCTAAATAGAGACGGAGAATCATTTTCGGTCTCTAAAATAGAGACCGAAAATTATTTCGGTCTCTATTTAGAGACCAAAAAATTTTCCGTCTCTAATTTTGGTTCAAATTTTGGAGGAAAGCCATCGCGCCAAAATTTGAGACGGAAAAATAGAGACCGAATTTTTCCGTCTCTATTTAGAGACGGAATCTGTTTTCCGTCTCTATTTAGAGACGAAAACTGTTTTCCATCTCTATTTAGAGACGGAAAAATTTCGGTCTCTATTTTTCGGTCTTTATTTTCCAGTTTTCTTGTAGTGATCCAATCCATTGAATATAATTTGCTCACATCACATACTAGCTATTTTCTAATTTTGAGGAAATGAAAGACATTAGGATGAACAATCTTTGAACAATTTTCCCAATGCACTTAGAACTTTAAAAACATTTTTATGCAATGACTTGACTTGACTAACCTTTCACAAAGATAGGTGAAATACCTACTGCCATTTTGATCTCCTCAGTTGTTTCTACCAGTGCTTCCTCAAATTCCCTAGTAAGTTGCCTCAAAAATTAAATTTCCCTAGGCTCATATGGAGTGCTCTTCTTTTATAGTCTTGCATTTTTGCAATCTCTAGGACCTATGTCTCATTGTTCCAGATGATAGAAAAAAGAAGAGTAACCTCTAGCTAAAAATTCATGGATTTGAAGAACTTTGATCTTTCTTTTAGATGAATTATTTTAGAACTGTACTTCCTTCTATTATTTTCATATTCTGGACTTGTTTTGACTAGGGACGTTTCTTCACAATTTACTGCTTTGATGGTTTGAGGCCTATTTTGACTTATTTTATTTTAGTTTATTGGCCTAAGGCCGACTATACTATATACTTTACTGTGATAATGTGATGGCCTAAGGCCAATTTTGCTTTAATTCAGTTCACTATTCATGTATTTTAAAATGGTCTGAGGCCTACTGCTTGCATTAAATATGAAATTGCATAGGGAATTTTGGCAAGCCGTGATTTGGTTTGAATTTGTTTGAGTGGCCTGAGGCCAACTTGTTGCATACTTGCATTTGATTATTGTGGCCCCAGGCCAAGTTATTTTAGTTACATAAATGCATAGGAAATTGATAAAGCCATGAATCAACTTTATTTTATAAAAAAAAAATTGGCCATAGGCCTATTTGTATTAAAATTATCACAGGAAATATACTTGTTATTACAAATAGGTAACATGGCCCCTATTCAGCCTTACAATAGGAAAATTTTAAGATTGTTACTGAATACTTTCCTAGATAGTAGGAAAGTATTTCTTCAGATATCTACCATTAATGAAACACTTATAAGGTTTACCTTCCAAGCTAGATAACGAGTAAGCATTACTTCTGAGAACTTCGTGCACCTTGGATGATCCTTCCTAGTTGGCTGACCACCTGCCTAATATGTGATCTTTACTGCCAACATGTAAAATCAATTTCCACAATAATTCACCTTCATGCTTTAAATCTCTTTCCTCTCAGCCTTCTATTATATGCATTTGACACTCTATGTTTTTGAATGATCATTTTGTTAAGTTCTTGCATTCTCACATAATCTAGATCTTCTAACTCCATGACCATTGCTTGTGTGAAATTCTTAGGTGTCAAATTATTCTATTTGGCTATTTTCAAAAAAGGAACCACTACTTTTATTGGAAGCATAACATCATGACCATAGGTGAGTGTGTAACACCCTAATCCCACACGTACTATGCCGAAAGGAAACATGGGCAAAGCTATGGTGAGCGGAGGGTGCTACCAGACAAAAGCACTCAAAGCAAAAAAGAATAATAAAATTCCTAAAATCGGAACCTCAAGACATACACATCCTAAGCTTATATCACCAACACACCATCATTCGCACTAGAGAATAATATAACCCAACACAAATATTACATAAATAAAACTTATTTACATGCCAAATATCAAAACACTTCCTATAAAATCTCTACTGACTTGTTGGCCAAAGTCACAGCGGACCGTACGAACTAAACTTCAATCCCTAACCTGCATGGAGAAACACCAGGGCTAAGCGATAATGCTTAGTAGGGATCCACAAATAATAACCAACCACTCACAGTGATTGGCGAAACGAGCACATGCATAAACACATATACATAAGCAAAAAGTACATCGGTTAAAGCTATCATAAATTCATATTCTTATATTCATACGAAAACCTAAACAATTTCGTATACACACTCGTTTATATACCATAACCAGAAATAACTTTATTACCTTTTTAAATCACAATGACATTATACTTACTCATTGTTTACCTAATTCATTTAATTGACCATATTAATAGTTATTCCTCATAGGTTACCAAAAATACATTTTGCTAGTCAGAAAATATTAAGCCTTACCAATTCCCATACTTACTAATAGTTACAAAATCATGCAAATTATAGTATTACTACTTAAGTCAAAACATTTCATTTCTCAGATTTGGTTCGAGCTTGAAATAATTATTCCAAGCTTCCTACGTATCCCTATTGTGGGGAATCAGAACCACGTAGTTCTACAGAAAACCTTATACACACATATTCCAAATTTAATCTTAACTCATTTCCTAAATTCAATTATCTATATCATGCTTAACACTTTATTATTCCTTACTTGCCAATCAATATATAATATACCGTATTCATTAAAATCAACAACAAAGCACATGAATTCCTTACCAAAATACTTACAGTAATTATCCAGGCTAAGGTCCAGAAGGTAGATAACACATAACATACCTGTATTCTCAATTTAGACATGTAAATGGATACATTAATAGAATTCATTTATTAAATATTTAACTATATAAAATACGCATATCAATCATTTCAAAAATTGTTTACACAGACTTTACATAGACAATCATACTCATAACTTTTTAACAGATTAATAATAGACATTTTCTCACGTATGAATTCTTATGTAATCAGTATTCATTCATACACACTTATCATAACAACATTATTTGTTATATCTCTTTTCATTTATGGACATTGGCTTATTATACAAAACACATCGGTACCCGAAGATACCACACATTTTCGCATAGGTGTCCATAAAGGATCCAGAATAATTAAGTGCATAAAGCACAAGCTCAATATCTTAACAAACACTTTCAAATGCTTATTCGCATAACTTTTGGCACATCATCACATAACTTATCAATTCATTCACATTCTTATATTCTTTTAATTGCCTGCTAAGTCAAAGAGGTGGATAAGCGAGTAAACAGAACACATTGGGGTACCCGAGGGTACAATCGAAAAGCAACCTCTTTATTTTCTCATAAAAAACGTTTTCACTTTGGGGGATCTTAAACAAGATCCGAACAGAACACATTGAGGATCACGAGGACCCAAACGGGGACCTGATCAGGATCCAGAACAAAACAAAGGGGCTGCAGCAACAGAACTCTATAGGCATGCCTATCTATCCACAGACTGACTCACGCAGGCTATACATTTTAACTTTGTCATATAATACTTATAACATTCCTTTATTTTCACATAAGTTCATACATTCATAAACATACATATTATTAGCACTAATCACAGGTATCATATTCAAGCTAATCATGCATGCTTTCCTAAGTCGAAAGATTCATACAACATATTAAACATATTCATGTTATTAGGTATCATGCATTCACTTAAACTTAATAAATAAGTTTGCATTACCTTATACATATACATCTAAATAATAGTAATAGATAGAATTGCCACATATTTCAATTCTTACCACAAATAGGACATTTGAATAATTTCCATTTAAAGTCATATTTGCATAACACAAGTGAGAAACAATGCAAATAGGAACTTAGCAAAAACATTTGTAAGCAAAAAGGGGTTTGTCGCATAACAGAAGCATCCTAGGCGGGCTGTCACGAGTCGTTCTCAATGTCATGACTCATGAATCCAAATCTCATCCAACATATCAAAAGAACAAAGGGCAGGCAAATGGAGGAGAGGAAACTATCACGAGTCGTGCTCAGTGACACGACTCTTGCTCCATTGTATGACTCGTGCTCCATTGTCACTACTCGTGACATCCAAAATCATGCCGAGCAACATATCCAGAGAGCAGTTACACGACGGTATGGACTATCCTTACTGTCGTGTAGCTCGACAGACAAGCAAAATCACCAATCCAGAATGCGTTTACACGACGGTATGAGGATCCCTTACCACCGTGTAAATCATTCCAAACCCAGATTTTTTGCAGAAAACTCATTTGTTTCAAAATCAACTTCATCATCTCATGTATATCACTTCAAATAACTAAGCATATGGACTCTACTCTTACTTATAATCATCTTAACAACCTTTAACACTTGATAAAAGCAATAATTAGCAAACTTACTCAACAAAATCTCATACACAACGATTTTACTCTTACTCATGCAAATCCATTTCTCAATCATCAAATACCAAGATTACATATAACATATTATATAAATATACTCAAACATACATATAAAACACATATAACCATTCAAAGTTTATAGAAATCCAAAACTATCACAACGCAACCAAAACTCAAATAACTCCCAAACCTCAAACTCCTTTGCTCCTATTAGCTTAAATGGTTGCACTTTTCCCCATCCCCATGGTTCAACATGATTATATTCAAACTATTTTCTGGAGAAAGCTGATAGGTATACAGAGCATCACCATAATCTTACAAAAATCCAAACACTCCTCATTTTTGAAACACTGAAATATCTATTTCCATAAAGATAACCATTTATCAATACACTTCAAGGAATTCTACGAAACCATCTCTTTAACCCATTTACTATCATACAAAATTCTAACCGAATCTTTGATAACTCATCTAACAAACACATTCCAAATCGCACACACACATAACAATTCAAGGTAGGTAGATCGTGACCTACCGAGCCAACACTTAACTAAACACTTTATTAAATCGGAAGGTTCCCCTTTCCAAAACATACCTGAAGGACAAGATCATCCGCTTTGGCCAACGCTAAACTATACAGACACACTTCAAAACACCTAGTCGACCAGAACCGACTAAACCTATGCTCTGATACCACTAAATTAATTTTATTCTTTCAATCAAGTCCTAATTCCATACTTTACAATTTTACCATTGGCCGCACTAGCCAAAACTTTTACATTAATTCTTAAATTATCCAGTTGGCATACCAAACACTTCAACTTACATATCTTTAGTCACCACTAATCCTCAATATGCACAAATCCTTCTAGGGTACATTTCAGGTTATTACAGAGTGTGAATGGAATTACTCCAGTAGCTTCTTTTTTGGATGTCTTATATGCCCATAATGTTTTCTGATAGTATCCCGTGCCAATCTCTGAGTACCTTATTTAAATCTTTTTCCTACCCATTTTCTTGAGGATAATGTGGAGTGGAATAAATCAGCTTGATTCCATAATCGTTAGCAAAGGTTTTTACCTTACCCCTAGTGAACATAGTGCCTTGATGAATGGTAATAGACTCGGGTATGCCAAATCTGTGGATTACATTTTCTTTTATGAATTACACCACATCCTTTTACTACACTTTCTTCAATGGAATTACTTTGACCCATTTAGTAAGGTAGTCAGAAGCTATTATTATAAAACTATGGCCTTTTGAGGAAGCAAGATAAATTTTCCCAATAAGATCAATTGCCCAACTTGTAAATGGCCATGTCTTTATAATATGATGTAATTCACTACCATAGCACCATATTTTTGACATTGTTGGTAACCCTTGGCATAATTAATACAATCTTTTAAGCTAAACAGCTAGTAATAACAATGTCATCTACCTTTTATGAACCTGTTTTATAACCTCTAGAGCATTTAAAAAATTTAGACATATGAGAAGTAGGCCATCAAAACCTTTCCTATAAAAATCACTCTGAAAAAGCATATACTATAAAGCAAGAACTCTCACTGCATAAAAAACTCTGATAGAGGGGCAATTTAGGTATTTTTTTTAACTCTTTTCTCTAATCTGTAGATGTTCCAATGTTTGTATTGAATGTCTCCAGCTTAATGGCTCTCTCCATAATGGAAGGTGATTGCTCATTTCCACTATGACGAGGAGATGTGTTAGTTCTTCAGACATCTTCAAACTAGAAGCAATATAGGCCAGTTCATCAGCCTCCCAGTTAGCAGCAGTGAAGTATGGTGCAAGTAATACACTGTTGCACTTATACTCCCTAAACAACTGTCTCAGAATCAATTTGGAATCCCCAATAATGGTAACATTCTTAGCTCCCAAATATTTGAGAATTTTTAATCCGATAACCAATGCCTCATATTCAACCTGATTTTTAGTGCAATCAAAATTCAAATTGAATGATAGAGATGTTTTGTTACCTACAGGAAATGTTATAACTGTTAATGGCTATGCCCTAAGTCAAATATTTAGACCTTTATGTAATGTCATATTTTCATTTATAAAAGAGTTTATCAACATTAATAGATTGTCAGCATGTTAAATTATAGCAATGTTTATGAATAACTATTTAATGTTATTCTAATTATCCCTAGTCATTTATCACTAAAAGGCATAATGATAAATTAAGACTAGTATGGATTTGATTGATCATCATGAGATGATTATATATAGTGATGTAAATCAAATTTATAGGTACTTATTAGAGAACAAGGTACTGGATAGACTCGCCATGAGATCACTACATGGGTTAGTATCTATAGATATCGGGTCCCGAGACAGCCAAGATCAGGGTTACCCAATGATGAAATTAAATGCATGTTCATAGGCAAAAATATGGGAAGTGATGGTTTCCTTGTCAAATTTTCTTTTTAGAAATAAAAAATAAAAATTATAAAAAATAAAAACAATAAAAAAAGAGTTTGAAAATTATAGTGTTCTAGTCAAAATTGCTTTTAAAAATATAAATCAGACATTTTCGGCCGCCAGCATGAGAGGGCATGCGTCCCTCGTGTGCGTCAGCGCGCGGGGTGTGTGAGCTAGCGTTGGGGCGAGTGCCCCGCTTGTACTGTGCACAGCGCATGCGGGAGTCACTCGCCGGCACGAAGGCATCGCTTGCCCGTTGCAGTGCATGCGGGCGTCGCTCACCCATCACAGTGCGCGCGTCGCATACCTGCCACACTCGCCAGCCTGTCGCTCGCCTACGACGGGCGTTGGTCGCCCCCAGGCTGTCGAAAATACGATTTTTCACCCAATTTTCAGAATTTTTGGATAAATTTTATTTTTAATCATTTTTTTCGGGATTTTTAAGGATAAATCCGAATTTTGCACCCAAATAAGGTAGAATTTGATAAAAATAAAATCTCTTTTCCTTAATTAATTAGGTTTTCTCTAAAAATCATATAAATAGAAAAATAAAGAAAGGAAAGGGAAGGTAATTGAAAAAGAAAAATTTTGTTCTTCTTCTTCAATTTATTTTTCCTTCTTTTACTTCAATAAAATTTATTCTAAAGATTTTATATTGAATTTTATTGACGAAAAATTGATTTTGAGAAAAAAAAAAAATTTGGTCTTAAGATTCAATTTTCTCACTTGTTTTTTTTTTTAAGTTTTTTTCTTATTCAATTAAACTTCTTCAAAGATTTTACATTGAAATTTTTTGACGAAAAATTGATTTTGAGACAGAAAATAATTATTTGCTCTTGAAATCCAATTTTTTCATTTGATTTTGAAAAAAAAAATTAGATTTTTACAATTATTTTTCTAAAGAGAAAAGTTTTATATTTTTTTAATTTCTCTAATTTAATTTCTTGCGAATTTAAATGAGAAAATCAATTATCTTCCCTCGTTCTATCAAATCCGAATTCTGAGAGTAAATATTCTAGGCTCGATCTCATATTTTTTTTAATTTATTTTTTATTGTATTATTTTTATTTCTTGTTTACAATCAATTAATTACCATGTAGATTTTTAGATTTATTTATTTATTTGTTTATATAATGTGAGTTTTTTTTATTTTGTTTTCCCTTGTACTTTACTTTCTTTATTATTTTATTTATTTATTTATCCAATTATTTATATATTTGTTTTATTTAATTTGATTTATTATTATTATTATTATTATTATTATTATTATTATTATTGTTGTTGTTGTTGTTGTTGTTGTTACTTATGTTCTTATGTGCATTAATCTATTAATTTATTTGTTTCATTATGTCATTTAATTTATTTGTCATTCATAACGCACTTTATTTTACTTTATTTTTTTTTAATTCATTTTTTATTACTTTATGTGTTTTAATTACTAACATTAATTGTGTTTTTAGTTTCAAATCTTTGTTTTTTCTTATTTGAGCACCCATGCGAACAAATGAGGAGATCAATGAGATTGGTTTTGGTTGATTTATCATTTTTGTTATTTGTACTATTATTCATTATTTTGCTTTTTATTTATTTTTTCATGTAATTGATAATAAAATTATTTATTTTATGCACTTTTAATTAAAAATCACAAAAATATTTTTATTAATAAATTGGTATTTTATAATAAAATGGGACCAATGTCCCAATTTTAGCCAATAAAATTTCACTTCAAAAGGAGAGTTAGTTTTCACAAAATGGAATCAATCATCTATATATAACATCCCAAAATGGACCCTAGTAGAATTTACAGTGTATATTGGATTAATAAGGCCATAAGTGTAATTGTATAAGTGAGATTTGGAATAATTAAAGACTAAATTGATAGAGGAATTAAAGAATTAAGTGAAAGATTTTATTTAAATGAGTGTATTGCAATTGAGCAAGGACTAAAAGAGATACAAGACAAGGATCCTATAGGTTTAGCCAATAGGAGAGTGACACCTAGCTTGGTGGTTGGGAGCAATTAATGTTAGGAAAGGAAGAAAGGAAGAGAGAGAAGAGGCAAAAGTCTGATTTTTGCTTGGGTTTCCCCTCTTTCTGCGTGAGTTTTCCCATTCCTCCTTCTTCTTCTTCTCCCATTTCTTGCTCCTTACTTCTCCTTCTTGGCTGGATCTTTAAGGTTTTGAGTTTGATTTTTATAAGATTAAAGGATTGAGTTGAAGAGATAAGTTGGTTGAGTTTGTTTCTCTCCTTCTCCTTTTAAGTTTGTGGTTAAGTGGGGTTTTTGATTCAAGTGTTTTGTTGACTTGATTGTGTAAGAATCTGGTGATAAGAGGAAGAGCAAGGGAAAAGAGAAGGTTGGGTCTTGAAGAGAATTGATTTAGTGCTGCAATTTTGGAGGTTTGGGAGTTTCTATGATTTTGATTGTGTTTTGTCAATTATTGAAATTCTGGAAATTTAAGTTGTTAAATGTGTTTTATTTGCATGTTTTAAATTGAGATTGGATATATGTATAATATGTTAGATGTAATCTTGGTATAAGAAGAATGAAAAGTGGATTGGCATGAGTTTAGAGTAAAATTTTGGGTTGTTTTTATTAAGAATTTTGCCTATGAAATTGTGTTTTATAATTATATATGTTAGAGATATGATTATTAACATGTTTAGAATGTATTTGATCAGTGGATTGAATTTACATGCATGATGGTTTGAGGTTGTGTTGAAGTGGGGGTAAAGATTGGTATGCAAGTAAGTAAGATTTCTGCATAAATCTGGGTTTTATTCAATTTACATGACGGTAAGGAATTTCATACCGCTGTGTGATCGCATTCTGAGTTTGTGTTTTTGCTTGTCCGTCGGGTCCCACAACGGCCAGAAGGATCTTAACCACCATATAACTCTCGACACGGCAGTTAAGGGATTCCATACTGCCATGTAAATGCTCTCTGTTTTTTCAAATTGTTGGCTCGACATGTTACACGACAGTTAGGTTTTCTTGACCACCATGTGAGATGATTTACACGGCGGTCAGGATTTCCATACCGCCGTGTAAGTCCTTTCTGTTTTAAGAGATTTAGCTTTCGAATTGTTACACTGCGGGCAGGACTTTTGTGACCGCCGTGTAAACTGTGTGAGATGTCTTACACGGCGGTCAGGATTTCCATACCGCTGTGTAAGTCCTTTCTATTTTAAGAGATTCAATTTTTGAATTGTTACATGGCGGGCAGGACTTTTGTAATGCACGATCGTGCTATGCAGATGGTCCTCGATCAGTGAAAGATCAATAAATTACAATGATACGATGCAATGCATGGAAAAAATTATACGCAGGATGGTATGTAAATGTGAAAAATAATATGCAGGCAAAAGGATATACACACACAAAATGAAATGCATATGTTTTTTTTTTTATTTTTTATTAACATGCACATGACATGCGATGCACGAGCATGTTGTGCAGCATCCACAACCACATGCAAGCAGATAGATCCCTTTGACCTTATCACTCCCACACACGAGTTTGTGTGGTCTCTTTCATAGGTGGGCTTGATCCATGGGTCAACAGGGGACCCGATGAACGCGCATAGTGCACGGTGGAAAACTGGCAGCATAACAACTCTTGCTTAATGTTCATCCATATGGGTTTTTGACCATTATATATTTAAACAATCAATAAATCAAGATGGGCTCACCGGGGCATGGAAGCCTTTGATGAAAGACCATTTAATTTAACTGATTTTGTCCAATATATGACGGCCCACATAGCAAGCACGATATTATTATACATTTCACTTGGTGGAAGTATCTATTGCCATTGCATGAGCTTCAGTCAAAGGTAGTGATACTTTAGGGCTACCCAAGCATGGTCCCTGCCAATAGGTCTAACTCATCACGAGCATAACGACCGATTGGGTTTCCATTTGATATACCATAAGGTACGAGGTTTGGGCTGGTGATTATCCCTAACACTTTCCTACATTGAGTGAAGGCAGGGTCGTGCTTCGAGAACGCACCGAGGTTAAGAAAGGGTGCAAACTAGCATAATTCTAAGGGTCTAGCATGGATGCAATGCAATTTTTTGAAAAGAGATAGAATTTTAATTGATAAAAACCTAATTATATTATTTAACCAAGACAGTTTCGGAGTCAAGTTTTAAAGCTCCCCAGTAGAGTCGCCACTGTGACGCGCGTCGGACCCGACTAGTTCCCGGAAACCCGCCTTTAGGGCCCGAGAAGGTTTGCATCTTTTGATCTTGGGCAATCATGAGATATTTTGGACACCTCCTTCCAATAGAACAATGGAAAGATCATCTAATCTCATGAAATCTTTACGCATCATTGAGATATTTTAGAGTCGCCACCCAATTTACAAGAAATTTGAAAAGTTCGTCTAACCTCGGGGGCCTAAACTAGAGAAAAATTCAGAATTTTACTCTTATTAATGCCTTGGTTAATTATAACTGGATTTTTAATTTTAAATTTCTATCTTTCTTCTCACACGGTCATGCATTAAAAAATAAAGCGCAAATCAAGCACGAAAGAAAGCGGTAAAATAAAGCGGTAAAATAAAGCGGTAAAATAAAGCAAGCCACAAAAAATAAAAGAAAGATAAAATTGGGACAAAATACAATCACCCAAATAAAAAGGTATTAAAATTTGGGACAAAAAATACAATCTCCCAAATAAAATAAAACATAAATAAATAAATCAAATGAATAAACATTAATAAATCGGGACATTATTTAGGATAGGAATATTGGTTCCTTCATTTTCACTTAGAAAGTCGAAGAGTTATTTTTATGCATTTTTAGGAAAATCGGGATGAGTGATTTCATTTTGAAAAAGTTAACTCTTCTTTTTAAAAGTGAGTTTTTATGGGTTAAAATTAGGATATTGGTCCCATTTTATTAGAAAAAGATTCCAATTTATTAATGTAAAACTTTTTTGTGACTTTTAATTAACGTGCATAAGAATAAATAAATTTATTACAAATTATATAATAAAAACAAATAAAATCAAAATAATGAAAAATACTAAAGTATTACAAATCCCACCAAAATGGTATCTTCAAGTCTCCATGGGCTCCCATTTGCCATTGAAAAAACTCACACATAAAAATAAGTATTGAAATAAAAAAACACAAATAAAATTGATGTTAGTAATAAAAATGAATTTAAACATATAACATATGATAATGAATTAAAAAATAAAAAAGCATTATGAGTGACAAACTAATTAAATTACATAATAAAATAACTTAACATATTAACATACATAAAAGCATACATAATAATAATAATAATAATAATAATAATAATAATAATAATAATAATAATAATAATAATAATAATAATAATAATAATAATAATAATAATAATAAGAAAAATAGTAAACAAGAATAATAATAATAATAATAATAATAATAATAATAATAATAATAATAATAATAATAATAATAATAATAATAAAGAAGAAGATGAACAATCAAGTAAGCAAAAAAAAAAAATAAATAAAACATATCAAAATATATTAAATCTATGAACAAAATCACACCAAAAGTAAAAACAATAATAGATCTAAAAATTTACATGGTTGCTAATTAATCATAAACAAATAAAATAATAATAAAAAAATGAAATCAAGCCCATAATATTTACCCTCAGATTTTGATTTGATGAGTGAAGATAGATGATCAATTTCCTTGTCTTGATTTTGCAAAAAATAAGATTAGAAAAATAAAATATAGAAGAAAATTTTTATACCAAGAACAAATAATTAATTTCTTTGTCTCAAGCAAAAATTGTTTAAAAAAAAAAGAAGAAAATTCCCAAGAAAAAAGAATTGTACTCTTTGTTTCAAGAATTAACTTAGAAAATCAAATTAGAATATTGGGAGAATTTGTTCTTGAAGAAAAATAAGAAGAAGAAAATTTACCCCCCCCCCCCCCCCCCCCCCCCCCCCCCCCTTTTTTCCCCTCAAAAAACCCATTTTATACCCAAAAAAAGAAAATTTAATGAAAAATTTAAAACAATTTAATTCCCATTAGCACAAAAAAACTGAATAATTTGAAAGGTTAGAAGACAGAAGGTTTTAAAAATTAAATTCTACAAAAAAATGGAAGAAAAACATAAATTTGTGTTAAAAAATGTATGTGGGGGCTGCTGGGGGCGTCGGGCGCACAACAGCGGTGAGCGATGCCTTTCAGCACCCGCGGGCGATGCCTTGCGTGTCGCCCAGCGCTCTGTATACAGGCAAGCGGCCCCGCGCCCTGACGGCCGATTTTTTTTTCAAAAGTTTTAAAATTACAAATTTGGCTAAAAAACTATAAATTTCAAATTCATTTTATTTAATTTTTTTTATTTTTCTATATTTTCTGAAAAATGAAAATTTTGACAAGAAAACCATTACTTCCAACATTTTTGCCTGTGAATAGGCATCAAATTTCATCATCGGGTAACCTTGATCAGGGTTGCTTCGGGACCCGGTGTCTACAGTTGCCCTCAATTTTGGAGAGATTAGTGCACGAGTGCCTAGGTGAGCCAAAATTCAGAGAAAGGAAAGAGATGCGTACCTGAGGCTGCCTCTTTCCAGCTGCTCCATGGAGAACAATGTTGTGATTTGAACTGTGAATATTATCCTTCTGGATCGCACCGAGTCACTGACAAGACTACGAAGTGCGGTTATTCCAGAATATCACCGAGCCGTTAAATAGACTACAAAGTAATTGCACCGAGTCGCTGACAAGACTATAAAGTGCGGGTATTGAATATCACCGAGCCGTTAAATAGACTGTAAAGTGATTGCACTGAGTCGCAAACAAGACTATAAAGTGCAGGTGTTGAATATCACCGAGCCATTAAATAGACTACAAAGTGATTGCACCGAGTCGCTGACAAGACTACAAAGTGCAAGAAATGAATATCACCGAGCCATTAAATAGACTACAAAGTGATTGCACCGAGTCACTGACAAGACTACAAAATGCAGGTGTTCTCTTAGATTGAAAGGATTTGAAATATTTGGAAAAACTTAATGCTCCGAAGAGACTGGGAATGCCTTGGAAGAATGACTTAAAGATAATGCTTCGAAGAGGCTGAGAATGCCTTAGAAAAAGGACTTGAAGATAATGCTCCGAAAAGGCTGAGAATGCCTTAGAAAAAGGACTTGAAAATAATGCTCCGAAGAGGCCGAGACTGCCTTAGAAAAAGGACTTAAAGATAATGCTCCGAAGAGGTTGAGAATGTCTTAGAAAAAGGACTTAAAGATAATGCTCCGAAGAGGCTGAGAATGCCTTAGAAAAAGGACTTAAAGATAATCCTCCGAAGACACTGAGAATGCCTTAGAAAAATGACTTAAAGATAATGCTCCGAAGAAGCTGAGAATGCCTTAGAAAAAGGACTTAAAGATAATTCTCCGAAGAGGTTGAGAATGCCTTAGAAAAAGACTTAAAGAGAATGCTCCGAAGAGGCTGAGAATGCCTTAGAAAAAGACTTAAAGATAATGCTCCGAAGAGGCTGAGAATGCTCCGAAGAGACTGAACTGCCTTGAGAAAAGGACTTAAAGCTTTGAAAATACTGAGAATGGTCGAAAGAGACTTGAAATGCCTTGAGAAAAGGACTTAAAGAGTTACCTCTTTATGGGCTCACATGATTTCAACTTGTGTGGGCTTTATCTTGACTTCATCTTGCCGAAGCTGTCCCTTGGTTCGGCCTTTTCCTGTAAAGTTATTGGCGTGAGAGCATGTACAAAAGATTGTGTGTGCATATGGAATTCTATGTGTGAAATGTATATACAAGGCTATACACACGAAATATGCACAAAGGATTATGTACAAAAATTATGTGAACACAACTATATGTGTAAAGGATTAAATGCATACGATATGCGCTCATGATATGCATGCTCAACATGTGCACAGAATTATGCGTTACATGTATAAAAACATTATGTACATGGGATGTGTGTGAAGAATTACATATGCAAGATATATACAAAGTTCATGTATGTGTGAATGGATGTTGGGCATCGTGAAAGGCTATGAATGTGTAAAGTTATGCAAAATAGTGTACACGCGGGATGCACATAATATTCAAAAATGGATAGACCACATCCTAGGTGGTTAAGGGACTCGTTGAGGGTATTACTCATACTGTCTAATGGTCCTAGTGATCTAGAAAGTTGTCATCTTAGCTTAGGAATTCTGACCCATAAACTCTACAGAGAGAACCTTCAGGTGTGCATCTTTGCCCACTAGTCGCTGAGCATACATCTTTTACTATGCACTGTACAACATCTTGCCCCCAAGATTTCGACTCATCTCCTGAATTATGCATTATCCACCTGAAGGGAGATTGTCTGAACTAATGCCGTCTTATCGCTCCAGGCATCGAAAGTCATTATTAAAGGTAGTGCATCCCTTGTGAATTTTTACACTAGCTTTTCTTTATGGGAAATGCGTCCCTTTAGGGATTTTCACATAACCTTTTGCCTAATTTTTGCCTGGAATGGACCCAACCCAATCTAGCTTCTCTTATTCATTTTATTTTTTGTAGGGTAGACTGCCTGTTTCTAGGTTTTCACCCTGCCCTTCAGCCTAATTTTTGCTTAGAGAGCCAGTCACGGTTTTCATCTCTAACGGCCTTTTTTTTTGGGATGTGGCTACAAGATTAATGAAGGCTGTTATCAAAACCTCCCTTAAAGGTGATCAATATTTATCCATTAAGGCATTTCCTTCCTGAGGTAGCGGCTGTATTCGTTTGTATCTCTTGACAAAGGTGCTGCTAAATTGAGCGAGCCAACAAATGAGGATATCAACTTCATGCGCCCCTAGTTCCTCCCTTGTGCTAGGACTCGTGAGGCTATCTTCTACATTACCACCCAATGTGCTCGACAGTTCGGAGGGATTCAAAATGTTGTGAGATGTCCTTTATCCTTCAACTTTGACTTTTACCTCCAGGTACAATATCATTCAGACATAGCCGCTTGTAAAGACTGTTACACCACTGATCGAAGATTACCCTTTGCTTCTACAAGTACATACAAGATGTGGGGGCCCAGCCCAACGGTTGATAATAAGGCCCATTGACTTAGGCATCTGGCCAGCGAAAGCAGCAGCAGAGCATAGCTATTTAGATTAGGTGCATTCAATAATGAACGATGTTTCTCTTTTTATAAAAGAACTAGAAAATAATGAACACATGAGTTAAATTGCCTTTGTTTTCTATCAAAATTGTGTACATTTCAGTATGATTTCTCCATGCATGATCACTATTCAACATAGGTTCAAAATGCAAAATTATAGTTAATCTCAGAGTAGATCTTGAAAGCATCAAAACTCCTATTTTTAATCAGCATTCTCGAGTTTTCTTGATTGGACATTTTCTCTCTAGCCCCTAATTTTTGCCCAAGGCACCTTTTTTCCGTTTTCACCCTGATGAGGCACCCATTTTTAGCAAGGCCGCCTTTTTTCGGTTTTCAACCCGTGGAGCATTTATTCTCTTCTATTGATATTTAGTCTTTAGCCATGGATCTTCTTGCGTCCGTCGATGCTGATTGGTTCTTTGAACTTGTTTCCATCACTGTCTGCCAAAAACGCTACTCCCTTGGACAACAACTTTTTCAGAACAAATGGGCTTCCCCATGTTAGCCTGAATTTACCTCGTATGCTTGGAACATCTGGTCTCATTTTTCTGGAGACTAAATCTCTCTCTTTCAGCTAGTTCTTTCTAACCTTCTTTCTAAATGATCAAGCAAGTCTTTTATGATAGATCCGGTGGTGATAATAAGACCGTGACCTGTTCTTGTCTAACATGTTTGACTGCAGTAATCGCTGTTGCATCCAATTAGTTTATAAAATTCGGGCTTCCATGACTACCCCTAATGGCTTGAGATCCACTTCAATAGGCAACACTATTCCCATCCTGTACACCAAGGAATAAGGCGTTGGCTCTCGTAGAGGTTCTGATGGTGGCTTTATAGCCCCAAAGTGCCAAAGGTAATTTCTCTGCCCAACCCTTATAGTTCTGAACCATTTTGGCCAAAATCTTTTTAACGTTCTTGTTGGCCGCCTCAACTGCCCATTGGCTTGAGGGCGATATGGAGAGGATCTATGATACTTAGTGCCATACTTCTGGAGCACCTTCTTAGCTTTAGCCATAAACTGCCCCCAGTCCTTGGACACAACGTGGTGCGGAAGACCACATCGACATATCAGATTCCTCTCGATGAACTTGTCCATATCCTGAGCATCGACTTTCTTGAAGGACTTGGCTTCTACCCACTTGGTGAAGTAGGCAATAGCAACTATGATAAACCTATGTCCACTAGAGGCCGTAGGGCGCACTTCCCCTATGATGTCTATTCCCTAAGCTCGAGCAATCCGTATCCATTGTAAGTCCATAGAGTCCTTGTCTTATGATCCTTTTCGCCAACATTTCATCTTCCATATGGGCTCTACAGATTTTGGCATGAACTTCTTAGCTTCTTTCTCGTCCACACATCTTAACTTTGCGGATTAATCTTTTGGTCCTTTAAGGTAGCCAAGAAGAAGGGCAAAGTACGGGTATGTATAGATCAACAAGATTTGAATAAAGCTTGCCCTAAAGATGACTCTCCTTTGCCCCATGTCAACAGTTTTCGGCCATATCTACACATCAAATCTTTTCTTTTGTATACATTTTTTTTTGTTTTTGTTTTTTTTTTTGGATAAACTTTGTTCAAATCCTGGTAGTTCACACATACACGCACTTCTCTTATTAACTATTGGGGACAATGCTGACCAACGCAGTCGGGCGTTGCACTTTGATAAGAAATTTGGCCCTATTTCTGCTTGTAGATCTCTCCTTTAACCTTTTCTGCCCCTTTTGGTTTTAGTCTTCTAAATCTCTACTTGATTGGTCCATGATCGTTATATGCCACCATAGTGTGTTCGGCGACTCCAGATCATCTCTTGGCATGTCTTCATAGGTCCAGGCAAAGACTTTTTCACACTTTTTTTTATTCTCTCAAATTTTAATCTCTCCTCAGGAGTTATATCAGATGCTATCAAGATTTTCTTTGGGTTTTCCAAAGTTCTGAGATTATATGAAATGGCATCAATTGAATCAGTATTAAATATGAATGTGTCATGATTATGCATAGTGAAATCACGAGAAATATCACACAAATAAGCAAAACCATTCATTTCATTTAAAAATTAGGATTGAAAATGTCATTATCAAATAGTTCTAGAATAAAAAGAACATCTAAATAGCTATCTTTTTCCTGCTTTCACTAGCATAGATGTTGTGGCCGATGGTTCATTATCATCCTTAGGGGCCATCTTCCCCACCCCTCAGCTCCTCATCAATGAGGTCTTGAACTTGTCTCCTTAGAGTCTGACATTCATCAGTCTCATGCCCAGTGTGCTGATGGTATCGCAGTATTGATCTGCCTGGTGATCGGGTCGTCCTTGGCTATATTTTCCCCTTGTTAACAAAATGAACGAGGTGCTTAGACAAAGGCCTTTCTAGTATGGCATAGCAGTTTTGAGCCATTCTGAAGGTTGAAACCCTTGTGGCCCCAAAATTTTTTCCACTGCTACCCACTTGACTTGAGCTCCCATGATTACCCCTTCGGTATTCAGGATCTGTGATCAGCTTATTATCGATCAGATCCTTAATCTCATGCCTTAGCCTCGTACAATTATCCGTCACATTCTCAGTGTGCTGGTGGTATGCTCAGTACTCATTCTCCTTATGCCCATGCTGCCCCTGGGTTTTAGCCGGCCTGGGTGGCAAGGGTTTTAACTCTTCCTCTTTCTCAAGCATCTTCAAAAACCATTACAAGGGTCGACCTAGGTTTGAAAAGTACATTTGGCTTGCCCCCTGATCTTTAGCTGGCCTGGCCGATCCTAGTCACAAGTTCCTGTCCAATGTTTGAGGCAAAGATCTATCTAAGCCAAAAAAAATTTTTTATGCTATTCTGGTTACTGATACTCCTTCCCTCCCCTAAGTGCCGACACATCCATCACACCTATACAGTTGACTTCTCATTTTTAAGTTCATAGCGACTTTCTTGCGAGCAGCCATGGTAGTTGCAAGCTTGGACTTTAAAATTTCTTCTTTGAAAACGTCCACCCTTCCTTTCAGGCTTCGTGTCATTGCCAGAAATTCATCCTCCGGAACCTGCCTCTTACATTTTCATTTAGATGACAGAGTGAAAGGCGGCTCTCCTTTAGACTCAATTAGTGGTAGGTGTATTTTCTTAGTTGGATCATGCTCTTTTTACAACATGGTAGGAGCAGTAGGCTGTTGCCCGGCGGGTAGCATCCCAGCGACAGCTAAATTGTCTATAATAGTAGTCATCTGGGCTTCATTTCTCACAGCTTGAGGAATTACTAGCTCATCCTCTCCCATCTTCCTCACTACATCATCCTCTACTTTGGGAACTCCATTTCTCACAGCCTGAGGAATTACTAGCTCATCCTCTTCCTCCACCATAAAATCATCTTTCGAGTCAGGAATTCTTCTCTGCTCAGCAGGTGCCGCTGTTCTATGCTCAACAATTGGTTGTCGTACGGTAGCGGCTGCTATAGGAGCCTCTTCTATAATAGGCAGTTCAACTTGCTCCACAGTAGGGGCTACAGGCAGTTGCCCGGCACTGGGTGCCTTTTGAGCAACAATGTTCCCCATCATGGCTAACATCCTCCTCTCAAAATCCTCAAACCTCCTGTTTAGGTCCTGTACTATCAAAGCACCAGTTTCCTGTGGTAAATTTGCCATCACGGACCTTGAAATCCCTGCCAACCAATTCAAACTCTGACTTGCTTTTTAGGAAATTATCGGGATCCCTAAACCACCTAAGCAAATGGTCCTTAGTGGCTGAAAAATGAGGAGTTAGAATGAAGCATGGATGACATGTAATGCACGATCGTGCTATGCGGATGGTCTTTGATGAGTGAAAGATCAATAAATTACAATGATACGATGCGATGCATGGAAAAAATTATACGCAGGATGGTATGTACATGTAAAAAATAATATGTAGGTAAAAGGATATACAAGCACAAAATGAAATGCATATATTTTTTTTTAGTATTTTTTATTAACATGCACGAATGACAGGCGATGCACGAGCATGTTGTGCAGCATCCACAACCACATTCAAGCAGATAGATCCCTTCGGCCTTATCACTCCCACACATGAGCTCGTGTGGTCTCTTTCCTAAGTGGGCTTGATCCATGGGTCAACAGGGCACCCGATGAACGCGCATGGTGCACGGTGGAAAATCGGCAGCATAACATCTCTTGCCTAATGTTCACACGTATGGGTTTTTAACCATTATGTATTTACACACCTCAATTAAATCAAGATGGGCTCACCAGGGCATGGAAGCTTTTGATGAAAGACCATTTAATTTAACTGATTTTGTTCAATATATGATGGCCCACATAACAAGCATGATATTATGGTACATTTCACCTAGTGGAAGTATCTATTGCCATTGTATGAGCTTTAGTCAAAGGTAGTGATACTCTAGGGCTACCCAAGCATGGTCCCTGCCAATTGGTCTAGCTCATTATGAGCATAATGACCGATTGGTTCTCCATTTGATATACCATAAGGTATGAGGCTTGGGTTGGTGATTAACCCTAACACTTTCCTACATTGAGTGAACGTAGGGTCGTGCTTTTGGAATGCACCGGGGTTAAGAAAGGGTGCAAACTAGCATAATTCTAAGGCTCTGGCATGGATGCAATGCAATTTTTTGAAAAGAGTTAGAATTTTAATTTATAAAAACCCAATTATATTATTTAACCAAGACAGTTTCGGAGCCAAGTTTTAAAGTTCCCCAGTGGAGTCGCCACTGTGACGCGCGCTGGATCCAACTGTCTTTTGATCTTGGGCAATCATGAGATAATTTGGAGACCTCCTTCCAATAGAACACTGGAAAGATCATCTAATCCCATGAAACCTTTAGGCACCTTTGAGGTATTTTGGAGTCGCCACCCAATTTACAAGAAATTAGGAAAGTTTGTCTAACCTCGGGGATCTAAACCAGAGAAAGATTCAGAACTTTACTCTTATTAATGCCTTGGTTAATTATAACTGGATTTTTAATTTTAAATTTCTATCTCTCTTCTCACATTTTCATGCATTAAAAAATAAAGCGCAAATCAAGCACGAAAGAAAGCGGTAAAATAAAGCAAGCCACAAAAAATAAAAGAAAGATAAAATTGGGACAAAATACAATCGCCCAAATAAAAAGGTATTAAAATTTGGGACAAAAAATAAAATCTCCCAAATAAAATCAAACATAACATAAATAAATAAATAAATAAATCAAATGAATAAATAAACATTCATAAATCGGGGACATTATTTAGGATAGGAATATTGGTTCCTTCATTTTCACTTAGAAAGTCGAAGAGTTGTTTTTATGCATTATTAGGAAAATTAGGATGAGTGATCTCATTTTATGAAAGTTAACTCTTCTTTTTAAAAGTGAGTTTTTATGAGTTAAAATTAGGACATTGGTTCCATTTTATTAGAAAAAGATTCCAATTTATTAATGTAAAATTTTTTTGTGACTTTTAATTAACGCGCATAAGAATAAATAAATTTATTACAAATTACATAATAAAAACAAAAAAATCAAAATAATGAAAAATACTAAAAATACTAAAGTATGACAAATCCCACCAAAATGGTGTCTTTAAGTCTCCATGGGCTCCCATTTGCCATTAAAAAAGCTCACACATAAAAATAACTATTGAAATAAAAAAAAACACAAACAAAATTGATGTTAGTAATAAAAATGAATTTAAACATATAATATATGACAAACTAATTAAATTACATAATAAAATAACTTAACATATTAACATACATAAAAGCATACATGATAAGAATAATAATAATAACAACTAATAATAAGAATAATAGTAAACAAGAATAACAACAACAGCAACAACAACAACAACAACAATAATAATAATAATAATAATAATAATAATAATAAAGATGAACAATCAAGTAAGCAAAAAGAAATAAAATAAATAAAACATATCAAAATATATTAAATCTATGAACAAAATCACACCAAAAATAAAAAACAATAATGGATTTAAAAATCTACGAGGTTGCTAATTAATCATAAATAAATAAAATAATAATAAAAAAATAAAATCAAACCCAGAATATTTACCCTCAGATTTTGATTTGATGAGTGAAGATAGATAATCAATTTTCTTATCTTGATTTTGCAAAAAAAAGTTTAGAAAAATAAAATATAGAAGAAAATTTTTATCCCAAGAACAAAGAATTAATTTTTTTTTGTCTCAAGCAAAAATTGTTAAAAAAAAAAGAAGAAAATTCCCAAGAACAAATAATTGTTCTCTTTGTCTCAAGAATTAACTTAGAAAATCAAATTAAAATATTGGGAGAATTTGTTCTTGAAGAAGAAGAAGAAGAAAAACTTCCTTAAGAAAAATCCCCCCCTTTTTTCCTCTAAAAAAACCGATGGACTCGGTTAACCGAAAAAAAAAAATCCGAAACCGAACCGATGGACTCGTTAAACGATTGTAATGGACTGATTAATGGTTAGTATTTTGAAAAAATCGATATTAATGGACTGGTTAATGGTTTTTGACTCATGTGACCGGTTAACAGAATCGAAACCGAATTTTTAGTTAATTTATTAATTATTTAATATGTCCATATTTATTATTTTTTATTATTTCTTGATTTATCAAATTTTCAATAATGAAAATCAGAATATATTCAAAAAGTTATATAACAATTTATCCTAATTAAAGGTGATCATGTACTTTTTTTTTTCATTATTCTAATTATTTTTAAGTTTTTCTAATTGGCTATTAGCAAGTATAACAGTTTATCTAGTTAAAAGTGATTATGGACCGGTTAATTTATTTACTTATTAAATGTTAATTTTTAAAACAAATTTGCTTATATCCACCAAATATTTTTATTTTAACAATAATAATGTTATATTATAGTGAAAAAAATTTAATTTTTAAGTATGTTAAACATTTTAATTTTATTTATAAATATATTTAATAATTATAGTGGTTAACCGAAAAATATTGGGTAATCGGTCAAAAAATTCGAAACCGATGGACTGGTTAACCAATAATAACGGACTGGTTAATTTTTAGTATTTTGAAAAAATCGATATTAATGGACTGATTTTTTTTTGGCTCATGAACCGGTTAACCGGTTCATGCTCACCCCTAGCTGCTGGGGGTGTCAGGTGCGCAACAGGGACGAGCGCGATGCCCTGCGCATCGCCTAGCGTGCGCTCTGCGCGCGGGCGAGTGGCCCCATGCGCTTTCGACGCGGCCGGCGGCCGATTTTTTTTTTCAAAACTTTTAAAATTACAAATTTGGCTAAAAGACTATAATTTTCAAATTCATTTTATTCTATTTTTTGTTTTTCTATATTTTTTGAAAAATGCAAATTTTGACAAGAAAACCATTACTTCTAACATTTTTGCCTGTGAATAGGCATCTAATTTCATCATCGGGTAACCCTGATCTGGGCTGCCTTGGGACCCAGCATCTACAGTGTCCTATCAGTATCATTAGTACCTGTATCCGCTATTTATTGTGAACTCAGGCTATTATATGTTTTTAATGATATGAAAATGAGTATATGCTACATGTTTATGTAATTGAGAAATGACATGATGTAATGTATTGATGTTTAGTTGCTATATACTCGTAGTATGTGTAAGATGAATATGTAAAGTTATATTTATTTGTGCATGCAGATGTTATGATGTATAATTATATTGTTGCATGATTGTGCTCTTAAGTATATACCATTAATGTTGATGCACGTGGTTATTTTTTTGTTTATATGGTTATATATGTATATATATATATATGCTTTGTTTGTGTGCTCCTCCCCACTAAGCATTATCTTTTGGCACGAGTGTTTTCCCGTGTAGGTGGCAGGTTTAGTTTCGGTGTTGGGCATCTACACGTCGGCCACTAGGAGTTCTAGTTATAGATTCTTTTGTCTTGTGCTGCAATATTTTGTATACCTATGTAAATGTATATGTAAACGATTGGTATATGTATTATATACTTTGAATATGTATATAGTATATTTCAGTAATTGTTTAAGTATTGGTTTAAAGGATTACTTTTGTTATTTGTGAACATTTTTATTATAAGATTAATTTGATTCCTTAGTTTGGTTTTATGCTTCCGTTTAAGTTATATGTAAGTATTGTATGTTGTTTTGTGCGTAGAGCTCCGATATCCTCCCAAGGGGTATTGGAGTGTTACAATCCATGTTTTCTCAATAATGCCCAAAATAACTCTTTAATTTTTCCAAGTGTGCATAAAGGAACCAATATTCCTATCTAAAATAAATGTCCCAATTTATGTATGTTATTTATTTAATTGATTTTGTTTGTTTAAATTTTTATTTTGGGTGATTATATTTTTGTCCCAGTTTTCATCATGTAATTTATTTTTATTTTGTTTATTTATTGCTTTCTTCGATGCTTGACGTGCACTTTAATTTTAATTGCATTATCGTGTGAGATGAGAGATGAAATTTTAATTATTAAAAGTTCATTTATAACATTAACCTAGGTATGAATAAGAGTAAAGTCCTGAACTCTCTCTGGTCTTAGGCTTCATGAGGTTAGATGAACCTTCCTAATATTTTGTTGGGATGGGAATTCAAAAAAATCTCTTGTTGCCTAAAATAGACTTATACGCATTGTGTTAGACTCAATGAGGCTAGATGAACTTTCCCAATGTTCTATTGGGCGGCGACTCCAAAACATCTCTTGTTACCCAAAATAGATGCCCTCATAATATTTATAGGTCTTATGAATCTCTCTTGATCCCTAAAAGCGGTTACTCGAGGCCTCCGAGGTTCGGCGCGCGTCATAGTGGTGACTCCACTGGGAACTTTGAGACTTTGCTTCGAAAGTGTCTTAGTTAATAAATATAAGTGAGCTTTTAAAATTAAAATTCTATCTCTTTTTAAAAAACTTACATTGCATCCATGCTAGAGTCTTACAACTAAGCTAGATGGTTTCTTATTTACCCTGGTGCATTTCCGAAGTATGACCTTACGTTCACTCAATGTAGGGAAGTGTTAAGGATAATCACCAGCCCAAGCCTTATACCATCATGGTATCTTAAATGGAGATCCAATTGGTTGTTATGCTCGTGATGAACTAGACCTATTGGCAGGGACCATGCTTGGGTAGCCCCAAAGTATCATCACCTTTGACTAAAGTTTATGTAATAGCAATAGATACTTGCCTTAGGTGAAATGTACCGTAATAATGTGTTTGCTATATGGGCCACTATATATTGAATAAAATCAACTTAATTAAATAGACATTTATCAAAGGCTTCCATGCCCTGGCCAGCTTATCTTAATTTGATTGAGGTGCTCAAATACATAATGGCCAAAAACTCATACGTATGTGCTTTAAATTAAAAGATGTTACGTTGTCGGTTTTCCACCGTGTACTATACGCGTCCATTGAGTTCCCCGTTAACCCATGGATCGAGCCCACCTAAGAAATAGACCACACGACCTGCTGTGTGGGAGATAAGGTTGGAATGATCTACTTGCTTGCATGTGGTTGTGAATATTGCACAGCATGCTCATGCATTACTTGTCATTCATGTGCAAAAAAAAGATATACATTTCATTTCGTGTGTGTACATTCTATTCTGTGCATATAATTTTCACATGTATATGTCATCTTGTGCATAAGTTTATTCCATGCATCACATGCATCATTCTAACACCTCAACTTTTTAGCCATCGTAGACCATTTACCTGGGAGGTTTTGGGATCGCAATAGTTGCCTAAAGAGCAATCTGAGTTTAGGTTGGTTGACAAAGATTTGGCATCCTTATTAGAACATTTGCAGGCATTAGAAATGGCTAACCCTTTGCAATAGATGGAAGAGACTCATGCCTTAATTGCCCAAGAGATGGACAGAAGGTTCGAAGAAGTTGAAAAAGGTTGTTGGCTATGATTAAGGAAATAATGGATGCCATGGCGCTCATTCTTCAAGCCCAACTTATGGCAACTGCTCTTAACCAAGTTGAACCGACCACGGTTAGAAAGACTCATATAGCAATGGCCTCAGTACTTCCATTTACTTTCGAGCCCAGAGACAAGGTGAAACTGGATTCACTAGTGAAGAAAAGAGGAAATAGGAGCCTACTCTAGAATATAACATTGTGCCTGAAGAAGGTGGAGATCCAGCGATGATGCATACTCTGTAAAATGGAAGCTCAGGTAGCCACCACAATAGTAATGGCAATATTAGGGCTGCGAAAGTCCCAGCATAAGAACAACTCAGCGTCACCCTACCATCTTAGGTAAAATGTTGTCTTAGCACTTCACCCATCTTATCAAGGAAGGGAAGTTACAACCATTGCCAGTCAGGCCTGCTCCAAGCGAAACACAGCTTAGACATATAACAGATTGGTATTGTGCATATCACCAGCATACAGGGCATAAATAGACCACTATCATCCCCTAAGAGACCATATTTAAGAATTGATATCGGACCTAGAAAAAGAAAAGAAAGCAGAAGTGCCAACCACAAAAGTGAATCAAAGGCACTATTCTAATTTAGGCAGATCCTTGTCTTAGGCCCTTGAGAGGTTGATGAAGGAGAGGGTGTTACTGCCATTATCGGCTAGGCCTGCCAGAAACTAGGGGCAGTCCAATCATAAGGCAGATCAATATTGTGCTTTCCACCAGCACACCGGGTATTTGACAGATCATTGTCGGACTTTGAGGGATCAAGTTCAAGATCTTTTTGACGGTAAACAGATCTCTGACCCAAAAAAGTGAAAGAGAAAGAGTAAGACAGATTAAGTGTCTAAGTGGGGAAGAAAGGTTTTGAAGCCATGCGCATAGAGTGGAGAACTATCGACTGCAACACCTCTACCGCTAGGAATAAAAGAAGTGGCCTTAGCAGATGGGCTTAGAGATTTCTTTTGATATATTTTTGAACTATGTTATGCACTTGTTTCTCTAACTATATTAATAGTATGGGTTTTTCTTATCTATGCATAGTCATATCATATTGCATCATGCATAGTAATAATCATGATCAATGCATTGGTTCAATAAACACTATTTCATTCAGTTTCAAAAAACAATAATAATAATCTTGGTTGCATCCAATCTAACTCCTAAAGTGAGATAAAATTTGAGAAATAAAAAAATGATCAAAAAAGATAAAAAAGAAAACAAAAAAAAGGCCTTTGCTTGGACCTGAAAGGACAGACTAAGACAACCTGCTTCAATTTGTCAACCTAATAGCAATTGAAATTTTCAAAAGCCATTCCTTTGCTTCTTCAACATTTAGGACTCATATAGTGCAGCTAAGCAAAACCAAGCTCCAATCATTAAGGCGCTGGCTTGGGAATTGGACTATCAAATTCAAGATGAATGAAGCTTTGGGCCCTCACAAAAAAAAAAAAAAAAAAAAAAAGCGAAAGAAATAAAAAAAAAAAAAAAAACAAAAACGAGAAAAAAAAGAAAAGAATAGAAAAAAAAAGAGAAAAGAAAAAAAGGAAAAAACCTACAGTTTTGTCCTAAACTATATAAGGCCAACCTGCAACCCAATCTCAACCATTGACAACTACCTTAGAAATTGAGTAGCCAAAATTAAAAAAAAAAAAAGGAAAAATATGAGCTTTCACAGTCAAGTTCCAAAAGGAGAGCTCGTTGACTCAGTTAGTTTGCAGAAAGGTCAAGATTAAGCCTTTTGTGCTGAAAAGCCACTGTCGGAAAAGGCAACCTCCTCAGCTAAAGTAATGATGAAGGATTCGAGAAATCAAGCAATGCCGATAGAATGAAGGAGGTTTCATGGTGAAGGCAATAAAAAAAATAAAAAAGAATAGAGTAAAAGCCCTGCGAGTTGAAAATAAAAATTAGCCAACGTTCCTAAAACTAGGCGCTCCGCTAGGGCAAAAACCAAAAAGATGCCTTACTCAAACATTAGGGGCTGAGAGAAAATATTCAATCAAGAAAACTCAAAAGAGCTGATTGATAACAAGATTCAAATGCACCCAAGGTGTTATTCCCTGAGATTGAATAAGTCATGATTATTGTTGTTGCTATATGGTGCATATAAATAGGAACACATGCATAAGCTAGGCCTAAACATGTGATTGAATGGTTAAGAGAAACTTGTGGCATGCATACGGACATATGCTAGAACAAGCTTCATTCAGGGCAAAAATGAAAAAACTTCATTTGACAAATGCTCCTTCTCCTACCCTTATAAAAAAACAAAAAAAAAAGAGAAAAATGTTGTTTGAGTTAAAAACTGTAACTGGTTCTCTAAGCAAAATTTAGGCCAAAGGGCAGGGTGAGAACTTGAAAATAGGCAATCTATCCTACAAGCCAAAAATGAAATGAATAAAAGCCGCTGGAGTGGATTGGATTTATTCCAGGCAAAAATTAGGTACAGGGTTATGTAAAAACCCTAAAGAGATGCATTTCTTGCAAAGAAAAGGTAGTGTGAAAATCCATAAGGGACGCACTACCTTCAATAAATGACTTCCAATACTCGAAGCGATAAGGTGGTTTGAATAACCTCCCTTAGGCAATTAGTGCATAATGCAGGACACGAGTCAGAGTTCTAGGGGCAAAACGTTGTACAGCTCATAGCAAAAGGCGCATGGTCGTTAACCAGGTGGCAGAGATGCACACCGGACGGTTCTATCTGAAAAGATTATGGGTCAGAGTTCCTAAACCAAGATGATACTCTTTTAGATCCTTGGAGGCATCAGACAGTGTGAGCAGTACCCCCAACGAATCCCTTAACCACCTAGGATGTGATGTGTCCATTTTTACATCTCACGTGCATCCCTCATGTACAATCTTTTGCATATCTCTTTGCATGACTTTACACGTGCGTAGCCTTTCACGGTGCACATGCATGAAATTTGTGTATATCCTGCATATGTAATTCTTCACGCACAACCTGCATACATAATTTCTGCGTATATGTAACACATAATTCTTTGCACATTTTTAGCATGCATACCACAAGCACATATCACACGCATTTCATCCTTTACGCGTACAGTTGTGTACACATAATTTGTATACATAATACTTTGCATACGTTTCGTGTATATAGGTTTTTGCACATATTTCGC
The DNA here is from genome assembly GCA_947683425.1 of Excoecaria cochinchinensis. Taxonomy (NCBI): domain Eukaryota; kingdom Viridiplantae; phylum Streptophyta; class Magnoliopsida; order Malpighiales; family Euphorbiaceae; genus Excoecaria; species Excoecaria cochinchinensis. The sequence goes on from CANTUQ010000025.1 coordinate 391,713, forward strand.
GCACATAATTCCATACGCATACACAATATTTTGTATACATTATTGTGTATATAATTATGAGGGAAAAGTTCAAATAGACCTCATGCACAAAGGTGATCCAAGAGATAGATTCAGCTTAACATCATCGGCCACTGTATTTAGTATAAAATCATATGGGTCTGTACAGAGGGGAAACACACAGAAAAACAAGCCTATCCGGGCACACTATGTTGAGGGCAATCAAGAATCACACAAATCTACAGAAAAGATGAGAAGCTGGACTGCCCACACGTACCTTAGTTAGCAACAATCAGTTAAGTCTCTCGATCATAAGATGTATGCTCACACACAACACACGAAAAGTGTACAAAAATCCAAATTCAAATGTACAAAGAATACAAATTCTTCAAAAAAAAGAGACGCAAGCCCAATGACCCGGGCATCAGATAGGATGAGCAGCGAAGTAGTATCTTCGATGAACCTCTTAACCACTTGGGACATGGTCAACCTATTGTTGTATGCATCTCTGCTAAAACGGTTCTTTTGCGAACATTTGCATATAACTCTTTACGTGCAAATACAATTTTTTGCATATTTCTATTGCATAGATTATTCTATGCATACACGGTGCCCCACATGCATTCACACGCATGATCCCTTGCACGTATCTGGCATATACAATTTTTGCACTCATCTTGTGTTCATATTCCATGCGTACATATTGTGCACATAAGGCACACATTCCGTGTACATAGTTTCTGTAAATATGTAACGCATACAGGTTTTTACACATCTTTCGCACACATAGCTTCACTCATACATCACATACATGTAATTTGCACAAACAGTTGTTAGCACATAATCCTTTGTGCATGTTTCTTGTATACAACCTTGTACATATATTTCACACATGCACGCACAATCTCTTGTATATGTTCTTGTACATATAACTTTTTAGGAAATGCCTGGAGAAACCTCACACACAAAAGCGGGCCAAGATATAACTTTAGATCAACATCGGTGCTCATCCATGCTGGACAATTAGATCAAGATGAAGTCCTCACAAAAAAGGAATCCTGCGGACCTGTGCCAAAGAGGACATTTAAAAGAGTAAGCTTATACATGCACACCATGCCAGGGGCAATCAGGCAAGCATCAAAACACCAAATCTAATTTTTCTCTGAGGAGGCTCAAAATCTAAGCCTCTCAGCGAGCATCTAAGCCTCTTAGCGAGCATCTAGGCCTATCAACGAGCATCTAAGCCTCTTAGAGCATCTAAGTCTCTCAGTGGGCATAATTTTCAAAGTCTCTCTATGAGCACAAAGCCATCCTAAGAGGCATATAGGTCTTTTCAATAAGAAGGAGGCGTCGGATGGCTCTTCATCAACTCAATCAACGTAAGTTCACAGAATGACTCAATGGCGTTAATGATAACCCACATCGATGGTAGTCTTTAAAATGACTCAGCAGCATTAATGATAAGCCACACCGACGGCAATCTTCAGAAAGACTGTGTGGCATTAAAGTGTGATGCGTACCGAACCTGCTTCATTTCTCGGCGGGCATGCTTTTAGGGTCCAAGAGGGTTCGCGTCTAGATCTTGGGTAACATGAAATATTTTGGAATCCCTACCCAATAGAACATGGGGGAAGTTCATCTAATTCTATGAAACCTTTAGGTACCTTTTGAGGTATTTTAGAGTGGCCACCCAATTTACAAGAAATCGAAAAAGTTCATCTAACCTCGAAGGTCTAAACTAGAAAGTGATTCTGAACTTTACTTTTATTAATGCCTTGGTTAATTATATATGAGGTTTTTGATATTAAATTTTCATTTCTCTTCTCACATGGTCATGCATTAAAATTAAAGCGTAAATTCAAGTAACAAGAAAAGCGGCAAAAATAAATAAAAATAAATCACAATATAAAATTGGGACAAAAATACAATCCCCAAAATAGAAAATTAAAATAAATGAATAAATGACAAAATCAAACAAATAAATAAGAATGCACAAATCGGGACATTTATTTAGAGTAGGAACATTGGTTCCTTTAAGATCACTTAGAAAAAATAGAAGAGATATTTTTTGAGCATTATTGAGAAAATAGGGATGAGTGATCCCATTTTGATAAAATTAAGTCCCTTTTGAAAGTGAAATTTTATTGGCTAAAATTAGAAGATTGGTCATATTTTATTAAAAAAACCCAATTCATTAATAAAAAAAATATTTTTGTGTGATTTTCTTTTTAACATGCATAAAATAAATAATTTTATTACAAATAAAGCTAAAATAATAAGATAAAAGCCAAAATAAAGAAAAATAACCAAAATAATAAAAAATATAAATCAAACCAAAAAAAGATGACTTTGGTCTTCTGAATCTCCCCATTTGCTCATGACAACGCTCAAATAAGAATTGCAAACAAAATAAAATTAATGTTAGTAAATAAATCTAAAAAAATCAATTAAAATAAATAAAATAATAAAAATAAATAATATACATAAAATAATAAAAATAAATAAATATTGGTAAAATAATATTAGAATCATGCAAAAAAATGCATATCATGCAAAAACGGATCGAAAATGATTGAGAATGAGACAAAATGGAGCAAAACAGAGCAAAATACACTAAATGACGAAATTTTGATTGAGGGGGGGCCTGACCACGAGGGGCAAGCAGGCTGCCCCTCATCATCTTCCCATCCTTCGTGGAGAGGAAGAAGATGAACGCAGCAATGGTTTTTTCAAATTCCCAAACCAAAAATAAACCTTATTACATGTAATTTTATTGGTTTTTATGTGATTCCATGGCATATTAATACAAAAAACCTTTAAAATAACTCAAATTGAGATTAAAAAAAAAACAAATTAATGGATTGATTATATCAAATAACAACAACAAGCAACAATGGTGAATAAAAATAGAAAAAAAATGCAATTAACCCAGAAATTCACCCTCAGAATTGTTGATCTGGAAGAGTTGGATTGGTAATTGTTTTCTTTGTCAAAATCCACAAGAATCAGACTCATTTATTTCCTCAAAAATTCTTAAAAAAATCAAAAATCAAGTTCTTCTCTTTTCTCTCTCTAAAAATATTCTATTTATATTAATTATCAAGAAAACCTAATTAAATTAGGAAAAGAATTTGTATCTTAATCAAATTATTCCTTATTAGAATTTAAAAATAAAAAACACTTAAAATCCCTCAAAAAATGAATTAAAAAAAAACTCAAAAAATGCGTTTTCAGCGGAAAAACAGTGCACGGGGACTGCCAGTGGCGAGGGGTGCCCTAGCAGCTGAGGGGCAAGCTGCTTGCCCCTCAGCGCTTGAGGGGCAAGTTGCCTGCCCTTCAGTGCGGGCACGCCAGCGTACGCTCGAGTGGCATCTGTCCTCGCGTATCGGCGGCCGCAAGCTGTCGAGTTTTAATTTTTTTTTAAATCACAACTTTTGTAACAAAAAAACTATCACTTCCAACCTTCTTTTTTATATTTTCAATTTTTAAAATATATATTTTATATTTATGTTTTAAAAAGCAATTTTGATAAAGAAACTATCACTTCCAACCTTTTTTTTGCCTATGAATAAGCATTTAGTTTCATCATTGGGTAATCCCGATCTGGGCTGCCTCAGGACCCGTTGTTTACAGTTGCCCCTAATTTTGGGAAGGCTAGTGCATGGGTGCCTAGGTGAGCCAAAATTCAGAGAAAGAAAGAGACGCGTACTTGAGGTTGCCTCCTTCCAGCTGTGTCGATGGAGTTGTGGCAGGTTTGACTAATGCCGATTTATTGACATGTTAAGCTATGCTCTTGGTGGCTAATTGATGTCTCCTTGTTGGCGTGTTACATTCCTATTGGGCTGATGCCGGATAGATGCCCCCTGAAGGGCTGGTTGCTCCCTGGAGAATAGTGTTGTGATTTATATTGTGAATATTATCCTTTTGGATTTCACCGAGTCATTGACAAGACTACAAAGTGCGGCCATTCTTGAATTTCATTGTGCCATTATCCCGACCATACAGTGATTGTTATCCTCCTAGATTGTACCAAGTCATCTCAAACTTACAAAATGCAGATGTCATCCTCTTGGATTGCACCGAGTTATCTCAGACTTATAAAATGCAGATGTCATCCCCTTGGATTTCACCGAGTCATCTCAGACTTACGAAGTGTAGATATCATCCCTTCTTGGATTGCATTAATTCATCTCAAACTTACAAAATGCAAATGTCATCCTCTTGGACTGAGTTGATGAAGAGTCATCCAACGCCGCCTTCTCATTGAAAAGATCTGCATGCCTTTTAAGAGGGCTTTGGATGATTTGCTTCTTAAGAGGACTTGGAGATTTGCCTTTTAAGAGGACTTGGAAATTTGCCTCTTAAGAGAACTTGGAAGGATTTACCTCTTTGAAGGACTTTGAAGGATTTGAACATGTGTAGACTTCATCTTGACCTAGTCGTCCAGCCCAGGTGAGTGCTAATGTTGAGCTAAAGCTGCCCTTGACTAGCTTTTGCATGTGTGGCCTTCACTTGGACTTTTCCTGCAAATCTATATGCATAGGAAAATATACAAGAGATTGTGTGTGTACGTGTAAAAAGATATATGCAGATGTGTGTAAAAGAATTGTATGACATGAAATGCATGCAAAAATGGATAGACCATGTCCTGAATGGTTAAGGGTCCGTTGAGGATATGGCTTGACCGTTCACATTTTTTGATCACGCCCCCAAGGATCTAGAAGAGTGTCACCTTGACTTAAGAACTCTGGCCCACAATCTTTTTAGAGAGAACCGTCAAGTGTGCATCTTTGCCTCCCGGTCAATGAGCATACGCCTTTTGCTATGAGTTGTACAGCATTTAGCCCCCAGGAGTCTGACCCATCTCCCTGCATTATGCATTATCTGCTGAAGGGAGATCATTCAAAGTAATGCTGCCTTATCACTCTAGGCATCGAAAGTCATTGTTTTAAAGGTAGTGCACCCCTTGTGGATTTTTCACACTATCTTTTCTTGTTGGGAAATGTGTCCCTTTAGGGATTTTCACATAACATGTCGCCTAATTTTTACCTGGAATGGACCCAACCCACTCCAGTGGTTTTTATTCATTTCATTTTTTTGTAGGATAGACTGCCTGTTTTCAGGTTTTCACCTTGCCCTTTGACCTAACTTTTGCTTAGATAGCCAGTTACGGTTTTTATCTCTAACAGCCTCTTTTTTTTTTCTTTTTGCTGGATAGGCTAAAATCCTTATGCTTTTCGAATAGTGGTTGTATAGATTTTGGCTTTCCTCATTAATGTGCTGGCAACTAGCTTGAAACCGTTGATGAGATGAGTCTGCTGAAGCATTATGATGATGATAGCAATGGAGGCCATACATAGTAAATTGTGCACGTGTGAAGATGAAACAATGTGCTACTTTTTATGCTGGAACGTAACCATTTTGAGTATGCGAGATAAAGTGCTATGCTTATATTAATATATTATTGCGTAAATGCATATGTTCCAGTCCAATTTCATCACACATAATCATCATTTGGCATTAATTTCAAAAAAAATAAAAAAACCTATCCAGTCTCGAGATGGATCCTGAAAGCATCAAACTACTGTTATCAATCAACCCTCTCGGATTTTCATGATTGAACATTTTCTCTACCCCTAATTTTTGCCCAATATGCCTTTTTTTGGTTTTCACCTTGATGGGGTGCCCAATTTTAGCAAGGCCGCCTTTTTTCGGTTTTCAATTTGTGGGGCTTTTATTTATTCTCTCTTTTTTTTGAGACTTTGCCATGGGATCTTCTTCAGCCTATCAGTGTTGCTGGATTTCTTGAATCCTTCATCATTGTTTTAACTGGGATGATTGCCTCTTCTGACAGTGGCTTTTCAGCACAAGAGGCTTAATCTTGACCCTTATGTAAACTAACTGAGTCAATGGGCTCTCCTTTTGGATCATGACTGTGAAGGCTCACATTTTACTTTTTTTTGATATTTGTCATTCAATTTCGGAGGTAGCCCTTAATGGTTGAGATTGGGTTGTAGGTTGGCCTAAGATGGCTTAGGTTAAAACTGTGGGTTTTTTCCTCTTTTCTCTCTTCTTTTCATTTTTTTTCTTTATCTTTTTTTTCTTTTCTTTTTTTTTTCCTTTCTTCTTTTCTTTTGTTTGTTTTTTTTTCATGAAGGCCTAAAGCTTCATTTGGCTTAAATTTCATAATTCAGCTTCTGAGGCAACCTCTTATTTATTAGAACTTGGCTTCGTTTGGCCGCATTATATGCGCCCTACATGTTGAGGAGGCAAGGGAATGGCTTTTGAAACTTCGATCGCTGTTAGGTTGGCAAATTGAAGCAGGTTTAGCATGTCATTCCAGGTCCAAGCAAAGGCTTTTTTTCTTTCTATTTTTTTCTTTTTTTTTTTTCATCTCTCAAGTTTATCTCACTTTAGGAGTGATATCAGATGCCAACAGGATCTCGAGATTAAATGAGGCAGTATTTGTTAAGTTAATATCAAATGTAAATGACTTGTGGTTGTGATCATGAATAATGAAATTATCAGAAACATAAACACAAAGTCATTAATATAATTAACATAAACAGTACTGTATACATCAAGATTGGAAAGTTCAAATATAAACATCACATCTACTAGAAGGTTTCCTCTCCTACTTTTTGCAGTGCTATAGCCATCTTCTGGAGCAGTTTATTAGAGTCACGCTTTCTTCTTTTGATACTCTGGATCAACAATTTGTTTGCTATCAATGGTCCTGAATACGGTTCCTCAGAGTTCGATATTCATCAGTATCATGCCCTATATGCTGATGGTAGGCACAATATAAGTCCGTTCGATGATTGGGATGTCCCTGACTTCTGGCAGGCTTAGCAGGCATTGGCTGTAGCTTACCTTCCTTCATCAACCTTTTAAGTACCCAAGACAATGATCTGCCTAGGTTAGAGAAATGCCTTTTGGTTTGCTTCAGTAACTGCTACATCTACCATGTTTCCAGTTCGATTCCCATCGTCGGGCCCTGCTGACTTTCCTGCCCCCTAATTACTATAATTTCTTCGGGTGTAATTGTCATTACTGGTTTTCCTTGCTAGGTATTCTCCTTCAGCTTCTATGGCTATGTCTTTCAGGGACTCTCAGTCCTTTAGCCCCTTCATCTTTAGAACCTCTCTCAAGTATAGGCTAGCATTCCTGATGAACAACCTTATTTGATTAGGGGTATCAGGTGTTTTTTTTTTCATTTCCATGACTCAATTTCTCCATTTGGTAAGGTACTCATGAAATGATTCCCCTAACTTCTATTGAAGCAGTTCTAGGTCTTTCAAGGTGACCTCCATCCTCGTACTATAATCACATTGCTTAAGAAATTCCTTCATCAGCAGCTCTCAATCCTCTTTGGACCTCCTATCCAGTCCATGGTACCTGTCGACTGCAGGCACCATTAAGCTCAGGCAGAAGTATTCTATCAGAGTCGTACCTTTCATCACTAATGAGTACTGCTTCACATGTGTTGTTAGGTCTGAGGTGCCATCAAACTTGGGCATGTCGGGCATCTTAAAATTCTGGGGAACTAGATCTTCGCCATCCAGCTCTTTGTCCTTAGGACTCAAGCCTCTTCCCACTGTCAGCAAGCAAGTCATAGCTTTGAATCTCTCCTCCATTTTTCTCCATATTGCATCTTCCATCTTGGGCAACTTCCCCTTTGTTACCTCTGGCTCCTCTTGCTCAACTTCTTCCAAGTCACTCTAAAGTTTAAGAGCTTCTCTGTGCTCTACATGTGCTGGCACTCTGGGTCCTACTGCAGGTGGTTCAACTACCATAGGGGGATCCTCTCTAACAGGCCCTTGTTCATCTTGCTCCCTAGCAGAAGCAGCAAGTTATTGCCCAGCTAGAGGCGCTAGAGTAGCAGTGAGGTTTCCAATTATTGCCATTATCTGAGCCTCAAATTCTTCCATCCTTCTACTTACTTCCTCCGTAATCATTGGACAGGTTGCATCAGACTCTCTTAGTGGGTTAGCCATACTCGTCTCTGCTGATAATTCTGAAGAATATGTCTCACTACTTTCTAAAAGCGACTCAGAACCACAATCTGACACTAGCTCTATTGGTTCGAAGAACGGATTTCTTCTTAACCGACTGTCGGGACCTCTAAACCACCTGGATGAATCTATGATGGCTGTAGAATACACTTTGTTAGTATGATGCATGATTAAAATGCAATGCATGGTCATGTTGATGCAGCATGGTCAAACACATGCAAGCAAACAAACCCTTCCAACCTTATCACTCCCACACAGGAGGTCATATGGTCTCTTTCCTAAGTGGGCTTTATCCATGGGTTAATGGGGAACCCAATGAACGCGTATGGTGCGCGGTGAAAAATCGGCAGCATAACATCTCTTATCTAATGTACATACATATGGGTTTTGGCCATTATGTATTTAAACACTTCAATTAAATCAAGATGGACCCATCGGGGCATGAAAGCCTTTGATGAAAGGCCAATTAGCTTAATTAATTTTGTTTAATAGATAATGGCTAACAAAGCAAGCACAATATTATAATACATTTTACCTAGGGGAAGTATCTATTGCCATTATATGAGCTTTAGTCAAAGGTATGATACTTTAGGGCTATCCAAGCATGGTTCCTGCCAATGGGTCTAGCTCATCACGAGCATAACAACCAATTGGGTCACTATTTGACATACCATGATGTTACGAGGCTTGGACTGGTGATGATCCTTAATACTTCCCCACAATGAGTGAACGTAGGGTCGTACTTTGCGAATGCACCGAGGTAAAATAAGGGACCATCTAGCATAAATCTAAGACTCTAGTATGTATGCAATGCAATTTTTTAAAAAGAGATAAAATTTTAATTTATAAAAAATCCTTTTATATTATTAACCAAGACAATTTCGGAGCAAAATTTCAAAGTTCCCAGCGGAGTTGCCATTATGATGAGCACTGAACCCACTTTGTTTCCTAGAGGGCTCACTTTTAGGGTCTGAGAGGATTCACATCTAGATCTTGGGTAACATGAGATATTTTGGAATCCCTACCCAATAGAACATTAGGGAAGTTCATCTAATCCCATGAAACCTTTAGGCATCTTTTGAGGTGTTTTGGAGTCACTATCCAATTTACAAGAAATTGGAAAAGTTCATCTAATCTCGAAGGTCTAAACCAGAGAACGATTCGGAACTTCACTTTCATTAATGCCTTAGTTATTTATAAATGACTTTTTTGATATTAAATTTCCATCTCTCTTCTCATGCGGTCATGCATTAAAATTAAAGCGCAAATTCAAGCAACGAGGAAAGCAGTAAAAATAAATAAACAAAATAAAAATAAATTACAATATAAAATTGGGACAAAAATACAATTTCGCAAAATAGAAAATTAAAATAAATGAATATATGACAAAATCAAATGAATAAATAAGCATGCATAAATCGGGATATTTATTTAGAGTATGAACATTGGTTCCTTTAAGATCACTTAGAAAAAAATAGAAGAGTTATTTTTTTAGCATTATTGAGAAAACTAGGATGAGTGATCCCATTTTGATAAATTAAATCCCTTTTGAAAGTGAAATTTTATTGGCTAAAATTAAGTCATTGGTTCTATTTTATTAAAAAAACCCAATTCATTAATAAAAAATATTTTTGTGTGATTTTTTTTTAACGTGAATAAAATAAATAATTTTATTACGAATCAAGCTAAAATAATAAGATAAAATCCAAAATAAAGAAAAATAACCAAAATAATAAAAAATATAATTTAAACCAAAAAAAGATGGCTCTGTTCTCCTGAATCTCCCCATTTGCTCGTGAGAACGCTCAAATAAGAATTATAGACAAAATAAAATTAATGTTAGCAAATAAATATATAAAAAAAATTAATTAAAACAAATAAAATAATAAAAATAAATAATATGCATAAAATAATAAAAATAAATAAACATTGGCAAACTAATATTAGAATCATGCAAAAGAATGCATATCATGCGAAAACGGATTGAAAAGGATCGAAAACGGGACAAAACAGAGTAAAACGAAGCAAAATACACTAAAGGACGAAATTTTGATTGAGTTGCGGTCTGACCACGAGGGGCAGACAGGCCCCACCCCCCCCCCCCCCCCCCCCCCCCCCCCCCTCATCATCTTCCCGCCCCTCGTGGGGAGGAAGAAGATGAATGCAGCAATGGTTTTTTCAAATTCCCAAACCAAAAATAAACCTTATTTCATGTAATTTTATTGGTTTTTTGTGATTTCATGGCACATTAATACAAAAAACCTTTAAAATAACTCAAATCGAGATAAAAAAAACAAATCAATGGATTGATTATATCAAATAACAACAACAAGCAACAATGGTGAAGATGAACAAAAATAGGAAAAAAAATGCAATTAACCCAGAATTCACCCTCAAAATTGTCGATTTGAAAGAGTCGGATTGGTAATTGTTTTCTTTGTCAAAATCCACAAGAATCAGACTCATTTTTTTCCTCAAAAATTCTTTAAAAAATCAAAAATCAAGTTCTTCCCTTTTCTCTCTCTAAAAATATTTTATTTATATTAATTATCAAGAAAACCTAATTAAATTAGGAAAAGAATTTGTATCCTAATCAAATTCTTCCTTATTAGAATTTTTTAAAAAAAAAACACTTAAAGTCCCTCAAAAAACAAATTAAAAAACAAAAAAAAAAACTCAAAAAAAAAGTTTTCGGCAGAAAAACAGCATGCAGGGACTGCCAGCAGCCAGGGGCAGGCTGCTTGCCCCTCAGCGCTCGTGCCCTGTGTGAGGGGCAGGTTGTCTGCCCCTCAGCATGGGGGCTTTGTGCATGCCATGTGCGTGAGGGCCACCTGCCCTCGCGCGCCGAAGGCCGCAAGTTGCCGATTTTTTTTTAAATCACAACTTTTGTTACAAAAAGCTATCACTTTCAACCTTTTTTTTTATTTTTAATTTTTAAGATATATATTTTATAATTATTTTTTAAAAAGCAATTTTGACAAGGAAACTATCACTTCTAACCTTCTTTTTGCCTATGAACAGGCACTTAGTTTCATCACTGGGTAACCCTGATCTGGGCTGTCTCGGGACCTGATGTTTACACATCCTGACTACTCCAGTCTAAAAAGATAGTTGCCTCAGTAATTACACCTCAATAGTCTGCATCATGACTCACAGGTAAAACTTATCATAACAACTCAGTGGTGTTAATGATAAGCCACATCGAAGGAAAGGCCAAAACGTGATATGACGACAATCATATGCTTACGACTCAACGGCGACAATCATATGCCGGATAGACCAACTGCAGTATATCAAATGAGACGTGGTGATAATCATATGCTTATGACTCAATGGCAACAATCATATGCCAAATGTCTGAAAGGCAACATGCATATGCCGTACGGACCAACTGAAGTATATTAAACGAGTCGTGGTAATAATCATATGCTTATGACTCAATGGAAATAATCATATGCCGAATGTCTGAAAGGCGATAATCATATGCTAGACAGACTAACTGCAGTATATCAAATGAGACGTAGCGACAATCATATACTTATGACTCAACGGAAACAATCATATGTCAATATCTGGATGGTGACAATCATATGCTAGACAGATCAACTGCAGTTAACAAGAGGGTCATTGGTGACAATCATATGCCGGTGACAATCATATGCCGGTGACTAAATGGCAAAATCATATGTCGACATCTGGATGGTGACAATCACATGCCAAACTGATCCATTGCAGTTACCAAGAGGGTTATTGGCGACAATCATATGCTAGTGACTAAACGGCGACAATCATATGCCAACATTTGGATGGCGATAATCATATGCCAGGCATATCAACTGCAGTTACTAAGATGGTCATTAGTGACAATCATATGCTAGTGACTAAATGGTAACAATTATATGCCAACATCTGGATGGCGACAATCATATGCCAGACAGATCAACTGCAGTTACCAAGAGGGTCATTGGCGATAACCATATGCCAGTGACTCAATGGCGATAATCGTATGCCAGCATCTAGATGGCGATAATCATATGCTAGACAGGTCAACTGAAGTTACCAAAAGGTCATTGGCGACAAACATATGCCAGTGACTCGATGGAGACAATCACATGCCGGATAAATCGACCGTAGTCTATAAAATGATACAATGGCGGCAGTCATATGCCAATGTTTCGACGGCGACAATCATATACCGATGTCTTGATGGCGATAATCATATGCTGAGTAGATTACCTATAGTCTTCTGGATATCTCGACGACGATAATTGTAGCGTACCCTGCGTTCCGATTACTGTTCCGTTCATTTTATTCCGGTTAACCTAATTTAACTAATTAGGTTATTAAATAGACAGTTAATTAAAACCGGTAAATTTTTTTTTTTATTACATAAACTTACTTTCTACCAATTATTAGGCATAACAAACACTTATAAACTAGTGGTGGTCTTAAAAATCTATTACAAATCAAAACCCATAATAACATATTATAAGTCATATACATGCCAAACTTAACACACTTAAATATTCCAATTAATACGCTTCAATACCACTTCCAAAATGTGAGGTATGCTTTGCTCCAATCTTACTGTGTACCTATACACAGTCAAATAAAACTATGTGTTGAGCATTAAATATGCTCAGTGGTGATTGCAATTCCATAAATTTCCACTTAAATTAATTTCGCATGCATGAATAACATTAAATAAGTAATAACATTTAAATATTCATACTTAAACATATTTAATTTAATTATTACTTATTCATGCAATGTTATATTCAATTAAATTCTCAATCACATAATTCACATAATTAATTTTATTTATTATATTATTTTTACTTTATAATAATATTTTATTATACCTTTAAACCTTTTCAAAATGGCAAGAACTGCATTAGCTCAACTATACCTTACAAAAATTATATTTACACCATTAGTTTACTTTAATTTGACTAATATTATCATGTTGCCACTAGTTCATTTTATTTTCAACATTATTTCACTTTTATCATTTAATTTATATTTTTATCATTATTAAATATTTTTAACACATATATGCACAAATTATCATTTTACCCTCGAATATATATATATATTTTTTATATAATAATATTTATGTCCTTATTTCACATAAATATTATTTTAATCTCATGTTAACCAATTTAATCACATTTTCATAAATATGCCCATGTAACACACTGGCAAATTCTATGCACAGGATAAACGAGACGTGAACTCTAATAAGTTCACAGAAACCCGAAAAGACCTCAATTGATCAGTTCGGTACATTCCAACCTGAAGAACCCCGAAGGATTACTCCAGTACATTCCAATACAAATACATTTAAACATTTTACTAAATAGGACCATCATTGGCCTATAAAAAATTAGTGAGACGTCATGCTCACTCCCGCGGTCTTATGTCCCTATGGCATGCCAACATATCCTGAACTAGACTTGACTACCAGATCACTACATAGGGCAATATTATTTTACTTTCCATATTATTAACATGTCTTACATAATTTTTATGCCATATCACCATTTTATCCCATTCTTTTTCATGTCATTTCATCATTTTACATGTGATTATCATTCCAATATCATCACGTGTCATATAAACTCATCATTTCATTATGGCACACATGCATACATACATACATGCATATAGCCCACATACCAATTTATTCATATTAATTCTTTTTATCAATTTTATCATTCTTTTAGGCCAATTACATATTAAATAATATCACTATACCATCAATTACCATGCAAACACATAAAAATCATGACTTTTCACATGATATACATTTGGCCATACATACATCACATACCATTTAATGTTTTCACATGCTCTAACACATACTATTTATTAATTCACATGCCAAATACCATAGATCCATCATAGATATATATAAAACATCATGTAAACACATGAAATTCATATGATTCACATTCGGTCAAAGAAATAATTTTTCACACAAAATTTATTTCTTCATTTTAATCATCAATACTATTATTTTTAACATTTTTAAGCATGAATATCATGTTAATTCCAATTAAACATGCATAAATCACATACTTTCTTCACAACATATCATAAACATATATTTTTACCATGGAATTAAATGGAATTTGCAATCACAAACCTCAATTTCTTGAAATACACTTCTTAATTAACCTTTTCTTTGCCCTTGGATTGATTGGAAGTTCCCTCACCTATTGGACATAATTTTGTCCAAATACAAAAATTAAGATCTAGTTAAAACTAAATTTCCTTTCATCAATTAAACTTAATAAACATCTAATTAACATCCCAAATTACCTTTAGGAGCCTAAAAACCAAATTAAAAATATTTAATTCTCTTACCTCAATTTGACACCTAAACTTCAAGTTTAGATTTCACCAACTTATAGTCCTTCAAATGAAATTCCAAGACAATCAATGGATTTCAAATGACTTGAATTATATTTAGGAAGTTTGATCTTGAGGTGAGATGAAGAAGAAATGAAAGAAAAATGGTAAGAAATAAATGAGAAACACTTAGGAAAAGAGAGAAAGAAGAGAGAGCTGAAATGAGATGGAATCTAAAGGGATTTCCAGATTTTTAGAGGTATTTATAAGGGTCCAATCGGACCCAACCAGGTCCAACAAAGTGGTTGAGCCGGTTTGGTCCAATTTTCAGTTTTCAGGTCATTCTCCCACTGTTTTAATAAACTTTAATGTTCCCGAATTCATTTTCACTCCTAACCCATTTCCATAATTTTTATAATATTAAAATTAGTCTCCCTGCAAATTTTTAGCTCATTCAGAGTCCGTTTGGGGTCCGGTTCACTTACACCGGTCTAATTCGGTTCAGTCCGGTTCTGCCGTAGAATAAAACTATAATACTGTCAAAATTTTCTAAAAATTATTCTAATACATAATCATATTTTTCACCAACTTATAATATTATTATCAATAATAATGTTTTTCACCAAATTATAATATTATTATTCATGTGATGATATTTTCCACTAACTTATAATATTAATATCTAATATATAATTATATCTCCCACCAAACTATAATATTATTATTCATGTGATGATATTTTTCACTAACTTATAATATTAATATCTAATATATAATTATATCTCCCACCGAATTATAATATTATTATTCATGTGATGATATTTTCCACTAACTTATAATATTTATATCTAATATATAATTATATCTCCCACCAAATTATAATATTATTATTCATGTGATGATATTTTCCACTAACTTATAATATTAATATCTAATATATAATTATATCTCCCACCAAATTATAATATTATTATTCATGTGATGATATTTTTCAATAACTTATAATATTAATATCTAATATATAATTATATCTCCCACCAAATTATAATATTATTATTCTAATACATAATCATATTTTTCACCAACTTATAATATTATTATCAATAATAATGTTTCTCACCAAATTATAATATTATTATTCATGTGAGCCACCATAAATATTCATGGATACCACTTGGTCCCATATTTACTATTTATAAGTCCCATTTGGACTCACTTTCACTTTTATGTGGGCTCTACCTGGACCCACTTTTACTTTTATGTGGGCCCCACCTGGACCCACTTTACTTTTAGGTGGGCCCACCTGGACCAATTTTTACTATTCATAAAATAAATATTTTAACTTTTATGGACTCGTTTGACCTCCGATTGACATGAAATTTGCGCCTACGGACTCATATTGACGAGCTCTATCCAATGGTCTAATAAAATATATTTAAATTTTGAGAAGTACTATTCACCCCGGAAAAATACTATTCACTCCCGATAACTACCATTTACGATTGACCCGGTATTAGGGATATTACAATAATCATATGCTAGACGGATCAAACACAGTATTCAGAATGACTAGGTGGCGACAATCTAATGCCAATGTCTTGATGGCAACAATCATATGCCAAAAAGATTTAATCGAAGCCTTCGAAGTGACTCGGTGGCAAAAATATAAGCCACAACCTTGAAAACGGTAAGGACTGCCTCAGGTAAGCGCTTCTTCCCTTTTCTCTAAATTTTGGCACACTTAGGCATCCATGCACTAGTTTTCCCAAAATTGGGGGGCAACTGTAGACATCGTGTCCCGAGGTAGTAGAAATCAGGGTTACCCAATGATGAAAGTAAATTCTTATTCATAAGCAAAAAGATTAGAAATGATGGTTTTCTTGTCAAATTTGCTTTTTAGAAATAAAAAATAAAAAATATAAAAAATAAAAATAATACAAAAAGAGTTTGAAAATTTTAGTGTTCTAGTCAAAATTGCTTTAAAAAAATTGAACAATTTCAGCCGCCAACGCACGAGGACAGGACTCCTTCACGCGCGACAGGCTGGCACCAATGCATAGGGCGCACGCGCTGACACTAGGGCGAGCGCCTTGCTTGTACTGCGCGGGGGAGTCGTGTAACACCCTTACACTGTACGTACACTGCTGTCTTAAAGCTACTGTGCGATTTCCATGATCGTAGATAGCACGTGCAAGGCGTAGCACCTATGTGTAGGCTCGCGAGGTGCCACGCGGAAGTCCTCACATCACGCAGATCGCAACCTTCGAGGCCTCACCTCGCTCATGCGGGGCGCGCCCTCTTGCGCGAGGCCGCACCTTGTGCATGCGAGGCACAACTCGCTGCCTACGGGGCCATACATCACGCATGTGAGGCACAACCTGCTGCATTAGGCCACACCTCGTGCCTGCAAGGTGCGGCCTCCAGCGTGCGAGGCCGCACCTCAAGCCCACTACGCATGGCCTCTAGCACGAGGGCCGCACCTCGTGCATCTCCTACGTCACCAGGACTTTGTTTTCCTGGATTTCTGTGGTTTTGAACTACAATTTGAAACAAACTCAAATTCTTTCTCCGATTTTCATGAGGATAAAACTTGATTTTTAAAGGATAATTAGGGATTTTTAATGGGATTAGAACTCCTAAATCTTAATTTTCAGAGACGATATATAAAAGAAAAAGTTAGAACACAGAAAGAGGAGAGCATTAGAACGACACACAAAAATTCTGAAAAATAAGATTTTTGAGAGCTAAGAAGGTTTTTCGAGATTCTAAAGTTGTTCTTGATCCAAAGAAATTGATTTTTTTAGTTTAAGATTCAATTCTCATCACCTGATTTCTTTAAAAATAAGAATTTTTAGCTTCAGTTTTTAGTGACAGAAAGCTTTGCTTTAAACTTTTTTTATTCTTTTTCCAAGCAATCGACTAGGAAATCAATCCTTTCTTCTTTTGTAGCCAGAATCAAACCTTTGCGGGTAAATTCATGGGTTAGAGCGGATCCTCTCTCTTTCCTTACTTTGTGTCGTTCATTTGTTGTCTCCATTGTAATCACTGTAAATTACTATTAATTTATTTGTTGTTATTTGTTATAATCAACATGAACTTACATTAATCTAATTAATTTACTTATATGATGCATGGAATGTAAGTCGAATCTGTAGAATATCTAGCCTTAATTTTTTTTTCATTTGATTCTACTTATGGTCATTAATCCACTTTGTTAATATACAGTTTTTTATCAAATATTTTTTTTTCCGTAGTAACCATAAATATTTCTCTCAATTAGAATTATTTATTGTATTTGCTTCATTTAATTGCTTATTTCTATTATGTCATATTTTGTACATTTAATTTAATTTGCTAACATTGTATTTTTTATTCTTGATTTATTGTCCACAAAACTTATTTATTTCACTTTGAGTAATGTTCCTCGGCAAGCTGTATAATCAAGAGATTAGGAGCCTTCAAAGTTTGGTTTGCATTTTCATTTATGTATTTCCTTTATTTTATTATTTTGCATGTTTTATAAAAAATAGTATTTAGATGCGTTTATTTTAGAGAAACTCATATTTTTTAAATAATAAAAATTGGGATTTTTACTAATAAAATAGGACCAATGTCCTGATTTTAGACAATAAACTTTCATTCCTAAAAGGGAGTTAATTCTTATAAAATGGGATCCAATTGTCCTTTTTTTTTAATCGCTCAAAATAACTCTCAGATTTTTTAAGTTAATATAAGGAAACCAATGTTCCTAAAATCTAATAAATGTCCTGATTTATGTTTTATGTATTTTACTTTATTCTTCTTTGTGTATTTATTTATTTTGGGCCCTTGTAATTAATTTTGGGGGAATTTTATTCATTTATTTATTTATGTTTTTTTTTTTATTTTGGGGGATTGTTCTATCCCATTTTTTACTTGTAATTTATTTATCGCTTTTTTTTATTGTTTTTCTTTACTGCTTTCCAAAAATTCTTGAAATGCGCTTTAATTTTATTGCATGATCGCGTGAGATGAAAGATAGAATTTCAATTGCTAAAAAATTCATTTATAACTTAACTTAAAGCATTAATAAGAGTGAAATTCCGAACACCTTCTCTGGTTTAAGACCCCCAAGGTTAGATGACCTTTCTTGTAAATTAGGTGGCGACTCCAAAATACCTCAAAGGTGCCTAAAGGTTTCGTGGGATTAGATGAACTTCCCAATGTTCTATTGGGTAAGGAATTCCAAAATATCTCATGTTACCCAAGATCAAAAAGACGCTGACTATCCCAGGCCCTAAAAGCGGGCATCCGAGGACCCTGGCTTCCGGCCTGGTTCGAGCCGCACGCATCACAGTGGCGACTCCACTGGGGATAATCGAAACTTCGCTTCGAAAGTGACTTAAGTTAAAATTATAATTGAGTTTTTAAGAATAAAAAATTCCATTTCTATTAAAAAAAATTGCATTGCATTCATTAGAGCCTTAAAACCATCATAGTTGGTCCCTCATTTCACCCTGGTGCATTCTTGAAACACAACCCTACTTTCATTCATTGTAGGGAAGTACTCAGGATAATCACCAGCCCAATCCTTGTACCATCAATGGTATATCAAATGGAGACCCGATCGGTCATTATGCTCACGATGAGCTAGACCCATTGGCAGGGACCATGCTTGGGTAGACCTAAAGTAACACCACCCATTGACCAAAGCTCATGTAATGGAAATAGAAACCTCCACTAGGTGATATGTACCGTAACAATGTGCTTGCTATGTGGGCCCTTATATATTGAACAAATTCAAACATATTAATTGGACACTCATCAAAGGCTCTCATGCTCCGAGAGGCCCATTTTTAGTCTGTTTGAGGTCTAAATAAATAATGGCTAAAATCCATACGCATGTGCTTTAAATTAAGAGTGTTATGCTGCTAGTTTCTCACCATGCACCTTACACGCCCATTGGGTTTCCCGCTGACCCATGGGTCAAGCCCACCTAGGAAAGAGACCGCATGACCTCCTGTGTAGGAGTAATAAGGTTGGAAGGATCTACCTGCTTGTATGTGGTTGTCTATGTTGCATCAATATGACCATGGATCTTTAATGTCACTCACACATCATGCTAGCAATTTGAGTCTTTCAACCATCATAGGTATAAATCAGTGGTTTAGGGGTCATGACGGTCGATTGATAAGGAGAAACCCGTTCTTTGAGTTACCAGAGCGAGTGTCGGATTGGGATTCAGAGTTACTTTTAGATAGCACCGAAACCTTTTCTTCATAATTATCACTAGACATGGCCAACCAAGACTCAAGTGCCACCCGGGCTATTATCACCGAAGAGATGGACCGAAGGACCCAAGAAATAGAGCGCAAATTTGAGGAATTTAAACATAGAATGATGGCAATGATGGGTGACCTAGCTGCCACTTTAGCACTGCCAGCTGGCCAATAACCTGCTGCTCCTCCCGTGGGATAGGACCAACAGATTCCGATCTGGGAGATGCCCCTGGCAGCAGATGTGAAATCACCCCCAGTGCTGAGCCTAAATCTCCCACACATGTTAAGCCTAGAAAAGTTGGGGGACATGGACATAAAGAGGATTTTATAGAAGATGAGCAGAAGGAACCCGGGTTAGTGAGAGCTAAGCCTCCTAAAGAGGATACCGCCTTGAAAATGATAAAAGAGAGAGTTGAGGTGATGGCCCGCCTACTAGTTATCGAAAAGGTATTAAACCCCGAGGATAGGGATTTAGATGAGAAGGAGATGCTTTCTCAGAAGTTTAAAATGCCCGATCTGCCCAAGTTTGACAGCACCTCAGATCCGTCTACTCTCATCAAGCAGTACATGCTTGTGATGAAGGGCACTATGCTTACCAAGAGACGGAAGGTGGAATATTTCTGCCTCAGCTTAACTAGGCCTGCTGTAGATTGGTACCACGGTTTGGATAGGAGAGCAAGAGAAGATTGAGACCTATTGACTGAAGAGTTCCTCAAACAGTATGACTATAGCACCTGAATGGAGGTTACTTTGAAGGATTTAGAGCTACTTCAATAGAGATCTAATGAGTCATTCCATGAGTATCTTACTTGATGGAGAAATCGGGTAATGGAGATGAAGAGAAAGCCGGATACTTCAGATCTAATTCGGTTATTCATCCAAAATGCGAGTCCATATCTCAAAGAGGGGCTAAAGATGAAGGGGCTCAAAGATTGGGAGTCTCTAAAGGATATAGCTATCAAAGCAGAAGGTGAGTACCTAGCAAAGAAAGCAAGCCAAAATAACTTTGATGGGAAAGGTTATGGGAACCAATTAGGATACAAGTCGGGTGCTGCTAGAAGCAGTAATAACAAGGATGGAAAGACGGCCGAGGTTTCAGCTACCGAGGTTGGGCAAGGTCAGAGATACTATTCTAATTTAGGCCGCTCTCTATCCTGGGTATTGGAGAGATTGACAAAGGAGGGCAAGCTGAGACCATTACCACCCAAGCAAACCATGAATCAGGGATAGCCAGGGCACAGAGATTATCAGTACTGTGCCTACCATCAGTACACTAAGCACCTGACAGATTATTGCCGAACTTTAAGAAATAAGATCCAAGATCTTATTGACTCCAAGGAGATCACTGAACCTAAGAAGAGAAAGAAGAAGAAAAAGGCATAAAGGGATTTCAAGACACTAATAAAGAGTCCCAGAAGGTGGCTACTACACAGTAAGAAGTAGGAGATAAGACTTTCTATTAGATGTGATTTTCATTTTATTGTTGAACTTTTCAATCTTCATGTATGCAGTGTTGTTTACATTAATTATATTAATGACTTCTTGCTTGTGCCTCTCATGATTTTACTATGCATAATCGCAACCACAAGTCATTTATATTTGATATTAACTTAATGAATACTGCCTTATTAAATCTCGAGATCCCGTTGGCATCTAATATCACTCCTGAAGGGAGGAAAGTTCTGAGAAATAATAATAAAAAGAAAAAAAGAAACGGCCTTTGCATGGACCTGGAATGACATACTAAAAATTGACAAGGGCATTGTTAGGATAACACTGCTTCAATATGCCAACATGACGACGAGCAAAATTTCAAAAGCCATTCCTTTGCTTCCTCAAAATCTAGGACACATACGATGCAGCCTAACAAAGGCAAACTCCGAATCATTAAAGGGCTTAGATAAACGAAACTCTGGGCCTTCACAAGAAATAGATCATTAGAACTAAGCCTTATAATTCCTTTCCCCCCCAACCATTTGAGAGATTTACTACAAAGCCAATCAAGATTGACCTTTAACCATCTGGGACTAAGATGAGTAAGGCATGGACACTTATAGCTAAACTTAGAATGAGAGCTCATTACCTTTACAAAAAAGCCAAAAAAAAAAAGGCAAAAAAACAAAAAACAAAAGAGGCCAAAAAAGAAAGCAAAAAATAGTTTTGTCCTAAAACATCTGAGGCTAATGTATAACTCAATCAAAACTATTAAAGGCTACTTCAGAAATTGAGCCATCAAAGCCAACAAAAACAAGATGCATGATTTCATATTCAAGTTCCAAACGGAGAACTCACCATTTCAGCCAGTTTGCACAAGGATCAAGATGAAGCCTTTGTTGCTAAAAGAGGCACTGTTAGAAGAAGCAGCCTTCCCGACTAATGAGGATGGAAGTAAGTTCAAAGAAACCAAAAGATGCTGATAGGCTAAAAAAGGAAAAAAAAAAAAAAGAAAAGAGGGAAAAGAAAATAATAATAAACACCCCGCAAGTCGAAAATCAAAAAAAGGCGACCTCTCTAAAATTGGGCACCCCGTTAAGGTGAAACCCAAAAGGGCATCTTGGGCAAAAAATTAGGGGCAAAGAGAAAATATTCAATCATGAAAACTCGAGAGGGCTGATTAATAACAAGAGTTTGATTTTTTGGGATCCATCTCGAGATTAGGCAGGGTTTTGTGTTTTTAAGATTAATGCCAAATGATGATTATGTGTGATGAAATCGGACTAGAACATACTCATTTATGCTATAATATATTAATATAAACAGAGCACTTTATCTCGCATACTCAAAGTTGTTTAAGTTCCAGTATAAAAAGTAGTACATTGTTTCTCATTTCCCATACAGCCTCCATTGCTATCATCATCCTGACGTTTCAGCTAACTTACTTTTCATTATCTTTAGCTAATCATACAGCACCTTCATGAAGAAAATCGAAATCCATACAACTACTAAAAAAAAGGCCGTTAGAGATGAAAACCATAACTAGCTCTCTAAACAAAAGTTGGGCCAAAGGGCAGAGTGAAAACCTGAAAATAGGCAGTCTGTCCTACAAGCAAAAAATATTTAAAATGAATAAAAGCCGTTGAAGTGGGTTGGCTCCATTCCAGGCAAAAATTAGGCACAGGGTCACGTGAATATCCCTAAATGGATGCATATCCCGTAAAGAAAAACTAGTGTGAAAATCCACAAGGAACGCATTATCTTTAATAAATGACCAACAATACATGGAGTGATAAGGTGGCCCAAATAATCTCCCTTCAAACAGATAATGCATAATTTAGGACACGAGTTAAAGTCTTGGGGGCAAAATGCTCATTGACCGGGGGCCAAAGATACACACGGGTCGGTTCTCTTTGAAAAGATTATGGGTCAGAATTCTTAAGCCAAGACGACACTCTTCTAGGTCTTTGGGAGGCATCAAATAATGTAAGCGGTGTAGACACCGGGTCCCGAGTAGCCAAGATCAGGATTACCCAATGATGAAATTAAGTGTGCCGATATATAGGCAAAAAGAATGAAGTTCGAAGTGACGATTTCCTTGTCGATTTGTTGTTTTAAAATTAAATAAAAATGTATTTCAAAAATATTTTTAAAGTATTTTAAAATTTATTTTGTGAGGAAAAAAGTGAGTTTTTAAATTATCATATATCATATAAAAAAAAAAAATTTCGCGCGAGGGACGGGCTGCCCGTCAGTCGCGCCTACGTGTTGGGTTTTAAGCAGAATAATGCAAATTAAACGCAGCGGAAAAATAAAACCTGAAAAACAGGATCCATGTATTTCGATTGATTCAAATGGAAGTGATAAGATTTACTAACTGTTTTTGTGTCGGAAGCTGAATTAAACACCTTTAAATCGAACTGAAGACGTTGCCTTTAACACGAACGTCCTCTACTGGTATCCACACGCACGATCAAAATGAACCAAAGTTGCAGGAGTGCTAGCTCCCTTTAGATACGAATGGATTTTTATGATTTTCTTCTTTCTCAAAGAAGAACAATGGTAGCTGTATTTTTTTCTCTAGAAAAAAAAATTAGCTAGAGTAAATCTTTCTTATTCTCAATAATAAGTTTTGCTAGCTAGGGTATCCAATGTTGGTATCCTATGTTGGTATCCAATGTTGGTATTCAATGTTTTTAACCACCTTAAAACTCTCATTCCTTTTGAAAAACGGAAATTGAGTTTTGATAAGAGTTAATAACAAGAGATAATAGCCCAATAGCCCAATAAAATCCATATTGTTCATTTTGGTCTTGGTGTGTGACCCAATAGGTTTATATTATGTTGGCAGTGGGCCTTATCCCATAATAAGCCCACAAGTCATAATTGGTCTCTAGCAAGACATTATGACTACCCAAATAATATAAATATCGTTAGTCCGATTTTAACCTGTCAATAGAACATGTTATTATCCTTTTGTCACACGATATCTTGTTCGAACATAAGTCATGGTCCATGTCAAACTTAAATTGTTCAAACATATAATTTCTCGATTACTAAGTAGACTGATAAAATCAAATGACATTGATCACACTATCAATTCATTTGAGCACGGCCATGCATTTTATAGTCCTACTCATCGAGGGGCCCAATAGATATCTCTCTCATAAGAGGGACAAATTCCATCTTGATTATACATTTTCCTCTGCATAGTTCTCATTATGTCCAATCATATCCTTTATAATTATCCGATTAAAGATAACGTTTGATTATGTCAAAACATAATGTTCCTTATGTAGGAAACCATGATAACCTCAGGTCAAAGGATTCAATAACATATCTATTATAAGAACACTTATGACATTATCCCATTAAGTGATCTTATAATGGGTCTATCCAGTACTTTGTTCTCTAACAAGTACGTATAGATTTGATTCATATCATCATATATAATCATCCCATGATTATCAATGCAAATCTATACTAGTCTTAATTTATCTTTATGCCCTTTATTGATAAATGACTAGGGACAACATGAATAACATTGTTATTCATAAACATTACAATAATGTAACATGCCAATAATATCAATGTGAAGAAAACCATTATATGAATGAAAATGTAATGATTACATCAAGGTCCAAATGTTTGGCCTAGGGCATAACCACTAACAATCTCCCACTTGCACTAGGCCCAATCATACATATATCTAATACCCATTGACCTAGTATGTCCATCATGTTTGGCTTGTGGGAGAGCTTTGGTAAGTGGATCGGCGATGTTATCATCAGTAGGTACTCTACATATCTTGACGTCTCCTCTCTCAATTATTTCTCGAATGAGATGAAAACGCCTGAGTATATGTTTTGATCTTTGGTGAGATCTAGGCTCCTTAGCATGTGCAATAGCACCATTGTTGTCACAATAAAGATCCACTGGGTTGCTGATACTAGGTACTACTCCCAATTCAGCAATGAATTTCTTAATCCATACTGCTTCTTTAGCTGCATCTGATGCTGCTATATACTCAGCTTCTGTTGTAGAATCAGCGACAGTGCTTTGTTTAGAACTTTTCCAGCTTACAGCACCTCCATTTAACACAAATACATATCCTGACTGCGATCTAAAGTCATCTTTGTCAGATTGGAAGCTTGCATCTGTATAACCATTTATTACTAGCTCATCTTCCAATCCTCCATATATTAAGAATGCATCCTTAGTTCTTCTTAAGTACTTAAGAATATTCTTAACAGCTGTCCAGTGACTTTCACCGGGATCTGACTGGTATCTGCTCGTCATGCTCAAAGCATATGAAATGTCTGGTCGAGTGCATAACATGGCATACATGATTGATCCTATAGCCAAAGCATAAGGAATCATACTCATGCGATCTCGCTCATCAGATGTCATTGGACATTGAGTCTTGCTAAGAGTAATGCCATGAGACATTGGCAAAAATCCTCTCTTGGAATTTTGCATACTGGATCTATTTAGCACCTTATCTATATAAGTGCTTTGACTCAGACCAATTATCCTTTTAGATCTATCCCTATAGATCTTAATCCCAAGGATATAAGCAGCTTCGCCCAAATCTTTCATTGAAAAAGATTTTCCTAACCATTCTTTTGTCTTTTGCATGATAGGGATGTCATTTCCAATGAGTAATATGTCATCAACATATAACACAAGAAACATCACAACGCTCCCACTAACCTTCTTGTATACACAAGGTTCATCCTCATTTTTGATAAACCCAAACTCTTTGACTGTTTCATCAAAACGAAGATTCCAGCTCCGAGAAGCTTGCTTCAATCCATAAATGGATCTTTGCAGCTTACATACCTTCTTAGAATTCTTAGGATGGACAAAACCATCAGGTTGTGTCATGTACACATCCTCAAATAAGTTTCCATTAAGAAACGCTGTTTTGACATCCATTTGCCATATCTCATAGTCATAATATGCAGCAATGGCAATAAGAATTCTTATAGACTTAAGCATTGCGACTGGTGAAAAGGTTTCATCATAGTCAATACCATGAGTTTGTTTGAATCCTTTTGCAACAAGTCTTGCTTTAAAGGTATTTACTTTGCCATCCATGTCGGTTTTCTTTTTGAAAACCCATTTGCACCCAATGGTTTTAATTCCTTCAGGTGGATCAATTAAGTTCCAAACTTGATTATCATACATGGATTGCATCTCAGACTTCATGGCTTCTAGCCATTTCTGAGATTCCGGACCTGACACGGCATCTTGATAGGTAGTAGGCTCATCTTGATCCATGAGCATCACTTCATGACTATCTGTCATGAGAAATCCATATCTCTCGGGTTGAAGTCGTATCCTATCAGATCTACGTGGTACTTGTGTAACAGGTACAGGTTCCACAACAGGTTGTGAAACTTGTTGAGTTTCCACCAATGGTTCAATGTTTTCTTGTGGTTCTTGAATTTCTTCAAGTTGTACTTTACTCCCACTGGTTCTTTTAGAAATGAATTCTTTTTCTAGAAAGACACCATTTCGAGCAACAAACACTTTGTTCTCAGAAGGATTATAAAAGTAATATCCTTTAGTTTCCTTAGGATATCCCACAAAAAGACATTTATCAGATTTTGGTGCTAATTTATCTGAGACTTGTCATTTGACGTAAGCCTCACAGCCCCAAATCTTTAGAAAAGATAAATTAGGAATTTTCCCAGTCCATATCTCATATGGTGTCTTTTCAACCGCTTTAGATGGAACTCGATTCAAAGTGAATGCGGCTGTTTCTAATGCATAACCCCAAAAGGATGATGGAAGATCTGTTTGACTCATCATAGATCGAACCATATCTAATAAAGTTCGATTCCTCCTTTCAGATACACCATTCCATTGTGGTGTTCCTGGTGGAGTTAATTGTGAGATAATTCCACAATCTCTTAGATGATCATCAAACTCTTGGCTCAAATATTCACCACCTCGATCAGATCGAAGTGCTTTAATAGTTTTACCAAGTTGATTTTGTACTTCATTTTGAAAGGTTCTAAACATTTCAAATGATTCATGTTTATGTTTCATTAGATAGACATAGCCATATCTACTGAAATCATCTGTGAATGTAATGAAGTAATGAAATCCTCCTCTGGCATTTATGCTTAATGGGCCACATACATCAGAATGTACAAGGCCTAATAAGTCAGTGGCCCTTTCACTACGTCCAGTAAAAGGATCCTTTGTCATCTTGCCCAATAAACAAGATTCACAATTTTCAAATGATTCAAAATCAAATGATTGCAAAAGTCCATCTGAATGGAGTTTAGCTATGCGTTTCTCATTTATATGAGCAAGGCGACAATGCCATAAATATGTTGAATTTAAATCATTTGGTTTGGATTTCTTTGTAGTTATGTTATAAATATCATGATTATTGGATGTTTCTAGGTTTAGGACATAAAGCCCACAATATGAATCAGCAATACCATAAAGCATATCATCATAATAAATAGAACATTTCTTATTCTTAATAAGAAAAGAAAAACCTTCATCATCCAAACTTGAAACTGAAATAATATTCCTATTCAAACTAGGAACATAATAGCAATTGTTCAAAACTAACAAAAGCCCATTGGGCAAAGTCAACTCATAAGATCCTACAGCTAGAGCAGCAACTTTTGCTCCATTTCCAACCCGTAGGTCCACTTCACCCCTTTTCAGCTGCCTACTCCTTTTGAGTCCCTGCACATTAGTACAAATGTGAGATCCGCATCCAGTATCTAATACCCAGGAATTAGAAGTAGATAAGTTAATCTTTATAACATAAATACCTGAAGGAGTAGTCTCACCACTCTTCTTCTTCTTCAATTCTTCCAGGTAAAGCTTGCAGTTCCTCTTCCAATGACCAGGTTCATTGCAGTGGAAGCAAACTCCTTCCTTTGGAGCTTTAGCCTTGGGCTTGGGTTTGGGCTTAGGCTTACCACCAACTTTTGGCTTAGCCTTAGCCTTACCCTTGACTTTCATGCCTTTTCCTTTGTTGACCATCAGAACATGGCCAGGCTTTTTGCTTATGCTTTGCTCAGCTGTTTTGAGCATGGCATGCAGCTCAGCTATTGATTTCTCCATATTATTCATGTTGTAGTTCATGACAAAATGGTCATAACTATTAGGCAATGAATTAAGGATCAAATCCGTTTCCAGTTCCAAACTGAGGGGAAATCCAAGCTTCTCAAGGTGATCAATATAGCCCTTCATTTTCAAAATATGAGAGCTAACTGAGGCACCTTCAGCCATTTTGCAAGAATGCAAAGCTTTGGTAGTCTCATACCTTTCTTGCCTAGCTTGCTGTTGAAATGTTTGCTTGAGATGAGTACTCAACTCATAAGCCTCCATGTTTTCCAGATGCTTCTGAAGCTCTGGAGCCATGGTAGCTAACATTAGATAGCCAACATCCACAGAATCATCAACATGTTTCTTGAATTTCTCTTTGATTGCCCTTGTAGCATCAGCAGGTGGCTCATTGGGAATAGGCTCATCCAGCACATACAATTTCCTTTCTTGCTTAAGGAAAATCCTCAAGTTTCTGAACCAGTCAAGGAAGTTTGTGCCAGTTTCTTTAAGTTTGTCCTTCTCAAGAACAGATCGCAGTGACATTGTAGAAGTGTTATTTGATGCCATTAATCTACAAACATGCAAGATAAATTATATTAGTACCAATTTCATTTTAGGTTTTCTTATAAACTCCCACTAAAATAATAACCCTCAATAATAATTACAATAATTATAATAATTTAGTGGGCTAAGATCCATATTTCGCTTAACTCTAAGTCAGCTTTGGCATGACGCTTAATGTTAAGTTATTTAGGTAGGTAGCTCATTTACCAATTATATCTTATATAACTCTTAGATTATTTATGGGATTTTGACATCATATGTCCCGGCATGTTATAATCCCATCTTATGCCCTTAGACCCAAAACCGTTTTGATAGCCTAAGTAAGTCTAACCATTTTAAACATATGAGTAGCACCATTACTCATCTTGCCTTACTAGGATAACCTAATGTACTTTGCTTTGGCAGAACCCACATTTTGGTGATCTTAGTCTTGACAAGTGTTTTAATAATGGGTGGCATATGACTTAAAATTATGGTGAGGGATTTAATTTTAACTTATGATGTCTAATTATTTATATACATCATGCATCAATTCATACATGCCATCTCATACACATATATAAACATTCATCGCATCACATACTAAGAATATATGCATAATATATATAAAACCGTGTCATAGCATGGCCAAATCTACATTGATCCCCATAAGCCAATATGAAGATCAAAGGTCAATCCTAGGTGTGAAAATGGACTTGATCAAAATCTTCCATCTTGCACCTGCATCGCCATGGACTTGGATTGATCTCCATTGTTGTTCTTCGTCTTCATTACAATAATAAATACAAAGAAATTCTACTACAATTATTGAATAAAATTACAATTGAATGAACGACACGCAGGTCGTATTTAAAATTTACAAACCCTTAAAAGATAAAATAAAATTCATCCATAAAAGGTTCAATTGGCCATGCTATGCACCATGCAAAGACATCATACATAAACATAATAAATCATATTTATTTCATATCGTGAATAATATACCTTTTTCATAAATTGATATATTAAAATTACTGATTGATAATTATTAATGACATATAAGGCGGTACGAAGAGGTAGCACGGCGTTCGGGGTTAAGGGGTAGCGCCCCATGAAACTTTTTCTATTTTGTCAATCTTATTAACAATTTTCTGCCCAAAAACTCTATTCTGTATGTATGAAAAAAAACGATTTTGCTAATCATATCAGCCATCGTTTAATCACATTAAACAATTTAGTAAACACAGAATACCATCATAAATAATTTCGTATTAAACATATTAATACCTTTAGTTAATCACATTAACACTTAATTGAGTTCGTTAATCATATTAACATAATGTAATTTCGTAGCCCTTAAAATACCAAATTAATATTACCAAGTTAATCTCGTTTTATCACATAAATTCATTCGTTTTTAACACTTAAAATCGAAATCAATCTCCAAGTATCAACATACAAATCGATCAACAGAATAATATATATATCACATACATATATAAGGGCAAAGAAAAGGTTAATTAAGAAGTGTATTTCAAGAAATTAAGGTTTGTGATTGCAAATTCCATTTAATTCCATGGTAAAAATATATGTTTATGATATGTTGTGAAGAAAGTATGTGATTTATGCATGTTTAATTGGAATTAACA
Organism: Excoecaria cochinchinensis; assembly: GCA_947683425.1. NCBI lineage: Eukaryota > Viridiplantae > Streptophyta > Magnoliopsida > Malpighiales > Euphorbiaceae > Excoecaria > Excoecaria cochinchinensis. The sequence goes on from CANTUQ010000025.1 coordinate 422,046, forward strand.
TGATATTCATGCTTAAAAATGTTAAAAATAATAGTATTGATGATTAAAATGAAGAAATAAATTTTGTGTGAAAAATTATTTCTTTGACCGAATGTGAATCATATGAATTTCATGTGTTTACATGATGTTTTATATATATCTATGATGGATCTATGGTATTTGGCATGTGAATTAATAAATAGTATGTGTTAGAGCATGTGAAAACATTAAATGGTATGTGATGTATGTATGGCCAAATGTATATCATGTGAAAAGTCATGATTTTTATGTGTTTGCATGGTAATTGATGGTATAGTGATATTATTTAATATGTAATTGGCCTAAAAGAATGATAAAATTGATAAAAAGAATTAATATGAATAAATTGGTATGTGGGCTATATGCATGTATGTATGTATGCATGTGTGCCATAATGAAATGATGAGTTTATATGACACGTGATGATATTGGAATGATAATCACATGTAAAATGATGAAATGACATGAAAAAGAATGGGATAAAATGGTGATATGGCATAAAAATTATGTAAGACATGTTAATAATATGGAAAGTAAAATAATATTGCCCTATGTAGTGATCTGGTAGTCAAGTCTAGTTCAGGATATGTTGGCATGCCATAGGGACATAAGACCGCGGGAGTGAGCATGACGTCTCACTAATTTTTTATAGGCCAATGATGGTCCTATTTAGTAAAATGTTTAAATGTATTTGTATTGGAATGTACTGGAGTAATCCTTCGGGGTTCTTCAGGTTGGAATGTACCGAACTGATCAATTGAGGTCTTTTCGGGTTTCTGTGAACTTATTAGAGTTCACGTCTCGTTTATCCTGTGCATAGAATTTGCCAGTGTGTTACATGGGCATATTTATGAAAATGTGATTAAATTGGTTAACATGAGATTAAAATAATATTTATGTGAAATAAGGACATAAATATTATTATATAAAAAATATATATATATATTCGAGGGTAAAATGATAATTTGTGCATATATGTGTTAAAAATATTTAATAATGATAAAAATATAAATTAAATGATAAAAGTGAAATAATGTTGAAAATAAAATGAACTAGTGGCAACATGATAATATTAGTCAAATTAAAGTAAACTAATGGTGTAAATATAATTTTTGTAAGGTATAGTTGAGCTAATGCAGTTCTTGCCATTTTGAAAAGGTTTAAAGGTATAATAAAATATTATTATAAAGTAAAAATAATATAATAAATAAAATTAATTATGTGAATTATGTGATTGAGAATTTAATTGAATATAACATTGCATGAATAAGTAATAATTAAATTAAATATGTTTAAGTATGAATATTTAAATGTTATTACTTATTTAATGTTATTCATGCATGCGAAATTAATTTAAGTGGAAATTTATGGAATTGCAATCACCACTGAGCATATTTAATGCTCAACACATAGTTTTATTTGACTGTGTATAGGTACACAGTAAGATTGGAGCAAAGCATACCTCACATTTTGGAAGTGGTATTGAAGCGTATTAATTGGAATATTTAAGTGTGTTAAGTTTGGCATGTATATGACTTATAATATGTTATTATGGGTTTTGATTTGTAATAGATTTTTAAGACCACCACTAGTTTATAAGTGTTTGTTATGCCTAATAATTGGTAGAAAGTAAGTTTATGTAATAAAAAAAAAAATTTACCGGTTTTAATTAACTGTCTATTTAATAACCTAATTAGTTAAATTAGGTTAACCGGAATAAAATGAACGGAACAGTAATCGGAACGCAGGGTACGCTACAAGTAGTGGTATCAGAGCTCCGGTTTAGATGGTTCTAAGATCAGAGTGGGTCAATGGGAATAGTATAAGTACATGTACATGCCAATTAAATTTTTGGAAATTATAGATATGTGAGGTTAATGTATGCCTGCTCCTTGTGTTAGATTACGACTATGGCGTCAAATGAATGTCGTCGTGATAGTGACGTGGAGAGTGCCGCATCAGTTACTAAGAGTCAATCGAGACCGCCTCGTGATCAAGCTACTTCGTCAATGGTTCCTCCTCCTCAACAGGAGCCGGGATTTATGACTATGATGGCAAATTTTTATCAATTTATGCAAACTCAACAGCAGCAGCAGCAGCCCCAAAATGTTCAGCCTCAGTCAGCTCCATCTAGTAGGAGACCTATTCTTGAGCAGCTCAAGAAATTGGGAGCTGATGATTTTTATGGTAGAGATCAGTTAACTCCGGTACAGGTTGAGGAATGGTTATTCAAGTTAAAGAGAATGTTTGAGACCACTCAGAGCCCATCTGAGGAGATGTTACTGGGAGCAGTAACCTTGCTTCAGGGTCCAGCTTATACATGGTGGAGTTCAGTTCGCAAGCATACTCCATCTGACCAGATTACATGGGAGTTCTTCTTATCTCAGTTCGAGCTGAAATACATTGGTTCTGAGTATAAATCTTCCATGCAAGATGCTTTTTGGCGGCTTAGGTAGGGGAACAGATCAGTTGCTGAATATGAGAGAGAGTTTGAGCGCCTTAGTAGCTATCTGGATGATGATTCTATGACTGAAGAGAAGCTGTGCCAGAGATTCGAGCGAGGCCTGCACAATAAAATTAGACTGGATTTGGGTTCTCAGAGGTACACTAATATGAGATCCCTTGTTGAGGCAGCTCTCAGGGTAGAGACTATCATGTCAGATGAGGCAGACAGACAGTCAAAATTCAGGCAGAAGAGAAAGCCAGGACAGTCTTCAGATGCACCTAGCCAGGGTAAAAAGTTCCGAGGCTTTCCTCCATCACAAAGTCGTGCATCAGCAACACCTGTTATTACTCAAAAGAAGCCAATCGGCAATAGTTTTCCAGTCACATCTATAGCTAGTGCACCTAAGAGTAGAGGACGAGAGTCAATTCCTCAGTGTATTCATTGCAATAAGATCCATTTTGGAGAGTGCAGATTTTACACTAGAGCTTGTTTCAAATGTGGGTCTCGAGAACACCAGATCAGAGATTGTCCTGAGGCCCAGCCATCCATTGCAGCATTACCAGCTTTGGGTAGAGGGTCAGGCCCTCAGAGAGGACGTAGTAGGGGAGCAGCTCCTCCACAGGCAGTTTCAGGTCCTTCAGTACAGCAACCTCAGGGTCGTAACACTGGACTAGTATATGCTGTTAGAGCTCGTGAAAAGGGTGATGCCCCGGATGTCATTGTTGGTAAATTCTCATTATTTTCTCATTCAATTTATGCTTTGATTGATCCTGGTTCCACACATTCCTATATTAGCACTGAAATTGCAAGGGAAAAAGGGTTGCATATTTGTCAGTTAGACCAGGATATATTAGTCAGTAACCCTCTGGGGCATAGTGTAGAAGTGAATAAAGTTTATAGAGATTGTCCTATCAGTGTTCAAGGTCATGTGTTTCTTGCCAATTTGATTGACCTCCCCTTCCGAGAGTTTGATGTGATTCTGGGTATGGATTGGTTAACTGCTCACCGTGTTAATGTTGATTGTGAAAGAAAAAGAGTGACCCTTAAGACAACAGATGATCAAGAGGTGGTCATTGTGGGCGAGAGATCAGATTTTCTCTCAGACGTGATTTCTTCCACCGCAGCAAAAAGGCTTATCAGAAAAGGTTGTGTTGCTTATCTATGTTATGCAATGGAGGCTAGAAAGGAGGAACTTAAGCTTTCAGATGTGCCTACTATTCAGGAGTTTCAGGATGTTTTTCCTAAAGACCTTCCAGGGTTGCCACCTGATAGGGAAATAGAGTTCACTATTGACTTAGTACCTGGTACTACACCGATCTCTATTGCTCCATACAGGATAGCACCCACAGAACTCAGAGAGTTAAAGATTCAGTTGCAAGAGTTACTTGATAAAGGCTTTATTCGACCGAGCGTTTCACCTTGGGGAGCTCCAGTTCTCTTTATGAAAAAGAAAGATAGATCTCTTCGGTTATGTATTGATTACCGACAACTGAATAAGTTGACCATAAAGAACAAGTATCCTTTGCCACGGATTGATGATTTATTTGATCAGTTGAAAGGTGCTGCTATATTTTTGAAGATTGATTTGAGATCAGGTTATCATCAGTTGAAGATTAAAGAGTCAGATGTGCCCAAGACAGCCTTTCGTACTAGGTATGGTCATTATGAGTTTATGGTCATGCCTTTTGGGTTAACAAATGCCCCTGCAGCTTTCATTGACTTGATGAATAGGGTCTTTCATCCTTATTTGGATCGGTTCGTGGTAGTATTCATTGATGATATTTTGGTGTATTCTAAGACTCCCGAGGAGCATGATGAGCATTTAAAGATTGTTTTACAGACTTTAAGAGACAAGCAGCTTTTTGCTAAGTTCAGCAAGTGTGAATTTTGGCTGAATGAGGTTTCATTTTTGGGTCATGTGGTATCAGCTGATGGCATCAAAGTTGATCCTAAAAAGATTGAAGCTATACTTCAGTGGAAGGCACCCAAGAGTGTTACCGAGGTTAGAAGTTTTCTTGGCTTGGCTGGTTATTACAGAAGGTTTGTGAACGATTTCTCTTCGATTGTAGCTCCTTTAACCAAATTATTGCAAAAGAATGTTAAGTTTGAATGGTCAGATAAATGTCAGGGGAGCTTTGAGAAGCTTAAGTGTATGTTGACTGAAGCTCCAGTGTTAGTGCAACCTGAGTCTGACAAGGACTTTGTGGTATTTAGTGATGCTTCCAAAAATGGTTTGGGTTGTGTATTGATGCAAGAAGGTAAGGTGATTGCTTATGCCTCCCGACAGCTTAAGACTCATGAGAAGAATTACCCCACTCATGATCTTGAACTAGCAGCTATTGTATTTGCATTGAAGATTTGGAGACATTACCTCTATGGTGAGAGATGTTATATCTACACAGATCACAAGAGTCTGAAGTATTTGCTTACTCAAAAGGAACTTAACTTGAGACAGAGACGTTGGCTTGAATTGATCAAAGATTATGAGTGTTTCATCGACTATCATCCTGGTAAAGCTAACATTGTAGTTGATGCTCTCAGTAGGAAGTTCATGGCTTCTCTTCGAGCAATGAATGTTAGTTTGAAATTATCAGATGATGGAGCTTTGATTTCAGAAATGCAAGTTAAGCCAGATTTTCTCCAGCAAGTGAAAGATGCTCAGAAGCAAGATGATCGATTGTCCACCATTATGTCTCAGATAAAAGATAGCCCTGTCAGTGATTATTCATTGGGTTCAGATGGTGGGTTATACTACAAACAGAGATTGTGTGTTCCTGATCAAACTGATTTGAGAAAGAGTATTCTTTCAGAAGCTCATCACAGTAGCTTTGCCATGCATCCTGGTTGTAACAAGATGTATCAGGATTTGAAACTACTCTATTGGTGGTCGGGCATGAAACGTGATGTGACAGAAATTGTGGGTAAATGTTTGACTTGTCAGCAAGTCAAGGCAGAACATCAAGTTCCTTCAGGTTTGCTTCCACCTATTGTCATTCCTGAATGGAAATGGGACAGAGTTACTATGGATTTTGTGTCAGGATTCCCTCTCTCGAGAAAGAAACATGATGCAGCTTGGGTTATTATTGACCGACTCACTAAATCAGCTCATTTCCTGCCTATCAGAATGAATTATTCATTATCTAAGTTGGCACAGTTGTACATTAGTGAGATTGTAAGATTGCATGGAGTTCCATCCTCTATCATTTCAGATCGTGATCCAAGATTCACTTCTCAGTTTTGGAAGAGACTTCAGGAAGCATTGGGAACTAGATTACATTTCAGCACAGCCTTCCATCCTCAGACCGATGGTCAATCTGAACGTGTAATTCAGATTCTAGAAGATATGTTAAGATGTTGTATAATTGAGTTTGGTAACCACTGGGAAAGATACTTGCCTTTAGCAGAATTTGCCTATAATAACAGTTATCAGACTAGTATCAAGATGGCTCCTTATGAAGCTTTATATGGTAGAAAGTGCAGAACTCCGCTTTGTTGGACAGAACTCAGTGAGAATAAGATTGTGGGGTCAGACCTGATTCGAGAAACTGAAGAAAAGGTTCAAGTGATTAAAGACAGACTGAAAGAAGCCATGGATCGACAGAAGTCTTATGCAGATCTGAAGAGAAAAGATATAGAGTTTCAAGTAGGAGATAAAGTATTTCTGAAAGTTTCTCCATGGAAGAAGATTCTGAGATTTGGAAAGAAAGGCAAGCTGAGTCCAAGATTCATTGGCCCTTATGAAATCATTCAGCGGGTTGGACCTGTAGCTTATAAACTGAAGCTTCCACAAGAGTTAGAGAAGATTCATGACGTCTTCCATGTCTCTATGCTTCGAAGATACCGTTCTGATCCCAGTCATGTTATCAAGCCTGGAGAAGTTCGAGTTCAGCCAGACATGACCTATGAGGAATGTCCAGTAAAAATTCTGGCTAGAGAAGTGAAACAGCTCAGGAACAAACGGATCCCACTTGTGAAGATTCTTTGGAATCACCACAATATCGAGGAAGCGACGTGGGAACCAGAAGAGACCATAAGACAACAATATCCCCAGCTTTTCAGTTCAGGTAAATTTCGAGGACGAAATTTTTAATTGGTAGGGGAGATTGTAATATCCCTAATACCGGGTCAATCGTAAATGGTAGTTATCGGGAGTGAATAGTGTTTTTCCGGGTAAATAGTACTTCTCAAAATTTAAATATATTTTATTAGACCATTGGATAGAGCTCGTCAATATGAGTCCGTAGGCGCAAATTTCATGTCAATCGGAGGTCAAACGAGTCCATAAAAGTTAAAATATTTATTTTATGAATAGTAAAAATTGGTCCAGGTGGGCCCACATAAAAGTAAAGTGGGTCCAGGTGGGGCCCACATAAAAGTAAAAGTGGGTCCAGGTAGAGCCCACATAAAAGTGAAAGTGAGTCCAAATGGGACTTATAAATAGTAAATATGGGACCAAGTGGTATCCATGAATATTTATGGTGGCTCACATGAATAATAATAGTATAATTTGGTGAGAAACATTATTATTGATAATAATATTATAAGTTGGTGAAAAATATGATTATGTATTCGAATAATAATATTATAATTTGGTGGGAGATATAATTATATATTAGATATTAATATTATAAGTTAGTGAAAAATATCATCACATGAATAATAATATTATAATTTGGTGGGAGATATAATTATATATTAGATATTAATATTATAAGTTAGTGGAAAATATCATCACATGAATAATAATATTATAATTTGGTGGGAGATATAATTATATATTAGATATAAATATTATAAGTTAGTGGAAAATATCATCACATGAATAATAATATTATAATTTGGTGGGAGATATAATTATATATTAGATATTAATATTATAAGTTAGTGAAAAATATCATCACATGAATAATAATATTATAGTTTGGTGGGAGATATAATTATATATTAGATATTAATATTATAAGTTAGTGGAAAATATCATCACATGAATAATAATATTATAATTTGGTGAGAAACATTATTATTGATAATAATATTATAAGTTGGTGAAAAATATGATTATATATTAGAATAATTTTTATAAATTTTTGACAGTATTATAGTTTTATTCTACGGCAGAACCGGACTGAACCGAATTAGACCGGTTTAAGTGAACCGGACCCCAAACGGACTCTGAATGAGCTAAAAATTTGCAGGGAGACTAATTTTAATATTATAAAAATTATGGAAATGGGTTAGGAGTGAAAATGAATTCGGGAACATTAAATTTTATTAAAACAGTGGGAGAATGACCCGAAAACTGAAAATTGGACCAAACCGGCTCAACCACTTGGTTGGACCTGGTTGGGTCCGATTGGACCCTTATAAATACCTCTAAAAATCTGGAAATCCCTTTGGATTCCATCTCATTTCAGCTCTCTCTTCTTCCTCTCTTTTACTAAGTGTTTCTCATTTATTTCTTACCATTTTTCTTTCATTTCTTCTTCATCTCACCTCAAGATCAAACTTCCTAAATATAATTCAAGTCATTTGAAATCCATTGATTGTCTTGGAATTTCATTTGAAGGACTATAAGTTGGTGAAATCTAAACTTGAAGTTTAGGTGTCAAATTGAGGTAAGAGAATTAAATATTTTTAATTTGGTTTTTAGGCTCCTAAAGGTAATTTGGGATGTTAATTAGATGTTTATTAAGTTTAATTGATGAAAGGAAATTTAGTTTTAACTAGATCTTAATTTTTGTATTTGGACAAAATTATGTCCAATAGGTGAGGGAACTTCCAATCAATCGAATATACAAGTGGCTCTGATACCACTGTTGGGTTTTAAGCAGAATAATGCAAATTAAACGCAGCGAAAAAATAAAACCCGAAAAACAGGATCCATGTATTTCAATTGATTCAAATGGAAGTGATAAGATTTACTAACCTTTTCTGTGTCGGAAGCTGAATTAAACACCTTTAAATCGAACTGAAGACGTTGCCTTTAACACGAACGTCCTCTACTGGTATCCACACGCACGATCAAAATGAACCAAAGTTGCAGGAGTGCTAGCTCCCTTTAGATACGAATGGATTTTTATGATTTTCTTCTTTCTCAAAGAAGAACAATGGTAGCTGTATTTTTTCTCTAGAAAAAAAATTAGCTAGAGTAAATCTTTCTTATTCTCAATAATAAGTTTTGCTAGCTAGGGTATCCAATGTTGGTATCCTATGTTGGTATCCAATGTTTTTAACCACCTTAAAACTCTCATTCCTTTTGAAAAACGGAAATTGAGTTTTGATAAGAGTTAATAACAAGAGATAATAGCCCAATAGCCCAATAAAATCCATATTGTTCATTTTGGTCTTGGTGTGTGACCCAATAGGTTTATATTATGTTGGCAGTGGGCTTTATCCCATAATAAGCCCACAAGTCATAATTGGTCTCTAGCAAGACATTATGACTACCCAAATAATATAAATATCGTTAGTCCGATTTTAACCTGTCAATAGAACATGTTATTATCCTTTTGTCACACGATATCTTGTTCGAACATAAGTCATGGTCCATGTCAAACTTAAATTGTTCAAACATATAATTTCTCGATCACTAAGTAGACTGATAAAATCAAATGACATTGATCACACTATCAATTCATTTGAGTACGGCCACGCATTTTATAGTCCTACTCATCGAGGGGCCCAATAGATATCTCTCTCATAAGAGGGACAAATTCCATCTTGATTATACATTTTCCTCTGCATAGTTCTCATTATGTCCAATCATATCCTTTATAATTATCCGATTAAAGATAACGTTTGATTATGTCAAAACATAATGTTCCTTATGTAGGAAACCATGATAACCTCAGGTCAAAGGATTCAATAACATATCTATTATAAGAACACTTATGACATTATCCCATGAAGTGATCTTATAATGGGTCTATCCAGTACTTTGTTCTCTAACAAGTACGTATAGATTTGATTCATATCATCATATATAATCATCCCATGATTATCAATGCAAATCTATACTAGTCTTAATTTATCTTTATGCCCTTTATTGATAAATGACTAGGGACAACATGAATAACATTGTTATTCATAAACATTACAATAATGTAACATGCCAATAATATCAATGTGAAGAAAACCATTATATGAATGAAAATGTAATGATTACATCAAGGTCCAAATGTTTGGCCTAGGGCATAACCACTAACACTACGCACGGGCAGGCCGTCAGTCGGCCCCTCCGCGCCCCTGTTCGTCCGTTTTGCCTATTTTGGCCTTAACTTCATTTTAAATGCTTTTTAACTCTTTTTTTTTTTGCAAAATTTAATTCAAAAAGCGTTCTATCTTCCAACCCAATAAATTCAGTGGTTTTTTGTAATTAGGGGAATTAAATTAATTTAATTTCTTAATTAAAAAATCTGAATTTTAAGGGGGAATAAAAAGAGTTTTTTAGTGGGAATTAGGGGGGATTTTCTTTAGAAAATATTTTTTTTCTTCTTCTCTTTTCTCTCAACCAAATTCTCTCAATTTCTAAAGGAATTTCCAGCAATTTTTGAGACAAAAAAAATAACAATTTTTGTTCTTGAGAATTTTTCAATTGATAACTTTTTACTTTAAGACAAATAAACTAATTGTTTGTTCTTGAGTAAAAGTTATCTTTCAATATTTTATTTTTTCTTCTAATTATATTTTTTCAAATCAAGACAAGGAATTGGATCATCCACCTTCATTTCTTCTAGATCAATTTTGAGGGTAAACATTCTTGGCTCAATTTCTTAGTTTGATTTTTTAATATCATTTCTTTTTTATTTAATTAATTAATATGTAAATTCTTTTAGTTCTACCATTTTATTCTTTTTTTTTATTCTTTTTCTTTTATTCAATTGATTATCATGTAAATTCTTTTAGATCTATTATTTAATTGTTCATATTTTTACTTCTTATTTCTTTTTTTGTTTAATTTGTTCATATCATTATTTCTTATTTTTGTTCCTCATTTAATTATTCATGTTCATATTATTGTCATTTTTTTAGTTCATATATATTGTTAGTATCATCATTTAACATGTTTTATCATAATTGGCCTATTTTATTTTCATGTTATTCTTCTATCTTTAATTGGATTGTTCATCTTCTTTGATTATTATTATTATTATTATTATTATTATTATTATTATTATTATTATTATTATTATTATTATTATTATTATTATTATTATTATTATTATTATTATTATTATTATTATTATTATGTTATTTGATTGTTCATATTCTATGGTATTATTATGTTATTATTATTATTGTAGTTATTACCATCATTAGTATTATTATTATTATCATTATTCTTGTTTATTTTTATTATTACCATCATTATTTTAATTTCATGCATGCTGAATTTTATATGCTTTATTTTTTATGCATGATTGGATTTTATTATTATTATATCATATTTTATATGCATGTTAAATTGTTAATTTGTTAAATTGCATATTTTTATTATGTCATTTTAAGTGGCTTGTCATACATGATGCCTTTTTATTTACTTTATTTTTATAGTATGTTTAACTCATTTTTATTACTAACATGGCTTTTATTTGTTTCTTTTATTTCAATACTTATTTTTTATGTGTGAGTCTTTTCCATACCAAGTGGGAGCCCATGAAGATTTGAAGATCCATTTGGATGTTATTTTTTATTATTTTTATTATTTTGTTTTCCTTTGGATTTATTATTATGTAATTTGTAATAATAAATTTATTTTCATGCACGTTAATTAAGAAAATCACAAAAATATTTCTATTAAAATAAATTGGATTTTATTTAATAAAAATGGGACCAATGTCCTAGATTTTTCATCTAAAGTAAATTGTCAATTTAAAATTATTATTTTTTAATTATGCATGAGAGGACCAATGTCCTTATTTTTAATAAATAACCCGATTTATGCATGAGTTGTATTTTATTTACAAATGGGGGTTGTATTCCGCCCCTAGTTTTATTGTAACTTATTTTGCTTTCATTTACTTTATTTATCGCTTTTACTATATGATTGTTATGCGTTTAATTAAATTGCATTAAAATTGAATGAGAAAAGGCATGAAATACTAAATTCAAAACTTGATTATAAACTTAGCCAAGGTATGAATAAATGGGGAGTCCCGAACTTTCTCTGGTCTTTAGGCTCAACGATTACAATCCTAGGCTCCAGGGGGTAGAGGCTGAGATCTCCAAAATCTCTCTAGTTAGCCCAAGATGGATATGTATGCGCTGTCTTAGCCTCGATGAGGCTAGACGACCCTTCCCAATGTTCTATTGGGTGGCGACTCCAAGAAACCTCTTTGTTGCCCAAAATAGACGCAGCTTGTAAATAACTTACAAGTTTTTATGAACCTCTCCCGATCGCCCTAAGGTGGGCTTTCGGGAGGCATCGAGGTTTAGCGCGCGTCACAGTGGCGACTCCACTGGGGACATTAAAGACTTCCCTTCGAAAATACCTTGGCTAAAATTTATAATTGAGTTTTAATTTAAAATTTCATCCCTTTTCGAAATTACATTTGCATATCATTAGAGCCTTAGATTTATGCTAGTTTGGTCCCTTTTCTATCCCCGGTGCGTTCCCAAAGCACGACCCTATTTTCACTTAATTTAGGGAAGTGTTAAGGATAATCACCAGCCCAAGCCTCGTACCGTCATGGTATATTAAATGGTGACCCGATCGGTCGTTACGCTCGTGATGAGCTAGACCCGTTGGCAGGGATCATGCTTGGGTAGCCCTAAAGTAACACCACCCTTTGACCAAAGCTCATGTAATGGCAATAGATACTTCCCCTAAGTGGTATGAACCGTAATACCTTGCTTGCTATATGGATCATTCTGTATTGGACAAACCCAAATAATCTGATTGGTCACCTAATCAAAGGCTTTCATGCCCAGATAGGTCCATGTTAACTTATTCGGACTGCCTAAATACATGATGGTCAAAACAACCATACGTATGTACATTAGATAGGAGAGGTTATGCTGCCGATTTTTTTTCATCGTGCACCGTACGCATCCAATGGGTTCCCTGTTAATCCTTGGATAAAGCCCACCTAGGGAAGAGACTATACTACCTCGTGTGTGGGAGAGATAAGGTTGGAAGGATCTACTTGCTTGCATGTGTTTGTCTATGCTGCATCAGCACGACCATGCATTGCATTTCAATCATGCATCATCCTAACGAGATGTGTTTTTTTCAGCCATCATAGATTCTCCTGGGTGGTTTAGGGGTCTCGACGGTCGGTTGAGAAGGATTCCAATCTTGGGGTTACCAGAGCTAGTGACATATTAGAGCTCAGATTCTCTTTCAGAGGGTAGTGAGACTTTCTCTTCAGAATCATCAGCTGATACAAGTATGTCTAATCCAGCCAGTGGGTCTGATGCAACCCGGGCATTGATCGCCGAAGAAGTGGGAAGAAGAATGGAGGAGTTTGAGGCTAGAATGATGGCCATGATGGGCAACCTTGCAACAACCTTAGCTCCACTTGCAGGGCAACAAGCTGCTGCTCCTATAAGGGGGCAAGATGAGCAAGGGGTTGTGAGAGAGGACCCCCCTGCTGTAGCTGACCCACATGTGGTTGAGCAAAAAGCACCAGCACTTGTAGAGCATAGAGAAGGACCTAGGTTTGAGGTTGACCTCTGGGAAGATGACCAAGAGGAACAAATGGTAGCAAAGGGAAAGTCACCCAAGCTGGAGGAAGCAATGTGGAGGAAGATGGAGGAGAAATTTGAGGCTATGACCAGGATGATGACGATTGGAAGGGGAATGAATCCCGAGGACCGAGAGCTGGATGGTGATGATATGATCCCCCAGAACTTCAAGATGCCTGATATTCCCAAATTTGATGGCACATCTAACCCTACTGCACACATCAAGCAGTATTCACTGGTCATGAAAGGGACAACGTTAACGAGAAAGCAGAAGATAGAGTACTTTTGCTTGAGTCTCACAGGAGCCGCCGTCGATTGGTATCATGGGTTGGGCAGAAGGTCAAAAGAAGACTGGGACTTGTTGACTGAGGAGTTCCTAAAGCAATATGATTGCAGTACTCGGATGAAGGTCACACTTAAGGATCTAGAGCTACTACAGCAGAAGGCTGGGGAGTCTTTCCATGAGTATCTTACTCGGTGGAGAAACCGGGTTATGGAAATGAAGCGCAAGCCTGATACTTCTTATCAGATCCGATTATTCATTAGAAATGCCAGCCCATATCTGAGAGATGGACTTAAAATAAAAGGGCTGAAAGATCGGGAGTCCTTGAAAGACATTGCTATAGAGGCAGAAGGAGAGTATATGGCCAGAAGGGCAAGCAGTGAGGCTTATGCCAAGAAGGGCTACAGTAGTTAAGGTGCAACCAAGTCAGCTAGTTCCAGCAGTGGTAATAGAAATGGAAATATAGCTGAGGTGTCGGCAACAGGAATGAATCAGAGGTACTTCTCGAATTTGGGTAGGCCTTTTTCATGGGTACTGAAGAGATTGATGGAGGGGAAGCTACAACCCCTACCACCTAGGCCAGCTAGGACCCAAGGGGAGCCAGGGCATAAAGAGCACGAATACTGTGCCTTTCACCAGCATACCGGGCATCTGACAGATAATTGCTATAGGCTGAGGCACCAGATACAGGATCTGATCGATAGTAAGCAGATCACCGATCCTGAAAAGAGAGAAAGCAAGAAGAAGGCTAATTTCAATGCTGTGCCACCACCTGTCTTTATGGTTGGGTCTAGCCTACCAGAATGGTATGTGATACAGGATTTATATGGAAACCAGTACGTCGCTATCACTCGCCCTGAGGCAAATGAAGTAGGGATTCCCATGGCGACAATAGACTGTTGGTCCACTAGTGAGAGTGGAGATGAAGAATATGAAGAGAAAGATGGAGAATTCACGGATCCATGGGATTCGGAAGAGGAGGAAAGAGTTGAGGCTGTAACAAGAAGTGGGAGAGTGGTCCTAGAAGTTGAGAAGCCACATGACCCAGCACAATCACTTGCAGAAAAGGAGCCGGAAGAAAGTGCCATAGTGAAGCGGCTGAAAAAGACCACGGCTTAGATATCAATTTGGGACCTTTTGAGACAGTCCCCCTCCCACAGACAGAAGTTGGTTGAGGCATTAAGTGAGTCCACTATAGCCACTACAATTTCTCCATCTGAGCTGTTAGACCTTATAAAAGGGGGATCCGGAGAGAAACTGGTGTTTTCTGACGCAGATTTGCCAGCTGAAGGCCGCAATCACAATCGACCACTGTACATCAAGGCTCAAATTAATGACAAGCATACCGCTTGTGTTATGGTTGATGATGGCTCATCCATAAATGTTTGCCCTCTAGTTGCACTTCAGGCTTTTGGGCTAAATGAAAGCATGTTGAGCAAGTCTGATTTAACCATCACAGCCTATGACAATTCTCGAAGACAAGCATCGGGAACTTTCAGAGCTCTGGTCAAGACTGGGCCTATCGAGATAGAAACAAAATTTGTGGTCTTGCCTATCCCGGCGAATTTCTCAGCTCTGCTTGGAAGGCCATGGTTCCATAAATTGGGAGGAGTGCCCTCTACCCTACACCAGATGATTAAGATACCTCATGAAGGAGAGGTGGTGACTATTAAAGCAGCTAGAGAAAACCAAGTGTCTGCCTTGGGGATCTCTAATCAGCCATTCAGTGGTTTTCATATATCGATGATAGGAGAGGAGCAGGGCTTGGCAGATAGTCCTCAAGTGGTGAATATGATGAAGAAGATGCACTTTCTCCCAGGGGCTGGTCTGGGTAAAAACTCGCAAGGGCTGCAGGATGCTATCATCACACAAGGCCAGAAAGATGGGTCTGGGCTACAAAGGAGAGCATGGTAAGAAGAAAGTGTCGGAGAAGATTCCCCACATTTTAGAGAGTTTTGTTCCCTCATCTTCGATTTGTGCTTACACGGGAGAGGAGGAACCTCTATGGGTAGATGGAAAGATCGTTCCGGGGTTTGAAATCTTTAATTACGTTTTCGACTGGGATGTTGGAGTTATCAAGTCTGCAGAGAACTTCTGGGATGAGGAGATCATGACTCAGTGCAGTGTCTGGGATAGGGATGAGCCTGAGGAGATTGTTACTGATAAGCTATTAGCCACCAGACTTAAGGGAAAGGAAACGATGGTAGAGCCAGAGCTAGAGATTGAAGATTTGAAGATCTCATCGGAGGTAGTTGAAAAGCCTCCACCAAGCCAAGAAGTTAAAGTCCAGTCGGCTGCAGCATCATCATCGACAGAAGATGAAGACAGTAGTTATTTAGATACTATTTTTATGCCAGAACTTTTTAATGACAATGTTAATGTTTCTGATTACATCAATGATGTAACACCCCCATACCCCCGGTAAGGAATATCGGGGCGCTACGCGGACACTTACGTATACATGTACATGCATTAGCGGAAGCGATAGCATTATACATATCAAATTAAGAATAATAAAATAAATTAGTACTACACTAGGGCCCAACATGGATTTCATATCAACTACATATACATTTACATGTTCATATTACATCTGTTTTCATTTAGCTTTACATATACGTTTACATGTACCCTTACTTGTGATTTTTCTACTTATATTACATAATGATGTTACTCAAAATGTAAAACTCTATTTCTAACTTGTAAAAAGATATGACAAAACTCCTAGTGGCCTTGACCTGCAGATGCCCGCTCACTGCTCCGAACCTGTAACCTACACGGAAATAAACATCCGTGCTAAGCCATAATGCTTAGTGGGGATGAAAATACTACAAAGGACCTCTTTACGAAGTCACAGATAAATCACACAATCATATATCTCATGCATATAACTCTTATACGTCTATAGGTTGCATGCTTAAATATCAAATACTCTGAACTCACATATAAGTAACATCTACTCTTTCACTAATTCATGTACACTACATCTTGTACATTTCGTTTATTCAAATATACATTATCATGTAACCACATTCATGTCAATACACTCAAGTAATCATGTACTTGTATACAGAACTGTAATGTACTTAAACATTACTTTCATGTACTATAGCTTTATTCGAAGCAACACTATAATCATCTCAAGTTCACTGCACAACATTTAACAAAACAAGCCTGAGTTCCTCTCATGGTGGATACGGGACGCTCTATAAAAAAACATTTTCGGTAGACCGAAGTCACAAAATATTTTCATATATCTCTATTAATGACCATTCTCAGAGGTCGACCTGCTTCGCCCAAACGGGGCGGAACATAGGCGGCGGAACATAGGTAATCCCTTTATAAGCATGCTTATCTATCCACTATAACGGTAATCAGGCTCAATACCAACTCACACACTATACACAGACATCAACTCATCAACTAAAATTCAAGTGCATTTATCAAATTCAGAGGCATGTAATTCATATACAATCTTGTTCAACAATTAAAAGCATGTAACACTTAAATTCATTACATAAACATATGCAAAGCAAGACAAAAGGAAACACTCTTCAAATCAAGTAGAACAGGATGAGAAAAGGGTTCTCTATCGCGATCGCGACAAGAAGTCGCACTTGCAATAGAAGTCAAGTTCATTGTCGCGATCGCGACAAGAGGTCGCGCTCGCGACATAAGCTAGATTACAAAAAGGCTCTATACTTTATACCAAATGCATTATATAATAATTATTAAGTTCATACATATTTATCATGTCATTTACAATCCTTAATACAATTATACATTGTTACTTTATTAGTTAAATTACCAATTTACTCATACTCATGTGCATTTCCCCGTTGATAACTACTTTATAGTCATTTGTTAACCCTAAACATGCATAATAAGCTAAGGGGAAGGGTAAGGGGTTGACCCATGGCAACTAGGAGCTCAAAAAGAAGAAGAAAAAGCTTTATATGCATTGTTCTGTCGCGATCGCGACAGAAGCTCGCCCTGGTGCCTTACGAGACTTCTTTTTACCCTAAACTTTCATCGCAAAAATCACCATATAGACAACATTTTTAGGCAAAGTGGTCTTCATAACAATTTTTCCCTAGGATGTTACCTTTTAAATGGGACAATTGTCAGGTCATTTGGACATCTAAAACTTGAGTTATGATCTAAAAAACCTATACTGTTCAAGTAACCCGACCCAAACAGATACACTCCGGTTTTTAACATTTTCGAGGATCATAGAGCCAGAGTTAGCTCCAGCTCCCTCTTAGACATTTTTAGCTATGGATATTATCTTTCAGATGCAATTTTACTCAACACAAATGAAGCTCTGTAACTCTACTTATGACAGAAACCATATTCAAAGGTCTAATGAAACCCAAACAGAATTTCTCTAAAATCACTCTTTACATACAGAACCATATGAAACCCATTTAACACATGATCACAAACATGTACACATATATCATGAGCTCACTACAAGCAATTAAAATAAAATTCACACGCGATCCCTACCTCTAGGAAGCTCGAACTAAGCTCTCTATTCAGCTCCAACCCTTTCCTTTACTTTATCCCATTTCTTGTTCATAGCTTCCACAAATCACATAGAAAACATTTTGAGTTAGACTTTTTCTCACTTTAAATTAAAAACATAAAGAAAAAGGAGGTCAGATCGGAACACAAATCCAACTTACCTTTAGAAGAGACCTAATCAAGTCCTACTATGCTCTCTTTAAGCCACTTCAAGTGGTTTTCTCAAAGAACTAAGCAAATGAAAAAGAAAGGAGCAAGAGAGAGACAAAGCAAGGTGAACGGCTGACCAAAGAAAGAAACTCAAGAACAAGAGGGCCAAAACTAACGTAAAAGAAGAAGAAAGAAGCAAATGGTCCATGTAAATCCAAAATTAATTATGCTAATAAATGCCATCTACCCATTAAATACATGCTTATCCTCTTTTTGGTTCTAATCTCTTTTTATTTTATGTAATAATATCCAACTCTTGCCACATGTCACTCTCTCTTGTAGCCACTTGTTATGCTCCTACACCGCCACGTGTCACTCTCCTACGATGCCATGTGTCCAATACACATCTCAAGGTCTCTTAACACCCACTTATGCACACATCTCGCGAGGGGGTTCTGTCGCGCTCGCGACAAAACGCTCATGCCCGTACCGACCAGCTGAAGTTCAAAAATCGCTGGAGGGCTCTGTCGCGCCCGCGACACTTGTCGCGCTCGCGACAGAACTCTCGCACATAAACTTACCTTTTTCAAACTAAAAACTCTGTAATTCTTCTAGGGCCATTTTGGGGTGTTACAAATGAGATGAACAACTTTGCTTACTTGTGTGATGTTTCTGATGATTTCATTTCTCATGATCATAAGCATGATGCATCCATTTTTGACATTAACTCAACTAACACAACTGCATTTAATCTCGAAACTTTGGAGAATCCAAATAAAATTTTGATTGCATCAGATATAACTCCTGAGGAGAGGCTAAAATTTGAGAGAATATTGAAAAAATATGAAAAAGTCTTTGCCTGGACCTATGAGGACATGCCGGGAATTGATCGAGATGTAGCCAAACATGCCATTCCAACGTACCCAGAGAGTAAACCGGTCAAGCAAAAGCTCAGAAGACTTAGGCCGGAATGGGCTCAGAAGGTGAAAGAGGAAATCCATAAGCAGATTGAGGCTAAGTTTCTACTGGAGGTTAAATACCCGACGTGGCTGGCTAAAAATGATGGAAAGGTTCGAGTATGCGTGGACTATCGGGACCTAAATAAAGCCTGCCCGAAAGATGATTTTCCTCTGCCTTATATTGATGTGCTGGTAGATAGTGCCGCTGCTTGTATGATGTACAGCTTCGTGGACGGGTACGCAGGGTACAATCAAATCCTTAACAAGATAGTGGATCGGATCAAGACAGCCTTCATCACCGAATGGGGTACATTTGCTTACCGGGTTATGCCTTTCGGATTAAAGAATGCAGGAGCAACCTATCAGAGAATGGCCACCAGAGTTCTTAATGACTTGATCTACAAAGCAGTGGAGGTGTATGTTGACGATATGATGATCAAGTCAGCTACCAGAGAAGGTCATTTTGAGGCTTTAGAGAAGTTCTTTCAAGGGATCAATAAGTATGATATGCGCCTCAATCCCAAGAAGTGCATTTTTGGAGTTACCTCAGGTAAGCTGCTGGGTCATGTGGTAAGCCAGAGAGGAATTGAAGTGGATCCTGATAAAGTCAGAGCCATTAGGGAGATGCCAGTGCCTCAGAAAGAGAAAGAAGTTAGAAGTTTCTTAGGAAAGCTTCAGTACATCAGTCGGTTTATTGCCAAATTGGCTTCGGTGTGTGAGCCCATCTTTAAGCTTCTCAGGAAGAATCAATCGGTGGTGTGGAATAACGATTGTCAGTTGACCTTTGACACTATTAAGGATTATCTCCTGAATCCACCAGTCTTAAGACCACCCCGACGTGCCAAACCATTAATCTTGTATCTGGCAGTAGAAGACAATTCAGTGGGTGCCATGATGGCCCGAGAGGATGACTTTGGGGTAGAGTATGCTGTTTACTATCTTAGCAAGAAATTTCTGACATATGAAGCCAAATATGTGGAAGTGGAAAAGATTTGCTTAGCAGTTATTTGGGCTTCTAAGAAGTTGCGGCATTACTTTCATTCCTTCAGTGTACAAGCAGTTGCCAAGCATAACCCGCTTAGGTACCTTCAGGAAGCACCCTCTCTGCTAGGAAAAATGGAAAGATGGTTACTACTGTTGCAGGAGTTCGATATCGAATACATCACCAGGAAAACCATTAAAGGAAGAGCTGTAGCTGAGTTCTTGGCTGAGCATCCTATTGAGGGAGACCAATTCGAATACAATTTCCCAAATGAAGATGTCATGACCATAGCAGTACAAGGGTGGCAATTATTCTTTGATGGGGCAGTTAACAGTAAAAGGGCAGGAGCAGGGATCATTCTTACGACCCCGGATGGTGAAAAGCTTCCATTAGCCAAAAAGTTGAGGTACAAGGCGACCAATAATGAAGCAGAATATGAAGCTTGCATCTTCAGATTGGAAGCATTACTGGCTCTAGGGGTAAAGACCTCAGAAGTCTTCGGAGATTCTTCATTAGTAATTCATCAGATCAGAGGGGAATGGTCAGTTAAGGAAGAAAGGTTGTTACCTTACGTGAAGCATTTGAGAATGTTGAGTAGCCAGTTTGAGACTTGCACTTTTCACTTCACCCCCAGGGATGAAAATCAATTGGCTGACGCTCTCGCGACATTGGTGTCCATGTGGGATAATCCAACAGGGATTGCTATGTAACCCGTGCTAATCTCTAGCTCGAAAAAGCCTTGTTTTGAAGCTAAACAGGTGATGGATGTTGAGGCCACCGATGGAAACCCTTGGTACTATGACATTCAGAATTATTTAGAATGGTCAGTTTTTCCAGAGGAATCCACCGAGAAAGACCAAAGGATGATTCGAAAGTTGTCCACTCAGTTCATCAGTGTAAATGGCGCTTTGTATAAGAGACAAGTCAATGGTATCCAGTTAAGATGTTTGGCGGAGAAAGAAGCTGAAAAGGTTATGGATGAGGTTCATGCCGGAGTCTGCGGAGCTCACATGAATGGCTTAACCTTAGCGAAGAAGATCATGCGCCAAGGATTCTATTGGCTCACAATGGATACGGATTGTTCAAAATATGTGAAGCAATGCCAGTTGTGCCAGCAATACGCGAATTTAAGGCATGTCCCAGTTTCAGAGCTATATAATTTGACATCTCCATGGCCATTTGCAGCTTGGGGAATAGATATCATAGGCGAGATACGTCCTACAGTGTCTAATGGGCATAGGTTCATCGTAGTCGCCATTGATTATTTCACTAAGTGGGTCGAAGCTGAATCTTTCAAGAAGATTGATGCTAGGGATATGGCTAAGTTCATCGAGCGAAATTTGATATGCAGATATGGTCTCCCACACCATATTGTATCTGATAATGGGGTGCAATTCTTAGCAGAAACTAAACAGATGCTTCAGAAGTATGGAATCCAGCATCATAAGTCTTCTCCTTACCGTCCTCAAGCTAACGGTGCGGTTGAAGCTGCAAACAAGAATGTGAAAAGAATATTGGCCAAGATGGTTCAGAGCTATAAAGATTGGGCGAAAAAGCTGCCTTTTGCACTCTGGGGTTATAGAACCACAGTTAGAACCTCTACGGGAGCAACACCATTCTCCCTGGTATACGAAACCGAAGCAGTTCTGCCGGTTGAAATTGAGCTGAAATCTTTAAGGGTAGTCATAGAAGACGAGATTCCAGAGACAGAATGGGCACAACAGCGATTATTGCAGTTGAATCCATTGGATGAGGATAGGTTGAGAGCCTATTATCACAATCAGGTTTATCAGAAGAGACTAGCTCGGTCCTTTGGCAAGAAGGTACGAAAGCACCCATTAAAAGAAGGGGATTTGGTCTTTAAGATGATGAGGCCGGGAGTGCCGGACATACGAGGAAAATTCAGACCAACCTGGGAAGGTCCGTTCATTGTGAAAAAGTTGCTAATAAAGGGAGCAGCAATCTTGGCAGACAGCGATGGGAATGAGTTTAAAGACCCGGTCAATGTCGATAGACTAAAAAGGTTCCATGGTTGAAGACTAAAAAATAAAAAGAAGAGAATAAATGCCCCGCAGGTCAAAAATCGAAAAAAGGCGGCCTTGCTAAAATTGGGCGCCCTGTCAGGGTGAAAACCGAAAAAGGCATCCTGGGCAAAAATTAAGGGCTGAGAGAAAATGTTCAATCGAGAAAACTCGAGAGGGCTGATTGATAACAGGAGTTTGATGCTTATAAGATCTATTCTGAGATTAGGTGTGGTCTTGTGTTTTTTGATTTCTGTCAAATGAAGATCATGTATGATGAAATCATATAGAAATGTACTCAATTTTGCAATGAATAAAGGTTACAGTTTGCATTTTCATTGGCTTTTAGTTCTGCCTTAAAAATATATCATCTATTTATCTAATAACTGTCGTCTTCTTGATTTTATCGGAAGGTGCCTAAGCAGATATGTGCTATTCATTCTTAGCGAAGCTTTTGATAATAGCCTTATCTTGCAGTTCCTTCAAAAAAAAACAAATCAAAAGAAAAAAGAAAAAAAAAAGGCCGTTAGAGATGAAAACCGTAACTGGCTCTCTAAGCAAAAGTTAGGCCAAGGGCAGGGTGAAAACCTAGAGACAGGCAGTCTGCCCTACAAAAAAAATGAAATGAATAAAAGCTGCTGGATTGGGTTGGTTCCATTCCAGGCAAAAAAAATTAGGCAATGGGTTATGTGAAAATCCCTAAAGGGACGCATTTTCCCACAAAGAAAAGCTAGTGTGAAAATCCACAAGGGACGCACTACTTTTAAAGCAATGACGTTTGATGGCTGGAGCAATAAGGCGGCATTCTTTCAGATGATCATTCTTTAGTCAGATAATGCATGAGTCAGAATCCTGGGCATATGATCATTGACTAGGGGGCAAAGATGCACACTTGATGTTTCTCTCAGAAAATATTTTGGGGTCAGAATTCCTAAAGCTAAGATGTCACACTTTTAGATCCTTGGAAGCGCGATGCAGCAGCCAAGCCATATCCTTAGCAGACCCTTAACCACCTAGGATAGGGTCAATCTATTTTTGCAAACATTTACGTCTCATATCATATACACTCAAATTTTAGTATATATTTCTATGCGCATAATTTTGCAGGAAATATCTAAGTGAAGATCATCGTTTGCACTTTTGGTAGTCTGTAGCAAACTCAGTGCAGTCCTCTAAGAGGTTATCTCTTGCACTTTTGGTAATCTGTAGCAGACTCGGTGCAGCGCACTTTTGGTAGTCTGTAGCAGACTCGGTGCAGCTCAGAAGAGCAAGTTTCGTGCTTCATAGTCTTGTCAGTGACTCGACACAACATTATCAGAAGAAGGAACAGTGCACTTTTGGTAGCTTTGGTAGTGGCTCGGTGTAGTTCTTTCGTGCACTTTTGGTAGTCTTGGTAGTGGCTCGGTGCATCTCTCTTGTGCGTTTTTAGTAGCCTTATCAGTGGCTCGGCGCATCACCGTCTTAGGATGGAACCCTGCACGTTTAGTAGTCTTGTCAGCGACTCCGTGCAGCGCACTTTTAGTAGCCTTGTCAGCGGCTCGATGCGTTTTTCGTTCTGTGCTTTTAGTAGTCTTAGTAGTGGCTCGGCGCATCGCTATCTGCAGATAGCACCTGTACGTTTAGTAGTCTTGTCAGTGACTTTGTGCAGCGCACTTTTACTAGCCTTGTCAGCGGCTCGGTGCGATTTATCTTTCGCGTTTCGTAGTCTTGGTAGCGACTCGGCGCATCACCGTCTTAGGATGGTTCCTTGGCACTTTGTAGTCTTGTCAGCGACTCAGCGTAGCTCAAGAGGATTAATCACAGCACTGTTCCCGAGGGAGCAGCGGGAAGGAGGCAGCCTCAGGTACGCGCTTCTTTCTTTTTCCTGAATTTTGGCTTACCTAGGCATCCACACACTAGCCTCCCCAAAATTGGGGCCAACTGTAGATACCGGGTCCCGAGTAGCCAAGATCAGGATTACCCAATGATAAAATTAAGTGTGCCGATCTATAGGCAAAAAGAATGAAGTTGGAAGTGACGATTTCCTTGTCGATTTGTTGTTTTAAAATTAAATAAAAATGTATTTCAAAAATATTTTTAAAGTATTTTAAAATTTATTTTGTGAGGAAAAAAGTGAGTTTTTAAATTATCATATATCATATAAAAAAAAAAATTTTCACGCGAGGGAAGGGCTGCCCGTCAGTCGCGCCTACGCACGGGCAGGCCGTCGGTCGCGCCTACGCACAGGCAGGCCGTCGGTCGGCCCCTCCGCACCCCTGTTCGTCCGTTTTGCCTATTTTGGCCATTTTGGCCATAACTTCTTCATTTTAAATGCTTTTTAACTCATTTTTTTTGAAAAATTTAATTCAAAAAGCCTTCTATCTTCCAACCCAATAAATTCAGTGGTTTTTTGTAATTAGGGGAATTAAATTAATTTAATTTCTTAATTAAAAAATCTGAATTTTAAGGGGGAATAAAAAGAGTTTTTTAGTGGGAATTAGGGGGGATTTTCTTTAGAAAATATTTTTTTTCTTCTTCTCTCGTCTCTCAACCAAATTTTCTCAATTTCTAAAGGAATTTCCAACAATATTTGAGACAAAAAAAATAACAATTTTTGTTCTTGAGAATTTTTCAATTGACAACTTTTTACTTTAAGACAAATAAACTAATTGTTTGTTATTGAGTAAAAGTTATCTTTCAATATTTTATTTTTTCTTCTAATCATATTTTTTCAAATCAAGACAAGGAATTGGATCATCCACCTTCATTTCTTCAAGATCAATTTTGAGGGTAAACATTCTTGGCTCAATTTCTTAGTTTGATTTTTTAATTTCATTTCTTTTTTATTTAATTAATTAATATGTAAATTCTTTTAGTTCTATCATTTTATTCTTTTTTTTTATTCTTTTTCTTTTATTCAATTGATTATCATGTAAATTCTTTTAGATCTATTATTTAATTGTTCATATTTTTACTTCTTATTTCTTTTTTTGTTTAATTTGTTCATATCATTATTTCTTATTTTTATTCCTCATTTAATTGTTCATGTTCATATTATTGTCATTTTTTTAGTTCATATATATTGTTAGTATCATCATTTAACATGTTTTATCATAATTGGCTTATTTTATTTTCATGTTATTCTTCTATCTTTAATTGGATTGTTCATCTTCTTTGATTATTATTATTATTATTATTATTATTATTATTATTATTATTATTATTATTATTATTATTGTGTTATTTGATTGTTCATATTCTATGGTATTATTATGTTATTATTATTATTGTAGTTATTACCATCATTAGTATTATTATTATTATTATCATTATTCTTGTTTATTTTTATTATTACCATCATTATTTTAATTTCATGCATGCTGAATTTTACATGCTTTATGTTTTATGCATGATTGGATTTTATTATTATTATATCATATTTTATATGCATGTTAAATTGTTAATTTGTTAAATTGCATATTTTTATTATGTCATTTTAAGTGGCTTGTCATACATGATGCCTTTTTATTTACTTTATTTTTATAGTATGTTTAACTCATTTTTATTACTAACATGGCCTTTATTTGTTTTTTTTATTTCAATACTTATTTTTATGTGTGAGTCTTTTCCATACCAAGTGGGAGCCCATGAAGATTTGAAGATCCATTTGGATGTTGTTTTTTATTATTTTTATTATTTTGTTTTCCTTTTGATTTATTATTATGTAATTTGTAATAATAAATTTATTTTCATGCACGTTAATTAAGAAAATCACAAAAATATTTCTATTAAACTAAATTGGATTTTATTTAATAAAAATGGGACCAATGTCCTAGATTTTTCATCTAAAGTAAATTGTCACTTTAAAATTATTTTCTTTAATTATGCATGAGAGGACCAATGTCCTTATTTTTAATAAATAATCCGATTATGCATGAGTTGTATTTTATTTACAAATGGGGGTTGTATTCCGCCCCTAGTTTTATTGTAACTTATTTTGCTTTCATTTACTTTATTTATCACTTTTACTATATGATTGATATGCGTTTAATTAAATTGCATTAAAATTGAATGAGAAAAGGCATGAAATACTAAATTCAAAACTTGATTATAAACTTAGCCAAGGTATGAATAAATGGGGAGTCTCGAACTTTCTCTGGTCTTTGGGCTCAACGATTACAATCCTAGGCTCCAGGAGGTAGAGGCTGAGATCTCCAAAATCTCTCTGGTTAGCCCAAGATGGATATGTATGCGCTGTCTTAGGCTCGATGAGGCTAGACGACCCTTCCCAATGTTCTATTGGGTGGCGACTCCAAGAAACCTCTTTGTTGCCCAAAATAGACGCAGCTTGTAAATACCTTACAAGTTTTTATGAACCTCTCCCGATCGCCCTAAGGCGCGCTTTCGGGAGACATCGAGGTTCGGCGCGCGTCACAAGCGGCCAAGCTGTACCCTCAACAAACCCTTAACCACTCAATACACGGTCTATTCATTTTTGCATGCATTTCATGTCATATAATTCTTTTGCAAACATCAGCATATAACTTTTCACACACACACACAATCTTTTCTACATATTCCTGTCCACACAACTTTGTGGGGAAAGTCCAAATAAAGACCACACGTACGAAAGTGGGTCGAGGACAACTTCAACACAACATAAGCACTCACCCCGTGCTGGACAATCAAACCAAGATGAAGTCTACACAGGTTCAAATCTCTAAGTCCTCTTAAGAGGTAAATCCTCCAAGTATTCTTAAGAGGCAAATCTCCAAGTCCTCTTAGGAGGCAAATCCTTCAAAGTCCTCTTCAGAGACAAATTCTCCAAGTCCTCTTAAGAAGAAAATCTCCAAAGTCCTCTTAGAGGCACTAATCCAAACAATCAACCAAAGACCCCTCAGGGGGCAATCAACCAAAAGGTTCTCAGAGGGCACCACTTCAAATCTCAGAAGAGTTAGCACAATGGCAATTACCATTGTACCACATAAACAGGTTAGATACCGACACGGCTGGGGCTATACACCGCACAGGTTAGATGCCGCAATGAAAGAGGTTAGATGCTGCATAAACAGGTTAAATACCGATATGGCTGGGGCTATACACCACATAGGTTAGATGCCGCAATAAAAGAGGTTAGACACCACATCAACAAGTTAGATACCAACACGGCTGGGGCTATACACCGCACAGGTTAGATGCCGCAATGAAGGAGGTTAGACACCGCGTAAACAGCATAGATACCGACACGATTAGGGCGATACATCGCACAGGTTAAATGCCGCAATGATAGAGGTTAGACACTGCATCAAAGTCGGTTAAAAACCACAATGGCAGAAGCTAGACACCGCATAGGTTAAATGCCAAAGCGACAAGGGTTAACACGTCAACAAATTGATGATAACTACCCCCAATAACTTCATTCAGACTGGAAAGATAGCTGCCACAGGTATTTGTCTCTTCCTTCTTTCTTTGAGTTTTGGCTTACCTAGACACCCATGCACTACATTTCCAAAAATTGGGGGCAATAGTAGACACCGGGTCCTGAGGCAGGCAAGACCAAGGTTACCCAATGATGAAAATAATGCTTGTTCATATGAAAAAAGGTTAGAAGTGATGATTTTCTTGTTGAAACCCTTCTTTTTAAATAAAAAATTCATAACCTTTTGTTTTTGGGATTTTCGGTGGCCTGCCGCAGGTGCAACGCTCAGGCTCGCGAGGTGCCGCGCACAAGGCCTCGCCTCGCGCAGCTCGCGGCTTCCTGCATGAGGCCGCACCTCGTGCATGCAAGGCATAGCTCGCGGCCTGCTGTGTGAGGCATGGGCTCCTGCGCGAGGCTGCACCTCATGCATGCGGGGTGTGCCCTCACCTCGTGCCAGCAAGGCGCGGCCTCCAGTGCATGAGGGCCACACCTTGTGCATCCAAGGACTTTGTTTTCCTAGATTTCCTTTGTTTTGAACAAAAATTTAAATTAAACTCAAATTCTTTTTCCAATTTTCATGAGGATAAAACTTGGTTTTTAAAGGATAATTAGGGATTTTTAATGGGATTAGAACCCCTAAAACCTAATTCTCAGAGACGATATATAAAAGAAAAAGTTAGAACACAAAAAGAGGAGAGGATTAGAACGGCACATAAAAATTCTGAAAAATAAGATTTTTGAGAGCTAAGAAGGTTTTTCGAGATTCTAAAATTGTTCTTGAGCCAAAGAAATTGATTCTTTGTGTTTAATATTCAATTCTTATCACCTGATTTGTTTAAAAATAAGAATTTTTAACTTCAATTTTTAGTGACAGAAAGCTTTGCTTCAAACTTTCTTTATTCTTTTTCCACGCAATCAACGAGAAAATCAATCCTTTCTTCTTTTGCAGCCAGAATCAAACCTCTGAGGCTAAATTCACGGGTTAGAGTCGATCCTCTCTCTTTCCTTACTTTGTGTCGTTCATTTGTTTTCTCCATTGTAATCACTGTAAATTACTATTAATTTATTTGTTGTTGTTTGTTATAATCAACATGAACTTAGATTAATCTAATAATTTACTGATATGATGCATGGAATGTAAGTCGTATCTGTAGAATATATAGTGTTAATTTTGTTTTTCATTTGATTCTGCTTTTGGTCATTAATCCACTTTGTTAATATACAGTTTTTTATCAAATATTTTTTTTTTGTAGTAACCATAAATATTTCTCTCAATTAGAATTATTTATTATATTTGCTTCATTTAATTGCTTATTTCATATTCTGTACATTTGGTTTAATTTGCTAACATTATATTTTTTATTCTTGTTTTGTGGTCCACCAAACTTATTTATTTCACTTTGAGTAATATTCCTCGGCAAGCTGGAGAATCAAGAGATTAGGAGCCTTCAAAGTTTGGTTTGCATTTTCATTTCTGTATTTCCTTTATTTTGTTGTTTTGTATGTTTTATGCAAAATTGTATTTAGATGTGTTTATTTTAGAGACTCATGTTTTTCACAATAATAAAAATTTGGATTTTTACTAATAAAATAGGACCAATGTCCTGATTTTAGCCAATAAACTTCCATTCTCAAAAGGGAGTTAATTCTCATAAAATGTGATCCAATTATCATTATTTTTTTATCGCCTAAAATAACTCTAAGATTTTTTAAGTTAACATATGGAAAACAATGTTCCTAAAAACTAATAAATGTCCCGATTTATGTATTATGTATTTTACTTTATTCTTCTTTGTGTATTTATTTATTGTGGGCCCTTGCAATTAATTTTGAGTTAATTTTATTCATTTATTTATTTATATTTTTTTAATATTTGGGGAATTGTTTTGTTCCATTTTTCACTTGTAATTTATTTATCGTTTTCTTTATTGCTTTTCTTTACTGCTTTCCAAAAATGCTTGAAATGTGCTTTAACTTTATTGCATGATCGTATGAGATGAGAGATGGAATTTCAATTGCTGAAAAACTCATTTATAACTTAACTTAAGGCATTAATAAGAGTGAAATTCCAAACACTTTCTCTAGTTTAAGACCACCGAGGTTAGATGACCTTTCCT
This sequence comes from Excoecaria cochinchinensis, assembly GCA_947683425.1. Classification (NCBI taxonomy): domain Eukaryota; kingdom Viridiplantae; phylum Streptophyta; class Magnoliopsida; order Malpighiales; family Euphorbiaceae; genus Excoecaria; species Excoecaria cochinchinensis. Next base: position 451,633 of record CANTUQ010000025.1, read on the forward strand.
AATTTCTTGTAAATTGGGCGACGACTCCAAAATATCTCAAATGTGCCTAAAAGTTTCGTGTGATTATATAAACTTCCCAATGTTTTATTGGGTAAGGAATTCAAAAATATATTGTGTTGCCCAAGATAAAAAAGACACCGACCATCCCGGGCCCTAAAAGCAGGCATCCGGGGACCCTGGCTTCCGGCCTGGTTTGGGCCGCGCGCGTCACAGTTACTATTCATTTGGTAAAAATTTCGGCAGTATAACGGCTTATATTTTTACCTACCCAAACCTGCACTTTCAAATATCTACAGCCCCGGCAAGGGCACAGCAATAATATCACATCCGTTCTACCACAACACATCCATAGATCATAATATCCATCCATTAAAAGTCATATATACCATCCATACATACATACATGTCATTATCCCAAATCCAAATATATATATACATGCTAAAATATTCCAAACATACATAACAATATAAGACTTCAGATTTTTCTTCGTTGCTGCTCCCAAAACTCCTGAGGTATGCTGCTCTGCTCCAAAGGCGTACCTACACGCAATCAAATAAAACTATGTGCTGAGCATTAATATGCCCAGTAGTGGTTACAAACCCATAAATTTCCACTATCTAATTAATTATTTTTTTAAAACAGTATATTTTTATTTTATTTTCATATATCATATTTATACACTTAAATTTATCAATTAAATTACATATTCACTTATTTATTCACTTAGATTACTAATTACACTTTAATCCTTTTATTTAACCTTACAATTTCAATAATTACATTTAGGTCCCTATCTTTACCAATAATTCCATTGATGTCCTCATCTTTTTAATAATTACATCTATGTCCCTTATTTTCCCTTAATTACCAAAATACCCTTTAATTAATCTTAATTACATTTTTACCCTTATATATATACTTAATTTCCATCTTTAACCCTTAACATTTTACAAAATTACAATTTAGTCCCTACTTAACCACTTTTATGCCAATTTACCATTTTAACCCTACATTTTCATTTATTTACTAAATTAACCCTTAAGTTACACTTTTTACTTAACTTTCTCCATTCTTATCCATTAGGTGTAAAATTATCATTTTACCCCTAAACTTTCTATTTTCTTCAAGTTGTTCCCAATTTCACTTATTTTCTCATTTATTACTATTTTAATCAATTTTATCACATAATTACCATTATGTCCCTAGTATACACCCGGTAGAAAATCTTCTGATAAGATATGCAGGACGTGGACCCCACAGAACCACTACACTATAGAATGATCCTGATGGAACCATTCATCACTACACTGCACTATACTATTCACTTTAATCACTATAGACTATGACAGACCGTCATTGGCCTATCAATAGCGAGTCATCATGACTCGTACCGCGGTGTGAAATTCCTATTGTTAGCCAATTATATCCTGGACTAGATTTCACTACCAGAACACAACTAAGGGCAAATAATATCAAAATTTCACTTAAATCATATATTATATCAACATGCGTCATTCAGCCATGTCATCATTTTCACTTATAAATTTGCATACATACTCATTTATCATTATTTAATCGTTGTATGCCATAATATACCATAAAACATCAAAATACACATTCACTACCTCACATGTCCAATTCGGCCAAAGCATCAATTTTCCACCATTGATATATTTAATTCATTTAATCACTTAATCATGCCAATTACATGTTATACTCATCATAAATATCAATTACATGCCTTAATAACAAAAATATCTCATTAATTCCTTTAATATTCCATTCGTCTAACATTAAATTAATTCGCCATGTTTTTTTTCATTCTTTTAATCATTCCATCATACATTACACATATTATGCACATTATAAATATAAATTTCATACCATATTCACCTAAAATACCTTATGTTTTCCTCACTTTACTAATCGAGTTAGGGATTTCATACCATCATTCTTTAATTCATTTTAAGCATATATACACACTTATTTAAGCCCACTAATCATTCTTATCAAGTTAGATTCAATTAATCATGCCTTTATCACAAGTTTATACTAAGACATAACCTAAAACTCAACTTTAATCAATGGAAATAAAGGGATTTTGTAACCACAAACCTCAAATTCTTGCTCTAGCCACTCTAGGCTTCCTTTTCCTTCCCTTTGTCTTTGGAAATCTCCTCCTTACCTTGTGTACCTATGGTGGCCAAACACAATCAATGGGATATCATCAATTCCACACTTTCTTTTTCCAAAATAACTTCATAAATGAACTCTACACACTTGAAAATCCCTATAGGAACCCATAAACCCAATTAAAAATACCTAAAACAAATACCTCAAATTAAACCCTAAACATTGAACACTTGAAAAATCCCACTTCAAATGATTCAAATGGACTCCAATCACTTCTATTAGGTTGTAGAGGGACTGATATTTGTCTAGGAGGCTAATATTTAAGGAAAGATTGAAGGACGAATGAAGAAAAATGGAGAAAATGGAAGAAACTTCAATTTGGCCTTGAGAGTAAGAGGAGAGGCAGTTTATGGTTGGATTTCTCTAGAGAAATATGGCCTCTTGATGCCTTATATAGGATGAAATTGAACCGAATCGGTCCAACAAAAGTGGTCCAACCGGTTTGAACTAAAATTTTAATTTTGCGGTAATTTTCCACTATTTCAAGGCGTCTATGTGTTTCTCAACTTATTTTCCCTCCCAATTAATTCCATCATTTTTAAAATATCAAAAATAGCCTCCCTGCAAAATTTTAGCTCAATCGGAGCCCATTTAGAGCCCGGTTCACTTAAATCGGTTCGATTCAAAAGTAAAACACCATTCTAATGCTGTCAAAAATTACTAAAAATTATTTTATGCCTTTACACTTCCCACTTTACACCTTTTTGAGCTCAATAAATATTTTTAAAAATTCAGTCAAAGTTTGATCAAATTTTGGTTCAATTGAACCGAACCAGAGGCCAATTTCAGAATGACTTTCGGAGCCCTATATGATCTCGTTTTCACTCCAAATTTTACCACTAGACTCCTGACAGTCCACCGATCGATTTTACCAAATAAAAATTTTTAAGTATCTGTTATCAATTTTCACTGTATAGCTGTCCCGAGGCTAACTATCCCGATTTTTCTATACATTAAGCACACTCAATTTATGGTTCCACTATATATGTAAACACTCATATCATCACTCTGAACCTAAAAATCACACTTAGGACACTATAACTATCATTGTTAACTTCTAAACTAGAATTTGGGCCACTATAATTGTACCCCACTAAAAAGAAAATTTCATCCTCGAAATTTACCTGAATTGAAAAGTTGTGGATATTATTTTTGCATTGTCACTTTGGGTTCCCAAGTCGCTTCTTCCACATTATGATGGTTCCAAAGCACTTTCCAGAGAGGGATCTGCTTGTTTCTGAGTTGCCTGACTTCTCTGGCTAGGATCTTCACTGGATACTCTTTATATGTCACGTTAGGCTGCACTTGTATCTCTTCTGGTTTGATCACGTCACTTGGATCCGATCTGTACCTTCGTAGCATCGATACATGGAACACATCATGAATTATTTCCAATGCCTGTGGTAGCTTCAACCTATAAGGCACTGGTCCCACTCGCTGGACAATCTCATAAGGTCTAATAAACCTCGGAGTCAGATTTCCCTTCTTCCCGAACCTGAGAACTCTTTTCCATGGAGCGACTTTCAAAAATACCTTATCTTCCACTTGAAACTCTATACCTTTTCTCTTCAGATCAGTATAAGACTTCTGTCTATCACTGGCTTCTTTCAATCTATCTTTAATCACACAAACTTTTTCTTCTATATCCTGAATGAGATCTGACCCCACAAGCTTACTTTCACTCAACTCGGTCTAACACAGAGGAGTTCTGCACTTTCTCCCATACAATGCTTCATAGGGAGCCATCTTGATACTGGTTTGATAGCTGTTGTTATAGGCAAAATCCGTTAAGGGTAAATACCTTTCCCATCTATTCTTGAACTCAAGAACACAACATCTCAACATGTCCTCAAGTATCTGGATGACTTGCTCCAACTGGCCATCTGATTGAGGTGGAAAGCCATGCTATAATGCAATCTTGTGCCTAAAGCTTCCTATAGCTTCTTCCAAAACTGGGATTTGAACCGTGGATCCCTGTCAAAAATGATCGATGATGGCACTCCATGAAGTCTTACTATCTCATTTATGTAAATCTCGGCTAGTTTAATCAATGGGTAATCCATTCTCACTTGTAAGAAGTGAGCTGACTTAGTAAGTTTGTCACCCAAATTGCATCATGTTTCTTTCGGGTGAGTGGTAGCCCTATCACAAAATCCATCGTCACTCGATCCCATTTCCATTTGGGTATTGAGATAGGTTGAAGTAACCCTGATGGAACTTGATGTTTTGCTTGACTTACTGACATATTAAGCACTTACTCACAAATTCTGTCACATACTCGCTTCATTCCTGGCCACTAATAATGCATCAGCAAATCTTGATACATCTTGCTACCGCCTGGATGCATAGCATAGCTGCTATGATATGCTTCTGTCAAGATAATCTTTTTCAAATCAGGCTAGTTGGGCACACATAATTGCTGTTTGTGGTACATACTACAATCAGGCTAAAGAATAATCACTATTGTTGCCATCTTTCACTCAGTCCATCAAAGATGGTAACTTGTCATCTTGTCTCTGAGCAGCTTTCACTTGTTGCACAAAGTCCAACTCACTTGCAATTCTACTATCAATGCTACATTATCAACTACATCTAACTTCACATTTATAGCTTTCAATGCTGCCATGAACTTTCTGCTAAGTGCATCAGCTATAACATTGGCTTTCCCGGGGTAGTAGTCAATAAAACATTCATAATCCTTTATCAACTCAAGCCATCTCCGCTGTCTTAGGTTTAGTTCTTTCTAAGTGAGTAAATATCTCAAGCTTTTATGGTCGGTTAAAAGGTAGCACTTTTCACCATATAAGTAATGCCTCTAGATTTTCAACGCGAACACTATTGCTACTAGCTCAAGATCATGAGTAGGATAGTTCTTTTCATAATTCTTAAGTTGTCTGGAGCAACCACTTTTCCATCCTACATAAGTACACATCCCAACCCATTCAAAGAAGCATCACTGTAGATAGTGAAGTATTTACCTTACTCGGGTTGTGTCAACATTGGGGCTTCTGTTAACATCTTCTTAAGTCTCTCAAAGCTGGCTCGACACTTATCAGTCCACTCAAATCTGATATTTTTCTATAACAGAAGAGTTAAAGGCATTGTAATAATGGAAAAGCCTTTAACAAACCTTCTATAATTGCCTGCTAAACTCAAGAAACTTCTGACTTCTGTGACATTCTTGGGTGTTCTCCACTGAAAAGCAGCTTCTACCTTCTTAGGATCCACTTTAATACCTTCAGCTGATACCACATGCCCCAAAAATGATACTATGTTTAACCATAAATCACACTTACTGAATTTAGCATATAGCTTCTTATCTCTTAATGTCTGCAGCACAATCCGCAAATGTTGATCATGCTCTTCTGGAGTCTTCGAATACATCAGGATATCATCAATAAAGACCACTATAAACCGATCCAAATATGGATGAAAGATTTGATTCATAAGGTCCATAAAAGCTGCTAATGCATTAGTGAGTCCGAAAGGCATCACTAAGAACTCATAATGACCATACCTGATGCGAAAAGCAGTTTTATGAACATCTGCTTCCTTTATTTTTAACTAATGGTAATTCGATCTTAAATCAATCTTTGATAACACGCCTGCACCTTTCAACTGATCAAATAAATCTTCAATGCAAGGAAAAGGATACTGGTTCTTGATTGTCAACTTGTTCATCTGCTTGTAATCGATACATAAACTGAGTGATCCATCTTTCTTTTTAACAAATGGCACTGGTGCTTTTCAAGTAGTTCTTGCAACAGGATCTTCAATTCTTTCAATTCTGCTAGTGCCATTCTATATGGGACAATAGAGACAGGCGCAGTACCTGGAGCTACATCAATAGAGAACTCGATCTCCCTGTCAAGTGGTAAGCCTAGAAGTTCTTCAGGGAAGACATCTTGAACTCACACAAGGTTGGCACATTAGTCACTTTAGGATTTTCCTTCTTTGCATCCATTGCATAACACAAATAAGCAATGCACCCTTTTCTAATCAATCACTTGGCAGCAGTAGCAGATATAACATCAGAAAGTTAATCTGGTATTTGCCCCATTACAGTGATTTCTTGGTCATTTGGAGTTCCAAGAGTCACTCTCTTTCTTTTACAGTCAACCATTACATGATGAGTGGATAGCCAATCCATACCCAGAATAACATCGAATTCTTTGAAAGGGAGTTCAATCAAGTTAGCTAAGAAAACATGCCCTTGTACGCAAATGGGACAATCTCTATACACTTTGTTCACTATCACACTATGCCCCAAGGGATTGCTCACTAGAATATCATGGTCTAAGGATGAGTTATCTAACCCTTTATCTCGTGCAATATCTGTGCTAATATAGGAGTGTGTAGACCCGGGATCAAAAAGTGCAAATACTGAGTCAGACAATAAGGAGAATTTACCTATAATCACATCAAGTGCATCCTCCTGATCTCTAGCCCTCACTGCATATGTGCAGCCTACGGCACGTCCTTGTCCTTGAGCTGGTGGTGGAGGAGGTCTGGTTGTTGTATTAGAGGCTGTCCCTCTACCTCTATTTTTGGCTGCTGAAGAGCCTGCACTAGGTGCTGGTGAAGTAACTGATAATGGCACTGCATCAGGACAATCCTTCACTAAATGCTCCTTCGACCCACACTTGAAACAAGCATCGGATAGGTATCTGCACTCGCTAGGATGTGATCTACCGCAATGGTTACACTGCTGCGGAGTACAACGACCTTGGCCTCTCAATGCACTACCCACTAAAGATGCTGGAACACCGCTACCAACTGGGTTCTTTTGACTACGAGCTGGGGCCATGGACCCAGACTCTGAGAAGGAGGTGGCCCTCTAGATCTCTTACTTTGACCACCTATGCCACTGGATTGACTCAATTTCCTTTTCTGTTGAAATCAAGCCTACCTCTCAACCTCATATGTCTGTGCTACCTAAACTTTAGTAGCAGCTGCCACCAGTGATCTCAAATCTGGATGTCTTTGACCACTCACTATCTGTTTAATGCGGTTGTGAAGACCCCGCTCAAATCTCTCCATCAATCTATCTTCTATCCTCATAACATCATCTAAGTAGGCACTCAGCCTCTCAAAATCTCTCTCAAACTTAGCCACAATCTTGTTTCCCTGTCGAAGCCTCCAAAAAGCATCCTGCATCGAGGCCTTATACTCTGCTCCTATGTATTTCTTCACAAATTGGTCTAGGAAGTATTCCCAACTCAACTGGTCTACTATCCTGCCAAAAGTAGGCTGGACCCTGTAGCAAAGTTACAGTCCCCTCAAACATCTCCTCCGGTGTACTGTGTAGTATCTCAAACAGTCTCTTTTATCAAAACAACCATTCTTCTACTTCCTCGGGAGTCATCGGGTCACGCCCAAAGAAATCTTCAGCTGCCATTTTCTTTAACTGCTCTAGTATCTGCTTCCTCCGAGGTAAAGCAAGTGGTTACGCTGGCACTGGGGGCCGTTGTGCTTGTTCCGCCCGAAGGCGTTGCTGAATATAGTCTGCCATCATGTTCAGGAAATCAGGTTGTGGTGGGGGAGGAGGAACCACTGAGGGAGTCGCCTGCTGCTGCGGAGCCTCGGCTTGACCAACACTGGCCGAAGCCCCACTCTCACCATCACCAACACTATAGCTTCGATCGGAAGCCATTATACACTATAAACAAAGGAGCAGCATACATCAGTACCACAATATACTATTCACACTTCATTTGGCATGTATATAAACTTAAACAAATCCTTAAAACCCCACTCCGATCTTAGAATCGCTTAAACCTGCACTCTGATACGTAAATAAATGTAACACCCTTACACAATACGTACACTACCGTCTTAAAGCTACTGTGCAATTTCCATGATCGTATCAAGGTCAATTTAAATCCTGGTTATGAAATTTGTGGGTGAATTTTTTTTTCCACACTAAGCTTTTGCATGCACTTAATTATTAAGTTAACTTAACCATAACCATACTAACTCATTAGCTTAACTTTGCCGATTATCCTATAATTGTCTAAGGTTACTATTCATTTGGTAAAAATTTCGACAGTATCATGGCTTGTATTTTTACCTAACCAAACCTGCACTTTCAAATATCCACAGCCCCAGCAAGTACACAGCAATAATATCACATCTATTCTATCACAACACATCCATAAATCATAATATCCATCCATCAAAAGTCATATATACCATCCATACATACATACATACATACATGTCATTATCCCAAATCCAAATATATATATACATGCCAAAATATTCCAAACATACATAACACTATAAGACTTCAGATTTTTCTTCGTTGCTGCTCCCAAAACTCCTGAGGTATGCTACTCTGCTCCTAAGGCGTACCTACACGCAGTCAAATAAAATTACGTATTGAGCATTAATATGCCCAGTGGTGCTTACAAATCCATAAATTTCTACTATCTAATTAATTATTTCTTTAAAACAATATTTTCTTTATTTTATTTTCATATATCATATTTATACACTTAAATTTATCAATTAAATTACATATTCACTTATTTATTCACTTAGATTACTAATTACACTTATTCCTTTTATTTAACCTTATAATTTCAATAATTACATTTAGGTCCCTATCTTTACCAATAATTCCATCTATGACCTAATAATTACATCTATGTCCCTTATTTTCCCTTAATTACAACAATACCCTTTAATTACTCTTAATTATATTTTTACCCTTATGTATATACTTAATTTCCATTTTTAACCCTCACCATTTCACCAAATTACAATTTAGTCCCTATTTAACCACTTTTATGCCAATTTACCATTTTAACCGTACATTTTTATTTATTTTCAAAATTAACCCTTAAGTTACACTTTTTACCTAACTTTCTCCATTCTTATCATTAGGTGTAAAATTATCTTTTTACCCCTAAACTTTCTATTTTCTTTAATTTGTTCCTAATTTCACTTATTTTCTCATATATTACTATTTTAATCAATTTTATCACATAATTACCATTATGCCCCTATTATACACCCAATAGAAAATCTACTGATCGGATATACGGGACATGGACCCCACAGATCCGCTACACTATAGAATGATCCCGATGGAACCATTCATCACTGCACTACACTACACTGTTCACTTTAATCACTATACACTGTGACAGACCCTCATTGGCCTATCAATAGCAAGTCGTCATGACTCGTACCGCGGTGTGGAATCCCTATGCCTAGCCAATTATATCCTGAACTAGATTTCACTACCAGACAACTACTAATGGCAAATAATATCAAAATTTTACTTAAATGATATATTATATCAACATGTGTCATTCGGCCATGTCATCATTTCCACTTATAATTTTGCATACACACTCATTTATCATTATTTAATCATTGTATGCCATAATATACCATAAAACATCAAAATGCAGATTCATTACCTCACATGTCCAATTCGGCCAAAGAATCAATTTTCCACCATTGATATATTTAATTCATTTAATCACTTAATCATGCCAATTACATGTTATACTCATCATAAATATCAATTACATGCCTTAATAACAAAAATATCTCATTAATTCCTTTAATATTCCATCTGCCAACATTATCTTAATTCACCATGTTTATTTTTCATTCCTTTAATCATTCCATCATACATTACACATATTATACGCATTATAAACATAAATTTCATACCATATTCACCTAAAATACCTTATGTTTTCCTCACTTTACCATTTGCCCAAGGTTAGGGATTTTATACCATAATTCTTTAATTCAGTTTAAGCACATACACACACTTATTGAAGCCCACTAATCATGTTTATCAAGTAAGATTCAACTAATCATGCCTTTATCACAAGTTCATACTAAGACATAACCTAAAACTCAACTTTAATCAATGGAAATGAGGGGATTTTGTAACCACAAACCTCAAATTCTTGCTCTAGCCTCTCTAGGCTTCATTTTCCTTCCCTTTAGCTTTGGAAATCTCCTCGTCACCTTATGTAACTATGGTGGCCGAATACAATCAATGGGCTATCATCAATTCTACACTTTCTTTTTACAAAATAACTTCATAAATGAACTCTACACACTTGAAAACCCCTATAAGAACCCATAAACCCAATTAAAAATACCTAAAACATATACCTCAAATTAAATCCTAAACCTTGAACACTTAAAAAATCCCACTTCAAATGCTTCAAATGGACTCCAATCACTTCTCTTAGGTTGTAGAGGGACTGCGATTTGTCTAATAGGCTAAGATTTGAGGAAAGATTAAACGAAGAATGAAGAAAAATGAACAAAATGGAAGAAACTTCAATTCGGCCTTGAGAGGAAGAGGAGATGCAGTTTATGGCTTGATTTCTCTAGAGAAATCTGGCCTCTTGATGCCTTATATAGGCTGAAATTGAACCAAAGTGGTCCAACCGGTTTGAACCAAATTTTCAATTTTTCGATAATTTTCCACTATTTCAAGGCTTCTATTTGTTTTTCAACTTATTTTCACTCTCAATCAATTCCATCATTTTTAAAATAGCAAAAATAGCGTCCCTGCAAAATTTTAGCTCAATCGGAGTCTATTTGGAGCCCAGTTCACTTAAATCGGCCTGATTCAAAACAGTTCGGTTCTGCCGTAAAACACCATTCTAATGCTGTCAAAAATTACTAAAAATTATTTTATGCCTTTACACTTCCCACTTTACATCTTTTTGAGCTCAATAACTATTTTTAAAAATTCAGTCAAAGTTCGGTCAAATCTCGGTTCAGTTGAACCGAACTAGAGGCCAACTTCAGAATGACTTTCGGAGCCCTAAATGACCTCGTTTTCACTCCAAATTTTACCACAAGACTCCTGACAGTCTACCGATCGATTTTACCAAATAAAAATTTTTCAGTATCTGCTGTCAATTTTCACCATATAGCTGTCCCGGTTTTGCTATACATTAAGCACACTCAATTTATGGTGCCACTATATATGTAAACACTCATATCATCACTCTGAACCAAAAAAATCACACTTATGACACTGTAACTATCACTGTTAACTTCTAGACTAGAATTTAGGCCACTACAAGTCGCCCGCCCGCGTGTGCCCGTCGCTCGCTCGTGCGCTCCCGTCGCTCTCCTACTACGCACTAGCGGTGCACGCCAGACCGTTGCCTGTGCACAGCGACGAGGGCTGGTCACCCCCAGGCTGCCGAAAATGCGATTTTTCACCCAATTTTCGGGAATTTTGGATAAATTTTGATTTTTAATACATTTTTCCGAGATTTTTAAGGATAAATCCGAATTTTGTAGCCAAATAAGGTAGATTTTGATCAAAATACAATCTTTTTTCCTTAATTAATTAGGTTTTCTCTGAAAATCATATAAATAGAAAAATAAAGAAAGGAAAGGGAAGGCAACTAAAAAGAAAAATTCTGATTTTTTGTTCTTCTTGTTCAATTCTTTCCCTTCTTTTACTTCAATAAAATTTTTTCTAAAAATTTTAAATTGAATTTTATTGACGAAAAATTAATTTTGAGACAGAAAATAATTCTTTGCTCTTAAAATTGAATTTTCTCACTTGTTTTTTTTAATATTTTTCTTATTCAATTAAACTTTTTCAAAGATTTTACATTGAAAGTTTTTGATGAAAATTTGATTTTGAGACCAAAAAAAATAATTTTTTGCTCTTAAAATCCAATTTTTTTCATTTGATTTTGTAAAAAATAAGATATTTACAATTATTTTTCTAAAGAGAAAAGTTTTAGATTTTTTTATTTCTCTAATTTAATTTCTTGCTAATCTAAACAAGGAAATCAACCATATTCCCTCATTCTATAATATCTGAATTCTGAAAGTAAATATTCTGGGTTCGATCTTATATTTTTATTTTTTTTATTTATTTTTTATTGTATTATTTTTTTTCTTGTTTACAATAAATTAATTGCCATGTACATTTTTAGATTTATTTATTTGTTTGTTTGATGTGATTTTTTTATTTTTTTCCCTTGTACTTTACTTTCTTTATTATTTTATTTATTTATTTATCCAATTGCTTATATATTTGTTTTATTTAATCTAATTTCCTATTATTATTATTATTATTATTATTATTGTTGTTGTTGTTGTTGTTGTTGTTGTTGTTGTTACTTATGTTCTTATGTGCATTAATCTATTAATTTATTTGTTTTATTATGTCATTTAATTTATTTGTCATTCATAATGTACTTTATTTTACTTTATTTATTTTAATTCATTTTTTTATTACTTTATGTGTTTTAATTACTAACATTAATTGTGTTTTTGGTTTCAAATTTTTGTTTTTCCTTATTTGAGCACCCATGCAAACGAATGAGGAGATCCAGGAGATTTATTTTGGTTGATTTATCATTTTTGTTGTTTGTACTATTTTTCTTTATTTTGTCATGGAATTGATAATAAAATTATTTATTTTATGCACGTTTAATTAAAAATTATAAAAATATTTTTATTAATAAATTGGTATTTTATAATAAAATGGTACCAATGTCTCAATTTTAGCCAATAAAACTCACTTCAAAAGGAGAGTTAGTTTTCACAAAATGGGATCAATCATCCATGTTTTCTCAATAATGCTCAAAATAACTCTTCAATTTTTCTAAGTGTGCATAAAGGAACCAATGTTCCTATCCCAAATAAATTTTCTGATTTATGTATGTTATTTATTTAATTAATTTTGTTTGTTTAATTTTTTATTTTGGGGGATTATATTTTTGTCCCAATTTTCATCTTGTAATTTATTTTTATTTTGTTTATTTATTACTTTTACTGCTTTCTTCGATGCTTGACATACACTTTAATTTTAATTGCATGATCGTGTGAGATGAGAGATAAAAATTTAATTATTAAAAGCTCATTTATAACATTAACCATGGTATGAATAAGAGTAAAGTCCTGAACTCTCTCTGGTCTTAGGTTTCATGAGGTTAGATGAACCTTTCTAATATTTTATTAGGATGGAAATTCCAAAATATCTCCTGTTGCCCAAAATAGACTTATACGTATCGTTTTAGGCTCAATGGGGCTAAATGAGCTTTCCCAATGTTCTATAGGGTGGCAACTCCAAAACACCTCTTGTTGCCGAAAATAGACGCTCCCGTAATCTTTATGGGTCTTATGAACCCCTCTCGATCCCTAAAAGCAGGTGATTCGAGGCCTTCGGGGTTCGGTGCGTGTCACAGTATCATAAGTGATCTCATAAAAGTTATGTTATTGAATCATCTGACCTGAAATTATCACAATTTCCTACATATGTAACACCAAGCTTTGACATAATCGAAAGTTATCTTTAATCGGATAATTATAAAGGTTATGATTGGATATGATGAGAATTATGCAGAGAAAAGTGAATAATCAAGATGGAATTTGTCCCTCTCTTTTGAGAGAGATATCTATTAAGCCCTTCAACAAGTAGGACTGGGAAATGCATGACTATACTCAAATAAATTGATAGAGTGATCAATGTCATTTGAATTTAACAATTTACTTAGTAATCGAGAAATTATATGTTTGAACAATATAAGTGTGACATGGACCATGACTTATTTTCAAACAAAATATCGTGCAACAAAAATATTATAACATGTTCATTAGTTAGGTTAAAATTGGACTTTCAACATTCATATTATTTGGATAGTCATCATGTCTTGCTAAAGGCCACTTATGACTTATGGGCTTATAATGGGATTGGGCTCACTGCCAACATAATATGAACCTATCGGGTCGCATATCAAGAACATAATTAATGGGCTAGGGTTAATTTGGACACTTTGAATTTAAAATATGTCAGATATTTTATTCGAAATAATAAAATGGAGAAAAAGAAATATTCCTTATTATTTGAATAAGGAATATTCTTTCCAAAAATCTCTCCACGTTAACCACTTATTAAATTAGGTTTAACGTGTGACTATTTAAGGATACAATATTAAGCCCTAATGATCTAATTAACTTTTCTACCATCATTTTATGAAAAAGAATGAAAGAGAGAAAAGTTTTTCTCTGCTGTCTTTTGTGAAAAGTCACAAAGAAAAAGGACAAAATCCTAGCTGCAAGAAAAGGGAGCTAGCACCCCTACATCCGTTCGCTGTTTGTGTGTAGATACTAATAGTGGACGGTCGTTCCTTAGAGCATCACCTGCAGTTCGATTCGACTTGGATAAGTCACTAGTATTTATGTAGTAAAAGAAAGTAAAACTATTTGGATTAAGGAGTTAACCGTATTATTCTGCACATCAACAGGTTGGTAATTGTTAACCCCTTTTTGAATCAATTGAATTGCATGGATCCTTGTGGGTTTTGTGTAAATTTCCACTGTTAATTTTGAATTATTGTTTTAAAACCCAACAATAACACCACCTGCTCCTATGATTTTCTATAGGTATGACTTTTAAGGACGAAATTCTTTTTAAGGGGGAGAGAGATGTAAAGCCCAAAAATATCCCCTAATAGTATTATGGCATACTTAGGGTGAATTATAGAAAGAATTTTGAAGGTTAAGGAAGTTAAAGAATATTTAAGGGACATAGATGGGAATAATTTAAAAATTAAGGAATTAAGAATTGGCCATTTTACTAAGGTGTAAGAAATTCTTAATTTACATGTATGTGTGTGGAATTTTGGCATGAAATAGTTTGATATGTGAGTTATTATGGTTATGAAATTTTTGTATGTAAGTTGAATTGAATTTAATATGCTTGGACTTAATGTAGCAAAGGCTCTAGTTGAATTGCTCAGTAATTGCAATAGAAAGCAAATGGTAGTATTGCTAGATGTTCTAGACAGCTGTTACAAATTAGATATAACTTGACCTATAGACCTTGATTCAAATTGAAATTAAAATTTAAGACATAGTACTATAATTCTTATGAGAGACCAGAACCAAACTTTGTCTCTAAGGTACCTATTTAACACCCCGATACCCCCATTGGAAGGATACCGGAGCGCTACGCACACACATACACTAGATACATACATATATGCGTATAATTGGAAGCATTCAATAGGAAAAAGAATATGGAACCAGAATGCAAATATATATATGTATAACAAAATATACATTACTTACAAAATAATTACATAAAGATCCTTACTTATAAAAATTACAAAAGAGCCCTTAAGAACATATGCCACTATACCAAAAAGGATTACATATACAAAAATACAGGAGCTGAAATACAAAAAAAAAATAACATTTCTAACTCCTAGTGGCTGACCTTGCAGATGTACGACATGAA
The DNA here is from genome assembly GCA_947683425.1 of Excoecaria cochinchinensis. Taxonomy (NCBI): domain Eukaryota; kingdom Viridiplantae; phylum Streptophyta; class Magnoliopsida; order Malpighiales; family Euphorbiaceae; genus Excoecaria; species Excoecaria cochinchinensis. The sequence continues at coordinate 467,085 of CANTUQ010000025.1, forward strand.
CTGAACCGAACCTGCCACCTACACGGGAAAACACCCGTGCTAAGCGATAACGCTTAGTGGGGAGGAACAAAGACAAATGAGCATAAACACTATACGGGAATACTAAGACAATCATGCGAATATAAATATAAAGCATACCGAAATCATTACGATAGCAAAAGTCAAAGATATCATAATCATAATACGAATTAACACTAGCCGAAAATCATTCATACAAAGAATTAACACTACACTGAACATAAAACCACGCATCTCATACACTAGCCTGAATTTCACTGGTGGTGGATACGGGAACACTATTGGGGAGACCGAAGCCGCATAAATAATTTATACCCGAAGGTAGCAAAGGAGACCGAAGTCGCAAAACATTTCTCACTAAGACCATAACGGAGGTCACTGTAAGATCCAAACGCGGCAAACATAAGCAGCTGCGCTCACTATCCCTTTATAAGCATGCTTATATGTCCACTACTATGACACTTCAGGCTCAACTCACTCACTCAGAATATAACACTAGACAATACACCAAATCTCAAGTCAAAGCACTATCATATTAATAATCACTTACATAAATCTAAAACATTTATATTACATACACTTAATCATAAGTCAAAACATGAACCATACACTAGTGAGAAACCATGTAGAAAGAGACAAGAAGATCCATTTCGGAAAATAGGGCAGGCGGGATGGGGTTACTGTCGCACTCGCGACAGTAACCAGGGATGCGCTGCGGGAGAGGAGGCTATCATGAGTCGTGCACGCTATCATGACTCGTGATAAGGGCTTGCCATCAAGACTCATGACAGGCGTCACGACTCGTGATGAAGCCAGCCTCACACAGGAAGCTGTCACGATTCGTGCAGGAAGTTACGACTCGTGACAAACTTCACTAGCACGAGTCGTGTTGGCTGACTGTCACAACTCGTGATAGGCGTCATGACTCATGACAGTGCTAAATGCCTCACCGAGTCGTGCTGGACTTCACGACTCGGAGCAGGGCACCTCAACACTGAAAGCTTGGCCTACGGAGCTCTCTGTCACGCTCGCGACAAAGGGCTACTCAGCACACAGGTAGCCATTCCGCACTTTGTCGCACTCGCGATAGAGCCCAAAATTGCCCAGAAACTCTGCTTCTCTGCTCTACACTCAAACCCAAACCATCTCAAAACCACTCAATCATGCAATGCCATGTTAATACATCACTCCAATGCATTCAAAACTTGCTCATGATCATTCTAAATCAATAAAGACACTTATAATTCAGATAAACATAACATATCTTGAGACTAACACAATCGAACACAACCCAGGAATTTTGCATTCAATTCATGCTCATACCCTTCAAAACATAACATGCAAACCATTACAACTCTAGCATTACTTGCCAATATCACAACTCAACAAACACATGCAGAAACACATACATAACACTCACAATTTTCGTAAATCACAAGCTCAACACAAACCGAAAACAAGAATAGGGCAAGACAACTCCCAAACCTTCAAAAAGAAGCTTTAACAACTCTTGATCAAACCCCAGCCTTCTCTTTGCCTTTGCTCTTTCTTCTCTCTTCTGATTCTTGCATAATCCAACCATAAGAAACACTAAATCAATCCATGCAACCAAAACTCCATAACCCAAAAACAGATAAAGAAGAAGAAAGAAGTAATCCCCAAATCAAAACCCAAGCACTTACCTTCCAAAATCCAGCTTAAAACTCAAGGAACCAAGCTCACACTTTGAAGAATAAACACAAGAGAGGAGGCAGACAGCAGAAAAATGAAGAAAGAGAGAGTGAGAGAACGGGAAAGAGTATGAAAGAGGAGGAGGAGGTAGCTTCCACGGGAAGCAAGAAAATTCTGCCTCTTCTCCCTTTCTCATCCCACTTCACATTAATTGCTCTCACCCACCAAGTCAAGTGTCAATCTCCAATTGGTCCCTTAAGTCAAATATCTTGACTTTACACTTTGGTCCTTGGCCAATTACACATCACTCAATAAAATAAATTCTTTCCTTTACTCAACTTTAATTCACTTCAATTAAATCCAATTTCACTTGCATAGTTAATAAAATACCCTTAATTATCCAATTACACATGCAAATTCCAACTAGGCCCTTTTTGGGATGTTACAATTCTCTCTCCCTTAAGAAATTTTGTCCTCGAAATTTTTTCGCTAATCACTTACATCCCAAACTACCAAATCCAAACCAAACTTAAATGAAAGCTTAATAAATCAATACTTACTAGAAGGACCTGCAGGCTCTGTTATATCTTCTCTGATTATCGCGTACACTCGCAGAGCAACAAGACCTCTTGTAGCCTCTAACTGCTGCACAGTTTTCGATGGCGCTTGGGTAGGTCTTCCACTACCTCTACCACTTCTAGCTACTCTCGATCTTCCTCCGCTCACTTTACTCTAGGGTTGCTCCTTAACCTCTCTTCTCTCCGGACAGTTGGCTAACAAGTGCTCCTTACTTCCACACTTGAAATATGCCCCCGAAATCCTTCGACACTCGCCCCAATAGCGCTTCTGGCAATGCTCACATTCCGGAATCACACTTCCCTTACTAGAGGGTGGCACTACACTCCCAACTTCAGAAGGCACTAGAATCGAACCCTTAACTCCTTGTCCACTCGAGACACCTCTAGCTTTCTTGCCACTTACAAATCTATTATCTAGGGCTCTCCTCTTCTGTTCTAATTTCTGTTTAACCAATTTCGATTCCTCTAATTTCATCATTACCGCTACCAACTGATAATAACCAACCAGTTGCACGACTTCTATGGCCGACAACGGTCCTCTAATCATTTCTCTCAATCCATCCTCAAAATGCCTACACTTAAATTCCTCAGTCAATAGCAAAATCGGCACATGCTTGCTCAATCGACTGAATTCCTTCTCATACTCACTAACAGACATGTTCCTTTGCCTCAAACTTATAAACTCTTTCCACTTTGCCTCTCGATAGGCCTTCGTCACATATTTCCTTTCAAACTCTTGCACAAAGAATTCCCAAGTCATCTTGACTAGCCGCTGAGGGTTGTGAAGCACAAGCTTCCACCAATCGTATGCTGACCCTTGAAGTAATGACACCGCACAAGAAACCCTCTGATTCGCAGGACACCCAATCTCTTGAAGAATCCGATCAATCCTCTCTAACCAGAACTCAGCCACATTCGACTGATCCAATGAAGTCCCACTAGACTCTTCTACTCCTCTCTTTCTCAACAATTTCAAAGGAGCTTTAGGAGTGGTCAGTCTATCCACTAATTATAGCAAACCTTGCACTAACGCCGGATTCTCATACCTTACACCAAAACCATCATCTCGCTGACGCTGTAACAACCCAAATTAGGCCTGGTCGGATTATGCATAGTAAGTAAGGAAATTTAAGGGCGAGTTGGTAATTTTGGTATGTGAATTAATTATTAAAGTTTGAGTTAAGGAAATAATCAAGTGGATTGTGTGTGTGGTGCCTTTAATGAAAAAGTGTTATATAAGAAATTATATGGTGTGAGTTTAGTTTGGTGCCTTGGTTTGTTAGTCAAAAGATGAGATTAAGAGGTCTAATAGTAAAGTGACATGTGTGTGAGTGGGTGGGAGCATTAAATGTGATTTGAGGGAGTAGAGAGAGGGAAGAGAGGAAGTGAAACTTCCCGTGGAAGCCACTTGATGCTGCTCTCTCCCTTCTCACGTCCTCCCTCTCTTCTCCTCATCTCCATTTTTCTGCTCTCTCAAGTCTTACAAGTGGGTATTCTTCCATCTTTGAGCTAGGGTTTGAGCTTTGAAGGATTCTAAGAGGTAAGTGGCTGTGTTTGCTTTGGATTTTCTTCTTCTTCCCCTTCTACGGGATTGATTGGGTTTTTAAAGGTCACGTTCATGGGTTAATAGAATTATTATTTTGATTGGTTGCAAGAATTTGAAGAAAAGAGGAAGGATAAAGGGAAAGGAAAGGTTGTGGTTTGAAGGAAGTGCAGTTTGAGCTCCGTTCCAGGTTTGGGAGATTACTTGGTTAAATGTTTGAGAGTTTGTTTGAAGTGTTTGGCTCATCTCTTGTGGATCCTATTTTTGAGTTAAGTGTAAATGTTATTTGTGTATTTATGATATATGAGAATGCATGAGTAAAATAGATTTTGTGTATATGTGATTGTAGTGGTGAAATGATGAAGATATGCATGTTAAAATGTGAGTTAGGAACATGGACATGTGAGATGAAATTCTTGGGTTTTTGAATCTCTGTAAATGTTATTTTGATGGGTGATAATGTCCTTTAACTGTGTTAAATGACGTGTGATTTGTGTTAGTAAAGTTGTAAATGAGTTTTGGAGGCCAAGAAGGTAAGCTTTTACATGTTTTATCATGAAAAAAATGGATTTGGGTAAAGTTGGGTTTTGATTTTTCCTTCAGTTCCTGTTTTCTGCATTTCTTAGGTTGTGGAAGACCGTCTCTGTCGCAAGCGTGACAGAGACTGGCTTTTCCTCCAACTCGCGTGGGTTCCGGCTTATGCCTTGAGGGACACGACTCAGATGGCCAAGCACGAGTCGGACAAGTGAACACGACTCGACCATACGATCGTGCCCCTGGCATTCTGGCAGTCTGTCTTGAATGACGGAGCACGATACATGCTCCCCTGGAGAGGGAGAACACGAGTCAGAGGGAGGCATCCGACTCTGTCCTCTAAAATTTTTGCAAAACACGAGTCGGAGGGAATCCTCCGACCCGTGTCCTGAAGAGCCTAGCCGAGCACGAGTCGTGTTGTCACGTCTGACTCGTGCTGGGCCTCTCTTCTGCGCAGCTCCCTCAGCCACTGTCGAGACCGCGATTCCTTGTCGCGAGCGCGACAGTAGCCCCGCCTGGTTGCCTCTCCTGTCTTCTAAATTGAATTTTAAACTTCCTTTTTATGGGCTTTTTCATTACATGGCACATGATTGGGTTGATATGTACTTAATTTGATAATTATATGTTCTTAATTAGATTTGTACATGATTTATATGTTTACATCTTGTTTAAATACACAAGAATTCATAAATTCACATGATTATACTTGATTTATTCTCTATCATATGATAATTATTTTAGAACATGATTGAGTTGGTATTTGAGCCTGGTAGTCATAGTTAGTGGATAGATAAGCGCTTATCAAGGGTCAAGGTGTGAGTTCAGCTGATATAGGTTATCTTTTTACATGCGGACCCCGTTTGGGTCATATAAGATATTTGAGGCCTCGGTCTCCGGTATACTTTCGAGTATACATGATCATAAAATGTTTTGAGGCCCATGTCTCCATATGCTTGGGATATTGTGTCCTATCAGTATCATTAGTACCCGTATCCACTAGTTAGCGAGTAATCAAGCTATTACTTGAGTTTAATACATACGATGGTTATATGAAGCTAGTAGTTATATGAAATGTATATATGTTACGTATGTATGTATATAATGTGACATGCTAAAATGTAATACTTGTATTCGGATGTGAATGGTTACTTTCCGATATACGTGTATAATGAATACTTGTTATAAGCATGAGTAGGATGTGTTTATATGCCTTTGTTATTACATATCTATGTTTGTTTCATCTATATGTACATATATGTGTTGTTACTCCCCACTAAGCGTTATCGCTTAGCACGGGTTCTTTTCCCATGTAGGTGGCGGGTTCTTTGTGGAGTCGGACATCTGCAGGTCGGCCACTAGAAGTCTTTTATTTGGGATGGAGTATTTTGTGTCTTTCGCATTATTTTTTTTGTACATGGGAGCTGATTTGGGAAATGTAACTTTTTGTAAAGGATTATTTTGTATATGTATTTATTTGCAAATTCCTTTTTTGTAAAATGATATGACAATTGGATTATATGTATATGGATATGTTATCTTTTGAGTAAATGTACTTGTTTTCTTAACATGTCTTGAGTATATGTATGCGTTTAAGTGAGTTGTGCGCGTAACGCTCCGGCATCCCTCTATGGGGGGTAACGGGATGTTACAGACACTGTGAAGCAGGCTGGTCAACTCTAACCGAATTCACACTACACGTTGTCTCGCCCACATTCTCGCTCGGATCAGACTCCATCTAGACACTACACAAGACAGCATCCGCATTAGGCCACGACACTAGACAAACTCACATGCAATGACTCTACACTCAAACAACCTGAAGACCGGAACCGCTTAAACTGGCACTCTGATACCAAAAATTTTAATACCCCGATACCCCCGTTAGAAGGATACCGGAGCGCTACGCACACACATACACTAGACACATACACAATACATAAACATACATATATACGTATAAGTGGAAGCATTCAATAGGTAAAATAATATGGAACCAGAATGCAAATATATATATATATATAACAAAATATACATTATTTACAAAATAATTACATAAAGATCCTTACTTACAAAAATTACAAAAGAGCCCTTAAGAACATATGCCACTATACCTAAAAGGATTACATATACAAAATACAAGAGCTGAAATACAAAAAAAAATTAACATTTCTAACTCCTAGTGGCCGACCTTGCAGATGCGCGACACGAACTGAACTGGACCTGCCACCTACACGGGAAAACACCCGTGCTAAGCGATAACGCTTAGTAGGGGGGAACAAAGACAAACGAGCACAAACACTATACGGGAATACTAAGACAATCCTGCGAATATAAATATAAACATAAACATAAGCATACCGAAATCATTACGATAGCAAAATTCAGAGATATCATAATCATAATACGAATTAACACTAGCTGAAAATCATTCATACAAAGACTTAACACTACATTGAACATAAAACCACGCATCTCATACACTAGCTTGAATTTCACTAGTGGTGGATACGGGAACACTACTGGGGAGACCGAAGCCTCAAAAATATTTTATACCCGAAGGTAGCAAAGGAGACTGAAGTCTCAAAACATTTCTCACTAAGACCATAATGAAGTTCACTGTAAGACCCAAACGGGGCAAACATAGGCAGCTATACTCAATACCCCTTTATAAGCATGCTTATCTATCCACTACTATGTTACTTCAGGCTCAACTCACTCACTCAGAATATAACACTAGACAATACACCAAATCTCAAGTCAAAGCCCTATCATATTAATAATCACTTACATAAATCTAAAACATTTATATTATATACACTGAATCACAAGTCAAAACATGAACCATACACTAGTGAGAAACCATGCAGAATGAAACAAGAAGATCCATTTCGGAAAACAGGGCAGAAAATAGGGCAGCCAGGATGGGGTTCCTATCGCGCTCGCGATGAGGCCGCACTCAGAACAGTAGCTAGGGATGTGCTGCGAGAGAGGAGGCTTTCATGAGTCATGCACACTATCACAACTCGTGACAGGGGCTTACCGTCATGACTCGTGGCAGGCATCATGACTCGTGATGAAGTCAGCCTCACACAGGAAGCTGTCACAAGTCATGCAGGAAGTCACGACTCGTGACAAACTTCACTAGCACGAGTCGTGCTGCCTGACTGTCATGACTCGTGACAGTGCCAAATGCCTCGCCGAGTCGTGCTGGACTTCATGACTCGGAGCAGGGCACCTCAACACTGAAAGTTCGGCCTACCGAGCTCTACGTCGCACTCGCGACAAAGGGCTCCTCAGTACATAGGTAGCCATTCCACACTTTAACGCACTGGCGACAGAGCTCAAAATTGCCCAGAAACTCTACTTCTCTCCTCTACACTAAAACCCAAACCATCTCAAAACCACTTAATCATGTAATTCCATGTTAATACATCACTTCAATGCATTCAAAACTTGCTCATGATCATTCTAAATCAATAAACACACTCATAATTCATATAAACATAACATATATTGAGACTAACACGATCGAACACAACCCAAGAATTTTGCTTTCAATTCATGCTCATACCCTTCAAAACTTAACATGCAAACCATTACAAATCTAGCATTTCATACCAATATCACAACTCAACAAATAGATGTAGAAACACATACATAACACTCACAATTTTCGTAAATCACAAGCTCAACACAAACCCAAAATAAGAATAGGACAAGACAACTCCCAAACCTTCAAAAAGAAGCTTTAACAACTCTTGATTAAACCCTAACCTTCTCTTTGCCTTTGCTCTTTATTCTCTCTTTAAATTCTTGCATAATCCAACCACAAGAAACACTAAATCAATCCATGCAACCAAAACTCCACAACCTAAAAACAGATAAAGAAGAAGAAAGAAGTAATCCCCAAATCAAAACTCAAGCACTTACCTTCCAAAATCCAGCTTAAAACTCAAGGAATCAAGCTTACACTTTGAACAAGAGAGGAGGTAGAGAGCAGAAAAATGAAGAAAGAGAGAGTGAGAGAACGGGAAAGAGTATGAAAGAGGAGGAGGAGGTAGCTTCCACGGGAAGCAAGAAAATTCTGCCTCTTCTCCCTCTCTCATCCCACTTCACATTAATTGCTCTCACCCACCAAGCCAAGTGTCAATCTCCAATTGGTCCCTTAAGTCAAATGTCTTGACTTTACACTTTGGTCCTTGGCCAATTACACATCACTCACTAAAATAAATTCTTTCTTTTACTCAACTTTAATTCACTTCAATTAAATCTAATTTCACTTGCATAGTTACTAAAATACCCTTAATTATCCAATTACACATGCAAATTCCAACAAGGCCCTTTTTAGGATGTTACAACCTAACATTTTAAATTGAAGCCAGGGAATCAATTTTATCCCTATGGAGCATTCTGTAATTTTTTTAGTGATAATTCTTATTTACAAGTCAAAATTATTTGATTCTTGATTTTTTAAAAAGCTAAGACATAGACGAACAATTATTATGAGACACCTTAATCTAAATGATGCATTTTTAAGGTAAAAAATAAAGGTTAATCTAGATTATAAAAGCTGCTAGATTGTGGAACACTAAACTTGGATTATGCCTCTCTACATTAGCCCTCATAGCTATCACAAATCTATGATAGCTATGTCAAAATGTAAATTTTGATTCTTATCCTCCCATTAACCTTAACGGCTATCAAAAAGTTTGTGCCAGCCGTGAGCCTTCTATTTTCCACAAAAGCATAAATATTTCTTCATAAATCAACCCAAACCTTTACCTAAGCATTTTCCTTGATATCTAATGTATGTATACCATATGTTTAGAGGCATATGATGTATAAATATATATTTGACTTGCAATTGTATAGTTGATATGAACAAAGTGCATGAAAAGAATATACTTATATATGTTTGGTATATGTGTGCATATATTGAATATAAGTCTATATCTATGTATATGTTTGATGTACTAAAGATTTTAAAGATTGAACAAGATGATAATAATAGAAATGTGGATACCATTACTTACTTGTTGACTTTGTTATGGACAGATAAGTATGCCTAGTTACAGTTTGGCACTTATTGTTAGGTTTCATCACAGTAATTCAAAATTAACTGCAGCGAAATATAAAACAAAACCAAACAGGATCCATGTATTTCAATTGATTCAAAAGGAGGGATAAAACCTAATAATAACTCCAGCAAATAGATCGAAAGTAACTCCTTAATTCTAACTATAGGCACTGCTCCAGCCATGAACGCCCTCTAGCAGTATCCATATGTACGAACCGATGAACAGACAATTGCAGGGGTGCTAGCTCCCTCTCGTGCAACTAGATTTTTAAAACTTTTCTTTCTACGTTTTTCTTTCTCAAAGAAAAAAGCGGCTAGGTATTTTTCAGCCTCTAATAGATAAATGAAATTAGGGTTAAATTTATATCAACATATATATATATATATATATATATATATATATATATATATATATATATAAATTTAAACCCTAAAGAGATAAAAATAGGGATATTATCTCTTATTCAAAATAAGATATATATATATATATATATATATATATATATATATATATATATATATATATATATATATATATATATATATATATATATATATATATATATATCTTATTCAAAATAATAAGAAATATCATATGTAAATATATTTATATATAATTACAAAATTTAAATATAAATACCTATATTTATATAATTTCATAATACCCTAATTAAAATCCAGTATGTTCATTATGGTCTTGGTGTGTGACCCAATAGGTTTATATTAAGTTGGCAGTGGGCCCAATTCCTTAATAGGCCCACAAGTAATAATTGGTCTCTAGCAAGATATTGTGACTACACAAATAATATAAATATCGTTAGTCCTATTTTAACCTGACAACATAACATATTGTTATCCTTTTTTCACACGATATCTTGTTTGAACATAAGTCATGATCCATGTCAAACTTATATTGTTCAAATATATAATTTCCCGATCACTAAGTAGACTGATAAATTCAAATGACATTGATCACACTATCAATTCATTCGAGCACGGCCATGCATTTTTACAATTCCACTCATTCCGGGCCGCAATAGATATCTCTCTCATAAGAGAGCGACAAATTCCATCTTAATTATTCACTATCTTCTGCATAATTCTCATCATGTTCCAGCATAACATTTATGATTATTCGATTAAAGACAACGTTTGATTATGTCAAAACACAATGTTCCTTATGTAGGAAACTGTGATAATCTCAGGTTTAAGGATTCAATAACATAACTATTATGAGATTACTTATGACACTATCCCATGTACTGATTTCGTAACGGGTCTATCCAGTACTTTGTTCTCTAACAAGTACCATAGATTTGATTTATATCACCATATATAATCATCTCATAATTATCGATCAAATCTATACTAGTCTTAATTTATCTTTATGCCCTTTAGTGATGAATGACTAGGGATGACAAGAATAGCATGGTTATTCATAAACATTACATTAATGTGACATGCCAATAATATTAATGTGAAGAAAACCATTATATAAATGAAAAATGTAATCATTACATTAAGGTCCAAATAGTTGGCCTAGGGCATAACCACTAACACTTATGACGTCTATAGTTGAGATTGAATTATCTCTATGGTCTAGTACCTTCAGGTATCTTGTTAGGATACAAAATAGTATAGTTTTTAGGAAAGTTTTCTTCGTCTTTTTCTTAGTTTTATCTTTGCATTTGTGTGATTTATATTTGGTTTTTAGTTTTTTTAGTTTGTGTGTTTTGTAGGGATTATTTAACTTAGAGTACAATTGGCTGAAATTGGGCTTAAGGATGAAGATTAAGAAAGCAAAGGAAAAGAAGGAGATTGTCACAACTCCGCACGTAAGTCACGAGTCGTGACACAGGGCAAACATCACTAGTCGGTAAGAAGGTGATGACTCGTGATCGAAAGACAGGGCAGCGTCACGACTAGGCACGAATGTCACGAGTCATGACATAAGAGGAAGCTAATGGCTTTTTTTTATCTCTACAATGTTATGAGAGTGCTTATAGACTTTAAATGAAAATGCCTTTAATTGACAACGAGAGTTGCTTTTAAGGATTGTTGGCCATATTCTCCAATCATTGCATGTATTATGTGTATATCAATGGTTAAGATTCTTGGTTTATTCTCATTTGTAATTCTAATTTACATTTTTACATATATTATTTGAATTCATTTAGATTAATTAGAGTAATCATAATTCTTAGTAATTTAGGAATTTAAAAACATTTCAACTACTTTTATATCATCTGCCTATCCATCTAAGTATCTATTCGATTAATATAAAATTACTCCAAGGTTCCCAGTGTTCGACACCATACTTGTTCTATACTAAGTCCTAGAAGCTAGGGTTACAATTTGACCCGCTTCAAATTTTGGCACCGTTGCCGGGGAAGTCTTTGTTTAGAATTTTTATTAATTTAGGGTAGAGAAAGGTTGTTTTAGGCTTTAATTTAGTAATTATATTTTATGGTTTTCTAATAGTTGTATTTTGTTTATTTGATTTTAATTTTTTATTTTTTATGCATCATAGTAGAAGTACTAGTGATATTTTAGAATTTGATCCCAAAATTGAAAGAACTTTTCGTGTTTTGCATAGAGAGCAAAGACAAACACAAGCAGAAGAACAAGAATTGAATAAAATGGCCAATCCGGAAAGAAGAACATTAGGTGATTTTTCCATGCTCGACATAACGGGTAGTTTTGGAGGGCTTGTGGCTCCATCTATTGCTAATAATAACTTTCAAATCAAGCCAAGCATTATTCATATGGTGAAAAATAATTAGTTTAAAGGTTTACCGGGAGAGGATCCATATGCCCACATATTGGCATTCCTTAATGTGTGTGCAACATTCAAGATCAATGGAGTGACTGATGATGCAATAAGGCTTAGGATTTTTCCATTTTTAGTCAAAGAGAAGGCACAACTTTGGCTTTCTAGTTTGCCTAGTGAATCAATCACCACTTGGGATCAATTAAAACAAGCATTTCTTCACAAATATTTTCCCCCACAAAAGACTGCAAGATTTTGAATGAGATCACTACTTTCAAGCAAAATGTAAGTGAGACCATCTCTGCAGCTTAGGAAAGATTCAAGGAACTTCAAACGCAATGTCTACATCATGGTTTACTCAATTGGATGATCCTTCAAATTTTCTATAATGGGCTGATAGATGACAATAGAAATATTGTCAATGCAGCCTCTAGTGGGAAATGGATGAAGAAAACTGCTAGGGAGGCTATTACATTGCTGGAAGAACTTGCATCTCAAGGATACATGGGAGATGTACCAATAATGGCAAAAGAAAAAGGAGTTTTGGAGCTTGACACCATCAATCTATTGAATGCAAAGGTAGATGCTCTCACCAAAATAGTAAGTAAAGCTCAAATTAATTCTTTAGATAGTGCTAATATTGTGTGTGAGTTGTGTGGAGCATGTCATTCATATTCATAATGTAACTTGAGTTCTAATGAAAATGTGAGTTTTGTACAAAGGGCTTTTAACCAAAGAATGGGGATAAACTCAAACTCTTATAACCCTCAATGGAGAAACCATCCTGGATTTCATGGTCCAACCCATCCTCTAAATTAAACCCCCCAATTAACCCAATTAACAAACCACAAAACCCACCAGGATTTCCTATGAAACAAACTTTCAACCCTCCACAACCTAAATCCAACCTTGAAAACCTTATGGAGCAATTCATTCACCAATAAATGACCACCAATAAATAAAATGAGGAGCAATTTAAGCATATTAATTCTAAGCTTGAATAGCTTGCTACTCATAATCGCATCCTTGAAACCCAAATTGCTCAACAAGCCTCTTCTTCATTTAAACCCTTGGGAAAGCTTCCTCGCCAATCGGAGTTTAGACAAAAAGAGACTTGCCAAGAAATTACTTTAAGGAGTGGTAAGGGGTTTAACAAATTACTAGAAAGGGTAAGAGTAAGAATGTAGTTAATGATAATGGTGAGGAAGAGGTTAAAGGAAATAAAGATGTTACTGTTAGTACCAAAGGTGAGGAAAATGGTGCAAAAAAGGGTAAAAAGGAAGATGCCATACCAATCAAAGATGATGAACCAAAGGTAGACATTAAAATTCTACCTTTCCCTTAAAGGTTCATAGGACATAACTTAGATAAGCAATTTGGTAAGTTCCTTAACTATCTCTAAGATATTACTATTAATGTACCATTTATGGATGCTATTAGAGACATGCCAGCTTGGGGTAAGTTTTAAAAGGATATTATTAACCATAAAAGTAAGCCTGAGGATTATGGTATAGTATCTCTTATTGAAGAATTTAAAGCTATGTGCTCTAAAGCTCCACCAAAGCTTAAGGATCCAGGTTGTTTCACTGTTCCGTGCATAATTGGTAACACTCATTTTGACAAAGCTTTGTGTGATGTTGGTGCTAGTATTAGTCTTATGCCTTATTCCATTTATAAAAGGCTTGATTTTGGTGAAGTTAAGCCTACAAATATATGTTTATCTATGGTTAACAAATCTATTACTTATCCACTTGGCATTCTTGAAAATGTACTAACCAAAGTGGGTAAATTTGTTATTCCTGCTGATTTTGTTGTTTTAGAGATGGAAGAAGATCCTGAAATTCCAATTTTGTTTGGAAGACCATTTTTAAGGACAGTTGGTGCCATTATTGACATGAAGAGGGGGGAGATTACATTAGAGGTAGATGATGAGGTTATGGAATTTGATGTGTTCAAGATGATGAAATCTTCACCACTAGAAGTTATAAGTAGAATTGACTCAATTGATATTATTGATGAATGCATTGATGAAGTAATGTATGAATGTCTAAGGCAAGATCCCATTGAACCACACTTGATGCAAGAAGCTAATGTGAAATTTTGGGATGCCGCTCCATATATTCTTTCCCATAGGACCTCATGCGATTTGAACCTTTAAGGAAGGATGATGATCCTAAGCCTACTTCACAAAGTGATGACGTCAAAATAGAGCTCAAGCCTATACCATCGAGTTTAAGGTATGCATTTCTTGACTCTAATTGTAAATTTCCATTTATTGTGAATTTATCCATGACTAATAATGAAGTTGATCCTTTATGTGATGTGTTACTTAGTCATAGAAATGAAATTAGCTATTCTATCAATGATTTGAAGGGTATTAGCCAAAATGTGTGCATGCCTAGAATCCTTTTAGAGGATAATACTAAGCCTTCCATTGAAGGTCAAAGGAGGTTAAATCTTACTCTAAAGGAAGTGGTGAGAAAAAAAGTGATTAAGTTGCTTGACAATGGAATCATATATTCCATTAGTAATAGTAAATGGGTAGTCCAGTTCAAGTTGTCCCTAAAAAGGGAGGCTTAACGGTGATTAAGAATGAGTCTAATGATTTAATACCCACTAGGACTGTCACGGGATGGCATATGTGTATACACTATAGGAAGTTAAAAAAGGCAACTAGAAATGATCATTTTTCACTACCTTTTATTGATCAAGTGCTTGAAAGATTAGCTAATTTTTCTTATTTTTGTTATTTGGATGGACTTAATGGTTTTTATCAAATCCCCATTCATCCTGAGGACCAATCTAAGACTACGTTTTCATGCCCATATGGTACTTTTTCCTTTAGACGTATGCCATTTGGTTTATGTAATGCTTCTGCAACCTTTCAAAGATGTATGTTTTTAATTTTTAGTGATTTGATAGATGAATGTGTGGAGGTTTTCATGGATGATTTTAGTGTTTATGGATTGTCCTTTGAAAATTGTCTAGAAAATCTTTCTAAAGTTCTTGATAGGTGCATGGAGAATGGATTAGTACTTAATTGAGAAAAGTGCCATTTCATGGCACAAGAAGGAATTGTTCTTTGACATTCGATGTCAAGTAGAGGTATTGAGGTTGATAGAGCTAAAATAGAAGTGACTGTTAATTTACCACCGCCTAAGTGCGTTAAGGATATAAGGAGCTTCCTTAGTCATGCAGGTTTTTATAGAAGATTTATAACAAATTTTTCCAAAATAGCAAAGGCATTATGAAAATTACTTACTAAAGATGTTGATTTTGAGTTTGATGAGTCATGTCTAGATGCATTTGAAACTTTTAAGAAAGCTTTTATTTCAGCTCCTGTTTTGTAACCTCTTAATTGGGAGTAACCATTTGAAATTATGTGTGATGCAAGTAATTTTGCTGTGGAGTTATTTTTGGACAAAGAAAAAAGTCAAGGCTTATGTGATTTATTATGCTAGCAAATTACTGGATGATGCTCAAATTAATTATACCACTACAGAAAAAGAATTGCTAGCTATTGTTTATGCATTTGACAAATTTAGAGCATATCTTGTAGGGAAAAAAGTAATTGTTTATTCTGATCATACTGCCCTTAAATATCTTTTAAGTAAGAAGGATGAAAAACCTAGGATTTTAAGATGGATTTTGATGCTTCAAGAGTTTGATTGGGAAGTGAGAGATAAGAAATGTAGTAAGAACCTTGTTGCAGATCATTTGTCTAGACTTAATCAAGATGGATTAAAGAGGGATGATGATGGTGTGCCAATTAATGAAACATTTCATGGTGAGCACCTTCTTAGTTTGGCATCAAAGGAAATTCCATGGTTTACAGATATTGCAAACTATTTACTGAGTGTTCTTCCTTATGCGCTAGATTATAGATAGAGAAAGAAATTTCTGCATGATAGTAAGTTCTATTATTGGGAGGAACCATTACTTTATAGGAGATATGCAAATGGGTTGATTAGAAGGTGCATTTCTCAAGATGAAGTTCAAAATGTCTTAAGACATTGTCATTCTTTAGAGGAAGATGGCCATTTTGGTGCATCAAAAACAACATCTATGGTGCTTCAATCTAGTTTTTGGTGGCCTACGTTGTTCAAGGATGCTAGAGATTTTGTTCTTACATGTGATCGATGTCAAATAATGGGTAATATTTCTAAGAAACATGAGATTCCTTTGAAGGGGATTCTTGAAGTTGAGCTTTTTGACGTTTGGGGCATAGATTTTATGGGTCCATTCCAAGTTCTTTGGGATATAAATATATTTTGGTTATGGTAGACTATGTCTCCAAATGGGTTGAATCAATACCTGCCATTACAAGTGATGCTAAGGTTGTTAAGAAGATGCTAAAGAAAATAATTTTTCCAAGATTTGGCACTCCTGGAGCGTTAATTAGTGATGGAGGTTCACATTTTTGTAACCAAGTGATACAAGCTCCTCTGAAGAAATATAGAGTAACACACAAGGTTGCTACTCCATATCATCCTCAAACAAGTTGTAACAACCCAAATAGGGCCTAGTCGGAATTTGCATGCTAAGTCGGGAAATTAAGGGTATTTTGGTAATTGTGCATGTGGAAATTTGGATAATTAAGGACCTAATTAAAGAATTAAGCAAAGTTTTAAAGTGAAGAGTTTATTTAGTGAGTTATATGTATGGTACCAAGGATTAAGTGTAAAGTCAAAGAGTTAAAAATCTTTGGTCCAATTGGAGCTTGCCATGTGGACCTAGAGGATTAAGACAAGTGGAATTGGTAGGTGAGGGCATTTAATGTAAGTGGATGAGAGAGGGAAGGGAGGGGCAGAAATTTGGATAGCTTCCCTTGGAAGCTATCTCCTTCTTCTCTTTCTTACCCCTTCCCGTTCTCTTACTCTTCCTTTCTTCATTTTTCTGCTCTCAACCTCTTCCTCTTTGTATGATTATTCAAGATTTGAGTGGGTTTTTGCTTAGTTGAATGGATTTCTAAAGGTAAGTGCTGGGTTTATTGTGGATTTCAGTAATTTTTTCTTCTTCCCATTTTTCTGTTGGTTTGGTTGGATTTTGGGTTTTTAATTCAAGTGTTTGGGTTATTTGCAAGTTCTGGACAAGAGGTTGGATAAGGGGAAAGAAAAGGTTTGAGCTTGAAGAGAAAGTGGGATCTTGAAGTGGACGGATTGAAGCTTCATTTTGAGGTTTGGGAGTGTTTTGCTTTTTTCTCTTTGGATTAAGTGTGTGTTGTGCTTTAATTTCTGGAGATCTTGAGTGTTAAATTATGTGTAAATGCATGTATTTGATTGAGTTGGATTGTTGGTTTGGCATGATTCAAGTTGTAGTGATTTGCATGTAAAGTTTTGGGAGTGAAATAGCATGAGTTAATGTAAATTTTGGTTTGCATGTTTTTATGATTGACTTGTGATTTCTTGTTTAAATTAGTGTAAATTGAGTGTATATTGATGATAAGCATGTCTTGGTATGCATTTGAGTGATGAGGTAAGTATTAGTGCATGATTGAGTGGATTTGAGTATTGGTTGAGTTGGGAAGAAGTGTAGTAAAGTGCAGATTCTGGGTAATTCTCGTCTCTGTCGCGAGCGCGACAGAGTGCAGAATGGCGTTTGTGTTGCTGAGGAGCCCTCTGTCATGAGCACGACAGAGAGCTCGGTAGGCCGAACTTCGGTAAGCCGAACCCTAGCGCGAGCGTGCCTCTGAGCACGAACGCGAAGGGGAAGTGCCCGATCTCTGTCGCGAGCGTGACGTTTATCGCGCTCACGACAAAGCTCTGTAAAGTGAGCGTCTGCCGAGCTGTACTTCGATGGGGTACCTTGTGCTCTGTTGCGAGCACGATGTTACACCCCATAAGTGGCCTAATTGGATTTAACAATTTTAAATGGATATTTAAGGACAAATGAGTAATTTATTAATGAAAGAGGATTTAATTGCAAGGAAATAATAGTGTTTAATTGCAAATGTCTAGTTTAGTGAGGAAAGAGTATTTTGACAAGGACTTTTTGGTAATTATTTTGGATCAGACGGTAAAAGGGAATAAGTGGATTTGTGATTCGTGCATGTGTGCCAAGTGGAAGGAGAGTGTGTGCACGTGGTGAGGGAAAAAGAAAAGATTGAGAAAAGTTTAGTTGGTTGGAAAACAAAAGACTGAAAAAGTTCTCTCTCTTTTTTGGTTTCCTCTCACGTAAAACCACATTCTGTTCTTTTCTCTATTTTCTGTTCTTTCTATCATTTGCATGTGTGTATTTCTGTTGAGGAGCTAGGGCTTGGTTGTGTTAGAAGCTTCAGAAGGTAAGTGGCAGTGGTTCTATAGGATTTTTATGGTTGATTTTTCCTTTTTCTCGTCTTGGGTTAATGAATTATGGTTTTATCTGTATGCAAGCATCTGAAGTTAAGAGGATTGAGAAGGGAAAAGGGAAGATTGTGGATTGAAAGTGCAGTGGATATTTTGAGCTTCATTCAGGTTTGGGAGTGTCTGTCCTTTATTGTGTTTTGATCCTGTTTGTTGTTTTGATATGAACGTTGTGTCTGTGTGTTTGTATATCGAAATGCATGAAATATGTACTGTGTATACATGATTCCTATAGAAAAGAATAATATTTTATAAGAAGATGAATATGTATGAGTTTGAATGTGGATTCCTGGGAAGTAGATGTTCTGGCATTGCCTCTGGTTTGATTGTGAAAATGTGTTATTTGTGTTAAAATTGCTGTAATGTGCTCTGGAGACTTGAAGGTACGTATTCGAATAATTATTGCATGAAAAGTTGTTTTAGACAAAGTGGGGTTTTAATCTTTGGTAGTACTCTGTTTTCGCGATTTCTGGTTTCAACGTTTTCTGGAAATTCTGAGTTTGAGAAGAGAAGCAGAAGTGTGAGAAGAAGGTCACGAGACGTGATGGAGCATCACGCCGTGACCCCCTTCTCTGTTGAAGGTCACGAGCCGCGATGTAGCTTCACGCCGTGATCCCTTCTCTATTGAAGGTCACGAGACGTGATGTAGCATCACGCCGTGACTTTAGCCCTTCCCTGCGTGTCACGAGATTTCATCTCGTGACCTCTCTTCCTCTCCTCTCAGGCGTCACGAGACGTGACTGATGGTCACGCCGTGACTGCCTGCTCCTCTGTGTGGCGCTTGCGAGAAACCAGCGTCACGAGATACCACTGCCTGGGTGTCTCGTGACCGGCCTCTACCTGCTGCCCTGTTTTTCTAAAATGAAGTTCTAACTTCTGTTTTAAGAGGTTTTTGCATTACATGACAAATGTTTGGGTTTAATATCTGAATTGTAATTAATAATTGCTTAGTATTGAGTTGTATACTTGATTAAATAATTAATGTACATAATTCACTAGTTTATATTTTACATGAACATAAATTGTCTTGAATGTGAATTATTTGTACTTCTGCCTCCAATAATTGATACTGGATATATTTAAATGTTTCTGATTTTGATCTAGACACATGTACACGTGAAATATGTATTTGCATTTAGTTATATTTAATAATTATAGTTACTTGTTTTAAATGTGATCAGTATACCTGTATACATGGACTATAAATCAGTATTATTTTTAATACTCATATTGATATTGGTGCTTAAATTGTTGAGTTGAGTTTTAAGCCTGAATAGTCATAGTAGTGGATAAGTAAGCGCTTACTTAGGTCAGTGTGTGTGTGCAGCTGCTATATGATAAAACGTTATACTTTGGTCCGTTTGGATCCTTGTTTCGATCCTGTATGGGTCTATATGAATTTAAATGCGAGACTTCGGTCTCTATATGAAAAGTACATGTTTGAGACTCATGTCTCTATATGCTTGGGATACTGTGTCCTATCAGTATCCATTTGACCGCATCCACTTCTAGAAAGTACTTTTGACTAGTCAGGCTATATGTTTAAATGTGTTGCATATGTTGAAATGCATTGTTGACATGATTACAAGTATATGATGTACATGAATTCCTGCATAACTCTATATTATGCACCTTGAATCTGTATACTTAGAATGATGAGAATTATGAATTGTATAATTAATTGCTTGTATTATATATATATTTATGCATGTCAAGTAAAGAATTTGAAGATATGTTTACATATAATTTTGATGCCTTTGATTTTGAATCATTAGATGTTATAAATATTGTATATGCATATTGTTCGTTTGTTTTGTTCCTCCCCACTAAGCGTTATCGCTTAGCACGGGCTCTTTTCCCGTGCAGGTGGCGAGTTCGGTTCAGAGTCGGATATCTGCAGGTCGGCCACTAGGAGTCTTTTTGAATGAAGTTATTTGAAGTCTTCCGCTGTAATTTTTGTATATGGCTTGTGTATAGCAAAGTAAATTTTTGTAAAGGAACAAATATTATTTTTGTATATGTATTTGCTTACGAGCCTCTTTTTGTAAAACGATATTGATATAAGTTATATGTAAAAGGATTTACTATAGACATGATATATATGTTACAGGATTTACAGCTATATTATTAAAAGTTTATTTACATCCCATCTTTTATTTTAATTATTGATATGTTTTGGATTCGTTTATATGTGTTTGCTCTCGTGGCACTCCGGTATCCTTCCAACGGGGATGGCGGGGTGTTACACACGACGCACGTCGCGATCGTGACAGAGGCCCTTCTTGCCTGCCCTGTTTTCTGAATTGATTCTTTTTGTCCCACTTTG
Source organism: Excoecaria cochinchinensis (assembly GCA_947683425.1). Taxonomy (NCBI): domain Eukaryota; kingdom Viridiplantae; phylum Streptophyta; class Magnoliopsida; order Malpighiales; family Euphorbiaceae; genus Excoecaria; species Excoecaria cochinchinensis. The sequence goes on from CANTUQ010000025.1 coordinate 487,943, forward strand.
CATGGTTTCACATTATTGCATGGTACATGGTTTTGCTCATGCCTTGATGATATTATGGTTTTAGCTTTTGTATTAATAATTGATGACGTGATAGTGTTTTGACTTATGATTTTGGGTACTGTCAAGTGATATGCTTCGAGTGAGTGAGTTGAGCCTGAAGTGTCATAGTAGTGGATAGATAAGCATGCTTATAATGGGATAGTGAGTGCAGCTGCTAGTGTTAACCCTGCTTCGAGTCTAGTGATTACGATTGACCTCCATTATGGTTTTAGTGAAAAATGTTTTGAGACTTCGGTCTCCCGTGCTACCTACGGGTAGAAAAATATTTTTGAGGCTTCAGTCTCCAGTGTAGTGTTCCCGTATCCACCACCGGTGAAATTCAGGCTATGGTGTAGTGTCTTGTATTTGTCTAACCGAAGTGTAGTGTTGTTTGAGTGAAGTGTGTTGACTTTGTGAATTAGTTTTTGGCTAGTGTGTGGGTATTATTGTATGATAGCTGTTTGTTATATATTTAGTGACCATGCATTGTGCATTTTCAGATTTCTGATATTTCAGTGAACTCGGTAAGTGGATGTATATTTATATGTTTTTCGCATGATAATACTTGTATATTGTTTAGTGTTCTTTTGTTCCTCCCCACTAAGCATTATCGCTTAGCATGGGTTGTTTTCCCGTGTAGGTGGCAGGTTTTGGTTCTGTTCGAGTCGCACATCTACATGTCGGCCACATAGGAGTAGAGTTTGTTTTATTTTGTAATCCTCATGAAATCTTTTTGTATATCATTTTGGTTATGTAATTATGTAATTCTTTTTGGGTACAGTGATATATGTATTTAATGATGGCTATGTATATAATTATACTTTGTTTATATAAGATTTATTATTGCTATTGTATGCTTCCACTTATACGTATGTATGTATGTGCCGTGAGTGTCCCGGTAGCGCTTCGGTATCCTTCCAAGGGGGATATCGGGGTGTTACACAAGTGGTCAAGTTGAGGTGAGCAATAGGGAGATTAAATGAATCCTTGAGAAAGTAATGTCTTCTTCAAGGAAGGATTGGGCATTAAAGCTAAATGATGCCTTGTGGGCATATAGGACAGCTTTTAAGACTCCTATTGGCCTTACACCTTATCAATTGATCTATGAGAAATCTTATCACTTGCCTGTGGAACTTAAGCATAAGGAATATTGGGCAATAGGAGCTTTGAATTTTGATATGAAGAAGGCAGGTAGGAAAATGTTACTTCAAATTAATGAATTGGAAGAATTGAGGATGAATGCTTATGAAAATGCAAAGTTGTACAAGGATCGTATAAAATTGTGGCATGATAAGCATTTAGTGAAGAAGGAATTTTATGAGGGAGATCTTGTTTTATTTTACAACTCAAGATTGAAATTGTTTCCTGGGAAGTTAAAGTCAAGATGGTCAGGACCTTTCAAGGTAATCAAGATATCTCCCTATAAAACAATTGCAATTTCTAATAATAAGGGAGAGGTTTTTAAGATTAATGGCCATCGTCTAAAACCTTATTTCATTGGTGAAACAATTGATCCTATGAGTTCCATCTCCCTAACTCAACCTAAATTTGCACAAGGTAAGGTCAAGCTATAGACCACTTTTGTCTAAAAAGACCATGAGAAATGTGAGTGAGTACGTGTGCTTCCCTTTTGTCCCAATGGCTGCTTTTGTTCTTACAATCCTAAGGTTGAGGACTGACATCCTGATTAGTTAGATTGGTTGGCATCTTGACTCTATATTCTTGGTTTTTTTCCTAATTACTTGAGAAAATTTGTTAAATTTACTATATATGCTATGCAACTTGTTTTCTCTATCATTGTTGAGCATTCGAAGCTTAATTATTAACTTTCTCTTTCTTAACCTCTTTCATAATTAAAATGACTTATGGGATGGCTATATTTATTTTGGAGAAGATAAAGATTTCATTCCTTCTACTTAGATTTTAATTTCTTACTTGAGAGCAAGCAAGGTTCAAGTGTGGGGGAATTTGTTAGGATACAAAATAGTATAGTTTGTAAGATAGTTTTCTTCATATTTTTCTTAGTTTTATGTTTGTATTTGTGTGATTTATATTTGGTTTTTAGTTTTTTTAGTTTGTGTGTTTGGTAGGGATTATTTAACTTGGAGTACAATTGGCTGAAATTGGGCTTAAGGATGAAGAGTAAGAAAGCAAAGGAAAAAAATGAGGATGTCACGACTCGGCATGTAGGTCACAAGTCATGACAGAGGGCAAGCATCACGAGTCGGCACGAAGGTCATGACTCGTGATCGAAAGATAGGGCAGCATCATGACTTGGTACAAATGTCACGAGTTATGACAGAAGAGGAAGTCCAATATCACAGTAACATCCCAAATTAGGGCTTAGAAGGAATTTGCATGGTTAATTGGATAATTAAGGGTATTTTGGTAATTATGCAAGGGAATTGGGAATTAATTGAGGACTTATTTGAAAGAGTAACTAAAGTTAAGTGAAAGAATTATTTTAGTGAGCATTTGGTAATTGAACAAGGACCTATAAGAGAAAAACCAAGGACTTAAGTGGTAAAGTCAAGTTATTTGACTAAGAGGACCAATTGGAATATGACAAGTCGCTTGAGTGGTTGAGGGCATTTAATGGGATTTGAAAGAAAGAGAGAGGGAAGAGTAAAAAATCTGCTTCCTTCCCGTGAAAGCCAAGTTTGGCTCCTCTTTCTTGCTTTTCCCGTCCTCTTCCTCCCTTCCTCTTTCATTTTTCTGTTCTTCACTCTTGCATGTGCTGCTCTTCAAGTTTGAGCTAGGTTTTTGAGATCAAGAACTGGTACCAAGAGGTAGGTGATTGGGTTTTATATCAGGTTACTTCTACTTCTTCTATTTGGGTTTGTTTTGGGTATATGGTGTTATTGCATGGGTTTTGGTTGGATTTATGCAAGAATCTGAAGAGAGAAGGAAGAGTAAAGGAAAAGAGATGGTCGGGGTTTGATCAATAGTTGTTAAAGCTGCAATTTTGAAGGTTTGGGAGTTGTTTGTTCATCTTCTCTTCGGATCATTGAATGATTGTAGACACCGGGTCCTGAGTAAGCCTAGATCGAAGTTACCCAATGATGATAATTGCCTTCAAAGGCTTAAAAGGTTAAAAGTGATGGTTTTCTCGTCAAATTTGTATTTTAGAGTGAAAAATTAGAAAATAATAAAAAAATATTTAAAAAATTAATTTTGAAAAATGGGGGCTTAAAATTATAGTGTTTTTAGTCAATTTAAAAAAAAAAGAAAAAAAAATTCGGACCGCGAGTGTCGGGCGCGGCAGCGCGCTGGGCGCGATTTGGCGACGCGCAGCGTTTAGCGCACTGCGCGTCGCACCGTGCGCTGAGGCGCGCAATTTCCGCGCCTCTGCGCGCGAATTTCGCGCAGCCTTGCTGCGTGAGGCCGTCGCTCTATAGCGACGGGCATCCTGGCCGTCGCTACAAGGTCTGATACCCTTTTTCGATTTTTCAGCCCTTTTCCGATTTTTTCACCCAAAAATCCGTTTTTTATCCTATTTTTTGGGATTTTTGACTTCAAATTAAATTCTAAAATATTTTTTTAGGTAATTAAATAATAAAACTTGATTTTATCATTAAAAAATAAAATAATTTTGTGTTAAAATAGGTTTTTTTCCTTAATTAAATTAGGGCAACCTTTTTTATCCTATAAAGACTTTATGATGAAATCAAAGGGGGCTCTCCACACATTTTTTTAGACCTAAAATTTTCAGAATTCTTCTTCTTCTTCCACTAAAATTCCAGATTTATTCCCCAACCAAAAATCAAAAAGAAAAATCAAATGTTTCATTCTTTTTCCAACATAATTTCTTCTAAACATATTTTTTAGAGGAAGTTTTGTTGTTTGATTTAATTTTTGAGACAAATAAAATAATTATTTGTTCTCAAAATTGTTTTTAATCTTTTATTTTGGGTTCAATAAAACTTTTTCATTGATTTTGTTTTGAATCTCTTTTTGATAAAAAATTGATTTTGAGACAAATAAAATAATTGTTTGTCATCAAAATCTAATTTTTATTTGATTTTCTAAAATAAAACTTCAATCAATTTTTTTGATATGAACAAAGTGATTGATTGCTCTTGAAATCATTTTTCTTTATTTTAATCAATAAAAACTTTTTTTTGATCAAAATCATTTCTTTAGGCAAAGGTATCAATTCTTTGTTTTTAAAGAATTTTTGATCATTTTTTTTCATGTTTCTTGGAATAAAATTCCAACATTTTCATCATATTTCACTCTAATATTGTGAATCATCAAACAAAGAAATCGATCATCTTTTACCTTCATCGAATCCGAAACTCTGAGGGTAAACATTCTGGGCTTGTTTTTATTATTTCTTTTGGTTCATATCTAATTTATTTATGTATATTTTATTTTATTATTTATTTCAGATTTGTTTTATTTAATTTGTTTATATATGATTTTTATTCACATAAACATTGATTGTTTATTAATTTTAACATATAATTAATTTATTTCACTTTAATTCATCATTATTTTTAACATGTAATTAATAAATTCATTTTAATTGATCTTTTTGCCATGTAAACGGTTTATATCATTTGTGAACATATTTAATTAATCATATTGTTCATTTAATTGTTTTCATCATTCTTTAATTGTTTTCATTTATTATTCTTTTCTTTATTATTTTATATATTCTTTGATTCGTTTATCTTCATCATCATTGTTATCATGTTCATATTTTTACATGTATTAATTAACATGTTTTATTTTATTTTCATCACATTATTTAATTATTTGTCATACATAATGCATGTTTCTTATTTATTTTAGTTTGTTAACATTTTGATTCCATTATCATTTTTTTCTTGTCATATCATTTTATTTTAATTTGTTATTCATTATTTTGTATATTTAATTGAATTAATTGATTTAATCACTAACATTATTTTATTTGTATTTTGTGTTTATGTCTAAACTCATTTTTCGCTTGGGCGTTTTTGCGAGCACATCGGGAGGTCCAAAAAGGCTCGTTTGGTTCATATATTTATTTTCTTTATTTGTAATATTTTATTTAATTTTGCCATATGATTTTCTTGTAAAATTCTTTATTTAGGCACGCTATAAAGAAAATCACAAAAAATGTTTCTATTAATTAACTTGACATTTTTTTCTAAATAAAAGGGGACCAATGTCCTAGTTTTTCATACCCAAATAAATCATCACATCAAAACTGTTTCATAATAAATATGCATGCGAGGACCAATGTTCTCACTATTAATGAATAACCCGTTTTATGCATGTATTTCACTTTTATAATGGGAGTTGTATTCCGCTCCTAGTGTTATTGTAATTTATTTTTTTGAATGCTTTATTTTGGATTTTGCTTACATTTACCGCTTTTAATGTGAATAAATGCGCCTTTAATCAATCGCATCGTGTGGAGAGAGAGCAAATCGATGATAATTAAAATTTAATCATAAAATAATCGAGGTAGAAATAGATGAGAAATCCCGGACCCAGCTCTGGTCTTTGGGCTCAAAGAGGCTAGAGGTCTACCCTCCAAGACACCTTTTTGTGCCACGAGACTTTAGCGCTAATCCTAGGCTCCTTAGGGCGAGAGGTTTACCTTCCAAGACCCCTCTGGCTGGCCCAAAATGGATACCAAGCGCAGTCTTAGGCTCTCCGAGGCGAGAGTAACTTTCCCAATATTTTATTGGGTGGCGACTCCATGATACCTCCTCGTTGCCCAACATAGACGCACTTGCGATTTATCGCAAGCTGTCAACGGACCCACAAATGCCCCGATCGCCCACGTGCGGGCGGTCGAACGGGCGGCCGCGGGGATCCAGCGCGCATCACAATGATATGTTAATTCCTAAAATTTGAGTGTTTTGATATGTGTAAATGCATATGTTTAGTATATTAGTGTATATGATTTGAAATGCTGGGGTTATGATGGTTTACATGTCAATTTTAAAGTGAATGAGCATGAGTTTGAGATGAATTTCTAGGCTATGTTGAATGTTATACGCCCCTAGTGATTAGATATATGCTACATGTTTATATATTTGATATGTCTAATTATGATGCAATATTTGTAGTTAGATATTGATGATTATTTACTTTTTATTCGTGAGTATGCTATATGTTTTTGTATATGATGTACAACTATATGTAAAGCAATTTGATGATTGATTACTCATTATCTCAAAGTATATGGTATAAATGTGTGAAGTTATTATATGAGCATACAATGTTTAGATCGCAGAAATATATTGTTATATAAATGTTCTCATGTGTGGTAAGCTAATGGTTATACTTTTGAATATTATTATTATGGTAGACATGTTTCTCTTGGTTTTGTTCCTCCCCACTAAGCATTATCTCTTAGCACGGGTTGTTTTCCCGTGTACGTGGCAGGTTTGGTTTGGAGTTGGGCATCTGCAGGTCGGCCACTAGGAGTTCGTAGATGATGTTCTTTTTGTCTTTTGTTATTACAATTGCCCATGTATATACTTATGTTTTGCAAAGAGATATTGATTTCAACAGTGTAACTTTTTGTAAAGGAATATTCTAGTATATGTGTATATAAAAAGGTTTACAAATCTCTTTTTGATCTTAAAATGTTTTCCGCTATCATTATATGCATGTTTATTTGTGTTTGCTTGCATAGCACTCCGGTATCCTTCCAACGGGGGTATCGGTGTGTTACAGTCACAACTCGGTACATCCATCACGAGTCGTGATAGAGACTGAAGGTGATGACTCCTTCACAAGTCGGCACATCCTTCATGAGTCAGCACCAGCACTCCCTTCCAAGCATTATCTCGTTTCATTATGCCCATTGAAGCCACTTGTTCATGTTTACACCCATTCGCAAGAGGCACAAAAAGGGTTGCCAGATGCTTATAAATGGATGCAGTTAACTTCCAGAAGGGAGAGACGAGAATGACAAAGAGATAAAGTCAAAGAAACAAGAAAAATGCAAAGAGGTGTAGTTAATATCAAGTAAACTCCTTGAAGAGCATTGAAGAAATTCATCAACAAATTTTTTTCCTTTTTTCTCTTTTTGTTTTGCTTGATGATTAGAATATTTTCTTATTGTTGTTTTTTTCTAGATAATATGTATCTTGGCTAAGTTTTTATGTATTAGAATTACAATTATGAATTAATATTAAGAACTATCTTTTCCATCTTTTCAAATGCATGAATGATTTAAGTTCAATTGAGCATGAAGTGTGTTATGTATGTTTGATCGCCATATATAACTTGCTAATCAAATATTTACAATGAGAATTGGAGCATTTTGGTGGAAAAACAATTGAATTTACTTAAAGGTTAGGAAAGTACTTGGAGATAAGAAATCCACTTTAAGGGGTTAAAGGATTGGCATAGAACTTAATGGCTTTTATTTATCTCTACAATGTCATGAGAGTGCTTGTAGACTCTAAATGAAAATGCCTTTAATTGACAACGAGAGTTACTTTTAAGGATTGTTGGCCATATTCTCCAATCATTGCATCTATTATGTGTATATCAATGGTTAAGGTTCTTAGTTTATTCTCATTTGTAATTCTAATATACATTTTTACATATATTGTTTGAATTCATTTAGATTAATTAGAGTAATCATAATTCTTAGTAATTTAGGAATTTAAAAGCATTTCAACTACTTTTATGTCATTTGCCTATCCATCTAAGTATCTATTCGATTAATATAAAATTACTCCAAGGTTCCCAGTGTTCGACATCCTACTTGCTCTATACTAAGTCCTAAAGACTAGGGTTACAATTTGACCTGCTCCATATCTATATGCGATGCCTTCGTGTATCTGCAACACCTGCTATCCACACTCATAGAAAAGTAAGGCTAACTACATAAAGTAACTAAATTATTATAAATAAGAAAACTGAAATGGAAAAACAAGTGAGCTATATTATATGATTCTTATGCATAAATTGCAGGCTTTACGATATGTTTGCATAATATATTAATATTACACCTGTTCATGTATAAATTTTTTACTCTTACATTAGTACTACATTGGTATATTATTATACTTGTGTGCTTGGTGGATGGCTTCTGTGAGAGGTTGTCCAAATTGAGTATTGCCCCCACTAAGCTCGAAAGCTTAGCACGAGTATTTATTTGTGTAGGTCCATGTGATAGAATTTCAACTCAAGGAAAATCTATGAGGTCCAAGGCCAATCAAAGAGAATTGTGAAGTTTATAGGGCAATATACATTAACCCTCATGATATTAGTAGTGTATATTTTACTTATAGTTTCATTTTATACATTTTATGTTTTTCTTATTTTTCTTTGGGGACATAGTCTGTAACAAGTCGTCACGAGTATGCCGACTCATGACAGAAGTAAAACGTTACGAGTTATCACGTATGTGCCAACTCGTAATGCGGGGGAGGGAGGGCATAGCAGGTGTCACAAGTAATCACGATGGTAACGGCTCGGGATAGAAGCGAAGTGTAATGAGTCTTCCCATTCGTGACGACTCGTGACAGAACCTTAAGGTGCCGACTCGACACATGTGTGCCGACTCGTACCCTTATCCCTACTCTGCCTTTCATTTTTTATTTAAATATTCCCTCCCCACTTTTACAATTGTTTAATACTTTTTGTTTAAAATACCCTATCTTCAATCCCTTTCAAATCTTTTCTCCAAGTACAAAAGTTATGTCCTTCCACACTAATAGTCATGTCCTTTCACTTCCTTTACACTCTTTTTTAAAATAAATACATTTAATTCCTTTCATTTTTCCCTTTTCTATTTACTTTTTCCTCTCCCAAGTTTCCTCTCCTACATTTTCTTTAGTTTTTCATCACTACACCATTTTCTTTTCTTCCTTCTCCTTTCTCTCTTTTTTGTTTCTTTAATGGTTCTCCTCTATTTTTCTTTCTTTCCTGATTTTCTTTTTCTCATTTTCTATTTTCTTTCTTTCTTCCCTGTTTACTACCCTCTTGATATTTCTTTTTCATTTTACTTTATGATTCTAATGGTAAGAACTAAGAACCCTAAATCTTCACGGTCTCAAGAGGAATTTCATGTAGAGTCTGAGGAGGAGGATTTGGGACCCATTTACAAGGGTAACTTCCCTATTCTTTCCCATAAGGAAGGTACTCAGTTTCGAACTCTTAAGCATAAGAATATAGTTGCTTGTAAGTAAATTCCATCTTCTTTCCTTCAAGATGTTGGTATGTTGGATTCTATTACTCAAATGTTAATTACATGTGGTCTTTACAAAATAATTTTCCATGCAAGATCCTACTTACATAGAGTTGATTATTGAGTTTTATACATCTTTAGATGTTAACTCTTAAAATTCACGTATGCTTGAATTTCGGTTATGTGGAAAACAACACACACTTACATATTTTTTAATGCATAGAGTCTTCGATTTTAAGAAATATGGTTTCTGTGATCCTCCCAAGTCTTTTAATGTGCATGCATTTTGGACCTTTTTTCTGATTTGAAATCACTTTTTCACTCGAAAAAAAATCAAGGTTATGTTTATTAAGGAATTAAAATTTTGGTTGTTGTATAAAATCCTTGCCTGTGTTATTTTCCACAAAAATGAAACCAATCGCATTTCTGCACAAGAGTTATTTATGATGTGGTGTATACATAATAAAAGACAAGTGTGTTAGACTTATTGGATTTTTAATCAATTGTTAGCTTATGCTGCACGTAAAGATGCTCCACTCACACATGGGCATGTTATTACTATTATTGCTAAAAGTCTTCATATCAATCTTGTTGATTTCACCCGTGTTGTTGAGTGTTTTTATTTTACTAAGCAAGCTTTTATATGAGGTGAGGCTGTGGATGCTTCTTTTCAATTGCTTTCGGCTAGATCGAGGTCCTGTTGGAAATATTACCGGATGAGGAAGAGCAAGATGACAATGAATCTTTAAAGAAGGAATCACCTGCTGCCTCACCAATGCCAATGGGTACATGTGCTTCTTCTAGTGGAGACACATTTCTTTTGGAACAGATTTTGGCAACTCAAAGGGAAATGCAAAGTTAGTTGACCAACATGGAGGCTTTGAACAAACAACTCGACCGTCGGCAATGGAAGCTGGAATACAAGATGCACCAATTTTTTGCCCATTCCGGTTAAAACATTTAGTCTCCTCCACCATCGACTACGAAAGATTAAGGGAAATTTTTTTGTTCCTTCTTTGCACATTTGGGATTCATATTGGGGTCAATATGAATTTTTAAGTGTGGGGGAGGGATATTAGATATTGTTCATATTTATAGATGTTAGTTGTTGTTATTTCATTTTGCTTTTGTTTATATGCATGTGAGTTTATGCTATATTTTGCATGATTTTATTTTTCCACATTTATAAGCAGTTTATTTTCTAAGTTCATCTTGATTGTATATGAGGTTATATATTAATGCTATGATAATAATTATCTTTTTGTGCTCAATTGGTAGAATTTTAAAGTTTCATTTAGCATACGTGGTAGATTTTCTTTTTATCTCTTTTTATTACATTCAAGGGTTATAGAATGTTTTGTCAAGTTTCTAACTCTGCTTATAGCTAGGATGGACAGGATTTAAGTTTAAGTTTTAAGGTTTTAAGTAGCCTTAGGGAAACTACAGCCATAACACGAATAGCTCACTTTTCAATAATGGACGAAGACAATCTAAAAAAATTGAATGAAATGAAAAGAGCAAATTGATGCTTGTTGGTGTCATGCATTTCGAGTAAGTTGTGTGTAAGTGAGTATGCTCCTTATTTACATTCATTTGGAAAGAATATGTGATGTTACAAGTAGAAAATATAATCTACAAAATAGTAGGGCATAGCATAAAATGCACCCACCACTTAAAAAGAAAAGAAGAAAAAAAAAAGGTCTAAAAATGCCATGAGAAATGTGAGTGAGTGCATGTGCTTACCTTTTGTCCTAATGGCTACTTTTGTTCTTAGAATCCGAAGTTTATAGACTGACATTTTGGCTAGATAGCTTGGTTAGCACCTTGACTTTATATTCTTGATTTTGTTCTTAATAAATTGAGATAATGTGTTAAATTAATTACATATGCTATGCAACTTGTTGTTTCTAACATTGTTGAGCAGTGGAAGCTTAGTTGTTATCCATCACTTTCTCAACCTCTTTCATAGTTAGGATGACTTATTGGGATGACTATATCCGTTTTGGAGAAGATAGAGATTTTGTTAATTCTCTCATTTAGATCTTAAATTGCTTACTCGAGGGTAAGCAAGGTTTAAGTGTGGGGGAATTCGTTAAGATGCAAAATAGCATAGTTTTTAGGATAGTTTTCTATACTTTTTCTTAGTTTATGTTTGCATTTGTGTGATTTATACTTTGTTTTTAGGTGTTTTAATTTAGTCTTTGTGTTTTGTAGGTACTCTTTGATTTGGAGTGCATTTGGATGCATTAGGGGAAAAGGATGATGTGTTAAAAGCAAATGAGGAGGAGATGAAGAGTGTCATGACTCAGCAAAGATGTCACAAGTCGTGACAGAGACCAAAAGGCATGACTCGTAATAAGTGTAACGAGCTGTGACAAGAAGAGGAGTGTCACGCTTGGCACAGATGTCACGAGTCGTGACAGAGGCTGAAGGTGCTGACTCAGGCTTGTCACGAGTCGACACCTTCCCCCTTTTCCAACCGTTGTGTCCTTTCATCACACCTTTTCATGGCACTTTTCACATTCACACGCATTTGAAGAGGTATAAAAGAGGCATGTCAAGAGGCCTATAAATACATGGAATTAACTTCTTAAAGGGGACAAAGAAAATGACAAAAAGATAAAGCCAAAAGAACAAGAAAAATACAAAGAGGTTTTTTTAACATCAAGTAACTTCTTGAAGAGCGTTGAAGAAATTCATCATCCAATCCTTTTTTCTTTTTTTACTTTCTCATTTAGTGGCTTGATGTTTAGAATACATTCTTGTTATTATTTGATGTTGGATAATATGTATTTTGGCTAAGTCTTTATTTATTAGAATTGCAAGGATGAATTAATTTTAAGAACTTCATTACTTATCTTTTATAATCCATGTATGATTTAAATTCAATTTAGTTTGGGAATGTGTTATGTATGTTTGATTACCATATATAACTTATTAATCAAATGTTCACAATGAGAATTGGGGAATTTTGGTGGAAATGCAATTGAATTTACTTAATGGTTAGGAAAGTACTTAGAGATAAGAAATCCACTTTAAGGGGTTTAAACATTGGCATAGAACTTCATGGTTTTTGTTTATCTCTACAATAACATGAGAATGCTTGTGGACTCTAAATGAAAACGCCCTTAATTGTCAATGAGATTTTCTTTTAAGAATTATTGGTGCTATTCTCCAATCATTGCATGTATTATGTGTTATTAACTATTATAGTTCTTGATTAATTCTCAATTCTATGCTTGAAATTGTTATTAGTACATTAGATTAATTTAGAGTAATTAGTAATTCTTAGTAATTTTAGGAAAATCAAAATATTTCAACCCCTTTCATTCTATTTGCCTATCCATCTAAGTATCTACGCAGTTAATATAAAATTACTCGAAGATTCCCTAGTGTTCGACACCCTACTTGCTCGATACTTAGTCTTAGAGAATAAGGTATACAATTTGACCCACATCATACATCTCATTTACATATTGACATAAGCATTTTATGTATTTACACATTGACCCCATAATTTAGGCTAATTACAAAGTTGCATCTAAACTTTTCAATCATTTCTAATTAGGTCCTAAAATGGGAGCACCCTTAATGCTCATTATGATCCGAGGTTTCATCTTCGATAGCCTTATTGGACAAGTCATTACCATGAAGAGGGAAACCATGTTGCATCTTTAACTCCCGCAGTTTGGCCCATAAATGGCTAGTTTGAGACTTCCTAAAGGAAACCTCAGCCTGACATTCACATGACACAATCAAATTAATAAAACATACAAATGTTTATGTTGCTCTTCTGCAGCACTTCTGCTAAGTGATAGACATCCTTCATCTCCTCTTTCCTTACCTATACATACATACATAATATTGTCTTATGTTATTGCTATTAACTACACATTCAGAAAAGCTCAATATCTTAACAATGAAGCATGTGGAGGATTAAAATTAATCTGCAGTGCAAGGTTCAACTCGAATGGATAAGATGCCAAGGTATTTGAGGCATCCTAGGCAAAGAAAGTGTTGGCCAACCAACTCACAAAAGACCCAATAGCCCCAATGGGTGTGTCGTCATTTGTCCCATAACCTACTTAAGAACTAGAAGAAGCTCTTCGAGCTCTCTTCTTGCTCGATCCCTACAGCTACGGAAATGCTATAGAAAGATAAGAAATAGATAAACCCAAATAACTAAACAAAACACATGTGATCTTTTCCTTTACCTTTGTCAGATAGGCATAGTAAGCTTTACAAAACTAGTTGGCATATTGCCCAATAAAGACATTTGAGCCTACTCTGAGTAGGACTTATCGTTATAAAGGAATAACATAACATCGTAGACTTCCTTATCCACCTCGATCTTAGCATCAAAACTTTCCCTTGGGTCCATCATGGAAACCAGTGGGTCATTAGGAACTATACTCTCAGTTGGGCCTTTCATGTAACGCCTATCCCCGACCACACTCATAGCCTCGCTACGATAGTCGAAGATGGTCGTTATGACAACACGCAACACATCACACACTTCACATAGCATAAATGCATACAAATGAATCACATGCAAAATCCTCAACTAACAAATTTCATTCAAATGTAGCGGAAAACACTTTCAATGTAATGGCCTAAATACCGGGTTATTAGTATTCAGTGAATTCTATAGAATCTATAATGTGATTCCGGTATAGAGTGATGGCTTGAGTATCTTTAACTATAGTAGAGTTAAAAAAGTTAAGTGTGCTCGAGGTATATCAATCCTGATGATCTTGGTGTAGCTCTATAGCTGGAAATGACAGCAGTTGCTAAAAAAATTTTATTTGATAAAATTGATCTATGTAATGTCAGGAATCTAGTGGCATAATTTGAAGTGAAAACGAGATCAAATAGGTCCCCAAAAGTTAAGTTGAAATTTTCCTTTAGTTCGGTTCAATTGAACCAGGGTTTGACCAAACTTTGATTGAATTTTTAAATAGAGTAAATGAGGTTAAAAATATGTAATGTGGAAAGTGTAAAGGCTTAAAATAATTTTTAGAATTTTTTGACAACAATAGGTTTGTATTTAAAAGCAGAACCGAATAGTGTTGAATTGGACCGATTTAAGTGAACCGGGTCTCAAATGGACTCCGATTAAGTTAAAATTTTGTATGGAGACTTATTTGATATTCTAAGAATGATGGAATTTTTTGAGAGTGAAAATAAGTTAAGGAACTTATAGATTTCTTAAAATAGTGAAAAATGACCCAAAAATCGACCCGAACCAGTTCGACCACTTTGGGTGGACCGGTTTGGTTCAAATTCAGCCTATATATACCCCTCAAGACCATATTTATCTAGAGAAATCCCTAGAGAAATCGACCTTCTCCTCCACCTCCTTTGGCCTAATTGATTTCTTCATCTTTTCCTCCATTTTCTTCCATTCTCTCTTCATCTCTCCCCAAATCCAAGCCTCCTAAGCAAATTTAGCCTCTCCAAAATCTGATGGTGGTGATTAGAGTTCATTTGAAGTGGAAGAAGTGGGAGAAAATGAGTGGAAAAGTTTATGTGTCAAATTGAGGTATGTAAAGTTGATAGTTTTAAATTGGTTTAAAGGTTCAAATGGGTACTTTAGGATGTCTAGAGTATGTTTATATAATAATATAGCATAAAGGAAGTAAATTTTTGGTGTTTTCTTTGGTGTTTATATTCGGCCACTATTGGAGCATAAGGAAAGTGATGGTTTTTAAGGAGCTATGGCTATGAAAGGAAGATCTAAGTGTGGAGAACATGAACATGAGGTTACTAGATACAATATCCTCTTTTTTCCATGTTAAAAGTATGATTTTTAGTTATATTTAAACATAAAGTATGTGAAATATGCATGTTTAGTTTAATAAAACCATATAGTCATATTTAAGAAAGTTAAAAATGAGATTTTGAATTATTAAAATGAAAAGAAATAAAATATATATCATGGACAATATGTAGGCCGAATGGTATATGTATGTAAACATGAGATTTTTATGTGTTTTAATATGATTTAATGGTATAACTAGATAAACTAACATGTAATCTAGCTAATGGAATGAACTAGAGAAAGACAAATTCACATAATGGATGATGAACATGTTGGCCGAATTGATTAGGTAGATAAAACTGTGATTTTGATGTGTTTTAATGTAAACTAAAGACATAATTATGTTAATTGACATGAGTTTTACCTAAATAAATGTTAAAGGTGATGAAAAGAATTTATGGTGAAAAATTGACATGATGGCCGAATGGTATACATGTATGTATCCATGTGTACTTTGATGATTTAATGGATTTTATGGCATGAAATGGCATATCAATGGAAATTAAATGTATAATCCATGATTTGGATGGAAAAGAGTGGAATAATATGATAAAATTCCATGAAATGTATGTATAGTAACTTTAAAATGTGAAAAATGGAATAACGATGCCCTATGTAGTAATCTAATAGTCAAGTCTAGTTCAAGATATAATGGCTAGCCATAGCGACACATGATCACAGGTTGTGAGCATGACGTCTCACTTATAGTATGCCAATGACGGTCCTACCTCAATATATTGGAATGTTTAAATGTCAAATGGAATGTATTAAAATGTATTAGAATGTACTGGAGTGATCTTTCGGGGTCCCTCCAGGTTGTTATGAGCCCTTAGGGATTCACATCTCGTTTATCCCGTTCATATATTTCTGCCAGTTTTATACAGGGGGCAAAGTGGTAAAAATAAGCTTAAAATGGTTAATTTGTGATTAAAATAATATTTGTGTGAAAAATGGACTTAATTGGAAAAAATAAAAGTTTTGAGGGCATAATGGTAATTTTGACCATAAAAAGCTTAATAAGGGTAATAATGGAAAAATAAAAAATTAAATGGGTATATATGTGATTAAGTAATAAGATAAGGATAAGAATAAGAATAAGCATAAAGATAAGGATAAGGATAAAAGATAAGATAAGATAAAGATAAAGATAAAGATAAGGATTAAAATGAAATTTGAATTGAAATAGTACTTTAAGGATCTAATGGTAATTTGTATGATAAATAAGAAGTTAAATAAGTTAATGAGTCAAATTGGTGGCATAAATGTAATTAAGGTAAACAAGAAAGTTAAAATTGTAATTTGAATGAAATTGAAGGGCCCTAATGTAAATGAATTAGAAGTCAATTTGGATTAGAACTCTAAATGAAATAGAAGTCAATTTGGATTAGAATTCAAAGTGAATTAGAATTTCAATTTGATAATTAATTAAATTATTTATGGAAATAATGAATAAAGAAAATAATGATAGTAAATGTAAATATTTTAGATAATAAAGTAATGATTAAAAGGGTGAAAAGAATAAACTAATGGCATTTTTGTAATTTTGGAAAAAGTTTGAGGACTAAATTTTAATTTTTCCATATTAAAGGACCTAAGTGTAAATATGGCATAGTTAAAGGACCTAAGTGTAAATATGACATAATATAAGGACCTAATTATAATTATACCATTGTTAAGGGACATAAATTCAAATATGTAATTTTATGTGTACTATATATGTATATGTTCTTAAATGAGTGATTTAATTGACATTAATAATATTATTGCATGTTAGATAATGAAATAAGGATAATAATATGTTAACTAATGGCATTATTCTAAATAAGTGAAAAGTAAAGGGTAAAACTATAAATTGATGAAAGTCTAGGAACTTAAATGTAAATTTGTCAATAACGAGGTAAATGAGGGATTTAAGTGATAATTGATATGTAATTTCAATGTTAATTATATAATTAATTGACAATAAAGAAAATAATGATATTTATATTAATACTAAAAGAAATATTACAGTTAATGCAAATATCATGGAAATGGCAATAGGATTAAATGTAAGAAAAATATATGAGTAATATTAGCATTAATAAAAGAATGAAAATGTCTTTGGACTATTAAAGGATTATTATTACTGATTAGGAATAACCGATATGTAGATTTAAATCTATCAAATTTAATTGAAGATAAGATAACGTAATTAAGATAAATAATAATGTATCAGGTAAATTTAACTAAATACTGTGAATTTCATAATTACGTCACAATAAATTAAGAGTTTGTAATAGAATATGTAAAAGACATTGTTATAGAATTGATATAAGGATTATAAATTGGGTTAATTATCTAAAGTATAAAACATGATAATTAATATCTTCATAATATGGTACACGTAAAATTAAGTAATGGGGTCACTGTGACATGCGCCGAACCTCGTGTCCTCCCGAGGGCCCGCTTTAGGGCGATCAGGAGAAGTTCATAAAACTTGTAAGGTATTTACAAGTGCGTCTATTTTGGGCAACAATGAGGTTTATTGGAGTCGCCACCCAACAGAACATTAGGAAAGGTCGTCTAGCCTCAGCGAGCCTAAGACGGCGCATACATATCCATCTTGGGCTAGCCAAAGAGATCTTGGAGGCCTCAGCCTCTACCCCCTGGAGCCTAGCATTGTAAATTTAAGTCTTTTGGTGAGACTCAAGAGGTGTCTTGGAAGTGCTAGACCTCTCGCCTCATTGAGCCCCAAAGACCAGAGTGAGTTCGGGACTTCTCATTTATTCATACCTTGGTTAAGTTTATAATTGAGTTTTGAATTTATTATTTCATCCCATTCCACATACATTTAATGCAATTAATGAAAGCGCACAACGTACATTTAAGACAAGCGGTAAAAGCATAAGTAAAATAAAGCACATGTAAAAATATTACAATAAAACTAGAGCGGAATACAACACCCATTGTAAATAAAGTACAAAATATGCATAAATCGGGATATTCATCAAGAATGAGGACATTGGTCCTCGCATGCATATTATTATGAAACAATTTTTATGTGATGATTTTGGATGGAGAAAATTGAGACATTGGTCCCATTTTTATATAGGAAAAATATCAAGTTAATTAATAAAAATGGTTTAGTGATTTTCTTTCTAGCGGGCCTAAATAAACAATTTTACAAGAAAATTATATGGCAAAAATAAATAAAAAAAAAAAGCCAAATAAACAAAATATTACAAGTAAAGAAAATAAATATATGAACCAAACGAGCCTTTTGGACCTCCCGTGTGCTCGCAAAAAATGCCCAAGCAAAAAATGGAGTTCAGACATAAAAACAAAATACAAATAAAATAATGTTAGTAATTAAATCAATTATATCAATTAAACATACAAAATATTGAGTAACAAATTAAAATAAAATAAGATGACATGAAAAGAATGATGATTGAATCAAAATGTTAACAAACCAAAATAAATGAGAAACATGCATTATATATGATAAATGATTAAATGATGTGATGAAAATAAAATAAAACATGTTAATTAATTAATACATGAAAATATACACATGATGAAAATAATGATGAAAAGTGAAAAATAATAAATAAATAAATAGACATATAATAATAAATAAATCATGTAACAATGATAAAAAGAATAATAAAAGTTAGTAAACAAAGAAATGATGAAAATAATAATGATATATGACAAGATTAATTGATGTGTTCATAATTAATATAAACTATTTATATGGCAAAAATGATTAACAAAAATTAATTAATTATTTGCATGTTAAAAATAATGAGGAATCAAAATAAAATAAATTATTTACAAGTTAGGAATTAAAAGAAAACAATATTCACATGAATAAAAATAAAATCATATATAAACAATTAAATAGAACAAATATAAAATCAATACAACAAATGAATAAATGAAAACAATAAATAAATCAATAAAAACAATAAAATATACATGAATAAATTAAATATAAATAAGATAAAAGAAAATAGAAATTAAGCCTAGAATATTTACCCTCAGAGTATTGGATTTGATGAAAGAAAAGTGATGATTTTCCGGAAAATTGCTTGAAAGAATAATTTAACAATAAAATTAATTCTCTTTGTTTAAGGAGAAAACAAAGGAATTAATTTGTATGCTTAAAATTTAAAAGAAATTGATTTCAAAGTGATGATTAATTTCTTGTGTTTATGGAGGAAAAACAAAAAAATTAATTGGAATAATTAAGAATTGAAAATTGATTTTCAATTCCAATTAAACCTTATTAATTAAAAGAGAAATCTGAAATTTTTTGAAGAGAAAATAGAAGAAAAAGAATTCTGGAAATTTCAGGTCTAAAAAAATAAATGTGGAGAGCTCCCTTTGATTTTTCATCATAAAGTATTTATAAGATAAAAAAGTTGCCCTAATTTAATTAAGGAAAACAAATTTATTTTAACAAAAAATTCTTTTATTTTTAATGATAAAATCAAGTTTTATTAATTAATTATCTAAGAAAATATTTTAAAATTTAATTTGGACTCAAAAATAAAAAAAAAAGGGGATAAAAAATGGATTTTTGGGTGAAAAAATCGGAAAAAATGGTGAAAAATCGGAAAAGAGGGTATCAGACCCTATAGCGACGGCCAGCACAGGAGGGAAGCCCATCACTATAGATGGACGGGCTTCCCGCAGCCAGCTCTGCGTGGAAACCGCACGCAGAGGCGCGAAAATCGCGCGCTCCAGCGCTGGGTGCGGTGCACAGCACGCGCAGCATTAGCGACGCTGCGCGTCGTCGCTGGGCGCCTGCGCGCCGCCGCGCCCGACACTCGCGATCCGAAATTTTTTTTATTTTATTTTAATTTACAAAAATACTATAAATCTAAGCCCCATTTCTCAAATTTAATTTTTTAAAATATTTTTTATTATTTTTCAATTTCTCACTCTAAAATGTAAATTTGACGAGGAAATCATCACTTTTAAGTTTTTTAGCCTGTGAAGGCAATTATCATCATTGGGTAACTTTGATTCAGGCTGATTCAGGACCCGGTGTCTACAGTTGCCCCCAGTTTAGGGGACTCTAGTACACTAGTGTCTAGGTGAGCCTAAACTCAAAGAAGAAAAGGAAAGAGACAAGTACCTGAGTGAGCCGTCTTTTCAATATGGAGAATTCTGAGATGGTGGTTATTACCATGGTGTGTTTTTGTTTGTTGAAGCGGTGCTATCTGTGAGCCCTTCGGTTGATTGCCCCCTGAGAGGTCTTCGGTTCATCGCCCCCTGAGAGGTCTTCGGTTCATTGCCCCCTGAGAGGTCTTCGGTTCATCGCCCCCTGAGAGGTCTTCGATTCATCGCCCCCTGAGAGGTCTGCTGTTCATCGCCCCCTGAGAGGTCTTCAGTTCATCGCCCCCTGAGAGGTCTGCGGTTCATCGCCCCCTGAGAGGTCTTTGGTTCATTGCCCCCTGAGAGGTCTTCGGTTCATTGTCCCCTGAGAGGTCTTCGGTTCATCGCCCCCTGAGAGGTCTTCGGTTCATTGCCCCCTGAGAGGTCTTCGATTTGCTGCTCCCTGAGAAGTCTTTGGTTGATTGCCCCCTGAGAGGTCTGCGATTTGCTGCTCCCTGAGAAGTCTTTGGTTGATTGCCCCCTGAGAGGTCTTCGATTTGCTGCTCCCTGAGAAGTCTTTGGTTGATTGCCCCCTGAGAGGTCTTTAGATGGTGTTTGGATTGATGATTAAGCTGGTATATGGATTGATGATTTGACTGATGTTTGGATTGATGATTGACTTGAGGCTTGGATTGATGTTTTGATCGATGTCTGCACTTGGCTTTCGTCGGTGTCCGCATCAAATCTCTCTTTCTGCAAAACAAGGAAACCTAAAATATGCAAAAAAGTGAGCATGCAAGTGAAATGTATGAGTTATGCGGGAATGCAGGATAAGAATTCATCTCTGTGGACTTGGTGATAGCCGAGCTAGCTGCAATTTGTGTTAGGATCTATGCCTTTTAAGGTGCTCCTGAATTTCATGCCCTTTGGGATTGCGAGATTCTCATCTGACACCTGTAGTCATTATTTGAAGGTAGTGCGTCCCTTGTGGATTTTCACACTAGCTTTTCTTAGCAGGAGATGCGTCCTTTGTGGATTTTCACATAACCCTGTGCCTTATTTTTTGCCTGGAATGGACCCAACCCAATCCAGCGGCTTTTCTCTTTCTTTCTTTTTTTTTTTTTTTTAAAGACAGACTGCCTGTTTTCAGGTTTTCACCCTATCCTTTTGCCTAATTTTTACTTAGAGCGCCAGTTACGGTTTTCACTCTAATGGCTCTCTTTTTTTTTTTTTTTTGAAGATTGCTGAAGTTGTTGGCATGAATCTTTCGGGAGTCTTAGGACATGGTTGCATGAGCTTGATTCTTCACATTTGATAGCAAGATGAATCGGCTGAAGCGCTTGAGCGGTGGACAATAGGCGACTTTGGTCACACGAAGTGAACTGCTCTGATCACATCATTGCAGAAATGCATGTGTTTCAATTAGATTTCATTAAGCATGATCATTATTTGTCATTAGTTTCAAAAAATACAAGACCTCAGCTAACCTCAGGATAGATCCTGAAAGCATCAAACTCCTGTTATCAATCAGTCCTCTCGGGTTTTCATGATTGAAGGTTTTCTCTCAACTTTTTTTTTCATGAACCTTCCTCAGTCCGTCGGTATTGATTGAACTTGCATTAGTCTTCATTAATTGGGGAAGCTGCCCTTTCTGACGATGATTCTTTTTAGTACCAAAGTTTTATTATTGGGCATTGTGTAAGCCAGCTAAAATAGTGAATTTCTTTGCTTGGATTTTAGATGTGAAAGCCTGTATCTTCCTTTTGTTGGCTTTAGGTGGCTCAATTTCTGAAGTAACCTTTAATGGTTTGAATGGAATTGGCCTCGGATGGTTTAAGACCAAACTATGGCTTAGGATAGGACTATGGTTTTTTTTCTTTTTTCTTTTTGTTTTTTTTTTTTTTTTTTTTTTTTTTTGTTTTTTGGGAACGAGCTGTCCTCCTAAGTCACAAGGGTCACTGCTGGTCTTATATGGTTAAAGATTGGTCTTGATTGGCTCTGGGGTGCATATCTTAAAAGGTTTGGAAAGAAAGAAATTTCTATGGTTTGACTCCAATGAGGGATTGGATTGTGTTTGGCTGCACTGCATTCATCTTGAATGTTGAGGAGAAAAGATTGGCTTTTGTAAGCTTCGTTCATTATTATGTTGGCATATTGAAGCAGCATTGCCCCCAAAATATCTTGGTCAAGTGTCATGTCATTTCAAGTCCAAGCAAAGGCCCCCCTCCTTTTTTATTTTTCATTATTTTTCTCTCAAGAATTTCCTCTCTTCAGGAGTTATATTAGATGCTATCAAGATTTTCTTTGGGATTTCCCAAAGTTTCGAGATTAAATGCAGCCATATTATTTGAATTAATGTCAAAATAAATTTATTATGATCATGCGAAATGAAATCAATAGAAATATCATACAAATAAGAAAAAGTTGTTCTCTTTATTACAAACCGAAAATTGTAACATAAAAAGTTCCAGAAATAAAAAGATTCCAGCATCTAAAAGCAATATCACTAGTGGACTACAAGACACGATCATGTTCGCGGTGCAGGGACTGTATTATAACCTGCTTTCTTCTTTTTCTCTCTCTTCTCAGGATCTGTGATCTGATTGGTGTCAATGAGATCCTGGATCTTGTTTCTCAGAATACTGCAATGGTCAGTCAAATGGCCGGTGTGCTGGTGGTAAGCGCAGTACTGATCACCTCTATGTCCCGGCTGTCCCTGACTCAAGGCTGGTCTGGGTGGCAATGGCTGCAACTTGCCTTCTTTCATTAGCCTCTCCAGCACCCAGGATAGAGAGCGGCCTAAGTTGGAGTAGTATCTCTGACCCTGCCCAACTCCAGTAGCTGAGACCTCTGTCGTCCTACCATTTCTGCTGTTGCTGCCCCCGGCACCTCCCGATCTAAGCCCAGACTAGTTCCCATAGCCTTTCCCAGCAAAGTTACTTTGACTTGCCTTCTTTGCTAGGTAAGCCGCCTCAGCCTCTATAGCGATATCCTTGAGCGACTCCCAATCCTTGAGCCCCTTAAAACTGAGTAAGTCCCTCAAGTAAGGGCATGAGTTTCTGATAAACAGCCTGATCTGGTCTGCAGTGTCAGGCTTCCTCTTTATCTCCATGACTCTGTTCCTCCATCTGGTGAGGTGCTCATGAAATGACTCATCGCTCCTTTGCTGTAAGAGCTCAAGGTCTTTTAGGGTGATCTTCATCCTGGTACTGCAGTCGTACTGCTTCATGAATTCTTCGGTCAAAAGGTCTCAGTCCTCCTTGGACCTCCTATCCAACCCGTGGTACCAGTCAACTGCTGGGCCCACCAGACTAAGGCAGAAATATTCCACCTTCTGCTTCTTACTCAGCCCTGTGCCTTTCATGACCAGGGTGTACTGCTTGATATGGGCGGATGGGTCAGAGGTGCCATCAAATTTTGGCAGCTCGGGCATCTTGAATCTTTGGGGCAGCAGCTCTTCATCCCCCAGATCTCTGTCTTCTGGGCTGACCCCCTTTCCAACTGAGAGCATGCGGGTGATAGGTTCGATCTGCTGTCTCATTCCTCTTAAAGCTTCATCCTCTACTCTGGGTGCTCTGGGCCTCGCAGGTTGGTGGACTATCGGCACCTCTTCTTCTTCCTCCTCTATCAGGAAATCATCATTGGGATTATGAATCCTTTTCCCTCTTGGCTCGATGGGTGCGGCAGCCCTGTGTTCATTGTTGGGTTGGCGAGCAGCAACTCCAACGAAGGGAGCCTCCCCACCAGCAGGTGGTTTGGCTTACCCCCGAGGAGGGGCTTCCTGTGGCTGTAGAGCAACAGGCGGCTGTGGAGCAGCAGGTGGATGGGCCATCCTTTCAGCCATGGCGCCCATCATATCCATCATTCTCCGTTCAAAATCCTCTAGCCTCCTAGCTAGGTCCTGAGTGGTCAAAGCTCCAGCTTCTTCTGCCATTGATGATTCAAGAGAGGATTCACTGATTGATGGGAATGACTCAGAATCCCAGTTAGATACTAGTTCCAGCAACTCAAAGAGCAGATTTGTCCTTACTAGCCGATCGTCGGAACCTCTAGTCTACTTAGATGAATCTATGATGGCTGAAAAAATTAGATTGTTAGGATGATGCATGAATGACATATACAATGCATGATAGTGAGTTATGCAACATTTACAATCACATACAAGCAAGTAAATCCTTCCAACCTTATTACTCCCACACACGAGGTAATGCGGTCTCTTTCCTAGGTGGGCTTGATCCATGGGTTAGCGGGAAATCCAATGGATGCGTATGGTGCTCGGCGAAAATCCGGCAGCATAACATATCTTATCTAATGAGCATACACATGGATTTTGGCATTTATGTATTTAAACATTTCAACTAAATTAAGATGGGCCCACCGGGGCGTGAAAGCCTTTGATAAAAGCCCATTTAATTGGGTTGAATTTGTTCAATATATAATGGCCCACATAGCAAGCATTGTATTAAGGTACATGCCACCTAGGGAAAGTATCTATTGCCATTACATGAGCTTTGGTCATGGGTGATGATATTTTGGGGTTACCCAAGCATGGTCCCTGCCAACGGGTCTAGCTCATCACGAGCGTAACGATCGATCGGGTCACCATTTGATATACCTTGATGGTACGAGGCTTGGGCTAGTGATTATCCTTAACACTTCCCTACATTGAGTGAACATAGGGTTGTGCTTCAGGAACGCACCGGGGCTAATAGAGGGACAAAACTAGCATAAATCTAAGGCTCTAATGCGATGCAATGCAGTTTTGAAAAAGGATGAAGTGTTTAAATTAAAACTCAATTGTAAATTTTAACCAAGGTACTTTCGAAGCGAAGTCTCGAGTACTATCCCCAGTGGAGTCGCCACTGTGATGCGCGCTGAACCTCGTGTCCTCCCTAGGGCCCGCTTTAGGGAGATCAGGAGAGGTTCATAAAACTTGTAAGGTATTTACAAGTGCGTCTATTTTGGGCAACAATGAGGTTTCTTGGAGACGCCACCCAATAGAACATTGGGAAAGGTCATCTAGCCTCAGCGAGCCTAAGACGGCGCACACATATCCATCTTGGGCTAGCCAAAGAGATCTTGGAGGCCTCAGCCTCTACCCCCTGGAGCCTAGGATTGTAAATTTAAGTCTTTTGATGAGCCTCAAGAGGTGTTTTGGAAGTCCTAGACCTCTCGCCTCATTGAGCCCCAAAGACCAGAGTGAGTTCGGGACTTCTCATTTATTCATACCTTGGTTAAGTTTATAATTGAGTTTTGAATTTATTATTTCATCCCATTCCACATACATTTAATGCAATTAATTAAAGCACACAACATACTTTTAAGACAAGCGGTAAAAGTATAAGTAAATAAAGCACATGTAAAAATATTACAATAAAATTAGGGGCAGAATACAACCTCCATTGTAAATAAAGTACAAAACATGCATAAATCGGGATATTCATCAAGAATGAGGACATTGGTCCTCGCATGCATATTATTATGAAATAATTTTTATGTGATGATTTTGGATGGAGAAAATTGAAACATTGGTCCCATTTTTATTTAGGAAAAATACCAAGTTAATTAATAAAAATAGTTTAGTGATTTCTTTCTAGCGGGCCTAAATAAACAATTTTACAAGAAAATTATATGGCAAAAATAAATAAAAAAAAGCCAAATAAATAAAATATTACAAGTAAAGAAAATAAATATATGAATGAAACGAGCCTTTTGGACCTCCCGTGTGCTCGCAAAAAATGCCCAAGCAAAAAAAGGAGTTTAGACATAAAAACAAAATACAAATAAAATAATGTTAGTAATTAAATCAATTAAACATACAAAATAATGAATAACAAATTAAAATAAAATAAGATGACATGAAAAGAATGATGATTGAATCAAAATGTTAACAAACCAAAATAAATGAGAAACATGCATTATATATGATAAATGATTAAATGATGTGATGAAAATAAAATAAAACATGTTAATTAATTAATACATGAAAATATACACATGATGAAAATAATGATGAAAAGTGAAAAAATAATAAATGAATAAATAGACAAATAATAATAAATAAATCATGTAACAATGATAAAAAAGAATAATAAAAGTTAGTAAACAAAGGAATGATGAAAATAATAATGATATATGACAAGGTTAATTGATGTGTTCATAATTAATATAAACTATTTATATGGAAAAAATGATTAACAAAAATTAATTAATTATTTGCATGTTAAAAATAATGAGTAATCAAAATAAAATAAATTATTTACATGTTAGGAATTAAAAGAAAACAATATTCACATGAATAAAAATAAAATCATATATAAACAATTAAATAAAACAAATATAAAATCAATACAACAAATGAATAAATGAAAATAATAAATAAATCAATAAAAATAATAAAATATACATGAATAAATTAAATATAAATAATATAAAAAAATAGAAATTAAGTCTAGAATATTTACTCTCAGAGTATTGGATTTGATGAAGAAAAAGTGATAAGTTTCAGGAAAATTGCTTGAAAGAATAATTTAGCAATAAAATTAATTCTCTTTGTTTATGGAGAAAACAAATGAATTAATTTGTATGCTTAAAATTGAAAAGAAATTGATTTCAAAGTGATGATTAATTTCTTATGTTTATGGAGGAAAAATAAAGAAATTAATTGGAATAATTAAGAATTGAAAATTGATTTTCAATTCCAATTAAACCTTATTAATTAAAAGAGAAATCTGAAATTTTTTGAAGAGAAAATAGAAGAAGAAGAATTTTGGAAATTTCAGGTCTAAAAAAATAAATGTGGAGAGCTCCCTTTGATTTTTCATCATAAAGTATTTATAAGATAAAAAAGTTGCCCTAATTTAATTAAGGAAAACAAATTTATTTTAACACAAAATTCTTTTATTTTTAATGATAAAATCAAGTTTTATTAATTAATTATCTAAGAAAATATTTTAGAATTTAATTTGGATTCAAAAACCCTAAAAAAATGGGATAAAAAACGGATTTTTGGGTGAAAAAATCGGAAAAAATGGTGAAAAATAGGAAAAGAGGGTATCAGACCCTATAGCGACTGCCAGCACAGGAGGGAAGCCTGTCGCTATAGAGGGACAGGCTTCCCGCAGCCAGCTCTGCGCGGAAATCGCGCGCGGTGCGGCACGCAGCGCTCACAACACTGTGCGTCGCTTTTAGCGACGCACCGCCTCTTCGCGCCTAGCGCGCGCCGCCGCGCCCAACACTCACGATCCGAAATTTTTTTTTATTTTATTTTAATTTACAAAAATATTATAAATCTAAGCCCCATTTTTCAAATTTAATTTTTTAAAATATTTTTTATTATTTTTCAATTTCTCATTCTAAAATGTAAATTTGACGAGGAAATCATCAATTTTAATTTTTTTAGCCTGTGAAGGCAATTATCATCATTGGGTAACTTCGATTCAGGCTGACTCAGGACCCGGTGTCTACAGTCACCTAAGAGTGTTAGTGTGACGTGCGCCGAAACCCGGGAGCCCCGAATTGACCCGCTTTTAGGGCATTCAAGAGAGATTTATGGAACTTCTAAGAGATTACAAAATCGTCTATTTTGGGCAACAAGGAGGTTTCTTGGAGTCGTCACCCAATAAAACATTGGGAAAGGTCGTCTAGTCTCACGAAGCCTAAGACAGCGCATCTGTGTCTATTTTGGGCAAGCCAGAGATATTTTGGAGTTCTCATCCCAATATTTATTGGGATGGTACTCTAACCTCATGGAGCCTAAAACGACGCTTATACATCCATTTTGGGCAAGCGAGAGATATTTTGGATACTCCACCCCAATAAGACATTGAGATGGTCCTCTAACCTCATGGAGCCTAGGACTATGCAAATTGGGCCTATTTTGGGCAACAAGAGATATTTTGGAGACCCCACCCCAATAAGACATGGAGGTGATCCTCTAACCTCATCGAGCCTAAGACCAGAGATGGTTCGTGACTTTCCATTTACTCATACCTTGGTTAAAGTTATGATTGAGTTTTAACTATAAGATTTCATTCCATTTTCTCATTCACTTTCATGCAATTAATTAAGGCGCAAGTCGATCATATAACAAAAGCGGTAAATAAAAACAAAATTAATATAAGAAAAAAGAAAACCCAGTAAATTACAACAAAACTAGAGGCGAAATAGAACCCCCATTGTAAATAACATGTAATCATATAGAAAATAGGGCATTTATTAGGGATGAGGACATTGGTCCTCGCATGCATATTCACAAAAAATTAATTTTAAAGTGACAATTTGTTTTGATAAAAATTAGGACGTTAGTCCCATTTTATTAACAAAACTCCAACTTAATTAATATAAATATTTAGCCATTTTCATATTAACGGAATAAAATAATATTTACAATATATGGAAATTGAAATAAATAGGAGTAGGGTAAAAGAATAAACCCGAATAATGTTCTCAGATCATCGCGGTGTCCTCCATTTTTAATAACCCAAATCCAATAAAGAAACAACAAAGCTCACAAAACAAAAATCATGTAAGTGCAATAATCAGCGATCAAATGAACATGAAAAGTAAATAAAGATAAAGAATCTATGAAAAATTATTATTTATGGAAAAATAAAAAAAATAAGAATAAATAAGAATGAAGGATGAAAGAAAGAAGAAAATGGAGAAGGAAGGCCCAGGGACCAGAAGCGACGGCCGTCCCTGGGCCGACCGACGGGTGGAGTCAAAACTTCTCGATGACCAGTCGCTCATATGAGCGATGACCATCGGTGGAGTCTCGGCCCGTCGGTCGTCCTAGATTCGGAAAAAATAGGAAAATTAACTAAAAAACTTGTTTTATTTTGAATAAAATGGAATTTTATGTGTAAAATCAATATAAAAGGATAAAATGCAAAAGAGATTGATCCAGATTGTTTACCCTCAGAATATTACCTTCAAAGGTGAATGTCGCGTGACTTTTGTCCCTTAAATTTTACAAGGATTGATTCGTAATGTGAAACTTCAGGAGATCTTTGGCTGCAAAATCGTACTTTTGGAAAACAGATCAAGAAAAGAAAGTTATATTTTTCCTTCTTGATGTTTTGGTAGAAATTATGAATGCTAAAAATGGCTAGATCGGATAGAAACGAATTAATCTTGTTTCCTCATATTCACTTTGATTTGACGAATATTTGATAAAAATTTGATGAAAATAAAGCAAGAACCTTTTTCGTGAGAAAACTCTCTATTTCATAAAAATTACTAACCTTGAATAATGAGCCTCAATCTCCTATTTATAGGTTAAGGAAAATAATTCAAATAAATTCAAATTTGGAATTTTAATTTGAAAAATATTTCTGAATTCAGAATTAAATCCGAATAATTTGCAGAATATTCTCAAAATCAAAGCAGATATTTGAAAATATTTGAAGAGATTTGGAAGATATAGGAAATCTTGGAAATATATTTGAAAAGATTTGGACAATATTGGAAAATCTTTGAAATATATTTGAAAAGATATGAAAATCTTGGAAAATCCCGTTTAATTTTGCAGCAGATCAATGACCGATGGGCGTCTGTCGAGGACCAACAGGCGTCTCTCAGCGTGAGAGACGGTCTCTCGCATGCGAGTGATAGCCGGCGCTCGTGGCAAGAGACGGGCCTCTCACGCGAGCGACGGGCGTCGCTCCAGTGAGAGACGGGCCCCTCACACGCGAGTGACAGGCGCTGCCTCACGCGAGGGAGGCCGTCCTTCGGAACGAACGACGGGCGCCCCTCCAAAGATAAACTCATTCTGATGCCCAGAAATCTCCTATCATCAAGAAAAATCCTCAATCCTTGTAAATCCGAAGAGTGAAAGCTCACAACTTTCATCCATTTGCCCGGAAACAGGCATTGATATTTTTATTGGGTAACTCTGATCTGCACTGCTTCAAGACCCAGTGTCTACAGTTGCCCCCAATTTTGGAAAAACTAGTACACTAGTGTCTAGATGAACCAAAATTCAGAGGAGAAGGAAAGAGATACGTACTTGAGGCAGTCCTTCACCTTCCATGGTGTGTTCAAGCTGGCGACCCCTCGCTGCAGAGCAGTAGTGTATTTTACCATGACCCTTTGACAATTCGTTCGACCACCTTTATCCTGCTAGCCTCTTCTCGGCCTACACGGTATTTGACTATCATGAGATGTAGTGTTATCTAACTACAACTCAAGTGCGAATTGTTCTATCGCATGTGCCCCGCTGGCCTCGTCTCGGCTTGCACTGTGTCTGGATGTCATGAGAAGTAGTGTTCTCTAACTACAACCCAATTGCGATCGCAGGTGTCTCGCTGGTCTCGTCTCGGCTTGCATGGTGTCTGAATGTCGTGTGTCTGAATGTCATGAGAAGTAGTGTTCTCTAACTACAATCCAATTGCGATTTGTTCTATCGCAGGGGTCGCTAAATGCAATAAAATAAATGGGAACCTTTAATGACTACATTAATCAGTCGCTAATATTGTCGCAAAACGGCCTCCACAAATTTGCGACACCATATTTTATCGCTATTTAGTCGCAAATATTTGGCCAGGATTTGTGACTAAAATTCAGTCGCTAATATTCTAGAAATCATTTTTCTAAATAAAAATAATTGAAATACATTTAACGACTATAATTTCAGTTGCAACAAAAGGCACAATTTTTTCGCGCCATAATTTAGCGACTAATTTACTATTTTAGTTGCTATTTAGTCGCAAAACTCCGATTCTTATTGAAAAAACATATTTTCACGACTTATTAATAGATCATTCGCTATTTATGGACTAAAAAATAGCAGTCGCTAAATCATGATTTTATTTTGTAGTGTATAACCTCAACAAACAACACCGACCGGTCTTTCTAAAACTGCACAACATATGCCAGCCTGTTCTCAATCACATTTGTTCATGGCATCATAAGTATGAATGTTGGCATATTTATATTTATGGATACTTTGCATATGATTTTATTGTTTGTGATATGTGCATGTAGACGCGTGAAGTTAAAAGACATGCTAAAACATGCCATATGGTTGGTGAAACCAAAACCATGTGCGCATTGGTAATATGCCATATGCTTGATGTGATTGAAGCTCGGTCGAGCAACACTCTCAAGCTATGGTTATGTGAATATCAGTTAGGCCGGTATTTGTGTTCAATTGAGCTACGCTCTCAATCCCCCAGCCGACTGGGCATGTGTTCGATTGAGCGATGCTCTCGGCCCCTTAGTCATTAGATTTAAGAGAGTCACTTGACTATTAGATGTTGATTTGAGGTTTAGGGTTCTGATATGTCCACTTCCGCTATTTGTTTGATTATTTGTTGCATGGCATGTATGTGTACATTTATATTATTTAATAATGTGTGGAACTAAAGTACTTTCTGATATTAATTCACTCAGCGAAGTCTAACTCCCCTCATTTATTTTCAGGTTCTAGTCCAGAAGTCCGAATTCCTTACTTTCGAACTTGATTAATGTAAATATTGATATTCTAGACATCCGCAATACCATTAATAGTACATGTTGTATTTATGTATGGTATTCTAGATATATTTATTTTGATTGTTTTTATGAGTTTTAGTAGATTGTTAGGCTTGTTACAGATTTTGGTGGCTTTAAGCCTTCTTGAATTCCAGCGCCAGTTATTATTTTAGGTGGGACGTGACAATGAATTATTTGTATCCGTATGAATGGATTAAATAAATAATCAAATATTGTTCAAAAAATATAAAAGTATATAAATATTATAAGATATATTGGGCCTTTCTTTGATGGGACTTTAGAACAAAAATCCTTTTCGATAATATTTTTGAAAGTCATCCATGAAAATATTAATTCTACATAATAATTATTTATTTAAAAATAATTTTATCAATAATATAAAAAAATAATCTTTACCGGCTTGCTATTTTTATATATAATAGTTGATATTTAATCATCTAATTCTTTTGATAGTTAATCTCTCTGTATTCGGTTCGATTTATTTAAATTTATAAAATTGATTAATTTAGAAGCGGACACATATAATTTTACCTATCATTGGAGACGGCCCTACTAACAACATATACTTCTTACACGAAAAAATAATTGAATCTGAAATTTCATTTAAAAAAATTCAAATTCCTTATCACTCGAACAAATAACCAATTGTCAATCATTTAATTTTTCTTTTTTATTTTCTAGTTAGTCTAAAAAGATATTTAGTGACTCATTAAAAATTGAGCAAATTTATTTTTAAAGTTAATCGTCTATAATATTTATTTAGATGTTTGGATGCATGTTTGATCCACTTGGCCAAAAATTCATTTGTTACCATGCACACACGTAAAATCCATTTTGCAATACTTTGTTTTGCCGTTCAATAAATAATTTTGTAATTTAAGATTTTATTTAGGTTAATTTTCTTCAAAAAAATTTCTCTTAATATTCTCACTTTTTTATATATTAGTTAAGTGTATACGTATTTTGCACTTGATAAATTATTATTATTATTATTATTATTATTATTATTATTATTGACTTTAAAAACAATGAAACTATATCTGAAAATATGGAACACAACTTTCAGTATATTTTTAGTCAATTTGGTTCAATCCGTTGATACACTTAAATACTTTATATAATATACTGAAATTAAATAGAATGAAGTTTTTTCAGTCCTTTTTTTTTCTGCACACAACTTTTAACCATATTTATTTAAAAAAGTTTCAAGATAATATTGAATTGTGAAGAATATACTTAATGAACCAAATTTATTTTACCAATTAAATAATTTTGATACATAATTAAAAAAATAAATAAATAAATAGTATAAAGAAAACCCTTTAAAGTACAATGGAATTTGTTTGCCGTAAATTTGTGAAATTCTAAAACTAGACAATATTATAATCAATCCCAACATATAACATAAACCCAACTCATCAATTTCGAACTGTATCAACATAATTTAGTTTATTATATTTGTTAATAGTCTTTTTTCATTTCAAATTCTTAAGTTGACTATTTTTTTTTTTTTTTTTTTTTGTACAAAATGGTGGGCAAAACCCACTAAAGCAAACAACTACCTCAAATAAGAAACAGATAACAAATCATGAACTAACCAAGAACTAATGCAATTTGGAGAAACATCAAGACAATGAACCCCTACACTAAAATTATAAGCAAAATGAGATTAAAAACAATAAAAATCTGCTGAGAAATTGGCTTCTCTGTGATAATGAATTATCTCCATCTGATCAAAATCATTAAGAAGAAAGCAAGGCAAGCTGCATATATTTATTAATGTCCAAAAAAGTTTTCGCTTTACAATATATATATATATATATATATATATATAGTCATGGATACATTTATGTTATGACAATGGTACGCTGCCTAATGATGGGGGAACGGTTTGAGGTCAACTTGATTTAAAAATAATAAATAAAGTCCTTGAATGAATAATAAATTTTATAAGTGGCAGCTGAATAGACGAGGCAATTAATTAAGATCAAGTTGAAGACCGTCAGTAGTTAAATTTAAAGTGCAGTTAAGATGTCATTTTGATTTTCTTTTAATGTGGGACCATTTCCTTACAAATTAGGTTTTTTTCTTTTTGTGTGTGTTTTTAACTACAAATTCAACTAATTAACATCGCAAATATCATTTAAAGTCATTCCATTCATATTAATTGGCAATGCCATTTATTTTTTTCTTCTTAAAAATATATATTATTGTTGTTATCACAATCCAATGGCATTATAAATCAATTTACACATATTTTCCTACTTCCTAGCATTGAGTTCCACACTTTCACCACATCAATATATTAACTTTACACTTTTTTAATGTCAACCTTTTCTCATAAAGAT
The DNA here is from genome assembly GCA_947683425.1 of Excoecaria cochinchinensis. NCBI lineage: Eukaryota > Viridiplantae > Streptophyta > Magnoliopsida > Malpighiales > Euphorbiaceae > Excoecaria > Excoecaria cochinchinensis. Next base: position 521,883 of record CANTUQ010000025.1, read on the forward strand.
AATTAATATAATACAGCTAATTTAATAATGGAGTGAAATTAAATCAATGGAAAAACAAATATTAGTAATATATCCAAAGAATGATTTACAAAATTATACAATTTGTTATAATTACAAGGTGTACTATTATACTTAATACAATTGAACACAATAGAAACTTGAGCGACTAAATTATGATGGAATTTAGAGTTAGAGACTCTAATTGAGCAAATTTTTAATTTAGGGATACAATAAAATTTAATAGTACAAAACGATGCATTTTGCTTTACACCTAACAATTTTGACCTGACTCGAAAATTCAATTCAAATCTATCTGAAAATAGTGATTCAAATCCAAATTCTGACCCGAATCATCCAAAAGCAAATAATCCAAAAAATTTAGAGCCGAACCTAATTCGAAGTCTAAAAACACCCGAAATTTGAGCCTAGTTGACCCAAACAATAACTTAATATTTTCAATTAAATTTTATTTTATTTCATATTTATTTATACATTATAGTTTAATATGTATGCATGTATATATGTATATGTGTGTGTGATAGAAGTTATATATATATATATATGTGTGTGTGTGTGTGTGTGTGTGTGTGTAATATATATACTATGCACACTCATACACATATATATTATATTAACACTTTACCGTTTTACTAATATTTTCATTCTAATTTTTATATAAAAATTAGATTTAATTGAAAAAATATAAATGTCTAATTATTTAATTTTTGAGAAATAAGAGGAAAAAATAAAATGAAAATTAATCGAAATTCAATACGAAATCGTTTTGGTGTATATATATATATATATATATATATCTTCGTCATCGTTGGCCTCCTATCTCTGACATTAAAATGGCGTAATTTTATTAATAGTTCGGTCAATTTTATTTTAGTGGTTTATGGATATCGAAAACCGAATTTTTATTTCAAAACTGAACAAAATATATCAAATTATTTTTGATTCAATTTGATAAGGTTCGATTTTCAGTCCAATTTTTAATTCTATTGTGACTCTAGACCCAATCCGAATCTGACCGAAAAAAAAAATGATGCAATCCCAAAAATAAAGACTAAAAAAGTCTAAAACTAAAAAAACTAATCCAAAGTGACCCTAATCTGCTTGATCCTATTAGATTGCTAGTAGGAGTGTACACAGTTCGGTTCTTTACAAATCTCCGTATTGTATTAAAATTTCGGTTCTTATAAATTTTGGTACAGTTCGGTTATTATTAACTTCGGTACAATTCAGTACGGTTCTTATAATTTTCAGTACAGTTCAGTTCGGTTATTCGGTTTTTTTAGTACAAAACAAAACAAGACAATACAATACAGTATTTCGGATAATTCAATATTTTTAAAAATTTACAATATAAATATACACAATAATAAATATAAATATAATTAAAATATCTCAACAACTACATACAATTTTGTATTCAATTTTAAAAAAATATTTCAATTTATCCCTCTCCTTTATGAAAAAAGAAAAACATATTTTAACAATAGTCACTCTAGATTAAATTTTAAATTTGAGATAAATTACTTAAATAAATTTCCTAAAATCCTAATATTTAATAAAATTAATTGGTAATTCATCCTAATGATCATCTTAATTAAAGCTCGTATTGATCAAATTTTTAACTAATTAATGACGTACTATTAACGAATACCACAAAACTAAAAGTTGTATGTGATTTATCTTTACTTTTAGATGTAGCCGCAGAAATGATAGTGGCAGCAACGAAAAGAAGGAAATGCAAGTATAAGTTAAAACCAACGGAAAAAATAGAAAAAATTGTGGGGTTTAACACGATTTCGAGACAGAAAAGAAAGAGGCAGGCACAATTTAGATTTTTTTTAATTTATTTTCTTATATATATATATATAAAACCGGTCCGATTCTGACGCAGCAAAAATATCCCAAAATGGAAGAATTTTATTTCAAGTTGAAAAGTCCCCTCCAAACTAAGGTAACAAACAATTTATATGAAAAAAATAAAAAAATTATAACAATACCTCTAAAACTTCAAATTGAAAAATGGAATCTCAAACGTTATTTTTGAGATACGAAATGGACTGTCATGGGAGACCAAGTTTTGTAAAAGTGGACCGGCTTGAAATGAGTTTTCCGGAAACATATAATAATAAGCAAACGGACACCTGTAGCAAAAATTATAACAAAAACAATAATTAATGACGATTGGCCCGTTCAACTCGCTCCAAATACTGAAAACCCAACTCGTCCGCATTAGATTCCCTCCAAATATTTCGATTCCCTCCAAAACTTAAAATAAAAAATATTTATACTAAAATTTTTCAAATTTTATTCTTAATTTGCTCTAAAAAAGATTTAATTAATAAGATAATTATATACTTATATAATTATATTTTATATTAATTAATAAAATTTTATTTATATAATTATTGTATATAATTATATTATTAAAATATATTTTCAATTACTCACATAAATATTGTACTAAATACAGATGAATATTAGTTGAGTAACGCTAAAAATAAAAGAAATTAAAATTTTATTATAAATAATTATATATAATTTTATTTTTAATTTACATATTCATATAGGTATTTTGATAGAAATAGATGAGTATTAGTCGAGTGACACTAGAAGCAAATGAAAATAATTGATAAAATGATTACATAATAAATTATTCAATTATATATAATTTCATTATTAAAATAAATCAATTATTCAAATATATATTGTGTCAAAATAGATAATTACTAATTGAGTGATACTAAATATAAATGAAATTAATTGATAAGATAATTATATATACAGCATCGGCTGATTATATGGTGAGCATCCATCCATATATATTATTTTGGCTCAGTTATTATACTCAATTTCACTAAATTTGGCTTAATAGTTAAAAGATTATTAATTAATATTATAGTTAATAACTATAAGGGTGAATGTAAAAGTAGCATTAAAAGTAAATAAAATTAATTGGTAAAGTGATTGTGTATATAAATATTTGTACAAAAGAAATTAAGTAGTGGCTGAGTGATATTAAAGTTAAGTTAAATTAAATACGAATTAGTAAAATTTAATTATATATAATTAAATGGCTAAAAGTGCATTTTTGCCCCTATAGTTTGCTAAAATGGGCAAATTTGCCCCTAACGTTTGCAAAATGAAAGATTTTTGCTCATGCCGTCAATTGCCGCTAACTTTAACCGTTAATACGTTAGTTGACCGCTAATTGGACGCGTATCATACATCAATTAGACACGTAAATAAAACGTTTGAATGCCAAATGTGCATTTTTGCCCCTAACGTTTTTTCAAACGTGCAAATTTGCCCCTAAGTTTATAAAATGAGAGATTTTTGCCCCTGTCGTCAATTACCGGTAACTTTGACTATTAATACGTTAGTTAACTGCTAACGACAAGAGCAAAAATCTCCTATTTTACAAACGTTAGGGGTAATTTTGCCACAAAATAAATGTTGTGAGTAAATTTGTCCATTTTAGTAAACGATAGGGGCAAAAATGCACCTTTAACCTAATTAAATAATTAAGTTACAACTCAATTACTCATATATGTATTGTGCCAAAATAGATAAGTATTAGTTGAGTGATACTAAAAACAAATGAAATTAATTGGTAAGGTGATTATATATTTATATAATTACATGAATTAAATTGGTAAATTTCATTATATATAATAATTATTATATATAATTATATTATTAATTTATATGGTCAATTATTCATATAGGTATTGTACAAAAAATATATATGAGTACTAGTTGAGTGATACTAAAAATAAATAAAGTTAATTAGTAAGGTGATTATATGCTTATATAGTTATATTAATTAGTAAAATTTAATTATATATAATTAAATTATTAACTTACAATAGATAAATACTAGTTGAGTGATATTAAAAATAAATGAAATTAACTGATAAAATGATTATATACTCATATAATTACATTAATTAGTAAAATTTCATTGATATAATAATTATATTTGTGTGTGTATATAAATATTTGTACAAAATGAAAAATTATGTAGTAGTTAAGTAATAGTAAAGGTAAATTAAATTAAATACAAGTTATTTTAATTGCACATTCATATAAATATGATAATTAAATTTATCTTATTAATAATCAAAATATTTATTTTAATTTATCAACTATTTATTATATTAATTTCATACATTAAAATATTTAATACAAATAATTATAAAATTTTCAAAAAAATACAAATAATTATGAAGAACCGATATAATAAAGATATAATAGAAATTATAAATAATATTTATATATAAATTATTAATATTATATATAATAATTAATAAATATCGATTATTTCGATCCAATTCAGTACAAAACAGTTCGGTACGGTTCAATACGGTTCTTGATTCGGTTCCAGTACAATTCGGTTCGGTTCTAATAAAAAAGTTAACAGTACAATTCGGTTCAATTCTAGTAAAAAAAGTCAATGGTACAATTCTGTTCTGGATCTTTTTTTTTTGTATTTCAGTTCAGTACAAAAAGATTCAGAACCGTGTACACCCCTAATTGCTAGTTCTACTAGTCATGTACATTGTGTGATAATAATTTGCATGACCGTTTTCATTTTTTTTACTGTCCATCTACAATTAAAAAATTTTGTATTCTTTTCGTTCACAAATAAATATTTATTTTTATTTTTGCACAAAAATTAAGTAACTCGTTTATTACCCTATATTTTTAAATATACTACATTTTAAAATATATATATTTATTTATTAATAGAACAAAATAGAAAAATGAACATTTATGATAGAGTTTGGGTACGCTCATGACTCTATAATGTATTGAGTTTCAATCCATATTAAATTGAGTTATTTAATCTGATTAAAATTACCAAATTTTATCTCAAAAAGAGTCTGAGTTAAACTAGAGTTAGGACTCTAACTTTTAGGATCTTTATAAATAGAGGTGACTTTCTCATAATTTGGTAACGAGAAAACGTATACGCCGCAAGGCTGCTCGTTCTCACTCACAAGTTTTCTGTCTTAATTTTTAGGGGCATTTAGATTGTGATCTAGCTGCTCTTACCCCGAGTGGGTAAAAGTCAGACCAGTGACCAAAAACAAATGGGATCTTGGTAGACGCTTCCGCAACGAGTTTCTGCGCTACAAGAGGTAGGTACCATTCTCAATGTTACCTCCGCATTAAATTATATTTGTTATAATTTTTCCATCATTGGTATCAGAGACATTGTTTTTGCGTCCTGACATGTGGCCAAAGAGATCTAAAATTTTATGTGTAAAATTATTAGATCTGGAATCAATGAACACAATAAAAAATTTGTTTTTTGTGTGAAAAATATATATGCGTGTATATTTCGGCTCGATTTCGTGTATGTATACATCGAAACCCGAGGGGACGAACATGAGTGTTCTAAATGGCTAACTAGAAGTCGAGATTTTTGATTTTTGACCTCATCATTGGATTCACAGACCCTGAAAACCCCCCATCGGCCGAAATCGGAGGACGAAAATCGACCGGCAAGGCGGCACGTGGACTACACGCGCCCAAATTCGTTCGGCGCGTGCGGGTGGGCAGTGGCCCATACGCGCGTCGCCACTTGTCAGCAGTATTGTGTCACTGCTGACACGTGGCCCAATGGCCGAGCGCCATGTGGATGGCAGAGGCCATGCCACGTAGCACATGTGGGGGTAGGACACATGGATGACTGTGGTCATTCCACGTGTCATACGGGTGACACGTGCCCCAACCAAGGAGAGACACGTGTTGGGTTTCATCGGATTAAATCAACTTAAAAGCAGGGGAACAAAATTGAAACCCGAAACAGGATCCATGTATATTCAATTGATTCAAAAGGAAGAGATAAAGATTTACTAACCTTTAGAACGAAAATAACTCCTTATTTCGGACTTTAGGTGCTGCTTCAATCACGAACACCCTCTACCGGTATCCACACGCACGAACAGAACTTCGCAGGGGTGCTAGCTCCCTTGTGTTTCGAATGGATTTTATGTTTTTCTTTCACAAAGAAAAGGTGGCTAAGTTTTCTTTTTTTATTCTCTAATGAAGAAGATGTACAGCCACTCTAATCTTTTTTTTTCTTTCTTGAATAACGTGATTAGAGTTTTATTAGGGTTAATCTCTTTTCTTAACATATATCTATATATATGTAAATGAGTTTTTAAACCTTAAAGAGATTAATAGGGATATTAACTCTTATTCAAAATTAAGAGATAATATATATATATATATATATATATATATATATATATATATATATATATATATATATATATATATATATATATATATTTATTTATTTATTTAATTATTTCTTTTTCAAAATAATAATAAATATTATATTTATACATACTATTATCTCATATTCAAAATAAGAGATATATGTATATATACATATATAAATATATATAAATATGTAATTTCGAAATTAAATATAAATACCTATATTTATATTTTATTTCGAAATAACCTAATAAAATCCATTCTGTTCATTTGATCTTGGTTTGTGACCCAATAGGTTTATATTATGTTGGTAGTGGGCATAATCCCATAAAAGGCCCACAAGTCATAATTGGTCTCTAGCAAGACATTATGACTACCCAAATAATATAAATATCGTTAGTCCGATTTTAACCTGGCAACAGAACATGTTATTATCCTTTTGTCACACGATATCTTATTTGAACATAAGTCATGGTTCATGTCAAATTTAAATTGTTCAAACATACAATTTCTCGATCACTAAGTAGACTGATAAATTCAAATGACATTGATCACACTATCAATCCATTTGAGCACGGTCATGCATTTTACAGTCCTACTTATCGAGGGGCCCAATAGATATCTCTCTCATTAGAGAGGGATAAATTCCATCTTGATTATTCACTTTCCTCCGCATAATTCTCATTATGTCCGATCATAAACTTTATAATTATCCGATTAAAGATAACGTTTGATTTTGTCAAAACATAATAATCCTTATGTAGAAAACTATGATAACCTCAGGTCAAAAGATTCAATAACATATCTATTATAAGATCACTTATGACACTATCCCATGAAGTGATCTTACAGTAGGTCTATCCAGTACTTTGTTCTCTAGCAAGTACCTATAGATTTGATTTATATCATCATATATAATCATCCCATGATTATTAATGCAAATCTATACTAGTCTTAATTTATCTTTATGCCCTTTATTTATAAATGACTAGGGACAACATGAATAACACTGTTATTCATAAACATTATAATAATGTAACATGCCAATAATATTAATGTGAAAAAAATCATTATATAAATGAAAATGTAATGATTACATCAAGTTCCAAATGTTTGGCCTAGGGTATAACCACTAACAACACGTGGACCACTGAGGTAGTGCCACGTGTCATGCCATGTGTTATTGATGACGTGGCATCAATGACACGTGGCCCAATCAGGGGCTGCCACGTGTCAGACCGAGGTATGCCATATGGCAATGCTGACGTGTCATGCGTGACACATGGTCCAATGAGACACTGCCACGTGGATGACATGTGTCATGCCACGTGGCGGTGACGTGTACCCGGGTGTCACGTGGGTGCCAGGTGGACCAGTAGGAATCGGACACGTGGCGCGCTGTGAAGTAGACACGTGTCTGGTCGAGTGGGAGGCCGCGCGTGTGGCGCGTGAAGTCTCGTGAGCGCATCTACCTCCCTCCTGTCGGCGCGTGATAGCGCGTGCGACATCCTCCGGCCACCATTTCAGCTCTGATTTTTGTCTAATAATTTTTTCAAATTATTTCTGATTTTTTGGTCATGTTTTCAAAATTTTTTAATGACCAGAAAATAAATTGTGTAATTTTTGATATTTAAATGTGTTTAATTTTGAAATAAAATATTAAAAATTGTAGAAAAATTGTTTTCTGCATTCGATTAATTTTTAAAATATTTTGAAACATTTTTTGAGGTTTTGTTCTTATTTATTGATTGAAATGTGTTTCAATCATGTGTATTTATACATGAGTGTATGAATTTTTCCTGTAATATGTTACAGAAATGTTAAATAAGGCATCGGTTCTTCCTTAAAAAATGCATAAGTTGTTTTAAGAATTGCAAGAGTGCAATCAATATGCAAAATGAGAATGCGAAGGAAGATTTCAGCTGATGACATTGATGCAATAGTGCATCATAAAGTAAATGTGTGAGAACAAATGCAAGAGTGCATTTGAACTGGTGGTCCAAGTATGAAAATAAAATTTTGGTTCGAGTTAACAAAAGGAAAGTGTTGAGAAGCAATACTAAAATTCTGTGATGGTGTTGAGAAATGGACGGAGCGTGCATTGTCCATGGCTTCATCAATGGACTTATGAGTCACTTGATGAATTGATTAAATCGGTCAAAGATATAATCCTAATAACTAAAAAGATTTTATGAAATCTGAACTTCTAGAATAGTTGACATAAGTGTCAATTTGAGTTGGCATTTGTTGTTATTAAAATATGATTTATGTTTTCTATTAATATTTGACATGAGTGTCTTATTTTGGGATTATTGGATTTTATTTATTGGTTAAATAAATGCGTTTATTTACTTATCATAATAGCATTTAACTTTATAATAAATTAGTTTATTTTAATTGTTAATTGCCTTGCGATATTTTATGAGTAAAATAATTGCATGCTTATCAAGTAGAGGCTTAATAAAATCCCCTCATAAGTTTGAGAACTTGATAATCCAATGATTCAGATTTATTATGCATGAAATTGTAACCTATAAGGTTGGACGTTAGGACTTAGAGGGTAATTGGATACTATAAGTATCCTTTTTGAATTTGAGCCTAATAGAAAATTTTACTAGGATATTATTTCAGGTGCATAATAAATTGCATGTGTTGCCTTATCTCTTTTAAAAAATGTGCAATATTGTTCCATTTGAGGTCAGAGGATCTTAATGCGTTTATTTACTTATCATAATAGCATTTAACTTTATAATAAATTAGTTTATTTTAATTGTTAATTGCCTTGCGATATTTTATGAGTAAAATAATTACATGCTTATCAAGTAGAGGCTTAATAAAATCCCCTCAAAAGTTTGAGAACTTGATAATCCAATGATTCAGATTTATTATGCATGAAATTGTAACCTATAAGGTTGGACGTTAGGACTTAGAGGGTAATTGGATACTATAAGTATCCTTTTTGAATTTGAGCCTAATAGAAAATTTTACTAGGATATTATTTCAGGTGCATAATAAATTGCATGTGTTGCCTTATCTCTTTTAAAAAATGTGCAATATTGTTCCATTTGAGGTCAGAGGATCTTAATGGATGCTGCTTCCAAGTTATAATTATGAAATCTGGAATACAAAGATCCAGTATGTGCTTGAAGAGCAAGAGGCTCTTAAATCTTCAAGTTCGGTTATGCCTGAACTTGAGGATGACACTATAATGCAGCATAAGCAGGACCGGGATGCCTATGTTGCATCACATCACTAAGCAATTTTGCAAGTATCAAAATGCAATAGATCTGTGGATCGATTTGCAGGAGAAATTCAGAGATGTGACTCTGAATAAGCTCCGATCATTGAAGATCAAATTTGATACATATTAGAAAAAGTCTGATTATTTGATGCGAAAACATCTAAGAGAGATGAAAAAGAAAAGCGAGCTTAGTGAACTTAGTCATAAGTGACTGATGAGCCGTAGGTCCAAACTGTTATCCGTTCTTTATCCAAGAGTTGGTAGCATGTGAAGATGCAACTAACTCACATGGATAAGCATATAGACATTTGAGGATGTCGCTTGTCATTTGAAACTTAAAAGGGACCGTCTAACAGTGATTAAAGTCAATGTCATAATGCATATGGCACAGTCCTGTTCTAATAGAATGAGTTCTCATTAGAACAAGATAATAAGCTTCATCAATAGGGTAAAGAAAAGGCTTGAGAGCCTGAAAAGTAAAAGGAATAGAATCACGTAAGGTCCAAAGGCAAAAAGGAGATAAACTTTTCAAGAGTGAAATGTTTCAATTGCCTATAAAAATGACATTATGCAAGAGATGAATTGTGCTTAAAGAGATACACTATTCTGACTCAAAAGTGAGTGGAATTTATGTATCTAGTTCTAAATTTCATCATTTGTAAGTGATAGATTTAGAACCAATGGACCGTGTAACAAGGGATCAAGATACCTTTGTTATGAAATTTAGGTTCTATTCTTGCTTTATTGAAATTTGTTTTCAATTTATATTTTGAGAATGACAATGCACGCTTATGCTTGAATGATTTTATTGTTATGGATGTGGACCATAACTATTTGAGTAAAACTAGTTTGTTATTTTTCACATAGTTATGACGATAATATAAAATTATGGTATGCTAAATAAACTATATTGGACAAGATCGAATGAGTCGGTTAGTCAAAATAGGTTTAACAAGTGATTTAAATAAGTTTGAATTGCCTATATGTGAGCATTGCCTAAAAGGAAAAACTAGTTAGAAAATAATTCGAATAAGGAACTAAAGCCAAATTTTCATTGCAGTTAGTCCATTCTGACGAATGTGGTCAAATGAATGTGAGGGTAAGGCATGAAGCCTACTATTTCATCACATTTATATATGACTGTACTAAGTATGGTCATGTCTATTTGATTTCTCACAAGTCAGAAGCATTGTGTTGCTTCAAGACTTATATGAGTTTAGTTGAGAATCAATTAGACAAAAGGATCAAAGCTTTAAGATCTGACAGAGATCGGTGATATCTTATAGATAAACTTAAAGTTTCATGTGATGAAAAAGGATTGAATATCAGTTGTTCATTCCTTGAAATCCACAACAAAACGGTGTTGAGGAAAGGAGAAATAAGACTCTCCTATATACGGTTAGATCTATGATGGCAGAGGCAAATTTGCCTATCTCCTATTGGGGAGATGTTTTATTGACTGTCACATATATTCTGAATTGTATGCCCTCTAAATCTGTCATTATCATAACTTATGAGTTGTGAACTGGTCAACAAGTTGACCTAAGCCATTTACAACCTTTGGGTTATAATGTTTACGTCCATGAAACCTCAATTTGGTAAATATGAGACCAAGAGGCAAAAGAGTATCTATGTGAGATATTCTAAAGTATCAAGAGGATACATTTTCATAGGTAAGTAAGAAAATGGCATAATGACAGAATTTGAATCATTAGACGTCATATTCTCAAGAGGATGAATTTTCAAAGTTGGGCGAAGTGAATTGAGATCTCACTTTCAATTAATCTCGGGAAGAGAATATCAGGATCACTCCATTCGAGTGGGAAGGATTCAGAGGAAGAAGGTTAAGACCCTTATCCTCTAAACGAGCCGAATGTTCGAGACCTGATTCGAGTGGGAGTATTTTTGACTCCAGTGGGAGGAAAGAATATAGTATTCCTAACTCCAGTGGGAGTATGGAACATAGTTCCAGTGGGAGTATTGTGAATCACGATAAATATATGAGACATATTTATCAAGATTTAGAACTGCAAAAAATCTAAAAGGATAAATATTTCATGCCGATGATTTAAAATCGAAAGCTTGAATGAAGCCCTCTTAGTTATCCCACAAGATAAGAAAAAGCATAAAAATATTCAAAAAGATTTTTCATGCCCATCTAAGGAAAAATGGATTAAAGCAATGGAAGAAAATATGGCATCCATGAGATCAAAAACCATGTTTGAGAACTGGTTTATCAACTGGAAGGACATAAATTGAGAATAAATGTATTCTCAAAGTAAAGCGAAAGGCTGAAAGAGGTATCGAAAGATATAAGGCTCAGCTAGTCGCTATGGGGTTCATACAATAGGAAGAGATTGACTATGAGTAGACTTTCTCATCTATTGTAAAATTTACGTCCATAAGGTTCATTCTAGCCATAGTGGCGAGTTTGAATGTAGAGTTTCATCAAATGGATGAAAAGACTGCTTTTGTCAATGGAGAAATGGATGGAACAACCTTTAGGTTTCATCAGAAAAGGCAGCGAATATAAGGTTTGATGATTGATGAGTTCAATCTATAGCCTTAAACAGTCTTCAACATAATGGTACTTGAGATTTCATCATATAATCATGTCGAATGTGTTCAGCATGATTGATGAAGATCATTGTGTTTATAGTAAAGCTCTGAAAATAAATTTATTATTTTGGCATTGTATGTAGACGACATACTTAAAGCTGAAAATGATAAATGGTACGTGAATGAAATCAAAGATTGGTTATTGTCCAACTTTGAGACAAAGGATATGAGTCATGCATATTACATTCTTGAAGTTAAGATTTCAAGAGATCATTCGAGAAGATTGTTGTTTGTTTCTAGAGAGAAATATATCAACAAAGACCTTGAGCGATTTAATATGCAAAATTACAAACCCATAGATAACCCCATTACCAAGAATCAGTTTCTTAGCAAAAATGCGTGTCCCAAGATGCTAGCAAAAAGAACGTATGAGGAACGTTCTACATGCCAGTGCCATGGGTAGTCTTATGTATGCAGTGTTGTATACAAGACATGATATATACTATGCAGTGGGCATGGTAAATAAATATCAATTTGACCCAGGTAAAGCACATTGGAAGCAATTGAAAGGATACTTATATACCTTAAAGGTACTGCAGACTATTCTCTTTATTATTAAAAAAGGGATCTGCAATTGAGAGAATACAGAGATGTTGATTGGGCAGGAAAAGTGGATGAGAGATAATCCATTTCAGGTTTTATATTCTAGTTTGGCAAGAGTGCCATCTCCTGGAGTAACAAGAATTAAACTTGTGTAGCGCCATCAATAGTGGAAGTTGAATTTGTCACTTCCTCAATTACAGTACAGGAGATAGTTTGGCTAAAATGGTTGGTGAGCCATTTAAAAGTAACTGTCTCAAAGGTATCAGTGACAATCAGTCGTTGATAGCTTATAATAGAGCTAAGCATATCGACATTAAGTATCAATATATGAGAGATATTGTTGCACAAAGAGATATGAACTTGCAGTATGTTTCTATGCATGCAGATCCATTGAGTAAACCTATAACGAGAGATGTGTTTTGAGAGACACATTAGATCTCGAGGTTTGTGTAGAATTTAATTAGTACTGTTATATTTTATATAATCCCTTAACGTTATTATTTGCGAATAATAACTAAAGTTCATTGTTGGCAATACATGAGTGTGAATGTTTATGTGTAAATATTTACTGTTATTAAAATGAGATTGAGCATGTCGGACAGAGAAGTAGCCCACTCACAAGGGTGTTTACCTTAGTTTTGTCAATGAGTCAATGAGTTGGCAAAGACTAAGATGAGGCGATTTTTCAACATATGAGAATGCTCGAGAGCCTGTTCAAAATAAAAGTACCGTCTTGCAGAAATTACAAGATGAGTCTTGTTAAGGTGCGAGATAAAGACATACATAAAGTTGTATGCTTTGGATTGAGATCCAAAATAAGGATTGTATGAAATCTGATGGTCAGTTATATGTAACTACCATGTTCTGTCTAAAAAGCCAGAAGTAGTCCTTAAGTAAGCGGACTAAAGTTGGGTGCTTCGGTGCATCGCAACCTTACGCTTCTGTATGGTGTTTGATATACACATTATTGAAATGTGAGACATGCGCTCCTTTAAGGGAAGGAAAGAACACCATAACACATGTTTTATACCCTGTGTGCTTATGTGACCACAGGGATAGGAATTTAATAATATTAATGATCTCAACTTTCCCTATTGTGAGACCCTATATATATATATATATTTCAACCCTTAGAACCCTTAACTTATCCCTGAAGTATGGTTTAATGTGGCTAGCTTAGTTAATGTCCAAGAGGTCTGGGAAAAATTTAGGCCTGGCGGATCTAACTAGAAAAGCGAGTTGAGTCATGATGGATGGCATATAATAAGAGGGGAAGATAGCCTTTTGATCACTTTCATAAGATTTTGTGGTTCACCGGCATGCCTATTATAGTTTCTATAAGTAGAAACATAATAGTGAACACAAAAATTGTTTTATGAGATCATGAGTTAAAACAATGAATGTGAGAAGGCAATCTAGGGTCAGGCATACATGAAAAGAGGATCTCATTTTTCCGAGACGCTATATATCTCTAACAGCTGTATAGCACTAGTACTCTCGAGGTATGCTGGTCACACAATCTATCTGCCAGTATAACTGAAGATTAAGACTTTAATGCGTTCCGTCATGTGCGAGTGGGAGATGATAGAGTTTGGGTACGCCCATGACTCTATAATGGATTGAGTTCCAATCCAGATTAAATTGAGTTATTTAATCTGATTAAAATTACCAAATCTTATCTCAGAAAGAGTCTGAGTTAAACTAAAGTTAGGACTCTAGCATTTAGGATCTCTATAAATAGAGGTGAGTTTCTCATAATTTGTTAACGAGAAAACGTATACGCCGCAAGGCCGCTCGTTCCCACTCACAAGTTCTCTGTCTTAATTTTCAGGGGTATTTAGATTGTGATCTAGCTGCTCTTACCCCGAGTGGGTAAAAGCCGGACTAATGACCAAAAACAAATGGGATCTTGGTAAACGCTTCCGCAACGAATTTCTGAGCTACAAGAGGTAGGTACCATTTTCAATGTTATCTCCGCATTAAATTATATTTGTTATAATTTTTCCATCAATTTATTTATGGATGAAGAGAGTAAGAATATATATATATATAATGGACATTTATTTATGGATGAAGAGAGTATATATATATATAAAGAAATGAATATTGAGCGAGTCCATAATAGGACATGCTTTAAATAAATTTTGGAGCCAACATTCACATATATTTTTTTCTTAAAAAAAAAATTATATGACTTGAATTTTATAAAAATAATAGGCTTAATAAATATACTAACAGCTGAACTTAATTTCATAATTTATTTGAATACATAAATTTTAACAGTGATCTATTTAATAAATATATATATACTTATCAATTTTATAAATAATAAATATAAACTCACATTGCTTTTAAAAAATTGAAGTGCGTAAAATTCAACAGTATTGATATACCATTATACAACATCAAGATCAACAAGAAATAATAAAAAAAAATAAGAAAATCAATCCATTTTATTTTCAATTTTTATCAGTCTCATTGTATATGAACGGTTCAAATGTTACATCAACATGATTGAATTTCATGTGTCTAATTTTTCAAATATAGTATAAATTTATATTTATTATTTATAAAATTGATAACTGTTTAATAGTTTATTATTAAATTTTTATAATCACAGCTCCATCCCCACCTCTCTCTCTCTATATATATATGCAAAAATATATTGAGATTCATAAACCTTTCACTTTTTCTGCATTGGATCCTTGAATTAAAATTTGTATTCTTTGAATCATTGGATTTTGACTTTAAGTCTTATTAAGTCCCCGCTTTTTATTTGAATTATTAAATTTCTAATCTTATCTCAATTCACTTTATTTTTTCTAGAATATATTTTTCTTTTTAAACTAATTTAAAACCTATAAAATCACTCCAAAATTTTTTACCCAATGCTCCGATACCAATCAAAGTAAGATTGCTTTATATTAAAAATTTTAACTCACCTAAATATAATTATAGAGCTACTCAATGATCTTTAATTTAAAATTTATTTTGGAGTTTGGATTCTAAAATTTCTGACTTCTCTCAATTCGTTATATTTATTAAAATACTGAGAACTCGTAATAAAGCTCAACGGCTCTCTGTTCTTGGAAAAATAATTTTATACCTCGCTTTATCTTAGTCAATTCTTTTAAAAGGCTTAAAGTGCTTTCAAAATAAATTTTAAAGTTTTTAAAATATTTCATTTAAAGAATTAATTAATACAATCAACAATAGTATTCAAAAATTCCATTACTAGATTATTTTAGTCTATTTTATGATTTAGATGGAAAAAATTAGGTGAAGGAATAATAGCATGCCACATGCATAAATTGAGGTAACAAAATCTGGTTATTTGTTATCTACCTCTTGAAATGCAAACAAAAACGGAAGCGTCAGTAAAGGATCACTTCTGGCGTCACTGGTCTGTCTGTTATCCACAAGCGGGATGACAACAACTCGTTTACAGTCTAAAAACCACTTAGAGAGCAAAAACTGGCAAGGGTAAAAACCGACAGAGTTTCGGTATCGTGGAAGTGCTACTTATCTTTTCCTCAAAGGAAAAGCGCTTATTTATAGGCATAATGAATGCACCATGAATAGAAAATTAACTCCCATTAGGGGAGTTACCCCTTTTAATTAGAATTAAAAGGGGAAGTTATAACATAAGAGGAAAATCAAGGGGCATAATCCCTTGATTTACTCCAAATATGGAATTCTTTCCATATTAGTAGGATTCCCGGACTGATAAATATATTTCGGGTCTACCCAAGAAGTCATGGGCTCATGCCGACTCCAACATCTCCCACTCGCACATGACTGAACTATTTTTAGTCGAATTCTCCTGTTATACAGGCAGATAGACCGTGTGACCAGCATACATCGAGAGCACTAGTGCTATACACCTGTTAGGGATATACAGCGTCTCGAAAAGACGAGATCCTCTTGTACACGTATGCCAAGACCCTAGATTGCCTTCTCACATTCACTGTTTTAACTCATGATCTCATAAACTAGTTTTCGTGTTCACTATTATGTCACTACTGATAGAGACCATAATAGGCTAGCCGGTGAACCTCGAAATAATTGAATCTGATCTAAAGGCTATCTTTCCCTCTTACTATATGCCATCCATCAAGATTCAGCTCGCTTTTCTAGCCAGGTCCGCCAGGTCCGAATTATTCCATGGCCTTTTGGAGACTAACTAAGCTAGCCACACTGAATCATATGTCAGGAATAAGTTAAGGGTTCTGAGGGTCTAAATATAGTAGAGTCTCACAATAGGGAAAGTTGAGATCAATAATTTAACTTCCCATCCCTCACACATGGTATAAAACATGTGTTATGGCTTTCGTTCTTTTCCTTAAAGGAGCGTATGTCTTACATTTTAAAAAAAAAATGTGTATATTAAAACACCATACAGAAGCATAAGGTTGTGATGCACCCAACTTTAGTCTGCTTACTTAAGGACTACTTCTGGCTTTTTAGACAGAACATGGTAGTTATATATAACTGACCATCGGATTCCATACAATCCTTAATTTGGATCTCAATCCAAAGCATCCAATTTTATGTATGTCTTTATCTTGTACTTTAATAAGACTCATCTTATAATTTCTGCAAGACGGCACTTTTATTTTGAACAGGTTCTCGAGCAATCTCATATGTTTAAAATTTGCCTCATCTTAATCTGTGCCAACTCATTGACAAAATTAAGGTAAACACCCTTGTGAGTGGGCTACTTTTCTATCCGACATGCTCAGTCTCAAATAAATAATAGTAAATATTTACTCATAAACATTCACACTCATGTATTGCCAATAAAAAACTTGTTTATTATTCATGAATAACAATTTTAAAGGGGTTACAAAAAAAACTACGGTACTACTTAATTTTTACGCAAACCCTGAGATCTAATGTGCCTCACAAACACATCTCTAGCTATGGGTTTAGTCAACGGATCTGCTATCACATCATGCATAGAAATGTACTGTAAGTTCACATCTCCTTGTGCAACAATGTCTTTTATGAATTGATACTTAATGTTGATATGCTTGGTCCTACTATGAAATTTTGGATCTTTCGTATAAGCTATCGACGATTGACTATCACTATAGACGGTTATCGGTTCCTCCGAGGAGGTTACTCTTAGTTGGTCCATAAACCGTTGTAACCAAACTGCCTCTTGTACTGCAACTGCAGAAGCGACAAATTCAGCTTTCATTGTTGATAGGACCACGCAGATTTGTATCTTGCTACTCCACGAGATGGCACTCTTGCCAAGCAAGAATATAAATCCTAAAGTGGATTTTCTATCATCCACATCTCCTGCCCAATCAGCATCTGTATATCCTCTCAAATGCAGATCCTTGCCTTGATAATATAGAGAATGATACGTTGTACCTTTAAGGTATCTAAGTATCCTCTTAACTGCTTTTCAATGTGCTTCGCCTGGGTTAGATTGATATCTACTTACTATGCCCACAGCATAGCATATATCAGTTCTCGTACACAACATAGCATACATAAGAGTACCCAAGACATTGGCATATGGAACGTTCTTCATACGTTCTATCTCATTTGGCATTTTAGGACACATTTGTTTGCTGAGAAACTGATTCTTAGCAACAGGGGTATCAATGGGCTTGCAATTATGCATATTGAATCGTTCAAGGACTTTATTAATAAAAGTCTCTTGAGAAAGAGATAACAATCTTCTTGAACGATCTCTTGAAATCTTAACCCCAAGAATGTAGTCTGCTTCACCCATATCTTTCATCTTAAAGTTGGATGATAACCATTCTTTGATTTCATTCACATACCTTTTGTCATTTTCTGCTAACAGTATATCGTCTACATACAATGTTAAAATGACAAAATTACTTTTAGAGCTTTTGTTATAGACACAATGGTCTTGATCAATCATGTTGAACCCATTCGACATGATCGTCTCATAAATCTTAAATACCATTGTCTCAAAGACTGCTTGAGGCCATAGATTGATCTCTTCAATCTGCAAACCTTGTGTTCGCTGCCCATTTCAAATAAACCTACAGGTTGATGCATGTAAATTTCTTCATACAATTCTCCATTGAGAAAAGCAGTCTTTACATTCATTTGATGTAGCTCTAGGTCTAAACTTGCCACTATGGCCAGAATTAGCCTTATAGACATAAATCTTACAACTGGTGAGAAAGTCTCCTCATAGTCAATCCCCTCAAGTTGTGTAAACCCCTTAGCAACTAGCCAAGCCTTATATCTTTCGATACTACTAACAGCTTTTCGCTTTACCTTGAGAATCCACTTATTCCCAATAGGTTTGCATCCTTCAGGTAGATCAACAAGTTCCCAAACTTGATTCGATCTCATCGATGCCATTTTCTCTTCCATTGCTTTAATCCATTTTTCTTTAGATGGGTTTGAAAGAGCTTCTTTAATATTTTTAGGCTCTTCCTCATCTTGTGGGGTAACTAAAAGAGCTTCGTTCGACCCTTCAATTTCAAATCGTCGGCGAGAAACACTTCTCCTTTTAGATTTGCGCACTTCTGAATCTTAATAAACATATCTCATATATTCATCATAATTCGGAATGCTTCCACTGGGGCCTTGTTCCATACTCCCACTAAAATAAGGGTCTCGAACATCCGGATCATTTTGTGGTTGAAGGTCTTAACTCTCATCCTCTAATTCCCTCCCACTCGGATGGAGTGATCCTGATGGTTTTTCTTCTTCCTGTGTTTCATAAAAAATGAAATCTTGGTTCACTTCGCCCAATCTTGGAAATTCATCCTCTAAGAATATAACATCTCGTGATTCAAATTCTGTCACAGTGTCATTTTCCTATTCATCCATGAAGACGTATCCTTTTGATACTTCAGAATATCTCACAAAGATACTCTTTTTACCTCTTGGTCCCAATTTACCAAATTTGCTTGAAGTATCATGGACGTAAGCTGCACAACCCCAAGGTCGTAAATGGCTTAGGTCAGGTTGTCGACCGGTCCACATCTCATAAGGCGTGGATGTGACAGATTTGGAGGGCACGCGGTTTAAAATATATGTGGCAATTAATAGAGCATCTCTCCAATAAGAGATTGGCAAATTTGCCTCTGCCATCATAGATCTAACCATTTCAAGGAGAGTCCTATTTCTCCTTTCCGCAACACCATTTTGTTGTGGAGTTCTGGGAATGGACAACTGATGCTCAATTCCTTTTTCATCACATAAAGCTTGAAATTCATCTGAAAGATATTCCCGACCTCGGTCAGTTCTCAAAACTTTAATCTTCTTGTCTAATTGATTCTCGACAAAATTTATATAAGTCTTGAAGCAATCCAATGCTTCTGACTTATGAGAAATCAAATAGATATGACCTTATCTAGTATAGTCATCTATAAATGTGATAAAATAATAGGTCTCATGCCTTGCCCTCACATTCATTGGACCACAAATGTCAAAATGAACTAATTGCAATGGAATTATGGCTCAAGTTCCTTTTCCAAATGGTTTTCTAACTAATTTTCCTTTTAAGCAGTGCTCACATGTAGGTAATTCAACCTTATTTAAATCACCAAGTAAACCTATTTTGGCTAACCGACTCATTCGATCTTTCGCTATATGGTTTAATCTAGCATGCCATAATTTCACATGATTCTCATAACTATGTGAAGTAGAAGATATAAATGAAAATGAGCTTTATTCATAAAGTTAGGATCAATATCCAAAACTATCAAATTGTTTGAAATGAAACCATAACCATAAAAAAACACCATCCAAACACAAGCTTACATTGTCATCTTTAAAATGTAAATCAAAACCAAGATTCATTAAAACAAGAACAGAAACTAAATTCTTTCGAATGTCTGGGGCGTAGAGCACATCATGTAGGAGTAGGGTTCGGCCTTTATGCAAGACTAATTTGCATGTGCCAATCCCTTGAACTGCCACTCTGGCATCGTTTCCTATATAAATTCATTTAGCTCCACTGGGCATTCACCGGAATTCAACAAAGGCATCTCGATCCTTTGTTATGTGGTCCGTTGCTCCTGAATCTACCACCTACAAAGGATAAAATTCAGTTAATAATACAGAATTAGATACACAAATTTCACTCACTCTTGAGTTAGAATAGTATACCTTTTTGGGCACAGTGCAGTCTTTTGCATGGTATCCCTTCTGTTGGCAGTTAAAGCATTTCACTCTTAAAATGTTCACTTTCTTTTTGCCTTTGGACTTCTTTGAATTCTGTTCTTTCTTTTGCCACTTATTTTTCTTGGTTTGTTCCTTACCTCGACTTTTGAAGCTTTTTCTCTTGTTCTGGTTTGAACTCATTCCCCCAGAGCGGGATTGTGCCACATACACTTCAGCATTGACCTTGATCGATGCCAGTCTATCTTCTTCAAGCTCCAGATGATGAGAGACATCCTCAAATGTCTTGATGTTGTCCATGTAAGTCAGTTGCATCTTCATATGCTCCCAACTCTTTGGTAAGGAACGAATGACAGCTTGGACCTGCTGCTCGTTGGTCAACTTATAACCATATTCACTAAACTCACTTATCATATTCTCCATTTCTCTTAGATGTTTTCGCATAAGGTGATTAGACTTATTCTGATAGGTATCAAATTTGATCGTTAGCGATCGGATTTTAGTCAGAGTCACACCTCTGAATTTCTTCCGTAATGCAATCCACAGATCCATTGCATTCTGATACTTACGAAATTGATTAGTGAGATCATCTTGCATAGCACTCAGCAGGATGATCCGAGCAGTGAAATTCTTTTTCTTTCATGCCATATAGGCATCTCGGTCTAGCTTATGTTGGGCCATGTCGCCATCCTCAGGTTCAGTCATAACCGAACTTAAGGTTTCGAGGGCCTCTTGCTCCTCAAGCACATACTGGATTTTCATACTTCAGTTTTCATAATTTTTACCATTCAATTTTAAGTCTTTGTTCAGCTCGGCGATAATGGATTTGGAAGCAGTAGCCATTTGGATCCTCAGATCTCTAATGGAACAAAACAAATGCACAAAATTAATGGAGATTAGGCAATACATTCTATTTATAATGCGTCTGAAATTTTAAAAAAAAAACTAGTAAAATTTTCTATTAGGTTTCAATTCATAAAAGCTACTAATAGTATCCAATTACCCTCTAATTTCTAATGTCCAACCTTACAAGTTATAATTTTGTGCATAGTAAATCTTAATTATTGGATTATTAAGTTCTCAAACTTAAGAGGGAAATCCTATTGGTTTAAATTTATTAAGTCTCTACTTAATAAACATGCATTTATTTTACTCGTAAAATAATACAGGGCAATTAACAGTTAAATAAACACATTTATTATAAAATTAAAAGCCATCATAATAAATAAACTCATTCATTCAACCAATATAAAAAAAATCCAATAATCCAAAATATGACACTCATGTCAAAAAAGTAATAAGAAACATAAGTCTTATTTTAAATGAAAAATAAACGCTAACTTCATAAGTCTTTGACACACAAGTCAACCAGATAATGAGTGAAGACTTCACAAAGTCTTCTTATGGACTGGAGTAGTCATAACGACCCTTCGGAGCAATATAGAAGGCACACCTTACGCCATTCACGAAGACATGGATGGCTCACATTGCGTCCACTTCTCAAGGTCATCACAGATTTTGTGTCCAACCTCCACACTCCTCTTTTGGCAGCCTTTAAGATAAACTGATTCATAGCATGTCTGTAAGATCCAACTTCTGATTCCCACACATGTATCATCAAGTTCCTCAGAACCGGATGATGCTCAAAAGAATCGATCATTACCTTAGCTATTTCATTTTTATCTCTTCCACAGTTCAAACCACCAATCCAGATGCACTCTTGTATCTGCTCATGCAAAAACTCAATATTATGCACTATTGCATCAAGGTCATCAATCCGGCTATTTTTGCGCATCCTGATGTTTCGGACTTCATGCACTTTTGCATTCATCCTAGCAATACCCTCAGGAGTACGTGGAACTATGGGAGTCCTTATCATCACCATTTCTGTAACACATTACAGAAATAATAAAAATAGTTAATACACTCATGTATAAACATATATGATTGAAACTCATTTCAACCAATAATAAGGACTGATCCAAAAAATTTTCAAGATAAAATTTTTCCAAATTAATTAAGGACAGAAAATACATTTAATATAATTTTATAATATTTTAATAATTTAAAAATAAGAATTTATTTTCTGGTCATCAAAAAATTTTGAAAAAAATACCAAAAAATCAGAAATATTTTGAAAAATGGTTCTGAAAAAAATCGGAACTGATTTGGTGGTCAGAGGACGCTGCACGCGCCAACACGCGCCACTAAGGGGAGGAGTGACGCTCTCACGCGCCACACGGGCGCCTCCCACTGATCTGCCACATGTCACAACCAGAGTGTGCTACGTGTCAGCCTGTGGTTGGTCCACCTGTCTGCCACGTGGCAATAGGTTGACATGTCATTGCCACATGGCACGAGACCTGCCTGTCACGTGGCAACAGTGACACGTCACTGTGCTGACGTGGCTTGACACGTGGCACGATGTAATTCGTCCATGTGTCACCCCCTGACTGGTCCACGTAGCGCCCCCTGGACATGTCATCTGCCACGTGGCATGATCTCGGTCAGCCATGTGAACGAATCTGGTTGGGCCACGTGTCCATGGTGACGCAACACTGTGGACGCACGTTTGCGCCCGTGTGGGCCACCGCCCACGCGCACGCACCCTTCGTCTAACGGCGCGTGCAAGTCACGCGCCGCCTTCCCGATGGATTCTGGTCTTCGGATTTTTTTCGGTGGGAGATTTTTGGGATCTGTGATCTCAATAGTATGGTCAAAAATTATAAATCTCAATTTTAAGTCTAGCGTTTTGAATACCCATATTCATCCCCTCAATTTACGGTACACATACACGTATTTTTAGACCCGAAAAATATATATAAATATATATTTTAACACAAAATAAATTTATATCGGGTTCATGCATCCTAAATCTATCAATTTTACACATAAAATTTTAGATCCAATTTTAACCACATGCCAGGACGCCAAAAATATTGGCTCTAATACCAATGAAGGAATAATAGCATGCCACATGCATAAATTGATGTAACAAAACTGGATTATTTGTTAATTATCTCTTGAAGCGCAGACAAAAACGGAAGCGTCAGTAAAAGATCACTTCTGGTTTCACTGGTCTGTCTGTTATCCACAAAAGGGACGACAACAACTCGTTCACAGTCTAAAAACCACTTGGAGAGCAAAAATCCGCAAGGGTAAAAACCAACAGAGTTTCGATATCGTGGAAGTGCTACTTATCTTTTCCTCAAAGGAAAAGTGCCTATTTATAGGCATTCATCTCCCAAAGGAGATGAATGCACCATGAATAGGAAATTAACTCCCATTAGGGGAGTTACCCCTTTTAATTAGAATTAAAAGGGGAAGTTATAACATAAGAGGAAAATCAAGGGGCATAATCTCTTGATTTACTCCAAATATGGAATTCTTTCCATATTAGTAGGATTTCCAAACTAATAAATATATTCCGGCTCTACCCGAAAAGTTATGGGCGCATTCCGGCTCCAATATTAGGAAATTAAAAATTACTTGATATTAAAAATTATCTTGCATTAATAGTTCACCTGAAAAACCAATAATAATAGCATTAAATAAAACTAAAGTTCTTATATACTCCTTGCAATCGCAATAGAGTATTTCGTTTTGATTTTTGAATAGAAAATTTTAAAATGATTTTACAAATTTTGTATGTAATTTAAAAAATAATATTATGAAATTTAAAAAAATTTTAAAAAATGGAGCACGATTAAAAATTTTGAAAATTAAAAAAATGAAAACTTAATAAGATTTAAAATAAAAATTTAAGTTTCCAATGCATAAGATCCCAATGAAGAAAGATCAAATAGTTCAAGTATTCCATATTGTGATTTTCATATATATATATATATATATATATATATAACAACTCCTACTTGGTTGAGTGACAAGATTTTCCACATATTCACTTATCCAAGTTATAAATAAATAAAAGAAGAAAGAAGCATTAATTTTTTTTTTTTTAGAAATTCTGAATAACAATTATTAATTTGGACTGGGTCAATAGGACCTCACTAGAACAATGGACCGAATTAAAGATTGCATTATGAAATTGGTGAGAAAGTGGGCAGAATCATGACAATGTTATGTTCCATTCCACCATCACATGAACCCATCTTTTTGACTCCGTCAGCCCATGCCTCCATTAATTTCCAATCTGGCATTTAGGATGGGAAATTATTGGTTTTGAAAATTATACAAAAACAAAATAATAATTCCTAAATTGTGCATGCACCTTTCCTACAATTAAACATTCCTTCTGTTTTACTTCTATCAAGTGCTAGCAGCACAACCTTTAGTGCTCATAAATTTAAAATTGACGACTGATAATATTAATTATCTTTAGTCTATTACTCGGCCTCAATTCAATGACCAAGTACAAGAAACGTTTAGGAAGTCAAAACAATGGAACTCACTAGTTAGTCTGTGAATCTTTACTGATGTATGGCCTCCTTTTGACCAAATTTACTCTAGCACCTATACTCCAAGAAGTCATACCCTCCTTAACCTGTCACGTCACTTAACTGTGACAATTCTTGGACCCAATGCATCACATGGACATTATAAATAGACTAAGACATGTAACGGTAAATACTTTTGACATTTTTAAAAACTTCCTTCATTACTTTGTCTTGCTAGAAATTTATCTTTTGAGTTTCAAAATGTTTGCCCATGTACTCCACCTTTTCTTTGTTTACAAATCTGGATCTGATTATGAGTAGTTGATTAACTGCAACCCCCATCGGACATCTTCGCAAACCTCCTTTTAATATTTTCAAAATTATCAATATATAAGATATTTATAACCATGCAAGTTTTAGCATTTTACTCAATGAAACAGTTATTCTATGCCAAAATGATGGGTTGATTTCATTTATAGTTATCGAACTTATACCAAAATTACGCAAAATTAACTAAATAATTTTTTCTTTCAAAAAAGTCATTGAACTTAAAACCATTATATACAAAAGTCATTATAAACGGATTTCGGTAAACGGAATCTAACCGGAATCTGTTAATAATGACTTTTGTGTATAATGATTTTAAGTTTAATGACTTTTTTGAAAAAAAAAATTATATAATTACTTTTATGTAATTTTGGTATAAGTTCAATTACTATCAATTAAATGATTTTAAGCAGCTAGATTTTTCGGTGACCGGAATCCGTTCATAATGACTTTTGTGTATATTAGTTTTAAGTTCAATGACTTTTTTTTAAGAAAAAATTATTTAGTTAATTTTGCGTAATTTTGGTATAAGTTCGATAATTATCAGTAAAATTAACCCCAAAATGATCATTAATATTTCCATATATATATATATATATATATATATATGCGCGCGCGCTTTGTTATTAGAAATTAAAGTACCTTCAATTAATAAAAGGACATATTAGGAAAAATAAAATGAAGCATTCGATCCATCTCGTAACCAAATTTTCTTAGTATTTGTACATTAAAAAAAATGATTAATTGAGTATCATTTTGAAACGAAGAGAGTAACTAACAATCAATTGACTACGAGGCATGATATTTGTGTATTTAAATTTGAAAAGTAATTATATAATCTGTATGCATTGGTGAAGTGATCAATTTGATTTGTTTAGTCAATAAATAAAATGGAAGAGAAAGAGCAAAGTGATATATTTAATTATAAGAAGGATTCAACAATTGAATTTGAAGAAGACCACTTCTAATCTCAACATGTATTGATGTTAAAGGTTGGTGATTGAAGAGATGCATTTCTTTCTTTTATACGTTTTAAAATTAAATCAATTAATTAGAAATAAATAAAAACTAATATTTCCAAATCCATATTCGGTGACCAGTTTTTGGTGGTAATCATTATTTCTTATATTATATCATATCATATATATCTTTGAAACTACGATAAAAACAAATTATACCTAGTATGACTTTTTGTTGGATTGCAACCAACCCTTTGTCTTTTTCTATTTCAATCTATTTTGAGACCATTTATATATATATATATATATATATATATATATATATATGAAAACGAGAGCTGGATAGACAGTTGAAAAAATTACCAGATTTTTAATTGTTTAAATTATTGGTGATTTTTATTTATTTTTTTCTGAGTTTTTTTTAGCTGTTAAATTAATTCAGACAAAACCATATTAAGTGTATAGATTAAATTGATTGGATGTTGGACTGTTAGAAACAAAAATCATGGAAAAACCCTAGTGGTGCATCAAATGGCAAGTAAACTTTACCATCTAAAGCTAGCTACACTTTTTTTTTACCCCTTAGAAATCACTAATCAGAATAACAATAACAACAATTTACGCATATAGATTAAATTGTTTTTGTTGGTTTTGCTATTATTTTTAGGAGCTGTTTCTGGGTTCTTTCATGGTGTGTTTCAGCCGAACATTATAGAGGCAATAGCCATCAGGGTGGCTTTATTATGTGCTAAGGAATATTTTCAGTCTCGAGGTAGAATCTTGAGGTATGCATAAAAAATTTCCAGTCGATGTCAGATAATGAAGATAATTCATAATATGGTCTTATTAACCTATTGTTCAGGATCTCCATTTTCCTTCAATGGATTCGAATGCAAGCAAATGCAGGAGTAAAATTGTATACTTCTCAAGCTAGGTTTGTTTGGAATTCTATTCTTTTTGTATTTGACTTTTGTATCAATATAGTTTGATGTTTGCCCTAAAATAATAATAATAATAATAATAATAATAAAGAGAAGGAAGACGCCCAAACTCCGAGGGAAGAAATAGCATGAGCATTTTCTAAGCGAAAATTCTTTGGATCGCTAAACTTAAACATTTTACTATATTTACCACAACATTACATACAAACTTGACAAGTTATATGTTATAGTATTTTAACACACAGATATATATATATATATCTTACCATGCATTAGGTCAATTTGACAAATTACATAAAATATTATTTTACCGCATATTTTTAAACTTTTTTTTTTACTATTGAATCTCCTTTTCAAATGTGCGCTAAAATAAATATATACAAAACCACTAATAATTAAAAGCGAAAATCAATTCCTTCTTCGAATGATATTTATAGTTATAATTAGATATTAGATATTTCTTATAATAATAATAATAATAATAATAATAATAATAATAATAATAATAATAATAATAAACATCTAAGAATCTAATATAACACCAGCTAAGACAGATGAAAAAAGAAGGTTAAATGCAGGAAAGCAAAGATGGTTTTCACCTTTTCTTAATAGAATAAATATTTTTGCAACTTCAATTTTTACCAAGCTTTTTCATCATCTTCTTCTTTTAATGGAACCAAGCTTTTATTTTAAAGACTGACTTGAATTAAAAACAAAGGTAACAGGTATAAAAATTTATTACAAAATGGCAGTAAGAATGATTTGGAGGATGCTGAACTTTGGCTTTGAGGAAATTTACCAAACAAATAATGAAATACCAGTGCAGTGTTTGCTTCAGTCACAAGTTCACAACCATGTACAAAAATTCTTGACCTCTGCCACTACCATCATCAAATGCATTCTACAATCCATTGATACAAATTTTCAATCAATTAAGCCCAAAGATTTGAGTTTGGATTTATGAACGAAAATTGTTTATCATTATTGCTACTGCTATTTCCAATAATTTGATATCAACATGATGTTTACACATGCATGGGAGAAGAAGGTTTCCAGCCTACTATAATCCCAAAAAAAATTGATATATATAAGACCAAGGCTCATACTCCACTAAGGAGACCAAAACTGAGTATATGACAAAGATATTGATATTTTTTGCTATAAAACAATGATTCACTGCATTACTATTGGGCCTATACATGACTGAAAAATTTTGCTTAAAATGTTCTGAACCTCTACTGTGCTATGCTCACTCTGAACAAGATTTACCAATAAAGGAAAGAATCGCGAGACATACCTCCTAAAAGAATCCCTTTCTAGATCACTCAATACACGCAAAGCTGACACCAGCAGAGCTGTTCTTGCTGCCAATTCTTCCTTTTTCGCTGAACCCAATGGAAGAATCCAGTGCACCACCAGCTTTTTAACAGGTTTCTTTTGTGTGGATTGAGACCCAGTACAGTTTAGATATATCTGCAATATTTGCTCACAGACTGCCACAAGTTGCAATTCCATGTTCATCTCCTCATACATTCGTGGATTATCCACGAGCAAATCATGGAGAAAATTGAGGTAATTTTGGTACGACTCGTTCTCAAAATGAACCACTGGAGGATCAGACAGCTCCAGTATAGAGCAAGCTTTCTCCAATTTCTTCTGCAGAACTGTCTCTGCATTCAATTGATGCGCATGTGATGCAATGAATGAAAATATATCAAGGACAATTCTAATATTTGCTGCTGACAACAATCGCATATGCGCTTTGCACAAATCTGTCACAACCTGATGTCAAAAACATTATATAACTGAATATCAAATGAGTATTAGAGATCCATGGAAAATAATAGAGCAGTTCACGCATAAAGTTAACAGATATATGCTGCCAGTTTTTCTGATATGGGAGTGAAATGGAATACTAGCAAGATAACTGTAGATGCTATTGAGGAAATACATGAGATAATGATTTGACTGAGAAGATACAGATTATAGCTGGAAACTTTCACATTTTACTTGTGTAATCAATCTATCTTTATTATGGTGCATAAAGAAGTCTCAGGAAAATTTCAACACTGGAAACAAGTCAAGCCAATCATGAAACACTCGAAGTGCCACAGGGTAAATGTACTTCACCTCATTCACCAAAACAGACCAGCTAACTTCAAGCTTACTTTTAAAGCATAGTAAATGACTGGGCCATGATTAGCTGAGTGAAGCTTGTCTAATTCAGGTTCATGAGCCAGCAAATAGTCTGATTTCAACTTCAAATTTTATGCATACTTATTGCAATACACGTAAAATTACTATTTTAAACTATTCATCAAAAATTGCATAATTTCAACATAAACCACAGAAAAATTAGCATATTCTGCCCGTGCATACTTACAGAAAAAGAACTAACATTATTGAGAGTATTGAAATTTTTCAAAATATATATATATATATATATATATATATATATATATATATATATATTTTCTTTCTTGGAACAAATTTTACAAATGGTTTCATTTACCAACTTAAACCAATTGAGCCCTCAACTTGTTTAGTTGTGCTCAATTCACTTTATTAGCAAGCAATGCTTGAACCTAAAATTAAAGTATTGTGAAAAACTCAGTTCATGTCAGCTCAGCTCATTAGCAGCTCCATGAGCTTAGCATTCATGAAACAAAATAACTGACAGTCCAGCATCCTTGAATGAAGTTAGGCAAAGTGGCAACATTATTAAGATTCTGCTCCACTGCATAGGATCATACAATCCACTTCTTTTTGAATGATTTTGACTACTTTATGAAATCATAGGCTGCAGAATCTTTACTAAAATCACAGGTCAAATTCCAATATAAAAAAACAACCAGAATGTTTGTGCCCATTCCGATGATCAAAAGTCAACAGTTTCTACTTATATTGTATTTTTAAAGACCATGCTCAAACCAAAAACTTGTGAAACCAGCTGCCCATACCCCTGGATTGTATTTGGTTGGACTCGATTAAAATTGTACTATAACTCTCACTAGATTCATTAAATCTTAATTGTTAGCCAAGGTTGTAAGACACAGACCGGATATAAAACCGGAGAGGATAAAGGGCCAAGGGTTTAAGGTTGAACCGGAGTTTAAAAAATAATTAATATATACTATTTAAACATGTTTCCAAATAATAATCTCCATAATATAACAAACAGGTTAATATATGTGTGTGTGTGTGTGTGTGTGTGACACAAAGATGGACATGAAATTTTCAATTATATCTAGATATACATTTAAATTATATTCGTTATATTCAAATATTTATTTATCATAGCTAAAAATGTGTTAAAGGCTAATTATATATATATATCACATCAGAATTTATAAGAAAATTTAAAATTCAAAGTCAATTTGAATTTAAAAGGATATAGTATAATTAATAAAATATAACAAGAAAATTCAGCTAGCTAAATATGATAAAATTAAAACCAAAATAGACCAAAGTGTAATAATTTTTAATATTTATAGACTAAAATTTAATAATTGTTAAAGGACCAAACTATTGAAGCAATAAGTTTAGGTATCTTCTAAAAGAAATTTTAGGTCTCAAGACGTGAAAATGCTATTAGGTCTCAAGACGTGACAAGCTTCATTACATATTCATCCTTCCATGTGGCTTCATCCACACTCTTAGATTGCCACTGTACAAGCCATTGGGAGACACATTCACCATTCTTTTGGATGGCCCGTGTGGCTAACACTTTTTCTGGTGCATGGGATTCAGTGGGATCTGGCTCTAGTTCCGGAGGCAGAGTACTAGAGCTTGATTGTGCCCCTATAGCCTTCTGAAGCAAAGAAACGTGAAAGACTGGATGGACCTTAGAGGAGGTGGGGAGCAGCAATCGATAGGCTACCGTACCAACCTTGGCCTCTATCTGATATGGCCCATAGTATCAAGCAGATAACTTGGGAAAAATTCTCCGAGCAACTGACTGCTGCTTATGAGGCCGCAGCTTCAAATATACCCAATCCCCAACCTCAAAATGAATATCCCTTCGATGCTGATCGGCTTCCCTTGCCGCTGCTCGGCTTCCCGACGGGCTGAAGGTCAGCTCTGCGTCTCGAGCAAGCTCCATAGCCTCCTCACAGGTTTGAGCTTCAGATATCGTACCCATTTTCCCACTTCATCTTTCAATCCCCCCATAAAATACCCCAAAAATTGAATTTCTGAAGTTTTGGGAATATACCCGGTGATGGATTCAAACTCCTCTATGTATTCATCCACTGTTCCGGTTTGGAACAAAGCCCTCAACTCCTCGTATGGGTTCTGGGTTCGTCGCCGGCCAAATCGTCCGTTGAGGCGCTGTTTAAACTGTTCCCACGTCATATGCGGGTTGTCGCGGAGCGCCTGGGAGAACCAAGTAATTGCAGCCCCAGTCATGCACATCTGGGCTATCGGAAGCTTCATCCTCTCGGTCATTTGGTGAACGCTGAAATACAACTCTACCTTGGCAAGCCAGCAGCGTGGTTCGAAGCCCCCAAACTCTGGTACTTTTACCTTAGGAAGAGCCATGGCCCCTCCTCCAAAATGGTTGTGCCGCACAAATGAATCTATTTGAGGAGAACTGGGCTGGCCGAACTTTGCGTTGGATTGAATGAAGATTCTCTCCGGTGTCACAACGCTAGTGTCATTTTCATCACCGGTACGTTGATCCTCTGTTCCTTCTTCTATGGGTTGTTTGTCTATTCTTGTCTGTAGCTTAGTATCCATTGCTAGCATTTTGTCTTCGACAAACTTCTGGAAAGCTGCGATGGATCTCTGGATTGCCCCCAGAGTTTCTTCGTGGGCATCCATTCGAGCTTGTAAATCGAGCTTTAGACTGTTGACGGGTGTGGGGTGGGTCTGCCATTTTCTCTCGTTTCCCACAGACGGCGCCAAATGATAGGAATAGCACAACAAAGAAACAATTCACAAGGAGCAAGGATAAACAGATTAGAGAATGAGAGTAAATATTATGTATTATTTACGTAAATCGATCCTTAGGAAGATAACTTCCCTCTCCAAGCAGAGGAGCCCTGCTCTAAAGCAGATTTACAGAAATTCAAAAACTGAAACTCACCTTTTCCTTCCTCCCCTCAAAAACCCGTTTTTCCCCTAGTGTCCAGCTAGGCACTAGGTATAACTAACTCCTCTCCCTACCTCTAACCAATTATGCCAGCTAGGATAACAAACTTATCTACTTTCCCTTCATGCCCCTGTCTTACTGCTTCAATGTTGCTTCTTCCTGCATTGATAGACCTGGAGCCCCTTAGGCCCAACTGAATTTGGATCTCCTTGACTAGCATTTTCTCCATCATTATCCATCTAGGCCTTTGTGAACAAGCTAGCAAGAAGTTCTAGACTAAGCTACAAATTATAACGATCACCTACATTTGCTTAGCAAAATTTCTTGACAAAAGTGGCCTTCAGACCTTGAGATGAAAAAAAGAACAAACTTAATGGACTTTTATATTTCAAGGGAAAGTTCAAAAGATATATCCAGTTGTTTCATTTTTTTACTATGAGTTCTCTTCTTTTTCCGTACTTGTACTTGATTGGAATAAAGTTATGAGTAAGTTTAGATTTATCTTTGCAGCAGCACCCAAAAGGATCTCCAAGTGTTCCACACACCTATTCCTCAGAGAACTCTTTTTCCCAGAACAATTCATTACTGTGAACAAAAAGTATATATCATATGCATATATTCCTTCTAAGCATATAAAAAATGTTACTAATAGAACATTTGTCTAATATAAGAAAATCATTTTACAGCATATGATATGGTACTACACAAACATAACTTTTAATGACACAAATCAAAATCATAGTAAAGTTGTAAGTATAAAGATCATATAGATACTAAATGACCAACTGGGCAACAAAAAAGAGGGCAGGCGGGCAGGACGAGGCTTTTGAATTTTCCCCTTCATTTAATTCTTCCTACCACAAAAATGCCATTCATTTCACACTCTCATTAGCAACAATGTTTATCTCTCTTGAATTCCTCAATTTTAAGATTAAGTGTAACATGTTTGTGTGTGTGTGTGTGTGTGAGAGAGAGAGAGAGAGAGAGAGGGAACTAGAAGAGTACCTGTATAATTAGTAGCTGTGCAGCAATATGACTCCTTACTCTTGAAACCACATATGCTGCAGTTTGAAGGTTGTCATCCTCAAGATCATCATTGCTTAATCCATGATCAGAAGAAATATCCACATCAGCATATGAATCAGAGATGTCAGGCATCTCAATATCATCCATGCTTCTTAAGACTTTCATGAAACGTGGCGCTGTTGATGCTGCCACTTCTTTCAATGCTAGAAAGATCTGTCCCCATTCATCCTCAGAAAGTCTACTTCCTAGTTCACCTGCTAAATGCAATAATGCAGCAACCCCTGTGCTAGCAGGACCCTGGATGGGACTACTAATGAATCCAGTTAATATTGATACCAAACATGGTAGTTGAGACCTTGAAGTGCTGAAAACGCTGACAAATAAATCTACTAAACACTGAGCTGCCACTGCAGAAGTTTCAGTATCCCATGCATTTCCTTCCCGCTGCAGAGATGCTGACGTTGGTGAATGTTGGCCATCTTTTACAAGAATCTCTTTCTTGTCAGATATACTTCCAAACATAGGTAAAATAACTGATTTGAAAACATCATTCCAAAATGATTGTGAGAAGAGATGACCATGATCATTAAGAATGTTAAAAAGTACTTCCAAAGCACTTTTACGAATGGCCGATCTGGGATCAGATGTTAATTTTGATAACCCTGAAACATTAGCACAATGAACAGTTACATTCAGAAAAAGATAAACTGTGAATGTTCATCAAACATGCAGTCACACACTATATATGCCACAAAGACGTGTTCCCATTCATGCCACAGATCTTATTATTAAGCAATCTTTTGCTGAATAGTAACAGCAAGAGGTTGGCCTTTGCCCTTCATACATCAAGGAAAGAAAAGAGTTTTGGGGTTTTCTAAAGAAAAGAAACAAAAGTTTCTGATATGTTGAGAAACCTTCTACTGATAATTTTGTGGAGGTCAAGTATGATTCAATCAATGAGTTGAAGAGGATTTAAGATTAGGAAGTTTAACTTCAGCTTATTAGGATACAAATAATAATAATAATAATAATAATAATAATAATAATAATAATAATAATAATAATAATAATAATAATAATAATAATAATTTGATGAGTTGATTGCATGCTGTCAAAGATACCAGCAACATAAACAAGGATTGCAGGCCCTCCAGCTTCCAAATAAAGCACCTAGTAAAGACATTTTTAGACTCAATAACTAATGTAAACCAACCCCTGTTTAGATTAGAAATCTCCAACTACAAAATCTAAACCGATAGTATGAAGCAAACTTATCCCCAAATACTAAAAAATGTCTAAACATTAAAACCGTTTATTTCTTATTCAGCAAACTACAAAGTACTACATAGGGAATTTAAAAGGAATGTCTACTTTTCATAATTAAGGATTGGAATAATCCTTAAATCTAATTTTCATCAACTTCATCAAAATGAGTATTAAATACTCCACTAGATTCATTTAAAAAAAATACATGATAAAGACCTATGGTCCTATACACTCAGCACTAGCTAGTGATGCATGACATCCAGGATCAATTGTATGCAACAATAAGGACTAAGAGAATTAGATATGTGGCTCTGCGCTGAAATCAAATGAACAAAGCAGAACAAAATTACAAATAAGGTGATTGTGGACACATGCGTGCTGAACCATGAAAGAACCCAATTTCTACTAGCAACATAAATGGAGACAGACAGCAAGTTCAGACATGCAGAACTCAAGAAAAAGTGTTGCTGCAGAGCATATGCAGCATTCACAAAAGATCTTGCCTAAGAGGTAAACTACCTGTTAGTAATGGCATCCAATAGGATGCATGATCATCCTCGTTGCTGAAGGTTTGTACATCTTCAGAAACCCCATTTACTGCCAGAGTGCATGGATCATCAGGCCTGCTCTTTTTATTCCCCACAAGTCCCCCATCTGCAAGTTTGACAGCACAAAACCGGAGAAATGCAATGGCATTGAGACTCACATCACTGTTAAATCTGCTTTTTGTGAAGGTTGTGAGGCACCTGACGCAATCAGTGAAAATTATTGCCTCTGTCTCAGTTATATAAGGAAAATATTCTCGCACTATTTTCTCCATGGTCTCAAATGCCAACAAGACAATATTCTTACGCTCATCAGCTGCAGCAGCAGTAAAAACCTGAATGAAGAAAAAAAAAAAAGCAATCCTTGTTAGCCAATAAACACATTCTCGAGCATTTTATGAATAGTCAGCCAATATAAAGGTTTCTAATAGGCAAAAGAAGTTTTATCTAGAGGATAAGCTATCTAAACGTGATTTTTATGGACCACACCTACATCTGCAAAAGACTCCAGCACGTAGACATAATGCTACTCCATTTGTAGCTAAGAGATCTGATGTTTGAAGTCACAAAGCAAGTTCCTTTTCAACATGCCACATGAAATATGATTTTGCAATGAATACTCTGCATAATATGCGCTTGAACTTGATTCCAAAGGGCTGGCACAAACTTTTAATATCTTAACAAGATATACAACTTTTGCCCATATTTGTAAAGGGAAGAAAATGAAAAGGAAAAGAAAGGCTTCCTTGCACATCAATTAAACCCAAAATCTATAGAATTTAAAGAAAAGGGACTATTTGCCAATATTAATAGGGAACACAGATTCCAATATAACCAAACCCTTCCATGATTAGTCATATTGAAAACATTTACTCTTCAACTGCTCTCCTTTTCAGAAAGAAATTTGATCACGTCAATCTCTAGTCAAAAATCATGTGTTTTTCAAAAGTTTCAGTATAACAAAATGTTTTAAAAAATATTTTGCGAAAAGAAAATTAATATAGAATAGTTTCGTTAAGGTCCTGTGCTACAGGTCTGGACAACCGGCTATAAACCCAGAAACCATTAAAGGGAGCTCCAAACCTCAGGCTAATTGAATAAAGAGATCTTTAAACCTCTTAAACTTGTTAGTTAGAGAGAGTCTAAACCTCTATAATTTTGAAGGAAATTTGGCTTATTTTATTTTTTCATTTTATTGCTCATTAAATAGAGCGCACACACCGTCCAAGACAAAATTGACTAAGGAAAACATATACTCGAGGCATAAATGACTAATTATGAAAACATGAAATAATAGAATTAGGAATGCTACTAATAGTAGAACTCTTCAAATAATCCTAATAAATTACTAACCGATATAGGAAAACTCTTCTAATACTACTGTTGTGGCCAGCATCCATAACAGTGTTCATTTTTCTTTTTCCTTTTTTTTTTCCTACAGAATTCCCTATCACAAGAAATCAGGCCTGTTAATTTCTGTGATATATTTTAGCAGATTTCGTTTTCAACTAATATAAAAGAAGCTATTAGGGTTTATAGGTTAGAGAGGTTTCTTAAAAGAGTTTTAAATATTTAAGCTTAGTCATAATAGCATGAATAATAAGAGTAACAAAAGAAATCAACACTCTACTTTTTCAATTGTACCAGATCATTAGGTCACAATTTGTCTAGCCACTAACAAATCATATGCCAGGGAAATCAAGTCAATGAATGATCTATTTTACCTAGCCTAAAATCAACTTTGTCCAAATGTTGAAAGTTTACCAATTATTTAGTTTCATAGCTGACAAAGAACCACCTAAACAAGAAAATAAGCCAAATCATTCACAGGTTTCATCATGGATAATATACACAATTGGCATCCAGACACTTTTAAATGTGAGATTGCTGTACTTTTTTGGCTCATGGTTGTGTTCAAGCAGCCATTTAGGAAAAAAGAAATGTGTAAGGGCAGATTTACTCACCAGAACGCTAAATAGGTTAATTTACTACAAAAAATAGTACCTTCACTACCTTCTTTTCTGTTTCTTTGCCCATCTTTCCTTAAAAACTATCAATTTCCACGCATCTTTACAAACATAAAAAACAAACCCATAAAATCTTTTTTCAAGAAATTTTCAGCTCCTTTCTTCCAGCAGTTTATGAAAACCAAATAAATCTACTCTACTTTTTTGCATTTTATCAGCAACCAGAAAATACTTCCTTGTATTTTCCCAGCAGCCAAACAAGTAACTTCTTGGCTTAATACATATATAGCCCCACATACTTGCCCAGATTTTTCACTTAGCCCCCTGCACTAGTTTTTTTTTTTTTTTTGTGCTTAAACTGCCCCCTGTACTTGCCTTTATTTCTTCACTAGCCTACTACAAAGTCGATTCCGTGTAGCTGATCTGGAATACCAACTACACATTAGCACAAAAGAGGCTAACTGGAATGGAAATCGACTTTATAGATGCAAGGAAAAAAAAAGGCAATTGTAAGAGGCAGTTTATATATATATATATAAAGAAGAAGTGCAAGGAGTCAAGTGAAAAATATAGGGGGTTATGAGGGGCTATACATGTATTGAACTTAACTCTTAAAGAAACTTGAGGACGTCGAAAACATGATATGTTTAATGTTGCTATTGCTCATCAAGAAGTGAAGGAGATTTATTAAGGTAAAAAATGAGAGAGAAGGTAATAAAGAGGGAAGGGAAAGAAGAGAATGAGATGAGAGCAATCGATGTCGGGTGGTTTCTAAGGGTTAAAACAGTTTATATGAGTATTTCGAGGAGTAAATTTGAGCAAGCGCACTTTATTAGAACAAAAATAGCCATTCAGACACTTGATAGCAAAACAAAGTTCAGATACTTAACAAATAACTATAAATAATAATAATAATAATAATAATAATAATAATAATTGAAGAAGTGCAAACACCAATGTTTAATAATCCCCTTCCCATAACAATTATTTAGCTAACCAAAGCAGACCTTTTTCTTATATACCTAAAAGAAAAATAAGTAGTTCTCAATCAAAATTTCAGCATCATTGACTGCCAATTTCAAACTTAAATATCACAGGAAAAGAGAGATGAAAAACTAGACATACCATAAACACACTTTTCCAGCCTGACTTTACATTGTTGACACGACTAAGAACCATCTGTGAAATGCAGCGAACGATTAATTCCCTAATCTCTGTAGAGCTGCTTTTCTGCATGACAACCACAAATGGCCTCAGAAATTCATTCTGGAAGTTGTAATGTGCCAGTTCCTCACGTTCTAAGAATTTCATAGCAAGTTGCCGCAGTGAATCCATCACAAAGATAGCGACAGAAAGATTTTCTGACAGGCCAACTGAAACAAAAAAATCGGATAGCACATTCCATATACGAGACCAAACCAATCTGATGCGATTCATGTTGTAATGCCTGTGAAGAAAACAACTCTGGAATTATTTTAAAAAAAAAAAGAAAAACATACCTCTCATTTCAGATCAAACATCATGCATGAAAGATTAACCAAAGATTTAAGGGAAATCCATCTTCACATTTTCTTTTGAGATATTGGAAAGAAAACTACCGATCCTCGAGCATTTTTAAGAGAAACAGCCATTTGAACAACAAGAAAATAACAACTCAAAAGCTCAATTCAAGTTTCAACTCTATATGGTACTGGAACTTAACATATGATATATGCATAAGAAACTTCTGATATGCAAGAAAATCTTACGCAATTTCAACTATTTTTGTGAGGCTAAAGACACGAGGGTCTGTTGGGGACTGCAACTCCGACATTGAAACTTTGCAAAGGGCTTTCACAAAAGCTACAATTGCTTCACTGTTCAACCTCTGGCTATTAGCAAATACATGGTTCAACTCAAAGTTCCCTATCTGGTCGAGCAAATTCAGATTTGAAATCAAGTGATTGATCTTCTCTGAGCTTACTGGTCCCGGCATATTAGCTCCAACCATTGTGCTGTCATATGAACCCCCTCTAACAACAGCCATAACAGCAGGGTTCTGAAGTGTTCCTTTTTTCTTTAGACTTGGATAGCCAATTGACCTCAATGTCTTTTCATCTGCTTCAATATTTGATGATGTCAAGAAAGATGCATCAGGTGGTGCACCCTCCCCCAGTAGCTGCAGATGCTCAATTCGAGAGAGGCATGTTAAGACATGCTCCCACGCTTCATGAAGATTATCACCATCTTCTATGGCAATTGATATTATTGCCTGCACAGAGTTGAATTTCACATACAGTGATGTAAGGACAAACAACACAACAGAAAGCTAAGCCAAACAGATGACAGATGCATTAAGCGTATGCAATGTTTGCTGGAAGAATTTTCAAAACTAGAGTTTGGATATGATTCTAGTTTAAATCACCATTTAGATTCACGAATGTGGGTAAAAACACATTTCTTGTGGATTTGGAATTGCAATTTTAAATATGCATTTCAAATCCACACTCAAATAAGGTTTTGTATTAGCCATGAATCCAATCATACAATTACACACCTATGTGTACTACCAAATCCAAATATCCTGATATTAAATCCTTCTATGCAACAAAAGGTTACTGAGATATAACAGTCATTGCTGTCAAAAGTAGAAGCCCATGGACAATAAAGCATCGCTACTACTGCTCCTCGAATTAAAGTAGGGAAAAAGATATCTTGCCTTCACTGCATCAACATTTTTTTGCTTCATATCTACGGCATTATGAAGATTAGTAAACTTGGCCATAGATGTTACAAAAGCATCTCTTTGGGTCTGCATTCCCATTACAGCAGTAACATGCACAGCATATTGAAAACCCTGTAAGCACTGAGAAGTAGCAAGTTTATCATCACTCTGGTCAAGGGTCATGCTAAATGCAGCAAGCATAGGACCCCAGCAGACCTCAACCATGAACCTCAAGATTGCTGCATCTGTAACAACATGATACACAGACCTGCAATACCAGAATTGGATTACTTCTTTCAGCTGCAAGATGGGATACAATGACAAGTCACAAGCAGGGGGTCTGAAAGAATTCCTTCACCTTCCCTAACTATAAAAGATTTAGATTAGTCATTCTCAATCATTCGTTTATTAGCTACACTATCGCTAACAAGTAACAATGCTGAAAATGATGCACCAAATAGACACTTTTCCCTCATATTAAAATCATCAAAGCATAAGAAAATAGAAGATAAATTTAAAGTATTTATTTCAATAAATGACAACAACTTATCCAACCCTGTCCTGATGCCCCCCACCCCCCTCACCATCCCTCCACCTACAAAAAATGGGCAAAAAAAAGAGCTTGTCCCATTGTTAATGCTTGAGAATTGGATATTCTGCATTACTGTGACCATGCTACCAGTAAGCCCATTTATCCTAAGCTTGAAGGTGGATCACCTTTTAAAAAAAGTACTGAGAATCAAGATACATAACAAAATAGCTTACTCTGATCTCCCTTTTGCCTTAAACTGTTCCTGGATATGCCTTATGAGGAGTCCATTTGCACCTAATGGCTTCTCTTCAGTATGCTTCCCTGTGACTAGATTGAGTATACCATCCAAACCTAATAATTTATTTATGCTGTTTGCTTGCTTGCTTTGAGGAGCAGAAGAATCAGCATTCATTTTAATTTCATTTTTCACAATTTTATCATAGACGGCACCCAGGTACTCTTCAGGTAAATCCTTCCCATCATCTATTCCACGGTTGTTTCGAATAAAATCAGCTTTTGTCATCTGGATCCATCCAATGCAGTACAGTTAGAGAAGACCAAAAATCACTTATGCATCTATTCATAGATAAACGAAATAATCTCCTAGTGCAGCCAGATTTGCATATGAGCAAATGATCAGAATAGTCCATATGCATCTCTGCAAATTATCAGTTTTAGACAATTCTTTTAATTTATCAATTAGCATCTGAAGCTTTCACAATTTTAGCTATCTCTTTCCAATTCTCCCCCATCCCCCAGAAAAAATAAAAGGCCAACTTAACAATTAAACCAAACCAAAAATTCAGAAACTTCTATGCTTTAGCCAATTATTTTCTCATTAACATAAATTTTAGCAATCACATTTTCATCGCTGATAACTTCTTTACTCGATCAAATAAATATTATTTGTTATTTCAATTATTTTCCTCCCCCCTCTATCCCCCTAAAATCCTCTCCCTCAATAGCTCTATATATTGTTGCTTTAAAATGTTCTTTTATTGTTGAACAAGCCTAATGTACTGGGTTAAAAAAAAAAAAAAAAGAAGAAGAAGAAAGAAATAAAGAAAGAAAAAAGACTTCCATAAAGGGGGCAACAATTGTTTAAGCCATCATATTCTCATCAGGGATGTAAAAGGGGCAAATAAGAAAAACCCAGAGCTTACTAAGCATGATATTGTGGCCAATAATAAATGGTAAGAGGTTTTGCTAGCAAACCTTATCTTTCACCATGTTGTTATGGGCATCAGTGTTGAGCATAATCACAGAGTAAGCTAGAACATAGGCTGTGTCTGCACTAGTAAATGAATTTGGATTGCATTTACAGTAGCGCTCCGCAAACTTTTCCATAATACGATCAATTTTTTGTGCTTCTCCAGGCAATCTGAAGCCCCTTAAGAAAAACCTTATTGCTTCAGCAAAATCCATTGCTTTAAAATTAAATGAGTCTACATAAGAATGCATAACCCGCAAACAAAACTCATCTCTTTCACCGAGATAGTCACCAATCACGGTTTCATTTAGGCCACTAGTGTTTTTCAGGAAGGCAGCAACTTCTTCCGGAGAAGCACCAATTTTTCTGGTGTTTACCAGAAACTCGATGCCCTTGGAAGGTTTCCTATTAAAAAGAGAGATACCTTTCTGCATTTAACATAATAAACTTGTCACTAAAAGACAATAAAAGCCTCATTCCAAATAAAACTGGGCATTTATAATAAATTTAAATAGGAAGAAGGAAATTATGGTTCACAGAACACATAAGCTACTAATACTATTGGTACAACATAAAATGGCCATCCATAGGAAGTCAGTGCCATATTTGTACCATGAATTCTGATCAAGTCAAACAATACCTGGAGTTCAATTTTATATGCTCGTCTCTGCTCAAGGCTAGCAGCATCTGACATTTCAGAGTTCACTTCTGAATGCAAATCACAGTCAGGAGAACATGCATCTTCTCCACTTGGGTTTGAATGATTCTCTATTGAATTGTCACTTTCAGAGCTTTTTGGCACATAAGACTCTCCTATTCTTAGTTGTTGATCCATCCAAGCACCCATTGATTTGATGACTACAACCAAACACTTTACAGATTCATGCCGAAAGGTGATATCTTGAGCCGGAGACAAAGTTGTGGTTGAACCTGGAGGTGGTCCGAGAGCAGTCTTCAGAAGGCCATTGACAATCCTGCAAATATCTGATGGAT
This sequence comes from Excoecaria cochinchinensis, assembly GCA_947683425.1. NCBI lineage: Eukaryota > Viridiplantae > Streptophyta > Magnoliopsida > Malpighiales > Euphorbiaceae > Excoecaria > Excoecaria cochinchinensis. The sequence continues at coordinate 564,621 of CANTUQ010000025.1, forward strand.
TTATAAGGGTTTTAATACATTTTTTCAAAAGACACAATTCCATAAAGACAAATAATCAACAGTAAGATATAAAGATATCTACACAGCAAACACAAATAGAGTCAACCAAATTAGTATGTTTTGTAATCCAAGATTTGAGTTCATAAACGAAAATATGCTCCTCTTAATTCAACTTAAATCAACCTCAACTTAAACAGAAATCGAACATCACACCCCCCCCCCCCCCCCCCCTTTAGAAATCACCTATGCTCACATAAATAATCTTAATCCAGCCTCAAATTGAATAAATGCCTTCCTCAAAAGTAAAAAAAAAAAAAATACTCCATTAATTAAACTTAATTTAATTACTTTACAAACTCATAACTTTGACTTTGATCCTACCTCTTCCAGTTGCATCAATTCAAAGGGCTATTTTCTGCTATAAAATATGAAGAATAGACTGCATAATATAATTGCAAATCAATGAATATAGAATTGTTTAATCAAATATATTTTGAAAGATATTCTTTTATAGTGTTAACAATAAAACTATTCTGCATCATTGTTAATATATGAAGACTCATAAGAGCAAATGCATTTTCTAAAAAATTTTCATTTATGTAAAAGATACTACTAAAGATATTTATTATTAAGTATTACTTTGTTGAAATTTTTTCATGCATGCTATAAGTTATTTTCTTTTAAAAGAAACTTATTAAAATTTTCCTCCCTTAATATCAAATCCTGGCTCTGCCCTGCTCAATGCGATATAGGAACATCCAAGACAACAGCAATCCAAGTTAAATTATGATTCTAAGTCAAATTAGGGTTTTATTATTTTAATTTCTTTTAGTTTCTCTATTTCCCTCAGATTTTCAGTTTTCCTTCTTATTCCCATTTACAAAAGTAATTCACTCAAATTAATTAGGAATAGTCTTTAGTATTCCATCTTTATCTAGGATTTATATTTAGTAAGATTCTAATACTCTATAAATAGGATAGCAAATCAGTCTTTAGTATTGAATTGTGTTGTCTGATTTTCTCATTCAAAATTGAAGTTACAAGGGTTTCTTCAAACCAATTATTTTTTGTTGTTCCAACCATAATCACCCTATTCTAGCCGTAATTGTTGAGATCTAATTTTCTCAAACTCTTCTGTTGCATTGAGTTGTATCAAAGCAAAATATCCTAACCTCTTTTAGGAATTTTTTTTTTCCCAACCTATGATCTCTAGAGGCAGATATCAAGGTAGATGTAATCAAACCCAACAAAAGAAGATGGCTGAGAGAGAATGATTAATGACTTGACTGAAACAACTCGAGATTCAAGAAGATCTTGAGATTGAAGAGGTAGTCAAGAACCTGAACCATTTTCATGAAGCTGGATTTGCAAATTGAGCAGCATGAGGTGGATTGGAAGAGCAATTACTATGTTTTCTTGATTGAATGGTGCAAGGGAGAACATTGAACTAGCTAAATTTAATAAGAATTAGATCCATTTTTTTTTTACAAATATAACGAGGAAATGGAAGGAATTGATGGTCACCCAACTAATGTGAGTGTGATGACAACTCTAATCAAAGATGAAGCTTTATATAATGCTGGATATCAACAAATAATAAATGTCCTACAAGTAGCAAAACAATTTGATGTTGAGACTACGGAGATATCATTATCAAATTCAAATTTGGAAGAAGAAATCATGATTATATTAATTATGTTTTCAAATAAGAGTTTAGTTCTACTCAAAAATCACCTCAACCAACTAGTTCCAAGGTGTTTTCCAAGACTGATTTGAGAAGTGGATATCACCAAATCAGAATGAGGTCAAAAGATGAACGCAAGACGGTCTTTAAGACACAAGATGGGTTATTTGAATGGTTGGTTATAAGAGCTACAAGAAGTTGATTCAGCCATATACGAGGAGTATGTCAAAAGGCTTACTGTTCCAAGTTGAGCTTTTTTCCTAACCTAGAGAGAATGATGGAAGAGCATCTGACATAATTAAAAATCTAATTTAAATTTGGATTCTAGTATTTTTTTTGTCTTTTTATTTTCCTCTAATTTTTACTTTTGCTTTTATATAGGATTCCTATTTAATAATGTAACTTTACTTATTCATTAGGAACAATTTTTAGTTTTTTCCTTGTTTCTATGATTCATATTTAGTAAGGTTTCTAATATTCTTATTTAACTTAATCTCCACGTGCTATACTGTATTATAAAAGTTAAAACTGCAAATCAAAAAGAACTAAAGCCCCTTGAGTTACACTTCACAATCTAAATATACAGAATTTAATAACTTTTTGAAGTTTCAAGTTCAGAATATATATGATAATTACAATTACAAAAAGAAAATGTAAAATATCAAGTTCTATGAAAGTTGAGTTTCTAACCCAATTTGGAATATTTTTTCTAACCCAAACTCCAAGTTTTAGAAAATTATAATTTGTTTGAGGAAAATAAATTAACATTTTCATGGAAAATATTTTCGGAGATAATTAATAATTTTCCATTGCTTTGCTTTCATTATGAAAAGGTCCTGTTCTCATCAAATTTTCTTTACAACAAAAATCAAATAAATAAATCAATAAAATGTAAGAACTGTTTTCTTGGAGAATATTTTGTGAAACAAATGGAACCTTGAGAATTAGAAAGCCTGCTTTGTATTCACTGATCATTAAAGAAGTCCCTAGTGAAGAGTACTAACCCACATAGAACATAAAAAAAAGCAATGACTCTGGTGAAATTATTTATGGCAAGTAATTCAACATGTTCAACTTCTTAAATGAAAATCAAGAACAGATTACTAACATTTTAACCCACAGCATTCCTAAAAAATTATGTCTAAATGATAAATTATACTTATAGTGCATGGGTGTTCTCCAGCAAGTTGGGCAGTCACCCAAAAATCCTAAAGAAGATGTTTGCTTCAACTGTTTGCTTTCCAGAAACTACTAACATAAATTTTAATTTCTTGAAGCAAATAAAATGATAATTGTAAGCTTGATAAATATTTGGGGTTCATTTTACAATCAGGCAATAAGGAAAATATATATATATATGTGTGTGTGTGTGTGTGTGTGTGTGTGTGTGTATCGAAAAAGGTTTTTCCATTTTAATTTTCATAAATGTAAATATTAACTTTCCAAACACCTCTTGTTAAAGTTGCTTTTTAACTTTCTTCTACAGAAAAATGCATGAAAAAGTAAGTTTAGCCAGTATGTATCGAAAAAGGTTCTTCCATTTTAATTTTCATAAACGTAAATATTTAACTTTCGAAACACCTCTTGTTAAAGTTGCTTTTTAACTTTCTTCAACAAAAAAATGCATGAAAAGGTAAGTTTAGCCAGATAACCAAAAGATGCCCGAGAACCTTGGAAGAGTGTGCGAACCAAAAAACTACAAGTGTCTAACTTCAAAATGCTAAATTTCCAGAAAGTATTAAATATTAAAAATAACCTCCAGGGAGGTGCACATGTATAAGCCAAAAGAGTTCTTAATTTTCTACATTAAAATTCAAAAACTGAACATGCAGCACAATATGATCGCAAATCCCAAAATTTCATGACAATTTTGTCTGAAGATGCCAGAAGACACAACGGACAGATCTGTAAAGGCCTGTCACCTATTGGATTATTATTTGCATTCAAAATACAAAATTTTAATATCCTAGACAAAGCTATCTAATTAATTCTCAGATTGCACGACTTCTAGAACTAACAATTTTGAAGTATAATAAGGAAATAAATGGCAAGCATATTACAAATACCTTTCGTATATGTTTGGAGCATCTACATCGCAATCATAGTTGACAAAAACATCAATAATAATCTGTGGATCCAGCGCAATCTTCTCCAAAAAGTTCAGGACAATCATTTTCTGTAAAAAACTAGGCTGGTTTACATTCTCAAGCACCCTGAGGATAAGCATGGGAAAGAATATTCCAATTTCTGCCTTTAATCCTGATCTGATTTTTGTTAGCAAGACCATAAAGATAGAGCACTGGAGCTGAAATATAGCCATAACTGATAAAGCACTGTTCTTTAACAGTGACAAGCAAAGATACTGCTTAACAGCACTGAGAAACCTGTAAGTAGAACAAACTATTACATCCTAAAAACCAAAAAAAAAAAAAAGAAACAAAAGCACACAACAGCATCCTGCCTAATAAGTTGTCAAGCCATTAATAAATAAGATTTCCTTTCAGGGGAAAAAAAAATTAAGTGTGGAAATTTCAATTACCTATTAACAAGCTAAAAATCAAATATTGATTGCTTCTGAAGTAACAACAATTCTTTAAGAGAAGTCAAATGAAAAGCAGAAGACAGCATACAAAAACAGAAAAGGTATTCTAAAATAGAAGATAAGTATGAATTGAAGCATAATGTATTTGGCCAAACCCAAAGAGTTTTTCAATAGTCAATTACGTCTTAGAGAAAGCACCAAATGGAAAGGCCTATTAGGTCAACCACTTAGGAATCTGCATTTAAACCTCCTTATCCTCTCACAAATAACGCATGCAAAAACCAGTCATCTAGAAAATTAACTTCACAAATGTAAGGGGACAAGGATCATGATCACAATCACAGTTCTTTTTTACTTCTAAGAAAACATTTTACTTTGAGTTTTAAGTTCTAGCATTACTCAACACGTGTCTTTTCAGTGCACCTAGCACTGATTGAAAATCTTATTTATTACACCACATTTCTGAAGGGAATTTCTTACATAATTTCTTCCCTCTCTAACCAAGCGAGAACATTCAAATTCTATTCTAGCCGCATTAACAAAATAAATGTAAGCCATTAGCCAACTGAAAAATACAAGATCTATGACAAAAATATGATTGCAAGGAACGTAGATATGCATAATATGACACTAGAAATTTAAAAAAAAAATGTGAAATCGAATTCAAAATTCTAGGAAAAAAAAAATTACAAGAGACATGCAGACATAACAATTGGAATTCCAAATTCTATGCGGAAGTAGAATAACTTGCCTTTCATTGTTGCGCCAAATTGGACCCCCATTTTCCATCACCACTCTGAGCAACTCAAGAGACAATATCTTCCCTCTGAGAAGAATTTCATCATCTGAGTTCTCTTGAGATGAGTATTTCATGGACAATTTGCACAAGTTCCTGAAAAGAAGAAAACCATCCTCCCTAATCTTACTGCCCCAGGGGAGAGATGATTCCACACCATCATTGGCAGCACCATTACTCAATTCTCCTTTATCGTTCCCATTCGACACCTTAGCTTCACCATCACGACCAGCAACACCACTACTACCATTCTGTTCGGAAGTTGGACTCTCTAACGAAAATTTAGAATCTTGTTGAACCCCCTCACTAGCTCCCAATACATCATAAATAAAATTCTGGCAGAAATGGATGGAGTTGCCCTCGTTTAAATTTTTATCAGTATATTCCAACAATTCACTAACTGTAACAGTTTTAATACTAACATCCATGGTATCCTCCTCAACCCGAGCAAAAACAATGAGCATAATTTGAGCAAGAACAGATTTTGCACAGATCTGATTAGTACCATTAGAGCCGCCTAAATACACATTATAACAAGTCCTAACAAGATGCACCAAACACTCACCACGAATCAAAACACAAGGAGACCGAACAGCAGCAAGGAGAATTCTAAGCACAGAAAGCTCAATGGCTTCCTCTCCAATGCCGCAAACCTTACAAACACCCTCAACCAAGTGGTAAAGCACGGCATTATCAGATGAACTGGCATCGATCTCGCCTCTGAGGAGGCCTAGGGAGAAGAGCTTAAAGACACATTCCAGTGCGGGCTCAACAACCTTACTATAAGCAGAATTTAGGGCAAGAATTAAAGGCTGAAGAACAAATTCAGCATCGGAATGAGAAATACCGAAGAGAGGAGAGTGAGAATTGGGATCAGAAGCGGAATCGGAGAGGGAATCGAGCTTATCGAGAGCGGATTTACAGGTGGAGACGAGGTGCGAATGCTTTCGCCATGCAGCGTTTTTCACAATTTTGTCGAGAGAAGGACCGAGAACTCGGCCGCAGCGTGAAGATCCACCGAGTGATAGAGAATTAGACATGATTTTTGTTGTAGCTATGGAAACAGATGATCGGCCAAGAATCACAGATCTACATAGCTGATTCTCAGTATTCTCTTCTGTTTTGATTCTTTCTTTCTGATAAAAAATTGGGAGGGGAAAGAAGAGTAATTAATTTTTGTTAGGAGTTTTAAGAGTGAAATTTTATGTCCAAAAAAAAAAGAAAAAAGAAAAAAGAGTGAATTTTTATTATTTAATTATGACTTCGTCATTAGTTTGGTAACGGGCTAAGCCAATAGATCCGAGCGTGATAGGTGGAAAAGAACCAACCGGTGGACAAGTTATGTTTTATTTTGCTTTAATTTATTATTTATGCTATGGTACAGTACAGCATGGAGCAATTTGCTAGCCTTCCTTGATGGTCAAAAAAAAAAAAATATTGTTATTGCTATTTGTTGCTGTGGCTTTATCACGTGACTATTAAGAAAGTTCAAATTAATTCTAACATCAAACATCAATTGAACCTAACAGTTTTTTTCTTTAGCAATAATTTGGAAAAATCAAATAAACAACAGTACAAATAGTGGCATGGATTTGTTGTTAACCCATAAATTATTTTTTAAATTCACTCTATTAAAGTTGATTTTTCAAAATCGAAATTTAAGTTTGTTCCATTAATATTTAGTTAATTACTAACCGATTAACTGCTAAATAAAATTGATTAATTATTAACTATTGGTTAAATATTAAAAAATTAAACATAAACTTCATATAAAAAATTTCAATCCATCCATCAAATTAAAATATAAATTTTTCAAATTTTAAAAGCTTAATATACTAATTGACACTTCAAGTTATAACGTTTTGTCATGCCGCCCCTTTAAATTATATGTTTTCCATTTAAACACCTTAAATTGATAATAAAAAGACTAATAAACACAAAATTCTACGGGAAAAAACGTGTGATCGCCAATCGCCACACATGGATTTCACATCATTGTAGACCAATTAAAAGAAGACATGTGGACTTGCAACAACAAGTAATTAATTAATTGCTACAAAGATTTACCCTTTATTCACTATCTTCAAACTATCTATCTCTCTCTCTCTCTCACCATTTCTGTCTTCTCACTCCAGGCAAAGGAGATTGAAAATAATCTATTCCCAATTTGCTCCATGAACTTATAAAACCCTAGAATCAGAGAGTGTAGGCATTTCAGTATCAGTGGCATTTTTGACAATGCAAAATACCATTTTGAGAGTAGTGGCCACGATTTTTACAGATATAAGGTAAGATCGATATTTTTATGTTTAACTGAAAATTGTATTTTTGTTAATTATAGAACACTGTTAAGGTTTGTTTGTAAATTCTGAGACAATAGATTGCTGACAACATAATATTTACTTGCTTTTCTTCGGTTAATGGGAAGTAAGATTGTTAATCTGTTATTTCACCATGCTAGAAAACTCAAAGAGGACCCTCTAATGAGGTATGTTAAAGGACAAACCCATTCTGAAGATGTAAAAATAGATGTGGACAAATTGTATTTTTTAAAATTCCACAAATGAGCAGAACACATAGGATATAACAATGTTATTGAATATGCATGCACTGTGAACAAAAGTGGATTTTTCACATTATTAAATGTGACAAGGATGTGTTAGATCTAGCTAATAAGTTAAATAATGGTGATAGAGTGGATGTCCACTTTATACACTTAGTGGACACATCATTATTATATAATGAAAATGAAGATAGGGGGAGTAATTTTGTTGGTGTGGGCCCCATTAGTGGAAGTGGTGGTCCAATTGTTTGGGAAAGAGTTAGGGCATCAAAAGGGTTGTCTGGAGAGGCTAGTAAAGGGAAAAGGCAAAGGGAAACATGCATCAGAGAGCTCTAAAAGGGATAAAAATGAAAGGGGGAGGCAGACTGAAAACAGAAGGTTAGAGCATGAGTCTGATGATGAGAACTTAGGATCTGAGTTTGATGATTCAGACTATGATGAAAATTTATTAAATAAATCATCTAGTGATGAAGATTTGTATGATGAAGATGAGTTATTTGAAGAGGAAGCAAGTGATTTAGATAATGAGGTGCTGCAAGCCAGAAGGACAAAATTAGATGCAAAATTTAACAAATAGAAGTCAGCAAGAGTTAATGTAGAAGAGATACACAGGGGCCTATTGGGGTTGATGCAGGATTTGAGAGTATTTAAAAAGAAAATAGGCAAAGGCATGATGGTAAGGTAGCTGGTGATGAGGAGGTATTTGATAGCAGTGATCCTGAAAGTGAGTGCAGTGAAGATAAAGGAGTTACGAGTGGATCTGATAGGAGAGATTTACCACCTAGGAGATTCAGAAGTAGGGTATACTATGATCCTACATGTAGGGTTACACTATTTCAGTTGAGAATGATATTCGAAAATGCAATTCAGTTTAGGCAGGCTTTGCAAGATTATGCTATTGAGAGAGGTGTGAACTTAAAAATTAGGCCAAATAAGAAGAGTAGAGTTAGAGTAGTTTGCATTAAGCCCAATTGTGAGTGGCACATATTAGGCAGTATTAAGGGCAGAAATGGTGACTTTATAGCGAAAACATATTATCCATTCCATGCTTGTTACAAGACTACCAGAAACAAGTCTTGTAATACTAAGTGGATAGCAAGAAAATACAAAGAAATGATTATTAGTCAGCCTGAAATTAAGTTGTGGAAGATGCAGCAGCTGCTACATGAAGGCTATTCTGTGTATGTAGGCAAGACAGTTTGTGCAAGGGCTAAGCATTTGGTAATTAGGCTGTTTATGGGATGATTATAAATTGGAGTTCTCTAAACTGTATGATTATGCTGATATGATAAGGGCAACTAACCTAGGTTTAACAGTGAAGATAAGAACTGCAAGGGAGATTGTTCCAGGGAAAGAAGTGTTCGTGGGTATTTATGTTTCTTATATATGCAGAAGGTATTTTTATTTTATACATTTATTCATTAATTTACTTATTATGCATTATATTAAATTTGCACAATACTAACATATAATGTTATATTTGCATTTACTTTATAGGGACTTATACAGGCAGTGGTTGATTTGTTGCCAAATGCTGAAAAGAGAATGTGTGCAAAGCACATATGGAGCAACTGGAAACAAAAATGGAGAGGTGAAGAAAGAAGAAAGAAATTTTGGGCATGTTCAAGAGCAAGTTTTGAGGTAGGACTTCTTGATAGAATAAATGAATGAAGCAAGTTGGGAACTAGTATTGTTGAGGATTTGTTATGTTATAACAAGGAAACATGGTGTAGGGCTTATTTTACTCCTGTGAGTTGTTGTGATATTGTTGAGAATAACATGTGTGAAACTTATAACAGTTGGATACTTGGGGCTAGGCATAAATCAATTATAACTATGTTAGAAGAAATTAGGCACAAGATTATGGCTAGAATGGCAGAAATGAGGGCATTTGCAGACAAGTGGATATGTGAGGTTTTACCAATGGCTATAGATGCAATTCAAAAGGCTGGACAAGATGCTTCAAACAGTCATATCATTTGGAATGGTGATTCTGGTTTTGAAATCATAGATGATGTGTATAGACATGTAGTTGATATTAAGGCAATGACATGTTCATGTAGATCTTGGCAACTGAAAGGTATCCTATGCAAGCATACTATATGTGCAATAACACATAGAAAATTTGAACCATCTGACTTTGTAGCTGACTAGTATAGAAAAACTACTTACTTGAAGGCATATGCAAGTTACATTCAGCCCATAGCAAACATGAAGCTATGGCCTAGCACACAGAATCCCTCTATTGGACCACCTGAGGTGCCTACAATGCCTGAAAGATCTAAAAAGAATAAGAGGAAGGCACTGGATGAACCAACTAAGAAGTTTGGTAAAATGTCCAGAAAAGGGGCTCCAATGACCTGCTCACATTGCAAGATCAGAGGTCACAACAAGAAGGGTGGGTTGCCTAATATTGGTGAGTTTTCTAATTTTTTGTGGACAAATAACTGTGACAAATATGTAAAATTATATTGTTTTGATAATTACTTACAAAAACATGTAAGACAACAAGAAGATCAAGGCAGCAATGCACATGAGAATACACCAAGTCAACCAATACCAAGAGCAGAAAGTTACCCAACATCAAAAAGCAATACTATGTCAAGAGCTGAAACCAATCTAAATCCAAAACCTGCTACTCAATCATCAGTAAATGCAATTATTATACATTTAACTATATTTAAATTTTTCCATCACTATATTTAGGATTTGTTTTATTTGTGAAGCCTATTGTTAGTGGACACCAAATGCCAGTAGGTGCAAATGTCATACATAGATGCCGAGGGAGGGGAAGGACTAACAATGTTGGACACAATAGAAGCAGATCACAGGGCCATGGAATTTACTATGAGGAATCTGGTGTTATCTTAGAGAGGGTGAGTTCACTGTGTTGTATTTGTTTAATGCACTTTATGTCTGTGTAGACACCGGATCCCGAGTCGGTCCAAGATCAGGATTACCCGACAATGAAAATAAAGACTAATTCACGAGCAAGAAAATAGGAATCGATCATCTCTTTGTCAAATTCTCTTATTTTCCTTAAAATCCTTTTAAAGTGTTTATTCTTATTTTTATTTTATTTTCATTTGTATTTTTATTTTTATCCATATTTTTGTATTTCATTTTATTATATTTTCTAAAATAAAAAATTAAAAAAAAAATTTGCGGGCGCCCCTGCGGCAGCACACAGGCGCTGCACCCAGCGGGCTGCGCAGCATGTGCTGTGCGCACAAGGGCGACGCGCGGCCTCGCGTCGCTATTGCGCACGCTGCGCGCCCATGGGCGAGATTTCTCGCCCCCATCGGCGAGATCTCTCGCCCATCAGCGAGAAATCCCGCCGCAACAGCACCTAAACCCCAAATTTTGATTTTTTTAATTTTTTAGGTTTAAAAATAATTTTTTATTGTGATTTTTTCATATTTTATCAAAATTTGACAAATATTAGTCAAATTGGGTGGGAGTTAAAGGTCAAAAATAACAAAAAAAAATAATAAAAATAAATAACAATATTAATTGTCCATATTTGACTTTAGGGATTTAATTTTGAATTTTGGAGTGTTTTTTGTTGAAATTAGGGGAAGGGAATCTTGGAAAAATCTGATGGGGGGCTGAAGAGGGGCAGGAAGTGAGTTTTTACGTGAGTCATTTTTCATTTTTGAGAGAAAAAGAAGAAGATTGGTTTTTTTTGGAGTAAGGAAATTCTTTCTAGAAAAAATATTTTTTCCAAGTCATTTGAGAGAGATATTATTGGGGGGAGTTAGTGGATTTTGCTGGAAAAATAAAGAGTTCAATGTTCTTGGAGTTCATCTTTTATTATTCTCAAAAATAAAAATCATTTTCCTTAATCTTCTTAATTCTCTTCATTAAATTTACAAGTTTTTCACCTTAAATTTCATTCTAGTTTTTTCTCATCTCTACAATTTTTTATTGATCTTGAAACTTTGAGAAAGAAAAATCAATTCCTTAACTTGAATTTTCAGATCATATATCAAACAAAAAAAAATCAAATCACTTTTAGATATTTCTGTTCTTGAGTTTTCTTTGACATAAACTCAAGATTTATTTGAACATTTTTTTGAGTTAATTTTCGGATCTTGACAAGAGATTAGATCGGGATACCTCGCTTCAAATATCACTTAAATCTGAGGGTAAAGATTCTTGGATCCAACTCTTTATTTTATTTTGCTTCACTTTATTCATGTTAATTTATTTTATGTTACGTTACTTTGTTATTTTTTTAAATTAATGCATGTATGTATTTTTTTTTTGGTTTGTGATGCATTATTTAGCATGAGTATTCATTCTTTATTTTGTCATTGGCATAAAAATGGATAGACCTACATAGTGTTAAGAGATGTAAAATAAGATTTCCATGATTTTCTCTTGTAATAGTTATTTTTTATGATTTTTTGCATGCTTAGATGTTATTATTTCATATTGCATGTTTGATTGACTTTTCTTTTTTTTGTTCATTCAATCTCTTGGATTCATCATTATCTTTATTTTTGTTGTTGTTGTTGTTATTATTATTATTGTTACTATTATTATATATGTTATTAGTATGTTGTTGTTGTTATTATTATTATTATTATTATTATTATTTATTGTTACTATCATCATCTATTATTCCTATTATTATCATCGTCATTATCATTATCATTATTATTATTATTATTATTATTATTATTATTATTATTATTATTATTATTATTATTGTTGTTGTTGTTGTTGTCGTTATTGGCATTATTATTGACTTATGTTTTAATATTGATCTTTTAAAGTGTCAATTTATTTTAATGTGCCATTTAATTTACTAGTATGCATATTTTCAATTAGCTTATTATTTATTGTTATAAATGTTTAATTGATTTTCTTGACTTGATAACTAACATTAATTTTGCTTGTGTTTGTTTTTGGTGTCAAATCTTTGTTTTCCCTTATTTGAGCACCCGTGCGAACGAAAGAGGAGACCCAAGGAATTATTATTTTTATTGTATTCATTATTTTTCCTTTATTTATTTGGCAAGTTTTTTTGGCGTGTAATAATTAATAAAACCATTTTTTCTCACGCTTAATAAAAAATCACACAAAAATATTTCTATAAATAAATGGAGTTTTCTTAATAAAATGGACCAATGTCCTATTTTTAGCTAATAAAATTTTACTTTTAAATGGAGAACTAGGTTTTCATAAAATGGGATCACTCATCCCGGTTTTCCTCAATCAATACTTAAAAACGGTTCTCGAACTCTTTTAAATTGATAAAAAGGAACCAATGTTCCCAAAGTTCAATAAATAACCCGATTTATGTATGTTGCGTTTTAGTTCTTTTTCTGTGTTTATTTATTTACGTTTTCTTATTTTGGGGGATTGTTCTGTCCTAATTTTATTTTATTTTGCAATTTATTTTTGGGGGATTGTTCTGTCCCATTTTATTTATTTTGTAATTATTTATTACTTTATCGCTTTTCAATGTGAATGATGTGCGTTTTAAATTAAATGCATTAATCGCGTGAGATGAGGGTTGAAATTTTATAATTTAAAAACTCATTTATAATCAACCAAGACATAAATAAGTGTGAAGTTCCGAACACCATCTCTGGTTTAGATCAATAAGAGGTTAAATTTTTCCGATTTCTTGTAAATTGGGTGGCGACTCCAAAATATCTCAAAAGTGCCTAAAGGTGTTATGGCGATGAATGGTCCTTTACAATGTTCTATTGTGAAAGGAGGTGCCGAAAATATCTCATAACACCTATGATCGAAAAAGATATGAACCTATCCCTCGAATCCTAAAGCGGATTCCCATGAGGGCCCTTGTTGTGTTCGGTGCGCGTCACAGTGGCGACTCCGCTGGGGACTGTTTGTGACTTTGCTTTGAAAGTGTCTTGGTTAAAATGTATAATTGAGCTTTTAAAATTAAAATTTTATCTCTCATCTAAAATTGCATCGCATCTCATTAGAGCCTTAGAATTATGCTAGTTTGGTCCCTTTCTTAACCCTGGTGCGTTCCTGAAGCACAACCTTACGTTCATTCAATGTGGGGAAGTGTTAAGGAGCTCAAGCCTCGTACCATTTTTGGTATATCAAATGGAGATCCGATTGGTCGTTATACTCGATCCGTTGGCAGGGACTATGCTTGGGTAGCCCTGAAGTGACATCACCTTGACCAAAGCTCATATAATGGCAATAGATACTTCCCCTAGGCGGTATGTACCATAATACTATACTTGCTATTTGGGCCGTCATATATTAAATAAAGTCAACAAAATTAAATGGTCTTTATCAAAGGCTGTCACGCCCCGATGGGCCTATTGTGATTTATTTGAATTATTTAAATATATAATGGCCAAAACCCATACGCATATGCTTTAAATTAAGAGTGTTATGCTGTCGATTTCTCATCGTGCACCATACGCTTGTCTATAGGGTCCCCTGTTGACCCATGGACTAAGCCCACCTAGGAAAGAGATCGTATTACCTCGTGTGTGGGAGAAATAAGGTTGGAAGAGCCTACCTGCTTGCATGTGTTTGTCTATGCTGCATCAGCACGGCCATGCATTGCACTTCAGGCATGCATCATCCTAACAAAGTGAGTTATGCAGCCATCATAGATTCGTCCGGGTGGTCCAGGGATACTAGTGGACGGCTGATCAGGAAATCCTAATCTCTGAGTTATTTAGAGGGGCAATAGTTCGGGAGCCAAATTCAGAAAGTAATAAGACTTCATCTTCAATAGCATCCAGTATGGCTGATCCTTCTAGAGAGTTTGAGGCTACCCGTGCATTGATTGCCGAAGAAGTGGGGAAAAGGATGGAAGAGTTTGAGGCTAGAATGATGGCGATGATAGGCAACCTTGCCACTACCTTAGCCCCACCCACGGGATAACAGGCTACTGCTCCAGCTGAGGGGCAAGATGAACAAGAGGAAGTTAGAGAGGAACCCTCAACAGCAGTTGATCCACCTGCAGTGGAGTCGAGAGTGCCAGCACCAGTCGAGTATAGAGAAGGCCCTGGATCTGTGGTTGACTTATGGGAAGAGCCAGAGGAACAGACTGTAGCCAAGGGAAAATTGCCCAAGTTAGAGGATGAGATGCAGAGAAAAATGGAAGAAAGGTTTGAAGCTATAACTAGGATGTTAAAGGTAGGTGGAGGAATGAATCCTGAGGACCGAGAGCTGGATAGTGATGATTTGATACCTCAGAACTTTAAAATGCCTGATATTCCCAAATTCAATGGCACTTCTGATCCCATATCACATGTCAAGCAGTACTCATTGGTGATAAAGGGTACTACCTTAATAAAGAGGCAAAAGATTGAATATTTTTGTCTGAGCTTGACAGGCCCTGCGGTAGACTGGTATCATGGATTGGACCGGAGAGCAAAAGAAGACTGGGACTTATTGACTGAAGAGTTCCTAAGGCAGTATGACTGTAGTATAAGAATGGAGGTCACTCTAAAAGATCTAGAGCTACTGCAACAAAAGTCGGGCGAGTCGTTCCACGAGTATCTGACCCGATGGAGAAATCGAGTTATGGAAATGAAGCATAAACCGGATACTCCCGACCAGATTTGATTGTTCATCAGGAATGCTAGTCCATATTTAAAGGATGGGTTAAAGATGAAGGGGCTAAAAGACTGGGAGTCCTTAAAAGATATAGCCATTGAAGCTGAGGCCGAGCATCTGGATAAGATAGCTAAATCTACAAACCTAGCCTCCAGCAAAAGCAAGGGAAATGGCAGTGGTAATGAGGGCAATACTGGGGTAGCAGAAGTCTCAGCCACAGGAATGGCTCCTAAACACTTAACTATCTCAGACAAACCACTATCTTGGCACTTCACCCATCTCATCAAGGAAGGGAAGTTACAACCCTTGCCAGCTAGGCCTGCCCCAAGTCAAGGAAAGCCTAAGCATAGAACAGACTGGTATTATGCATATCACCAGTACACAGGGCATAGAATAAACTATTGCTGTCCTTTAAGGGATCGGATTCAAGACTTGATCGACAACAAACAGACCACTAATCCTGAGCAGAGGGAAAAAGAGTCGGCCTGTAATGCCATGATTGGTTCAAGCTTACCTGAATGGTATGTACTGCAAGACTTGTTTGGAAATGAGTATGCCACTATTACTGGCGCTGAGATAGATGGAAGAGGGGTTTCCGTGGCAATGATAGGTTGTTGGTCCACTAGCGAAAGCGAAGAAGAAGCTGGGGAAGATAAAGAAGAGGGATCTGACCAGGTACTAAGAGGAGCCAATTCTTCACGGACTGAAGAGACTCATGCCTTAATTGCCCGATAGGTGGATAGAAGGTTCGAGGAGTTTGAAAAGAGGTTATGGGCCGCAGTTAAAGAAAGGATGGATACCATGGTGCTAGTTCTCCAATCTCAAATGATGGTTACTACCCTTAATCAGGTTGAGCTGGCCATTATCGAGAAGGCCTATACATTGACGACAGCAACATCTCCTTGTACTTCCAAGTCCAGAGGCAAGAAGCCACTTGATTCACCAGTTGGACAGAGGGGTGGTAAGAGGCCTACCCTGGAATGCGACATTATGCTTGAAGGGGATGGAGTTTGGCGAGGATGCATGCCCCGAAAAGTGCAAACTCAAGTACCCACAACGACAATAAGGGCAATGCTAAGAAGACGAGAGCGCCAGCTATGAAAATGAATCAAAGGCATTATTCTAATTTGGGTAGATCTCTATCATGGGTTTTCAAGAAGCTAGTGAAAATAGGGATGTTGCAGCCATTGCCCGCTAAGCCAGCCAGAACCCAAGGACAGCCAGGGCATAGAGACAATAAATATTGTGAATTCCACCAGCACACTGGGCATCTGACAGACAACTGTGCAAGACTAAGGCATCATATTCAAGATTTGATTGACAGTAAGCAGATTACTGATCCTGAGAAGTGAGAGAAGAAGAAGAAGGTCGACTGCAATATAGTCCCTCTACCGGATATGTGATTGGGCCTGACCCACCTGAGTGGCTTGTTTCGCTAGAGTTACAAGAAGAAGACTGTGCTTTTAAACGCTTTATTGATTTTTATTTTTGATGACAATTTGGTTATTTTAATATGATGAACAATTTCTGCTTATTTGTATGGTATTTCTATGATTTCATTTCTCATGATCATGAAGCATTCATTCATTTTGACATTAATCCAATTAATATGACTCCATCTAATCTCGAAACTGTGGAAAGTCCAGAGAAAATCCTGATAGCATCTAATATAACTTCTGAAGGGAGGAAATTCTTGATAGATATGAAGAAGAGCCTTTGTCTGAATTTGAAAAGACGTGTTGACAATTGACAAGGATATTGTGGGGGCAATGCTACTTTAAAAGCCAACCTTTCCACCTCGACATTCAAGATGAATGCAGTGCAACCAAACAAAATCAAACTTCTCATTGG
This sequence comes from Excoecaria cochinchinensis, assembly GCA_947683425.1. Classification (NCBI taxonomy): domain Eukaryota; kingdom Viridiplantae; phylum Streptophyta; class Magnoliopsida; order Malpighiales; family Euphorbiaceae; genus Excoecaria; species Excoecaria cochinchinensis. The sequence goes on from CANTUQ010000025.1 coordinate 581,623, forward strand.
AACCAGACCATAGAATTTCCTTTCTTTCTAACCATGTGAGATATGTACCCCAGAGCCAATCAAGACCAACTTTTAATCCTATGAGACCAGCGAAGACCTTTACGACCAAACTTAAGAGGACAACTCATTACAAAAAAATGAAAAATGAAAAAAAAAAAACGAAAGTCCTATCCTAAACCATAATTTTTTCCCACACCATTTGAAGCCGACATACAATTCCATTTCAACCATCAATGGTAACTTCAGAAATTGAGCCACGCAAAAACCAACAAAAAGAAGACTTTCATGGAAAAAAAAAATTCACTACCTTAGCCGGTTTGCACAACGCTCAAGACCAAAACTATAGTGCTAGAAAGAATCATCGCTAGAAAGAATGAAGATAAATGCAAGTTCAATGAATGTTAACGAACTGAAGAAGTTTCATGGTAAAGGCTAAAAAAAAAAAGAAGAGAAAAAAAATAATGATTGAAAAAAAAAAGAAGAAAAATGCTGAGAGAAAATATTCAATCATGAAAACCCGAGAGGGCTGGTTGATAACAGGAGTTTAATGCTTTCAAGATTTATCCCGAGATTAGCTGAGGTCTTGTATTTTTTGAGATTAACGCCAAATAGTGATCATGTTTAATGAAATCAAATTTAAATACATGCATTTACGCAGTGATGTGATCAGAATTAGTTTATTTGGTGTGATCAAAGTCATATATCTGCCTACCCTCTGCTACTCTCATCACGCAAATGCTTTAGCCATTTTGCCATCAAATGTGCGGAATCAAGCTCACACGACCATGTCCTGAGACTCTTGAAAGATTTTTGGGCAATATCCTCAACCTCATGAGCTCAAAAAAAAAAAAGTCACTGGATTGGGTTGGGTCCACTTCAGGCAAAAGTTAGGCATAGGGTTATGTGAAAATCCAAAAAAGGACGCATTTCCCGCTGAGAAAAACTAGTGTGAAAATCCACAAGGGACGCACTATCTTTAATTAATGACTCCCGACACCTGGAGCGATAAGGCAGTATTACTTTGAATAACCTCATTTTAGGCATATGGTGCAGGACACGAATTAAAGTCTTGGGGGCAAAATGCTCATTGATCGGGGGGCAAAGATGTGCACGGGTCAGTTCTGTTTAGAAAGATTATGGATCAGAATCCCAAAAGTGAAGACGATGCTTTCCTAGATCCTTAGGAGCATCAGACAATGCCAGGCTATATCCTGAACGGACCCCTAACCACCTAGGACGTGGTCTATCTATTTTTGCATACATCTCATATCTGCATACAACATTTTACACATGCATACATAGTCTCTGGTATATTCCTATATACACAGCTTTGCAGGAAAAGACCAAACCAAGAGACAACTTCGGCAGGACAAATTTAAGATGAAGCCCGCGCAAGGTTAAAATCGTGTAAACCGTAGAGTGATAACTCCATTTAAGTCCTTCTTCTAAAGGCATCCTCATAACATTATTTTCAAGTCCTTTTTCAGAAGGCATTCTCATAACGTCATCTTCAAGTCCTTTTTCAAAAGGCATCCTCGATCTCTTCATAGCATTATCTTCAAGTCCTTATTCAAAAGGCATTCTCAGTCTCTTTGGAGCATTCTGTTTAAGTCCTTGTTCAAAAGGCATTCCCAGTCTCTTTGGAGCATTATCTTTAAGTCCTTGTCCAACGGGCACCCCCAGTCTCCTCAAAACTTTATCTTCAAGTCCTTGCTCAAAAGGCATTCCCAGTCTCTTTGGAGCATTACCTTTAAGTCCTTGTCCAACAGACACCCCCAGTCTCCTTAAAACTTTATCTTTAAGCCCTTATCTAAAGGCATTCTCAGTCTCTTCGGAGCATTATCTTTAAGTCCTTCTCCAAAGGCATTCTCAGTCTCTACGGAGAATTATCTTTAAGTCCTTCTCTAAAGGCAGTCTCAGTCTTTTCGGAGCATTATCTTTAAGTCATTTTCTAAAGGCATTCTCAGTCTCTTCGGAGCATTATCTTTAAGTCCTTTTCAAAAGGCATTCTCAATCTCTTCGGAGCATTATCTTTAAGTCCTTCTCTAAAGGCATTCTCGGTTTCTTCGGAGCATTATCTTTAAGTCCTTCTTTAAAGGCACTCTCAGTCTCTTCGGAGCATTATCTTTAAGTCCTTCTTTAAAGGCATTCTCAGTCTCTTCGGAGTATTATCTTTAAGTCCTTCTCTAAAGGCATTCTCAGTTTCTTCGGAGTATTATCTTTAAGTCCTTCTCTAAAGGCACTCTCAGTCTCTTCAGAGCATTATCTTTAAGTCCTTCTTTAAAGGCATTCCCAGTCTCTTCGGAGCATTATCTTTAAATCCTTCTCTAATGGCATTCTCAGTTTCTTCGGAGCATTATCTTTAAGTCTTTCTCTAAAGGCACTCTCAGTCTCTTCGGAGCATTATCTTTAAGTCCTTCTTTAAAGGCATTCCCAGTCTCTTCGAGGCATTATCTTTAAGTCCTTCTTTAAAGGCATTCTCAGTCTTTTCGGAGCATTATCTTTAAGTCCTTCTTTAAAGGCATCAGTCTCTTCGGAGTATTATCTTTAAGTCCTTCTTTAAAGACATTCTCAGTCTCTTCGGAGCATCATCTTTAAGCCTTTTTGTTTTAAGGCATTCTCAGTCTCTTCGGAGCATCATCTTTAAGTCCCTACTCAAAGGCACTCTCAATATCTTCAGAGCATTGTTTTCAACTCGGTTCAGAAAAACTCCACGCTCAGAAGAGCAGCTAAAAATAATAATAAAAAAAAAGAACTTCGCTCTCTGTAGTCTTGTCAGCAACTCGGTGCAGCTCAAGAGAGCACTTCTTGTATTTCGTAAGTTCAGAGCGGACTCGACGCGTCACCATTCAAGGACGAAACCCGCATCTCGCAAGGCAAAAGTAGATTTGCAGTTCAGGAGATCTTCATAGCGGTGGGAAGGTCGTCGCCTCAGGTATGTGCTTCTTTCCTCTTTTCTGAATTTTGGCTCAACTAGGCACCTGTGTGCTAGTTTTCCCAAAATTGGGGGCAGCTGTAGACACCAGGTCCAGAGTCTGTCCAAGATTAGGATTACCCGATGATGAAAATAAAGACTAATTCACGAGCAAGAAAATAGGAATCGATCATCTCTTTGTCAAATTCTCTTATTTTCCTCAAAACCCTTTTAAAGTGTTTATTCTTATTTTTATTTTTATTTTTATTTTATTTTCATTTGTATTTTTATTTTTATCCTTATTTTTGTATTTCATTTTATTATATTTTCTAAAAAAAAAAATTTGCGAATGTCGGGCGCGGCGGCAGCGCGCAGGCGCTGCGCACCGCGGGCTGCGCAGCATGTGCTGCGCGCGCAAGGGCGATGCGCAGCTCGCGTCTCTGAAGCACGCGGCCTCGCGTCGCTATTGCGCGCGCCGCACGCTAATCTCGCCCATGGTCGAGATTTCTCGCCCCCATCGGCGAGATCTCTCGCCCATCAGCGAGAAATCCCGCAGCAACAGCCCCTAAACCCCAAATTTTGATTTTTTTTAATTTTTTAGGTTTAAAAATAATTTTTTCTTGTGATTTTTTCATATTTTATCAAAATTTGACAAATATTAGTCAAATTGGGTGGGAGTTAAAGGTCAAAAATAACAAAAAAATAATAAAAATAAATAAAAATATTAATTGTCCATATTTGACTTTAGGGATTTAATTTTGAATTTTGGAGTGTTTTTTGTTGAAATTAGGGGAAGGGAATCTTGGAAAAATCTGATGGGGGGCTGGAGAGGGGCAGGAAGTGAGTTTTTACGTGAGTCATTTTTCATTTTTGAAAGAAAAAGAAGAAGATTAGTTTTTTTTGGAGTAAGGAAATTCTTTCTAGAAAAAATATTTTTTTCAAGTCATTTGAGAGAGATATTCTTGGGGGGAATTAGTGGATTTTGCTGGAAAAATAAAGAGTTTAATGTTCTTGGAGTTCATCTTTTATTATTCTCAAAAATAAAAATTATTTTCCTTAATCTTCTTAATTCTCTTCATTAAATTTACAAGTTTTTCACCTTAAATTTCATTCTAGTTTTTTCTCATCTCTAAAATTTTTGATTGATCTTAAAACCTTTGAGAAAGGAAAATCAATTCCTTAACTTGAATTTTCAGTTCATATATCAAACAAAAAAAAATCAAATCACTTTTGGATATATGTGTTCTTGAGTTTTCTTTGACATAAACTCAAGATTTATTTGAACATTTTTTTTGAGTTAATTTTCGGATCTTGACAAGAGATTAGATCGGGATACCTCGCTTCAAATATCACTTAAATCTGAGGGTAAAGATTCTTGGATCCAACTCTTTATTTTATTTTGCTTCACTTTATTCATGTTAATTTATTTTATGTTACGTTGCTTTGTTATTTTTTTGAATTAATGCATGTATGTATTTTTTTTGGTTTGTGATGCATTATTTAGCATGAGTATTCATTCTTTATTTTGTCATTGGCATAAAAATGGATAGACCTACATAGTGTTAAGAGATGTAAAATAAGATTTGCATGATTTTCTCTTGTAATAGTTATTTTTTATGATTTTTGCATGCTTAGATGTTATTATTTCATATTGCATGTTTGATTGACTTTTCTTTTTTTTGTTCATTCAATCTCTTGGATTCATCATTATCTTTATTTTTGTTGTTGTTGTTGTTATTATTATTATTGTTACTATTATTATATATGTTATTAGTATGTTATTATTATTATTATTATTATTATTATTATTATTATTATTATTATTATTATTATTATTACTATCATCATCTATTATTCCTATTATTATCATCGTCATTATTATTATTATTATTATTATTATTATTATTATTATTATTATTATTATTATTATTTTTGTTGTTGTCGTTATTGGCATTATTATTGACTTATGTTTTAATATTGATATTTTAAAGTGTCAATTTATTTTAATGTGCCATTTAATTTACTAGTATGCATATTTTCAATTAGCTTATTATTTATTGTTATAAATGTTTAATTGATTTTCTTGACTTGATAACTAACATTAATTTTGCTTGTGTTTATTTTTGGTGTCAAATCTTTGTTTTCCCTTGTTTGAGCACCCGTGCGAACGAAAGTGGAGACCCAAAGAATTATTATTTTTATTGTATTCATTATTTTTCCTTTATTTATTTAGCAAGTTTTTTTGGCGTGTAATAATTAATAAAACCATTTTTTCGCACGCTTAATAAAAAATCACACAAAAATATTTCTATAAATAAATGGGGTTTTCTTAATAAAATGGACCAATGTCCTATTTTTAGCCAATAAAATTTCACTTTCAAATGGAGAACTAGGTTTTCAAAAAATGGGATCACTCATCCCGGTTTTCCTCAATCAATACTCAAAACGGTTCTCGAACTCTTTTAAGTTGATAAAAAGGAACCAATGTTCCCAAAATTCAATAAATAACCCGATTTATGTATGTTGCATTTTAGTTCTTTTTCTGTGTTTATTTATTTACGTTTTCTTATTTTGGGGGATTGTTCTGTCCCAATTTTATTTTATTTTGCAATTTATTTTTGGGGGATTGTTCTGTCCCATGTTATTTATTTTGTAATTATTTATTACTTTATCGCTTTTCAATGTGAATGATGTGCGCTTTAAATTCAATGCATTAATCGCGTGAGATGAGGGATGAAATTTTATAATTTAAAAACTCATTTATAATCAACCAAGACATAAATAAGTGTGAAGTTTCGAACACCATCTCTGGTTTAGACCGATAAGAGGTTAAACTTTCCCAATTTCTTGTAAATTGGGTGGCGACTCCAAAATATCTCAAAAGTGCCTAAAGGTGTTATGGCGATGAATGGTCCTTTACAATATTCTATTGTGAAAGGAGGTGCCGAAAATATCTCATAACACCTATGATCGAAAAATACGTGAACCTATCCCTCGAATCCTAAAGCGGATTCCCATGAGGGCCCTTGCTGGGTTCGGCGCGCGTCACAGTCTGCATAGCTGGTAATGATATTATTCAATGTTTGCTTCTAGTATAGAAACAAAGAGAAGGTTGTTTACACACCTCCTACTTTCAAGGATGCTTCTCAGACAAATATAGATATTGGCTTCAAACCTCCAGGTTTAAAGTGGAAAGGGAGAAATGCAGTTACCCAAAGGCAACTGCAAGAGCGAAGTTCCCAAGAACAGATGAGGAGGAGGCAAACTGCTGAAGCTACCCAAGTGCCTGCTACGTCTACCCAGCTATTAAGCTCCCATAATGCATCTGACAATGTGTAGTGTTCATTACATTTTCACTGATGTAAATTTTGAACAATTTCTTAAAACTGGTGTTTACATTCTACTATAGGGTTGATATTTTATGAATCATCTAGATCATTTTTTAATCTTCTAACATTATAACCTTATACTGGTTCTATATACCAGTTAGTAGCTTATACCAGTTCTATATTAGCTTATCACTTTTATCCACTCTTGCATATTTATTTGGTATGCTCAATAATAAACAAAACAACAATGTCCTCAACAAAATCTTAATTGCAACGACCATTCATACATATATAGCTACATCAGTAATCCAACTAAAAAAGCCAGAAACAGAACCAAAACATTAAAAAGAGCACTTTTTCCCTCCCCTATTTCTTTCATTCCCAACTTGTTGCTCCATTTCTCTCAATCTACGAAGTAGACCTAAAATCACATGTTTGTAATGTTCTGAGATGGGTGGATCAATCCATACGAAGAATCTGCATGCATTTGATTCCTGCCAAAAAACACCCATTCCAGTCAAACAGAAAACAAAACTGATGATGGGTAGAAAATCTAAACAAAACCATAATAAAAAAATTTTAATAAAATTTCAGAACCCCATAACATTGGCAACCGAAAACCTCCTTCCTGGGTTTAGGGCCATCCATGACGTTCGCAGCTCTGCCAGCTGATTACATTGGCACTCTGGTATATTTTCCATTATAATCTCCTCAACCTTTTAACTTTATCTCTCTATGCTAAGATTGCTTCGAGTTTCTCATAAGAAAGAAAATATTTGAAAATAGAGTTTAGAAGAGATGGAGAGATCCACAGGGATGAAATTCCAGATTGAAACATGGAGTTTTACAACATTTACGGATTTATCCGTTGAGAGAGGGAGTGGATGAACACTTCTCAAGCATTTAAAACGCATGTAAATAAGTGTCTCCAGCCACGTCATTCCCTCTTTTGCCACATAGGCTGTACAGTCAGAATTTTGTGTGTATCAGTCCTTTTATTATTAAATTAAGGTGTTTAAATGGAAAACATATAACTTAAAGAGGCTGCATGGCAAAACGTTACAACTTAAAGTGTCAATTAGCATATTAAGCCAATTTTAAATATAAAATACAAGTCATTTAAATTTAATAGCAATACAATAAAATAAAATTATATAAATATTAATTTGTCAAGCATCTACTTTCTAAAATTGTGACAGAATATGAATACATGTGGAAATTTTTCTCATGTCCATATATATGTGTAAAATTATATATAAACTAATTAACGAGACATTTAAGTCTAATTAAATTTAAGTCCATTTTGAAGTCATCCAAATTTAATAATAATATACTTAAATAAAATTACATAAATATTAATTTATCAATCATCTACTTTCTAATATTAAGACATAATATGAATACATGTTAAAATTATACTCATGTCCATATATATGTATAAAATTATATATAAACCAATTAACTAGACACTTAAGTCATATTAAATCCAAATCCATTAATTAAATTTTAAAAATTAAAGTTCACGTACACGTCCAATTAAACTAGTTGACCGCTAAAATTAGTTGGAACTCAGTTTTTTAAATAGTTTTAACAATTTTTTTTTAATTTTTTATAGTACAAATACAAAACAATAAAAGAGAAGAACAATAAAAAACCTCTAATTAAATTTCAAAATAAAAATCAACATTTTTCAATTGTTCCATAATCCCTCTTTATTAAAGAATTTGTTTTTTTTTTCTTTCTTTACCATTCTTTTATATTCATGTTTTCAATGGTTTCCTTCTTTATTAAAAAATTTTATTTATTGATTATTTATAAAATTAGAACTCAACAGGGTCTTCTTTCCCCGCTGATTTTGCCAAGCCCGTTCCTTTGGCTTTGGTTTCGCTGGATAGTAGACAGGGGCAGTGGGAATCTTGTTAATCCATTTATGCGCGTCATTAATTAGATGACAAGGCATTTGGCTACCTTAAGAGAGTCATAGTTACTCCCGCCATTTACCCACGCTTGGTTGAATTTCTTCACTTTGACATTCAGAGCACTGGGCAGAAATCACATTGCGTGAGCATCTGCAGGGGCCATTGCAATGCTTTGTTTTAATTAAACAGTCGGATTCCCCTTGTCCGTACCAGTTCTGAGTCGACTGTTCATAAAAAGAAAGAGGGGGCAAGGAGACCAAGGGGAGCCGGCCAAAGAAAGAAGAAAGAAAAATAAAAAGAAAGGGAGAGCAAGAATAAGAGATACACAGAGCAAAAAGGCCAAAGCAAGAAAAGCAAGAGAAACAAATCAAAGCAAAATAAGAAAGAAATAGAAAGAGGAGAACAGAGGGAGACCAAGAGGAGCACGATGCTGGAAAGGAGAAAGAGGAAAAGAGGGGAAGAAGGCGGGGGCGCCGTCGGACCAGCGCACGCGCCCCATCGGTGGAAGGAGCGGGCCCGGACGAAATCGGTGGTGGCCGCCGATCAACGACACTCGCCGGCGTGGAGGAGATCGACGAGGGAAGAGATGACGCTGCTGACGTGATTTCGGCGACCTTCTGGCGAGTGACTGGCGGCGATGGACTCCCGACAGCTTGATCTACCGTCTGGCGATGGAGCTGTCGACCACCTCCCACTTCCGGCGGCTCCGACAAGGTAAATCCGGTGGGCTCCTTTTCCTTTTATTATTATTATTATTATTATTATTATTATTATTATTATTATTATTATTATTATTATTATTATTAATTAATTAATTAATTAATTAATATTAATATTATTATTATTATTATTATATTTATTTATTATTGTGTTTTATTATTACTATTATTATTATTATTATTATTTGTTTTATTATTATTAATATTGTTATTATTATCTTATTTATTCATTATTGGTGTTATTGTGTTATAGTAATATTATTGTTATTAGTATTATTTAATTTATATCTATTTTACATTATTTATTATTATGAGTATTTGTTATTATTATTAGTTGTTATTATTATCATTATTATTATTTGTTTGGTACATATTCCTATTATTATTATTATTATTATTAGTATTGGTATTTGTTATTATCATTATTGAGATTATATTATTATTATCATTGTTATTATTATTGTGCAATTGTTATTATCTTTATATTATTTTGTTATTATCTTTATATTATTATTGTTATTATTATTATTATTATTATTATTATTATTATTATTATTTTTATTGTTATTATTTTGTTTTAGTATTTGCTATTATTATTATTATTATTATTATTATTATTATTATTGTTATTATTATTGTTATTATTTTTATTGTTATAATTAATATTATCATGGTTATTATTGTTATTATATTGTGGAATTATTATTATTATTATTATTATTTTTATTATTATTATTATTATTATTATTATTATTATTATTATTATTATTATTATTATTATTATTGTCACTATGATTGTCATATTTGTCATTATCATTATTTTATCTTATGTTATTATTGTTAGTATTATTTAGTATTATGTTATTATTATTGTCAGTATTAATTAGTTTGTGTTCATTTTACTATATTATTGTTATTACTATATTATTATTGCTATTATTATCATTATTAGTATTGTTGTGTTATATTATTATTATTATTATTATTATTGTTATTTTATGTTATTGTTGTCATAATTATTATTATTGTTGTTGTTATTATTATTATTATTATTATTATTATTATTATTATGTGATTATTAGCATTTTTATTATTGTTGTTAATGTTATTATTATTATATTACATTATTACTATTATTGCTAATTATTATTATTGATATTATTATTTGTTTTATTATTATTATTAGCATCATTATTTTTTATTGTCATTGAATCATGTCATTTGTGTTTTATATTCATTAATTCTATCAATTTATTTTACTTTCACTACACCAAATCAATTCTAAAATTATTTAATTCAATTATTTATTTATTTATCACTTAATTTGATATAATCCATTATTGACCAATATTATATTCTGTCTTGACCGCAATGCGAGGGGCACGTGGCTCGTCCATGGAGTTAGACGAAGCATGGTCGGTGTAATAGTTTAGGATTTATTTACTATTCGAAAATGTGTATTTATTATTTTATTTTTTTTCATTTGCTTGAGGGCTGTAATAATAAAAGATTTTCGACCGCATTTAAAAAGAACAATACACAAATGTTTTCTACTAAATTGAAAATCTGTTAATAAAACTGGACCAATGTCCTCGTTTTCGTCCCAAAAGTGAAAGGTTTATGTTTTCATTAAAACAAGATCACTTCGTCCTTTTTTCATAAAGTCGATTCGAAAACTTTATACTTTTTTTTTGTAAAATAAGTAGTTGGGAACCAATATTCTCATCTAAATGAATAGCTCGATTTATGTATGTATTTTCATTTTAACGCTATTATGGATTTTGCATTTATTTTTGGATAATTATAATTATATTGTATTTATCGCTTTATTAATTGCTTTTTTATATGTTTGTAATGCGTTTTAATTTACTTACATAAATCGTGTGAGAAAAGAGATAAAATAATTGATTCTAAAAATCTATTTACATAACGTTAACCAAAGGTATGAATAAGAGTGAGGTCCCAAACTCTCTCTGGTTTTGGCCTCATAAGGTTAGAATCTATTTCCCAATGTTTTATTGGGTAGCAACTCCGTGATACCTATCTTATAATACCCAATAGACGCTCTCGTAAGTTGATTGCCAACAATGAAAGAGGGGTGAATCCCTGTCCATTGCAAAGCGATCAGCTTTCACGAGTTTTAACGAACCTCAATCCGGTCTCGGATCCTAAAAGCGGACTCTCGAGAACCATCCGGATGTCGAGCGGGGTTCGAGCGCGTCACAGTGGCGACTCCACTGGGGATATCATGAGATTTTGCTCTGAAAGTACTTTTGGTTAATTTAATGTAAATGGGTTTAGGATCAAGAAATTTTATCTCTTTTCGAAAGATTGCATTCCAGTTCACTAGAGCCTTAGAATTATGCTAGGTTGGTCCCCTATATATCCCGGTGCGTTCCTAAAACACGATCCTACTTTCACTCATTGTAGGGAAGTGTTCGAGATAGTCACCAGCCTAAGTCTCGTGCCATCATGGTATATTAAATGAAGACCCGAACGGTCGCTATACTCATTACGAGATAGACCCGTTGGTAGGGATCATGCTTGGGTAACCCTAAAATATCATCATTTTTTACCAAAACTCATGTAATGGAAATAGATACTTCCCCTAGGGGGCATGTGCCGTAATACATTGCTTGTGGAGCGGGTTTTCATGTATTGAACAAATCCAAATAAATCCAGATGCCTGCTCATTAAAGGTTTTCATGCCCCAAGGGGCGCGTTTCGATTTATTTGGATTGTTTAAATACATGGTGGCCGAAAATTCATTTGTATGCACTCTTTAGTAATGAGAGTTTGTGCTGTTGGTTTTTTGCAGCACACTATACGTGCCCATTGGGTTCCCTGTTGACCCATAGGTCAAGCCAATTTAGGAAAGAGACTGCACGACCTCCTGTGTGAGAGAGAACGGTTGGGAGGATTTTTTTCTTGTACGTGTGCATTCGTGCTCCCGCATTTTTTTTATGCACAACAATAGTAAATAAAGCATATGCATTTTGTCTCATGTATAATTATAGAACCTGTGCACTTTGTATGTAGAATTGCTTATATCATAAATTGTGAATATAAATATAACATGTATTTGTCATGCATGTACATAACAATGCTTATTGCAATACCTACATATTAACATTCTTTATGACATCCATGACATCCATCGTGCGCCATAATCTGTACATACAACATACATCACTGAACGTACGTATTGACATACATCATATCACGCGCGGACATACTACCACAATAAAAAAAATCAAATCAAATAAAAAGAATGTACATTCATCATGTGTCATGGTATGTACATATCAGTAGGCTCACATTGCATATGTACATAAACATCGTGTGTTAGAGCATACGCATACCGCTGTATTAGCATACATCATTAGGGCAGTCATTATACACATCATGCTCGGCAGACACCTTGCATCTTTCACATTGTATGCAATATCATACACATGCATTATCAGGCATGAGTTATGCCATGCACATATGAACCTTGCATCATGTATGTCAATTATTATATATACCATGCCATGTTTTGTATATGCATACCATGTAAATACATATACTTTATAAATGTCATTCGTTTCTTACAACCCCTCCCATCCCATGTCTTGTATCGCACACATATGCCGCTCACTGTACACAATCATTCTTATACTGTGTCTCATATCATGTGCATTATTTGTATATATCTTGCACTCTTATCTATGCGAGTTTTGCCATTCCTCACGATTCATGTATACATCATTGTGCCAAATTTTTTCATTTTACATCATATATGTATTCCTATCATGTCTAAATCATGCCATGAGCACATGTACCATATATCTTTAACATTCATTCCTATATCGTGTCATATTTTGTACTTATTCCATCGTTGTAGGTTGCTTGCATGTAGCCTGCAAATCTATGCAGGCACATCATTCGTCATGCAGTGTTTACACATTCACACTCACTTATAATTATTTGCAGGTGTTTCACGCACACACGTCTTTGCACATATTTCATGTACGCGTTTCTATACAATATATTTTCACACATGTTTTGCACATATGGTTCGTTGCATGCATTACTAATATGCATGACACTATTGCGTGTACCATTTCATGTACATGATTTTTAATACATGGTTTGGACATATTTTACAAAAAAAAAAAAAAATTCTTTATATGCCTACATGATTTTTGTGTACATATATTTTGATAGAGTAAATTTTTTTGTGTTAAGTTGTACCCTAAAGCACTGATATGTTTGCACCTTATTAAGGTACCTTTGATTCAAAGTTTGACTTTGCCTAAGTAGTTCTCAACTATGAATAGCTTTGATTTTAACTTTAGAAATTTGCATTTCATTCCATTTTGAATTAAGTAAGGGGTAGATATGTCTGATCTTTGAGAGCTGGATCACGTGATAATATTTGGCCATACCATGTAATTTCTAAGTTCAGAGCACTTTTGGCCCATTTTGAAAACAAACTGGAAAAACTAGTTACAATTAGGGGATTGGATGAAAACTCATTAAGAGCACTAGAACCTTTCTGATTACCCGTCAAAGCGATCCCTGGATAAGGTTGAATCTAGAAAATGATTTAGGCATCCATTCTTTGTATAGCTCTCTAAATGACCATTTCCTACCCTTATTTTGCAATCGCTCGCTAGCTCGTTGAGCCTTTATTTTGGTATGCTAAATGCGTACCGATTTTATTGTTACACACATTAAAACTACCCTTCACCTAAAATGATTTTGGCTTCCCCTTAGAAGAATGGCCGCTCTAGTAAGGATGGGTATACATCACGACATTCCTTCGGGATATCAAAACTTGCCCTAATAAGGATGGGTTTATACTTTGGATAAAGAGTTTCGATCTTTGACAATTCTTTAAACTATCAAAAATTATCCCGATAAGGGTGAGTTTGCGCTTCGAACAAAAAAAGGTTTCAATCATTGATAATTTTTTGGGCTATCAAAAATCATCTTAATAAGGATGGGCTATACTTCAGAAAGGGGGTTGATCATTATCTTCGTGTAATTAAAGACATAAATTTTCGAGAAAAAGAAAACAAGAAAAAGAAAAAAAAAGAGAAAAAAAAAGAAAAAAAAAACGAAAAAAAAGTAGAGCCCATGATAGTACCCCTTGATGAGTTTCAGTAGCTATCTTTTTAGCTTAATTATTATGCTGAGCTTGATGAGCTCAAGTATTACCAAATTCAAATCCAAGAATATCTAGACAATATACAATTGGGGTTGGGAATGGTCCTTTTATCCGTCGAATGAACATTGTGGCCATTTTTCTCTAGCGACCTGATCCTCCTTTAATAGCCAATTACCTAAGCCTAACATTACAACCGAAGTAAGACCTCTTGATTATGGGTTCGGCTTTATCTAATTAGCAGAGATGACCTTCTAATAAGGTTTGGTACATAGGAAGAGGCATATGGTGTCTCTTGAGCTTCAAGCGGGAAGCCACGAGTGCATTTGCATTCGAGTTGAGTCTCGTCTCCAAAGTTGCATCTAGAATTTGCTTTCAAATGATGAAAAATTATGTTTTGGGCCTTTTGCACATACACACAGAGATTGCATGGTATGCCTTGTATTTACATGTCGGTTTAGTAAACCTTGATGTCTATATATTTATCTTCTTGCCCTTCATTGGGAATGACTCCCGAATTCTTTGACTGAGATTGAATCAATTGAGAATGTGGTTCATTCAGTGTGTTTAAGGATAGATAGAAACTCGAGTTTGGGGTACCTAATAGGTTGCAATCATTTTACAATCTTGGGATACTTCTTATCGCTACTCATGAAAGCAGTACATTGCACATTCACCCAATGATATTCTTTGTACATATGATTCCTGCAAGTGGCAAACATTCTTATAAATGGTTTTACATACGCATTTTGTGGGCGTATCCTTTGCATGTATTTCACATGCACATCTTTCGCGTGCATTCTATACAAACACATGATTTTTTCTGCACGTGTTTTATATGCATGGTTATCCACGAACACACTTAATTTTTCACATAGCCTTCATGTACATAATGACTTTCCAGCTATTTGTGCATATGATTCTTTACATGTTGATGAATGACTCTTTACCCCCGTCACATGCATGGGCAATGACTTTTTACCCCCATCACATGCATGAGCATTTGCATATATCTCTCCCCTTTGCATATATTTCTCATGATCATTTGTAAATATTTTACAAAATATAATTTTTTGCACACATTCCATAATTCTTTATATGTATACAAGCCATGCGCATGACTGTGGCATATATGCTATATGCATAATTCCCTACATGCATTTCATGTTTGTAGTCCATGCATAGTACGCATGGTACACATTTCACATACATAAACTTTGCATGCTTTTCACGTGCATTTCATGCATACGTAGTGCCCCTAGATAGTATGCATCAGTCTCACGTTGACGAGCTGATGTTTCTTAAGACTTCTCTAGGGGCAAATAAACCTAAGCCCTCTCAGGGCTGTATCCTTAACGGACCCTTGACCACTTAAGACGTAGTCATCCATTTTTATAAACATCTACATCTCATATCATGCATACAATTTCTTGTATATACTTCCATGCACATAGTTTTGTAGGAAATATCCAAGAAGAGCCGCTCAGAAGAGCAGCCCGCACTTTGTAAGCCTTGGCTCAGTACAGTCCAGAAGGACACACAGTTCAGAAGAACACCCCTGTGACGCGCGCCGAACCGTGTAGGATGCCCCGAAGGACCGCTTTTAGGGCTTTCGAGAGAGGTTCATTAAAACTTGTAAGAAATTACAAGTGCATCTATGTTGGGCAACAATGAGGTTTCATGGAGTTATCACCCAATAGAACATTGAAAAAGGTCATCTAGTTTCAGTGAGCCTAAGACGGCGCATATGCATCCATTTTGGGCAAGCCAGAGATATCTTGGAGGCTTCATACCAACAGAACATTGGAATGACCCTCTAACCCCGTGGAGCCTAGGATTATGTAAGTTGGGCCTTTTGATGGGCAACAAGAGATATCTTGGAGACTCCATGCTGAGATGGCCCTCTAACCTCGTTGAGCCTAAGACTAGAGTGGGTTCGAGACTTCCCATTTATTCATACCTTGATTAAGTTTACAATTGAGTTTTGAATTTATGTGTTTCATCCCATTTCTCATTCGATGCAATTAATTAAAGCGCAGGTTGTCCATTCAAGGAAAGTAGTAAATAAATAAAGCATAATTAAAGTAAATTGCATGAAAGTAAATATAATAAAACTAGGGGCGGAATAAAACCCCCATTGTAAATAAAATACAAATCATGCATAAATCGAGTTATTCGTTAAAGATGAGGACATTGGTCCTCCCATGCATATTTATTATAAAACAGTTTTGATGTGATGATTTTGGATGGAGAAAATTGAGACATTGGTCCCATTTTTATTAAGAAAAGTTTCAACTTAATTAATAAAAAATGTTTAGTGATTTTTTTTCTAATGTGCCTAAATAAACAATTTTATAAGAAAACTAAATAGCAAAATAAGTGGAAAAGCCAAATAAATAAATATTGCAAATAATAAAAATAAATATATAATCCGAACGAGCCTTCTGGATCTCCCCGTGTGCTCGCAAAAATGCCCAAGAGGAAAAATGAGATGTGAAATAAAAATAAAAAACGAATAAAATAATGTTAGTAATTGAATCAATTAAAATCAATTAAATATAAAATAAATGATAAAATAAAATAAAATGAGATAAAATGAAATGATATCAAAATAATAAATGAATTAACATGTTAATTAATTAATATGTAAAAATATGAACATGATAATAATGAAAATAAATAAGTGAACAAAATATTAAATATATGATAATGACAATGGAAAAAAAATAAAAACTGATTAAATAAATGACATGGTTAATTAGACCTGTCAAAAACTGATCCAAACCCAATAAGTTACCCAAACCCACCCAACAAAATCTGAACCAAACCCAACCCAAATAAAAAATTACCCATGTAAACCCATCCAAAAATCACCCGCTTGAAATCCAACCCGTTTGGGTCATCATCCTTACACCCAACGGGTCTAATTCCCAATTCTCTATTTGCTCTGCTTCAGTTCTTCTTCCCTGTATTTCTGACTATCCTATAACGCCACTCGATTGCATCATCTCTTAGCTCCGGTCATCGTCCCTCAGCTCCGGTCACCGTCCCTCAGCTCCGGTCAGTGTCTCTGAGTTCCTTCTTCTCCGTTGATTTATAGTGAGATTATGAATCTTTGTTGTTTCTTCATTTTCACTTTCTTAAGTTTATTTGGTTGATTTAATGTGGGTTTTTCTCTTCTGATTTTGTGTTTCTTCTCTTTCTCACTTGCAACTTCTGCAACAACTAGCAAAGCTTCAATTAATCTTATTGTGTGCCATAGAACCTGTCAATTCCTATATATATTTCATTTTCTTTTTCTATAAATACTTTAGGAATATCAGAAATAGGGCATGCTGAGATGTGCTTAGTATATGCCATCCACTGTCACATCTGATTCAAGGATAACCCAGGATATAGGGGGTTGTCGAGCCAGGTGCACGTATGTTAGAGAGCAAAGTATACAAACCACTATCTCTCAAATCCATCGAAATTGCCATTTCTGCTGCATATTTTCCCAACTCAAGATTACCACAACTTTGGCACGCACTAAGCAAGCTCTTCCATACTGATACTGGTAGCTTTATTGGCAATTTCTCTATAAACTCCTTTGCTTCCTATAGTTTACCAGCACGGCCTAAAAGTGAAACCACACAAGCATAATGCTCACTTTCTGGTTCAATCCCAAACTTAGGCATTGATTTGAAGTAATGAAGTCCCTATTTAACAAGACCTGCATCATCAACACTTCATTAAATTCTTAAATTTTTTATAGAGTTAAGAGGGAATATGCATGTATAAGGTTGTGCTAACGTGAAGTAATGTTGTGGCATTATGTTTTTTAGTTTTGAAGTGTTGATGATGTAAGTATTTATAGCTGTGCTCGTCTTTCTGGGATTGAAAATGGGAATGTAGTTTGAGCCAAATTTAGTGGCAAACAGAACAGCCAAGTACAAGAGGAAATTACTATATATAATGCACAATGTGGGATTCCTATTATGGGTGTTATCTTTCTCTTATTTCATTGAGATTTCTAGAGATGGACAGTTGAAAGTTAATTGTAATAGTGACTCCCTATGCTTTGGCATATAGAGAATATAAATATTGTTTTGTCTGTGATGTAAATTGGATATTGATCCAAATTCAGCTTATTGAAGGATATTATTGATGAGTGTAAAATTTCAGCAAGCAGGAATCCTATTTAGGAGCCATAATAGGTCTAGGTATGTCTTATTTTTTAGGGAAGCACCTGAGTAATATAGCCTGTGTGCCTGTTATCTATCAACCTATTTTATTAGCCTTCAAAGAATATGGCTATGAAAATGTAATAAAAATTGTACTCTGTCCAATTTGTTTGATGGGTTTGAAATTAGGCAAGCATATTAGGTTCAGCAGTATACCAGTACCATGAAGGGAATGCATCTTCTAGGAAAGTATTGTGTACTCCTACTCCACGGATACAGAGTTCTGAATTTAGCTTAATAAATAATAATAATAATAACAATAATTCATATGATTGAATTATTATATGATTGAATGGTATATATAGTGATAGTGGCAGTGTAATTCATGTTTTTAATTTTTATTTCTTTGTTATTGTTTGTAGAATGGATCCTAGTATTGGCAGTGTAAATGAGAGTATCGATAAAATTTTTTCAATTTTATCTAATAAAAGTTTATTTCTTTGAATATGTGTATATAGGTTGTTTTGCGTATTAACAATATTTATTATTATTGCAGTTGAGGATGCGTCTCAAGATCATATTGGAAAAGATATTAAATTTTCAAAACCAAATCAAAATGTGGAGTAATCATCATTTAAAGTCAAAAAAATAGATTAGTATATTATTTACTATTTGTATATCTAATATTTTTTAGTATTGTTAACTTAATCTTTTAGTATTTCGTTATTGAGATTTTTTTTTTATTTTTTTAGTATTTCGTTATTGAAAATTATTTTTTGATCCATTTAGGCCTTAACCGATCCATTTGGAACACTCGATCCATTTGGGTCAAAATGGGTCGACCCAAACCCACCCAACCCGTTTGGGTAATTGACCCATTTACGACCCAAATATTTTTGACCCATTTATAACCTACTCATTTATGACCCACCCATTTATGACCCAACCCAAACCCACCCAACCCGCCCATTTGCCACCTCTAGGTTAATTGATGTATCACAATTAATATAAAACCTTTACATGGTTAAAATATCAATTAAAATGAATTTATCAATTACATGTTAAAAATAATGAGAAATCAAAGAAAAATAAATTATTTACATGTTAGGAATTAAAAGAGATCAATATTCACATGAATAAAAATGTAATAACATATATACATAACAAAACAAATATAATAACAATAGGATAAATAAATAAATGAGAATAAATAAATAACTAAAAATAACAAAAATAAACATGAATAAATTAAATATGAACAAAAAGAATAAGAAGAATAAGCCCGGAATCTTTACCCTCAGAGTTTCGGATTTGATGAAAGTAAAAACGGATTATTATTATCATGTTATTATTGTTATTATTATTATTATTATTATTATTATTATTATCATTATTATTATTACTCTTATCATTACCTCATGGTGTTAACATTATTAGTATTATTATTCTATGTACATATTATATTATCATTGTTTGTTATCATGATTTTGCTTGTGTTTTTATTATCATTATTATTATTATCATCATTGTTATTATCATTATTATTATTATTTCGTCATGCTATTATTATTATTATTATTATTATTATTGGTGTTGCTATTCTTTTGCCATAATAATAATTATTATTGTTATAATAATTTTACTGTTATATTTGTTATTATAATTTTATTATTGTTTTGTCATTAACCCTAGGTTTTTTGCATGATTTGTTTTATTTCCTTTGTAGTAGATGTTTGTACATTAAATTGACATGTTCTATATTTATTTTGACTTTATTTGATTAATTTTTAGAACTATTACTAATATTTTAATATTATTTTTCTATCTGATATTTATTGCGACTTGCGTTATGTGAGTGTCCACGTGGCTCCCCGGATGGGTCACGACGCGTGGAGGATCACGTCGGTTTTGGCGAGACTTTTCTTGTTTCCCTCTCTTTATGTTGTGCTTATTTGTAAATAAATATTTTATTTATGGACGCGTGAGATAAAAAAGTCACAAAAATACTTTTATAATTAAATTGAAATTTTTACTAATAAAATTGGGACCAATGTCCCTCATCTTAGTCAAGGAATGTAAAATGTCACAAATAAAATGAAGAGTTAATTTTCTCCAAAAATGGGATTACTCACCCGGTTTTTCAACTCAACAATCAAATGGCTCTTCGAACCCTTTTTAAATAAACGCGAAGAAACCAATGTTCCTGAACCCTTAAATAAATACGAAGGAACCAACGTTCCTAAACTAAATGAATGCCCCGATTTATGTATGTTTTTCTTATATTTGATTTTGTTTGTTTGTTTTAGAATTAAAGTTCATTTGTTTTCGGGCCCTTGTAATTAATTTTGGGGCAATATTATTTGATTTTGGGATTGTATTCCGTACCGACCTATGTTTTCAAGCTTCTTTCATTAGGGGTTGTATTTCGCCCCTATCTCTCATGTAATTGTGTGCTTGATGTGTTACCGCTTTCATTTACCGCCTTTCTTTATAGCTTCTATTTATTTATTTATTGCTTTTTAATATTCACATTGCGGTTTCAATTAAAAGCATCAATCGCGTGAGAGAAGAGATAGAATTTTAGGAAGTTAAAAACTCACTTATAATTAACCAAAGCATAAATAAGAGTGAAGTTCCGAACACCAATCTCTGGTTTAGACCGTAGAGATTAGATGACCTTTCCCAATTTCTCGTAAATTGGGTGGCGACTCCAAAATACCTCAAAGGTGCCTAAAGGTACATAAGACTAAATAATCCTTTCCAATGTTCTATTGGGAAGGAGGCATCCAAGATGTCTGATGGCACCCAAGATCAAAAAGACGCGAACCAGTCCCTGGAATCCTAAAAGCGGATTCCGCGAGGGCCCTTGCTGGGTTAGGCGCGCGTCACAGTGGCGACTCCACTGGGACTTGTTTGAGACTTCGCTCTGAAAGTATTTTGGTTAAAATGTATAATTGAGTTTTTAAAACCTAAAATTCTATCTCTTTTCGAAAATTGCATTGCATCATTTTAGGGCCTTAGAACTATGCTAGTTGGTCCCCTATCTTACCTCGGTGCGTTCCAGAAGCACGACTCCACTTTCACTCATTGTAGGAAAGTGTTAGGGATAATCACCAGCCCAAGCCTCGTGCTATTAATGGCATATCAAATGGAGACCTGATCGGTCGCTACGCTTGTGATGAGCTAGACCCATTGGCAGGGACCATGCTTGGGTAGACCTAAAGTATCACCACCTTGACCAGAGCTCATGTAATGGAAAATAGAAACTTCCATTAGGCGAAATGCTCCTTAATACGGTGCTTGTGATGTGGGCTATTGCGTATTAAACAAGATCAAGCAAATTAAGTGGTCTTTTATCAAAGGCTTTCATGCCCCGATAGGTTCACCTTCATTTAATTGAAGTGTCCAAATACGTAATGGCCAAAACCCATACGAATGCGCATTAGATTAAGACTGTTATGCTGCCGGTTTTCTACCGTGCACCATACGTGTCCGATGGGTTCCCTATTAACCCACGGATGAAGCCCGCCTAGGGAAGAGACCACACGACGTCGTGTGTGGGAGTGATAAGGTTGGAAGGATCTACCTGCTTGCATGTGGTTGTGGATGCTGCACAGCACGCTCGTGCATCGCATGTCATTCATGTATGTTAATAAGATAAATATATGTATGTATAAATAATAATATATTTTCTCTCATGCTATGTGTGTATTTATCCTTTCGTTTTCATATCATTTTTCGCATGTACATATCATCCTGCATATATGCATCCCATCGTTTTGTGGCAATCTTTTGATCTTGCACTCATTAAAGACCATTTGCATAGCACGATCATGCATTATACATGTCATCAATGCATCATTCTAACAATCTGGATCTTTCAGCCATCATAGATTCATCCAAGTGGACTAGAGGTTCTGACGATCGACTAGTGACGACAGACTCGCCCTTTGGATTGCTAGAATTAGTGCCTATTTGGGATTTTGAGACACTCTCAACAACTAGTGAATCATCTTCGATGGCAGAACTACCACGGGAGACTGGTGCTTTGACGGTACAAGACCTAGATAAGAGGATTAGGGATTTTGAAAGGAGGATATTGGCCATGACGAAAAATATCACTGCTCAAATGGCACCAAGTGCTAGGCAACCGCCTGTGGCCCCTGCTGTTGAACAAGTTAAGTTGCCTATCATGGAAGAGGCTTGTGCCTTAATGAACTAAGAGATGGATGGAAGGTTCGAGGAGCTTGAAAAGAGGTTGTTGGCCACAATTAAGGAAAGGATGGATGCCATGGTGCTCGTTCTTCAAGCTCAGTTTGTGGCGACTGCTCTTAACCAAGTTGAGTCGGCTACTGTCGAAAAAGCCTACACCACGACAACCTCAGTGCCTCCTTTTACCTCTAAGCCCGGAGGCAAGATTCCACTTATTTCACCAGTCGAGCGAAGAAAAGGAAGTAAGAGGCCTACTCTAGAATATGACATCACGCCTAAAGAGGATGGAGATCTAGCGACAACACATTCTCTGAAAAGTGAAAGCTCGAGTATCCACAACAACACTAAGGATAAGGCTAAGAGGATGGAAGCGTCAACCACAAAAACGGATCAAAGGCACTATTCTGATTTGGGTAGGCCCTTGTCATGGGTTTTTAAAAAGCTAATGGAGGGGAGAATATTGCAGCCATTGCCAGCTAGGCCCGCCGAAAACCAAGGACATCCCGGTCATAAGGCGGATTAGTATTGTGCTTTTCACCAGCACACCGGGCATACCACAGATAATTGCAAGACCTTGAGGCATCGTGTTCAAGACCTCATTGATAGCAAGCAGATCACGGACCCTGAAAAGAGAGAGAAGAAGAAGAAGGCAAACTGTGATGCAGTCCCTCCTCCAGATATGTGATTGGGTCTAGTCCACCTGAGTGGCATATCTCGCGAGAGCCGCATGAAGACTATATTTTTTCAAATGCTTTATTTCTTTTTAATTCAAGAACTCCTTATGAAAGTTTAGTTATTTCAACATGATGGACAATTTTTTGCTTATTTGTATGATGTTTCTAATAATTTTATTTCTTATGATCACGATGCATCCATTCATTTTGACATTAACCCAATTGATACGACTCCATATAATCTCAAAACTTTAGGGAATCCAAAAAAAATCTTGATAGCATTTGACATAACTCTTGAAGAGAGGATAATTTTGAGAGATAATGGAAAAAAGAGCCTTTGCCTGGATCTGGTATGACATGCTGAAGATTGACAAGTACATTCTTGAGATCAATGCTACTTTCACGTGCCAACATGACGACGAACCGAATTTTGAAAGCCATTCCTTTGCACCCTTAACATCTTGCTTGCATATGGTGCTGCCAAATGAAATCAAACCCCGAGAGCTACATCAGAAGTTGGACGAATAAAACTCAGGACTTTCACGAGAAACATATAATTCGTTAGAACCAAACCGTGTGACCTATTTCCTCCTGACCATCTGAAATGTGTACCCTAAAACAAATCAAGATTGACCTTTAACCATCCGGGACCCTTACTGCCAAATTTAGCAGGACGGCTCTTTACCTTTCAACCAAAAAAAAAAAAATAAAATTTAGCAGGACAGCTCTTTACCTTTCAACCAAAAAAAAAAATAAAAAAAAGAGAGAGAGAAAAAAACAAAATAAAAAAAAAGAGAGAAAAAAAAGAGGACAAAAAACAAAAACAAAAGAAAAAAAAAGAGAGAAAAAAAAAACCATAATCTTTGCCCTAGATCATCCGAGCCTAACCCGTCCCCAATCTCAACCGTTGAAAACCCATTTCAAAATTTGAACCACCAAAGCCAATAAAAGCAAAGTGTGAGATTTCACATCCAAGCCCCAAATAAGGAACCCATCACCTTAACCAGTCTGCACAAGGACCAAGAACAAGACTTTGATACAAAAAAGAACCACTCTCCGAAGGAGCAGCTTTTCCAGCTAACGAAGACGAAAGCAAATTCAATCAACACCGATGAACTGAAGGAGGGTCCATGGCAGAGGCTAAATAAAGAATAAAATATTAAAAAAAAAGAGAGAAAATATTCAATCATGAAAACCTGCGAGGGCTGATTGATAACAGGAGTTTGATGCTCTCAAGATCGATTCCAAGATTAAATGAGGTCTCATATTTTTCAAGTTAATGTCAAACAGTGATCATGTGTTATGAAATCAAGCTGAAATATATAAATTTATGCAATGATATATTAAAGTGACCAGAGCAATTCATCTTGCATACTCAAAGTTGTCTGATTCCAGCATAAAATTAGCACATTGGTACTCTCGATCCTCTGCCACTCGAGCACTTCAGTCAACTCATCCTGCTATCAACTATGAAGCCAATTCTACAGCATCTTCATGATAGAGCCAATTCTACAGCATCTTCATGATAAGAACCAAGCTCATAAACCATAATTTGAGACATAAGCACATGCCGATCATACCTGGAAGATCTTTTGTGATAACTTCAACTTCTCTCACAAAAAAAAAGAGGGTCGTTAGAGATGAAAACCGTGACTGGCGCTCTAAGCAAAAGTTAGGCCAAAGGGCAAGGTGAAAACCTGGGAACAGGCAGTCTGTCCTACAAAAAATGAAATGAATAAAAGCCGCTGGATTGGGTTGGGTCCATTCCAGGCAAAAAAATAAGGCACATGGTTATGTGAAAATCCGAAAAGGATGCATTTCCCGCTAAGAAAAGCTAGTGTAAAAATCCACAAGGGATGCACTACCTTCAAAGAATGACTACAGGTATCAGAACAGAACCTCACGATCCCTAAAGGCATGAAATTCAAAAGCAATTCAAGAGGGCACAGATCCTGCTGCAAATTACGACCAAACCGGCTATCGCCTCTGAATCCACTTAGACGAATCATTGTCTTGCATTACTGCAAAAATATGCATCGCACGTGCATGCTCACCACTTTTCCTGCATATTTTGCTTTCTAAGTCTTGTAAAAAGAGAATCAATACGGACGCTAACAAAAGGTGAGTGACGACATCGATCAAAACACCAATTCAATCCAATCCAACTAACCGAAGACCTCTCAGGAGGCGATCAACCGAAGACCTCTCAGGGGGCAGCCAGCCAAAGACCTCTATGGGGGCAGCTAATCGAAGACCTCTCAGGGGGTGATCAACTGAAGACTTCTCAGGGGGAAGCCAGCCAAAGGCCTCTTAGGGGGCAGCTAATCGAAGACCTCTCAGGTGGCGATCAACCGAAGACTTCTCAGGGAGCATCCAGCTAACCGAAGACCTCCCGGGGGGCAATCAACCGAAGACTTCTTAGGCAGCAGCCAGCTAACCGAAGACCTCTCGGGGGAAGATCAACAGAAGACTTCTCAGGGAGCAGCCAGTTAACCAAAGACCTCTCAGGGGGCGATCAACCGAAGACTTCTCAGGGAGCAGCCAGCTAACCGAAGACCTCTCAGGGGGCAATCAACCGAAGACTTCTCAGGGAGCAGCCAACTAATCAAAGACCTCTCAGGGGATGATCAACCGAAGAACTCTCAGGGGGCAGGCAACCATCAAATTACCTCTCAAGGGGCGGCGAACCGAAGACCTCTCAGGTGGCAAATAACCGAAGACTTCTCAAGGAGCAGCCAGCTAACCGAAGACCTCTCAGAGGTGATCAACCGAAGACTTCTCAGGGAGTAGCCAGCTAACCGAAGACCTCTTAGGGGGCGATCAACCGAAGACCTCTCAGGGGGCGATCAACCGAAGACCTCTCAGAGAGCAGCCAGCTAACCGAAGACCTCTCATGGGGTGATCAATCGAAGACTTCTCAGGGAGCAGCCAACTAACCAAAGACCTCTTAGGGGGTGATCAACCGAAGACTTCTCAGGGAGCAGCCAATGAACCGAAGACCTCTCAGGGGGCGATCAATCGAAGACTTCTCAAGGAGCAGCCAGTTAACTGAAGACATCTCAGGGGGCGATCAATCGAAGACTTCTCAAGGAGCAGCCAGTTAACCGAAGACCTCTCAGGGGGCAATCAACTGAAAACTTCTCAGGGAGCAGTCAGCTAACCGAAGACCTCTTAGGGGGCGATCAACCGAAGACTTCTCAGGGAGCAGCCAGCTAACCGAAGACCTCTTAGGGGGCGATCAACCGAAGACTTCTCAGGGAGCAGCTAATTAACCGAAGACCTCTCAGGGGGCGATCAACCGAAGATTTCTCAGGGAGCAGCCAACTAACCGAAGACCTCTCAGGAGGCAGCCAACCATCAGAAGACCTCTCAGGGGGCGTTGAACCGAAGACCTCTTAGGGGGCGGCGAACCGAAGACCTCTCAGGGGGCAATCAACCGAAGACCCCTCAGGGGGCAGCGAACCGAAGACCTCTGAGGGGGCAATCAACCAAAGACCTCTCAGGGGGCAACTAGCCATCAAAAGACCTCTCAAGGGGCACCAACCGATCAACCGAAGACCTCTCAGGGGGCACCACCTCAGAAAAGATAACACGCCAACAATCTCTTCCAGTCCGGAAAAATGACGGCCTCAGGTATGTGTCCCTTTCCTTCTTTTCTGAAATTTGGCTCACTCAAGCACCTAAGTTCTAAGTTCCCCAAAATTGGGGGCAACTGTAGACACCGGATCCCGAGTCAGTCTAAGATCAGAATTACCCGATGATGAAAATGATACTTGCCAGTAAAGGTGTCAAGAGTGATGTCTTTCTTGTCGAAAATTCCCTTTGTTCCACCAAATATATCAGTGCGAAAATTTATTTCTTTTGCTCTCTTTTATTCCTTTTTACTATTTGTATTTATATTCTTTCTTTTTTTATTTTATTTTATTGTATTTTTATTTTTTATTTATTTATTTTTCGTTTCGCGTGAAACGCGTATGGGCCGTGCCCGTCGCAGAGGCTGCAAGCGCCTGCGCGCGCGCCCGTAGCTGAGGCTGTGCGCACTGCGGGAGCTGCGTGCGTTGCCCCGCACGCGGCAGCAGCTTTGCGTGCACGCAGCACTTGCTGCACATGTGCTGCAGATGCCGCGAGCGCAGCACATGCCGCACGCGCGCACACACGGCCCTTAGGGGGCGCGTCTCGAGTGAGACCGCACGTCTCGAGCTGGCGCACGTGTGCCTGTCTTCCCTCCCACACGCCGGCATTTTTGCCTCGCGCCTTGCTGCCCCATTGTAGACATCGGGTCTTGAGGCAGTGCAGATTAGAGTTACCCGATAAAGAGATCAATGTCGGTTTTCAGATAAGGGGATGAAATTTGGAGGTTTTCGTCTTTCGGTTTTGCGAGGATTAAAATCTTTTTCTATGGCATTGAGTTTTGAAAGAATTGGATAAATTTTGGGTAAAATTGGGAGTTTTCCTCCACAGACGGGATGCCCGTCCCTACTTGGGGTGATCCCCGTCTCTAGGCGTAGTGGGGACGGACACGTGGCGATGTAGGGACGCCCGTCCCTAGTATCGCGCCCCATCCCTAGTCAGTTTCCCGCATATGCCCTTAGTAGGGACGGCCGTCGGTAGATGCAGGGAAGCCCGTCGGTACGGTAACTGACCGGATCACACCGGATTGGATAAAATCTGATGAAGGATAGGATTTATCTAAGATTTGAATTTTAAAGTCCTTTTTAAAAATCAAACTTTAGATTGAGGCTTATCTTAATTATCTCCTAAAATCCTATAAATAGAGGATCAAATTTCAATTTTGGGGTTAGAGAAAATTTGGGGAGAAAATTTGGGAATTTTGGTGAGGAAAAGAGGGAAATTTTAGAGCAATTTATTTTGAAAAAAGGCTATCAAATATTTTTGGGAAATTGATTTTTAGAAAAGTTTCTGTGAGCAATTTACTCAAAAGTTTATGAAATCTCTGCTTTATTTGCAGAATTTTATTTTGATAAATTTTTCCAATTAATTGATTTCTTCCAATTTTTCTTGCGAATTAAGTCAATTTGAGGTGACGAAATTCATTCATTTCCATCAATATAACTAATTCGAACACTCGATTACTATTAAATTTTCAAGGAAAGAATAACATAAATTTTCTTTCTTTGATCTGATTCTTACTCGATCCTTGCGAAGTATACGGGGACGAAATCATCCGACAATCACCCTAAAAGGTAAAATCCGAGGGTAAACATTCTGGACTAACATTTGTGTAATTTAATTTGATTCACATTGATTTTTTACGTATTTTATCATTCGTTTACAAAAGAGCTAAAATGTTTTTTTACTCGTTTTCCCTTACTAAGGACGGCCTATGGCACGGTACAGGAGGCCATCCCTAGGCAGGCTTTTACGTTTTTGATTTATAAAATTCTATCTTTTAACCTATTTCTGTTAGGGTTCTCTCATTCTTTTATTTTTATTTTTTTATTCATGTTTTTTTGATGCTAACATGTTTATCCTTGTGAGTTATTTTCTGACCATTTGGAGTTAGAGTTCTGAAAGATGGTGATTGCGCCAGTCCGAGGACTTTTATTCGGGTTCCTTCTTTTCCTTTATTTTTTATTTATGTTATTATGAAAATGGTTTTAATATCTTTGAAGTAAAAAAAGACTAAAAGCTTTCTATTAATTAACCTGGCATTTTCTCTAGATAAAAAAAATGGGACCCATGTCCTAGTTTTTCACACCCAAATAAATCATCACATCAATAACTGTTTCGTAATAAATATGCATGCGATAACCAATGTCCTCATCATCAACGAATACCCCGATTTATGCTTGATTTGCATTTCATTTATAAATGGGAGTTGTATCCCGCTCCTAGTGTTATTGTAATATTGAATGTTTTATTTTTGGATTTATCTTCCATTTATCACTTTTGATATGAATGATTGCGCCTTTAATTTAAATGGCATCGTGTGGAAAGTTGATGAAACAATAAACTCAAAACTTAGTTATAATATTAATCAAGGTATAAATAAATGAGAAGTCCCGAACTCACTCTGGTCTTTGGGGCTCAATGAGGCGAGAGGTCTAGGACTTCCAAGACACCTCTTGAGTCCCACCAAAAGGCTTAAATACACAATCCTAGGCTCCAGGGGGGTAGAGGATGAGGCCTCCAAGATCCCTCTGGCTAGCCCAAAATGGATATGTATGCGCCGTCTTAGGCTCGATGAGGCTAGACGATCCTTCCCAATGTTCTATTGGGTAACGACTCCAAGAAACCTCTCTTGATCGCCCTAAAGCGGGCTTTCGGGAGGCAACGAGGTTCGGCGCGCGTCACACCCGTGCTGTCGCTTTTGCCTGTCATTTTTTCCAGTCTGTTTTTTAGTTTCGCGTTTTAATGATAATTTTGGGTAACGAAAATTAAAAGAGTTTTTGTCATTTCCCATTTTGGGACAAAGACAGGAAATCAAATCGGGTTTTGAGATTCATTTTCAAAGTGGGGGCTGCCATTTTATTCAAAGAGGAAAAACTTAGTTTTTCTCTCAACAAAAACCAAAGAGCAGCCAATTATTTTCCAAAAAAATAAAGATAATCAGATTTTTTTCTTTAGGATTTGGTTCTTCTCCTTCTTTGTTTCTTCAAAATTTTTTCTTTTCAGTCGGGGGTTTATTTCAAACAAAGGAAAATCAATTTCCTTTGTTTTATATCACCCCGCTAAAATATTTTCTCAAGCTTTCCTTGTTCAAACTTGGATTTTTCTTGAACATTTTCTGTTTTTCACCACCGAATATCAACAAGGAGGACGGATCTAAACACCGCCTTTCTCCAACTCATAAAATTCTGAGGGTAAACATTTTTTAGAACCGTTCTTATTTATTTTTGTTCATCATTTATCATTGTTAATATTATTATTTTCGCTATTATTACCATATCTATCATTTATTTTTAGTATTTTAAAGTGATTAATATTACTGTTGATATATTATTTGTTTGTTTTAGTTTGATTCTTTTGTGACTCCCGTTAGCTTCTTCTTCTTTTTCATTATTATTATTATTATTATTATTATTATTATTATTATTATTATTATTATTATTATTATTATTATCATCATCATTATCACTCTTATCATTATCTCATGGTGCTAACATTATTAGTATTATTATTCTATGTACATATTATATTATCATTATTTGTTATCATGATTTTGCTTGTGTTATTATTATTATTATTATTATCATCATTATTATTATTATTTCGTCATGCTATTATTATTATTATTATTATTATTGGTGTTGCTATTCTTTTGCCATAATAATTATTATTATTGTTATAATAATTTTACTGTTATATTTGTTATTATAATTTTATTATTGTTTTGTCATTAACCCTAGGTTTTTTGCATGATTTGTTTTATTTCCTTTGTAGTAGATGTTTGTACATTAAATTGACATGTTCTATATTTATTTTGACTTTATTTGATTAATTTTTAGAACTATTACTAATATTTTAATATTATTTTTCTATCTGATATTTATTGCGACTTGCGTTATGTGAGTGTCCACGTGGCTCCCCGGATGGGTCACGACGCGTGGAGGATCACGTTGGTTTTGGCGAGACTTTTCTTGTTTCCCTCTCTTTATGTTGTGCTTATTTGTAAATAAATATTTTATTTATGGACGCGTGAGATAAAAAAGTCACAAAAATACTTTTATAATTAAATTGAAATTTTTACTAATAAAATTGGGACCAATGTCCCTCATCTTAGTCAAGGAATGTAAAATGTCACAAATAAAATGAAGAGTTAATTTTCTCCAAAAATGGGATTACTCACCCGGTTTTTCAACTCAACAATCAAATGGCTCTTCGAACCCTTTTTAAATAAACGCGAAGAAACCAATGTTCCTGAACCCTTAAAGAAATACGAAGGAACCAACGTTCCTAAACTAAATGAATGCCCCGATTTATGTATGTTTTTCTTATATTTGATTTTGTTTGTTTGTTTTAGAATTAAAGTTCATTTCTTTTCGGGCCCTTGTAATTAATTTTGGGGCAATATTATTTGATTTTGGGATTGTATTCCGTCCCGACCTATGTTTTCAAGCTTCTTTCATTAGGGGTTGTATTTCGCCCCTATCTCTCATGTAATTGTGTGCTTGATGTGTTACCGCTTTCATTTACCGCCTTTCTTTATAGCTTCTATTTATTTATTTATTGCTTTTTAATATTCACATTGCGGTTTCAATTAAAAGCATCAATCGCGTGAGAGAAGAGATAGAATTTTAGGAAGTTAAAAACTCACTTATAATTAACCAAAGCATAAATAAGAGTGAAGTTCCGAACACCAATCTCTGGTTTAGACCGTAGAGATTAGATGACCTTTCCCAATTTCTCGTAAATTGGGTGGCGACTCCAAAATACCTCAAAGGTGCCTAAAGGTACCATAAGACTAAATAATCCTTTCCAATGTTCTATTGGGAAGGAGGCATCCAAGATGTCTGATGGCACCCAAGATCAAAAAGACGCGAACCAATCCCTAGAATCCTAAAAGCGGATTCCGCGAGGGCCCTTGCTGGGTTAGGCGCGCGTCACACCTAGGAAAGACCTTACACCCTTAAGCCAAATCTCATGACAACATAGCCAGCAAATCAATGGAACCAACAAACATATTATTCACATACTATATTTAGTAAAATCACATTCTTAACAAATTTTAACTTATGTAAAAATTACTTGGAAAAATAGATTTGGTAGCTACATACCAATTTTCTACTATTTTTGGTCCCTTCACCGTCGCCGGAGCCTCACCGGAGTCTCGCCGGAGCTCCACCGGAGGCATCGAAACCACCAGAAGGAAGCTCGACGCGTCGGGATTGCTTTTTCGGTGATCACGCGCCGTGACTGCACTTCAGTTTGCCGGAATCAACGTCGGCAGCTTCGGTTCTTCACAACGCCGATCTCCTCTTCGCCGGTGAGTGAGGATCATCCTTGAGCACCGAGAGCTTCGTCTGCCCATCGTGAGTCCCACGGTACCACGCGTGTCATCTTTCGCCGTCAGAGCTCGCCGAAAAATGTAGAGGAAGCTTCGGTTCTTCTATAGCTCTCCTGGAATGGCGTCGCTGCGAACCGGGGAAAAACACTGTGGGGATGGCGCTGCGGGTTGCGACGGTCCGATCGCCACCTCTGATCGCCTTCGGTGGTCGCCGACACTGCCTCCCGCAGCTCTCTCCCTCTTGGTCTCTCTTTCTTTCGGTCTCTTTCCCCGTTCTGCCCCCGTTTCGTGTCTCTCCCTTCTTTTTGTTTTTTTCCTTCTCATAAATCCCAATAATTCTAGCTCAATCTCCCTTGTCTAGAAAATTTTAGACCTAATAAAATTTTTATGTTATAATTATTTATTTGTCTATTTACTTTTTTTTTGTTTAATATTTTCTTATCCATTTACATGAAAACATACATATATATTTATGTATGTACATTTGTCTAAAATTTATTTGAATATATAAATTATGTAGCTTTTAGGAAAATTCCACCTCTTATGCTTCAAAAATTATCCTTCAATGAATTTTTAGCGTGCCAAGTTATCAATAGAAACACTGAAAATTTTGAGGCATTACAATTCTCCCCCCCCTTAAAAGAAATTTCGTCCTCGAAATTTCTCTGGACTTACACAATAATCACGATTCATCCTTTCAATCAATTTGCATTCCCCACGCAGGTTTGCAAACAATTTAATTGTATTCTTCTATCTTATAGAAGCCATTATCTCTTTTTTCATGATAATGCTTTGTGTGCCATTTGTGGAGAAATAGAAAGAAAAATCTGTTTAATAAAGTGACTATATGCATAATTCTCCCTTCTTTCTTTGCAACACATGGAAAAATTTAAAGATATAGTGCTCCAAAGTCTTTTAGAAGCAGATGTTACATTCTCATAATAGAAGTAGGGTGGCCCAATAGCAGCTTCTGGAAGTGTTCTATGAGTTACAACCTCTGGATCAGTGGAGAATCCAAATCCAATGAGGTGTAGCATCTCATCATCTCTAGGCAGCAGCTTCTTTTCGAACCTCATTTGCTTTATTTTTTTCCAACAATAATATTCATAAAAAAACTCCTCTTTTTGTGTTTATTATAATCAGCATCAGACTGCTTGATCCTTAGCTATTGAATAGGAGGAAGATAAAACAAAGCATCTGAGTTCTGAAAAAGAAACTTCTCTTCTGGAAAGAAACCATCAGCTGCCTTCACCATTTGAGCAGCACATTTGAAATCTGTAAGCTCTGCAATTGTGGCATGTGGTCCACATCTCTCTAGAGCTATCGATGCCTCGTCCTCAGGGTACCCCATCTTCACCAGAAACATCAAAATGCTCCCCTCATCTTCAGGCTCAGACTTAACAATTTTCCTCATTTTCAAAACTTTATGCCAGAAAAAATCATTAAGAAAGCTCCCATCATAATCTGAAGACCAGTAATCAGAATCGACATGCAGCTCTTCTTTATGTGATTTTTCAATCACCAAGTATGCGAGAAGAGTCTCTAACATTGAATCTGTATTTCCTTCCCCATTTTCCTAAATTACTTTGGACACTGTTTCCACACCAAATCCCATTCCAACAAAATGATCAATTAACTTGGAGCCAGAAGAGCTAGTAGATGATCTTGCCGAACATTTAAGAAGTGTTTTAAGTGTCAGAACTGCACTTTTTTCTTCTTAACTTTATGCGTTAATCAGGCCCAAGTTGTATCATACTTAAGCCAATAACATGTCCACTCTAAAATCATACCATTTCTTCATTTTCAACCTTTGGCATGTACACTCTACTAAAAAATCATTTGCATTCACGTCCTATTACTTGCTTTCCTTAATCCTTACTTACTCCTTATTACCTCCACTCTACTACTATCTTTCTATAGATACATCTACCTCACTTCTATACACTTACTATATTCCATGCCAGTTTCCTTTCAATTAGGGCATATGCATAAAACTTGATGTTTGTCATGAATGATTATGTGATGCTGATACAATGAATGTATGACGTTTCATGTATGCAGTATTATGCAAATGTGCATATCATGTAAGGACAATGCATATTATTCCATCCCATGCATAAAATATTCAATGATTGCCCGTCTATCAAGGATAACTGACAGGTACCTAAAGTACCACAACCTTCTTCCCACGTTCATATACTTTAAACCCCATAACTTTTGAACATTAATTTCCTACCTCTAATTTTCTATTCAACTCCTTCCAAATTATCTACACTTAAAACTAAATAGGGATGTCCATATTAAACAATACACATTCATTCCTTATAAACAATATCACATATTTTCCAAATATCTTATAGGCCAGAACAGCCTAAACCTTTGCTCTGATACCATTAAATTTGTAATACTCTTAAACTGTACACTCATTATGGTTCCAACGATATTGCACAATAACTTGATTGTCTTAAAACTACTCTTAAGGTTATCGCGGAAATCGGACAAATTTTTTTTTTCTTATTTTTTTCCAACTGTCCTAAAACTATTTAATTTTACTATTCATTCAATCCTCTTACAAACATGCCACCATATTCTACCGAAATTTCGGCAGAGTTTCCTTTATAATATTGCTTATCCCCCTGTAAACAGAAAGTTTCTACACTTCAAATAATCATATATTCATTCACCGTACTCCAATTCAAACTCCAAAACAAGTTTGCCCATCCTCCAATTTAGGTCCATTCACACACTCATATAATAATGTACAAATATCATCGACCCATTACTTACATCAATTATACAAAATACAAGGATATTATGATAATACATCAACTATCAATTATGTATAATTATTTAGTACAAACTCTTCGATAAAATAATATCCTAATTATCTATGTAGTGTACATGCCAACTAAAACTGAGATTCAAATTATCAATTCCCAAAAATTTCATTCTTATCACCTCCTTGCCATGCTTACCATTCAACATTACTCCTTTGGAACGGTGATGGTGCTCACTTGATTTCTATCTTACACCTGCGCGAGGTAAACCACGCGCTAAGTTTTACGCTTAGTGGTGACTTCCAAATTTACTTATCTAGCGCGTAAAAATATTAAATATACATAAATAATTTAAACATACATACATTATAATGTTTCTATATTGAGATCGCTAATTACTCTTTCCTTACATATATAACATACCAATTTTACCGTTAACAAACCAATTATTATTTAACCATAAAGTATTTATTTAACTCCGAATTAAACATAAATGCTTGTAAGGTAAAACAATATTTATGCAATAACATCCAATATTCTTCTAAATAGTTAAAACTTTATAAACATTTATAATCAAGTTTCCACATCAATGACTGAGATCTTCCTGCATTTTTATAATGTGTAAAACTTACTTATCATGCATCATTTTACTAATGCAATGTAACATTAAACAGACAATATGCTTCTCGCATAGTAGCTAATATTTCATTCCTACATTAACGATTATTCTAACTTTCATCTAATCCAATAATACATTCTAATATATATACCCATATGATGTACACATTGGCGAGTATGAAGTTCGTATATATACATAAAGCTACTTCATCATATCACTAATTTCATAGGATCATTTACTAATACCATTTATTCAAGTAATGTTTTTATCACAGAACTATCAGCTATATCATAATTCGAAATAATAATATACATTAGTTAACTTTCAGCCAAAAATATATATATATATATATATGTATGTATAATAAACTTTAAATTTCACTCTTATCTGTTAGTTAACATCTCTTTATTAGTTTTACTATTTTATCCTTCAACTTTACTTCTGTCATTAAGTTATTTTATATTTTCTTAATCCATATTTACTCCATACTTACCATCTAACTTCTCAAGTATTAAATTTAATATGGATTACAAAATTTATTATTTAAACCCACTAATTTACACCGCTTTATTTATTCATCATTTAAATTCTTTGATTTACACAATTATTTCACATTCACTAATTCACTTTTTAATTTACTATTTTGCCCTCAATTTTTTATATAATAATATTTATGTCATTTTTGCACATAAATATTATTTTAATCATATTTTAACCATTTTAATCTTTTTTTTACAATTATGCCCCTGTAACACACTGGCAGACTCTATATATAGGATAAACGAGACGTGAACTCCAGAAGTTCACAGAAATACCAGCGGAGTCCTATGGGACCACCACTGTCTTTTAATACAAAATACTAGCAGAATCCTGTGGGACTACCACTGTCTTAAATACAGTACAATACTATGAAATATTCAGATACAATAAAATAGAACCATCATTGGCCTATTTAAAAAGTGAGACGCCATGCTCACACCGGCGATCTTATGTCCCTAAGTCATGCCAACATATCCTAAACTAGACTTGACTACCAGATCACTACATAGGGCAATGTTATTGAACATTATTCCAGTAAATTAGAATTTTCATTCTTTGCATAAAATAATGTCAATATACATTTCGATCCATAATGTCAGAAATAATACCAGTAACATAAGTTATCAATTTCTCATACAACTTCATTTACTTACCACATTCCACTGATTTAGCTTCACAGCAAGCCATTAATCATATTTATATAATTAAAATGCATTAACAATTATAATATATCTCATATATACAAGTATACACTCGGCCACCACTTTTTCTTTCCATTCCAATGCATCTTTATTTTTTTAGTTCATCAAACTAAGTTCATTTCATACTAAACCAATTATACATTATTATTTATATAGGTATTCACTATATTTCACTAATCTAATTCTTTTCACAAATTGCCTCATTTAAACGCGTACAACCCATTTACTTTTGTTTATGACCTGACACTCTGGTATTCTTAACAATTTATTGATTTTATTATTATAATTATCTTTAGGTATACTTAACTACACTCATTATTTATTAAACACACTCATTTTCTCAGATTCATTCACTTACCATGAGCCTGCTTGAATTACCCTTTTGGTCGTTTATTTAACAGTAATACAGTTAATTTATATTTTATTCTCTATAATTTTACTAAATTAAAAGTCTACCTTTTAATAGTCCTTACTTATATATATATATTAACTTATTTTTAATCGACCTCAATTCAACTGTGTACTAGTGATTTTAAATTTTAAAACCTAGATGCCTATTTTCTTATGTATTTTTCCAGCCTAAATACCAGTGCTTGCAAGCTGTCCAAAACCAATGAACGTATATAAGGATATAAAATTTCAGCAGCTATTATAACCTTAACAAACCTAAAACTGATACTTATTAACAATATGGCACTACAGATTTTTCACCTTACCAATAAGCTTAAACCAAAACAAATATACCAAACAGTCTAAAACTTACTATAAAACTTACTAATGTGTTTGTTAATTTTACAATTATATATGTGCGTATATACACATGTACATCTAATTTAATCCAAACAATAATTTAATTACTAATCTAATATTTATATGTCATAATTTAACTATTACAAAAATTATATACAATTTAAATCCTAACTTACAAATTAACCTATATTTCTTCAATTTACAAATACTGTTCCACTTTACCAAATACAGACAATTTCTCAATTCTTTTCATTCAGCCCGAAATCTGTAAATCTTAATTTAATTTCGATTTAGTTAAGCCAAATCTCATGACAACATAGCCAGCAAATCAATGGAACCAACAAACATATTATTCACATACTATATTTAGTAACATCACATTCTTAACAAATTTTAACTTATGTAAAAATTACTTAGAAAAATAGATTTGGTAGCCGCATACCAATTTTCTGCTATTTTTGGTCCCTTCACCGTCGCCGGAGCCTCACCAGAGTCTCACCGGAGCTCCATCGGAGGCACTGGAAGGAAGCTCGACGCGTCGGGGTTACCTTTCCGGTGATCACGCGCCGTGACTGCCCTTCGTTTCGCCGGAATCGATGTCGGCAGCTTCGGTTCTTCTCAACGCCGATCTCCTCATCACCGGTGAGTGAGGGTCGTCTTTGAGCACCGAGAGCTTCGTCTGCCCATCGTGAGTCCCACGGTACCACGCGTGTCATCTCTCGCCGTCGGAGCTCGCCGAAAAATATAGAGGAAGCTTCAATTCTTCTCTCGCTCTCCTGGAACGGCGTCGCTACTAACCGGGGAAAAACACTACGGGGACGGCACTGCGGGTTACGACGGTCCGATCGCCACCTCCGATCACCTTCGGTGGTCGCCGGCGCTGCCTCCCGCAGCTCTTTCCCTCTCAGTCTCTCTTTCTTTCAGTCTCTTTCCCCGTTCTGCCCCCGTTTCCTATCTCTCCCTTCTTTTTGTTTTTTTCCTTCTCATAAATCCCAATAATTCTAGCTCAATCTCTCTTGTCTAGAAAATTTTAGAACTAATAAAATTTTTATGTAATAATTATTTATTTGTCTATTTCCTTTTTTTTTGTTTAATATTTTCTTATCCATTTACATGAAAACATACATATATATTTATGTATGTACATTTGTCTAAAATTTGTTTGAATATATAAATTATGTAGCTTTAAGGAAAATTCCACCTCTTATGCATCAAAAGTTATCCTTCAATGAATTTTTAGCATGTCCAGTTATTAATAGAAACACTGAAAATTTTGGGGCGTTATAAAAACTTTTATTAAAAAATAGAGCTTGGTAATTTTCCATAGAAGATTTCTTTTTATTTATACGAAAAGAATTTTTCTTTCAAATTTATTTTTTATTCTAGAGTTATGCTAATCCGAGGAAGCGAGATCCATTCGTTTTCATCCATTTAGCTAATTCAGATATTTATTGCTGTCCAAATTCCAAGAAAGAGAAAATAATTTCCTTCTCTTGGTTTATTTTTCAAAGTAAGATTTTTGCAACCAAAAATCTGTTCTGATCGCGTGATCACAATCCGATCCTTGTAGAACTCGAGGAGTCAACATCTTGCAACGTTCACCTTCACGAGGTAAAAATTCGAGGGTACATATTTTTGGACCTGTTACTTTGAATTCAATTATTTTCCTTAATTTATTGTATAAAAATCCCTTTTATTCAAATTAAAAACAAAAACTTAATTTTTTGGTTTATTGTTCGAAAATAGAATCGACCAACGGGCATAAGGTCCACCGATGGCCATCGCTTAAGCGAGCGACGGGACGTCTGGGGTCGCCCTTACAACCGTCTGTCGCTCCCAGGGACACCCGTCGATCACACGTCTTGGGCCGTCCCTGGGCCTCTTTTCTCATTTAACTCCTTTTCTTCTCTTCTTTCATTTTAAATGGTTTTCTTATTTAATTTCTTCCATTTTCCTCCTCATTATTTAATTTCATGCTTATTTTTGTTCTTTAGATTTACACTAACGTGTTATTTATTTCATGAGTTATTATTTTGATTTGTTGGGTGGATTTGGAGCCATTTGGTGTGGAAGCTATTACAAAAGACTTAAGGGTCTTCTCCCGGGTTCATTTTCTCGACTTCATCTTTTTATTATATTGTTATTGTGAATAATGTTTTTTTTATATTTTCCCGCTGATGTAAAAATGGTTAAATGTCTTTTGTTAATTAAATTGGGATTTTCCTTACAAATTGAGGACCAATGTCCTATTTTTTCTAACAAATAAAAACTGACGCCTCAAAACCATTTTGTAATAAATATGCATGCGAGGACCAATGTCCTCACTCTTAATTTATATCCCGATTTATGTATGAATCGCTCGCAATTTATAATGGGAGTTGTATTCCGCCCCTAGTTTTGTTGTAATTTATTTTTTCACACTTTATTTTAATTATGCTTTATTTACTGCCTCCCCTGAATGGACAATCTGTGCTTTAATTTAACTACATTAAATTGAATGAGAAATGGGATGAAACGATAAATTTAAAAATCAACTATAAACCTAACCATGGTATGAATAAATGGGAAGTCCCGAACCTTCTTTGGTCTTTGGGCTCAATGAGGCGAGAGGGCCATCCCAATGTCTATTGGGATGAGGCCTCCGAGACACCTCTTGTGTCCTGTAAAAGGATCAAAATTGCACAGTCCTAGGCACCACGAGGCGAGAGGGCCATCCTAATGTTCTATTAGGGTGGATGCCTCCAAGACACCTCTGGTTTGCCCAAGTGTGAGGCTAGAGGATCATCCTATCATTAGGGTAGAAGCCTCCAAGACACCTCCAGCTTGGCTATAATGGATATAGCAGCGCTGTCTTAGGCTCACTGAGACTAGACGACCTTTCCCAATGTTCTATTGGGTGGCGACTCCAAGAAACCTCCTTGTTGTCCAAAATGGACGCACTTGTAATTCCTTACAAGTTTTTATAAACCTCATCCCGAAGGCCCTGAAAGCGGGTGGTTCGGGGCGCCTGGAGTTCGGCGCGCGTCACATTTATGAAACACGAGATTTGCTCTTCTGAGCGAGGTTGTTCTTCCGAACTGCTCTTCTGAGTGGGGTTATTCTTCTGAACTGCACCGAGCCGAGGCTTACAAAGTGCGAGGTTGCTCTTCTGATATGCTCTTCTGAGCGAGATTGTTCTTCTGAACTGTACCGAGCCGAGGCTTACAAAGTGCAGGGTTTGCTCTTCTGAGCTACTCTTCCGAGCGGGATGTTCTTCTGAACTGCACTGAGCTGAGACTTACAAAGTGCGGGGTGTCCTTCTGGACTGCACTTCTTAGCTGTTCTTCTGAGCGGGGTGTTCTTCTAAACTGCTCTTCTGAGCGGGGTGTTCTTTTGAACTGCACCAAAGTGTGAGGTTGCTCTTCTGAGAGGGGTGTTCTTCTGAACTGGGTGTCCTTTTGGACTACACCGAGCCGAGGCTTACAAAGTGCCGGTTGCTCTTCTGAGCGGGGTGTTCTTCTGAATCGCTCTTCTGACCGGGGTGTTCTTCTGAACTGCACCGAGCCGAGGCTTATAAAGTGCGGGGTTGCTCTTCTGAGCGAGGTGTTCTTCTGAACTGGGTGCCCTTCTGGACTGCACCGAGCCGAGGCTTACAAAGTGCGAGTTGCTCTTCTGAGCTGCTCTTCTGAGCAGGGTGTTCTTCTGAACTGCTCTTCTGAGCGGGGTGTTCTTCTTAACTGCTCTTCTGAGTGGGGTGTTCTTCTTAATTGCACCGAACCTTTTCTAGGCTTACAAAGTGCGAGGTGTTCTTCTGAACTGCTCTTTTGAGCTGGATGTTCTTCTGAACTGCACTGAGCCGAGGCTTACAAAGTGCGGGGTTGCTCTTCTAAGCGGGGTGTTCTTCTGAACTGCTCTTTTGAGCGGGATGTTCTTCTGAACTGCACCGAGCCGAGGCTTACAAAGTGTGGGATTGCTCTTCTGAGTGGGGTGTTCTTCTGAACTCGATGTCCTTCTGAATTGCACCGAGCCGAGGCTTACAAAGTGCGGGCTGCTCTACTGAGCGGGGTGTTCTTCTGAACTGCTCTTCTGAGCGGGGTGTTCTTCTGAACTGCTCTTCTGAGCGGGTTGTTCTTCTGAACTGCACCGAGCCGAGGCTTACAAAGTGCGAGGCTGCTCTTCTGAGCGGGGTGTTCTTTTGAACTGGGTGTCCTTCTGGACTGCACCGAGCTGAGGCTTACAAACTGCCGGTTGCTCTTATGAGCGGGGTGTTCTTCTGAACTGCTCTTCTGAGTGGAGTGTTCTTCTGAACTGCACCGAACCTTTTTTAGGCTTACAAAGTGCGAGGTTTCTCTTCTGAGCGGTGTTGTAGACACCGGGTCCTAAGGTAGCCCAAATCAGAGTTACCCATTGATGATAATTTGCCTTGTCATAGGCAAAAAAGGTTAAAAGTGGTGATTTTCTGTTCAAATTTGCATTTTAGAGTGAAAAGATAAAAAAATAATAAAAATATTTTAAAAATTAGTTTTGAAAAATGGGGCTTAGATTTATAATATTTTTGTTAGTTTTAAAAATTAGAAAATTAAAAATTAAAAAAAAAAGTCAGAGCGTCGGCCGCGCGGCAGTGCGCAGCGCTGCTGCGCTCCGCGCAACGTGCGCACGGAGATGGCACGCGACCGACGCCCATCGCGCGCCCCCGACGGGCGTCGGTAGCCCAATCTCGCCCGCTGCTGCCGATTTTTGCCCGAAATTGTTTTTTTCCGATTTTTTGATCTAAAAATCAGTTTTTTATCCCCTTTTTTAAGGTTTTAAGGGATTTTTTCCATTTTTAAAAATTCAAATAGATAATATCTGATTTTATTAGATTTTATCCCTTTAATTATCCTTATTTTCCCTAATTTCTTAATATAAAAAGAAAGAGATGAAAACCTAAAAGGGGGGAGGATTTTTTTCTAGGGTTTTTTTCATCTTTTCTCTTCTTCTTCTTCCTCTCAATTTCTCTCTAAAAAATTTTAGATTTTTCCCCAAGCAAAAATCAAAAGAGAAAAGTTCATCTTTCATTGTTTTTCCAACATAATTTCTTCTAAACATATATTTGGAAGGAGTTTTGTTGTTTGATTTAAT
Source organism: Excoecaria cochinchinensis (assembly GCA_947683425.1). Lineage (NCBI taxonomy): Eukaryota > Viridiplantae > Streptophyta > Magnoliopsida > Malpighiales > Euphorbiaceae > Excoecaria > Excoecaria cochinchinensis. The sequence goes on from CANTUQ010000025.1 coordinate 624,160, forward strand.
TTTGAGACAAATACAACAATTATTTGCTCTCAAAATTCCTTTTTTCTTTTTTATTTGTGTTCAATTAAACTTTTTCATTGATTTTCTTTTGAATCTCTTTTTGATGGAAAATTAACTTTGATACAAATAAAATAAGTGTTTGTTATCAAAATCTAATTTTTTCATTTGACTTTCTAAAAATATTTTATTTTGAGATAAACAAAATCATTGTTTATTTTTAAAATCATTTTTTTATTTTATTTTTAATTAATAAAAATCATTCTTTAGGCAAACAAATTAATTTTTTGTACTTAAAGAATTATTAATTTTCTTTCTTCATTTTTTTCAAGCCTATTTCTCTTGGAATAAAATTCCAACATTTTTATATCTCAATTCTAATCTTGCAAACCAAAACAAGGAAATTAAACGGGAGTCATAAAAGAATCAAACTAAAACAAACAAATAATATATCAACAGTAATATTAATCACTTTAAAATGCTAAAAATAAATGATAGATATGGTAATAATAGCAAAAATAATAATATTAACAATGATAAATGATGAACAAAAATAAATGAGAACGGTTCCAAAAAATGTTTACCCTCAGAATTTTATGAGTTGGAGAAAGGCGGTATTTAGATCCATCCTCCTTGTCGATATTCGGTGGTGAAAAATAGAAAATGTTCAAGAAAAATCCAAGTTTGTACAAGGAAAGCTTGAGAAAATATTTTAGCGGGGTGATTAAAACAAAGGAAATTGATTTTCCTTTGTTTGAAATAAACCCCTGACTGAAAAGAAAAAATTTTGAAGAAACAAAGAAGGAGAAGAACCAAATCCTAAAGAAAAAATCTGATTATCTTTATTTTTTTTGAAAATAATCGGCTGCTCTTTGGTTTTTGTTGAGAGAAAAACTAAGTTTTTCCTCTTTGAATAAAATGGCAGCACCCTCTTTGAAAATGAATCTCAAAACCCTATTTAATTTCTTGTCTTTGTCCTAAAATGAGAAATGACAAAAACTCTTTTAATTTTCGTTACCCAAAATTATCATTAAAACGTGAAACTAAAAAACAGACTGGAAAAAAATGACAGGCGAAAGGGACAGCACGGGGCAAAAATGCCCGCGTGTGGCAGGGAAGACGAGCGCGCGCGACATGTGCTGCCTGCGAGGCTGCGCGCGAGATGTGCCCCCAAGGGGCACGCGCGCACACGAGTACGCGGCCTCTGCTGCGCGCGCACAGCTGCTGCTGTGTGCGCGGTAGCACACGCAGCCCGTGTCGCGCCCGCAGCCTCCGCGACAAGCACGGCCCATACGCGTGGCACGCGAAATGAAAAATAAATAAATAAAAAAATACAATAAAATAAAATAAAAAAAGAAAATAAATACAAATAGTAAAAAGGAATAAAATAGAGGAAAAGAAACAAATTTGCGCACTGAAATTTTTGGAGGAACAAAGGGAATTTTCGACAAGAAAGACATCACTCTTGACACTTTTACTGGCAAGTATCGTTTTCATCATCAGGTAATTTTGATCTTGGACCAACTCGGGACCCGGTGTCTACACTAGGACATGCTGGTTTTTATAGAAGATTTATAAAAGATTTTTCATTAATTGCTAAGCCTTTAACTAACTTGTTGTTTAAGGATGTACCTTTTGAATTTTCTAATGCATGTATGCAAGTTTTTGATACTTTAAAGAAAGCACTTGTAAGGGCACCCATAATCACTTCTCCTAATTAGGAATTACCTTTTGAAATTATGTGTGATGCAAGTGACCTTGCTGTTGGATGTGTGTTAGGACAAATACAAGGTAAACATTTGCATGTGATTTATTATGCTAGCCATACATTGTCACCACCTCAAGTAAATTACACAACTACTGAAAAAGAAATGTTAGCAGTTGTCTATCCATGTGATAAGTTTAGGTCTTACTTATTAGGATCTAAAGTCATCATCTATACGGATCATACAGCACTAAGGTATTTATTTGCTAAAAAAGATGGTAAACCTAGATTGATTCGTTGGGTTCTTTTGTTACAAGAGTTTGACCTTGAAATTAAAGATAAAAACGGGTCTGAAAACTTAGTGGCTGTGTAACGCCCCCCACACCCCCATTGGAAGGATGCCGGATGCGCTACCGACACTCACTCACAACAAACATACATACATAAGCAGAAGCATACACTATACACAAAAATAGAAAATTAACATATCATAATTAACAATACATAATATAATATAATATAATTACATCATCCAAAATTACATCTGAGATCTTCATTCAAAATACATATACTGAAATTTATATATATACAATAACAAAATATACAAAAAAAAGAATACAGGAGGAGTATAAAATAAATAAGAACTGTACTCCTATGTGGCCGACCTGCAGATGTGAGATTTGCACGGACCCAAAATCCTGCCACCTACACGGGAAAAGAACCCGTGCTAAGCGATAACGCTTAGTGGGGAGGAACAACAGAAAAGGGACACTAAACAATATATAGATAACATTATGCTGAAACCGGTCAATACACACTACTTCCAGGATCACTAATATTAGCAGTAACCAATGTGCACATAGCATAATCACTATACATTGATGAAATTCACATAGTATCACTAGGCACGATTCAATACACTAGTAACCAATTCATGCGAATTCATGCATAAATATAGATATGAATACATCAACTCACTAAATTGGTAGATTATCGAGAATCAGAGATATCAGAAGCATGTTCACTAAATCAAGATCACTCAACATATATAACACTTCACTGATCAAAATACCGAACATCATATAATAGAAGCCTGAATTTTAATTGTTGTGGATACGGGAACACTACGCTACTGAAGACCGAAGCCTCAACAGCATCACTAATCAAAATCGGAGACTAAAGTCTCAACAATATCACTAAGACCTTATAAACAGGGTCATCGCTAAGGCCCAAACGGGGCTAACATAGGCAGCTGCACTCACTATCCTTTTATAAGCATGCTTATCTATCCACTACTATGACTCTTCAGGCTTAACATAAAACCTCTATACATTATATCATATACATTACATCACTTAAGCATTAAATCATGATTCAATCATATATAATCAATATCACATAATATGTCACACTCAACAAATAAAAAAGCATGTATACACTTAGTCCTATTATTAAACTCTTATGTGATAGCATCAATTACCATAATATTCAATTGTCAACCTTATATTTATTTTTCTCAAAACTCTAAACAAGTGGTGAATAAGTTTTAGACCATTCTAACGAAGTTTGGATGCATTTCGGAAGCAAAACATATCAAAATACCCAACCTAAAGGAGGGTAAGGAAGGGCAAGGGTTCATGTCAACTATGGGGTTCAAAATAAGAGGAAACACCTTGAACAACTAGGTTCTATCACGCTCGCGACATGGGTCACGCTCGCGATAGAAGCCTCCCTCACAAGCTCCACGAAAGGCAGACTGTCAGGACAGTTTCTCACTCTAACTTTGCATTGGCTAAACCAACCCCAAAACTCATTTTTAGGAAAAACGTTCTTCTTAACAATTGATCCTTAGGATGTTACATAGTTTAGGTCATTTAGACATCTATAACTTCAGATATGAGCTAAATAACCAACAACCCGACCCAAACAGAGACACTACGATTTTGGCAAATTTTCAGGATCATAGAGCAATAATTTGCCCAAGGTCATTTCGACACCTTTAATAGGCATGGAAGTCACGGTTCTAATTACGCAAGAAGCACTCAATTTAGAGGTCTAAAACTCTACTTGTGACAAAACTATTACATAAAGGTCAGATGAAAACTGAACAGAATTTGCCAAAATCATACCTTATCATCTCAACTATATGACAACCCATCTAACATAATCATCACACATGCATTGACTCTAAAAAATCACTTAAAATTTCCATAATTTACAAGACATAAACACATACACATTAAATCCAAAATGAGAACTAGGGCAATAGACTTCCAACTGAACATAATAAAAGAATCACTCCCAAACCTGGCAAAATACAGCTTCAAACCGGCCCCCTCAAGATCCCACTTTCTCTTTCCCTTTGCTCTTCCTTCTCTCCTCCGATTCTTGCACAAAACCCATCCAAAACACACTTAATCAAAGCAAGCAATAATCCTTCAAAACCCAGAAAAACAGAGTAGGAGGAGAAGGAGAAGAACCCACTATAAAACCAGAGCACTTACCTCTTCAAAACTCAGCCTAAACTCAGAAAATCCAACTCAAACCTTGAAGATTCATGTTAGGACAACAAGGGAGAGCAGAAAAATTAAAGAAAAGAGAAGAAAAGGGAAAGAGGAAAAACGTGAAATGTAGAGAGGAAGCAGAATTTCTGCTTTCTTGTTTCCCTCTCTCCTCCCCTCACTCCTCATTAATGCTCTCACCCACCAAGTCCTATGTGGTATGCTCCTATTGGAACAAAAATTCCAACTCTTTGACTTTACACTTCACTCCTTACAAATCTCTTTCTTAATCCATGGCAAACTACACTTTACTCACTAATAAAATTCTTCCTTCTAAACTTTAATAATTCTTGCAATTGGGTCCTTAATTAACCAAAACCTACATGTATAATTACCGAATTACCCTTAATTTCTCGAGTTAGCATGCAAATTCCGACTAGGCCACAATTAGGTTGGTACAATCACTCCCCCTTAAGAAATTTCATCCTCAAAATTTTTTCGCTAATCATTTACATCCAAACAACCCAAACCGAAAATAAACAAAACTTAACAAAATGACTTACCGAAAGACCCTGCTGGTTCAGCCGCATCTTCTGCGATCATCGCATACACTCGAGGACGTATATACTCTCCTTCAGCTGGAATCTTTCGTATGGATTCTGATGGCACTTGCGAAGGTCTTCCACTACCTCTACCACTTCGGTTCCCTCTTGACCTTCCACCGCTTACTCTACTCTCAGGCTGATCTTTGAAATCTTGTCTTTTCGGAAAATTGGCTAGGAAGTGCTCCTTACTTCTGCACTTAAAACATGCTCTAGAAATCCTCCGACACTCGCCTCAATAGCGCTTCTGACAATGTTCGCACTCCGGAATTACACTTCCCTTACTGGAGGGTGGCACTACACTCCCAACCTCGAAACGCGCTGAAACCAAACTCTTTACTCCTTTTCCACTCGGAACACCTCTTGATTTCTTACCACTCCCAACACCACTATCCGGGGCCTTTCTCTTTTGCTCAATCTTCTGCTTAATTAATTCAGATTCTTCCAACTTGGTCGCTCCCGCCACTAACTAATAGTAGTTGACCTGTTGCATGACTACCATAGCCGCCAACGGTCCTCAGATCACTTCTCTCAAATCATCTTGAAAATGCTGACACTTAAATTTTTCAGTCAACAACATCTCAGGCACATACTTGCTAAAGCGACTAAACTCTTTCTCATAGTTGCTAACCAACATGCTCCTCTGTCTCAGACTTATAAACTCCTTCCATTTAGCCTCTCTATAAGCATCCGTCACATACTTCTGTTCGAACTCATGCTTGAAGAATTCCCATGTCAATTCAGCTGGTCGTTGAGGGTTGCGAAGCACAAGCTTCCACCAGTTATATGCTGACCCTTGAAGAAGCAATACTGCACAAGATACCCTCTGATTTGTGGGACATTTAATCTCTTGCAAAATTCGATCCACTCTCTCAATCCAAAACTCGGCCACATCCGATTGATCCAATGCAGTTCCATGAAAATCTTCGGCTCCTCTCTTTCTCAATAATTCAATATGAGCCTTAGGAGCCGCTAACTTATCTACTAACTGAAGTAACACTTGCACTAAAGCCGGATTCCCGAATCCCATATCAGGCATACCATGATGCTCATCACGCTGATGCTGCGAAGCAAATTCCTCGACTCTCACTGCATTCACAGTGCCCGTTGTCTCACCCACGTTCTCACTTGGATCAGACTCCATCTAGACACTACACAAGACAAGATACATCTGCATTAAGCCATGACACAAAATCGACTCGCATGCAAAGACTCAACACTTAGCAATCAAAGACAACCAGAACCGCCTAAACCGGCGCTTTGATACCATAACTTGTAACGCCCCCCCGACACCCCCGTTGGAAGGATACCGGATGCGCTATCGACACTCACTCACAACAAACATACATACATGAGCGGAAGCATACACTATACACAAAAATAAAAAATTAACATGTCATAATTAACAATATATAATATAATATAATATAATTACATCATCCAAAATTACATCTGAGATCTTCATTCAAAATACATATACTGAAATTTATATATATATAATAACAAAATGATATACAAAAAAAAAGAATACAGCAGGAGTACAAAATAAATAAAAACTCTATTCCTATGTGGCCGACATGCGACTCGCACGAACCCAAAATCCTGCCACCTACACGGGAAAAGAACTTGTGCTAAGCAATAACGCTTAGTGGGGAGGAACAACAGAAAAGGGACACTAAACAATATACAGATAACATCATGCTGAAATCAATCAATACACACTACTTCCAGGATCACTAATATTAGCAGTAACCAATGTGCACATAGCATAATCACTATACAGTGATGAAATTCACATAGCATCACTAGGCACGATTCAATACACTAGTAACCAATTCATGCGAATTCATGCATAAATATAGATATGAATACATCAACTCACTAAATTGGTAGATTATCGAGATTCAGAGATATCAGAAGCATGTTCACTAAATCAAGATCACTCAACATACATAACACTTAACTGATCAAAATACCGAGCATCATATAAAAGAAGCTTGAATTTTAATTGTTGTGGATACGAGAACACTACGCTACTGAAAATCGAAGCCTCAATAGCATCACTAATCAAAACCAGAGACTAAAGTCTCAACAGTATCACTAAGACCCTATAAGCGGGGTCATCGCTAAGGCCCAAATGGGGCTAACATAGGCAGCTACACTCACTATCCCTTTATAAGCATGCTTATCTATCCACTACTATGACTCTTCAGGCTTAACATAAAAACTCTATACACTATATCGTATACATTACATCACTTAAGCATTAAATCATGATTCAATCGTATATAATCAATGTCACATAATATGGCACACTCAACAAATAAAAAAGCAGGTATACACTTAGTCCTATTATTAAACTCTTATGTGATAGCATCAATTACCATAATATTCAATTGTCAACCATATATTTATTTTTCTCAAAACTCTAAACAAGTGGTGAATAAGTTTTAGACCGTTCTAACGAAGTTTGGATGCATTTTGGAAGCAAAACATATCAAAATACCCAACCTAAAGGAGGGTAAGGAAGGGCAAGGGTTCATGTCAACTATGGGGTTCAAAATAAGAGGAAACACCTTGAACAACTAGGTTCTATCACGCTCGCGACATGGGTCACGCTCGCGATAGAAGCCTCCCTCACAAGCTCCACGGAAGGCAGACTGTCAGGACAGTTTCTCACTCTGACTTTGCATCGGCTAAACCAACCCCAAAACTCATTTTTAGGAAAAAGTTCGGATGCATTTTGGAAGCAAAACATACCAAAATACCCAACCTAAGGGAGGGTAACAAAGGGCAAGGGTTCATATCAACTATGGGGTTCAAAATAAGAGGAAACACCTTAAATAACTAGGTTCTGTCACGCTTGTGACATGGGTCATGCTCGCGACAGAAGCCTCCCTCACAAGCTCGATGAAAGGCAGACTGTCAGGATAGTTTCTCACTCCGACTTTGTATCGGCTAAACCATCCCTGAAAACTCATTTTTAGGCAAAATGTCCTCTTGACAATTGATACTTAGGATTTTAAGAATCAAATGGGGAAAATTTTAGGTCATTTGGACATCTATAACTTCAGATATGATCTAAACAACCTATACTGTTCAAGTAACCTGACCCAAATAGAGACACTACGGTTTTGGAAAATTTTTAGGATCATAGAACAAGAATTTACCCAAGGTCATTTCTAAGACTTTAATAGGAATGGAAGTCATGGTTCTAATGGCGCAAGAATCACTCAATTTAGAGGTCTAAAACTCTACTTATGACAAAAACATTACACATAGCTCAGATGAAAACTGAACCGAATTTGCCAAAATCATACCTTATCATCTCAACTATATGACAACCCATCTAACATCATCATCACTAATGCATTTACTCAAACAAATCATTTAAAATTTCCAGAATTTATAAGACACAAACACATACACATTAAATCCAAAATGAGAACTAGGGCAATAGACTTCCAACTGAACATAATAACAGAATCACTCCCAAACCTGGCAAAATGGAGCTTCAAACCGGGCCCCTCAAGATCCCACTTTCTATTTCCCTTTACTCTTCTTCTCTCCTCTGATTCTTGCACAAAACCCAGCCAAAACACACTTAATCAAAGCAAGCAATAATCCTTCGAAACCCATAAAAACAGAGTAGGAGGAGAAGGAGAAGAACCCACTATAAAACCAGAGCACTTACCTCTTCAAAACTCAGCCCAAACTCAGAAAATCCAACTCAAACCTTGAAGATTCACGTTAGGGCAACAAGGAGAGCAAAAAAATGAAAGAAAAGAGAAGAAGAGGGAACGAGGGAAAATGTGAAATGTAGAGAGGAAGCAGAATTTCTGCTTTCTTATTTCCCTCTCTCCTCCCCTCACTCCTCATTAATGCTCTTACCCACTAAGTCCTATGTGGCATGCTCCTATTGGACCAAAAATTCCAACTCTTTGACTTTACACTTCACTCCTTACAAATCTCTTTCTTAATCCATGTCAAACTACACTTCACTCACTAATAAAATTCTTCCTTCTAAACTTTAATAATTCTTGCAATTGGGTCCTTAATTAACCAAAATCCACATGCATAATTACCGAATTACCCTTAATTTCTCGACTTAGCATGCAAATTTGGACTTGGCCACAATTGGGTTGTTACAGGCTGACCACTTATCAAGGTTAGAAAATGATGAAGGACCTATAGAGGATAGCAATGAAATTAATGAATCCTTTCCGGATGAGTGTTTAATGTCTATTGAGCAAGTAAATATTCCTTGGTTTGCAGATTTTGCTAACTTTCTTGCTGCAGGGGTTATACCTAATGGTTTGACATGGCAACAAAAGAAAAAATTCTTTAATGATGTCAAAAATTATATTTGGGAGGAGCCCTATTTATTCAAGATAAGTGGGAATGGTATTATCCGTAGGTGTGTAAGTGAGGATGAGTATGAAAACATTTTGATACATTGCCATTCATCTTTGTATTCGGGTCATAATGGTAGCAACAAGACTGCCTATCGTGTGCTTGAATGTGGTTTTTATTGGCCTACCATATTTCATAATGCTAGGACTTTTGTAGCTCAATGTGATAGGTGTCAACGGGCTGGTAATATTGGAAAGCGAGATGAGGTGCATTTGAATAATATTTTAGAGGTAGAGATCTTTGATGTGTGGGGGATAGACTTCATGGGTCCTTTTCCTACATCTTTTGGGCAAAATTATATATTGGTTGGGGTGGACTATGTCTCCAAATGGGTTGAAGCTCAAGCCTTGCCAACCAATGATTCAAAGGTGGTTATCAAATTTTTAAACAAACTCTTTTCAAGATTTGGAGTGCCAAGGGCTATCATAAGTGATGGAGGTACGTATTTTATTAATCGATCTTTTGAATCCTTATTGCATAAATATGGTGTGCATCATAGGGTAGCTACTCCATATCATCCACAAACTAGTGGTCAAGGAGAGGTATCCAATAAAAAGCTTAAATGGATATTATAAAAAATAGTCTCTAACTCTAGGAAAGATTGGGCACATAAACTTGATGATGCACTATGGGCATACTGCACTACATTTAAAGCACCTAATGGGATGACACCATATAGGTTAGTGCATGAAAAAGCATGCCATTTGCCTATTGAGTTAGAGCATAAAGCATATTGGGCCATTAGGACTTTGAATTATGACATCAAAGAAGCAAGTGTTAAAAGATGTTTGCAATTGAATGAGCTTGATGAATTACGCCTTGTTTCTTATGAAAATGCAAAAATATATAAAGAAATATCAAAGAAATGGCATGATGCTCACATTAAATATAAAATCTTCAAGGTTAGAGATAAAGTTCTTTTATTCAACTCTAGGTTAAAATTATTTCCTAGAAAGTTGAGGTTAAGGTGGAGTGGACCTTTTGAGGTGACACAAGTATTTGATCATGGCCATTTAGAACTTAAGAATGACAAAAGAGAATTGTTTAAAGCTAATGGTCAAAGGTGTAAAGTGTATTTAGATGAAACCTTTCAAGGAAGAGAGGTTTCATTTATCTCTTTGAAAGTGGTTTGATGGTTATTTGCATATTATCTTTCTTTTTATTTATGTATTGCTTTATTTTTAAGGTGATTTTGTATACTAATATAGTTTAGTTTTGGTTCTACAGGTTATATTAATTAGTATGTCATTATTGTTATACCAATTTTATTGAAAAAAGCAAAGTTGTTCTTTGAATTTTCCTCACTGTCGTGAGCGCGACAGTGTAGGAAGCTTATTTTTTCATGTTGCTATCGCGATCGTGCCAGGCATGGGGTGCGCGACAGAAAAATTTTGAAGTTGGACAATTCGATTCTATCGCGAGCTCGACAGAAAGGTGAGAAAATAATCTATTGCGATTGCACTAGGTCTTGCGAGTGGCAAATTGGGAATTTCGGTTCTGTCGCGATCGCGACAGTGTCGCGAGGTCGCGATAGATCATGGAATTTGAATTTCAAGGGGATTTTTTGACAGTTGGACTTACTTTTTCCTTCCCTATAAATAGCTTTAAGCCCTAATTTTTGGCTTTCACTTAGATTTTGAATTTTCTTCATTTCTCTTCGATTTTTCTTTCAAATTCTCTCAAACTTCTTCTTCTTCTTCTTCTTCTCTCCTATTTCTTGAGTTTCCTGGTTTTTGTTCTTGATCTAACCTTCTTTCTGAGTTTATTTAGCAAAGTTTCACTTGATTCCACTCCCTCTACAAGATGGTTCGTACAAAGACTATGGGACACAAGGAAAAGAGAAATGCTGGAGGATCTAGTTCATCCCAAGATCCAATTCATCTCCAAAACAGGTTTGACTGTCCTTTCCCCTTCGTTTAGAGGAAGAAGGTGATAAATTTGTTTATTTTTCTAAAAGATCACATGTAGGCATATGGCACATAGATTTTTCCTTATTAAATGATTTAGGCTTAACAGAAAAATTTGAAAAATATCTTAGATATATGAAATGGGGTAAGTTTGTGCATCTTAATCTTCCTATTAGGCAAGAGTGGGCACCTGAGTTTTTTGTGCCTCTTAATTATGTGGATAAACGTAGGGACAAAATGAAATTTAGACATCAAGGACAAGAATATATTTTTGGGTTTAATGACATGCATGAGTGGTTCGATTTTCCAATTAATGGTAAACAATTTGATGCTCATATTTTCGATCCTAGACCTGTTTGGAAAAGATTAACTGGATTAGATTCCTTTAACAATAAAAATTCAACCAATCGCCAAATTCAGGATGATGTGTTGATGCTTTTTTATAAATATCTTTGTCATGCTTTGTTTGGTAGAGTGGAAAGTTCTAAGGTTCAAACTAAAGATTTATTTGTGCTAGAATTATTGCAATCTTGGAAAAGTCCATGCTCAATTGATTTTATTTTTGATGGCCTTTATCATGCATCTATTGCTAAAAACAAGACTGTGGGGATGTGTCATATGGTAACTGGAATTATATTGAATTATTTAGGGGATTTACATAATTTTCAATTGGGTGAGGAAGAACATATGGCCATGTTATATGTCACTTACTTGAGGCGTGCTAATATTTTAACAAAAGGTGGTTGGCCTCCCAAGTTTGTTGAACGTGGTGTGTAGGTTGGTAGCTCACGATTGGACAAAAGCAAAGGTAAAGCCCCTGAATCTTCCACAGCTGCTAGTACACTAGAGGAGTCTGCTGAAGAAGAAGAATCTGAGGAAGCAGAGATTGGAAGATCTGCTCATGGAGGCAGTGCTTTTGCTGGTTGGCAGCAAGTGCTTACACGCTTAGATGGAATTGCGGCTTCTAACCAGTAGTTGGTTCAGCATTTAGTTGGCATTGAAGCAGCAAACCAAAGTATGGCTGTGCGTTTGGATTCCATGGAAGAATTCATGCACGCAGTTCATAAGAATCAAAAGTGCCTTAGCCGAAAGTTATTTTCTTTCTTCCGGAAGCAGAATATTGAGTTCACACCTTCTCCACCATGTTGCATTAGTGGGAATTAAGATCAATTTCTCCTACCTTTTTATTTTTATTGTTATTTTTCTTTGTGCTTTGTATTTTGCTTGTTTTTATTATATGTTTTGTTTATGTATGATGTTTTCACACAATGAGGACATTGTGTCCTTTAAGTGTGGGGGGTATGTTATGTTCTTTTATATATATGTATTTGTTTAGTGTAGCCTGTGGTTTTGCATGAACTGCTAGCTTTAGGTCTTTTTTTTGCATATGTTATTAGTCTTAGGTGTGTTGAGTTTGATGTGTATATATATGTGTAGATTGTGTTTGATTTTGGAGCTTGTATATTTGGGTCCTATTTGCATGCTATAGCTTGAATTTCTTTTAATTTAGTCTAAGTAGTCAAATTTTTGAACAATATCATTATTTATTTTACTTTTGCATTCTAATATGCATAGTGAAAGTCATGACTTGGCAAAGCACTTTAATGTAGGATCTTTTTAAGTTGAGTATCTTTTCATATGTATAAAAGGATTATTTTTTCAATGCATTACTTAGGGTACTTAAGTGAGTTTTTGAGCCTTATACATTAAAAATTTTCTTGTATGAGAGCCTTTATATGCCATATCCTCCAGAAGTTGTTTTTAGTAAATTTTGAGATTACATTTAATATGCGATGTGCATGAGAAATGAAAAGGGCATTTAGATTAACCCATTTTGGCTTGCTTTCAAACTAACCTTTTAAATTTAGGTAGCCAATTTTGAGCCTTAGCCTATTTTTGTTTTAAGCACATAATTAGCCAAATCCTTTACTAAACAATAAACTATTTCTTTTGTTACCTTTTTTTGTGGAGAGAATTAGGATTGCTATAGCATAGGAGATATATTTTATTTAGTATAAGCATGAGTTTAGTAAAAGCACAAGTTGAATTCCCTTATTTTCAAAAAGTCCAATATTAGAAAAGTCTAGTTTCTAAAAAAAAAATGAAAAGAAAAAGAAACAAAATAAGTGGGAAGGAGCATAAAATGCACCCACAATATAAAAAAAAAGAAAAAGAAAAAGAAAAAGAAAAGAAAATGTGAAAAAAAGAAACTAGCCAAAATATGGACATTAAGAAGGGAGTTAGACAAGTAAATTAGAATGTCATAATATCATGCTACACTTTGTTTTTAAATCTCTTATGATATAGTGATAATTTTTCTTTACACAAATATGAGCTACTTAAACCAAAATTATCCTACCTTAACCTAAGCCAAGTTATAACCCTTATAAGACCCTTTGATTTCATGTACTATTTTATACTAGTAGTGGAGATTTTTACTAATTAGTATAAAATAGTGTTTGTAATTAGAGAAACACTAACCTTTAAACACATTGAGTGCTTGAGTGCTTGAGAAATATAGTGTTTGAGTGAGAATTACTTTAGGCAATGCTTTGTGTGAAATAATCTTTACATGTGCTAAGATATTCAATTTCTTGAGTTCAAACATTCTTGTGTTTTGAAATTTTATGGTTTTCCAATTGTACATGGGAGTTAAAGTTTAATGAACAATGTTAGTGTTTAAAAAATTGTACATTTAGGCTAATGTGTTAAAAGATGAAAGTTTATGCATGTTATTTTCAAATGTTAACCAAATATGAATGTGAGCTCCAAAATTGTGTGTATGTTATTGTGTGTTATGTGTTTGTGTTGTTTGAATGTTTGGTATGGTTTTCTTGGGGACAAGCAAATCTTTAAGTGTGGGGGTTTGATATGAGCCTAAATAGCTCATATTCAACCTACGTTTTGTAGTTAATATGATGTTTTGTGTACTTAATTATGTTAGAATTGGGTATGTTTTATGTTTTTATTTAATTTTTGTGTTTGTACGAGAAAATGGAGAAGATTGGAGAAAGGAGCAAAAATGAGCTAAAAAGAAGGAAAGAAAGAAAAGAAGAAGAAGAAAGGAGAAAGAAGCAATCTGTCGCGAGCGCGACTAGATGCGCCAATGAACAAAGGGAAGGAAGAGAAGAAGAAAAGAAAGCAAAGGAGGAGGAGTAAGCTGTCGCGAGCAAAGCAGCCAGTTGCGAGGTCGCGACAAGACGCGGAGGACATCAAGGCGCTGGCGTGCTCTGTCGTGAGCGCAACAGACGTCGCGATCGCGACAGAGAGGGCCGTTAGACACATTATCCTAAGTATTGCCTTGAAAAGTCATGTTTCTCCACCAACATTTGCAACCTTTTGGAAGGGACAACTCAAGGGACATATCTTTAGAACATTATAAATATTCATTTCAGTTGTAATTTTAAGATGATGGGATTTTAACTATTTTATTTTTCTGTAAGTTAAAGAACAGTTTTCTATAGTTAGAGTTTTTTAGTTTGTTTTCATGTTTTGAATAAGAAGACTAAGGGGAAGAAAAATTTATTACAAGGGTTTGAGAAAAGGGTTGAGAGATTTCTTTCTTACTACTCTTATCTTTTATTTTCTTCTCTGTAAATTAAATGAAAGTTGTTTAATGAAATTTGAATAATACTAATGTTATCTTCATTTCCATCTATGTTAGTAATCTTTTATTGCAGAATTTTTTTTAGTACTTTTGCATGATCTTTATAAGTTAAAGTAAGAATCGAGAAACCGCTTTAACTGAAATCTAATATAAATTCATTATCAATGCATGCTAGAGAGATCAGTATGTTGAGATAGTTGCTATAGGTTGGTGATTATTCTTAGAATATGTAATTGGAACCCTCTAATTCATTAATGAGAATTGTGAGTTAGAATTTTAATTACATATTTTAGGCATTCTAATTCATGGTCGAGAGAGTGGATTAGAACTAAATTGTTTAAGAGATTAAATTTATTTTGTAATGATAGAATCAAGTTTCATAATTGTTAGTTCTTCATTACATATGTTGTCTTCTTTGATTAACATGGATTAGGTTTAATTAGTTTATATGATAGAGTAGTTTAGATTTAACTCGACTTTTATTGATTATTGTAAATAAGATTAAAATTGAGTAGTAATAGTGTGTAATATTAATCACATTCCTCGTGGGATCGACATCTTTTGTACTATAATCGGTACACCGTATACTTGCGGAATTAACACTTAGAAATAAGCTAACAATACATAGAAATGTTATGACATGATAGATAATAAACAAAGAGAAATAAATATAAAAATGAGAAAAGAAAAGAAAAGAAAAATAAAAAGAAATATGATTATGTTGTGCCCAAATGAATGGATGTATTGAATGGATATTATGTGACATATATGTATATGTATAATGTGGAATAAAAATATATTATAAAAATGATGGGTGATGATATGAAAAGAGATTATATTGTAAACGGTACCCTATGAATATTATTGATGAAAGTGCAAATATATGAAAAGTATAATTGTATGAAATATATAAGTGTATGAAAACATGAAGAAATGGAATGAATAGGAGCCCTTAGTACTTCACTAGTTAAATCTTGCTCAAGATATGATTGGCTAGCCATAGAGACACCTATACCGCGATAGCGAGTCATGGCAACTCGCATCGGTAGGCCAATGATGGTCTACAATAGTGATACATTGATTATAGTGCTAAGTGATATATTGATTACAGTGCTCAGTGATAGAGTGATTACAGTGCTTAATGATTTTAGTGCTCAGTGATACAGTGATTTCAGTACTTCAGTGAGAGTGACAGTGACAATATATAGGTGGTCCTTTGGGATCACTCCTCCACGTATCCAGTTCAGAGATTTCTACCGGATAATACTAGTGGTAAAATAGTAAAATGAGATAATAAATGAATCAATGATCAAATTGGAAATTATTTAAAGGGAGGAAAATAAGATGATAAATGACGTACATAATTAATAAGGAATGAATATATATATAAGAAGTATATAGCTTAGGAAGTTATGTGACACCGTTAAAAGAAAATAAGAGAAAAAGAATTAAGTGATAAATGCATAAAGAAATGAATAAAGAAAATAAGAATAATAGTTAGTGAATATGAAATCAATGTAGGATTTTAAAAGATTAAGCAATAAGTATATAAAAGGAATGGAATTTAAGAATTGATAAATGTACAAGAAATTATAAGTTTGAACTTAAATAGCACATAAATGTAAAGAAAATATCAAAATACATGGTAAATAAACAAGTGAAAGAAGGTTAAAATACAATTAAGAGTGAAATAAGTGATATGTGTGTGTGTGTGTGTGAAATGATAATATAGAAAAAAGAGGAATAATAGACTAGTAAGAAATTAGATAAAATGAGGGATAAGTAATGGAATGATAAAAAAAATAATGATTGATATAATATGGAACAAAAGTATAATAAAAAGCATTAAATAAAATGATCCATGAAAAATATGTAAAATCTGATTGTAAGTAAAATAAGAAATGAATGTTTAGTTACTAAATCATTTAATAGAAGTTACTAAGAGTGAAACTAAAAGGCAACAAAAATAATGACAAGAATAATAGTAGCAGTGATTATAAAGTGCAATAATATAATGAAAACTAGTAGAAATAATAATAAAGATAATGTTAATGGAAACAAGAGCAATATAAGGAATTTAGAAGAATCCTTAAAATAAATTATAAGTATATATGAATATATGTACACTAATGTCATAATAAGTATTGAGGATTAAGATATAAAATGGTTAAGAAAGTGAAAGAAAACCAATATAAATAAGACTTAAGTGTGATTATGTGTGAATGTATGAAAGCATATATGTGTATACCTTGATGGGAAATATTAGATGTGTATCCACCACTGAGCATTTCATGCTCAGCGCATAGTGTTTTACTGACGCAGGTTATAGAAGATTACAAAGTATTTGAACTGATCAAGATTGTGCTTGTAGTTTATGAAGAGTGGACTGAAGGAGGCTTAGTGGCATCGTTAGACATGGCTATATTCGAGTAGGTGAAACAAGTTATAATTACATGTTAGTCAGATATATTTATATGAGTAAATAAGTGAGTATGGCATGTATGAGTTATTGTTATTGTTATATTATTCATATATAGACATTATTGAATTGTTGTGTTGAAAAAAAAAATTACCCACCGAACTGTCTGGTGTAGTGTAACTCGTAACATTCGGAATGATGTGACATCCGATATCCACACCTACTATGAATATAGGCTATTACAAGTCGTGTATAATCAAATATGCAAGGCTAGTATATGCTTAATAATGAATATTTGTGTTTGCTTACCAACTTGTTATGGTTCATTATGATAGGACTCCCAATTGTTATTAGTATACCTTAGGTATGTATAAATATATTCACACTGGTAAGTATAATGCGACTCTTGATTGTAATAGATATGTTTTGGAAATGCGTTTCACTTCGAACTTTATAAATAAATGGTTCTCACTCCAAAATATATGACCTATCGTATAATCTCAATGAATGAAATGTGAATACATACTTGTACATTTGTTGTCATTGTACTATGAAACTTGATTGTTGCCAGTATAACCTAAATATATGGGAATACGGATGCACGTGTGTTGGTCACTCTAATATGACCTATATTTTCTAGTAATTTGTCTTAATAATGGTTGTCATTGATATGTGAATCCAACTAGATGTCAGTATGTTCTGGCTACAGTTAAATGGTTTGGTCAATAAGTTCTTACAGCTGCTCTTGTGACACTGTAGTGTCTCTTGAATATGAGACTATTGTCTCTTTTGATTTTTGCTTCAGCACTCTTTCTAAGATTAGCACTTGAGGCTAATGCCTCTCTTGTTGATACCCATGTGGTATCTCTTATTGATATCGAATACCAATATCTCTTGTACTCGATACTCCTGACTAGAAAGGATAACAGGAAAGAGTAAGTGAATAGTCTGTGTTTGTCTATGTTTGTACTTATTAATTCTTGTTTTGACTGAATAATTGAATAATCTGTTTTAGATCTAATTTTTATAGGTTTCTTGGGATCTTGATGCTTAATTGTGTTACTTGACTAGATGTATGATTGTGATGTCTAGATGGAAATTAAAGCCTGGATGGAAATTAAAGCAACCATGAGCACTATCCTATTATAAATTGCTAATTTAATGAGAGAAAGGTTATATATACATGAATAATATACTTTATATTGTTATACGAAAGATTATAAGGTCATGGTTAAGATCCAGGCCTAGTTTATCAATAAATAAGGGAAGTAATGACTTAAACGTAAACAATATGTCATATAAAATCAGTATACTTGATTGTATAATTAAATGTGATAGTGAATGTGATTGGGTAATGAGTAGAAGACAAACATGATTAGGGTACTAACATGTAAGTGCAATTGTATTATATATAACAAGTATATTTGAAATGTAGTTAATGAATAAGTATATGGTAAAGTATATGTCTATATAGATTTGAATATAAGCAAGTAATTTCTACTATATTCTGGTTATTGAATGATAATTTTGGTACAGGATCTATATATAAGCCAGGTAATGTACGGAGGCTCATGTGTGTAGCATAGGAAATTATGTTTCTTGATTTATACCATATTATTCTTATATTGTAAATGATGATACATTTCAAAGTATTTGCAATTGTATGCTTGACTCAGTTATCGTCCAACATTTTTGTTCCCCACTAAACTTTTATACTTTGCATGGGTGTTTATCTGTGTAGGTACGACAGTTAAGTTGCGTCGAGACAGTCTACAAAGGTTATGGCCAACTGAGGAATCAAGTCTTGCATACTTTTGTATAATCTTTCTATTGATGTAAAAGTTTTGTATCTATAATTGTAAATAAAAGAGTTAAGCAAATGTAGTTGTGACCTATGAATTATATCTTGTATTTGTAAAGAAGTTTTGTATCTTGTACATGTACAAGAACTAGTAATATTAATATGTCTGAGTATGACATGAATGTAATTAGATTTTGCATGTGTATAGTGGTGTAACACCCCATATGAACTGATAGCCTTGATTGAATGCACATAATTATCTATGCTATTTCTACATATTTTGGGCTAGCCGAAAATAATATTTTCCGATAGTGAATAGTGATACCGGGGTGAATAGTACCTCCCGGAGTCAAAAAATATTTTATTTGATTATTGGAGAATAGAAGTCACGAAGAGTTCGACGTTAAAATTTGGAGTAAAATTGAGGTCAAATAAAGTCTCAAAAGTTGAAAATATGAAAAAATAGCAGGTTCGGTGTGAATAGTAATTGAGTTGACTTAGAATTTGACTAGACCGTAGAGAGTGCTATGGACCTCAGAAGAATGATTTGAAAATATAGACATACTCTTATTGATGAGTAGAATCATATGTTAATGGAAAATTAAATTTTGGAGACACTGGAAAATTAGGTTATCGGACTGGTAAATAATTACTAGATCGAGAAATGATTTTCAATTGACCCCAAAACATTATTGAAATCTAACGAATATATTTTAAGAATTATGGACTCATTTTTATGAGGATTTGACATTAGGAAGTAAGGAAAAAGATTTGATTTTGGTTTGAATAGTGCTCGATTGTCCGAAAGTTTGACCGAGACTTTAAAAATAGTAAGTGATGTCCAAAAATTGCAGGAATTTTCAGATAGGCTTTAAATAATATTTGTAATTTTTTTGGTACTAAAAAGGGAGTTTTTTGAGAACATCAAAAATTTCTGACCAAACCGATTTGATTGAACCGGATCGAAAACGGACTCCGATTGTGCTGAAATTTTGTGTACAGGCTAGTTTTTACATGATATGAATTTTGGAATAAAATTTGGAGTGATTTGGAGTTGGGAATTAAGAAAACCATAGAAAAGTGGCATAATGGGCTTAAATGCCTAAGTGGGCTTTATAGGTTAGACCATTGGTTGGACCAATTTAGGCTACTATTTAAGCACTTAAATGATAGAAATTTAGGTGGATAGTCCTTATCCTCTTTTGCCTTCTCTTCCTCTTGCTTGGCCGTGAGCTTCCCTATCCCCTCTTCCCTTAATTTTCTTAATTCTTGCTTGAATTCTTGCTAAATTCAAGTGCTCTAAATATAATTCAACCCCTCTTTGAGATAATAGTAACCTCTAGTATCCATTTGATAGATTAAAAGCAAGGAAAAGTGGGGATCAAAAATTATGTCTCAAATTGGAGGTAAGAGATTTAAGTTGAATTAAATTGATTTAATGGTTTCTATGAGTACTCTAGGGTGTCTAGAGTATGTTCATAAGGTTATATGTCATAAATAAAAGAAATTAATTGATGTTTGTTTGTTGTGTGATTTCGGCCATGTGAGGAAAATGGAGAGATGGCTTTTCAAAGGTTAAGGACCACAATTGAGGAGCTTGAGGAGCTTATAGCATGGATATGAGGTTTGTGATTACATTATCTATGAATTTCCTTTGAAAAATTAGGGTTTTCCATTATGTTTGTCAAGTGAATATGTGTAAAATGCATGTATAATTGAAATTGAGATGATAATTGAGCTTAGGGAGAGTAACTAAGCTAATTAGAGTGATTAAAATGAAATAAAACTAAGTGCAAGTGTTGGACATAATGTGACATAATGGTATACCTAGGTATATTTGAGGTATACCTAGTGTTTAAATTAAATTAAATGGTATATAACTATGAATTGGAGCTTAATTTAGTGTAATAAGTAATATGTGCATGAAAAGTAAAATGTTAGAGTGGAACCCTAAGTAGGGCCGAATGGTTCAAGAAGAAGGACATGATATGTTACATGATATACATGGTATATGAGATAGGAGATTGAATAAATGAATGAATTAAAGGTGAAAAGGAAAGTTTAACGAAAAGAAATGCATGAAAATATAACAATTGACTTAAGTAAATTTGTGTTAAAGGCATGTGTTAATGAGTAATAAGCTTAAAAAGGGGAGTAAGAATCCTTAAAATGACGAATGAAATACTAAAATGAAATTAAAAGAAATTGTAAGGTGAAATGATCACCTTGGCCGAATGGTACCCTAGTGTGTACTAGGGTATATTTTGTATATATTTGAAGATTAATGACTTAAAATGAATCTAGTGTCCATAAATTTATTTGGAATCTATGGAATATATGTGAATATTTTTGAGTATGATGTTCCATCATTCTCAAAGTGAAAATAATGATAAACATTGAAATTATACGTATATTTGATGTATTTTGATTGAATGAATAATCGAAATTGAACTGATAAGAAAAGAATGAAATCAGCTTTGAAATGAATTTATAGCCATTGCATGGTTTAAGTATACTTATTATGAGAAATAAGTATACAGTGAAAATTGTGCCTAATTGATCGAAATAGTGATCGATTAGGGTATTGAAATGATAATGAAGTGAAAGAAATGAAAATGAGAATGTTAAAGTATGAAAGTACATTAATAAGTTATACGTTATATGATACATGTTATATGTAAGTGAACACTAAAAGAAAAATGATCTTTAACGAGGGGAAATCCGGCGTTAAAAGTTAAAATTCGGTCGTTAAAAACCTTTAACGACCGGAAAATTCGATCGGTAAAAGACCCTTCGTTAAAGGTATAGACGACCGGATATTGAATCCGGTCGTTAATATCTTTAACGATCGAAATGTTTCCGGTCGTTAAATAGTGACTTTTAGTGACTGAATTTTCCCTTTACTAATTATATTCACTTTTAACGAAAGGATTTCCAGTCGTTAAAGATACCTTTTAGCGACCGGAGGTTCCCTTCGCTAATTATATTCACTTTCAATGAAGGGATTTTTGGTCGTTAAAGATACCTTTTAGCGATCGAATTTTCCTTTCGTTAATTATATTCACTTTCAATGAAGGGATTTTCGGTCGTGAAAGATACCTTTTAACCACCGAATTTTCCCTTCGTTAATTATATTCACTTTCAACGAAAGAATTTTCGGTCGTTAAAGATACTTTATAGAGATCGGATTTTCCTTTTGTTAATTATATTCACTTTTCAACCTTTCTTGTCGTTAAAAATACTGTTTTACCGATCGAATTTTCCCTTTGCTAATTTTATTTGCTTTTAACGAAGGGATTTTTGGTTGTTGAAGATACTTTTTACCGATAAGTTTTTTCTTTCGCTGTATTCACTATCAATGAAAAAAATATTCAGTAGTTAAAAATAGTAACGGATTTGACTATTACCTGTACACATCATTCACACACATATATATATCCAAAATTATAATAAATAGTTTTTTTATAGATTGCAAAATATCAGATACAACATCTATCGATATTTCAAAATTGTTTGACATTGTATCATATACAAGTATAAAATATAAAAATAGCCCCTATCTATATCATTTTCTATTCACCTTAAAATATATAAATTCTAGAAGAATGCATAATGAACCTTATATCTTCATTGTCCATTGTTTTGTAGATCTGTCGAATTTAAAACATAAATTTATAATTAAAATTCATGCATAAAGACAATAAATCAAAAGGCCAAATAATTTAATATTTTTAATTTAAATTATAATTTACATTAAATATTCAAAATCTCCTAACAAGTGTAATTATATATACACTTTAAAATATCCAAAATCCAACAAATTTAATTGTATATACACTTCAAAATATCAAAAAATGAAAAGGGATGCAAATAAAAAGTAAAACATAATCATAAGTTTAATGGAATTATAATGTCATTATAACAATAAAAAAAAAAATACAACTTACATTAAAATGGGGAGACAACTGTATGAGCAAAAAATTTGATTTTGAATCCAATTACAGATACTAAATTGAAGCCACGCTTTATTAGAAATTAAATCCACGATTCTTTGTCTTAACTAGGGACCAGATTCATTAATTTAGTCACATAAGAGAGAATGAGGATGGCAAAGGGGAAAAAAGAGTGAAAAAATTTCTAGGGTTCCTAGGTTTATGTCAGCCAAACAATTTCTTACAACAAACCAAAAATTAAGTATACCATTTCATAAGAATAAACAATCAAACAAATCAACTCGTGAAAACAGGATTAGTTGGTTACTAGCATTCACTTCAATTTCAAACACAAGGTGTTAACAAAATTCAGTACTCTTGCATTATTCTGAAAATCAAGAAACCAAGATTATATCACTGAAAAACATTCCAGCTCCTTCACTCTGGTAAATTGTTTCATACTAAATTTTATACCAGTTTCTCAAGATTGTAGGTGACATCCATATCTCCATAGCAGTTCAATTTAAAATTTTCAATACCATAAAACAAGTATACGAGACTAACCAATTTACAACCAATCAAAAGTAGGTGATTCAGAATGGAAATTAGGTTGCTGTACCAAGATTACAGCTTCGAGTCGTGCCAATTTACTCTCAAAGGAATCTAACAAATTCCTTTCTATCACATGAACTCGCCTACCATCCTAAAGTTAGTAAAGAAATATCAAGCATCTGATTAATGGTAGATTAAAAGTTTTATGGAAATTTAACATTTTAAAATCATGGTTGAGCTGGATAGACTATAATCTTCATAAAATGATCTCAAAAAGTAATTTGCAATATTCATATTCACTCTGCCATATAAGCAAAGAACGGATCTGATGCGAGTTCATTATAATATGTAGTACAAATATTTTCAGTAATTAAAATTTTGCCAACTTTGAACTATGATTAAGAAATTGTTAGTGGCAGCCTAATTAGTCTCAATGAACAAACAATAAATAAACTATTTAAAAAATTTAAAAAAAGATGTACCAATTGAGAATATAAAATTCAATGAAAAGATAGGTTATTTAATTAGTACCCCTCTTTGCAGTCGGTAGCCTCATCCACAAACTCTCCAAAGTAGAACCTTCCTTGCGAGCACAATAAAGATAGTTGATCATTTAAAATAACTGTCATTACCTAGATATATCTCAACAAAAAAGTGGCCCTAAACCTCAGAGTCTATGTATGATGATTCTCTTCTGAAGGGTTAAGATTCCAACCTACTCTACAGTAGTTGCATCCAAGACGATTACCTTAACATTGTACAATTGTTACACTCACTAAAACTTTAAAGATCCTATTGGACATAAAGT
This sequence comes from Excoecaria cochinchinensis, assembly GCA_947683425.1. Classification (NCBI taxonomy): domain Eukaryota; kingdom Viridiplantae; phylum Streptophyta; class Magnoliopsida; order Malpighiales; family Euphorbiaceae; genus Excoecaria; species Excoecaria cochinchinensis. The sequence goes on from CANTUQ010000025.1 coordinate 648,404, forward strand.
GGAGTAGAGCACATAGCAAAGGCAGATAATTAACACAATTTTATGCACTAGCCATTTGTCACGGATTTTGCATTCATAGCAACTCTATCAGCATAACACACGTATAATCTAGTAGTATCTATTCATCATTTCAAAAAGTAGACTAATTAACAGAGAAGCTCTTAGACAAAGAAACCAGAAGCTTAACTAAATTTGAAACCTGTCTTATATCTACAACATGTTAATGTTAAGCCACAATGAATTCCAGAAGTGAACAAGCATTAAATATGTTTTAGATATTGCTCAAATTTCTGACACCAACATATATGCTTTTGCTCATTCACTTCATACACCCCACATCCATGCATCCTGCCATGCTTTCACTCGCCGGCATATCAATACCGACTTTTTTCCCTGGCATATACTATTATAATTCATCAGAAATCCCATAAAACAAGCCTTCATCTCAAGGAAATATTCATGTTTTCATCACCTTTAAAACAAAATTTTCAAAGTACTCAACCTTTTTTCTTAACAAGATGAGCTTGTATTTGAAGAACATCCAAATTGATAATTACCATAATTATATTACTTGCTTTCCTCCATCATGGCTTATAATCTCAAAAATTAAATTTTTACAGGCAATATTAAGTCAACAGCTAATTTGTTGATTAAAGTGCCTTATAAAAAGGCCTTTTATGAAAACCAATAAGGCTCTTTGAATTACCAACAAAACTAGGTAACAACTTACCCATTTTCACTAAGGCGCTTTCAATTACCAAGAGTAAAGTACATATTACCAAAAACAAAAAAGCTAGTTTTTTTAAGCACAGGTTCAATGTAAGTTTGAAGAAATTATTTGCCATCGTGACAGTGAAAATGATGAAGATCAAAACAAAAATAAAAAGTTATGCAACAACAGGGAATTACTGCAATCTCAATATCAAAAGAAACTTATGGTTTCCTCCCAAATTGTTTGATCCACTCATCATTCTCATACCAAGGTATTTCATAGTTCCCATCAGTCAGACGAATGCTATCTTTAATATCCATTTCCAGCCATTCTCTATCTTCTAGAGACATAAAATCCCTCGATATTATATGGCCTTCAGCACGCATCTTTGCTTCAAGCCTTTAGGGAGGATAATAAGAAAGTTAATTTAATTTACATGTTAATGATTGCATGGACTATAACTGCTGAATACATTTATGGTGATAAAGAGATAGAGATCATGAACATACCCCGGCACAGGTTCTATATCAGGTATATCAACTTCAACAACTCCATGGCCTTCTATGTTAAATAGAATATGGCTCAAAACATATTAAAAGATAATATGGCTCAAAACATATTAAATTTTAATTTCAAAATTTTTCTGTTAGATAGAATATATGAAAATAAGACCAGTTAGATAGAATATATGCAAATAAGACCAGTCCCTTTGTGGCATAATGAGTACTTACAGTTTGAGGATTTGGATCTAAAATCAAATGCAAAGTTAGGATACAAACCTGTCTCCAATGATGGCGGTGAGTGACGCGGCAGCAGGGCAAGGTAGAGGAGAGACGGCAAGGCGACACGAGGCGAAGCAGTGGCAGCAAGGTGAGGGTGACACGACGCAAGGCGATGCAGCGGTGGCTAGGATAGGCAGACTCGATGCGCGACAGGGGCGAGGCGAGGCGAGGTAGCTCGGCGGTGAGGCAAGGCCGACACGACGGGAGGCGAGGCGGCAGCGTCTAGGTGAGGCAGACGTGACCCGCGACGGCTGTGAGGCGGTGCGGCGATCCAGGCACAAGGGGGCACCATCCACTATGAAAGACAAAGTGTATTTTGTACGCAAATTGGAAAAGGGGATGGGTGATTTTAACTTTTAGGTTGGATTTACCTATGTTTTATTTTGGAGGTAAAGATGAAATCCCGCCAATTTTTTTACACCATTAACCACCGGATTTTTATTCTTTCAACAACCGAATTTAATCCCCTCGCTATATAATAATAAAATTTAAGAACTAACGACCAGATTAATTTCCCTTTGTTATTTGCATATTTTAACGACCGGATTTTTATTATTTTAACAACCGAATTTAATCCCCTCGTTATATAACAATAAAATTTAAGAACTAACGACCGAATTAATTTCTCTTCCTTATTTGTATATTTTAACGACCAGATTTTTATTATTTTAACGACCGAATTTAATCCCCTCATTATATAACAATAAAATTTAAGAACTAACGACCAGATTAATTTCCCTTCGTTATTTGTATATTTTAACGACCGAATTTTAAACCCTTCGTTAAATTTTAGTCGTTAAAAGTCAATTTTCTTGTAATGAAAAGTTTATTTGGAAGTTTATTTGAAAAGGTGAATTTTGATAATTGTAAAATTTTTGCCCTTAGTGGTTTGGTTGTTTAATCTAGTTCAGGATATGTTTGGCTAGCCATAGGGACACCCATACTGCGGTGCGAGTCATAACGACTCGCTTTGCTATGACAGATTCGCGATGGTCTCTCATAGACCTCTATTATATGTCATACATCACATGTCATATGTTATATGTCATATTTTACATGATGGAGTGAACATTCGGGGTCATTCCCTAGTGTATTGCAGTGGGACTTTAGGGCCCACGTCCCGTATATCCAGTTTGCAGATTTCCCGTCGAGATTGTACTAGGGGCATGATTGTAAAGTAATCTGAAATGTAAAAAGTAAAATGATAATATGTAATATGATAATATGTAACATGACATAAAGTAAAATGATAAAATGTAATATGATATAAAGTATAATGATAAAATGTAATATGCCATAGTGTAACATGTAAAAGCTTAATATGTAAAAGTATCATATGCAAAAGTGTAACATGTAATGGCATAATGTCACCTGGCATTATGTAATATGACATAATATGTAAAAGAATAATATGCCAAACGATAACATGTAAAGCCATAAGTAATATGACGTAACATGTAAAACGTATAACGAATAAAAGCCTAAGTATAACAAACAGAATCGCAAAATGATATGATTCTACCAAAGTAAAATGACATGAGTAAAATGACATGAAAATGTGAAAAGTAACATGAAAATTAAAAGTTATATGAGAAATGACCTAAATACAAGAAAGTAAAAGTTTGGGGTTAAAATGTTAAATTACCCCAGATTACAAGCCAAACGGGTCATAATAATGAAAATGACCTGAAAATGTAATAAGTATAGTGAACATGAAAATTTAAATGAAAAAGGACTTATATGATAGAAAATAAAAGTTTAAAGACCAAAACGTAATTTACCGTAAAAATAATTAGTCATGAGACTAATTAGCAAATTATAAGCTAAGAAGTGAATAAATGTGAAAAGGTAACAAATAAATGATAAAATTGTACTTAAACGTTAAATGAAGGACTAAATTGTAATTTGACAAAAGTAGGGGCAAAGCCGTAATTTAGTGTAAAAGTACATTACTAAGTGACATGTAAAGGAAAAGTGAAAGTGAAATGACCATTTCGTAAAAAGTCTAAAGTTCAGGGACTAAAATGTAAATTGCCAGGAAAATGCCAAAACAAGGACTAATATGTAATTTGTAAGTCAAATGATGATCTAAAATGAAAAGAGAAATAAAATAATGGCATTTTCGTAAATAACGTTAAAATAAGGGCAAAAATGTAATTTGTCCTGAAATGGATAAAATAAGGACTAAACGGTAATTTATGCATGAAATGATGAGTGAAATGAATAAAGTGATAAAATGGATGATTAATGAAATTAAATGCAATGTAAAGACTTTATATGAACCAATATGTCAAGTGGACATAAAATTGACAAATAAGGGACTAGACTGTAAGTTTGCATGTATAAAATGTAAAGGAGTGTTAAAAGAATAGTGATTTGATTAGTATTGAACCAGTAGGGATCAAATTGTAATTTGCCAATAAGAAGGGCAAATAAAAGATTTTAGTGTAAACTGACACTAAGTAAGACTTAGTGAGTGATCTAAGTGAAATTAATGAATAGTCTAATTTTTATGCATGGGTATGTGTATAAGTTAGCATTGAAAATTATTACATTCGTAATCACGACTGAGCATATTTAATGCTCAGCACGTAGTTTGTTTGACTGCGTTAAGTACCTAGTAAGGTGTCTGTGGAGCAGACATAGCACCGGCTTTGAGATTGGATTGGACTATTGGATTGAAGTTAAGATAGCATGTTATGTTTATTGTTATTAGAATGTCTATAAATAGTCTATGTTATTGGAAGAGTTATATGTAAAGATAAATGTTATTGTATTGGATTAATTTATATGTATTAAGATAGTGAATGGATATTAAGTTATGATCATTATGCCCCTAAGTTGGGCTGTGTTGTTGTTTGAATTGCAGGTTTGGGTAGCTAATGTTATAGATGTTATGCTGCCCAATTTTGATTGAATGAATAGTGGTAGTGGCATGTATATGTAAGAGTTAGCATTGATGTATATGTAACACGTTGGAATTGAAAAATGTATATGTAACGGTTTAGTATTGATTATGTATTGTGTAATATGAATATAGTGAATGTTATAGATCAGGACTGAATGATGTGATAAGTTAAATGAAATGTCTAAACTGGAGTGAATAAGACTTAATAGTGTAAAAGGGTAAATGATTGTATAAGAAAAAGAAAAAAAAATACCGCATTTGTCATAAGCATAAATTAGACAATAGTGCCGTGACACTTGGTATCCATACCAATTGCGGGTATGGGGCGTTACAATCCCTATTATTTTATTGATAGTAAAAATGGATGATTCTTGTGATGCTATTAAAGAGATAGCCGAAAGTGTTAATTCGATGGAGCAAGATCCATCTGCTCCACATCCCTCTATATCTATAAGAAATATAATGCTTGCTTTGGTTGCACCTCCGAAAGCTTTATTTAAAATCTCCCACGATATGGCACAAGTTTTGGATAGATTAATTGCACCAAAAGCTCCGATAGATGCTGTGAGAAAGCACGGAGCAGAAGAGTTCTTTGGAATGACTCTTGAAGAGTTGGATAAAGTGGAATACTAGTTAGAAAAGACCCAAAGAGTGTTGGATGAGGTTAAATGCCCACTAGATCCAATGGTTACCTGTGTTGTTTCCCTTCTCTAAGGAGCAGCTTATGACTGGTGAAAATTGGTATTAAACCATCCTCAGTTGCCCGACCCGATAAATTGGGGATTCTTTACTCGAGAGTTTCAAATGAAATATATTACTGAGGCTTACAAAGAAGCTAAATGGAAACAGTTCTTGAACTTGAAACAAAAAGAACTTGTTAGTAGCCGAATATGAAAAAGAGTTGAGTCGACTTAGTAAATATGCACCTGAACTTGTCCTGACGAAGGCATTTCAGTGCAGACAATTCGAGGATGGACTCAGTGACTCCATCCAAGGATATCTTAGGGCTATCATGATACTGCAGCAAATGAGCTATTATCAATTAGTACAAACTGCTATAAGAGTTGAAAAATCTGAAATGGCGAAGAAAGAAAAAGCCTAAAGAAAATATTCATCTCGTAGTAATTTACCTATGAGTAAACGAACTCAGGATGATGTATCCACTAAACAGGAGTTTGCTATTAGAAAGAGACGTTAAGATGCTCCGATAAAAGCTACTTCTGGAAGGGATTGTCAGCAAACCAAGGTCCTAGTGCACCTGTATGCCATCACTACTCCAACCGCCATTGGGTCATTTGTAGAAAAGCTACCAGTGCTTGTTTTGGATATGGTAGTATCGAACATAAGGTAGCCAATTGTCCTGTGAATCCTGCATAAGTCTCGCAAGCAAGTAGAGCAACTTCTAATGTACATATTGGATCCAGAGGTCGTGGAAGGGGTCGAGCAAGATTGGGCCATTTTAGGCCTAATCTGGATGATCCATCTAAAACTGTCGAGCGACCAATTGCTCCATATGTTGTATGCCATTCAAGCTAACGAGGATTGTGATGATTTAGAAGTTATTGCAGGCACTACTTTTCTTTATGGACTTAAATTACATGTCATGAATTGACTCAAGATATTATAAACTTGTCTAATAATGTGATATTAGTAGAGCAATTGGATTATGAAATATGTGAAAACTAGTTTCTTGAGTAATAGTATATCAATAAGCAGAGTATATGGAAACAGTAACTGTCCTGTTATGAGATAAGAATGAAAATCTATACTTGAAATGGTAAAATTATATGATTATGAGCTTGAACTTATAGCTTCTAGTTATATATATGAATTTCGAGGACGAAATTATATTTAGGGGGAGAGAAATGTAACGGCCCAAATAATACTCTAACTGTATTAAAATATGCTAAGGGTGAGACAGAGACCGAATACGAATAAGTGATGTATTGGTCATTAATAAAAAAATATTTTTTTAATATTGTAAAATGTTGAAATATGATATGCATGTATAAATAGATTTAATTAAGGACCAATGCATGGATTAAGTTTAGTTAATATGTTAATGTGAGGAAAAGAAGTACTTGAGGGACTGTGACGAGTGCCAAACCCCGGAGGCCCCGAAGACCCGCTTTTAGGGTATTTGAGAGAGATTCATAAGACCCATAAGGATTACGGGGGCGTCTATGTTGGGCAAGAAGAGGTGTTTTGGAGTCGCCACCCAATAAAACATTAGGAAGGTTCGTCTAGCCTCACTGAGCCTAATACAATGCATATGTATCTATTTTGGGCAACTAGAGATATTTTAGAATTCCCATTTCTATAAGACATTGAAAATGGTTCATCTAATCTCATAGAGCCTAAGACGAGATATGTAAGTTTATTTTGGGTAATAGGAGATATTTTGGAGTTCATTTCCCAATAGAACATTGGAAAGGTTCATCTAATCTTGTGAAATCTAAGACAATGCACATAAGTGACTATTTTGGGTAGCGGGAGATATTTTGGAATCCCCTTTCTAATAGAACATTAGAAAGGTTCATCTAAACTCGTGAAGTCTAAGACCACCCCACTCTTAGTCACACCATGGTCAATTTTATAATTGAGTTTTACACGTAAAATTTCATTCATTTTCTCATACGGTTTGATGCAGTAATTAAATCTCAGATCAATCAGATAAATAAAAGCGGTAAATAACGTACGCTCAAAATAAAATAGAGAAAGCACAATAATTTACAACAAAACTAGGGGCGGAATACAACTCCCACTGTAAACATAATCGAAAGAAAGCATACATAAAACGGGATATTCAGTTTAGAGTGAGGACATTTGTCCTCGCATGCATGCTTAAAAGATCAATCTTAAGGGTGACAATTTTCTTTGGATGAAACAAGTAGGACATTGGTCCTATTTTGTTTAAAGAAAATCTAGTCCATTTGTAGAAACGCTTTGCCATTTTCATATTAGCAATCTCAAAAATAACATTTACAACAAATAAACATCAAGAATAATAAATAAGAGAGAATGGGGTATAAGAAATGAACCGTATTGACGTTTCCCTATCATCCTTAAATAGTTCTCCTTTTCCAACACCCAAAGTTCAATAAAATAAAGAAACTCACAAAAACAAATAACACATTAGCAAAATAAAATAATAAAATAATAATGAAAAGAATTGACAGAAACAAAAAAACGAATAACTTGAGCTATAATAAAAAATGGAAATAAATTACCTAGATATGGATACAAATAAAGTTGAAAAGAAAAGAGGAAAAGAAATAACAAAGAAAGGAAGGAAGGAGGACTAGGGACGGCCTAACCGCACGAGTGAAGGCCGTCCCTGGGGTGACCGATGGGTAGACGAGATTCCCGCGGCGGCCCGTCATTCGCTTGAGCGACAGTCGTTGGTGGGGCCTTTAGCCCGTCGGTCAACCATAGACTCCAAAAAAAATGGGAAAATCAACCAAAATTAAATATTTTCACCTTTTTAATTCTTTTTTTGAGCAATAAAAATATTAATAAAATAAATAAAGTGATAAAATGAGCTAGTCCAGAATGTTTACCCTCGGAAGATAGAAGTGATGTAGACTTTTCCCTTGAATTCTTTAAGGATCAAATTAACAATGCATTGCTTTGATGACAATTTTCTACTGCAAAATTTCTCTTTTTCAGATTAGTTTGAAAATTTTTCAAAAAGGCAAATCAAGAGAAGAAAATTATTTTTTTCTAGCTTGATTTTTGTTTGTTTCGTGCAATAAAAACGATTCTTAAAAGGATAGATCGAGTGAAATAAATTGATTTAATTTTCTTGAGTTTTTCCTTATTTTTTCCCAAAAACAAATTTTAAAGAAAAAGGAAATTTTTGATATAGAAAGGAAAATCTTTTGCTTCTGAAATTTTTTCCAACCCTTATTTTAGAACCTCAGCCTCCTATTCATTAGCTAAAACCAAGAATTCAAACCTTTTTAAATTTTAAATTTGATTTCGAGAATTAAATCAAAATCAAATCAAAATCTTTGAATTTTGAAAAAGATTTATAAAATCAAATCAAAATCATTTGTATTTTGAAAAAGATTTATAAAATCAAATCAAATTCATTTGAATTTGAAAAATATTTATAAAATCAATTCAAAATCATTTGATTTTGCAAGAGATTTTGGAAAATCAAACTAAATCACTTAGAAAATCCCTGAAAATCGCCGCTAGATCACAGACCGACGGGCGCCACTCGGCACACCGACGGGCGCCACTCGGCACACCGACGGGCGCCACTCGGCACACCGACGGGCATCAATTGTAGGGGTAGCTCTGGTCTTTTGAGTGGTGGCTAACCAGGCGAGGGATAGGCACTAGCGACGGGCACTGCTCATGCGAGGGCTTGTGCGAGAGACGGGTGCCATAATCACGAGCGACGATTGTCGCTAGCTGGAGGGTCAGGCATCCCTCAAGCGCGAGCGACAGGTGCCGCTCGTGTGAGGGTCAGCCATCACTCAGGTTGCGAGCGATGGGCCACCCATTGACTGACGGCTATCGGTCAACCCCCAAAACCAATTTTCTTAAATAAAAAGCTCATTTAAACGCGCAAGAACTTCCAGTCACCAAAATCTTCTAATCTTTCGAATTCCAAGGGGGAAAATCTACAACCCTCGCTCCTTTACCCGTAAAACGAGTACTGATATCTTCATCGGGTAACTCTGGTCTGGACTGCCTCAGGACCTGATCTCTACAGTTGCCCTCAATTTTGGGGAAACTAGTACACTAGTGTCCAGATGAGCCAAAATTCAAAGAAGAAGGAAAGAAGTGCGTACCTGAGGCAGTCCTTACCCTTTTTTAATGTATTAAAGATCGTGGCTTGTCGCTACTGGGCTATAGTGTATTCTACTACGACCCATTTGATATGCCGTGATTATTTTGATGACCACCATCTGGCCTGCATGGCATACGCCTACTAACCACCATCCAGTTTACATGGCATATGATCGCTGTTATTGAGTTGTAGCATATTCTGCTATGACCCATTTGATATACCACATTTGTCTTGCTGACCACCATCCGGTCTACCCGGCATATGATTGTCGTTGAGTTTTAGCGTATTCTACCGTGACTCGATTGATATACCGCATTTGTCTTAGTAACCACTATCCGGTTGGCATGGTAACTGATTTGATATACCGCATTTGTCTTGCTAACCACCATCCGGTCTGCACAGTATCTGATAGCTAACAACCATCGGGTTGGCTTGATATTTGACCACTAACCACCATTGGATTGGCCTAATATCTGATTACTAACCACCATCGGGTCGGCTTGATATTTGACTGCTAACCACCATCAGGTCAGCCTGGTATCTAATTTACCAACAACCATCGGGCTGGCATGGTATGTGACTGCCACCACCTAGCTGTGGGCATATTCCACTACAACCCGATTGACAGAAGATTCTCCTTTGATGTAGCTTATAATTAAACGCTATCGAGCTGTGATGAGTTCACCCTTCGTATCGTCAGCTGTAAGCACATTCTACCTACAACTCATTTTGCAGAAGACTCTCCTCTGACAATGAGCTCGACTTTTGTGTCCTGAAACTGATTGTTGGAATGTATATCCTGCAATTTCAAAAGATCTGGTTAACTTATTTTATTAACTAGATCTTTTTGAAATGTGAGCTTTTATGTCATTTATTCCCATTCATCGCCATTTATCTTTTTCTTATCTGTTCTTCATTTTGCTTATTTTCTTCTGTTTTGTTATTTTGATGCATCAAGTATTTTTTAAGCAATAACGAAATATTAACAAAAGTATGCAAATCATTAAAATGAAATTACACTTTCACAAAATAAACATTTAACTAATAAAAATGTAAATTTTGTACATCAATAAACAAGTATACAAAACTTCCTGAATACAAGCTAGAGAGGTGAATAATTTGAGGGCTCCTCTGGATCCTCCTCGTCATCTAACACGTGGATAGGCTGAGTGCCGGATGAAGATGGTCCTACCCTGGAGGTAGACTGTCTGGCTCTAAAGGTAGGAGGCTGACAGCTAGGAGCTGATGGCCCGGCCTCGGCTGCTGGCTGTGCAGGAATGATGATCGGCAGTGGTGCTGCTGGAGGCTCTACTCGAGGAGCATGCAAAAACTGGACTCGAGTGTATCCATCTAGGAAGGGCTGAGCGTAAGTCCTAAATAATCCCAAGGTCTTGCTGATCACCCTACCCAGCTGAATGAAAGCCTGTACTAAGTCCGAGGTTTGACGCCTGGATGCATCTCCGATCCCAGTCAACCTAGTCTCTGTCTGCTTCCTCAGCTCCCTGATGGATCTAGATAATAGGTATAGAGGTCTCTAGTGCCTCCACCAGGAACCTGACAGTGGTGACTGACTCGTCCACCATCTGGACAGTCTCGTTGACTCTCTGAGCTGCTGCTGCCTACGAGGCGCTCAACGCATACCTCAGATCCTCTATAACTCTCGCCTGTCCCTTATGACACTCCCCTGCCGGTCCAGGCTCTCAAGTAGGACCCTATCCCTCTCCTCCTGTCATTGTTCCATAGCGGTGAGGGTCATGGTCATTGCAGTAATAATCTCTTGATGCGTCGGCTGAGGAGGTGACGGTGGACTAGGCCCTGGTGGCTTTGCCTGAGGCTCTGACGATGGAGGAGCTGTGGACGTCAATGCCCTCGAATGCCCCGACCGGCTATAGGGATGATACCTCTTGGCATCGTGAGCCTCAGAGAGCTGAACCTATGGTGGCGATGGTGTAAGGCTTTGGGCTTGCTGCGATGCCAGAGTATACAGCAGATCCTCCAAGTCTCTCTCTAAATCCATGTCATATGGGGTGTGAGGCTGTTATGGAGGCTTCTGCTCCTCCTGAGGCTCTCCCGGGACATCCTTATCTGGCTGAAAAGGGGGGGGGGGAGATGAAAAAGCCATCGGGTCTCTGCTATCATGAGCAGTCTGTACTCCTCGGGATGATCGGGTACCTATGCTACCAGGCCCATTGTCTGAGCTACTGCTGCGTCCACATAAATATCCTCGTCTAGTAGAGGCCCAAATCTCTTCGGATCAACCCTCAAATGCAATAGTAGCTTAGTGATAACTCCTCTAGCACATATGGAAGGGGCTGTCCCCTGCGCCACTCTCACCAGATTAGCCAGTATTTTATGGCTAATGTTGAGGCGTTGGCCTGCCCTCATCGCCCATAGGCTCTATATCTCTGCACCATTCACCAACCCTGGGTTGCCTGCCCGACCCAAATAAGAGCTGGAGAGGACCCTATGTGCATACCTCAATGCCTATGACGAAAACATTGTGTTCTTCACCGTGTTGTGGTCGTATAGCACCCCCGATAGTGTGATGGCCTCCTAATGCTGCCACCTGATGGCTCTCTGAGGTATCATCACATCTATCGCATGTGGAAGCCCCATGGCATCGGGAAAGACACTCTGGGTGATATTAAAGTGATCGACTTTGATGCAAAACTGAATTACCCCCTCCTTTGAATCTGGTCTCTAGAACCCTCTATAGTGAAAGTAGCCAAAAACTCCCTCGCAACGTCCGGGTGAGTTTGAAAGCATGCTTTGAGGAACTCTGTCCATCCTGCCACCTCTATGAGCGCATCAACCTCCTCCGACATCTTAATGTGCTGTAAGAATGAATGGGAGATGTTTCGACTGGCGCAGAACTGATCTTGGGCTAGAGCCTAAAATCGTCGCCTAAGGTCAGGAGTCATCCACTCCGGTGCCTCGATCTGGGGCTGCTGGAGGCATCCTGTAAAAGAGAGTAAAAGTTAGCTTCTCATCAATATAGGATAATTACGAATAAACTAAGAAAATTTTATAATTTTAGAAATTTTGGCAGCATCCCGACTAGGATGGGCCTAACCGAAGAAATTACGGCAGCTTGGATGTGACTACCAAGAAAATTAAAAATTTGGGCAGCATCCTAGCAAGGATGTGCCCAACTTCCTGACAGAAAACACAATAAAAGGAGACAGGCCTCAGGCCCCAAGCAATAATTTCACAAGTACACAAGTTCTATAAAGTAACTGGCGACTAGTTGAGCAGTTATCTCCTACTCCTAATTAATGAAAAGCATACTCTGTCATGCTATTTCATTTATGCATACATTATCTTATTTATTACTTACTTCCTAATTGTCAGTATTACAGGTGTAACACCCCCTACCCATACGTAGGAGAACCCGCACAAGTCGGGGTGTCACCAAGTAAGGCAAAAACCAAACATATATACAATATACAAAAATACAGAGGAATTAAAATCTTGAAAACAAAATGATCATTCATAGATATAAAAGATTCATTACAAAAATGTTCTGAACAAAAACTGATATTACAAAAAGAATCATCTTCCAAAATTACATGGCAGAAGCGGTACAAAATCATAAATACAAAGAGAGCCCAAATTACAAAAGAATCTTAATACAAAAATCTAAGCCCTAATACTTCAATCCCTCTGTGTTGGCTGAACCTACGGAGACTTTCCCAAAACCTTACCACCATTCGCACCTGCACGGATGAAATACCCGTGCTAAGCGATAATGCTTAGTGGGGAAAACAAACAATAATATGAACGGCCATTCACAATGGTCATCAAGGCAAAACACATACAATATGGCACAAGCTTATAATCACATATAACCAAATCATAATTGAGTCATATACATTAGCATTCGAAGACTTAATCAAATCCATATATCAACTGATTGACATGCTCATACTCATTAACATTCAGATCTCACATTCTCATAACACAACAAAACACCTGCTGACTCACAATAGTGGATAACGAGTGAACGCATTGGGGGTACCTGAGGGCACCATAGAAAAGTATCATCATTATTTCTCATTCAAAACATTTTCACATTAGGGATCTTAAACAAGATCCGTACACATTGAGGATCGCGAGGATCTATACGGGGACCTGATCAGGGTTCAGACAAGAACAAAGGGGCTGCAGCTACTGAACTCTTTTAGGCATGCCTAACTATCCACTAAATTAACTCTTGCAGGCTATGCATAATACAACCCATAATCAAAATATATTATATAATTTATAATACAGAAGCCATAATATTATAAGTGCAAAAGCAAAGTCATGTACGATGCAGTAGTGAGAACCCATATAAATAAGACATGAAAATCATTTTCAGAAAACGGGCAGGCAGGGAGGGTCACTGTCGTGCTCACGGCGAGAGCCAGACGCAAAGGAAGGCTGACACGAGTCGTGCATGATGACACGACTCGTGTCGAAGCCAGCCGTGCAAAGGAAGGCTCACACGAGTCATGCATGATGACACGACTCGTGTCGAAGCCAGCCTTCGCCCCCAACAAGCGGAAGCTATCACGAGTCGTGTCCTAGTGCACGACTCGTGACAAGGCTTCCCAGTCGAGTCATGCTGGCTACTTTCACGACTCGTGAAAGTGCCATGCTCCCTGCCGAGTCATTCTGCCCTTCACGACTCGGAGCAAATCATCCTGCACTGGAAAAAAATCCAGCAAACACGAGGGCTTGAATACCCAATTCTGTCACGTTCGCAACGACATCGCGCTCGCGACAGTCATGTCTTCCAAATCTCAGCCAAAACGCAGAAAACTTAGAGTTCTGCAAATCAAATCCAAACTTCCACTCACCTTAATTCAAACCTTCTAATCACCATAAACACAATCAAAATAAGAGATAACAAGATCAAAATTCCACATTTAGCAAAACCAACAAAAAGCTACAAAGGTTCATCCAATTCCCAATAACTCAATCCCAAGGCATTCCAAACTCAAATTAAACAAAATCCATAGCAATTAGACCCACATAAACCACATTAACCACCAGTTACACAGAAAACCAATCAAAATTACAAAATCATAAAAATGCATTAAAAAAGCACATAAATCCCAAACTTGGAAATCCTAAGCTCCAAATCAATGAGCACCACTCCCACTTGCCTTCTCTTTCCCCTTGGGATCACGAGGAGGCACCTCTAAACAAAGATACCCAAAAAATCACACAACCATAAAAACCCTAGATCAAAACACATTCTAACAAAATCTAGAGCAAAGACAAAAGAGAAGAAGAAAACCCAACAAAACTTACTAATAAACCCTTGAGTTGATCAATTTCCACCAATCTCAGCCAAAGGAAGATGGATCAAGATGAAACAAGAAGAAGAGGAAGAAGAGGAGAAGAATAGCATTAGGAGGAAGAGAACGGGAGAGCAAGGCAGCCAATTGCTGCTCTCTCTTTCTCTCTCCTTGCTATTTATACCCCCTTCTAAATCCCTTACCACTTGTCATCCTACTATTGGTGGAATTTAACCACTCACACCCTACAACCATACATACAACCACACTTTACCATAACCCATAAAACATGCATATATCCCACAATAAAAACACATGCCAACACACACACATGCAACGTGGCTCAAACTACTAGGGTGGGGAACGGGGTGTGACAACTCTCCCCTACTAACAAGAATTTTGTCCTTGAAATTCTCACCTGAACTTAACAACTACGAATACTGAGTCCTCATCGCTGCCTCTGGTTCCCAAGTTGCTTCTTTAACCCTATGATGCTGCCCCAACACCTTAACCAGAGGAACTTACTTACTTCTCAACTGTCTCACCTCTCTGGCTAAAATGGCTTTCGGCTCTTCATAAGTGGCACATGCGACGGATTCGATCTGTACCGGTGAAGCATCGATACATGGAAAACATCATGTAACCTTGCCAAATCCATTGGTAAAGCCAACCTATAGGCTACAGGACCAACCTTTTTCCAAAACCTCGGAAGGCCCAATGAATTGAGGACTAAGTTTGCCCTTCTTGCCAAAATGTAACACTTTTTTCCACGACGACACCTTAAGGAACACCTTGTCCCCGACCGCAAACTGAATATCCTTTTTCTTCAGATTGGCATAAGACCTCTGCCTATCCTTAGCCACTTTTAGATTTTGTTGAACCACTCGGATCTTCTCTTCCGTATCCCTAACCATCTCTAGCTCAACAAAGGAACACTCGGTCAATTCTGTCCAATAAATCGGAGTCCTACATTGTCGACCATATAGGGCTTCAAATGGTGATATCTCGATGCTCGACTGATAACTATTGTTGTAGGCAAACTCTATAAGTGGCACATATTTGTCCCAACTACCTGAAAATTCTAGAGTATAAGCCCGAAGCATATCCTCTAAAATCTAGATAACCCATTCCGACTGACAGTCAGTCTGAGGATGAAACGCTGTACTGAAATTCAATCGAGTACCCAAGCCACTTGCAACTCTTTCCAAAACTTTGATGTGAACCTTAGATCCCGATCTGACACTATTGACAATGGAACACCATGCAGTCTGACCACCTCATCCACATAAATACTAGCCAACTTATCCATCGAGTAGTCAACTCTAACCGGCAGAAAATGCGCTGACTTGGTAAGTCGATCCACAATCACCCAAACTGAATCATGCTTCCTTTGAGTCAACGGCAAACCGGACATGAAATCCATGGCGATGTCGTCCCACTACCACTGAGGAACGGATAAAGGATTAAGCAATCCCGAAGGAACTTGATGCTCAGCCTTTACCTGCTGCCAAGTCAAACACTTAGCCACAAGCTCCACGATGTCTCTCTTTATCCCAGACCACCAATAAAACTGCTTCAGATCTCGATATATCTTCTCACTACTGGGATGCATAGTAAAGACCATAGTGTGTGCCTCCAGCAAAAGCTTCTTCCTTAACTCATCACTCTCGGGCACACACAAACGAATCCTATACATAAGCACCCCATCCAAAATAGAAAATTCAGATTGCTTTCCATTCTGAACCTCTTGCAAAACTCGCTGCAACTTCACATCATCTTTCTGAGCATCCACAATCAATTGTCTCAAAGATGGCTTCACTCTCAATTGGGCAACCAAAGCCCCTTCCGAATCCAATTTCCACTTGAAGCGCTGCAAAAATAAAGTTGAAACCGACTTCCTACTCAGAGCATCCACAACCACATTGGCTTTTCCCGGATGATATTATAAAATACAATCATAATCCTTAAACAACTCTAACCAACGGCGCTGCCTCATATTCAACTCTTTCTGTGTGAGGAGATACTTCAAACTCTTATGATCCGTGAAAATCCTACATGTCTCCCCATACAGATAATGCCGCCAAATCTTCAAAGCAAAGATCACCGCTGCTAACTCTAAATCATGCATTGGATAATTCTTCTCATGAGACTTCAACTGACGAGACGCATAAGCCACAATCTTACCCTATTGCATCAACACACATCCGAGCCCAACTCCTGAAGCATCACTGTACATTACAAACTCCTTACTCGAGATGGATTGAGTAAGTACAGAAGCTTCGACTAGCAATCTTTTCAACTGCTCAAAACATGCCTGACACTTATCCGACCACTCAAATCTGGCCCCTTTCCTCAACAATCTAGTCATAGGAGCTGCAATGACTGAGAAACCCTTCCCAAACCGACGGTAATACCCAGCCAAACCTAGGAAACATATTCTTAGGCACGTTCCAATTCACAATCGCCTCAATCTTGGCTGGATCCACTTGAATACCCTTAGCTGATGCAATGTGACCCAAGAAAGACACCTCACAAAGCTAGAAATCACACTTACTGAGCTTCCCAAATAGACGATGTTCCCTCAAAACTTGCAGCACAATCTGAAGATGCTCTTCATGCTCACTCTCATCTCTCGAGTACACCAAAATATCATCGATAAACACCACAACAAATCGGTCAAGATATGGCCTAAACACTCTGTTCATCAAATCCATAAAAGCCGCAGGTGCATTGGTCAAACCAAACGGCATCACAAGAAACTCATAGTTGCCATATCGCGTCCGAAATGCAGTCTTAACTACATCCGTATCCTTAACCCGAAGCTAATAATAACTTGACCGAAGATCAATCTTGGAAAAGATGCCTGCACCACTGAGCTGGTCAAACAAATTCTCAATCCTAGGTAAAGGATACTTATTCTTCACGGTAACCTTATTAATTTGCCTATAGTCGATGCACATCCTCAACGGACCATCCTTCTTCTTAACAAACAACACTGGAGCTCCCAAAAGAGATACACTAGGTCTAATAAAGCCTTTATCCAATAGCTCTTATAATTGAGTTTTAAGTTCTCTCAATTTTGCAGTAGCGATTCGATAAGGTGCTTTTGATATAGGCGTAGAACCCGGCACTATCTCTATGGACAACTCCACCTCCCCCTCCGGAGGCAACCCAGGCAACTCACTTGGAAAAATATCTTTAAACTCCCTAACCACTGGGATATCCTCAATCTTAACCTGACTACCCTTAGAATCCAATACTACAGCCAAAAATGCCTCACAACCCTTCCTCATAAACCTCTTAGCTTGCATGGCAGAAATCATATTTCCCAAGGAACCTGAGCCTAAACCTTTAACCACAACTGGAGATTGATCTCTATCCCGCAACACAACCGTCTTCCTATGACAGTCTACCAGTGCCCGATGATTACTTAACCAAACCATCCCCAGAATCATATCAAATTCCTGAAAAGGCAAATCTATCAAATCCACTGTAAACTCTATGCCTTGAACCAACAGGGGGCAATTCCTAAACACCCTACTCACATTGACACTATACCCTAAGGGACTAGTCACACAAATCTCATAATCTAACTGATCAACATCATGCAACTTATCAAATAACTTATCCGTGCACAAATATGAGTGTGTGGAACGAGGATCAATTAGAGCATACATCTCAGTGTCAAAGAGTAGAAACTTACCTACAATCACATCTGGCGCATCTTGCTCATCCCGAGCTCTCATAGCATACACCCTCGCTGGCACCATCAGAGGACGATCGATAGACTCTGATGGAGCTCCCTCTTTAGTCCGACCACCTCGACCTCTTCCTCTTCTCCTACCCCGACTGGCTTGCGAGGCATTAGACTCCACTCGACTAATCTCATGCTGATCTCCAGTATTCTCACTTAACTTTGGACAGTTAGACAGAAAATGCTCGGTGCTCCCACATAAAAAAAAACCACCTATAAGCCACCTACACTCGCCCTTGTGGCGCTTACTGCAGTGAGAACACTCAGGCAACACTTCAATCCTACCACTAGAACCGCCTCTACTAGCACTTGAGCTCATAGCAGAACCTTGCCTCTTACCCCTCGAAGCAGGACCCGGAGAAGACTCATCCTGCGGATTCTTGGATCTCTTACCCGAGGATGACCCTCCACGGGGGGTTTCCTTCTCTGAGCTCTATCTCTCAAAACCGATTCAGACCTCTCTGCCCTCACAACTGCTTGGACAATCTGGTAGTAACTGATAGCAGGGGTACTCATCAGACAAATAAGCATAGCCCTCAATGACTCATTCAACCCAACCTCAAAATGTTGGCATCGAAACTCTTCTATCAGAATACCCTCAGGAGCATACTTCCCAAGCCTATTGAACTCATTTTCATACTAAAAAATTGACATAGCCCTCTGCTTCAAACTTAGGAACTGCGCCCACTTAGCGTCCTTGTAGGCCCTGGTCACATACTTACTCGTGTACTCCTGCTCGAAGAACTCCCATGTGATCGGATCAGGCAACTAGGGATGCCTACGAACCAACTTCCACCAATCGTAGGCTGACCCTTGAAGCAAAGCTACAACACATTCAACTTGCCTTTCAGGAGGGCAACGGATCTCTTCAAGCACAAGCTCCACTTTCTCAATCCATTTCTCAGCAAATTCAGATTCATCCAGACTTATTCCATAGAAATCTTCTGCCCCAGCTTTCCTCATGCTCTCTATAGGGGCTCTCGGAGCAGTCACCCTTTCTAAGACACGAGCCATGTCCTGAGAGATCTTCAATATAGCCTCAAAAGGCATGGCTGCAGCCTCAAGCTGCACCCTAGCTGGTTGAGCTGGACCAGACACTAAGGGATCTTGTGCTTGAGGATTCACACTCTCAGCTGACCCCTCAAGCGATCCGTGCGCCGAATCGGAATCCATGTAAACTAAACACAGGGACATTCGCATTAGCTAACACAGTCCTAAACTTGTATCTATACACAACAACACCCAGAAAATGCCTAAACCTACACTCTGATACCAAAAACTTATAACACCCCCTACCCATACGTAGGAGAACTCGCACAAGTCGGGGTGTCACCAAGCAAGGCAAAAACCAAACACATATACAATATACAAAAATACAGAGAAATTAAAATCTTGGAAACAAAATGATCATTCATAGATATAAAAGATTCATTACGAAAATGTTCTGAACAAAAACTGATATTACAAAAAGAATCATCTTCCAAAATTACATGGCGGAAGCGGTACAAAATCATAAATACAAAGAGAGCCCAAATTACAAAAGAATCTTAATACAAAAATCTAAGCCCTAATACTTCAATCCCTCCGTGTTGGTTGAACCTGTGCAGACTCTCTCAAAAGCTTACCACTATCCGCACCTGCACGGATGAAACACCCGTGCTAAGCGATAACGCTTAGTGGGGAAAACAAACAATAATATGAACGGCCATTCACAATGGTTATCAAAGCAAAACACATACAATATGGCACAAGCTTATAATCACATATAACCAAATCATAATTGAGTCATATACATTAGCATTCAAAGACTAAATCAAATCCATATATCAACTGATTCACATGCTCATACTTATTAACATTCAGATCTCACATTCTCATAACACAACAAAACACCTGCTGACTCACAATAGTGGATAATGAGTGAACGCATTGGGGGTACCCGAGGGCACCATAGAAAAGCAACATCATTATTTTCTCATTCAAAACATTTTCACAGTGGGGATCTTAAACAAGATCCATACACATTAAGGATCGCGAGGATCCAAACGGGGACCTAATCAGGGTCCAGAACAAAACAAAGGGACTGTAGCTACTGAACTCTATTAGGCATGCCTAACTATCCACTAAATTGACTCTTATAGGCTATGCATAATACAATCCATATTCAAAATATATTGTATAATTTATGATATAGAAGCCATAATATTATAAGTGCATAAGCAAAGTCATGTACCATGCAGTAGTGAGAACCCATATAAATAAGACATGAAAATCATTTTCAGAAAACGGGCAGGCAGTGAGGGTCACTGTCACGCTCGCGACGAGAGGTCGTGCTCGTGATAGTAGCCAGGCACATAGGAAGGCTGACACGAGTAGTGCATGATAACACGACTTGTGTTGAAGCCAGCCGGGCAAAGGAAGGCTGACACGAGTCGTGCATGATAACACGACTCGTGTTGAAGCCAGCCTTTGCCCCCAACAGGCGGAAGCTGTAACGCCCATTCCTGACCACTTGAAACTCAGCTAATGTAGTCGAGAATGGTCATCACACAGCAATCACTCCCTCATACACGTACAATGTCAACACATTCAAAAAACCTGTACAAATAAAATTCGTTCACATCACACTCGCATGCATCGAATCATTTATACGCTTCACATGCAAGATCATGCACACTCGCTTCCACACAACTTCATATGATTAACATTACAGACTTGATTAACTAACATATTACATATTTTAGGTTACCCAAAATAATAATTACATGCTCATATGATATAACAGAAAATCTACCAAAAACCTATGCTATCAGCAACCTTAGTGTGTTGACCCTTGCCAATGCGGAACTGTCCTTCAATACCCCGCTTTAGAACCTGCACGGATCAAGAAACCCGTGCTAAGCGATAACGCTTAGTGGGGAATAGTACACAATACGATAACAAGATATATACACACATCTATGTGGCATGTTATAGCAATTACAAGCACATAACAACTTTCATGCTCTACACTCAATATATGTATATGTATATGTGTGTATGTATATATATATATATATATACATATATATATATTTAATGTGCACTTACACAATATTATTATCACTGTAATTGTTAAACAAGCACATATAGTAATACTTTTACTATCTGCCTCATTATCATATTATAACTTCATTTCAATATAATTATATCATCCTACAAATTTTGTTTATATATATATATATATATATCTATTTGGTTGATGAGTCATAACCACATATTTACTTCTCATGGTAAACTTCTAACATGACCTATTCTTATTCTCATTAATATAATCTTCATAAATGACCACATAATTATCACATTCCAGTATCCACATAATATTATTATAATATATTATACACCTTTATTTATACAAATATTCATATATATACACATATATTCATGCAAACGAATCGTGACCACATAATTGTATCACATGCAAACTTTAACACATTGCACTCATATTCTCATTGATATGATATTCTGTACCAAGTCACATTATTATTCACTTTTCCTGCAACTCAAAGATGTGGATAACAGGTATCGCATTGGTACCCTGAGGTATAGTAAATTCAGTGTATCCGTGGATACTCGCATTCACTTTGGTACCCTAAGGTACAATATAATTCAACATATTCAATGTTTCATATTGAAGAATCCAGCAAGGATTCAAACCGCATTATGATTCCAGAGGAATGGGATGCATTGGGCTACAACACTTAGACCCTATAGGCATGCCTATCTATCCACTGTTTGACTCGTAGGCTAATTATTAATCCAATTATTACTCGCAATTCTCATAAAGAATATCATCACCACAGCATTACAATAGAATCAATATTACTTTATGGCTCACTTCATAATTCACCATCATGGTTAGCATATTCGCACGGTATAGTTCATTCAGATAGTATTATATGTTCGCATAGTAAGGTACTCATGTACTTTCTTAAAGTAACATTATGGTATAAATCATCACGTAAAATAAATTCGCATCATCTCATGCCTAGCATATGATAATGGCTTAGAAAGCATACTCACATATCAATATATATTGACTCATTCTATGGATCCCAACAATATTACTAAGCTTCATTAAGCAATATCTCTTTCATGCATCTATCATATACTTAATACCTTATGATTCAATCATGTATGATTAATATCGCATACCATGTCATGTTCAATAATTAAAAGAAAACATGTGTACATTTAATTTCATAATTAAACTATTATGCCATTGCATTATTTACATGTAATTTCAATTATTAAACATTCATAAACTCAATTCATAATGTTAGACATGAGTTGGACAAGCTATAGGAACTTGCAGTGAAGTTCGGGTGCATTTCGGGAAGAAAAACACCCTAAATACACAAAAGTGGGAAGGGTCACGGTGGCAATGATTTTATTGTGACCGTGAGGTCCAATTACATGCAATTTTGCCTTGTTTCGGCATTGTTCATGGTGGCAACCATTTGGTTGTGACCGTGACATACCATAATTAAGCAAAACAGAAGCAAAACTCAGGATTACTTCACTACTCTTTTTTGTTCAGCCTCAAATGACATCTAAACATCATTTCTAGGAAAAACTACCTATTAACATTTATTCCCTAGAATGTTAACTTTCAAATGGGACAAGGTTCAGGTCATTTGAAAATATATAACGTGAGATATGATCTAAAAAATCTATACTGTTCGATGAACCCGCCAGAATAGAGACACTTAT
Organism: Excoecaria cochinchinensis; assembly: GCA_947683425.1. Lineage (NCBI taxonomy): Eukaryota > Viridiplantae > Streptophyta > Magnoliopsida > Malpighiales > Euphorbiaceae > Excoecaria > Excoecaria cochinchinensis. The sequence goes on from CANTUQ010000025.1 coordinate 671,401, forward strand.
ATTTTTTCCATTTTTAAGGGTCTTATATTCAAAATTAATTCATGGTCATTTCTGGGACTTTTGTAGGTATTGGAATCATGGTTATAATGGAGCAATAAACACTCAATTTTGAGTTCTTAAACTCTAGTTATGACCACAATATTACACTGAGGTCTGGTGAGATATAAGCAAAATTTTTCCCTAACACTAGGGTTCATACTTTGGTTGTGATCTCATAACAATTCAATCATCAATTTCAACACAAATCAATTATATATTTCAATTTTATCATCTATCAATTAACACATAATCACACATAATTTCTCTAACCATATATTCACATATCAATTATACACCTTAATTCTAAACTAAACAACTTATACTTATCACTTAAGCAAGATTAACACATAAATACATATATCCCAAACCTTACTATCCTTTGCTCCTACTTTGATCACTTAACGCTTGCTTCACCAATCTTTGCTTTTCCTTTGTCCCTCTTTGATTCAATGACTACAACCATACCACCTCCAGAATTGGGAGCAAAAGATTACTACTCTTCCAATACACAAGAAGGAAGAAGAAGAGCAAATCAATCTTAATCACACTTACCCGAGAACTCAGTTCATTTCTAACCAATTAACCATCCAATTGAAGATCCAAGTTTAAGATTTGAGGGAAGAAAACATAGAAATAAAGATGGGAAAACTGAAGATAACAAGTGCAGGAAAAATGAAGTTTCTCTCACCTCAATCCAATTTATTGCATGAGCTACATAAGGTGGCACTCTCTCTTGAAAACACTCGGATTCCACTTAGAATCCCTTATTCTTCATTAGCTTAATTAAGTCCAATTAGCCCATAGTTAATCCACTACCAATACTTCCTCAATTAAGCCACTTAACTTATTTCATTCATTCAATTAGGTCCTTCTCTAAAGTTCAATTCAGTCCCACATGTCAAATTAGGTCATACATACTTTCTCAATTAACCAATTACTACCAAGGTATATGATAAGGCTTCCAAGCCGAGTTGTGCTAGCTACTTTCACGACTCTTGAAAGTGCCATGCTCCAGGCCGAGTCATTCTTCCCTTCACAACTCGGAGCAAATCATCCTGCACAGGAAAAAAATCCAGCAAACGCGAGAATTGGAATACCCAATTTTGTTACGTTCGTGATGATATCGTACTCGCGATAGAGTCGTGTCTTCCAAATCTCAGCCAAAATGCAGAAAACTTAGAGTTCTAAAAATCAAATCCAAACTTCCACTCACCTCAATTCAAACCTTCTAATCACCATAAACACAATCAAAATAAGAGATAACAAGATCAAAATTCAACATTTAACAAAACCAGCAAAAAGTTACAAAGGTTCATCCAATTCCCAATAACTCAACCCCAAGGCATTCCAAACTAAAATTAAACAAAATTCATAGCAATTGGACCCACATAAAACCACATTAACCACCAATTACACAGAAAACCAATCAAAATTACAAAATCATAAAAATACATTAAAAAAGCACATAAATCCCAAACCTGGAAATCCTAAGCTCCAAATCAATGAGCACTACTCCCACTTGCTTTCTCTTTCCCCTTGGGATCACGAGGAGGCACCTCTAAACAAAGATACCCAAAAAATCATACAACCACAAAAACCCTAGATCAAAACACATTCTATCAAAATCCAGAGAAAAGATAAAAGAGAAAAAGAAAACCCAACAAAACTTACCATTGATGGATCTTTCTTTTCAAATTTGAGGAGTGGAAGAGGAATTTTTGAATCTGATCAGAAGTTATGGACTGATCCTTCTACGAGAACCTTTGTACAACGTTTCTTAGGTGTTAGAGGATTGGCTGGTCTGACTTTTAATTTTGAATTTGGAAGGTCTATGGTAAAAATGAGTAATATTGGGGTCAAAACCGGCACCAATGGCGAAATTAGAAAAATCTGCTCCGCCATAAATTAGTTTTTCTTCCGTTTCAATTTAACTAATCGTTTTTGTTACTTTACTTTATCGTAATTTAAATGTTCTTTTAAGAATATAAGGAAAAATTTACATATTTACCCCAATATATTATGAACTACTACTAATAGAGTAATAAATTTAGTGTTATCCATACAAATATTTAATTTCAAATTAAAAAATGCAAATTAGTCAATTGCTAATCTTTTTTTATAAAATCAAGGTCTTTCAGTAATTTACTTAATTCCCGTGTTAAAGTAAATGTGATCTCTTTAAGTGAGACATGTGAAATTTCTTTCTTATGTGATAGAAGTTTAATTTTTCGATCTTTATTAAGCTTTTCTTCCATTTTAATTAATAGATTTTAGTGATGTAAGTGTGTATTAATTGATAATATATTGTATCTCATGAATGTTTCTTTTTCTTTCTTTTAAGAATAAAATTAAGGACTATACCTAAATCAGTCTAACCTTTCACCTATATATTAATTACACCCTAACTTAAAAGGTAGAAAAGAAAAATCAAATAATAACCTATCACTAAACATTATAAATGAACCAAAAAGAGTAGGGAGAAAAAACATGCATGTTACAACTTTAGAGAAAAGAATAACAAATATAAAATTCTCTCTCCTCAATTTGTTTATAAATTTCAATCTTCTCCAAAAATGAATGAATAATCCAAGAAAATTCAAAGAAATCACTAAAAATTAATAACTTTGATGTAAATCTCGCCTCATAGGTTTTCCGTCTTTTCTAGGTTAAATAAAAACAAATTCTCCTTAAGAATGAGACCTAAAATTCAATAAAAACGCGTTAGCTAAAAATAAGCTGAATTCGCGAGGAGGAACGGCTGTGATCAATATAATACTTACAGCCGTGATTAAACAAAAATCATCTTGAGCTAATGGAATTGGCTAGGGGTGTACACAGTTCGGTTCTTTACAAATCTCTGTATTGTATTGAAATTTCGGTTCTTATAAATTTCGGTACAATTCGGTTCTTATTAACTTTGGTATGATTCAGTACGGTTCTTATAATTTTCAGTACAGTTCAGTTCGATTTTTCGGTTCTTTCGGTACAAAACAAAACAAGATAATATAATACGGTATTTCGGATAATTCAATATTTTTAAAAATTTACAATATAAATATACATAATAATAAATACAAATATAATTAAAACATCTCAACAAGTACATACAATTTTGCATTCAATTTTAAGAAAATTTTTCAATTTATCACTCTCCTTTATAAAAAAAGAAAAACATATTTTAACAATAGTCACTCTGGATGAAATTTTAAATTCGAGATAAATTACTTAAATAAATTTCCTAAAATCCTAATATTTAATAAAATTAATTGGTAATTCATCCCTAATGATCATCCTAATTAAAGTTTATGTATAAGCCTATTGATCAATTTTTTAACTAACTAATGACGTACTATTAACGAATACTACAAAACTAAAAGTTGTGTGCGACTTATCCTTAGTTGCGGAAATGACAGTGGCAGCGACGAGAAGAAGAAAATGCAAGTATAAGCTAAAACCAACGGAAAAGATATAAAAAATTGTGGGGCTTAACACGATTTCGAGACAGAAAAGAAAGAGGCAGGCACAATATAGGTTTTTTTTTAATTTATTTTCTTATATATATATATATATATATATATATATATATATATATATATATATATATATATATATAATAAAATATAAAACCAGTCGGATTTTGACGCAGCAAAAATACCTCAAAACGAAAGAATTTTATTCCAAGTTGAAAAGTTCCCTCCAAACTAAGGTAACAAACAATTTATATGAAAAAAATAAAAAAATTACAATAATACCCCTAAAACTTTAAATTGAAAAACGGAAATTCAAACATTATTTTTGAGGCACAAAATGAGCTGTTAAGGGAGACTAAACGTTGGAAAAGTCGATCGGCTTGAACTGAGCTTTCCAGAAACATATAATAATAAGCAAACGGACACCTGTAGTAAAAGTTATAACAAAAACAATAATTAATGACGATCGGCCCATTCAACTCGCTCCAAATACTGAAAATCCAACTCGTCCGTATTAGATTCCCACCAAATATTTCGATTCCCTCCAAAAATTTTAATTCCCTCCAAAACTTAAAATAAAAAATATTTATACTAAAATTTTTCAAATTTTATTCTTAATTTGCTCTAAAAAAGATTTAATTAATAAGATAATTATATACTTATATAATTATATAATATATTAATTAATAAAATTTTATTAATATAATAATTGTATATAATTATATTATTAAAATATATTTTCAATTACTCACATAAAGATTGTGCTAAATACAGATGAGTATTAGTTGAGTAACACTAAAAATAATAGAAATTAAAATTTTATTATAAATAATTATATATAATTTTATTTTTAATTTACATATTTATATAGATATTGTGATAGAAATAGATGAGTATCAGTCGAGTGACACTAGAAGCAAATGAAATTAATTGATAAAATGATTATATAATAAATTATTCAATTATATATAATTACATTATTAAAGTAAATCAATTATTCAAATATATATTGTGCCAAAATAGATAATTACTAATTCAGTGATACTAAATATAAATAAAATTAATTGATAAGATAATTATATATACAGCATCGGTTGATAATATGTTTAGGATCCATCCATATATATTATCTTGGCTCAATTATTATACTCAATTTCACTAAATTTGGCTTAATAGTTAAAAAATTATTAATTAATATTACAGTTAATAACTATAAGGGTGAATGTAAAAGTAGCATTAAAAGTAAATAAAATTAATTAGTAAAGTGATTGTGTATATAAATATCTCTACAAAAAAAATATAGTAGTGGTTGAGTGACATTAAAGTTTTTTTTTTTTTTTTGAAAATAAAATCTTTCATTAACTAGAATCAACCAACAATACATCCGATAAAAAAGGAGGCGGACATACCCACTCTCCACAAACAGACTTCGATCTAACTGCTTTAGCTAAACTATGTGCAGCCAAATTCGTTGTTCGACGAACAAAAGCAATAGAGTACTCCTCTAAAGCATTTAACAAAAACTTACAATCATCCACAATATTAGCAAAATAAGATAAATCATTAACAACTTCAAACATTGCTTTATAAACAGAAAGACAGTCAGTTTGAACCTGTACTCGACACAGTTGCTTGTCTTTCAGCCAGCTAAGGGCTTCTCTAACAGCTAAGGCTTCATCTACGTGAGGTGCATAACAGCCCTCAAATGCTCCATGACAAGCAGCGAGACAGTCCCCTTTATCATTTCGAACAATAAATCCATAGGAACAATAACCTTCATCGTCAAAAACCCCGGCATCAACATTGCACGTTAAATAGCCCGCTCTAGGCTTTTGCCATTTTCGCAAACCCTGTTCGATGGCAATAACTTCAACAGAGTTCTGAACCTGAGCCAACTGCCATTGAGAAAGGGACAATCTGGCTTGACTAAGCACCCTTTCTGGTTTATCTCTTTTATTGTCCCAAACCACTCTATTTCTATTTGACCATAAACTCCAAATCATAAAGAAAATATCGATTAAAGAGTCACCCCGAGAAACTCTTATTAAAGCCTCCAACCAGTCAGAAAAACTAGAGATCTCCCCCATACAAGAGTCCCCATAAAACTGAAGCCAAAACTCTTGTGCGAACTGGCATTTAATAAACACATGAGTTTCATCCTCCTCTTGTTCATTGCAAACAGGGCAAGACTGTGGGACAGGAGCTCCACGTCTACACAGATTGGTTAAAGTAGGGAGACAGGAAGACAATGCTCTCCAAATACAATTTTTTACCTTTGGGGGAACCTTCACTACCCAAAGCTTATCCCAAATCCCTGTTGGACTTGTAAGAGAATGCCCAGAAGAGACACCCAAAGCTACAAAGTAGCCTGACTTGACCGAATAAACCCCTTTCTTATCTAACGCCCACTGCCAACTGTCGAGAGACCGAATTCTTCTACGTGGAACAGAGAAAATAAGGCCTTGATCCCTATCATTAAACACTTCCTCAATCAAAGATCTGTTCCAATTACCCCTCGAGTTCATCAACTCATTTACCCAAGTTAACAATCTGTGGCCAGCTTCAGCACTAGTCACCTTCGGATTTATGGGATCTGGTAGCCAAGGGCTGTGCCAGATTTTAATTGAATGACCATCTCCAACCTTCCAAATCAGCCCTTTCTGTAGAATATCACGGCCAGCAAGAATACTTCTCCACACAAAAGAAGGATTATGGCCCAGCTTAGCATTTAAAAAATCAGAATGGCGAAAGTACCTTGCTTTTAGAAGAGACGCTACAAGCGAACCAGGATGAGTGACATTAAAGTTAAATTAAATTAAATACAAATTAGTAAAATTTGATTATATATAATTAAATTATTAAGTTACAACTCAATTACTCATATATGTATAGTGCCAAAATGGACAAATATTAGTTGAGTGATACTAAAAACAAATGAAATTAATTGGTAAGGTCATTATATATTTATATAATTACATGAATTAAATTGATAAATTTCATTATATATAATAATTATTATATATAATTATATTATTAATTTATATGCTCAATTATTCATATAGGTATTGTACAAAAAATATATATGAGTACTAGTTGAGTGATACTAAGAATAAATGAAGTTAATTAGTAATGTGATTATATACTTATATAGTTATATTAATTAGTAAAATTTAATTATATATAATTAAATTATTAACTTACAATAGATAAATACTAGTTGAGTGATATTAAAAGTAAATGAAATTAATTGGTAAGATGATCATATACTCATATAATTACATTAATTAGTAAAATTTCATTGATATAATAATTATATTTGTGTGTGTATATAAATATTTGTACAAAATAAAAAATTATATAGTGGTTAAGTAACACTAAACGTAAATTAAATTAAACACAAGTTATTTTAATTGCACATTCATATAAATATGATAATTAGATTTATCTTATTAATAATCAAAATATTTATTTTAATTTATTAACTATTTATTATACTAATTTAATACAAATAATTATAAAAGTTTCAAAAAAATACAAATAATTATGAAGTTAAATTTATATAATAACGATATAATAGAAATTATAAATAATATTTATATATAAATTACTAATATTAAATATAATAATTAATAAATGTCGGTTATTTCGGTCCAATTCAGTACAGAACAGTTCGGTACGGTTCAATACGGTTCTCAATTCGGTTCCAGTACAATTCGGTTCGGTTCTAATCAAAAAGTTAACAGTACAATTCGGTTCCATTCTAGTAAAAAAAGTCAACGGTACAATTCGGTTCTGAATCTTTTTCTTCAATATTTCGGTTCGGTACAGGAAGATCCAGAACCGTGTACACCCCTAGAATTGGCACCTCCTGGCTGCGATTGAACAAAAATGCCCAAATCTACTTTAAATCAATTAAGCTATTTCAATGTTGTACAAGTACATTCAAAATCAACAAATCAACCCGAATTCACCTAGAAAATGATAGCTAAACACAAAAATTCAATCCAATTCAACACTTAACAAAAACTAAACTAAAAATGCAAATGAATGAACTAAAAATACTATAAAAATCATTAAAAATATGCTGAATTACAATGACAAATTGTACTATATCAATTGCATTTCAATTTCATTAGCTTTAGCATCCAAAATAATGACGGTTAATGTGACAGGTTAAGTGTGGGTTTAAGATGAACAGATTGAACTTCAACACTTAACTTGCTTGGTTGGGATATACATATATATATATATAATATTCAGAAAAGAAATATTTTATTGGGACAAAAATTTAAATGGTGTGTTTTGAAAAAAAAATTATTAAAATAGAGAATGGAGCCACAGTAAACTATATGTTTTGGGGTGTTGAAAACCGGCACATTTATGTGCTAGTTTTTATCAGAGAGGGGCCAACCGGATTGACCGGCTGGCCTGTGTGCCGGTTTTCGTCAGATTTTTGACAAAATCGGCACACAAATGTGCTGTTTCTAGCATAATACTGTCAGAAATGGGCATCCAAATGTGCCGGTTTCTTATAGTAATTTGCATCCCCCCATCTTTCTTATTGTCAAACTAATTTTTTCATTCCCTCATTCTCACTTTCAAATTCATTCTTTCATTCTCACTTTTAAATTCATTCTTTCATTCTCACTTTCAAACTCTTTCTCTCGTTTACAAACTCTTTTTTTCATTTCTAATTTACTCATAAATTGAGGTTAAGTTTCTAATAGAGGTTCAGTACCCGACCTGATTGGTTAATGTAGTTCCTGTGGCTAAAAAGGATGAAAAGGTTCGAGTGTGTTTGGATTATCGGGATCTGAACAAAGCTTACCCGAAAGATGTTTTCCCTTTGCCTCATATTGATGTGCTGGTAGATAGTGTGGCTGCTTGCATGATGTACAGTTTTATGGATGGGTATGCAGGGTACAATCAAATCCTCAACAAGATCGTAGATCAAATTAAGACAGCCTTCATCAATGAGTGGGGTACATTTGCTTACCGGGTTATGCCTTTCGGGTTAAAAAATGCAGGAGCAATGTATCAAAGAATGGCCACCAGAGTTCTTAATGACTTTATCCACAAGGAAGTGGAGGTGTATGTCGATAACATGATGATCAAGTCAGTTACCAGAAAAGGTCATTTGAGGCTTTGGAAAAGTTCTTTCAAAGGATCAATAAGTATAATCTTCTCCTCAATCCCAAGAAATGCATTTTTGGAGTTACCTCGACGAAGCTGCTAGGCCATGTGGTAAGTCAAAGAGGAATTGAAGTGGATCCTGATAAGGTCAGAGCAATTAGAGAGATGCTGGTGCCTCAGAAAGGGAAGGAAGTTAGAAGTTTCCTAGGGAAGCTTCAGTATATCAACAGGTTTATTGCCAAGCTGGCTTCAGTATGTGAGCCAATCTTCAAGCTTCTCAGGAAGAATCAACCAGTGGTGTGGAATAATGATTGTCAAGTGGCCTTTGATACTATTAGGGATTATCTCCTTAATTCGCTAGTCTTAAGACCACCGCGTCATGCCAAACCGCTAATCCTGTATCTGGCAATAGAAGATAGTTTAGTAGGTGCCATGATGGCTCAAGAGGATAAGTTTGGAGTGGAGTTTGCTATTTATTACCTTAGCAAGAAATTCCTACCATATGAAGCTAAATATGTTGAAGTAGAAAATATTTGCTTAGTAATAATTTGGGCCTCTAAAAAATTGAGACACTACTTTCACTCCTTCATCGTACAGGCAGTCACCAAAGATAACCTGCTCAGGTACCTTCAGGAAGTGCCCTCTTTACTAGGAAAAATGGGAAGATGGTTGTTACTCTTGCAGGAGTTCGATATCGAATACATCACTAGGAAAACCATCAAGGGAAGAGCTGTAGCTGAATTCTTGGCTGAACATCCTATTGAAGGAGATCTGTTCAAATATAATTTCTTGGATGAAAATGTTATGGCCATAGCAGTACAAGGGTGGCAGATATTTTTTGATGGGGCAGTTAACAGTAAAGGGGCAGGAGCAGGGATTATTTTTATGACCTCGGATGGTGAGAAGCTGCCATTAGCCAAAAAGTTGAGGTACGAGGCTACCAATAATGAAGCTGAATATGAGGCTTGTTGGTCCCAAAGACTAGGGGTGTACACAGTTCGGTTCTTTACAAATCTCCGTATTGTATTGAAATTTCAGTTCTTATAAATTTCGGTACAGTTCGGTTCTTATTAACTTCGATACAGTTCAGTACGGTTCTTATAATTTTCAGTACAGTTCAGTTCGATTTTTCGGTTCTTTCGGTATAAAACAAAATAAGACGATACAATACGGTATTTCGGATAATTCAATATTTTTAAAAATTTACAATATAAATATACATAATAATAAATACAAATATAATTAAAATATCTCAACAAGTACATACAATTTTGCATTCAATTTTAAGAAAATATTTCAATTTATCCCTCTCCTTTATAAAAAAAGAAAAACATATTTTAACAATAGTCACTCTAGATGAAATTTTAAATTCGAGATAAATTACTTAAATAAATTTCCTAAAATCCTAATATTTAATAAAATTAATTGGTAATTCATCCCTAATGATCATCCTAATTAAAGCTTATATACAAGCCTATTGATTAATTTTTTTTAACTAACTAATGATGTACTATTAACGAATACTACAAAACTAAAAATTGTGTGCGACTTATCCTTAGTGGCGGAAATGACAGTGGCAGCGACGAGAAGAAGGAAATGCAAGTATAAGCTAAAACCAACGGAAAAGATAGAAAAAATTGCGGGGCTTAACACGATTTCGAGACAGAAAAGAAAGAGGCAGGCACAATTTAGGTTTTTTTTTTTAATTTATTTTCTTATATATATATATAATAAAATATAAAATTGGTCGGATTCTGACGCAACAAAAATACCTCAAAACGAAAGAATTTTATTTCAAGTTGAAAAGTCCCCTCCAAACTAAGGTAACAAACAATTTATATGAAAAAAAATAAAAAAAATTACAATAATACATCTAAAACTTCAAATTGAAAAACGGAAACTCAAACATTATTTTTGAGGCACAAAATGGGCTGTTAAGGAAGACTAAACTTTGGAAAAGTCGACCAGCTTGAAATGAGCTTTCCAGAAACATATAATAATAAGCAAACGGACACCTGTAGCAAAAATCATAACAAAAATAATAATTAATGACGATCGGCCCATTCAACTCACTCCAAATACTGAAAGCCCAACTCGTCCGCATTAGATTCCCTCCAAATATCTCAATTCCCTCCAAACCTTAAAATAAAAAATATTTATACTAAAATTTTTCAAATTTTATTCTTAATTTGCTCTAAAAAAGATTTAATTAATAAGATAATTATATACTTATATAATTATATTACATATTAATTAATAAAATTTTATTAATATAATAATTGTATATAATTATATTATTAAAATATATTTTTAATTACTCACATAAATATTATGCTAAATACAAATGAGTATTAGTTAAGTAACGCTAAAAATAAAAGAAATTAAAATTTTATTATAAATAATTATATATAATTTTATTTTTAATTTACATATTCATATAGATATTGTGATAGAAATAGATGAGTATTAGTCGAGTGACACTAGAAGCAAATGAAATTAATTGATAAAATTATTATATAATAAATTATTCAATTATATATAATTACATTATTAAAATAAATCAATTATTCAAATATATATTGTATGAAAATAGATAATTACTAATTGATTGATACTAAATATAAATGAAATTAATTGATAAGATAATTATATATACAGCATCGGCTGATTATATGGTTAGAATCCATCCATATATATTATCTTGGCTTAGTTATTATACTAAATTTCACTAAATTTGGCTTAATAGTTAAAAAATTATTAATTAATATTATAGTTAATAACTATAAGGGTGAATGTAAAAGTAGCATTAAAAGTAAATAAAATTAATTAGTAAAGTGATTGTGTATATAAATATCTCTAAAAAAAAATTAAGTATTGGTTGAGTGACATTAAAGTTAAATTAAATTAAATTAAATACGAATTAGTAAAATTTGATTATATATAATTAAATTATTAAGTTACAACTCAATTACTCATATATGTATAGTGCCAAAATAGATAAGTATTAGTTGAGTGATACTAAAAACAAATGAAATTAATTGGTAAGGTGATTATATATTTATATAATTACATGAATTAAATTGATAAATTTCATTATATATAATAATTATTATATATAATTATATTATTAATTTATATGCTTAATTATTCATATAGGTATTGTACAAAAAATATATATGAGTACTAGTTGAGTGATACTAAGAATAAATGAAGTTAATTAGTAAGGTGATTATATACTTATATAGTTATATTAATTAGTAAAATTTAATTATATATAATTAAATTATTAACTTACAATAGATAAATACTAGTTGAGTGATATTAAAAGTAAATGAAATTAATTGATAAGATGATTATATACTCATATAATTACATTAATTAGTAAAATTGAGCCTTTGACTCCTCCAATGTTTGAATTGAATAAGGATGACAAGTTACAGGTAACTTTGGGTGATGATGTAAATGTGGACAGCACTAATACATTGGAAAAGAAGCTGAATTTGGAAGCAAATTTACAAAAAAATAATGCATGAACTTGAAGCCTTAAAGGAAACAAACAATTCTCCTTCTTGGGGCATTGATCCGTATTGTGTTCATAATTCGAAGCAGAATCCTAATTATGTGTCCAATATTTTTGAAGTAGATGTTACTGCACATTCAGTAAATGAAGTTTTTGAATTGGGTGATAATTCAAACAATTTAAATTTCTCATATTTCTTGGACTCTATTTTCAAAAATCCTAACAGTTTCGAGAAGAATTTGGTAGTTGATACTAATTTGCAGGAGACGATGAATGGAAGGACATTGAAATGGGATTTGAGGCCGGTTTGACAGACGTTGAAGCTCGGGAACGTCTAGCCAAAGACGTTAAATAAAGGCGCTTATGGGAGGCAACCCATTTCTTAGCCTTATTCAAGGCTAACAGATACCTATTTAAATTTAATTGCAATTTTATTTATTTTATTTTAGTTTATTGTCTTCTTATCCTTGATTGCATTCTCATGGTTAACTTCACTTCTTTTTCTTCACATTACATTGGTAACAAATGGGCAATTCAGAATGATAAGCATTGGATGTTTATTTTGAGCATAATAGTTCAAACGAACTAATACCATGTTCCTGAAAAATGAGTAGTTAAGAGTGGTTTTAACGGGGGTTTTAATGGGTCTTGATTTAATATCTTGAGATGCAGGTTATCTTTGTTTTGTGCTGGGTTTATTATGTTTGTTGGGTTGCTGAGTTTTTATTCTTGGGCTTCTAATCTTACAATGGGTTTTAATTTTAAATTTTAATTCAATTGTATTATTTTAATTCAATTGTGTTAATTTTTTTTCTTTCCTCACCCATTTGCTATTACTTTGAGGTCTGTGTTATTTTTACATGTAAATGGGTTGTAATTGCATATTGTTGTGTTAATTTACTTCAATTGAATTAATTTTAATCCATTTACAATTCTTTTTTTTAACCACAATTTTTTACTTCCTTCCACTACACAGATCCAGCACCGACCACCGCCAACGCCGACCACCAGCAGCTCCCCGCCAATCTCCGACGAGCCCAGCACCCCTCACCGTCGTCACCCCACCGGAAGCGACCACCGCCCCGACGCCGACCACCAACCACCGCAAAGTCGATCACCAGCTCCGCTCCGATCCTCACCGCTCCATCGCCTCACACCGCCGATCACCAACCAAGCTCCCTCCGCTCCCGATCTCCCTTTCTCCTCACCGGCAGTTCCCAAGCTTCCCCCAATCCCGATCCACCCCTCTCGCAAACTCAGACCCGCCGATCTCCTCACCAACCCACCCACACACCGTGCATCCACGCCGCTCACCGTCGCAGACCCAAGCCCCTCACCGCGCGATTTCCAACGCGCATTCTCACCGAGCGCCAATCTCCGTCGCTCCAACCTCCGGCCAAACTCAGACCCGTCGATCTCCTCACCAACCCACCCACACACCATGCATCCACGCCGCTCACCGTCGCACACCCAAGCCCCCACCGCAAATCGCCGCTGCCCCGCTCCTCCACCAGATTTTCGCCCAACAGCCACCACCACAGCACCAGGTCCCTTCACGCACAATGCTCCTTCAGCCAACGAGTCCCAGTAGCTGCGAACCAGCAAAGCAGAGTACCTCTGCTAAGAACAGGGCAGTTTTCTCCATTTACATTTTATTTATTATTTTTATTTTATTTGGTTGTGTTACTCTTCGGCCCACGTTATTATGTCATTCCGCATTGGGGACAATGCAAGGAGAAAGTGTGGGGGAGGAGTTTGATTTAGAAGTGTTTATTTTATGACTCTGCGTTAAAATTGTGACTAAAATTGCTGATTTTGCTTGCTGCTGATTTTGATGGTGATTTGAAGTTGATTTTATTGCTGGATTTTGCATCTAATTGGTTAGATATGTGCATATTTTAGTCGATACCGAAAAATAATTATTTTGGAAAAAAATGTGCATATATAAGTTGATTTGCCATTTTGATGGTAATCGGCTGCTGATTATTGTAAAAATCCTGAGTTGTCCTGCTATTTTAATGCTTAATTATCAACTTCTTATGCTTCAATTTTGTCTCTTAGGCTAATTTTGTGCAAAAATTTCTGATACATATACTTATGGAGTATTTTTGGGTAGCCATTTTGAGCAAATTTGCACACAAGTTTAGGTTGCCGTTTGACCTTAGCTAGTTCGATGTTTTGGCTATGAATTTTATGAAAATGCGTGCGCACATAGGTTGATTTGCCATTTTGGTAGTAGTTGGTTGTTAATGATTGTGCAAATCTTGAGTGGTCGTGCCATTTTAGTGCTTAATTGTTAATGATTATGCTGTAATTCTGTTTATTTGGTTGATTCTATGCAAATTTTTGATATATCTACTTCTATAAAGTATTTTTGGTAACCATACTGAGCAGAATTATGCATAAATTTTTGTTATTCTGATTTTATCTGGAAATATTTTGCTAAATTGATGTACTGGGCATGATTTCTGTGCAAAAATGCTATCATTCTTAGAAAGCTTTTCTAACTTATTCCCCTTGTTCAATGTTGCATCCATCTTGTTCTTAAATATTTGTTAAGTTTCGTTCACAATTCTAGGGAAAAGTGTTTGTCCAAATCAGTTTCAAAATCATTTAGTTTTTGATGCATCAAATTGTTAGGCAAAGTTTGAGTAGTGTTCATGATTATTTATCCATTTTCATACAATTTATGGTGATCTTAATTATCTTTTGAATTAGAAATATTAAGGTTCAATTTTTAAAGTGAAACATAAACTTTTGCATGTGTTTAAATTTGATTCTTTGCATTTAAGAAACTTGTTAAAACCTTGTTGGACACTTGTTTGATATTGCAATTATTTTAGATTGATGGAACAGGTTATCAGGAATATATATATATAAAAAAATAATAAATAAATAAAAAAAAAGAAAAGAGAAAAGTGAAATTGTAATAATTTTTACTCCGCTGTCCGCTTAAAAGGTGGTTATGAGTAGAGCTAGTAGCCGCTTTGAATTGTGTGATCTGAGTAACCGGGTGTATGCGGGTCAGAACCGGGTACCCTCGCGTAAAAAGGATCTCTACATTCATTGTAAGCAGTTTTATCTTTCTTAGGCTGGAAAAACCGGGTGTATGCAGGTCAGAACCGGGTGCCCTCGCGTCTATTACAGTCTAAGTTAAGAAAACATATAAATAATTATATGCAATAAATTTCTTGATTTGTCTTGTTCCTTCATCTAATACAAATGTGAAGTTTGGTGTCTAATTTGGTTTGATGGATTTTCTTTTATGCATTGATTTAATCTTGAATTGAGATATAAATTTGTGTGTGCTTAATACTTATAAACCTTGCTGTTTCTATTTTGAAAAGGTAGTTGAGAAATCCATGTTTTGATATGACCTTGTGGTAAACTATTTTGGACTTCTATTTTTAACTTGCCTTGCATTTTGATTTATTTGGAACTTACTGGTTTGGAATTTGATTTTTGGATGAATGAACTTTTGAAATGATTGTGCTTGAAATTTAATTTATGCTTGAGGACAAGCATGGGATAAGTGTGGAGGAATTTGTTAAGTGCCTAATTTTACATATTTTAGCTTGTTTTTCATCATTTTATTGCACTTTATTTTGACTTAAATTAGTACTTTTCACTTGTTTTTGTGATTTTTGTCATTGCAGGATCAAAGTGATGAAAAGGAAGCAATTGAAGCCAAATAGAGTGAATGTGGAACAGCCAAGGAAAATCAAGGAATTTAGGAGCAGAAAGATGATTTTGAGTTTAACCTTGCCCAAGGCTAAGGGGCAAGGGTAAGGAGTTGCCTTGCCCAAGGCTAACAGCCAAAACGCGTCTGTAGAGTGCAGATTTTATATTTTTAATCCGAAGTTGACCTAAAAGGGGGGGTTTTCATAAATTAAAAGCTAACAATTGCTGAATTCAAATAAACAAACAAAATAAACAGTAAATTAATTAAAAGAAATTCAATATGTGATAAATTCCAGTTAAAGATATTCGCAACGCAGGTTTAGTTCAACTGATCATTGACGAAAGAATAACTCTAAAAATCATATAATGGGCCAGTTATAGCCGTCGGCTTCGCGCTCCCGACCTCATCTCTCCGTATTATTGAATTAATCAAGTAAGACTATAATTAATTCCTAATCAATAAATAACCCAAAACACGCGCAAAGATTTAATTTATTGACAGCATTAATGAAATAGAAAGACCTAACCTAAGCCAACCAACCTCACGCGAGATCAATTTAGACACAATCATGCACCTACTCAACATAACAGCCCTTGTGAGGAAGCTATGCTGATTGCCACTTGTTGTTAACTTCACCAAACAATTACGGATTCGGCAAAATTAATCTAGCAATATATTATCTATTAAGATGAACAACGGCGCCTCATTGAACATAAAATAAATAATAATTGAGATATGGTTTCTCTAAATTTCAGTAAATAGCATGAATATCATATGAAATTAAAAACAATAAATAAGAATAACAATCTCACAGAGAATCAAAACCTGGCTTTGAAGTGATCTTTAACTAGAATATGAGTATTTAGCCACACATAATTGAAATAAATCAAAATAAAATTAAAAGTGAGAAAATAAACTCCCTATTACAGCCTTGAGGAAAATACAGATGAAGAAGATGTTCCAGATCTGAAGAGTTTGCCTTCTTCACGTTTTTCCCTCACTATGATTGTGCAAATCTTGAGTGGTCGTGCCATTTTAGTGCTTAATTGTTAATGATTATGCTGTAATTCTGTTTATTTGGTTGATTCTATGCAACTTTTTGATATATCTACTTCTATAAAGTATTTTTGGTAACCATACTGAGCAGAATTATGCATAAATTTTGGTTATTCTGATTTTATCTGGAAATATTTTGCTAAATTGATGTACTGGGCATGATTTCTGTGCAAAAATGCTATCATTCTTAGAAAGCTTTTCTAACTTATTCCCCTTGTTCAATGTTGCATCCATCTTGTTCTTAAATATTTGTTAAGTTTCGTTCACAATTCTAGGGAAAAGTGTTTGTCCAAATCAGTTTCAAAATCATTTAGTTTTTGATGCATCAAATTGTTAGGCAAAGTTTGAGTAGTGTTCATGATTATTTATCCATTTTCATACAATTTATGGTGATCTTAATTATCTTTTGAATTAGACATATTAAGGTTCAATTTTTAAAGTGAAACATAAACTTTTGCATGTGTTTAAATTTGATTCTTTGCATTTAAGAAACTTGTTAAAACCTGGTTGGACACTTGTTTGATATTGCAATTATTTTAGATTGATGGAACAGGTTATCAGGAATATATATATATAAAAAAATAATAAATAAATAAATAAAAAGAAAAGAGAAAAGTGAAATTGTAATAATTTTTACTTCGCTGTCCGCTTAAAAGGTGGTTATGAGTAGAGCTAGTAGCCGCTTTGAATTGTGTGATCTGAGTAACCGGGTGTATGCGGGTCAGAACCGGGTACCCTCGCGTAAAAAGGATCTCTACATTCATTGTAAGCAGTTTTATCTTTCTTAGGCTGGAAAAACCGGGTGTATGCAGGTCAGAACCGGGTGCCCTCGCGTCTATTACAGTCTAAGTTAAGAAAACATATAAATAATTATATGCAATAAATTTCTTGATTTGTCTTGTTCCTTCATCTAATACAAATGTGAAGTTTGGTGTCTAATTTGGTTTGATGGATTTTCTTTTATGCATTGATTTAATCTTGAATTGAGATATAAATTTGTGTGTGCTTAATACTTACAAACCTTGCTGTTTCTATTTTGAAAAGGTAGTTGAGAAATCCATGTTTTGATATGACCTTGTGGTAAACTATTTTGGACTTCTATTTTTAACTTGCCTTGCATTTTGATTTATTTGGAACTTACTGGTTTGGAATTTGATTTTTGGATGAATGAACTTTTGAAATGATTGTGCTTGAAATTTAATTTATGCTTGAGGACAAGCATGGGATAAGTGTGGGGGAATTTGTTAAGTGCCTAATTTTACATATTTTAGCATGTTTTTCATCATTTTATTGCACTTTATTTTGACTTAAATTAGTACTTTTCACTTGTTTTTGTGATTTTTGTCATTGTAGGATCAAAGTGATGAAAAGGAAGCAATTGAAGCCAAATAGAGTGAATGTGGAACAGCCAAGGAAAATCAAGGAATTTAGGAGCAGAAAGATGATTTTGAGTTTAACCTTACCCAAGGCTAAGGGGCAAGGGTAAGGAGTTGCCTTGCCCAAGGCTAACAGCCAAAACGCGTCAGCAGAGTGTAGATTTTATGTTTTTAATCCGAAGTTGACCTAGCCGCCAGTTTGACTTCACCAGATTTTTGGGGATGATTGAGCTGTAATTCAGGGGATATTAGGCAGTATTTTAAGACCATAATATTATATTCAATATTTGTAATTTATTTTCAAAGTTTGGTGAGTTATTTTCAAGGTTTGGTGGGAATTTGATGACTTTTCTATTCCACCAAGTTTGAATTCCTTTATAGCTAGGGAAAAACGTGAAGAAAGGAGAACTCTTCAGACCTGGAACATCTTCTTCATCTGTATTTTTCTCAAGGCTGTAATAGGGAGTTTATTTCCTCAATTTAATTTTATTTTGATTTTATTTCAATTATGTGTGGCTAAATACTCATATTTCAGTTAAAGATCACTTCAAGCCCAGGTTTTGATTCTCTGTGAGATTGTTATTCTTATTTATTATTCTTAATTTCATATGATGTTCATGTTATTTACTGAAATTTAGAGAAACTATATCCCAATTATTATTTATTTTATGTTCAATGAGGCGCCGTTGCTCATCTTAATAGATAATATATTGCTAGATTAATTTTGCTGAATCCGTAATTGTTTGGTGAAATTAACAACAAGTGGCAATCAACATAGCTTCCTCACAAGGGCTGTTATGTTGAGTAGATGCATGATTGTGTCTAAATTGATCTCGCGTGAGGTTGGTTGGCTTAGGTTAGGTCTTTCTATTTCATTAATGCTGTCAATAAATTAAATCCTTGCGCGTGTTTTGGGTTATTTATTGATTAGGAATTAATTATAGTCTTACTTGATTAATTCAATAATACGGAGAGATGAGGTCGGGAGCGCGAAGCCGACGGCTATAACTGGCCCATTATATGATTTTTAGAGTTATTCTTTCGTCAATGATCAGTTGAGTTAAACCTGTGCTGCGAATATCTTTAACTGGAATTTATCACATATTGAATTTCTTTTAATTAATTTACTGTTTATTTTATTTGTTTCTTTGAATTCAACAATTGTTAGCTTTTAATTTATGAAAATTCCCCCTTTTTATATTTTTATTGTTAAAAATCTGGTTATTTAGAATTATTTCAGTGCTAGTCTCTGTGGATTCGACCCTTTCTTACCCTATTTGCAATTTATTTAGTAGGATAATTGAGGTATTTATTTTTGGTGGCTTCGACACCCATCAACCCACAATCTTTTTCTCAAAGTAAAAGATTAAAAAGCTTACTAGAATTCTTCCTAGGTTTCTAGCCAACCCAACTCACAATCTTTTTCAATAAAATTTCCTCACACAAAGATTATAACAAAAAGCTATAACTAAATTGAGGAGAATATGTAAAGAATGAAGTGCAAAGATGTGGAAAGTGAGATAAAAAAATTTAAGCTTTTCTCCTTCTAATGGGTAGAACATCATGTATTTATACTCAAAAAATCAGTTTTGGATGCTTAAATCAAAAACTAGCCGTTTATGGCTATTGGAGGGTAAAACAGACCAGATAAAATCCAACTAGCTGTTATCTAGCAGTTATTTTGTCCTGTAGTGCAATTCTGGGTTTTGCCAAAAATTATGATACGATCAGAAATTTAGTTAGAAAATTGATGCAGTCAGAAATTCATTTTCTAAAGAACCATTTTCTGACGAGAACCATTTTCTGACGAAAACCAGTTTTAATCAAAAGTTCATTTTCTAACTTAAAAATGTTTTTGTGCAATTTTAAAAATATAATATGTATGCATGAGTGAGAATATTTTGCCTCAATTTGATTTTACATTTTAATAACCTAATTTCTAGCAAACTAAGGCAATAAATAAATTTACAACTTAAATCCATGCTGATAAGACTTGATCTTCAGAATTGTGATCCTTTACATCAGACAAACCCATAGAAAAGTTCCTGCAGAAATTTGCTTAGAAAAAAATTCTTAATAAAGTTTATTTAAGGTTTGATAATCATCAAAATCAGAGTATGACCTTGGGCCAACAATCTCCCCCTTTTTGATGATGACAAAACCTTAATAAACTCCAATTAGAAGTCTATCTAGGTTAGTAAAAACATGCTCCCCCTGAATATGTGCATGGGGGTAAGAAAAAAAGAAATTACTTAATTATATCCCCTGTACAATAATATACACAACAGCAAATGCACAACCATAAGATCAGACAAGTCATTTATCCATAAAAAGCTCAGTCAACAGGAAAGATCATCAATACACAAAATCCACACAATAAGCACAAAAAAAAAACAATAACCCAATCCTCACATCAGACAGTAAACCAACATATATATACAATAACCCAATCCTGACATTAGACAGTAAACCAACATATATATCTCCCCTTTTTTGTCATCAGCCAAAAAGGAAAGAGCCAGTATCAAAAGCAAAGTCAGTGTTCAACATAAAGCAAAAAAAATGTAGAGACAAAACAAAATACCATAATCCCAATAAGTTCAGGAGTCAACATCCATTGGAAGGGAACTGCTACCTGGCTGACCAGGCTTGGGTGGATTTTGGGTCCTTAACACAGTATTGTGGGTAGATTTGCGCCTAGCATGAAAAGGTGGAGACTCATCTACGGACAAGGTTGGTGGCATGCTCATAGGAGAAGGGACAACAGGCTGTGGAACTTCAGCAGGCTTTGAGATGAGAAGAGGAACAGTGGCTGCCAATTTACTGAAGATCTCACCCAACTCGTGAAAGAGGGCAGAAGCGGAGGCGACATGAACCTCAAATTTCTTGAGCTCATCTTCATTCAGATATGTGGATGGAAGAACTTCTGGAGAAGCAGCAGGCGTCTGGATACTTGGAGATCTCTCAACTGCAGTAGCAGGAGGACTTGAATGGGCAGGCTCATCAGAGGAGCTTCCAGACCGTGAACCAGTGGGGGTGTGCTCAGAAGAAGTCTTGATTTCTGACTTTTCTGCAGACTTAGGAACATCATTAGTAGCAGAGGAATCATATAAGCTAGAGGACTTACCAGATGTGGCTTTACTGGATGATGCACTAGGGACAGATGACGGCTGGACAAGAGATGATTCTTTAATAGCCAGACTAGCATTAGATTTCATCCAAGTCATAAACTCAAGGTATTTTGAGTACAAAACATCATCCATTTTAACAAATTCAACTAGTTTCTTGCCTTTGGCAGACACAGGGACAGAGGCTTCTTCAAGCTTACGTTTACCAGCTTTGGCTTTCTTCCCCACTTCTTTGTAAAACACAAAATTTACCTTTTCAATCTTAAAATTTTCTCCTTTAGAGTTATCCTTGACCAGTTTCCAATGCTCAAATAATCTAGTCAATATCAGCCCATAAGGTTTTTTCTCATCCACAGACCGTATGGCCATATAATTGAAGATCAAAAAAGGCAAGTTGAAATCTTTTCGAGTATAGAAATGCCAAAGAAATACAATATCAAAATCTGATAGGTAAGACATACTCCCAACCCGTGGTGTGATATACTGACTTATGCATTTATATAAAATCCTATAGTTGGGTAAAAGATTTGAAGCTAAAGGATTTTTGATGCCCTACTGCCATCACTAGATATTTTTGCCAAAAATTCATCTTTGTTTAGGTCACAAAATTCTAGTAACTTGCTATTTGACCTAGTGCACACATATCCCTCAAGAGTCATGGAAAATACCTTAGCGATTAGGGCAGGAGTCACTGTGTGAATGCCTCCTGGGAGTGTAACTTTGAAGCTTTCAGTACTAATGTCAAATCTTGAGCAGTAAAATTCCCTTACCAAATTGGGAAAGAAATAGCTCCTACGAAATGAAAGAAATCTCTTCCATTTTTGTGATTCAACATAATGAGCAACATCAGGAGCAGTTTTCACAAAATCTTCCCAAATAATAATCTTGAAGGGCAACAAGGTGAAGGATTTTTCGGGCTCAAAGGGTGGTTTGGGTATACTTGTTTCCCGAGAGGGAGATGGATTAAGAGCGACGCTAGGGTTTCATCCTTCGGTGGTTTTTTTCAATGGGTAAGACACGGTGCGAGAAGGTGAACGGCGAGGATGTCTCTTGGCCATGGATTTTGACCTCCCCATTTTTGAGTTGCTAGGGATTTGGTTTTGTAAGAGAGAACGAAGATGAAGAGAGAAAATATAAAACAGAGTAAGTAATATAAAGAAATAAATGAAGCTTAAAGAATAATAACTTATAGTAGGGAAGTTGAAAAGACTGGATAGACATCGTGTTCAGAACAATAACTCCCACAGAGAAACTGCACATTTGCAGTTATCGAGAGGCGAGAAGAGCAAAAAGACCATATTACCCCTTGAATTTTTAAATCATCACAAATAGCTGATAGGAGCAAAAAGGATTTTTACACCAAATTATATCAACTGCAATACATAATCTATCAAATCACGTTTAATAATTGTCAGAGGATAGAGAAAAAAAAATCCATAATCTTTAGGCATTAAAAAAAAAACTGTAGCTTTGAACGATCTTCACAATAATGAGCAACAGTTTCTTTTAATAGAAATTAGTTCAGAAATTGTACCTTAGCAGAATTTTAAAATTCTGAAACACCCATACCTAATTTTCTTCTCAGTTGACAGAACCTTTCTTCTTTGAGAGGCTTAGTGAATATATCAGCTATTTGATTTTCGGTTGAGACAAATTCCAACAGAATATCTCCTCTTTGCACATGATCACGTATAAAGTGATGCCCAATCTCAATGTGCTTAGTTCTTGAATAAAGAATAGGATTCTTTGTCAAATTAATAGCACTCGTATTGTCACAGAATATTTGAATATTGTCAAACTCTATCCCATAAAAAACTCTATCCCATAATCTTTTAATTGCTATCTAATCTATAGAATTTGAGCTACACATCCACCAGCAGCTATTTATTCTGCCTCTGCTTTAGATAATGCCACAGAATTCTGTTTTCTACTTGACCACGTGATTAGCGAATTTCCCAGAAAATGGCAAGCACCAAAAGTGCTTTTTCTGTCAATCCTACAACCAGCGTAGTCAGCATCTGAATACCCAATAAGATCAAAAGATGTATTCTTTGGATACCAAAGTCCTAATTCTTGTGTTCCACATAGATATCTCAGAATTCTCTTAATTGCAGCTAAATGAGATTCCTTTGGAGCTGATTGAAAGCGTGCACAGGGACAGACACTAAAATGAATGTCAGGCCTACTTGCCGTTAAGTATAGTAGTGACCCAACCATACCTCGATGCAATTTTTCTTCAACATTCTTCCCTTTCTCATCTTTGTCAATCTTTATAGTTGAGCTCATAGGGGTGCTGGCAGATTTTGCATCAGACAACTTGAACTTCTTTAGCAATTCCTTTGTATACTTAGACTGATTTATAAATATACCATCTGCACACTGCTTGATTTAAAGTCCCAGAAAGAATGTTAACTCACCCATCATGCTCAACTCAAATTCATTTTTTATAATTGCTTCAAATTCTTTGCACAAGGAAATGTTAGTAGAACCAAAAAAAATATCATTTACATAAATTTGAACATCAGAATATGAGATGATTTATGCTTTATAAAGAGAGTGGTGTCCACTTTGCCTCTGTTAAAACCATGAGCAAGCAAAAAATAACTTAATCTTTCATACCAAGCTCTAGGAGCTTGTTTTAAACCATATAAAGCCTTTTTAAGTTTGTAAACGAAATCTAGATGTTCAGAATTTTCAAAACCTGGAGGTTGTTCAACATAAACTTCCTCATTTAGTAAACCGTTTAGAAAAACGCTTTTAACATCCATTTGATATAACTTAAAATTTTTAAAATATGCAAATGCACACAAAATTCTAATTGCTTCTAATCTAGCAACAGGTGCAAAGGTTTCATCAAAATCTATACCTTCCTCTTGATTGTAGCCTTGGGCCACTAATCTGGCTTTATTTCTGACCACGTTACCTTGCTCATCCAACTTATTTCTAAACACCCATTTTGTTCCAATAACAGAACAATTTGAGGGTCTTGGAACCAAATTCCAGACTCTGTTTCTTTCAAACTGACTTAGCTCTTCTTGCATAGCAATGATCCAATTCTCATCATTTTGAGCATTAGTATAACTTTTAGGTTCAAGTTGAGAGACAAAGGCAATATTACCACAATATTCACGCAAGGCTCTTCTTGTCATCATTTTCTGAGAGGGATCAGTCAATAAGTTATCCTTTGGGTGGTATTTGTGGAATCTCCAATCTTTAGGCAATTCAGTTGGTTGCTCAGATTGTTGCTCTATCTGATTTTCTTGTTCAATTTCTGTCCGAACTTCTGAACCATCTTCAATTTGTTCCAGAATTCTATCATCCGAATCTGTTTGTTGCTCTGTTGATTTCTTTGTTTCAGCATTTTGTCTTTCCTTACCTTTTTTTTTCTCAAAACCTGTTTCATCATCAGACAAACTCCTTTCTCCAGAATTTATGTTAGTAAAATCAAATTTAACATTTATTGATTCTTCTACTTTATGTGTTCTTCTATTAAAAACTCCGTAAGCTTTAGAATTTAAAGAATATCCTAAAAATAAACCTTCATCAGACTTTGCATCAAATTTAGCTAAATTACTTTTATCATTAAAAATGAAACACTTACAGCCAAATGGTTGAAAGTAGCTGATGTTGGGTTTTCTCCCTTTCCATAGCTCATATGGAGTCTTTTCCAGCATAGACCTGATCAAAATTCTATTCAAAATATAACAAGCCGTGTTAATAGCTTCAGCCCAGAAATACTTAGGTAGATTGTTCTCGTTTAGCATAGTTCTGGCCATCTCTTGAAGAGTTCTATTCTTCCTTTCTACTACACCATTCTGCTGAAGTGTTCTTGGAGCTGAAAAGGTGAGATTAATACCAGAATTACTGCAAAATTCTTCAAACTTCTTTTTCTCAAATTCTCCACCGTGATCACTTCTGATATTTGCAATCTTATACCCCTTTTCATTTTGAATCTTCTTGCTTAGCTTCTTAAATGCTTCAAAAGCATCATCCTTATGAGCAAGAAATAACACCCATGTGTACCTCGTATAATCATCCACTAGATTCAGAAGATAAGACTTTCCACCAATACTTGAAGGATTAATTGGACCAAATAAATCCATGTGGAGCAGCTCTAATGCTTTCTCAGTAGATAAGCTAGATTTGGATTTGTGGGAACTCCTGATTTGCTTCCCAAGTTGACACGCATTGCACAAATGAACTTTATCAATTTTCATCTTTGGAATGCCCCTCACCAGATCTTTTTTCATCAGCTTCTCAATCACGTGAAAACTTACATGCCGTAATTTTCTATGCCATAAAATACTTAAGTCTTCTTTTGAGATCAAACATTTTGCTTCACTTTTCTTGATGTCTTCTAGGCTTACTAGACATATATTCCCTGATCTCTGACCCTGTAAAATAGATTTTCCTGTTTCAACATCTTCAACTCTACAATAATCCACTTCAAAAATTACTCTTCTCTTCTTGTCACACAATTGACTGATACTTAATAAATTATACTTTAGACTTTCAACAAGAGAAACGTCTTCAATAACAGGATTAGTACCAATTGGTCTAGTTCCAATAATTTTTCCTTTCCGATTGTCACCAAAACTAACAGAACCACTAGTAGACTTCACCAATTTTGAAAACTTGGTTCTGTCCCACGTCATATGCCTGGAGCAGCCACTATCCATATACCATTTTTCAGTTTTGGTGCTCCTTAGGCAAACCTGCAATAAATTCAAGCATTTTTAGGTACCCAATCCTTTTTGGGTCCTACAGGGTTAGCAGTAACTGTTCCAGAATTTTTAATCACCCATTTTTGTTTGATAAAATTAGCATTCTTCTTATAAAAATAGAAATTTGAAATTTACCCTTTTTTACAGCAATAAAAGCATGTAGCAGAAGAATTAGTGGCTAATTTACCATAAGATACAACCTTATTAACCTTTTTTGGAAAATAATTTTTCTTATAAAAATTCTCTGATGAGCTTGCATGAACAAATTTCACTTTTTCAACAGTATTACCATTGCATACATAGATTTGTTTTCCTTTGCATTTTTCATGTAAAGATGCATACTTTCTTTCTAAATCAGAATAATCATTTTTTAATTTAGCTTCTGATTTACTAACACTTTCATGTTCCGATTTTAATGCATTAAATTCTTTTTTCATTTTAATATGTGTCTTCTTAAGCAAACAATATTTATGATGCAGTTCTTAAAAATAATCAAGCATTCTTTCATATTCATTACCATCAGAATTGGAGTTTGAATCACTTACCTCAAAATTTTCTGAGTTATCAGCTGTGGCTTTTACTTCTTCATCAGAAGATGAATTCCATTCTTCATCATCAGAGACTGCCATCAGACCGATTTCATTAGAATTTCCAGATTCTCCTTCACACGTGCTTGATTCTTCACTGTCACTCCACGTAGCCTTCATAGCCTTCTTCTTAAATCTTTTCTCCTTTCTTTTCAAGTTTGGACATTTAGATTTGATATGTCCTGGTTTATTGCACTCATAGCATATAACTTCATCAATAGATTTGGAGGAATTTTCTCCCTTGTGATGTGGAAATTTTTGGTGCTACTTTCTATAGGATTTCTTCCCTTTTCTATACAGCTTTCTAAATTTCTTGGTAATCAACACCATCTCATCATCACCTATAGAATAATCACTCCCAAATTCTGCTTTGAGAGCAATAGCCTTCAATTTCCTATCTTTTTCCTTCTCTGCATCTTGAGACTTAATATATAGCTCATGTGAAATAAGGGATCCACATAAATTATCAAAATTAAGTGTGCTAAGATACTTATCTAACAGTATTGAAGCTTTTGATTCCCACCTAGGAGTGAGACCTCTTACAAGCTTTGCTATTTTATCACGCTCATCTAATTTTTTACCCAGTGCTTTAATATCATTGGTTAATTTTACATACCTGTTTATTACCTCAGAGATGGATTCTTTGGATTTCATCTTAAAGCTTTCATAATCAACCATAAGTACATGAAGCCTGGTGTCCTTTACTTGATTTGTACCTTCATATGTAGCTTGAAGTTTGTCCCATATTTCCTTAGTTGTGTCGCACCCAAAGACTCTGTTAAACTCATTTGTGTGTGATGAGCAAAACATAATACTCATTGCCTTGGGTTTTAGCTGCACTAGTCTCTTCTCAGCTTCCGTAAACTCTTTTCTCGTTTTTAACACAGTAGTGGCACCAGAAGCTTCTGCTTCAGTTGCTGGTTTCTTGGGAGGCTCATATCCATCTTCAATAATGTCTCAACAGTCCATGTCTTGTGATTGGATGAAGTGCCTCATTACAACTTTCCAGAATGGATAATTTTCACCATTGAACATAGGAGGACGATGAACAGAGTGCCCTTCCTTGAATGGAGTTGCTACTGGAGCATCAACCAATTGTAGGATCACTCATGGATGTTAAGCCTTAGGGAAATTGAGAACTGCTCTGATACCAAATGTTGGTCCCAAAGACACACAAGAGGGGGGGTGAATTGGGTGTCACAAAATTTTCTGGCTGATTTTCAAATGGAACATATTTGATGAAAAATACAGAATTCTGACTTTAAGAACAGAAATGCAGTGCAAGTAAAGATCAGATTTTTCTAAAAACTTTTGCAATAGAAAACTCAAGTAACAACTTTAAAACTGAGTCAATGAAACTTGTTGTGACAATTTTAGAATATTTTCTAAGAAATGATTTTGAAATCACGACAATCAGAATTTCAAAAATAGAGTAGCAGAAATTGCAGAGTATCAGAAAAGAGAGTAGAAAAGCAGACACACAGAAATTATAGTGGTTCGACCAACTTGCCTACCTCCAGTCCCCAAGATATAGTTCTTGAGCTTTTCTCTCCACTCTTAACTCTTTTAAGGGCAAGAGTCAAAGCCAATATATAATCCTAGATTTGTATATCTACCCATAATCTTTTTCTCAAAGTAAAAGATTAAAAAGCTTACTAGAATTCTTCCTAGGTTTCTAGCCAACCCAACTCACAATCTTTTTCAATAGAATTTCCTCACACTAAGATTACAACAAAAAGCTATAACCAAATTAAGAATAATATGTAAAGAATGAAGTGCAAAGATGTGGAAAGTGAGATAAAAAATTTAAGCTTTTCTCTTAAGAGTTAGAATTTCTTTCCAAACTTTTTCTAACCTTCTAATGAGTAGAACATCATGTATTTATACTCAAAAAATCAATTTTGGATGCTTAAATAAAAAACTAGCCATTTATGGCTATTAAAGGGTAAAACAGACCAGATAAAATCCAACTAGCCGTTATTTTATTATGTAGTGCAATTCTGGGTTTTGCCCAGCATTCCGATACGATCAAAAATTCAGTTAGAAATTTGATGCAGTCAGAAATTCATTTTCTAAATAATCATTTTCTGATGAAAACCAATTTTGATCAAAAGTTCATTTTCTAACTTAAAAATATTTTTGTGCAATTTTAAAACTATAATATATATGCATGAGTGAGAATATTTTGCCTCAATTTGATTTTACATTTTAATAACCTAATTTTTAGCAAACTAAGGCAATAAATAAATTTACAACTTAAATCCATGCTGGTAAGACTTGATCTTCAAAATTGTGATCCTTTACATTAGACAAACCCATAGAAAAGTTCCTGCAGAAATCTGCTTAGAAAAGAATTCTTAATAGAGTTTATTTAAGGTTTGATAATCATCAAAATCAGAGTGTGACCTTGGGCCAACAAGGCTTGCATCTTTGGGTTGGAAGCACTGCTTGCCCTGGGGGCAAAGGCCACGGAAGTCTTAATTTGGAGATTCATCCTTAGTAATCCATTTGATCAGAGAGGAGTGGTCTGTTAAAGAAGAGAAGCTGTTGCCCTATGTGAAGTACTTGAGAATGTTAAGTAGTTAGTTTGAGACTTGCTCTTTTCACTTCATCCTTAGGGATGAGAATCAGTTGGCTGATGCTCTCGCGACGTTGGTATCCATGTGGGATTATTCGGTAGGTGTAACACCCCTTACCTATACGTAGGGGAGCTCATCCGCATGAAGGAGCGTGCGCCCGCATAAATAAGGGTTGTTATCAAGTAGAACAAAGCATACCAATCACAACTAAAGAATAAACATACATAAATAAAGAATCGAAAACCATAAAATCTAAAAAAAAACCATACATTCAAAGAGAAACATAATGGAGCCCAAATTGAATTAATCAAATCTCATTCATTGATATATCAAAATATTTACATTACATTAATGCTTACAATATCATTTACATAACTACAAAACTGAGATCTTACATAATACAAAATTGGTTACAAACCAAAAGCTATACATCTGGAAATACAAAATACAAAGAAACTGAGCCAGTAACAAAAATCCTCCTATTTTGTTGGCCTAGGCTATTGCGGATCGAACCTTCCAAAAACTTCCATCGCTTCCACACCTGTACAGATAAAAACCCGTGCTAAGTGATAACGCTTAGTGGGGAAACACAAAAGATGAATGACCACTCATAGTGGACGTTCAAGCAATTCACATACATATGGCACACACATAATTATGTAAGCATAATAGGCTTACCTCAAAATTTACATTAATCAGATATTCTATAAAATATAAACATTCATATAGTATCACTATATCATATCAATATCAAATTCATATATTTGCCTGCAAACTTAGAGTAGCGGATATTGAGTGAACACATTAGCACCCTACAAGCAAAAGTAATTTCTTACATTTTAATTCAAAAACATTTTCGCATTGGGGATCTTAAATAAGATCCAACTTATAAGGATCGCTAGGACCCAAACGATGACCTAATCAGGGTCCAGAACACATTGGGGTTGCAGCTTACAGAACTCTATAGGCATGCTTATCTATCCACTTTCTTGACTCTTGCAGTCTAGGTATTATTTCAATATATCACAAAAGATGAATGACCACTCATAGTGGACGTTCAAGCAATTCGCATACATATGGCACACACATAATTATGTAAGCATAATAGGCTTACCTCAAAATTTACATTAATCAGATATTCTATAAAATATAAACATTCATATAGTATCACTATATCATATCAATATCAAATTCATATATTTGCCAGCAAACTTAGAGTAGCGGATATTGAGTGAACACATTAGCACCCTACAAGCAAAAGTAATTTCTTACATTTTAATTCAAAAACATTTTCGCATTGGGGATCTTAAATAAGATCCAACTTATAAGGATCGCTAGGACCCAAACGATGACCTAATCAGGGTCCAGAACACATTGGGGTTGCAGCTTACAGAACTCTATAGGCATGCTTATCTATCCACTTTCTTGACTCTTGCAGTCTAGGTATTATTTCAATATATCACACATAATGGAGCATACAATAATAATTCATACCTTGATACATACTATAAATCATATGCTTTAAACATTTATAAAACACAAGTGAGAACCATGCCAAAAGAATAAAATCAAAAACATTAGAAAACAGAGGAGGTCGCCCTCGCGACAGAGGCAAATCCTACCCACTATCGCGCTTGCAATAGCAAACGCGCGTGCGAGGAAGAGCTGACAGGCCTTTGTCGTGCTCGCGATAAATAGTCGCGCCCGCAATAGAGGGCAGGTAGGCTCTTGTCGCGTTCGCGCGCACAAACGCGCTCGCGATAGAGGCTGCCCGGCACAAGCTTGGCTATCAAGCTCTCTGTCGCGCTCGCAACCGAGATCACGCCCGCGATAGAGACACTCCTCGGCATAAGTCAGGATCACTAAGCTTTATCGTGTTCGCGACGAAGGTCATATCACGATAGAGTCGGGATTCCTGCTCCCTTATTGCCGACCTGCACAAAAACTTTAACCCAAAACCATACCACATCATGAAAATACTCCACCAAACTTGAACACAATCAATTACAAGCAACCAAATCATTTTACCCATGAAATTAACTAACTTATACACATAAAGGAAGGATCAAAAAGATAAAAGAACCAGTTTGAACATCAAAATACAGAAACCCAGAATTTTTCCCCCAAAAATCACACAACTCCAATCTTTCCCTCAAAACACCACACCCATCTCAAATTCTATTTAATTAAGTCAAAACCCATATCAATTATACAATAACAAACAAATGAATTCAACAAAATTTCTAGAAATTCTAACAAAATGCTAAAGAGAAACATCTAAAATCACAAACAATTCCCAAACCTTATGCTCCTTAGCTCTTAGAACTTCAATCCACCACACTACCACTTGCTTTCTCTTTCCCCTTGGAATCTCTAACAAGTAACTCTGAACAAATCAACCCAAAACACACAAATGATCAAAACCCACAAACACACACATTAATCAAACGGGAAGAGGAAAGAAGGAGAAGAAAAAGCAGAAGAAGAAGAAGAAGAAGAAGAAGAAGAAGAAGAAGAAAACAAACCCTTACACAAAACTTGGAATTTGCCAACTCAAATACACAATTACAGCCACTAGAGAAGGAAAGATGATGAGCAAGAAAGAAGAGGACGAAAGGCTTAAATGGGGAAAGGAAATGACAGGGAGAGGGAGAATGGGATCTGCTCTTCTTGTTCTCTCTCTCTTTATCTTTCCCTTGACTAAGTCAATCCTAATCCCTTCTTCTCTTTCCTCATCTCAACCTTCCATTTGTTAAGCTTGTGTAAAAGGTTTGGCAAAATTCCCTTCTAATCCTTCCTTTCTCCCCAAAAACCAAACAAGCCACACAATTAAGAATTATTAGGCAATTATACCCTCTAAATTAAATAAATCCAATAATAAAATCCTAAGACACACACACACAAGCTCAAAACTTCCAGGGTGAAAATCGAGGTGTTACATGTAAACCAAAATAGGCCTAGTCGGAATCTGCGTGGTAAGTCGAAATATTTAGAGCGTTTCAGTAATTTTAGCAAACGAAAATTTGGATAATAAGGACTTTATTGCAAGGAATTAATTAGTTAAGTTAAGTGGAGGAAATTATATGGTGTACATGTGATATATGGATGTAGGGTACTTTTGGTTGTGGCATAATCTAGTAGTATTTGTGTATGGTAACTTGGATGTAAAACTGATTTCTTGGAGATTACATGGTGTGAGTCAAGGTTGGTACCTTGGATATTAGTCAAAGATAAGAGTAAAAGGACCATTGGTAGAGTGACATGTGTTTGGGTTGTTGGGAGCATTGAATGAAGATTTGATAGGAGAAGAGAGAGGGGAGGAAGAAGTGGTAGCTTCCCGTGGAAGCCACTTAATTTTGCTCTCTTCCTTCTCTCGTTCTCTCTCTCACTCTCTCATCTCCATTTTCTGCTCTCTCTTCCTTTCATGTGGGTGTTCTCAAGCTTTAAGCTAAGGTTTTGAATTTTGAAGATTCAAGAGGTAAGTGGCTGTGTTATTTTGGTTTGGGATCTTCTTCTCCTGCATCTTCTTCTTCTTCATTTGGATTTGTAATGGTAATATGGTTTTGTTTTGCATGGGCTAATTGGGTTTTATTTTAATTTGATTGATGCAAGAAGCTGAAGAAAAGAGAAAGGATAAAGGAAAAGGAAAGTTGGTGGATTAAATTCAGTGGAAGTTTGAGCTCCATTTTAGGTTTGGGAGTTTATTTGAAGTATATTGTCCATCTCATCTAGATCCTGTTCTTGAGTAAATGTTAATGTTATTTGTCTATTGGTGGTATACGAAACTGCATGAGTAAAATGACTTGGTGTATATGATTTATGATGATAGAGTTTTTATGTTTTGTATGTGAAATTTTGAGATTAAGTACATGAGTATGAGCTGGAAAATTCTGGGTTTGAACCTCTGTAAATGCTATTTTGATGTGAAATGATATTGGTTGATTTGTGTTATTATGGTTGTAAATGTGCTTTGGAGGCCAAAAAGGTATGCTTTTACATGTTTTAGCATGAAAAATGGGTTTGGTTATAGTTGGGTTTTGATTTTACTTTAATTTCCATTTTTGCATTTCTAGAGATCGAGGAGAATCGATTCTGTCGCGAGCGCGACAGAACCAGCTCTTCTCCTTCTAGCGGGATTACCGCTCTGCAGATGTGAGAGGAAGGTCATGAGTCATTAGTAAGGATCATGACTCATGACCCTCTTCCCTTAGCAGTCATGAGTCATGAGGGAGGATCACGCGTGACCATCCCTTTTCTGCGAGGAGAGACACGTTGGTGTCACGAGTCGTGAGGGAGGATCACGACTTATTACCGCCCTTTTCTATAAGGTGCTTGCGAGACGCTATCGTCATGAGTCGCCACTGCATGTGCAACTCGTGACTGGCTTCTCTTCCTCTCACTGTCGCGAGCGCGACAGTGAGGCCTCTCCTGCCCTGTTTTGAAAAATTGTTTTAAGCCGCTTTTATATGGGTTTTTACTACATGACATATGATTTGTCTTATATGGTCTATTACTTGATAAATTATAAGTTCTTAATTAGATTTGTACATGATTTACATGCCTTCATCTTGATTAAATACATATGTATTCATAAAATGACATGATTATACTTGATTTATTCTTTATTATATGACAATTATTTAAGATCATGATTGAGTTGTTATTTGAGCCTGGTAGTCATAGTTAGTGGATAGATAAGCGCTTATCAAGGGTCAAGGTGTGTGTGCAGCTGCTGTATTCTAATTATTTCATATGGGCCCCGTTTGGGTCTTTGATTCGAGCCCCATTTGGGTCATATAAGATGTATGAGGCCTCGATCTCCAGTATACCTTCGGGTATACATGATTATAAAATGTTTTGAGACCTATGTCTCCATATGCTTAAGATACTGTGTCCTATCAGTATCATTGTACCCGTATCTACTAGTTAGCGAGTAATCAGGCTATTACTTAAAGTTATTATACGAGTTTAAATTATGCAGCCGTTATTTATGTGAAATGAATATATGTTACATGTATATGTATATGCGTTATGACGTGATGAGATGTAATACTTGTATTCGAAAATGAATGGTTATTCTTCCAATATACTTGAGTATGATGAACAATTGTTATATGCATGAGTAGTATATGTTTTTATGCTTTGTTATTATTAAGTTTATATATATGTTATTACGATTATGTGTACATATATGTGTTATTGCTCCCCACTAAGCGTTATCTCTTGGCACGGGCTCTTTTCTCGTGTAGGTGGCAGGTTCTTTTTGGGAGTCGAAAATCTGCAGGTCGGCCACTAGAAATCTAGAATTGGAGTTATTTTGTCTTCCTCTGTATTTTTGTATACGGAGTATGATTTTGGAAATGTAATTTTTGTAAGGATTATTTTGTATATGTATTTATTAACAAATCCCTTTTTGTAAAATGATATGATAATATTATTATATGTATATGGATTTGTTATCTTTTGATTAATTGTACTTGTTTTCTTAACATGTCTTGAGTATATGTATGCGTTTAAGTGCTTTGTGCACGTAACGCTCTGGCATCTCTCTATCTGGGGTAACGGGGTGTTACATTTAGTGGTATCAGAGTATCGGTTTAGTCAGTTCTGGTCCTATGTGATTATTTGAGTATGGAGTCTTTTCATAAGAGTCTGTCTAGAGTCGTGGCCTAATGCAGATGATGTTTTTTGTAGTGTCTTGATGGAGTCGCATCTAAGTGAGTATATGGGCGACACGGGGGAAAGTGTGAATCCGGTTGGGAGAAATCCGGTCGGTCAAGATAGGCCTGCACATGAGGGTGTACCAGTCGAAGGTCAAGGTTTCGATCCGGCATTGGTACAAGGTTTGCTACAAGTGGTAGATAGATTGACTGCTCCTAAGGCTCCTTCTGAGCTTATAAGGAAATGGGGAGTAAAAGAATTTCATGAACCTCCTTGGATGAATCAGATGTAGCGGAATTTTTGTTGAAGAGAACAGATAGGATCTTACAAGAAATAACTTGCCCTCCGCATCAACGAGTTACTTGTGCTGTATCGCTATTGCAGGGATCAGCGTATGATTGGTGGAACCTTGTGCTCCTCAGTCCCCAGAGACCAGTTGAATTGACATGGGAATTCTTCGTGACAGAGTTTGAGCAGAAATATGTGACCAAGGCTTACCGGGAAGCAAAATGGAATGAGTTCATCAATTTGAAACATAGGAATTTATCGGTCAGCGAGTACGAGCAAGAATTTAGTCGATTGACCAAATATGTGCCCAAATCGTTGTTGACGGAAGACTTTAAGTGGCAACATTTTCAGGGAGGATTAAGAGAAGTCATTAGAGGTACACTGTCAGCAATGGCAGTTATGCATCCGATTGGCTACTATCAGTTAGTAGCTGCAGCAATTAAGTTGGAAGAATCTGAGATGGCAAAGCAAAGAATAGAACAGAAGAAAAGAGCATTTAATGGTGGAGCTGTTAGTAATAAGAAGTCTAAAGGCGCTCTGATTGACCAAAGAACTAGAGGGACTACCCAAGTGGCTTCTGAGGTGGGAAGTGTAGCATCGCCCATGAGTAGAGGAAATAGAGTACCGGAGTGGGAGCATTGCCGAAGACACCATTGGGGTACTTGCCGTAAGATCACGGGTGCATGCTTTAAGTGTGGAAGCATGGAGCATCGGTTTGCTAATTGCCCCGATCGACAAGAGAATAAGAGCCAATAAGAAAGCAAAGCGGGTGGAGGTAAATCGAATGCAACCAAAGGCAATCGTGATCGAAATAGAGCTCCACAGGCACCATTGAAAACCGTGCATTGGCCAAGGACTATGGGAGAGTATGCTCCAGCTAGAGTATATGCAATGATCAGAGTGGATACTCCAGAGGCTGCAGGACCTTCCAGTAAGTTGTGCTATTAGCCTTTGTTAAGTTCGATTTTGAGATTTGGGTTGTTGGATATAAGTGGTTAGCGGGGAAATTTTGAGGACGAAATTTCTTAAGGGGGAGTGATTGTAACAACCAAAAAAATGCCTAGTCGGAATCTGCATGGTAAGTCAGAATATTTAGAGCGTTTCAGTAATTTTAGCAAACGAAAATTTGGATAATAAGGACTTTATTGCAAGGAATTAATTAGTTAAGTTAAGTGGAGGAAATTATATGGTGTACATGTGATATATGGATGTAGGGTACTTTTGGTTGTGGCATAATCTAGTAGTATTTGTGTATGGTAACTTGGATGTAAATGTGATTTCTTGGAGATTACATGGTGTGATTCAAGGTTGGTATCTTGGATATTAGTCAAAGATGAGAGTAAAAGGACCATTGGTAGAGTGACATGTGTTTGGGTTGTTGGGAGCATTGAATGAAGATTTGATAGGAGAAGAGAGAGGGGAGGAAGAAGTGGTAGCTTCCCGTGGAAGCCACTTAATTTTGCTCTCTTCCTTCTCTCGTTCTCTCTCTCACTCTCTCATCTCCATTTTCTGCTCTCTCTTCCTTTCATGTGGGTGTTCTCAAGCTTTAAGCTAAGGTTTTGAATTTTGAAGGTTCAAGAGGTAAATGGCTGTGTTATTTTGGTTTGGGATCTTCTTCTCCTGCATCTTTTTCTTCTTCATTTGGATTTGTAATGGTAATATGGTTTTGTTTTGCATGGGCTAATTGGGTTTCATTTTGATTTGATTGATGCAAGAAGCTGAAGAAAAGAGAAAGGATAAAGGAAAAGGAAAGTTGGTGGATTAAAGTCAGTGGAAGTTTGAGCTTCGTTTCAGGTTTGGGAGTTTATTTGAAGTATATTGTCCATCTCATCTGGATCCTGTTCTTGAGTAAATGTTAATGTTATTTGTGTATTGGTGGTATACGAAACTGCATGAGTAAAATGACTTGGTGTATATGATTTATGATGATAGAGTTTTAATGTTTTGTATGTGAAATTTTGAGATTAAGTACATGAGTATGAGCTGGAAAATTCTGGGTTTGAACCTCTGTAAATGCTATTTTGATGTGAAATGATATTGGTTGATTTGTGTTATTATGGTTGTAAATGTGCTTTGGAGGCCAAAATGGTATGCTTTTACATGTTTTAGCATGAAAAATGGGTTTGGGTATAGTTGGGTTTTGATTTTACTTCAATTTCCATTTTTGCGTTTCTGGAGATCGAGGAGAATCGATTCTATCGCAAGCGCGACAGAATCAGCTCTTCTCCTTCTAGCAGGATTACCGCTCTGCAGATGTGAGAGGAATGTCACTAGTCGTTAGTAAGGATCACGACTCATGACCCTCTTCCCTTGGCAGTCACGAGTCGTGAGGGAGGATCACGACTCGTGACCGTCGCTTTTCTGCGAGGAAAGACATGTTGGTGTCACGAGTCATGAGGGAGGATCACGACTCGTGACCGCCCTTTTCTGTAAGGCGCTTACGAGACGCTATCGTCACGAGTCGCCACTGCATGTGCAACTCGTGACTGGCTTCTCTTCCTCTCGCTGTCGCGAGCGCGACAGTGAGGCCTCTCCTGCCCTGTTTTGAAAAAGAGTTTTAAGCCGCTTTTACATGGGTTTTTACTACATGACATATGATTTGTCTTATATGGTCTATTACTTGATAAATTATAAGTTCTTAATTAGATTTGTACATGATTTATATGCCTTCATCTTGATTAAATACTTATGTATTCATAAAATGACATGATTATACTTGATTTATTCTCTATTATATGACAATTATTTAAGATCATGATTGAGTTGTTATTTGAGCCTGGTAGTCATAGTTAGTACTTATCAAGGGTCAGGGTGTGTGTGCAACTGCTGTATTCTAATTGTTTCATACGGGCCCCGTTTGGTCTTTGATTCGGGCCCCGTTTGGGTCATATAAGATGTATGAGGCCTCGGTCTCCAGTATACCTTCGGGTATACATGATTATAAAATATTTTGAGACCTATGTCTCCATATGCTTGAGATACTGTGTCCTATCAATATCATTGTACCCGTATCCACTAGTTAGCGAGTAATCAGGCTATAACTTAAAGTTATTATACGAGTTTAAATTATGCAGCCGTTATTTATATGAAATGAATATATGTTACATGTATATGTATATGCGTTATAACGTGATGAGATGTAATACTTGTATTCGAATATGAATGGTTATTCTTCCAATATACTTGAGTATGATGAACAATTGTTATATGCACGAGTAATATATGTTTTAAGTTTATATTTATGTTATTACGATTATGTGTACATATATGTGTTGTTGCTCCCCACTAAGCGTTATCGCTTAGCACGGGATCTTTTCCCATGTAGGTGGCAGGTTCTTTTTGGGAGTCGGACATCTGCAGGTCGGCCACTAGAAGTCTAGAATTGGATTTATTTTGTCTTCCGCTGTATTTTTGTATATGGTATATGATTTTGGAAATGTAATTTTTGTAAGGATTATTTTGTATATGTATTTATTAACAAATCCCTTTTTGTAAAATGATATGATAATAGTATTATATGTATATGGATTTGTTATCTTTTGATTAATTGTACTTGTTTTCTTAACATGTCTTGAGTATATGTATGCGTTTAAGTGAGTTGTGCACGTAACGCTCCGGTATCTCTCTATCGGGGGTAATGGGGTGTTACATTACAACTCTCCCCTCCTTAAAAGAATTTTATCCTCGAAATTCTCACCTAAATTGAACAGTTGCGGATACTGAGATCTTATGGCTTACTCTGGTTCCCAAGTAGCTTCTTTGACCCCATGATGCTGCCAAAACACTTTAACTAACGGAATCTATTTGCTTCTGAGCTGTCTCACTTCTCTAGCCAAAATAGCCTTGGGTTCTTCATCAGAAAAATAATCTGACTGGACTTGCACATCCTGAATCGATAATAAATGAGATGCATCAGACCTATACTGACAAAGCATTGACACGTGAAATACATTATGTGGCTTGGCTAACTCCCATGGCAACGCTAACCGGTAGGCAACTGGCCCAATCCGTTCTACAATCTCATAAGGCCTTATAAACCTTGGACTTAACTTTCCCTTCTTGCCAAAACGGAGAACCTTATGCCAAGGTGACACTTTCATGAAAACTTTATCCCCATCCTTATACTGAATATCTTTCCTTTTCAAATTAGTATTGGATCTTTGTCGGTTCCTAGCTGCTTTCAAATTCTGCTGCACCACTCTTATCTTTTCTTCAGTATCCCTAACTAATTCCGGACCAACTATGGAACATTCAGTTCATTCAGTCCAACAAACTAGAGTCCTACATTTTTGTTTATAGAGAGCCTCATACGGTACAATCCCGATGCTCATCTAATGGCTATTGTTATATGCAAACTCCATCAAAGATACATATCTATCCTAACTGCCCGAGAAATCCAAAACGCAACCCCGAACATATCCTCAAGAATCTGAATAACCCTCTCTGACTGACCATTGGTCTGAGGATGGAAAGCAGTGCTGAAATTCAATCGAATACCCAAAGCTAACTGTAACACTTTCCAAAACTTCGACGTGAATCTAGGATCCCGATCTGACACAATCGATAGAGGAACTCCGTGAAGCTGAACTATCTCATTCACAAAAATCTCTACTAACCAATCCATAGGGTAATCAAGTTGAACCGGCAAGAAATGAGCCGACTTAGTAAGCCGATTGACTATTACCCAAACAGAGTCGTGCTTTTTCTGAGTCAAGGGCAAACCCGATACAAAATCCATAGTGACATTGTCCCACTTCCATTGAGGAATAGGCAAAGGAGTGAGCAAACCTGACGAAGCCTGGTGCTCAGCCTCTACCTACTGACAGGCAAGGCACTTGGAAACAAAATTCACAATATACCTCTTCATATCGGGCCACCAATAGAACGGCTTCAAATCACAGTACATCTTAACACTTCCTGGATGCATAGTAAAAACCATAGTGTGCGCCTCTAGTAACAACTTTTTCTACAATTCTCCGTCATTAGGCACACACAAACGATTCCTAAAACTTAACACCCCTTCACTATCCACAGAATACTCGGTCTGACTTCCACTCCTAACCACTTGTAGAGCATGTTGCAACTTAGAATCCTTCATCTGAGCATCAACAATCAACTGCTTCGACTTGGCCTAACTTTCTGTTGGGCAATAAGAGCTCCCTCAGAATCAAATCTCCATGAACCACGCTGCAATGCTAGAGCCAAAACTGACTTCTGACTCAAAGTATCTGTGACTACATTCTCTTTGCCCGGATGATAGTCCACAATATGATCATAATCCTTGAATAACTCTAACCACCGACGTTGTCTCAAATTCAGCTCTTTCTGTGTGAGAAGATACTTTAAACTCTTATGATCGGTGAAAATCCTACATATCTCTCCATACAGATAATGATGCCAAATCTTAAGAGCAAAAACAACTGCAACTAATTCCAAATCGTGCATCGGATAATTTCACTCATGAGGCTTCAATTGCCTGGATGCATAAGCTATCACCTTACCATCTTGCATCAAAACACAACTGAATCCAATACCCGAAGCATCGCTGTACATAGTATACTCTTTACTAGAGATGGGTTGAGTAAGTACAGGAGCCTTAACTAACAACTTATTTAACTGATCAAAACTTGCTTGACACCTATCGGACCACTCAAACTTAACTCCTTTCCAAAGAAGCCTGGTTAAAGGTGAAGCAATAACCAAAAATCCCTTCACAAACCTCCTATAATACCTAGCTAATCCAAGAAAACTCCTCAGTTCAGGCACATTTCTCGGCGGCATCCAATTCACAATTGCGTCAACTTTAGATGGATCAACCTAAATACCCTCAGAAGGAATGATATGTCCTAAGAAAGATACCTCTTTTAACAAAAAAATCACATTTATTGAGCTTCGCAAACAACTAGTGATCCCTTAAAACTTGAAGCACTACCCGCAAATATTCCTCATGTTCACTTTCATCCTTCGCATACACCAAAATGTCGTCAATGAACACCATAACAAATCAGTCAAGATATGGCCTGAACACCCTGTTCATAAAATCCATAAAAGCTGCTGGAGCATTCGTCAAACCAAATGGCATCACTACGAACTCATAATGGCCATATCGCGTCCGAAAAGCAGTCTTAGCAACATTCACTTCCTTAACCCATAACTGATAATAACCCAACCTCAAATCAATCTTAGAAACACTCCTGCGCCCTCAACTGATCAAATAGGTCCTCAATCCTAGGCAATGGATAGTTGATCTTCACAGTGACCTTATTAATCTGCTGATAGTCGATACACATCCTTAGAATACCATCCCTTTTCTTAACAAATAATACCGGAGCATCCCATAGAGAAATACTGGGTCTAATAAAGCCTTTATCCAATAGCTCCCGTAATTGACTTTTTAGTTCTTTCAATTTCACATGAGCCATTCGATAAGGGGCTCTAGATATAGGAGTAGTACCCGGTAGAATCTCTATGGATAGCTCCACTTCCCTCTTTGGAGGCAAACTCGGCAATTCTCCTGAAAACACATCCACAAACTCCCTTACTACTGGAATATCCTGAATCTTAACTTGATTCTTCATAGAATCCAAAACCAAGGCCAAAAATCACATCCTTTTCTCATAAACCGTCTTGCTTTCATAGCTAATATCACATTATGTAGAGAATTAGAGCCCAAACCTCTCACTATCACTGAAGACTAATAACTACTCTTCAGCACAACTACTTTCCTATGACAATTCACTACTGCTCGGTGCTTGCACAACCAGTCCATACCCAGAATCAGATCAAACTCGTGGAAAGGCAAACTAATCAGATCCACAGGAAACTCTACACCTTGCACCATTAGGGGATAATTCCTATACACTCTACTCACATTGCACTATGCCCTAAGGGACTGGTCACACAAATCTCATAATCTAATTGTTCTACATTAGGCAACTTAACACACAACTTATCAGAACATATATATGAGTGTGTTGACCCCGAGTCAATTAGAGCATGCAATTCAGTGTCAAAGAGTAGGAACTTACCAACAATCACTTCAGGTGCATCTTGTTCCTCCCAAGCTCTCTTTGCATAAGCTCTCACTGGCGCCACTCGAGGACGATCCACTGTTTTTGAAGAAGTTCCATCTCTAGGCCGTCCACCACGACCTCGTCCTCGATCTCTACCCCTGCTAGCATGAGGGCCATTAGATCCCGCTCGACTACCCTTTTGCTGATCCCGAGTGTTCTCACTCAACCTTGGACAATTAACCAGAAATTGATCTGTGCAACCACACTGGAAGCACCGTCCAGTCAACCACTAATACTCGCCCTTATGGCACTTATTACAATGCGAACATTTTGGTACAATCTCTCCTCTAGCACCCGAACTACCTCTACCAGCACCAGACACATAAGAAGATCCCTGTCTTCTACCCCTCATAGCAGGACGATTAGAAGACTCATCTGGGAGATTCCCTTAGGTGTTCCTTGACCTCTTACCCATAGATGAGCCTCCCCGAGGGGTATTCCTCCTCTGAGCTATTTCCCTAAAAACAGTCTCCGAGTATAATCTGGTAGTAACTAACCGTCGTAGAACTCATCAAAGATATCAACATCACTCTAAGGGTCTCATTCAAGCCCGCCTCAAAATACTGGCAATAGAAATCTTCTGTGAAGATATCCAGAGGAGCATACTTGCTAAGCCGATTAAACTCTTTCTCATAGTCCTTAACCGACAAGACCCGCTGCTTGAAACTTAAAAACTGAGCTCACCTAGCTTCGTTGTACGCCTGAGTCACATACTTATTATGGAACTCCCGCTCAAAGAACTCCCATGTAACTGGGTTGGGCAACTGAGGTTGTCTCATAACCAATTTCCACCAATCATAGGCAGAACCTTGCAAAAGCGAAACCACACACTCAACCTTCCTATCCGGAGGATTAAGGATCTCTTCTAAAACCCTTTTCACATTTTCAATCCATATTTCTGCCTTATCAGACTCATTCAGACTTGTCCCATAAAAATCTTCAGCTCCTGACTTCCTCATACTCTCAATCGGGGCTCTTGGTGCCGTCACCCTCTCTAAGACCCTAGCCATGTCCTGAGATATATTGAGCATAGCATCCTAGCTTGCTGAGTAGGACTAAAAACAGACGGATCTTGCTCTTAGGGATTAGCACTCTCAGTTGAACCCTCAAGAGATCCACGCGCAGACTCCATCTAACTATAAAACATAAGGATATCCGCATTAGGCCAACACAATCCTAAGCAAAATTATATTCCGCGGTCGCTTAGAAAAGCCTAAACTTATGCTCTGATACCAATAAAATTTTAACACCTTTTACCTATACGCAGGGGAGCTCATCCGCAAGAAGGAGCGTGCGCCCGCATAGATAAGGGTTGTTACCAAGCAAAACGAAGCATACCAATCACAACTAAAGAATAGACATACACAAATAAAGAATCGGAAACCATAAAATCCATTAAAAAAACCCATACATTCAAAGAGAAACACATTACAAGAAAATCCAAAATTAGCGACGAAATTTTAACGACGGAATGGTTACTGCCGCTATTTAGCGACGAAATTAAATTTTCATCGCTACAATTGGCGACGAAAATTTAATGTCGTCGCTAAATTTAGCGACGAAAATAAATTTTTGTTGCCAAAAATAAATAATTTTATTCTAAAATTAATTTAGCGATGGAATTTTGGATTCCGTCGCTAAAAAATTTTATTTTTATAATTTAGCGATGGAATATTATAAAATAGCAACGGAATATTTATTCCGTTTCTCTATTTTTAGCGACGGAATAATATTCCGTCTCTAAAATCAATATAAATACAAAAAAATTTCTCTCTCCTCTCCCCTCTCTCTTCTCCTCCCTCCTCTTTCTGGGCCCCTCCCGGCCCCGAACTGAACTCCCCCTCCCCCCCGACGCCGATTTCTCCTTCCTCCTCCCCCTTCCATCTGACGCCGATTTCTCCTTCCTCCTCCCCCTTTCCTTCCTTTTCTCCCCCGATCTCCCCTCCCCCGTTTTCCTTTCCCCCCGCCCCCGATCTCCCTCGCCGGCGAGCTTCCGTCGGTTGGCCACATGGATCCTGTAGCGGCCTAAGTACCAGCTTAGAAGTGACAGTGCATAATTTCAGTGATACCATAACGATCGCAGTGTCAAACAGTGTAGTGAGTGAGTTTGCTAGTGTCAAAGTTTAGTGGTAAGTGTGCCAGAAGTATAGCAGTCCTAGGATGGGTAACACCGGGGTGGCTATACAGCGGATCCGGCTGTTCGGCGGCCGAAAAAAATTTATTTCGCGAAAATGAACTGTGGGTCGCCAGGAGTCTAGTGGTGAAATTGAAACTGAAAACAGAGCCAAATTGACCTCCGAAAGTCATTCTGAATGAAGCCTCCGGTTCGATTCAAATAATAACCAGGTTTGACCGAAATTTGACCAAGACACTAAATATAGTAAATGACCTCTGAACAATTATCTGAAGGTATAGATGG
Source organism: Excoecaria cochinchinensis (assembly GCA_947683425.1). Taxonomy (NCBI): domain Eukaryota; kingdom Viridiplantae; phylum Streptophyta; class Magnoliopsida; order Malpighiales; family Euphorbiaceae; genus Excoecaria; species Excoecaria cochinchinensis. The sequence goes on from CANTUQ010000025.1 coordinate 716,136, forward strand.
ACTCAGAATAGTGTGTAGAACAATTTGGAAGTGAAAAAGTAATTTTATAAAGACAATGAAAAATTAGTGAACCGAATCGAATAGTGACCCTAATTGAGATGGAACCAAGGTCTAATGGGCTTATAAGAGTAAAAATGATGCTAAGGGTGAAAAGTGGACCAAACCGGTTCAACCAGTGAACCGGACCAGTTGACTATGTTTGACCAAAATTTGACTAGACTCTAAATGAAGTTCTGGACTATAGAAAAATTATTTGAAAGTATGGGTATGCTTGAAATATTATGGAGAATCAATTGGTAATGAAAAATAATTTTTATGGTGAGACAAAAAATTGAGTTATCGGACTGGTAAAGAATTAGAGGATCGGGAAACGGTCTCCGATTGAGCTAAAATTTTACGTAGAGGCTAAATTATATATTTAAAGAATTATTAAATTAATTTTGGGAGAAATTGAGCTTGGGAAGTATAAGGAAAATAATTTTTGGATGGAAAATGGGCTTAATAAACTAAATGGGATTTAGGGTTGGCCCAATTGGTTGAACCAAGCCCAAGCCCACTTAAGACCCCTATATAAGGAAGAAAAATATCCCAAAATCCAGAATTCTCTTCAGCCTTCTCCTTCCTCTCTTTGGCCGAATGGTGTCTCTCTTCTTTCTCTAGAATTTTTTTCATTTCTCTTCAAAGTTCTCCCTAAATCCAACCTCCCTAAGTAAAATCTAACCTCTCTTTTCTATGATGATGGTATCAAAAGCTCATTTGGAAGGAGATAAGTGGGAAAAATCATGTGTCAAAGGTTATGCTCTAAATTTGAGGTAAGAGATTTTGATTTCAATAATTTAATCTAATGGTTTAACTATGTAGTTTAGGGTATGTAGAGGATTTTTATGTAGTTATATTGAATAAATGAAGAGAAATAATGGGTGTTTCTTTAGGTTATGTATTCGGCCACATGAGAAATCCCATGGAAGTGGTGGGTTTTCAATAAGATAAGGCATGAAAAGCAAGCTTAGGAGGTGGAGAACAAGAAAATAAGGTTAGTGGATACAATATCCTTCCTTTTCCATGGTAGAAGTGTGATTTTTGGTTATGTTTACATTGTATGTATGAGATTTATGCATGCTTAATTGAAACAAAGTTGATAGACATGCTTAGGAAGGTTAAAAATGAGATTTTGAGTGATTGAAATGGAAATAAATAAATTATATACCATAGACACCTTATAAGGCTAATGGTATACTTTAATATACAAGGGTATACTTTAGTGATTAATGCAAATTAAATGGTATATTTGTGATTAATAACATGTAATCTATATAAATTAATGATTGGTTAAAGAAAAATGAGTATGGGTAAGTGGATGGCCGAATTGTTAAGTGTATGTTCTTAAGGATTAAATAGATATTTAAGGCATAATAACTATGTAATCATGATAATTAATATGTAATTTAGTGAAATGAATGAATAAAGGAAGAAAATTAATTTTTGATGAGGAAATGAAGTCCTGGCCGAATTGAATAATAAGGAAAGTCATGAATTCCTTTAGTGATTTAGGCATATAAATGGCATAATTGAAGTGTATATCATGTAATTGAGTTAAGTGAGTGGTTAATGGAATGAAAAATAAATATAGTGAATTTTTAAAGTGTTGGCCGAATGGAATATTAAAGGAATTAATGTGGTATGTTGGTTATTCCGTTTCTCTATTTTTAGCGACGGAATAATATTCCGTCTCTAAAATCAATATAAATACAAAAAAATTTCTCTCTCCTCTCCCCTCTCTCTTCTCCTCCCTCCTCTTTCTGGGCCCCTCCCGGCCCCGAACTGAACTCCCCCTCCCCCCCGACGCCGATTTCTCCTTCCTCCTCCCCCTTCCATCTGACGCCGATTTCTCCTTCCTCCTCCCCCTTTCCTTCCTTTTCTCCCCCGATCTCCCCTCCCCCGTTTTCCTTTCCCCCCGCCTCCGATCTCCCTCGCCGGCGAGCTTCCGTCGGTTGGCCACATGGATCCTGTAGCGGCCTAAATACCGGCTTAGAAGTGACAGTGCATAATTTTAGTGATACCATAACGATCGCAGTGTCAAACAGTGTAGGGAGTGAGTTTGCCAGTGTTAAAGTTTAGTGGTAAGTGTGCCGGAAGTATAGCGGTCCCAGGATGGGTAACACCAGGGTGGCTATATAGCGGACCCGTCTGTCCGGCGAACGAAAAATTTTTATTTCGCGAAAATGATCTGTGGGTTGCCAGGAGTCTAGTGGTGAAATCAAAACTGAAAACGGAGTCAAATTGACCTCCGAAAATCATTCTGAAGGAAGCCTCCGGTTCGATTCAAATAGTAATCAGGTTTGACCGAAATTTGACCGAAACTCTAAGTATAGTAAATGACCTCTGAACAGTTATCTGAAGGTATAAATTGACTCAAAATAGTGTGTAGAACAATTTGGAGGTAAAAAAGTAATTTTATGAAGACAATGAAAAATTAGTGAACCGAACCGGTTTAATTGAACTGAACCGTATAGTGACCCTAATTGAGATGGAAGCAAGGTCTAATGGGCTCATAAGAGTAAAAATGATGCTAAGGGTGAAAAGTGGACCAAACCGGTTCAACCAGTGGACCAACCGGTTGACTAGGTTTGACCAAAATTTGACTAGACTCTAAATGGAGTTCTGGACTTCAGCAAAATTATCTGAAAGTAAGAGTGTGCTTGAAATATTATGAAAAATCAATTGTTAATGAAAAATAATTTTTATGGTGAGACAGAAAATTGAGTTATCGGACTGGTAAAGAATTTGCGGACCGGGAAACGGTCTCCAATTGAGCTAAAATTTTACGTAGAGGCTAAATTATATATTTAAAGAATTATGAAATTAATTTTGGGAGAAATTGAGCTTGGAATGTAAGGAAATAATTTTTGAATTGAAAATGGGCTTAATAACCTAAATGGGCTTTAGGGTTGGCCCAATTGGTTGAACCAAGCCCAAGCCCACTTAAGACCCCTATATAAGGAAGAAAAATCTCCCAAAATCCAGAATTCTCTTCAACCTTCTCCTTCCTCTCTTTGGTCGAATGGTGTCTCTCTTCTTTCTCTAGAATTTTTTTCATTTCTCTTCAAAGTTCTCCCTAAATCCAACCTCCCTAAGTAAAATCTAACCTCTCTTTTCTATAATGATGGTATCAAAAGCTCATTTGGAAGGAGATAAGTGGGAAAAATCATGTGTCAAAGGTTATGCTCTAAATTTGAGGTAAGAGATTTTGAGTTCTATAATTTAATCTAATGGTTCAAATAGGTAGTTTAGGGTATGTAGAGGATGTTTATGTAGTTATATTGAATAAATGAAGAGAAATAATGGGTGTTTCTTTGGGTTATGTATTCGGCCACATGAGGAATCCCATGGAAGTGGTGGGTTTTCAAGGAGATAAGGCATGGAAAGCAAGCTTAGGAGGTGGAGAACAAGAAAATAAGGTTAGTGGATACAATATCCTTCCTTTTCCATGGTAGAAGTGTGATTTTTGGTTATGTTTACATTGTATGTATGAGATTTATGCATGCTTAATTGAAACAAAGTTGATAAACATGTTTAGGAAGGCTAAAAATGAGATTTTGAGTGATTAAAATGGAAAGAAATAAATTATATACCATAGACACCTTATAAGGCTAATGGTATACTTTAGTATACAAGGGTATACTTTAGTGATTAATGCAAATTAAATGGTATATTTGTGATTAATAACATGTAATCTATATAAATTAATGATTGGTTAAAGAAAAATGAGTATGGGTAAAGAATTAAGTGGATGGCCGAATTGTTAAGTGTATGTTCTTAAGGATTAAATAGATATTTAAGGCATAATAACTATGTAATCATGATAATTAATATGTAATTTAGTGAAATGAATGAATAAAGGAAGAAAATTAATTGTTGATGAAGAAATGAAGTCTTGGCCGAATTGAATAATAAGGAAAGTCATGAATTCCTTTAGTGATTTAGGCATATAGATGGCATAATTGAAGTGTATATCATGTAATTGAGTTAAGTGAGTGGTTAATGGAATGAAAAATAAATATAGTGAATTTTTAAAGTGTTAGTCGAATGGAATATTAAAGGAATTAATGTGGTATGTTGGTTAATAAGGCATGTAAATGATATTTATGATGAGTATAACATGTAAATGGTATGAAAAAGTGTTTAAGTGAATTAAATATAATATTGGTGAAGACTTGATGCATTGGCCGAATAAGAAATGTTAAAGATTGAATGTGTATTTTGATGTTTAATGGTATATCATGGTATAAAATGAATGAATAGTGATAAATGAGTGTGTATGCAAAATTTCAAGCGATGCTGAAATATGTATGTTGATACAAAGTGAATTTTAAGTGATTTCAAATAGTATATTGCCCTTAGTAATTGACTGGTAGTGAAATCTAGTCAAGGATATAATTGGCTAGCCATAGAGATTCCACACCACGGTACGAGTCATTGCGACTCGATATTGATAAGCCAGTGACGGCTTATTTTAGTGTTCAATGTAAATCAGTGTTCGGTGTAGTGCAGTATAGTGAGAAATGGTCCTATTGGGATCATTTCATAGTGTATGGGTCTGTGGGCCCCATGTCCTGCATATCCGGTCAGTAAATTTTTTACCGGGTCCATACTAGGGGTACAATGATAAATATGTGATAAATACGGTTAAAATAGTGATAAAAGTGAAAATGAGTGAAAAATGGACTAAAATGTGATAAATAGAAAGTTTAGGGGTAAAATGGTAATTTTGTAAAAAGTTAGTAAAAAGTGAGAAAGTTAGATGGAAAGTATAAGTGTAAAGGCAAAATGATAATTTTGACAAATTATGAGAATAAAATGGTAAATTAGTAGAACAGTGATAAAATAAGGACTTAAATGTAATTTAGTGAAAATATAAGGTTAAAAGTTGAATATAACTGTAAAAAGGGTAAAATAGTAATTAAAATAAGTAAATAAGGGTAAAAGTGTAATATAGAAAATATGTAAGGTTAAAAGGGTAAATAATGAATAATGAAGGGCAAAATGGTAATTAATGTGAAAGTGAGGGCATAAAAGGAATTAGTGTAAAAGAGAGGACATAGATGTAAATAAGCTAAAAGAAAGGACATGGATGGAATTAATGTAATTGTGGGGACATGAATGTCATTAATGGGAAAGATAAGGGTATAATTGGAAACTATGGAAAAATAATAAGGATTTAAGAGTAATTAAAGAAATAATAAGTTTAATTAAATGATTAAAATGTAATTAGTGAATAATGTGATTTAGATAAGTAATTATGTGATTAAACTGTTAAATTTAAATGAGTAAGTATGATTAATGATTTAATAGGAAACAATAATAAACTAAAAAAAAGTCGTATTAAGAGTAAGTGGTGGTACAAGTGTAATTATAGCAAATTGAAGTGGTAAAAATTGCAATTTAAGGAAAAGCAAAGTGTAAAGTGTAATTTGGATTGAAGTATTATGGTAAGAATTAAATGATGAAATATATGACAAAATAATGAATAAATATAGTAATGTAATTAAATAGTGGCATTTATGTAAAATAAATCAATTAAGAATAAGAATGTGTATTAATAAAGTGTAGGAACCAAATTGTAGAATTATTATGTTGAGGTTAGTTAGTGGATTAAAGTGTAAATTAGTAGATGATATGGATAATAAATATATATAATTGATAATTGATGAATGTATGATTTGTGAAGCATAGAAAAATTATTGCATGAATAAATATTAAATAAATAATAATTATAATTGATTTGTACATATATAGTGAATGTGAATGTATGCATAATTTGATGATGTTTGGAATAATGATATAATTATGAATAAGTGGCAATGAAAGATAAAGAGGTAAGATGGCAATATTGTGAATAAGTAATTAAGTAGGAATTTAATTGTAATTGACTATTATAAGATAAAGTTGAGACTTAAATGTAAGTAATGAGAAATTGACTAATAATGAAGTGAAAAAAATATTGATTTAAATATACATAAGTCAATAAGAGAATGACACGGAAATAAATAGATTAGTAATGTAAATAGTGATGATAATAGTAATACAAGTACAATAGAAATTAATGAATTTGACAATGAGCATAATAATAGTATTAATTAAGTGAAATGTTCGAAGAATAAATCGAAAATTTATTATGAAGAGATAATTAAGGGGCCATAGTGAATTAAATTATAGTGCAAGATTTGTGAATAAGGTTATAAAGAATTAATGAAATTGATGGTGTGTTTTACTAAGTAATAATATAGAAAGAGTTTAAATAGAAATAATGGGAAATAATAAATGAAAATTTAAAAATGATAGATTTTAGTGCGAGCAATAAGAAAATGATAAAATGAAAAGAATTTATAGATCCGTTATAATGGTAATTGTATAAGTGAATAGAATTTAAATGGAAGGTATGTATTAATAATGGGATTGTAAGTATGAAGACAATGCCAGTAAATATAGAAACAACATTGATTAAGAAATAAGTAAGAAAATAGTGATCGAATAATCAGCATTCAAGTAACCCAGTGACTGAATTGTAGTGTATTCATTCAGTGATAAAATAACTCATAAATAATTAACGTTAAATAACTTAATGAAAGATTTGATGCAGTGGAAAATGTTAATGTAAAGAATTAGTGTAATGCAAGAAAGTAAAGGAAATGTAAAAAAAAAATAAAGCAAGTCGTAATAGTAAGTCAGTGTTACGAATATTGAAACAATGACTATTTGATAAGTAACTTCAAGAGATACAATGATAAGTGACTAAAATTAAGAACGTAATAATTAAATATCGTAAGAGTTAATAGTGAAAGTGACAATGAAAGTGATACTGAAAGTGACAGTGTAAGTGAAAGTGATAGCGATAATTGATAACAGTATATAAAATAATTATTGGGAGTACAGTGATAGTGAAAAAAATAAAGATAACGAACACCGTAAAAGTGTATAATAATCATTCAAAAGTCACAGAAATTAATACTCTTGTAATTCGAATAAAGCAAAAAGAATCTATGTGTTTGCATGCATGTATTATTAGTGTGGAAAATTTAGGATATGTATCCACCACTGGGCATTTTAATGCTTAGCGCGTAGAGTGTTACCGCGTGAGGTTATAGTAAATTTTATGTGACCGAAGATGTGATGTCGACGAGACCAAGAAATTGGCAGCAAGGATTGATGTTTGGGCATGGCTTGTATACGACCGCGGGAAAGAGATACAAGGTATAACATATTGATTTAGGACATGTATGTTGTGAATGTTATTGTTGAAAAAAAAAATTTCAGAGCTATCGAGTAATTCTTAAGTGTCTGTCTATGCAGTGCAGTATTGTGACATCCGGTATCCGTATTATTCTCGGGTATAAAGGTGTTACAGATCTCCACCTCTCCTTGCCGTTTCGACGCTTGTGGTCGCTCCGCCTCCTGCGGTGGTGTTCTGCGTGAGGTAAGTTATTTGGTTTTTTTTTTTGTTTTTTAATTTTAAATTTAATTATTATTATTATTATTATTATTATTATTATTTAATAGTTATGTTAATTAGTATTATTATTAGTATTATTTAATAATTATCTTAATAATAATAATAATAATTATTATTATTAAATAGTTGTGTTAATTATTATTATTATTTAATAGTTATGTTAATTACTATTATTATTAGTATTATTAAATAATTATCTTTATTATTATTATTATCAATGAGGTGGCAAATTGGGCGGGTTGGGCGGGTTTGGCTTGGGTCATTAATGGGCGGGTCATAAATGGGCGGGTCACAAATGGGCCAAAAAGCATGGGTCATAAATGGGTCAAATGTCCAAATGGGTTGGGCGGGTTGGGTCAACCCATGGGCTAAATTTTTTTTGAATGTACAAAAAAATTCAAAAAATTTATAATAATATGCAAATGAGTCGGGTGGTCCAAACGGCCGATTTTAGTCCAAACGGATTGAGTGGCCCAAATGGGCCGCTTGAGGCCAAAACGGGCCGAGATGTGGTTTGACAATTTTAATCAATTTTTAATAAAAAATAATTTTTGATATAATAAAAGGATACTAAAGTGACTAATGTAAAATAATTTGGTCAAAATAAATTGGGTGGTCCAAATGGGCTGCTTTAGGCCCAAACGGGCCGAGATATGATTTGACCCTTTTAATCCATTTTTAATAAAAAAAATAATTTTTCTAATAACAAGTGGCTAATATAAAATGATTTGGTACAAATGAATATACAAATAGCAAGCAATTATTCATTTCAAAAAATTAGTCTTACAAAAATATTGTATATACAAATAGTAAGAAATAAGTGTTTTCTGATTTTAACTGATTATCACTTCACACTTTAATTTTGTTTTGAAAATTTAATATTTTTTCCCATGTGATATTGAAACTCATCTTCAGCTGCAATAATAATAAATATCTAGTCAGAATATTATAATATTACGCCGGATTATTAATAAATTCCTCTAAAATTAAAATTAAAATTTTAATTGGCTTCTTTATCTTGTTTTTCTTCTTATAAAACTTTTGATTAAATGTTCCTCTAAAATTAATAAATTCCTCTAAAATTAAAATTAAATGTTCAATTTAGACAAAGTGTTTTTCGTTGAATGCTAATTAACTCCAAAATACTTTAGATTATGAACTACTCAAATGGAGAACTAAAGTCTGAAGTAGTTGTTATTATTTCTATCGAAAATCTAAACAATTATTTTCATTTATCTAGTGGTTGAATAATTATGTTTTCGTACAATGATGAAATCAATAAAATTAATAGAGGAAAATAATCTTTTAAACATGGAGATTTGCTAACAAAGTCTACTTCATTGGAAAGAAAGGGATGGAAAATAGAACAGAACAAAACTTGATCAAACTAGAGCTTGCCACAAACAATGCCCAGTAACTTCATTACTTACTTAACAAACTCTAATTTCCCTACTTCTTCTCAATAAAGTACTCTAGATTTGATATCAAATCACGAAATTAGTGGATACAGATTTAACACAACAAATTCAAATTACAATCTCATATTTCCCCACCACACCCATCACCAAAATTAAACAACAAAACTCACAATCAAGAGGAAGATGAAGATGGGGGAGCCATCAAACCAGTAGATTCCTCATCCAAGAACAAATCATCAGTTTTTCTCAAAACACCGTGAACCGCCACAATCGCCGCCCCAATCAGCAACGAAACCACAACATTCAAAGTCACTCCCGTCAACAACAAGAAAACCACCGTCAGCAGCGCTAGCACGATCAGCACCACCTTATCGTCGATCAGCCGCCCAAAGACCACCAACGGCTCATCTCTCAAGAAGTACAAAAATAACCACGCAACTGCCATCACAATAAACACGATCAGCGAAATTGGATGCCATAGAAGACTCAAGAACAAAATTATTAGTACTATGATCGCGTAGTTCATGCGGAAGTAGGCGACGTTAGTCTTTAGCCGCGCCAGCGCCTCTGTGAAATTTGACGGGAGACCGAAAGATCGGAAATTGACCATGAGTTTCCATGGCCGGCGAGTGCCAAGTCCTTCCTTGATTCTTTCTTTGGCCCTGGTTATGTATCTTGTTGTATTAAGTAGAATCTCTGTCTCACATTTCAGACAAAGATTTCGATATAAATAGAAATCAGAATGAAAAGAGCTTACCTTTGAAACTTGGGATGGGAAAATACAGTGATTGTGGCTGGGTGAGAGGAGGAGGCAAGAGATGAAGAAATGAAGTTGGGAAACAGACCCGTTGGGCACAGAAACACACCCAAACGGGCTGTGTGTTTAATGGGTTGTTTATGGGTTGGCCCAATTGGGCATCTGGTGGGTTGAATTGGTTTGGGTCAAATTTTTTTGGGCGGGTTGGGCGGGGTTTCTGGGCTTGGGCCAAATTTTACAGGCCTAATTATCATCATCATTATTATTATTATTATTATTATTAAATAGTTATGTTAAAATGAATTGTTTATTATTATTGTTATTATTATTATCAAATAGTTATGTTAAAATTTAGTTATTATTAACAATAATAATAATATTATTATTTTTGTTATTATTATTATTATTATGAAATAATTATGTTAAAATTAATTGTTTATTATTATTATTATTATTATTAACTAATAATTATTATTAAATTATTATGTTAAAATTAATTGTTTATTATTATTATCAAATAGTTATGTTAACATTTAGTTATTATTATTATTATTATTAATAAATAATAATATGAATAAATTATTATTATTATTATCATTATTATTATTATTATTTAATAAATATAATTATTATTATATTTAATAAATTGGGCGGGTTGGACGGGTTTGGGTTGGGTCATAAATGGACGGATTATAAATGGGCAAAAAAGTATGGGTCATAAATGGGCCAAATACCCAAATGGGTTGGGTGGGTTGGGTCGACTCATGTGATAAAAACTTTTTGAATATACAAAAAATTTATAATAATACGCAAATGAGTTGGGTGGCTCAAATGGGCCGATTTTGGCCCAAACGGATTGGGTAGCCCAAATGGGCCACTTGAGGCCCAAATGGGCCAAAATGTGGTTTGATCAATTTAATCCATTTTTAATGAAAAATAATTTTCGATACAATAAAGAGATACTAAAGTGACTAATATAAAAAATTTTGGCCCAAATGGATTGGGTGGCCCAAATGGGCCGCTTGAGGCCCAAACGGGCCGAAATGTTGTTTGACCCATTTAATCTATTTTCAATGAAAAATAATTTTCGATATAATAAAGGGATACTAAAGTGACTAATATAAAATAATTTGGCCCAAATGGATATACAAATAGCAAGTAATTGTTCATTTCAAAAAATTAGTCTTACAAAAATATTGTATATACAAATAGTAAGAAATAAGTGTTTTCCGACTTTGACGGATTATCACTCTACACTTTGATCTTGTTTTGAAAATTTAATATCTTTTCCCATGTGATATTGATAATATCCAAATAGTAAGAATATTCAATTCCCTCTTGTGTATCTTTAAGCAACATGACTTTGCTGTATTCCTACATATCGGCTTCACATCTTGGTTCAAGTATGTATGAAGATTTCTATTAGCTTCATGTTCAGCAAAAGTAAAAGTGTACCCATGCCTAATTATACCTAAAGCTAAGTGCTCTTTGTATGCATCTTGGTCTATCTTATACTTTGGTTCATCAGACACAACATTAAATTTAAGACATACCTTTAGGTGACATCTTAAACTAGAAGTCCCATGAGTAGAATCAACAATATATTCTTTTGAGCAGTGCTTACACTTTCCTCTAGATTTTCCATCATCATATTGACTTGATGGTATGAAATTGAAATCATTCCATATAGAAGATACACGTCGTCTTTTGGAAGTGGCCTCTGCAGAAGTGTCAATGCTCTCATCCAGACTACAAACACTAGGATCAATTCTATAAAAAACAATAAAGAAAAATAAATGTAAATCATGCGTTTATATTAGAAGCATATTTTTAAGAATCTCTTCTAGTCCAAATCTCATCCTGGATAAGTACCATCAACTGAATTTTAGTCGTGAGTTGAAATTTCAATAACTCATATTTATATAACCAAAATTAATAATAATAATAATAATAATAATAATAATAATAATAATAATAATAATAATAATAATAATAATAATAATAATAATAATAATAATAATAATAATAATAATAATCACATGTCATTGCTATGTCATATTATATATGTCATCAAAATAAAGGTGCATATGGTTAATAAATGGACAACCATGATTTTTATATGAATTTTAATAATATCAAATTAACATCTAGATTTTCTTTTTGGTTTTTATTTAACCACTATAATCAATAAATAAGTTAAATTGTCTCTTTTTTTTTTCACTTTACAAAAATAATTACATCCGGAAGTACAAAAACTAAAGTACTTAAGACTCTGCCCTCCTGCATTACATTACATGATCCAAATTGACCAACATACTTAAGAATTTTCCACTACGTGCCTTTGGGTTTCTCTTGTTAGCTTTATGATATTACGGTAATTAATTATATTAATATATATTACATCCTATTAATTTATACCCAGATAAAATTTAAATCATTAATCGATAGCAAAAAGAAAAGTCTTCTAATTCCGGTTCATATCTTCATTGATATACCAAATCAATTAACTTATTACTATATTATTTGAAAATTGTTTATCTAAATTCAATGCATGAGTTTTTCTTGAAACAAACTAATTATAAAATATTATTTATGAATCCTAACCACCAGGGCATTTATTTTTCAACCAACTCATCTCCCAATCAACTTTTTAATCATTTTGGTGCATGAAATTTTCATTAGCTAGGACTTCTTGTATATGTATATGCTAGTTGTTGTGTGGGAGGAAACATAATACCTTTTAAATGTAAATCATGCAACTCTTCAATCGCATTTGGATTGGCAATTGCTACTGTAAATTTGGAACAACATTTTTAACTATTCATCACAGAAAGAAAAGTTTCTTCACAACTAATAGAATATGATGACCCAGCTAGGTAAATTAATATTTTGATACCCTTTTTTCCGATTTTAACCAACAAAAACAATTTCCCAACAAACCTTCAAAGTAAAAACTGGTGCTTTCAAGAGAGCCTACTTCAGCATGATAAATCATTATACATCATAATGCAAGCCTAAACTACTGAGAACCCGTATTAATAGATGAGTTGATCATGTGAAACAATGTAAGATTAACAAAGACTAACATGCCAAATGCAGAATCAACAGACTTAAGTTGAAATAATCACCCCAATCAGTAACTCCATGCAGAGGAAACTCAACCTTGCAATTTAGACTATATTATGCAGGCACTATTTACAAATACCACTTCTTAGCTAATTATTCTAAGAGACTGGTTTTCATCTACAGAATTGAGCATATCATCTATGTCTAGTTATTTGCCACAGTCAACATTGGGTGCACATGCAGTAAATGTTTGGTACTCTTCAAATCTAAAGTAACCGTAGAATGATTGAATAATTAATTAAAATGACAGGAACCAGGAGAAATTGAAGCACAAATCGAACCTAAATTAGCAGAATTATTTACAGAATTATTCCACCAAACAAACAACACACAAACAATAACATTATTGCCATCATATGATATTTCAGACAGAGATTAGGTTCAACATAAACAAAAATCAATGAAAAATTATAAACAGAAATCAAACCAAAATAAATCAAAGAAATTGAAGGTAATTAGTATTAGTACATAAAATTAAAATAAAATAAAATTAAAAAAAATATTGAAAAAGAAGAGAGCTCACTTAAAACTTGGGATGGGATCGATCAAAATGAAGAGAGCGTCTTTACTTTGTTGGAGATGCAGATACTCCGATTGGTGGCAAACCAAGTTAATTGAAGGAAATCTGATCACCTGGAACTCTGATCGATTGTGCTTGTTGGGTGAAGGAAATTGGAAGATAGGAATAAGGGAGGCTGGGTGAGAGCAGAGGGAGGCAAGGGAGGAAGAAATGAAGTCTGGGTAACAGACCCGTTGGGCACAGAAACATGCCCAAACGGGTTGATGTTTTAACCGGGTTCTTTTTGGGTTGGCCCATTGGGCATCTGTTGGGTTGAATTGGATTTGGGTCAGTTTTTTCTGGGCGGGTTGGGCGGGGTTTTTGGGTTTGGGCCTAATTTGATAGGCCTAATTATTATTATTATTATTATCATTATTATTATTAGATAATAATACGAACAATTTTTTGAAATTATATTATTGTTATTATTATTATATATACTATTATTCTGAACGAATTATTATTATTGTGATTATTATTATTACTTAATAATGATAATTATTATTATTATTATTATTATTATTATTGTTGTTGTTGTTGTTGTTGTTGTTGTTGTAATGATGATGATTATTATATGAAAAGTTTTGTTTTTATTTTAATTTAGCAAATTAAATGGCATTACTAAATTTAAAATGGTCACAATTTATCTCAAATAATTTGGTATTATATTTTATTCAGTAAATTAGTATTGGATTGAATGTAAATTACTAAATTAGTTTTTACCCATTTATGTATTATGTTAGGACTTTATGAGAGCCTGCATTGTATCTTATATGTTGTTTTTCAATTTGTAAGTAGATATACTTAATTCTAACTACGTAGTCACTTTGTCAGGTTTTTCTTTGCAATAATTATGAGTAACGTTGATAGATCTTTGATGTATAGAAGAAAAACACTCGATGGTTATATTAATCTTGAATTTGTAGAAGGGATTCAGTTATTTATAGAATATGTAACTTCTCAACCTGTATACATGGACGGGCAAAAAATAAGATGTCTATGTAAAATGTGCAAACACATTAGTTACCTTCCTGTTGACGAAGTGTATTTCCATTTGCTAAGAAAAGGATTTATTCCAAATTATTTTGAGTGGACACGACATGGGGAACCATCAATTTCTAGAACCTCGATGGGTTATGTGGGTAACGTGTCAGTAAACGTGGGTGAAGTTGAAGGAGGGGGTGAATTTATGTCATATGATGTAGCTGATAATCCATACGTCTAAATGGTTTATGATATAGCTGGCCCTGATTTTAGGGAAAATATACCTCGTGCCGAAGAATCCAACACAAATGTGAAAAAATTCTATGATTTACTAAATTCAGCTGATCAAGAATTATGGCCAGGCTGTAATGACATGACTCAGTTATCTTCAGTCGCTCGATTATTAAACATAAAATCTGAAGGTCATATTTCTGATCGAAGTTTTGATAAAATTTTTGCTTGGTATAATGAGTCATTGCCTCCTGAACATAAAATGGTTGATAATTTGTACAATATGAAAAAACTAATTAGAGGTCTAGGTTTGCCTATTGAGAAAATTAACTATTGCAGGTTGGGATGTATGTTATTTTTGAGAGAGGATGTGGATTTATGAGATTGCAAATTTTGTGCTCAACCTAGGTACAAATTAAGAAATTGCACTAAGAAGCAGAAATTGGTACCTTGGAAATGTATGTATTATTTTTTGCTAACCTCGAGACTTCAAAGACTATATGCATCTGAAGTTACTGCATCTCACATGAGATGGCATGATGAACATGAAAACACGGATGGAATAATGAGCCATCCATCGGATGCCGTCGCATGGAAACATTTTAATAACATCCATCCTGATTTTGCTGCTGAACCTCGAAACTTATCAATATTAACGTATCCTGGGCATTTACATGGCTGTTCAATAAGAAAAATGCTAACAGAGGAAGAATTAATAGCTACCCATAGTTATATATTATTGAATTACGAAGAAGTTCAACCTTTTGTGCGGTAAGTTTAATATATACATAAAATTGTTAATTTTGTTTACTATGTGAAGGGTGTAATAAAACGTTGTATATGGTCATTATAGATTATTTGAGGAATGGGTACAAGAGCTAATGCCTGAAAAAAATCAAAATGAGGTGAACAAGGAAGTCGAAAATGTCACACCCCAACCTATACCATGGAGACTTCTATCCCGAAGGAGGAAGAAGGGTCCTGATAGATAGGAGTGTCACATTCCAAAACGAAGATCACGGTAACAGTACAGAGAAAAACATAATAACGAGACAATATAAAGCTTCTTAGAAGAGACACACATAGAGATACCGAACAGGATAAAATTTTCTTTCTATTTATATACATAGACAAAATCTGTACATATTACAAAAGATTTCATATACAAAGGCCTGCAAGATTACTGTTCCAAATGGGCTTACAAAATATTACATCTAATACAAAAGAAAGGAAAGCCTATACTACAAAACTTCGATCCCTAGTTGCGATGGCCTTCCTGATGCGGCACGCCTTGACTGTGTTTACCAAAACCTTCCACACCTGCACGGATAAAACACCCGTGCTAAGCGAAATCGCTTAGTGGGGAACACAATATGCATAACCGTCACTCACAGTGACGTTAACAGGCAAAGCATATGCTGATGGCACATTCATAAATCAGTATTGCATAAAATAAATCTGAATAATCAACATCATTCATATACCATAAGAAGTTTATCTCAACACATCATTATTAAGATTTCATACATGTAAAACACAAAATCACCTGCTCATTCAAAACCGTGGATAACGAGTACAAATAGATACCCAAAGGCATCAGTATCAAATCATATCGCATAGACGCCCGAAGGCATCAAGACATTCTTTTCATTCTTGTTCCACAATAGGTTCACATATAATCTTAGGTCAGATTCAACAGGAAGATCATGAAGATCCAATCGGGGGACCTGATCAGGGTCCAAAATGTACACATGGCTGCAGCTATACATAACTCTATTAGGCATGCCAAACTATCCACTTATTTGGTTTGCAGGCTATGATAATCGAAATTAAATCTATAATTGAATTCATACAGAAATCATCCATTATTTAGAAACACTATAAACTTTATCAAAACGAAGCGTTAACTCAATGTCACTGAATATGCATAATCATTAATTCCACACTTAAACCTTACATTAACAATTAAACATTTATATAAAAACAGGATAGGTCACGGTGGTAACCAAATTCATTGCCACCGTGACATACCAAAGCCTCAAAACAGAATGCAAATCTGAGGTAGGTCACGGCGGTAACCACATTCATTGCCACTGTGACATACCAAAACCCCGGACAGAATGCAATGTTGAGGGAGGTCACGGTGGTAACCAAGTTCATTGCCACTGTGACATACCAAAACCCTCAAAACAGAATGCAAGACTAAGGTAGGTCACGGTGGTAACCACTTTCATTGCCATCGTGACATACCAAAATCCTGGACAAAATGCAAATCTGAGGTAGGTCACGGTGGTAACCACATTCATTGCCACCTTGACGTACCAAAATCCTGGACAGAATGCAACCTTGACAGACCTCACGGTGGTAACCCAATTGGTTGCCACCGTGACCCATGCCTGGTTGCGACAATTTGCAGCAAAACTGCTCTAAACCACATCCAAAAATACAACTCAGCACTTCATCCATTCTTTCTCATTTACCTCCTAATATACAAGTCAATTAACATCCTCAAATCAAACAATTACAAGATCAAACTTACAATTCTCAAGAGCAATATTTCCTCTTAAAAGAATTTCATACAACAATCTTAAACTCAATACTTTACACTTGAAACAACTCACTTCAAATCAACATTATTCACATCATACACATACAAATCCACTTAATATTGTTCATCAATTTCACAATAACACTAACAATCATCAATACCCATCAAAAGCACAAATCATACAAACGTTCCCAAACCTGATTTCCTTCGCTCCTAGTCGTGAGCTCCGCTTCCACTAGCTTTTTCTTTCCCTTTGGATGTTCTAGGAAGCTCTTCTGAACCACAAATCAAACACAACCAGATTTAATTCTAAGATAGCACAGAAATGAAAATCAAACCTAGAGAAGAGGGAGAGAAAAACTTAAGACACAACTCTCATATACTCACCCTTGAATTTAAGAGACACAATCCCAGCTATAACAATCACCCAAGGATGGAGGGAAGAGCAGAAATATGCAAGGCAGGAGAAGGAAAGAAGAGGAAAAAGGAAAAAGAAGATGAAAATGGCGTGAGGGAGAGGAAGGCAACGGGAAGAGGAAGAAGAAGCAAAATGGTTTACAGCTGTCCTCTCTCTCATACACCCATTAAATCATCCTAATCTTTAAGCCAAGTGTCACTCTCCCATAGGAAAGTGATCCCACATGCATACCCTACTCCCATACTCTCATATACACACTAACTATTATCACTTATTCACACCCTACTTCCCTATCTTTAAGCACACATTAGTACAACTCCTCTCCTCATACATCACTAACATCACCACACACTTACATAAATTAACTTGCATGCAACATCACAATGCACACAAGTACGCACACACACATACACATAGACAGGCACAAACAGACTCAGACAGGCTCAAACTACTAGGGCGATTTCGGGGTGTTACAATACTCTCCCACTAAACAGAATTTCGTCCTCGAAATTCTCACCTGCTCCGAACAATTGCGGATACTGTAATCTCATAACTTCTTCCGGTTCCCACGTAGCTTCCTCCACACCGTGATACTGCCACAAGACTTTAAGTAATGGTATCTGCTTATTTCGAAGCTGTCTGACTTCTCTATCCAAAATCCTTTTTGGCTCTTCATCATACGAAAGATCTGACTGAACCCGGATATCTTGTACTGATAACACATGAGAAGGGTCTGATCGATAACGACGAAGCATAGACACATGAAAGACATCATGCAATCTGGCTAACTCTATGGGTAAAGCTAACTGATATGCTATTGGACCCACTTTTCCTAAAATCTCATATGGTCTAATAAAGCGCGGACTTAGCTTGCCTTTCTTTCCAAAACGAAGAACCTTCCACCATGGTGACACTTTCAAGAACACCTTATCACCCACTTCATACTGAATATCTCTTCGTTTCAAATTAGCATAAGAACGCTGTCTATCTTTAGCTTCTTTCAGATTCTGCCGAACAACCCTTACATTCTCTTCAGTATCTCTTACTATATCAGGACCTATCAAAGCCTTTTCTGATAGTTCAGTCCAACACACGGGTGTCCTACACTTTCGCCCATACAAAACCTCATAAGGAGCCATACCAATACTCACCTGATAACTGTTGTCATATGCAAACTCCATCAAAGGCACATATCGGTCCCAGCTTCTCGTGAACTCTAAAGCACAACCCTGAAGCATATCTTCTAAAACCTGAATAACTCTTTCCGATTGACCATCGGTCTGTGGATGGAATGCAGTACTGAAGTTTAACCGAGTTCCTAAAGCTACCTGGAGTTCCTTCCAAAACTTGGATGTAAAACGGGAATCTCGATCGAATACAATGGATACCGGAATCCCGTGTAGTCTGACTATCTCATTCACATAAAGTTCCGCCAACTTGTCCATGGAGTAGTCCAACCGAACTGGCAAAAAGTGCGCTGACTTTGATAACCGATCCACTATAACCCACACAGAATCATGCTTACGCTGCATCATTGGCAAACCGGACACAAAATCCATCGTGATATCATCCCACTTCCATTGTGGAATGGGTAAGGGATGAAGTAATCCTGATGGTACTTGTTGCTCGGTTTTCACTTATTGACACGTAAGACACCTTGAAACAAACTCTGTTATGTCCCTTTTCATACCTGGTCACCAATAAAATTGTTTCAGATCATGGTACATCTTGTCACCTCCCGGATGCATAGTGAAGACCGATGAATGAGCTTCTTGTAGTAACTTTTTCCTTAACTTGCCCACATCGGGTACACATAAACGGTCTCCATGCTTAAGCACCCCATCACCATCAACCTGGTACTCCGACTGCTTGCCATCTCTCACTGCTTGACATACCCGCTGTAACACATGGTCGTCTAACTGTGCCTTCACAATCTCTTGCCTCAAACTTGGTTTAGCGCTAAGCTGAGCAACTAAAGCACCTTCAGAGTCAAACCTCCATTTACCACGACTAAGAAGTAAAGCAGACATAGATTTCCTGCTGAGGGCATCTGCCACCACATTAGCCTTGCCCGGATGGTAGTCGATGATGCAATCATAATCTTTAAATAGCTCTAACCATCTTCGCTGTCTCAAGTTCAGCTCTTTTTGTGTTAACAAATACTTGAGACTCTTGTTGTCAGTAAAAATCCAGCATGTTTCCCCATACAAATAATGCCGCCACACCTTAAGTGCAAATACTACCGCTGCTAACTCCAGATCATGGGTCGGATAGTTCCGCTCATGAGGCTTTAACTGTCTCGACGCATAGGCCACAACTCTACCCTCTTGCATCAAGACACAACCCAAACCAATCCCGGAAGCATCACTATACATGGTGTATTCCTTACCCGGAACCGGCTGTGTAAGCACAGGAGCCCTAACTAACATATCTTTCAGTTGATCAAAACTGACTTGACACCTTTCAGACCACACAAACTTAACGTCCTTCCGAAGTAGTCTGGTCAAAGGAGAGGCTAACACTGAAAATCCCTTAACAAAACGTCTATAGTAACCTGCCAAACCCAGAAAACTTCTTACCTCTAGCACATTCTTCGGAGGCATCCAATTAACAATTGCCTCAACCTTACTCGGATCAACTCGTATACCTTCTTCTGAAACTACGTGTCCAAGAAAAGCCACTTCTTTCAACCAAAACTCACATTTGCTGAGCTTCGCATATAGCTGATGATCTCTTAGCATTTGCAATACTAACCGAAGATGCTCCTCATGTTCTTTTCTATCTCTTGAATACACTAAAATATCATCGATGAACACCACAACAAACTTATCCAAATACGGTCGAAAAACTCTGTTCTTCAAATCCATAAAGGCTGCAGGCGCGTTGGTCAATCCAAAAGGCATCACTAAGAATTCATAATGGCCATATCGCGTCCGGAAGGCCGTCTTTGCCACATCTACCTCTTTTACCCTCAACTGATAATAACCCGATCTCAGGTCTATCTTGGAAAACACTCCAGCTCCTCGCAACTGGTCAAAGAGATCCTCAATTCTTGGTAGGGGATACTAGTTCTTTACAGTCACCTTATTAATCTGTCTATAGTCAATACACATCCGTAACGTTCCATCTTTTTTCTTAACAAACAACACTGGTGCACCCCATGGTGACACACTAGGCCGAATAAACCTTTTGTCTAACAACTCCTATAGCTGACTTTTCAACTCTTTCAATTCCACCGGAGCCATCCGGTAAGGAGCCTTAGAAATTGGAGCTGTCCCCAGCACAATCTCTACTGACAGTTCAACCTCTCTTTCAGGAGGTAATCCCGATAGTTCTTCCGGAAAAACATCCACAAAATCTCTGACCACAGGAATATCCTGAATTTTCACTTGTCCTCTTCGAGAATCTAGTACCAATGCTAAAAACGCTTCACAACCCTTTCTAATGAACCTTCTTGCTTTTATTGCCGAAATCACATTATGCAAAGAACTGCTCCCAATACCCTTCACAATCACAGGCAATTGATCCTTACCATTCAGAACCATCACTTTTCTATGACAATCCACAACAGCCCGATGCTTATCCAACCAATCCATACCCAGGATGACATCAAACTCATGGAATGGTAGGCAAATCAAATCCACAGCGAACTCTATACCCTGAATCTTTAGAGGACACGCCCGACATACCCGGTCTACCATAACACTTTGTCCCAGCGGACTAGATACACAAATCTCATACTCTAACTTCTCCTCATTTCCCAAACTGTCCCATATCTTACCAGAGCATACATAAGAATGGGTGGACCCTGGGTCGATCAAAACATAAACTTCAGAGTCTAATAAAGAGAACTTACCGGCAATCACTTCTGGAGCATTCTGTTCCTCTCGAGCCTTCATGGCATAAGCCCTCCCAGCTACCGGCATGGGACGATCCACTGTTTCTGAGGGCTCTCTATCTCGAGGCCGTCCACCACGACCCCTTCCTCTACCTCTATTACGGCTACCTTGGGGTACGTTAGACCTAGCTCGACTAACTTCTTGTTATCCCGTAGGATTCTCATACCGACTCGGACAATTCGCAAGGAAGTGGTCCGTGGACCCACATCTGAAGCAACTTCCTGTTAACCACCGACACTCACCCCAATGTAGCTTATTACAATGAGCACATCGGGGAAAACCGTCACCTCTACCAGCTCCCGATCCCCTAGAAGAACCCTGTCTTCTCCCTTTAGAGGCCGGACTAGCAGTAGACTCATCAATAAAGTTTCCTTGTGACTCCCTTGGTCTATTTCCAGAAGAAGATCCACCCCTAGTAGACTTCTTCCTCTGAGCTTTCTCTCTCATGATGTTCTCTGAACGCTCCGCCCTCAAGGCTACTTGAACCAACTGATAGTACCTAACATTTGGGGCCGACATCAGAGAAACTAACATCACCTTCAAGGACTTATTCAAGCCTAACTCGAAATGCTGACATTTGAACTCATCGGTAAGAACCCTTGGCGGTGGATATTTGCTAAGCTTATTGGACTCATTCTCATATTCAGCCACTGACATCGTTCTTTGCTTAAGACTTAGAAACTGCGCCCACTTGGCGTCCTTGTATGCCTTAGTCACAAATCGATTCTGGAACTCATTCTCAAAGAACTCCTA
Organism: Excoecaria cochinchinensis; assembly: GCA_947683425.1. Classification (NCBI taxonomy): domain Eukaryota; kingdom Viridiplantae; phylum Streptophyta; class Magnoliopsida; order Malpighiales; family Euphorbiaceae; genus Excoecaria; species Excoecaria cochinchinensis. The sequence goes on from CANTUQ010000025.1 coordinate 738,339, forward strand.
GGTCATAAGTTCAGGGATCTGAGGTTGACTGATCACTAACCTCCACCAATCATAAGAAGAGCCTTGTAAAAAGGACACTGCACATTCCACTTCTTGATCAGGTGGGCACCTAATCTCCCTTAACACCCTTTTTGTCCTTTCAATCCACATCTCCGCTTTATCGGACTCGTCCATGCCCGTACCAAAGAAATCCTCCGCTCCATGCTTCCTTAGTTTCTCAATAGGTGCTACGGGTGCCGTCACTCTTTCAAACATTCTACCCATGTCTTGTGAGACCTTAAGCATCGCCTCCAACGGAACCATAGGCACTTCAGGTTACCCTCTAGGAGGTTGAGCCAGACCCCCAACTGATGGATCTCGCTCAGGAGGATTCACACTCCCAGCTGAACCCTCCGGCGTCTCATGCGAAGACTCCATCACACTACAAAACATAGACATAGGGCGCGTCAGGCCAACGCAACTCTAACAGACTCACTAACATGCTTAGACTCAGAAACATCTAAACCAACAGCTCTGATACCACCAAATGTCACACCCCAACCTATACCATGGAGACTTCTATCCCAAAGGAGGAAGAAGGGTCCTGATAGATAGGATGTCACATTCCAAAACGAAGATCACAGTAATAGTACAGAGAAACACATAATAACGAGACAATATAAAGCTTCTTAGAAGAGACGCACACAGAGATACCGAACAGGATAAAATTTTCTTTCTATTTATATACATAGAAAAAATCTATACATATTACAAAAGATTTCATATACAAAGGCTCGCAAGATTACTGTTCCAAATAAGCTTACAAAATATTACATCTAATACAAAAGAAAGGAAAGCCTATACTACAAAACTTCGATCCCTAGTTGCGATGGCCTTCCTGATGCGGCATGCCCTGACCGTGCTTACCAAAACCTTCCACACCTGCACGGATAAAACACCCGTGCTAAGCAAAATCGCTTAGTGGGGAACACAATATGCATAACTGCCACTCACAGTGACGTTAACAAGCAAAGCATATGCTGATGGCACATTCATAAGTCAGTATCACATAAAATAAATCTGAATAATCAACATCAATCATATACCATAAGAAGTTTATCTCAACACATTATTATTCAGATTTTATACATGTAAAACACAAAATCACCTGCTCATTCAAAACCGTGGATAACGAGTACACATAGATACCCAAAGGCATCAGTATCAAATCATATCGCATAAACGCCCGAAGGCATCAAGACATTCTTTTTATTCTTGTTCAACAATATGTTCACATAGAATCTTAGGTAAGATTCAACAGGAAGATCATGAAGATCCAATCGGGGGACCTGATCAGGGTCCAAAACGTACACATAGCTGCAGCTACACATAACTCTATTAGGCATGCCTAACTATCCACTTATTTGGTTTGCAGGCTATGATCATCCAAATTAAATCTATCATTGAATTCATACAGAAATCATCCATTATTTAGAAACACTATAAACTTTATCAAAACGAAGAGTTAACTCAATGTCACTGAATATGCATAATCATTAATTCCACACTTAAACCTTACATTAACAATTAAACATTCATACAAAAACAGGATAGGTCACGGTGGTAACCAAATTCATTGCCACCGTGGCATACCAAAGCCCCAAAATAGAATGCAAATCTGAGGTAGGTCACGGTGGTAACCACATTCATTGCCACCGTGACATACCAAAACCCCGGACAGAATGCAATGTTGAGGGAGGTCACGGTGGTAACCAAGTTCATTGCCACCGTGACATACCAAAACCCTCAAAACAGAATGCAAGACTAAGGTAGGTCATGGTGGTAACCACTTTCATTGCCACCGTGACATACTAAAATCCTGGACAGAATGCAAATTTGAGGTAGGTCACGGTGGTAACCACATTCATTGCCACCGTGACATACCAAAATCCTAGACAGAATGCAACCTTGACAGACCTCACGGTGGTAACCCAATTGGTTGCCACCGTGACCCATGCCTGGTTGCGACAATTTGCAGCAAAACTACTCTAAACCACATCCAAAAACACAACTCAGCACTTCATCCATTCTTTCTCATTTACCTCCTAATATACAAGTCAATTAACATCCTCAAATCAAACAATTACAAGATCAAACTTACAATTCACAAGAGCAATATTTCCTTTTAAAAGAATTTCATACAACAATCTTAAACTCAATACTTTACACTTGAAACAACTCACTTCAAATCAACATTATTCACATCATGCACATACAAATCCACTTAATATTGTCCATCAATTTCACAATAACACTAACAATCATCAATACCCATCAAAAGCACAAATCTTACAAATGTTCCCAAACTTGATTTCCTTCGCTCCTAGTTGTGAGCTCCGCTTCCACTAGCTTTTTCTTTCCCCTTAGATGTTCTAGGAAGCTCCTCTGAACCACAAATCAAACACAACTAGATTTAATTCTAAGATAGCACATAAATGAAAATCAAACCTAGAGAAGAGGGAGAGAAAAACTTAAGACACAACTCTCATATACTCACCCTTGAATTTAAGAGACACAAACCCAGCTATAACAATCACCCAAGGAAGGAGGGAAGAGCAGAAATATGCAAGGAAGGAGAAGGAAAGAAGAGGAAAAAGGAAAAAGAAGATGAAAATGGCGTGAGGGAAAGGAAGGCAACGGGAAGAGGAAGAAGAAGCAAAATGGTTTACAGCTGTCCTCTCTCTCATACACCCATTAAATCATCCTAATCTTTAAGCCAAGTGTCACTCTCCCATAGGAAAGTGATCCCACATGCATACCCTACTTCCATACTCTCATATACACACTAACTATTATCACTTATTCACACCCTACTTCCCTATCTTTAAGCACACATTAGTACAACTCCTCTCCTCATACATCACTAACATCACCACACACTTACATAAATTAACTTGCATGCAACATCACAATGCACACAGGTACGCACACACACATACACATAGACAGGCACAAACAGACTCAGACAGGCTCAAACTACTAGGGCGGTTTCGGGGTATTACAGAAAAGCACTTTTATCATTGATTCAAGACATATGTAAGTTGTGACTTCCAACATACAAATTTATTTATATAATTATAAAATATTCATTTAAATGACGTTAGAATATTTCAATATGTAGGCATCAACAAATTCAATTGAGAACAAGTTCATCATGGATCTTGCAAAAGGACCTTTGAGATATGTTAAATCGTATCCGGTATATTTCGTGAATGGATACAAATTTCATACACAAAATTATGGTCATAATAAGGTAATAGTAAACAGTGGGGTTTGCATTCAAGGAGAGTTAATGGATTATTATGGGCAAATTATTGACATACTTGAATTGGAGTATCCCGCATTGCTAATAAAACAATGTGTATTATTTAAGTGTGAATGGTTTGATCCAACTATTAATGTTGGAACAAAAATGCAAAGCAGATACAATTTAGTTGATGTCAACCAGCGTAGAAGATTTAGTAACTTTGAACTTTTTGTATTGGCAATGCAAGTGATCCAGGTGTATTATCTCTCTTATCCAAGCTTAAAACAAGATAAATTGGAATGGTTGGCAGCTTGTAAAGTAAAACCAAGAGGCATTTTTGAAAGGAAAGCCACCAAATAAAGTGAACACTCTGAAAATAATGATGCATTTCAAAAGGAACAACCGGAAGTTCATGAAATAAATGAAACTTTGAATTCTGACGATAATGAAATGTTGAACTATGCAGACAATGAATATGTTGACATTTCCTGTGAGGATGATGAGGAAACTTTGGTTGGCGAGGGATCTGATGACGAGCCTGAATTTGATTCTTGTTCATCGAAAAATGAGGATGATTGTGATTACGATTTACAGCTCAGTGATGATAGCAAATAATTTGTTTACCTAATTTTATATCATGTGAGAACAATTAATATTGCACTAACTTATTTTTTTTATTTGATATGTTTATTATATAGTTGATAATTTTCTATTATTTGACAATATGCAATTTTTTCATAATGTCAGGTTCAAAAAATGTTTAAGAGAAAGAAGAGTAATACGATTCTTCCACGGCTCAGGGTGCATGATGGAGGTGACATTATTGGTGAGGGATCAACCACATCGCCTAGGTTCAATGCTAGCACTCAGGCTGACAGATCACAGACCATCCCTACTGCTACCCCATCTATCACTCCTTCTACTAAATCTACTCCTATAGCCAACACTGAAGCTATGCCATCTTAGCTATCAGGAACAGAAGCAGCAGAACAGCCTATGCCTGGCTCAGTTGGAGTTGATGGAAGAATCTATATCACCATTACAGCTGGGGAGTAAGTGATTAATATTTCAATTTGTATTGGTTTTAATGATAGTTGTTACTTTTACTAACTTTAATAAGATTGTTGTATATTAGTTTGAATCCTTCAGGAAAGTGCTCACTCTCAATGACAACCACATTCAAGAACAGAATATATTATGATGGTTATGTATGGAAAAAGGTGTCACAAGAAACAAAGAATTTTTATTTTGAAGAATTCAAGGTAATAAATTATGATAACATTAATTATATAACAAATTATAGTTTACACTTACTTACATTATGTTTTTTGTTCATTCTCATAAGAAACAATTTTACTGGGACTCGAATTTTGACGACATCATTATCATGCATGGGAGACTCATGCTCGAGCACATTACAGAGACTTAGTGTGCGGGTTACACACTGATCGTGTACGACCTCGTTACATAACCAAAGATATATGGGCACACTGGCAACAGTATTGGACGACACACGAGGCCCTTTCCATTTCAGAGCAGAATTCTAATAATAGACGGGGAGGACCTGAGGGAGTCATTTTATGCTTGCATACTGGAGGATCCATGTCCCATTGGAAATATGAAGATAGACTTGTAAGTATTACAAAATATTCCTATTATTACTGTAATTAATGTTATTACTATTTAAGATTTCTCTCATTACCATAGAGGTGGATGGGAATGACAAAATTGTGTGAGGAGTTTGCATTGTTGTTGGATGCAAGTGTAAGAATAAAATTGAAGTGCTTGTCTATCATTGTGTACAGGAGGTATGGTTAAAATTTAGGGAAAACTCTATCGAAATTTTAGTAAAAACTTATACAAATAGTTAATAAATTATAGTTAAATTATAATTCTTTATTTGTTTGCAGGAAGCTTCGATGGGTAGACCGCCTACGCTAGGTGAGGTCTTTTTACACACCCACACCAAAAATCATGATGGTCAAACATTCGTCAATTCTCGAGTTAGGCATTTGTTTTACGACAGGAACAAGTGCAAGAGACAATTCAACAACGCTCACAGAATTATGATAATGTTGATGCAAATCAGATTTATTATGACATGACTGGTGGTAGAGACCAACGAGGACGGGTCTTTGGCTTAGGTTTTTTGACCAAAACCTGTTACTCGCATTTCTCCAGCTCAAGTACAGCCATATCTAATAGACGGTCTGCCTCCAACGAAGTACTTGAACTTCGGAATACTGTATGTGAGCTGAGATCTGAATATCAACAATTACAAGCTCGATGGCAAGACTCAAAAGCTTGGTGGCAACAATCACTCGACTTCATATCTGAGCTACGCAATGAGATTGCTAATTTGAAGGGTATGGTCGAGTCATATATAACTATTATGATTTCGTTAAATAATTATTAACTTCATGATTAGTACAATTATTATATTACATTATTTTCGGATATTAAAATTTAGATATTATCTTAATTTTTTCATTATTCTGAAATTAATATTACAGGTTAAATTTATAGGTTGTAAGAAATAATTAAAAAAATTAATTTAAAATTTTTTCGAAAAATACCGATGGAAATTTAATTTTCGTCAAAAAAATTCCCGACGAAATTACCATTTTCGTCGGTATGTTTTTCGACGAAAATGGCAATTTCGTCGGGAATTTTACCGATGAAAATTAAATTTTCGTTGGTATTTTTCCTGACAGAAATGAAATTTTTGTCGGTACTTTTACCGACTGGAATTAAATTTCCGTCGGCAAAAATATCGATGGAATAATCATCGGTATTTTTGCCAACAAAAATTTCATTTCCATCGATAAAATTACCGACGAAAATATTTTCGTCAGGAATTTTGCCTACGATTGATATGTCGACGGAATAAATTTCCGTCGGCAATGTGGTTTACCGACGAAAATTCCTTATTTTCTGTCGGGAAAACCTTTTTTCCTTGTAGTGACACAATTGAGCCCAAACTGAAATAATCAAATCTCATTTATTGATATATCAAGATATTTACATTACATTGCTGCTTACAATATCACTTACATAACTACAAAATTGAGATCTTACATAATACAAAATTGGTTACAAACCAAAAGCTGTACATCAAGAAATACAAATATAAAGAAACTGAGCCATTAACAAAAATCCTCCTATTATGTTGGCCTAGGCTGCTGCGGATCGAACCTTCCAAAAACTTCTACCACTTCCACACCTGTACGGATAAAAACCCATGATAAGCGATAATGACTAGTGGGGAAACAAAAAAGATGAACGACCACTCATAGTGGACGTTTCGCATACATATGGCACACACATGGTTATGTAAGCATAACAGGTTTACCTCAAAATTTACATTAATTAGATATTCTATAAAATATAAACATTCATATAGTATCACTATATCATATCAATATCAAATTCATATATTTGCCTGTAAACTCAGTGTAGCGGATAACGAGTGAATACATTAGTACCCATGGGTACAAGCAAAAGCAATTTCTTACATTTTAATTCAAAAATATTTTCACATTGGGCGATCTTAAACAAGATCCAACTTATAAGGATCGCGAGGACCCAAATAGTGACCTGATCAGGGTCCAAAACACATTGGGGTTGCAGCTTACAGAACTTTATAGGCATGCCTATCTATCCACTTACTGGACTCTTGCAGGCCAGACATTATTTCAATATATCTCACATAATGGAGCATACAATAATAATTCATACCTTGATACATACTATAAATCATATGCTTTAAACATTTATAAAATACAACTGAGAACCATGCTAAAAGAATAAAATCAAAAACATTAGAAAATAGAGGAGGTCACGCTTGCGGCACCCTATCACGCTCGTGACAGAGGCAAATCCTACCCACTGTCGCTCTTGCGACAGCAAACGTGGGTGCGAAGAAGAGCTGTCAGGCCTCTGTCGCTCCTGCGATAATAGTTGCACCTGCGACAGAGGGCAGGTAGGCTCTTGTCGCGCTCGCATGCACAAACACGCTCGTGACAGAGGCTGCCCGATAATAGCTCAATTACCGAGCTCTCTGTTGCATTGGCGACCAAGGTCGTGCCCGCAACAGAGACACTCCTCGGCACAAGTTAGGATCACCGAGCTCTGTCACACTCACGACAGAGTCGAGATTCCTGCTCCCTTGTTGCCGACCTGCACAAAAACTTCAACCCAAAACCATACCACATCATGAAAATACTCCACCAAACTTGAACACAATCAATTACAAGCATCCAAATCATTTTACCCATGAAATTAACTAACTTATACACATAAAGGAAGGATTAAAAAGACAAAAGAACCAATTTGAACATCAAAATACACAAACCCAGAATTTTTCCCCAAAAATACACAACTCCAATCTTTCGCTCAAAACACCACACCCATCTCAAATTCTACTTAATTAATTAAAAACCCATATCAATTATACAATGAAAATAAATTAATTCAACAAAATTTCCAGAAATTCTAACAAAATGCAAAAGACAAACATCCAAAATCACAAATAATGCCCAAACCTTATGCTCCTTAGCTCTTAGAACTTCAATCCACCACACTAACACTTGCTTTCTCTTTCCCCTTGGGATCTCTAACAAGTAACTCTAAACAAATTAACCCAAAACACATAAATGCTCAAAACCCACAAACACACACATCAATCAAACGGGAAGAGGAAAGAAGGAGAAGAAGAAGAAGAAGAAGAAGATAAACACTTACCCAAAACTTTGAATTTGCCAACCCAAATACACAATTATAGCCACTAGAGAAAGAAAGATGATGAGCAAGAAAGACGAGGAAGAAAGGCTTGAATGGGGAAAGGAAACGACAGAGAGAGGGAGAACGGGATCTGCTCTTCTTGTTCTCTCTCTCTTTATCTTTCCCTTGACTAAGTCAATCATAATCCCTTCTTCTCTTTCCTCATCTCAACCATCCATTTGTCAAGCTTGTGTAAAAGCTTTGGAAAAATTCCCTTCTAATCCTTCTTTTCTCCCCAAAAACCAAACAAGCCACACAATTAAGAATTATCATGCAATTATACCCTCCAAATTAAAAAAATCATACAATAAAATCCTAACACACACCCACACAAGCTCAAAACTTCCAGGGTGAAAATCAGGGTGTTATAGTAGGGGTTGCTATGAGACTCGTTCTAATCTCTAGTTCGAAAAAGGCTTATTTTGAAATCGAGCAGGTTATGGAGTTTGAGGTTATCGATGGAAATCCTTCGGTCTACGATATTCAGAATTATTTGGAAAGATCAGTTTTTCCTAGAAGATGCTACCGAGAAAGATCAAAGAATGATTCGAAAGTTATCTACTCAATTCATCAGTGTAGATGCCACTTTGTATAAGAGGCAAGCTGATGGTATCCAATTGATATGTTTGGCAGAGAAAGAAGCTAAAAGGGTTATGGAAGAGGTTCATGCTGGAGTCTGCGGAGTTCACATGAATAGCTTAACTTTAGAAAAGAAGATCATGCACCAAGGATTCTATTGGCTCACGATGGATATGGATTGTTCAAAGTATGTGAAGCAATGCCAGTTATGCCAGCAATAAGCAAATTTGAGATATGTACCAGTTTCAGAGCTACATAACTTGATGTCTCCATGGCCATTTGCAGCTTGGGGAATAGATATCATAGGCAAGATATGTCTTATAGCTTCTAATGGGCACATGTTCATCATTGTCACCATTGATTACTTCACTAAATGGGTCGAAGCTGAATCTTTTAAGAAGGTTGATGCCAGAGACATGGCTAGGTTCATCGAGCGAAATTTGATATGCAGATATGGCCTCACGCACCACACTGTATCTGATAATGGGGTATAATTCTTGGCTGAAACTAAACAGATGCTTCAAAAATATGGAATCCAGGATCATAAGTCTTCTCCTTACCGACCTCAAGCTAATGGCGTGGTTGAAGCAGCAAATAAGAATGTTAAGAGAATACTGGCCAAGATGGTTCAGAGCTATAAGGACTGGGCAGAAAAGCTACCTTTTGCACTTTGGGGTTATAGAACCATAGTCAGAACCTCTATAGGAGAAACACCATTTTCTCTGGTATATGGAACTGAAGTAGTTTTGCTAGTTGAAATCGAGCTGAAATCTTTAAGGATGGTCATGGAAGCCAAGATTCTAGAGGCAGAATGGGCACAGTAGCGATTACTGCAGTTGAATCTATTGGATGAGAATAGGTTGTGAGCTTATTAATTCAATCCAGTTTGTCAGAAGAGGTTAGCTTGGTCGTTTGGCAAAAAGGTACGAAAGCACCCATTGAAAGAAGGGGATTTGGTCTTCAAGATGGGGTCAATTTCACTCATGGTCACTCAACTTATCACTTATCGCACAAAAGTAACCGACTTTTTTTTTTCTATCTTAAATGTCATTGAACTTCTGAAATTTTTTAAAAAAAGTCATGTTGACCGGAATCCGGCAAGAACTCTTGTCGGATTGATGACATGGCATATGACACGTGGCAACGAATAGTAAATATATGACCTTTTTGCAAAAATGTTAGAAGTTCAGTAACATTTAAGTTGGAAAAAAAGAAAATTGGTTACTTTTGCGCGATAAATGATAAGTTTAGTGACCGTGAGTGAAATTGATTTAGATGTAGCATTTGTTGGAGATATTGTTAAACGATATGTAGTTTCTGACATGGCATGCCATGTCATCAATCCGGCGATAGTCCTCACCGAATTCCGGTCAACATGACTTTTTTGCAAAAATGTTAAAAGTTCAGTGACATTTAAGTAAGAAAAAAAAAGTCGGTTACTTTTGCGCGATAAGTGATAAGTTGAGTGACCGTTAGTGAAATCAACCCCTTCAAGATGATGAGGCCGGGGATGCCACACATCCGAGGAAAATTCAGGCCAACTCGAGGAAGGTTCGTTCGTGCTGAAAAAGTTGCTAACAAAAGGAGCAGCAATTTTAGCAGACAGCGATGAGAATGAATTTAAAGACCCAGTCAATGTAGACAGACTAAAAAGATTCCATGACTAAAGACAAAAAATCAAAAGAAGATAATAAATGCCCCGCGGGTCAAAAATCGAAAAAAGGCGGCCTTACTAAAATTAGGCACCCTCTCAGGGTGAAAACCGAAAAAAGGCACTCTAGGCAAAAATAAAGGCTGAGAGGAAATGTTCAATCGAGAAAACCCGAGAGGGCCGATTAATAAAAGGAGTTTGATGCTTACAAGATCTATTCTAAGATTAGGTGTAGTGTTGTGCTTTTGAGTTTTGCCAATTGAGGAATCATGTATGATGAAATCATATGGAAATGTACACAATTTTGCAATGAATAAAAGAATTCAGTTTGCATTCTCATCAATTTTTTGTTCTATCTTAAAAGGAAATATTTTATTTATTTATCTAATGACTATTCTCTAATCGTCTTTGTCTGAAAGTGTCTAAGCGAATATGTGTTGATCACTCTTAAGGGAGGTTTTGATAAATGGGTTCATTTCTTTTGTAGCCACACCTAAAAAAAAAAGAAAAAGAAAAAAGGCCGTTAGAGATGAAAACCGTAACTGGCTTTCTAAGCAAACGTTAGGCCAAAAGATAGGGTGAAAACCTGAAAACAGGTAGTCTGATCTCAAAAAAAAGAAGCCACTAGAATGGGTTGGGCCAGCTCCAGGAAAAATTTAAGCACAGGGTTATTCAAAAATTCGAAAAGGACGTATTTCACAAACAAGAAAAGGTAGTGTGAAAACCCACAAGTGGCGTACTACCTTTACAATAATGACAAATGTTACCAGGAGCAATAAGGGGCTTCTAGCTGTGAAAGTGGTGGGGTCGATGCAAAGAGCATCCAAGCCGAGAATGGTCTCCGTTTAAGTCATTAGGAATGAAGGGCACCCCGGCTACTCCTTGCCAAATGAACACCACCCTTAAATTGGGAGCTACTTGGATGAATCTATCTCTTACATTTTGCATGGCTCATACATAATTTACCCCTATACATTGGTTTAAGTTATGCAGGAAAATTTGGCATCAATGTCGCCTGAAAGACCGGCCTCGATTTTTTTCAGAAAGGAAGTAGCTGAGGCAAGAATCGGGACAAATAGTTAGATGCTAAAGTTGATTCTAAGGATAACAATCACTGCATGGTCGGGATAACGGCTTGGTGAGATTTTAAAATATCTGCATTTTGTAAGTCTGAGATAACTCGGTGCAATCCAAGATGATGTTTGCATTTTGTAAGTCTGAGATGACTCGGTGCAATTCAAGAGGATGACTTCTGCATTTTGTAAGTCTGAGATGACTCGGTGCAATCCAAGAGGATAATGTCTGCATTTTGTATGTCTGAGATGACTCGGTACAATTCAAGAGGATCACGTCTGCATTTTATAAGTCTGAGATGACTCGATGCAATTCAAGAGGATAACAGTCACTGTATGGTCGGGGTAACGACTCAGTGAGATTCAAGAATGATCACACTTCGTAGTCTTTTCAGCGACTCGGTGCAATTCGAAAGGATAATATTCGCGATGCAGATCACAACACTGTTCTCCAGGGAGCAACCAACTCTTCAGGGAGCATCTATTTGGAATCATCCCAACGAGAATGTAACACGCCAACAAGGCGACATTAGCCACCAAGAGCGTAGCTTAGCATGTCAACAAGTCGACATTTGTCAAACTCGCCACAAGTCCATCGACACAGCAGGAAGGAGGCAGCCTTATGTACGCATCTCTTTCTTTCTTTTAATTTTGGCTCACTTAGGCACCCATGCACTAGCCTCCAAAAAATTAGGGGCAACTGTAGACAGCGAATCTCGAGGTAGCCTAGATTAAGGTTACCCAATGATGAAATTAGATGCCTATTTATAGGCAAAAATGTTGGAAGTGATAGTTTCCTGGAATATATATTTTAAAATATAAAAATAAAAAAAAGAGATAAGAAATTATAGTGTTCTAGTTAACATTTTTTTTTTAAAAAAGGGCATTTTAGACCGCAGGCGAGTGCGTTGGCTTAGGGCAGGCGCGTGGGAGTCGCTCGCCTGTCGCTCGGCCCTCGCTCGCCCCTTCCGCCTGCCTAGCACCTCCTGGGTGGTTTTTAGGCTAAAAATGTGTTTTTTCTCATTTTTTTTATGGAATTTAATTTTAAAAACATTTTTTCTTTGAACTTTTCAAATTCTTTAGTTTTTTTTTGTGTTTTAATAGGAATTAAGTTAATTTAATTGCATCCTAAAATTTGATTTTTGGGATATAAAATAGTTTTTGGAGAGAGAAATGGGGGGATTTTTTAAGGCCAAAATTTTCTTATTTTCTTCTTCTTCAAGTGAATTTTTTTGAGGTTCCGGGGGAATGTTTTCCTTAAAAAGATAATTCTTGAGACAAAAAAAAAAATCTTTTATTTTAGAGAATTTTCTTCCGGTTTTTAACAATTGTTCTTGAGATAAAGAAGATAATTTATTGTTCTTAAGATCCAAATTTTCTTCTATATTGTTTATTTTTCTAATCTTATTTTTGCAAATCAAGACAAAGAAATCAATCATTTTATTTCATTTATCAAATCCAATTCTGAGCGTAAATATTTTGGGTTCAATTTTGTATTTTTTTATTATTATTTTTTGTTTATAATCAATTAGTCATAATGTAGATTTTTTTAGATCTATTATTTTTTTTTGTGTTTTATGTGATTTTAGCCATAGATTTAACATTTTTAACATATCTTACTTTTAATTTTTTTTATTTACTTGATTGTTCATCTTTTTATTATTATTATTATTATTATTATTATTATTATTATTATTATTATTATTATTATTATTATTATTATTATTATTATTATTATTATTATTATTATTATTATTATTATTATTATTATTATTATGTATGTTGAATTATTAATATGTTAATTTATTTATTTCATTATGTCATTTAATTTGTTTGTCACTCATAATGCACTTTATTTTATTTATTTGAATTCATTTTTATTATTTTATGTGCTAATTAATAACATCAATTTTATTTGTGTCTTTTTTATTTCAATACTTAATTTTTATGTGTGAGCACTTTTAATAGCAAATGGGAGTTCATGGAGATTTAAAGACACCATTTTGGTTGGATTTGTCATTTTTAGCATTTTTATTATTTTTATTATTTTGCTTTTATTCATTTTTATTATGTAATTTTTAATAAAATTATTCATTTTATGCACGCTGAAAAGAAAATTATAAAAATATTTTTATTAATAAATTAGTATTTTTTTCTAATAAAATAGGACCAATGTCCTAATTTCTATCAATAAAAACTCACTTTTAAAAAGAAGAGTTAATTTTCTCAAAATGGGATTACTCATCATGATTTTCTCAATAAATACAAAAAATAACTATTCGATTTTTAAGTGAATATTGACGCGACCTCAGCAAGTGTACTGATTCGGCAAGTAATACAGTGGGATAAAGTTAGGACCCCGAATTATCGTACCCAAGGGATTGTGTGCGTAAGTAACGAAAATCAAATGTATGCTAAAGAATTCCCAATTATTTGAATTGATTGAGTTATCTATTGATTAAAAATAAAGAAATTAAATAACCAAAATAAATAAGCAGATATAATTAAATTAAATTGACAGCAATAATTGATAGAAATAAAATGATGGAAAAATTTAAAAAGCAAAGAACTCAGATTAAAAGAACGTTGCTCGGGTTCACTCATCCACCCCATACCCAAATGTGAATAAAATTAATCTAAGAATCACATATGAAAGAAATCGGGATAACCCTCTTACCCCAGGCTTCCCTAACGGAGCCAGCCACTCTAATTACATGACATCCCAATCCGGAGCCAACCATATAACTAGCATATGCACGGGTCTAAAATCCTAATTTTGATTTATTTTCCCAATACAGAGTCAAACAACCCAGAACTTAATTATCTCACTCGCCATTCTAGTCTTAAATCATAAAATTCTGCACTTCTAGATTCCCAATCGGAGTCGTCCAAAAGATACAGCAAGAATGATAAAAACTGAACATAAACAATCATGGCATCCAATCTATACAACTCAATAACCAACAGAGATCCATGAAATAAATCATTCATCAAAACTAGAAATTAACTTGATAAAATAAATCCCATGAATTAACGATAAGAACCAGTGAAATAAACCATTCAATCATATATTTAAATACAAAAGACGTTCAGAATTCACATCATGGGTAGGGGATTCAAAGATCCCCCAAACAACTAAAAGACTACTCACGATCCATTATAAAATCAAAAGGAAAAAGGGAAGAATAAACCCAGAAATTCATTAAGGAGGAAATCCCGGTTGAATCCCACGTTCTTCGATCTCCTTCTTCGAATCTTTGACGGAGAAAAATTCTGGAAAATTTTGATGTAAAAACTTTGTATTGAAATTGAACTATGTATTTCAAATGTAAAAATCTTGATTTGTAATTTAATTTTAAAGACAAAATTGAAAACCTAAATTAAGAACAATACAAAAATGCCTCAAAATTCTAGATCTAAAACCCTAATATGAAAATAGGCTGCAAAAATTCGAACTCCCTGCCAAACAGAAAACTTGTCTTTAAATATCCTGAGGGGTCACGGTGGCAACCAAATGTTTGTCACCGTGAGGGTGTCGAGGAAGTGATTCTGGCTTGCGCATAGGATAGGGGTCACGGTGGCAACTAGATTTATTGCCATCGTGAGATGCTCAAATTTCGCTTTTGTCCAGGAAGTCCTTATGTCACGGTGACAATGGATTCCCTTACCACCGTGAGGTACCTTCTCAAATGATTTTTCCTTGGTGAGTTTTATATCACGGTGACAACCAGATAGGTTGCCACCGTTAGGTACTTCCTGCCTGCATTCTGCCCAATTGAAGAAATATGTCATAGTGACAATGGCATTGGTTGCCACCGTTACCTATAGTATGCCCATCTGCTGTTTTTGAATCCTTTGAATGTCACGGTGACAACCAGATAGGTTGCCACCGTGAGGTACCTAAAAAAATTGCTGCAAACAAAATTCAAACTCAATCAAAATACTAACTAAAATGCATAAAAATTCTAATTTCACTAAGATTGACAAAATTAATCTAAAGTAAGCATGACATGACAATAAACACCACTAAACACCCATAAATCATACGAAAATACTATCAAATCTAAATACTAAATTGAAGCTATCAAAATACCCCACACTTAGACTTTGCTCGTCCTCGAGTAAATGAATTATCCACATTCCTGAAATTTTGAACTCTAACTCGGAATAAGAAAACTTAACAACAATCATAGCATTAAGTAGAATAGTCTTAACCACAAATTACTTATATCAATAAATTTCACGTGTGTGTGTGCTAGGCTAAAAACAAATTTTCTCTTTTCAAAACAAAATAACCAGCGCAATTCAACAATTGAGCAAAGTAAATGAATAAGCAAATAAATTGCATATTGGTTACGCACTTGCAACTCAGGGTAATCATGAGCCTCTCCTTTAGCACCGGAACCACAAGGGTCATCTCCACTAAACAACTCAAGCTAAGAGCAGGATCATTAGGACTTAAACCAAGGTTGAAATGTTAGGTTAGGAAATTGGCTAATAAGAATAGTTAAGGAATTCAAACAAAGAGTCAGCCACTGTACCTACAAACACCACTACCCAATTTGAATACAATCTTTCCATGACCTATTTTTAATCCTCCCGCAGTTGCCAAAACTCATCTGAGCTACCCATAATAAAAAACATTAACAACAGGAAAACAAAGAGAAGAAATTATCTAAAGAAATTTTTCTCTCAAACCCAATCATCTATGAATGTGAAGACATCTTCTTCTAATTGAGGGTACCCCACACTTGAATTTTTCTACATCTGTCTAACTCAAAAATTAAAACAATGATCAACCTTTTCATCAAATTCTTTTTTTTTCTTCTCTTTCTTCTTTTTGGCTCTTTTTTTTTGAGATACCGAAAACCTCTATTTTCTTACCACAAATTTGACTTCATTAAGGGAAATTTAAACAATATATTAGACAACACCCCAAAGCTTCACAATTCTTCTCACACCCACGCTAGTTTAACAGTAAATGCTCTTATTCAACTTTCAATGATATCCCACCCCAATCCTAGAGTGGCCAATTCTTAGAAAGGATAGGCAAAAGCATTTAGGTTAAATAGTAAAATAAGAGTGTAACAAAGAAAAATGCATAGTACGCTTTTAGCATACTTAATCAGCTCAACGGGGCTAGCAACGAAAATTATGCAAATAGGTAGGTAAAGAGTCATTTAAAGTGGTTACCAAAGAAAATTTTGCCTAAATCATGTCCTAAACCTGCTTAAGTTGTTATAACGTTTCGAAGGGTGATGAGGAAGGTTCTAACTATCCTAAAATTGCTTCACTCAAAAACTTTCACACACTGGATTTATTTTTCAAGTTTTTCGCAAACAAGCCTAAAGTGCACAAAAGATCGGAAATTACAAGATATATGACTAATTGAGATTAATTTGCTGCTAAAACTTTCAACTGCTCTCTTGCTAGGATCAATTGTTAAGAATATTCATTCTCAAAATAAAGTTCAAAACATTCACAATAGGAATAACTAGAGGCAAACTAAACTAAGATAGAAAAATTCAGACAACCACAATTAAGTATTCAAACAACTTAAACAAAAAAAAATATGCGAATAAAAATAAATAAAACATGCAAATAAAAAAAAATAATTAGTTACATATTAAGATGTTAGAGTTACTCCTCCTACCCCACACTTAATACCTTGCTCACCTCAATAAGTCAAATAATTACAAAACAAAATTAAAATAATAAAAAAAAGATAGTATGTCTCCCTGTTCAACTCTCTGGAGGCGGTGGCAGTGGAAATTACGCATCAAAGCGCGTAGCTAAAGAGGAAAGTCCCAATAGCACCTGATCCATCTGTGACTGAAGCTCAGCTTGAGATGCGGTGATGGTGCTCAAAGACGCGGTGATAGTGTCCATGCGCTCCATAAGAGCACTTGTAACACCCCAAAATGGGCCTAGTTGGATTTAGCAAGCTAAGTCGGGATGAGTGAGGGAAGTTTGGTAATTTCGGGTGAGTTAGGTCAAAGTGATTAAGTAATTAAGGACCTAATTGAAGAATTAATGGAAGTCTAAGTGAAGAATTATGTGTTACTTTGTGTAGTGTAAGTGGCCAAAGGAGTTAAGTGGATATTGCCCAGGGACTAAAGAGAAAGAAGCCAAAGATATTTGATTTGGACCAATAGGAGGCTGCCATGTGTCTTGGTAGGTGGGCAATTAATGGGAAAAGAAAATAAGAAAAAGAGAAAGGGAGAAGAGCAGATTACGTTTCTGCTCTCCCATCTCCTCCTCCTTGTCCTCTTTCCTTCTTTTCCCGTTGAATGCGCTTCTCTCCTTGGTTGTGCGTGAGTTGCTCTTGGTGGAGGTGGAAAGCAAGATTTAAGAGGTTTGTATTTGGGTTTTGGGTGCTAGGGTTTCCTGCGTTTGGATTTTCATCTTCTTCGTCTTCTAAGTTTTGGTTTGAGTTAGGGTTCTTGGTTAAGTAATTTCTGGGTTTTTGGTTTGTGCAAGCTTTGGGTGGCAAGAGGAAGCTCAAGGGTAAGGAAAAGATTGAGGATTAAAGCTTGAAGAAGTGTGGGTTGTGCTTCAAAAGAGGTTTGGGAGTTGTCTCTACTCTTTCTCTTTTTCTAGGATCAAGTTTGTGTGTATATGTATTTGTGTTTGATTTCTGGGATTTTGAAGTGTCTTGGCATGGGTTTATGCAAGATTTTGTTGGGTAATTACTCTAGTAATGTATGCGTAGTAATTAGGATAAGCGCATGTTAATTTTGGTATGAGAATTGCTTGAATTGGATAACCCCTGTTTTAGTGTTCTTGATCTACTATTTCTATGATTTCTTTGATTTAATTGTTGAATCTTGTGTTAATTGAGTGATGAGCATATTGTGTTATGCATTTGAGTGATAAGGTAAGAGTTTGTGCATGAATGAGTGGTTTTTGAAAGGTTTTGAAATGGTTTTGGAAAAAGAAGAATTTTCTGCGTTTTGCTGGGAATCGGGAATATCGTCTCTGTCGCAAGCGCGACACTCTCGCAAGCACGACAGAGAGGAGCTTCCCATTCTCATGTTAAAGCTCACTGTATTTTGTCTGTGTCCGACTTGGATGGAGAAGCACGACTCGTGCTCCTTTGGAGTGCAAGTCGTGCATCTCAGCTGGATGTCGTCAGGCAGAGAGGATCAGCACGACTCCTGCTGATGCAGCACGACTTACGCTCGTGTAGGACGACTTGCTCTTGCTCAGCACAAATCGTGCTGCTGTTACTTCTCCTCCGTGGTGTACTGTGGAGCACGACTGAAGAGAAACAACATGGACACGAGTCGTGTCCCTCAGCACGACTCGTGCTCATGTCAATTTCTCTGCATGTCATGCTTAAGGAGCACGACTGGGATAAGCCATCGACACGAGTTGTGTCCCTCAGCACGACTTGTGCCCATGGCCCTTCTGTTGTGAGCGCGACAGAGGCCCTGATCTGCCCTGTTTTCCCGCTTGCACAGTTTTTCGAAAATGAATTTTAAATACCCTTCTCATGGTTTTTCCTTATTGCATGCTATATGAATTTGTTTATATGTCCACTATATGATGGATTATACTCAATAAATTATATGTTGTGACTTGAAACATGATTTGTATTGTTATTTTGAAGTGTGTGTTATTGAAGTGATGGTATGTTGATACTTGATTATGATATGTTTAGTGATGGTGATCCTTGTTAGACTATCATCTGATTTTAGTTGTATGATTTAGCTTATCAGTGTTAATATTGTGAATTGTATCACCTGTTGCATTTTGAATACAAGTAAGTTATGAATGCCAACTTCATGGTTATTTATTATGAACATGTTCTACTAAAATGTGAAGTGTCTAATGAATATCTTAATTCATGATTCTTCCCTAGGAACAATATATGATATTATATTTGACATAAATTGTACTAATGCATGATAAGGGTTTTGTTTAGATAATCTTTGGCATAATATGGTTTCCATAATTTATTCTAATATGCTTTAGAGTAATGTTAAAAGTGTGTGACTGGGTTAGAGTATATGCTTGACAATGTGAATTGTATGATGTGTGTCTAATACTAGAAAGAATTGATATGTCTATCATACTCTGATATATGCATGATGATATATATATATATATATATTATGCAATGCAAACATGAATTGTTTTATGCATGACCTGCGAGAGTCAGTCTAGTGGATAGTTAGGCATGCCTAATAGAGTTTTGTAGCTGCAGCGCCCTTTGAACGAATGGATCCCGATCAGGTCCCTGGCTAGTTCCTCGCAAACCTTTATAGTGTATGGATCTTGTTTAAGGTCCTTTTAGTGAAATGGTTTTGAATGTGGAAAATGATGTTGCTTTTCGATTTGTACCCGTAAGGTACATTATGCGTTCGATTCGTACCCGTAAGGTACAGTTTGTTACTTGTTATCCACTACCGTGAGTCAGCAGGTATATTGTTTGCTATATTGTGTAATATGCATGTGAATTAAATATATGCGATTATTATCGTGACCTTTTGAATGCCATGAATATTATGCAATGATGTGTGGTTCTCTAATTGGTATTATCATAATAGCTTTGGCATATCTGCTTGTGATAGAGATCAATGTATGATGGCATGAACAATATGTGATGGTACTCGCATGATAAATGTTTCGTAAGTATATATTGTGTAGGCTTTGACTTCCACTATGTAAATGAGTTACATGATGCATGAAAGATTCAAGTGCGTTCTCGTATGATGTATGTATATTAGTTAGTATGCATGTATGTCGTGACATACATATTGGGGTTGCACAGTGGAAGTGTGGTGTGTGATGTGGTTCCTCGGTTCTTAGCTAGTGTGGATGTGTGTTTGTGTACATTGTTGTATAATAGTGTAGTATATTAGCATCGTGAATTGATGTCAGTTAACATGTATGTGCATCACTGCATGATAAGTGTATGATAGTGCATTGCATGTGAATTGGCTTTCGGTTAGTAAATGAGTGCATGATGTGAAAATTGCTTATTCTGATATTTTATGAATAAGCATGATGTATAATCTGATATCTGATGCTTCGGAGATCTCGGTAAGTAAATGCCTATGAGTTTTGTACGCTTTTCAGCATGATAGTTAGTAATTATGCATGTGAATCTTTGACTCCTGATATCCTGTGTTTTGACAAGTGAAAGTAATTTGTGTATATAATTGCATGATAAGTTTTGTATTGTTGTATTTATGTTTCATGTTCTTTTTGTATTTGTTCCTACCCACTAAGCGTTATCGCTTAGCACGGGTTCTTTTTCCGTGCAGGTGGCGAGATTTTGGTTCAGCTTGGAGTCGCACATTTGTAGGGTCGGCCACACAGAAGTTAGAAATTTTTTATTTTGTTCAGCTCCGGTATTTTGGATGTTGTATTTCTGTAGTCTTATGTATATGTATTATGTATAGGAATCTTGATGTAATGTTTTGGGCTATGTAAATATTTTTATTTTCATGTATAAAGCTTTACCTCTATTTTATCTTACGTCTTAAGCTTCTGTTGTATGATTGTAAGTATGCATGTATGTATGCTTTCGCTTATTGTATGCGTGTGGGTGTATTATATATGTTCAGCTGTTGCTCCTTAAGTTTTAAATTCTTTTGTATTTGTATATGCTTTGTATCGCTTCTGTCCGGTAACACACCTACTCCTACGGCTTCCTACTCCCTTGGGGATGGGTTCTCCTACGTATGGGTAGGGGGTGTTACAGCACTGTACTGCTGAGATGATAAATGTTCGGGCTCTGGTGCTAGTGCTTCTGGGTCTTCCTCTTGCTCATGGGGCAAGCCTCATAGACCTTGCTGTACTCCCTGCAAATACTCTGCGCAAGTAGTCAATCTATAGCCATGTGCAGCTGTCGCGTCATCCACTACGACCTTCATATTCTTCAGCATCTTCTTATCAATAGTTGTAATGGATGACAGGGGTTTGGGTTTCCTCAATGGGTGATGTACACCCTTAGCAATTACCGTTACCAAACCACTTCTTAACCTTCTTGGGGTTCCATTGCATTTCCTCCAGCTTATGCCACAAATGAGGAGCCCCATTAATCCTCACTTCCCTTACCATACACGCTAAAAATAATGCCTTCGGTAGGTTTACCTGCCCAGGTGAGTCCACATGACTCAGAAAAGAGAGTGAGAAAAAACGATGAATGATCTGCAGGGCATGACTATTGAGATGGTGCGCCTTCGTTTTGCCCGACACATATGTTGTGGCTGTCACCGTATCTCGAATTGTCGCCCAGGCATTATCTTTGTTATAGTCATCAAAGCAATCCGGGGCTAGGGGAGGCAAACTGAGTAGTTCTGCGAATCTCACAAAAGTCATCTCATATTCCGTACCTTCCAGAAAAAATGATACTGTTCCAGGATCTCTAGAAGGGTCGCGGCTGATCTGACATTGCACAGTTGCTACGAAATCTCTCGTCAACCGTGCATAAACCTTCTCATTGATAGCAAAAAGTCACTCCCAACCAATATTGGAAATTAGGCGCTGTACTTCATTCCGAATCTCCAATTTCTCCAATAGGTCAAAATTCAAGTAACTCATCGGAATGTACGAGCATTTGGAGAATAGAGCATAGGCAACCTTCTTAGCACCCGGAACCCAAGTCGGCACGTTGGAAATATCCACTGGAGGTTGGCTTGTAGAACTCGAGGCTAGAGCAGAGCTTTTTCTCTTAGGGGCCACTGTACGAAAATGAAAGACCAAATTCAATGGCATTTTATGTGCATCAAACAGTAATGGCTCTAAATATATAGCATCAGTTATCAAGCTCATTCTAACCTAGTAAAAACAATCTTCCCATGCCCATTTGAGTTTATAAGAGATGCATCAATTCATGAAGTATTCAAGAAAGTGAAATGACAGCAATAAGCACAATTCAACATAAGTGAGATCAAATTCAACATCATCATAAGAGCACTTCTGAAGTTCAATCTAACCAAGAATAACCATTTGTACATACTCATTAGAATGTTAGGAAAGTTGCATCTATTGACAAAGAAGTCAAAAATGATCAATGAGAACAAATAGCTCATGTGAACACTATAGCAAATGAATCTCTGCATTCCAAATTGTCAAGAAATGGCAAAATCAGGAAAACCGTTCATGGAGACATTTTATCAAACACTTGGTATGCAGCAATTTAACTGACTAAAATTGAAGCCCACAGATATTAACAACAACCCAAAACTACAATTCGATGCATTAAAATGTAGAGCAAACAGTTAAAGCCTAGCAATTCCCATTTTCAACCAAGAATTTGAATAAAATTTACAACCCAATTCACACACAGACTAAGCCCTAACTTCCTACTTCCCAAACATTTAGGTATATTAACAGAGTTGCAATTTGAGAACAAAGAAGGAATTTACAGTACTCACCACCAGAAATTAGAGCAATAAAAGAAAACAAAATGAAAGATTCGTAAAATTTAAGCTTGATAAACATAACAATGGAGAAGAAGTATGAACAGGGAACAAAACGCAGAGAGAACCGAAAAGAAAATAAAGAAAAAGAAAGAGAAAAATTACTTACTTGTTGTAGATTCCCAAAATTTGTAGCCTAGAAGAGAGAAATGAAACACCAAATAGCAGAAAATAATGACAAGTGCAAGATTTGAGAGAGTAATGAGTGGTAGAGTGAGAGACAAAACACAGAAAACTGGGATTATAAAACAAATTTTCGCGGGGGTCACGGTGGTAACCATTTGGTTACCACAGTGAGGTACCCAAAATTTTCAATCCAGAATTGAACCGCCTCATGGTCACGATGACAACGAAATCGGTTGCCACCGTGACATACCACAATTTCAAAATAGAATCAAAACTTCAACACGTCACGGTCACAACGGATTTTATTGCCACCGTGACATGTTCAAACTTAAAAACAGAATACAACCCACCTTAGGTCATGGTGACAACTAAAACAATCACCACCGTGACATGAGCACACATCAAAACAGAATGCTACTTACCAGTTGGTCACGGTGACAACCAAAATCATTGTCACCGTGACATACCAAGTATACCAATCCAGAATTCCATATTCATCGGGTCACGGTGACAACCAAATACCTTGCCACTGTGATATGTGCACATTCCAGAATGCATTTTCCTCTGGTCACGGTGACAACCAGAGCTCTTACCACCGTGACCACCTGCACACTTGCAAATACTTCATAAATCACTCTAAACTTCAAGCTACTCAAACTTTGAAAATTCTCCAAGTAAAAAACATAATTTCATGATGACTACAAACCACACAAATTGGACAAAAATAAACCAAACTAACTACCTAAAGGAAATATCAATAAACCCAAAATAACAAAGTTTGAGAAAAAGTTCTGCATTTAACAAGTCTGCAGCTAGACTTTTAAATACCGTTAAGGATCAGCAAGGGTGACGATCGCTAAAGCCCCATCATATGTTGATTCAAAATAAGGCTTCACACGATGTCCATTAACCTTGAACTCGTTTTCACCCATCGGGTGCTTCAACGTTACCACTCCAAATTGATCAGCTCCCACAACTTCATAAGGTCCCTTCCACCGTGATTTTAGCTTTCCTGGAAATAAGCGCAATCTGCGATCATATAAAAGAAATTTCATACCTGGAATGAATTCTTTCCTGACCAATTTCTTGTCGTGCCATTTCTTTGTGTTTTCCTTATACTTCTCTGCTTGTTGATACGACCAATAGCGTATCTCTTCCAGTTCATTGATCTAGAGAAGTCTCTTCTCACCTGCACTCTTGATATAAAAATTTAGAAACTTGGTTGCCCAATAAGCTTTGTGTTCTAGTTTGACAAGGAGATGACAGGATTTACCATAAACAAGCTTAAATGGGAATAATCCTATAGATATTTTGAATGCAGTTCTATAAGCCCACAAAGCTTCATCCAACCTTAAATACTAATCCTTTCTAGATGAATTTACAGTCTTTTCTAGGATGGCCTTAAGTTCCCGATTGGACACTTCAACCTGCCCATTAGCTTGAGCATGATAAGGGGTGGTGACCTTATGCCTAACTCCAAATTTTTTCAATAAGGCCTTGAATTGGTGGTTAACAAAATGTTTACCACCATCACTAATAATCGCTCTAGGGGCTCCATAACGGGTGAATATATTCTTCCTCAAGAAATCTAATACAACTTTGGCATCACATGTTCTAGTGGCTATGGCTTCTACCCATTTACTCACATAGTCAACTGCCACTAAAATATACTCATACCCATAGGAAACCGAAAAAGGCCCCATAAAGTCTATCCCCCACAAATCGAATAGTTCTACCTCAAGCATATTGGTTAAGGGCATCTCATCTCTCTTAGAAATGTTACCTACTCTTTGGCATCTATCACAGGTTTTCACAAAGAATTGCACATCTTTAAACATAGTAGGCCAATAAAAACCATAGGATAAAATTTTTGATACCGTTCTATTTGGCCCATGGTGTCCAGCAGCTTCTCCGCTATGACACGCCGTTATAATCTCACCCTTCTCTTCATCTGGAATGCACCTTCTTAGCACTTGATCCGGACACAGGCGAAATAAATAAGGATCATCCCAGATGTAATACTTCGCATCAGCTTTCAACTTACTCCTTTATTGCCATGTGAAGTCCTTTGGCATAAATCCTCCTGCAAGAAAATTAGCCACATTAGCAAACCAAGGAACATAAATTTCACTTGCAAATAAAGCACAAATATGTTCATCAAGGAATAAATCTAAAATTTCCCCTTTTTCAATTTGATCGCTCTCCAATCTCGACAAATGATCCGCTACGAAATTTTCTGCCCCCTTCTTATCTTTGATTTCCAGGTCAAACTTTTGCAATAGGAGCACCCATCTAATCAATCTCGGCTTGGATTCCTTCTTGGTAAACAAATGTCTCAAAGCTGCATGGTCTGACCACACCACGATTTTTGCACCCAGCAAATACGGCCTGAACTTCTCAAAAGCATACACGATTGTAAGAAGCTCTTTCTCAGTGGTGGTGCAATTAACCTGTGCCCCTGTCAAGGTGTGACTGGCATAATAAACTGCACAAAATACCTTATCCCGCCGCTGTCCAAGCACTGCCCCAACTGCAATGTCACTAGCATCACACATTAATTTAAACGGCAAATTCCAATCCGGAGATATAATCACCGGGGCTGAAATGAGCCGTTGTTTCAAAGTCTCAAAAGCTAGCATGCACTCACTATCAAAATTAAAAGGAGCATCTTTCATGAGCAAATTGGACAAGGGTTTAGCAATTTTTGAAAAATCTTTGATAAAACGGCGGTAAAACCCTGCATGTCCTAAGAAACTCCTAATGCCATTAACACTAGTTGGGGGTGGCAACTTTTCTATCACCTCTACCTTGGCCTTATCGACCTCTATCCCTTTTTCAGAAATTTTATGCCCAAGCACAATAACTTCTCTCACCATAAAGTGGCATTTTTCCCAATTCAAAACTAAGTTGGTCTTTTCACACCTCCCTAGCACTAAATCGAGATGCTCTAAACAACTCTCAAAATTACCCCCATATATAGTGAAATCGTCCATGAATACCTCCATAAATTTCTCTATGAAGTCATGAAATATAGCCATCATACACCGCTGAAACGTAGTCGGTGCATTACATAATCCGAAAGGCATTCTCCTATAGGCGAATGTGCTATAAGGGCAGGTAAAGGTTGTTTTCTCTTGATATTCAGGGGCTATAGGGATTTGCAAATATCCCGAGTACCCATCTAAAAAATAGTAAAACCTATTCCCTGCTAGCCTCTTTAACATTTGGTTAATAAATGGCAAGGGAAAATGGTCTTTTCTTGTGGCATTGTTCAACCTTCTAAAATCGATACAGACTCTCCACCCCGTAACAGTACGAGTTGGAATCAATTCATTCAGCTCATTCTTAACCACAGTCATCCCCCCGTTCTTAGGCACACACTGCACTGGACTAACCCATTTACTGCCAGAAATAGGATAGATAATACCTGAGTCAAGGAGTTTAAGTACCTCCTTCTTCACCACTTCTTGCATTGCCGGATTGAGTCTCCTTTGAAGCTGAGCTACTGGCTTACATTTCTCCTCCATCGAAATCCGGTGAGTACAGTAACTTGGATCAATTCCTTTCAAATTCGACGTCTCCCATCCGATGGCATTTTTGTGCTTTTTCAGCACCTCAAGCAGCATCTTCTCCTCAATACCTATCAACAAAGAGGAAATAATCACTGGCTTTTTCTCATTCTTTAAAAACACATATTTTAAATGAGAAGGAAGGGGTTTAAGTTCAGAAATTAAATCCCCCTTGTTCGGATTAAGCTCTTCTTGCTGTAATTCATCTTCTTCACCTTCTTTCTCCACGGCTGCTATCACTTCTCCCCTCAGATCTTCTTCCAACTCTTTGTCCTCCAATGAATGTATCAAACTCACATTCACTGGATTAGCTCCCAACACCTTTTTTTGAACTTCCTGTACACACTCATGCACTGTGTCTACAAAATAAATTGACTCCTCCATATCACTCGACGGATACTTTTGAGCCTTATTCATGTCTACCACCAGCTCTTCATTATTGAACCTTAAGGTGACCGTTTGACCATGTACATCGATCAACGCCTTTGCTGTATTAAAAAATGGCCTTCCCACAGTGAGTGGTACCTTGCGATCTTCTTCCATCTCCATCACCACAAAATCCACCGGGAAAATGAATTTCCCCACGTTTACTAATAAGTCTTCAATCACCCCTTTTGGTCTCCTCACCGACCTATCTGCAAGTTGGAGTCTCATTCCCGTTTCCTTGAGCTCTCAAAGATTAAGCTTCCTACAAATAGAACAAGGCATCAAATTTATGCTAGCACCCAAATCACATAAAGTATTTCCATAAAAATCTTCACCAATTTCACAGGGTAGAGTGAAACTACCTGGATCCTCCAATTTTTTAAGGATATTGTTCATGATTATAGCACTACAATTTTCTGTGAGCTGCACAGTTCCATGCCCTTCTAATTTCTTTTTATTAGAACATAATTCTTTCATGAATTTAGCATAGTTAGGCATGTGAGCTAAAGCTTCAGCAAATGGTAAATTTATGTGCAGTTTCTTAAACATCTCTAGAAACCTAGCTAATTGCTCATTTTTCTTTTCCTTTCTAGCCACAGCAGGAAATGGCAGTCTATTAATATCAAGATCCTCTTCTTTAGGATTCACTAGACTTTTACCCTTATCATTTTTAGGAGCATTTTTATTAACATCTACCCTAGAGTTAGGGTTGCTTACCTTCCGTGTCGGCTCCTCCTTATCTGATGACGGTGAAGAAATTTTACCTTGGTCCTCTCTCTGTACCACCTCCTTGCCACTTCTCAATGTGATTGCTTTAGCCTCTTCCTTAGGATTTCGATCCACATTCGAAGGAAAAGTCCCCGGTTGCCTTTGAGACATAGAATTTGCAAGCTGTCCCACTTGAGTTTCTAAATTTCTCATGGAAGCGTCTTAATTCCGGTTCCATTGTTCTTGAGATTTCCACCTTGTTTCTTGATTAGCCATAAACTGTTGCTGGCTATTCACAAACTGCTGTTGACTGTTTATGAAAGTAGCCAACATATCTTCAAGTTTTGGCTTCTTTTCTTGCACAGGTGGCCTCGATTGATATCCCGGCGGGTGGTGTGATTGAGCTTGTTATTAATTAAAACCTTGCCCTTGGTTTTGATGGGATGGATATGGTGTTTGGTATTGAGTGGATATTTGAGGTTGGTATGACTGCCCTTGGTTGTGATGAGTGTTTTGGTTAAAGGGAGCTCTTGCTTATGAATGGGAAGATGAAGCATTCTGATTTGCATCCTTCCTAGAGAAGTTTGGATGATTTCTCCAACCCGGATTATATGTGTTACTGTAAGGGTCATTCCTTCGGTAATCTCCTTCAGTATTTACATCTCCCATTGCTCCACTCTCTTGACTATATTGCCCACTTTCATACCACCCACTCTCTTGAGAAACAGAGGCTACATTTTGCACTTTCAAACCACTCATCTCTTTTTGCATTGACTCAATCTGTGCCTTCAACATCGACACCTTATCCACATTATGTATTCCTTGTCTCTTCGAAATCGATCTAGGATTAGCCCATTGAGCATCATTTGCTGCCATTTCATCCAGCAGATGGAAAGCTTCCTTTGGTAGCCTATTCATGAATGAACCTCCTAATGATACATCTAAAAGGGATCTTGTCTGTGGTGTAACCCCAGAATAGAATGCTGTCATCAGATGGTAGATTGCTACCAAGGAGGGAGGCAATCAATCGATGGGAGCTTTTCTAGAGACCCTACAAAGTGAGACACTTAATAATCATTATGGAGATCGGGCCACCCTCAAGAATCCACGATTGGTGGAGTACATAACCGAAGGTTTGCTTTTAGAGCGGGATCTAACACATGAACAATTTCTTACTTCTTTAGAGCAGATGGGAATAGAGCTTTGCATGTTGGCACTGATGGTCTGTATTCACCTGTTTCATGTGTTATGTGCGGGTTAATTTACTTTCAAGCAACTGAGTTTATTTTAATTCATGTAATGCCATATTTCAGGTTGCTTAATGAGTGCGACACTTTTATGGCGAGCACCTGTACTTGGAGCGAGATATCGATTGATTGAGGTGCGATCTATGGATAGCTCAGACTTGCAGTCTCTTAGAGAGGGAAAATCTACATCAAACCCCATTTGATGAAATTACTAAAAAGTATAAGGAGGCACTGTCAAGCCTCAAGCAGCCACATAAGTCTAGTCTTTCCTCTTTTGAATCGAAAGTGAATGAAATAAAAGGGGAGATCGACAGGCTGAGAGGTAAGTAATCAGAGGTCACAAAACTTTAACTCAAAAATACTAAATTAGGACCAAACAAGCGGAGTTGGAATGGGTGAAAGTAGATGCAAAGGAGAAGGTGAATTCCTTGGAGTTAGTTCGAACGGATCTCACAGCGAAAATTACTTAATTGGAGTCAGCCCAGTTGGATCTTCGTTCTTAACATGAAAAATAGATTAAAGATGAGAGGAATAACCTACGCCAAGATTATATAAGGCAACTTGATGAAGAGAATAGTAACTTACTGTAGGAGTATTAGAGACTAGTTGATGCCAAAAAAGAACGCATGTTGCAAGAGTTAGGCGGAGTTCAAGGGGAGATGGTTGAGCCTATTAGGGTGACCTATAAAGAGTGATTTCTCGAGTCTGACTTGTAATAACCCGAAAAGTACCCTAGAAGGATTATAGTGTTAAATGCATAGTAAGGGTACAAGAGTAATTGTATGAGTATGAGTTTATAGGTAAAAGAGGATGTAATTGAAAGAAAGTAAAGTTATTAAAGAAAGAATTGGATTGAGGGGCTAAGTGGGAGTTGGCCAAGGACTAAAGAGAAGTTGTCAAGGATTAAGTGGACGTTTTTCAAGGATCAAGTGGGTTATTTTGCTAAATACTTGACACATGTCAAGAATTTGACATGTGCCTTATTAAGAGCTTGCCACCTAGGAAGCTGCATGCAAATATAAGGATTTTGAGAGGCAAGGTTTGTCTCATCTTTGTAGTTGGTCGACCACTTTCCACTCTCCCTAGTTTCAACTTTTGTTCTCTCTCTTTGGTTTCTTCTTCTTTCGTTTCCTTCATCTTTAGTTTTATCTATTGATTTTCTGCTATTGGATCAAGGTAAAAGGTCAAGTGATAAGTGGAAAGAAGTTATGGATAAGGTAAAGACAAGATTTGAACTAAAGGAGGAGTTGATCAAGCTTCATATTTGAGGTTTGGTATTCTATGTGCTTATCTTTGATAAATGCATGTTTGATAAGTTTGGGATTGTTTTGGTTAATTTGTTAATACATGTATGTTGATTAGGTTAAAGGAATAATATGGCTTTGAAAGAGTTCAACAGCTCTTTTAGTTGTTAAATTGTGTTTTGGATTAATTCTTACTTTAGATGCATATTGAATTAGTTGGGAAATTATGGATTTTTTTGAAGAGTTCTATAATTCTTCTAGTGATAAATTGTATATGGGGTATAACAATTAAATTGATAAAGTCTTGTTTAGATGTATTTTATTTGATTGTTACATGATGTTTATGAGCTTGCTATAAATTTTGCATAAAAAGTTACTTGTATAAGATTATATAGCTTGAAGGCCATTTTGGCTAAAATTGGTGTTTAATTGTGTCAAAAGATGAGTTTTAAAGCTTTGTAGTGTATGTCGCATGGTGTTTAGTTGATCATAGTAGTCATGCATGTGAATATAGGATAGTATACGAAAAGTATGTGTTAGAGATTTGCGAAGTTGGGAGTTTGAACTCTTAGTTCAAGCTTTGTACGAGCGTGATAAGGGTCGTGAGTGTGACAGAGTGCTCTATAGATAAGGGTTTACTGGATCGTGTTCTGTCATGAGCGTGACATAAGTGTTTTGGGTGTTCCGTTGCGGGTGCAAGCTGTGCCACGAGAGCGACAGAAGGTATACCAGTGGTCTGTCATGAGCGCGATAATGGTCGCGAGTGCGACTTAGTTGTAACTCATGAATGTAATTTAAATGTTCTCTTTGTGTGAAATTATGATATTAGATTATAAGTGACTATGCATATGGAAGTTTAAATATGTTAACTTATGTGAGATTATGAAGAATATGCATGATGAGTTTTGATATGTTTAGTGAGCAATATGAATAAGAGATATTTGTGTATACTATATGAACAGGTAGTATCAATATGAGCATGATAAATAGATATTATTTTGAATGAATGATAAACAAACATGTATGTATGCTCATGATTGCAAAGATAATATATGATTTGAGTTTTATGTTCAATAGTTCAAGATGGTTACTTGAGTAAATGTAAAGTATACGATATAGTGAATAGAGTCTTTATGTTAAGCCTGAAGGATTAGTGGATAGATAGGCATGCCGATAAAGGGTTAGAGTTTGCAGCTGCCAGAGTGGCCCCATTTGGGTCTAGAGTTGGCACCGACGGGTGTCCAGTGTTTAGTACCTTCGGGTATTTAGTGATCTAGTGTTTGGGACTTCGGTCTCCAGTGTTTGGTACTGCTCGTCAGTATCTAGGGCACCCGTAACCACCATCGATGTAAATTTAGGCTATTCTATTATATGATTATGATTGTATAAGTAATGCAATGATATGTTTACATGTATTCAAAATGCACATTATGAGTAGGGATATACTATCAGTTATCGTATATGATATTTGCGGGAATTAGAGACTATGTACATGAGAAGGTATATGTAAATGATATAGAGGTGTTAAAAATGTGCTTAGTGTGAAGGGTTGCTAATGAATGTTATTATTGTGATAAGCATGATTATTGATATGTATATTGTGTCATGTTTGTGACTTCGTTAGAAGTCTATTGCTTATCGCTTAGCACTGGTGTTTTCCCATGTAGTTTTGCAGGTTCGATTTGGTATAGAGCGTTGCGCATCTGCTGGCCACTAGGAGTGAGAAGTGGAGTATGACGTGCACCAGAACCGGTAAGGCCCTCGTGACGAGACCCGCTTTTAGAGCTCGAGATATTGGTTCGCATCATTTGATCTTGGGTAACATGAGACATTTTGGAATCCCCACCCAATAGAACATTAGGGAAGTTCATCTAGTCTCATGAAACCTTTAGGCACCTTTGAGGTATTTTGGAGTCGCCACCCAATTTATAAGAAATTAGGAAAGGTCATCTAACCTCTATGGTCTAAACCAGAGAAGGTGTTC
The DNA here is from genome assembly GCA_947683425.1 of Excoecaria cochinchinensis. NCBI lineage: Eukaryota > Viridiplantae > Streptophyta > Magnoliopsida > Malpighiales > Euphorbiaceae > Excoecaria > Excoecaria cochinchinensis. Next base: position 770,449 of record CANTUQ010000025.1, read on the forward strand.
GGAACTTCACATTTATTCATACTTTGATTAAATTACGATTGAGTTTTACATCTAAGATTTCATCCCCTTTCTCATTCATTTAAATGCAATAATTAGAGCGCATATCAATCACATAATAAAAATGGTAAATAAAAAACAAGATTAAAATAAGACAAATAAGAATACAATGAATTACAACAAAACTAGGGGCGGAATACAACATCCATTGTAAATAAAATATAAATCGTACATAAAACAGAATATTTATTAAGGATGAGGACATTGGTCATCGCATGCATAGTTAAAGAAAATAATTTTAATGTGACAATTTATTTAGATGAAAAAACTAGGACATTGGTCCCATTTTACTAGAAAATCCCAATTTATTTATAAAAATATTTTTGGGTGATTTTTAATTAAGCGTGCATGAAATAAATGATTTTTTTAATAATTACATGACAAATAAATTAAAAATTCAAATAAAGAAAAAAAATAATGAATACAATAAAAAAAAGATAAATCCCCGGATCTCCTTTTTCGTTCACATGGGTGCTCAAACAAGAAAAAACAAAGATTTGAAACCAAAAATAAGCATAAATAAAATTAATGTTAGTAATTAATTCAAGAAAATCAATTAAACACATAAAGCAATAGATAATAAATTAAAATAAATAAAAAATGCATTATAGATGACAACTAAATTAGATGACATATTAAAACAGATTAACATATTAGTAGACCAATACATAAAGTACGAAGTAATAATAATAATAATAATAATAATAATAATAATAATAATAATAATAATAATAATAATAATAATAATAATAATAATAATCATAATGATGATGATGATGATGATGATAATAATAATGATGATGATAAATACTAATGATAAATAAAAGAAAATGAATAATCAAATAAATGAAAAACAAAGGTAACAAATAACAATATAAGAAGAGTTAGATCTACATTTAAGATGACATAAAGTAAATAAATAAGTGATAAATATAAAGATCTACATGATTACTAATTAAGATATGAACAAAAAATAATAAAAGAAAAATCAAATCAAGAGATCAAGTCTAAAATATTTACCCTCAAATTTCGAATTCGATGGAAGAAAAAGGTATGATTGATTTTTCTTTCTTTGATTTTTCAAAATAGAAATAGAAATAATAAAAATTGAAATTTTATTCCAAAATAAAATTACTTGAAAAACGATATAAGAAAATAAATTAATTCTCAAGAACAAAGAATTGATTTCTTTGTCTCAAGAATGATTATTGATTAAAATCGCAAAAAAATTGGAAGAAAAGAAATTTAATTCTCAAGAACAAAAAATTATTTTCTTCGTCTCAAGGGATTATAATTGGTAAAAAAAATACAAATCTCAAGAACAAGGAATTGATTTCTTTGCCTCAAGAAAAATTCTTGCTTAAAAATTGAATTTTTAACCTTAAGAATTTTTAGTTTGAGAATAAAACCCAAAAGAGATGTAGAGAGAGTCATTAGAGAAGAAGAAGAAAGAAAATGAAGAAAAAAACCTCTAAAAAATGAAAAATCCCTCAATTTTTTTTCCATCTTTTTCTATATATACCAATGAAAATGGAAAACCTAATTAATTAAGTAAAAAAATTGATTTTTTTATTAAATTTCCCTTAATTTGGTTCAAAAAAAGGAAAAAAAACACCAAAAGACCCGAAAAAGGGGGAAAAAAGTCAAAAAAATAAAGAAATCCGAAAAAAGGAAGAAAAATGCGTTTTCGGTGGATTTGGGCCGACCGACGCCAGTCGGTGTGCGCGACTGGGGTCAAACGGGTGCACTGGCAGCGCGTGTGCTCGCCCAGCTCAGAGCGACGCCCCACGCATCGCTCGCAGCACCTGCGGGCTACTGCAGCGCTCCGACGCGGCCGATTTTTTTTTCAATTTTAATTTTTAAATTTACCTAAAAACACTGTAATTTTTAAAACTCCATTTTTTAAATTTAATTTTTAATACATTTTTTATTATTTTTTATTTTTTATTCTAAAATACAAATTTGACAAGAAAATTATCACTTTCAACCTTACTGCCTGTGAACAGGCGTTTAATCATCATTGGGTAATTCTTATCGTTGATAGCCTCAGGACCCGGTATCTACAGTTGCCCCAATTGTGGAGAAATTAGGGCGTAGTCCTAGGTGAGTCAAAATTCAGAAAAGAGGAAAGAAGCGCGAACCTGAGGCAGCCATCTCCCTGCTGCACTCGTCGTCTATGATCGTGGCATGATTTGTTCCTTGCCAGCTTGTCGACGTGTGAAACCACGGCTGAACGATTGATAAACACCAGCTTGTAAGTGTGTGAAACCACCAGGCTTTGAAGAACGTGATTGATAGAACACCAATTTGTAGGCGTGTGAAACCACGGCTGAACGATTGATAAACACTAGCTTGTACGTGTGTGAAACCGCCAGGCTTTGAAGAACGTGATTGATAGAACACCAGCTTGTAGGCGTGTGAAGTCACGGTTGAACGATCGATAAACACCAGCTTGTAGGTGTGTGAAACCACCAGGCTTTAAAGAAGGTGATTGATAGAACACCAGCTTGTAGGCGTGTGAAACCACGGCTGAACGATTGATAAATAACAGCTTGTAGGTGTGTGAAATCGCCAGGCTTTGAAGAACGTGATTGATAGAACACCAGGTTGTAGGCGTGTGAAACCACGGCTGAATGATTGATAAACACTAGCTTGTAACCAGGCTTTGAAGAACGTGATTGATAGAACACCAGCTTGTAAGTGTGTGAAACTGCCAGGCTTTGAAGAACGTGATTGATAGAACACCAGGTTGTAGGCGTGTGAAATCACGGCTGAACGATTGATAAACACCAGCTTGTAGATGTGTGAAACTGACAGGCTTTGAAGAACTTGATTGATGGAACACCAGCTTGTAGGCATGTGAAACCACGACTGAACGATTGATAAACACCAGCTTGTAGGTGTGTGAACCCGCCAGGCTTTGAAGAACGTGATTAATAGAATACCAGCTTGTAGGCGTGTGAAACCACGGCTGAACGATTGATAAACACTAGCTTGTAGGTGTGTGAAACTGCCAGTATTTCCTGCAAAATTAGAAATTTGTATGCAAGGGTAAGTTATGCATTTGAACGTCCATATGCTATGCAAAATGCAAGTGACACCCTTCACCCGAGTGGCCCAGGCGTTGAGGCGCGGTAGCCTCGGCTAAAATGATCCATGTCTCGGTTTGTTTGATCATGCCCCCAAGGATCTGGAAGTGTCACCTTAGCCTACGGACTCTGACACATGTCTTGGATTATGCATCATCTTGCTTGAAAAGGATTGTCTGAGGTGAAGCCGCCTTATTGCTCCAGGCGCCAAAAGTCTATACCTCATCCGTCGAAAGGGAGGCCGTCTGAAGTGTCACTGCCATATCGCTCCAGGTATTTGAAGTCATTGATTAAAGGTAGTTTAGACACCGGGTCCTGGGTATGGTTTAAAAAATATAATAAAAAATAAAAAATGGCGATGGCAATCTTTGGGCCTTGATAATTCCTCCAAAAAATATATATTATATATTTAAAATAGGTAGGCTAAATTAAAAATTAGATTAAAGTGCATGAAAAATTAAGATTAGTTAATATTATTAGTTAATTGATTGGTTAATGTTTTAGTATAGTTAAAATTGAAAAAAAAAAGAAGAAAATAGATATAGGGTTTAATTAAATAATTTAGATTGATAATTTAAGTAGATTGATTAAATTAAATAGGTATAAAATATAGAGTATTTAATTCCTAGAGGGCTTAATTAATTAATATGTAGTAATTTGAGTAAAATAATTAAAATAAAAAAAAATCAGAAAATAGAAAAATGGAGGAAATTACCATGTGCACCTAATTAGCCCTAGTTTTGGAGTATAAAAAGAATAAGATGAAGAAATGAGGGGGTCTCTCGGCAGCTAAGGAAAAAGAAAAAGAAATAAGAGAGAGCAAGAAGGAACTGAGAGCAAGAAAAATTAAAAGGAATAAAAAGATAGAATAGAGAGAGCAATCAGGGACCAAATCAAGGGAGATCAAAAGAGAAACAAAGAAATAAAGAAAGAAGTAAAAAGAAGGAAAGGGGAACAACCCGAAGAAAAGAGGAAAAGAGAGAGGGGGGAGGCGGAGCCTCCGCCGGCCAGTCACATGCGCGTGACCACAGGGACGGGGAGATCTGGACGCTCAGACCGCCACCCACCGGCCTCCCCCACTCGCCGGCGTGAGGCAGAACGGCGAGGAGGACCAGCGACGCTCCGACGCGTTTTCCGGCGATTTGGCGACTCCTTCCGGCACGTGACCTTCGTCGGTAGAACCCTGATGCGCCCATCTACTTCCTGGTGGTGGCTGTGTCGGCCACCTCCCACCGACGCCGGCTCCGGCGAGACAAGTCCGGTGAGCTTCCTCCCCCTCTTGTTTTCTGTTTTTCTTTTATCATTTACATTAATAATTAATTATTATTATTTATTATTCTGTCTTTTTATTTTTTTATTATTAATTAATATTATTTTGCATTATTGTTATTAGGTTTATTATTATTATTATTAGTTTTAGGATTATTGTTAATTAATTATGGTTTACATCATTATTATTATTAGTTAATATTCAGTTTTATTATTATTATTGTTATTATTATTATTATTATCATCATTATTATAGTAATCATATAATAATAATAATAATAATAATAATAATAATAATTATTATTATTATTATTATTATATTCATGTTATTATTATTGTTATATTGCATTATTATTATTGCTATTATTGTTATTAATATTATCATTTGTCTTATTATTCTTATTATTATTATAATTATTATTGTTCTATGTTTCATTATTATTGTTACTAATGTTGTTATTATTATTTTCTCTATTCATTATTATTATTGTACGTTTATTTATCATTCATCATTATTTATGATATTGTTATTAGCATGATTATTTTATTATCATTGGTCATTTTAATAATCATCTGTGTTTTTATATTTATTAATTCTTAATTCATTTCATTCAACTATTAATTTAATTATTTATCTATTTATTCATTTATTTATCATTTAATCTAATTTAATCCATTATTAGCTTTAATTACTTATCTTCATCTTTACTTGATTAATTTTTCTAGAATCATCAATAATTTTCTTAATGTTAATTTTTTGTCCGAGATTAAACTTGGGCTGCCTTGAGTGAATGTTTCTCGTGGCTCTCTAGATGGGTAGCGACACGAAAACGAACACTTCGGTCTGGTAAGATCTTTTCAGCGTTCTTTTTATGTGTTTTGTGTTTGCTTGTAAATATTTATCTTATTTATGCACGCGTGCGGTAAAAAATCACAAAAATATTTTTACAATTAAATTGGGATTCCCACTAATAAAATTGGGACCAATGTCCCTCGTTTTAGCCCAATAATAAAAAGATATCACAACAAAACGAAGAGTTAGTTTTCTCTAAAAATGGGATCACTCATCCCGGTTTTCAACTCAACAATCAAAATTGCTCTTCGAACCCCTTTTTAAATAAATGCGAAGGAACCAATGTTCCCAAACCTTCAATGAGTGCGAAGGAACCAATGTTCCTAAAATAATATCCCGATTTATGTATGTCTTTTTATTTTGATCTTGTGTGAGTGTTTTAATTTATGCTCATTTCCTTTTGGGCCCTTGTATTTAATTTTGGGGCAACTTTATTTATTTTAAGAGATTGTATTCCGTTCCCATTTGTATCTTTAATTTCCTTTCATTGGGGTTGTATCCCGCCCCGATTTTCCTTCTAATTGTGTTTCTGATGTGTTTACCGCTTCCCTTTATTGCTTTATTTATCGCTTTATTTTAGTGCTTTCTTTATAGTTTTTTATTTATTACTTTTGAATGATTGCAATGCGCCATTTAATTTAAATGCATTAATCATGTGAGAAGAGAGATAAACTAATTGACCCTGAAAATCCATTTACATAACATTAACCAAAAGTATGAATAAGAGTGAGGTCCCGAACTCTCTCTGGTTTTGGCCTCATAAGGTTAGAATTCATTTCCCAATGTTTTATTGGGTGGTGACTCTGTGATACCTGCCTTATGATACCCAATAGACGCTCTCATAAGTTGATTGCCAACAATGGAATAGGGGTGAATCCCTGTCCATTGCGAAGCGATCGGCTTTCACAAGTTTTAATGAACCTCCATTCGGTCTCGTGTCCTAAAAGCGGACTCCCGAGGGCCACCCGGATCGCGAGTGGGGTTCGGGCGCATCACATTGGCGACTCCGCTGGGCACTATCATGAGATTTTGCTCTGAAAGTACTTTTCGTTAATCTAATGTAAATGGGTTTAGGATCAAGAAATTTTCTCTTTTTGAAAAATTGCATTGCATCATGTTAGAGTTTTAGAATTATGTTAGTTGGTCCCCTATATATCTCCGGTGCGTTCCTAAAACACAACCCTACTTTCACTCATTATAGGGAAGTGTTCGGGATAATCACCAGCCCAAGCCTCATACCATCAAATGGTATATCAAATGATGACCTGACTGGTCAAGTTAGACCCGTTGGCAGGGATCATGCTTGGGTAACCCTAAAATATCACCTTTGACCTAAACCCATGTAATGGACATAGCTACTTCTCCTAGGGGGCATGTGCCGTAATACGTTGCTTGTGGAGTGGGTCATTGTGTATTAGATAAATCCGAATGAATTTAGATGCACGCTCCTTAAAGGTTTTCATACCCCGAGGGGCACATTACAGTTTATTTGGATTGTTTAAATACATGATAGCCAAAAATTAATCTGAATGCACTTTTTAGTAATGAGAATTTGTGCTTCGCAGCACGCTTTACTCGCCCAATGGGTTCCCTGTTAACCCATAGGTTAATCCCTCATAAGAAAGAGACCGCACGACCTCCTGTGTGACAGAAATATGGTGGAGAGGAATTTTTCTTGCATGTGATTGTGCATTTTTTTAAGAGCAATAATAGTAAATAAAGCATGCGTATTTTATCTCATGTACAATAATAAAGCCTACGCACTTCGTATACAACATTGTTTGTATCATAGTTTGTGAATATGAATATAACATACATTTGTCATGCATGTACATAGTAGTACATAGCAACACATACATACTAACATACATTATGATATCCATGACATCCATCATACGCCATAATCTATACATACAGCATACATCATTGAACGTACATATTGACATGCATCATAGCACATGTGGACATACTACCACCACAACATGTAAAAAATTAAAAAATAAAAAGAATGCACCCATCATGTGTCATAGTATGCACATATCAGTAGGCTCATACTCACATTGCATATGTATATAAACATTGTGTGCTGGAGCATATGCATACTGCTGCATTAGCATATAATTGGGTCAGTCATTATACACAGAAAATACCTTGCATTTTTCACATTGTACGCTATATCATGAACATGTACCATCCTACATGAGTTATGCCATGTACCTATAAGTTCTTCATCATGCATGTTAGTCATTGAATATACCAATGCATGTCTTGCAGGATTATACCATGTAAATACACGTACTTTGTGAACGCTATTCATTCCTTGCAGACAATTTCATTGCATATCTCGTGTTGCACACATACCCCACTCACGGTACATAATCATTCATTTATTGAGTCCCAAGTCATGTGCATTATTTGTAGATATTTTATACTTTTATGTATGTGAGTTTTGCCTTTCCTCATGATTCATTAGTACACATTATCATGTTAGGTCATCTTCACCTTACAGCATGCATATATTCCTGTCCTGTCTAAATCAGGCCATGTGTACATGTATCATATATCCTGAATATTCATTCTCATGTTATACCATATTTTGTACTTATGCTATCGTTGTATGTTGCTTGCATGTACACTGTAAATTTATATATGCACATCATTTGTCATGCATTATTCACACATTCACACTCACTTATAATTACACACACACATCTTTGCACATATTTCATGTATGCATTTTTATACAATATGTTTTTACACATGTTTTTCACATATAATTCCTTACACGCATTACTGACATGTATGATGCCATTGCATGCATCTTTCCTTGTACATGATTTTTAACACATAGTTTGCACATATTTTATGCAAAAAAAAAAAACAAAACAAAAAAAAAATAAAAATCTTCTTTGTTGGCTTACATGATTTTTGTGAATATAAATTTTGATAAAATAAAATTTTTGCGTTAAGTTGTACCCTAAAAACGTTGACATGTTTGCACCTTATTAAGGTGCCTTTGATTCGAAGTTTGATTCCGCCTAAGTAGTTCTCAACTATGAATGGCTTTGATCTTAGTTTTTAGAAATCTGCATTTCATTCCACTTTGAATTAAGTGAGGGGTAGATATGTTTGATCTTTAAGAGCTAGATCGCATGAAAATATTTGACTATACCATGTCATTTCTAAGTTCAGAGCACATTTGGCCCGTTTTGAAAATGAACTAAAAAACTAGTTGCAATTAGGGGATTAGATGAAAACTCACCAAGAGCACTAGAACCTTTCCGATTACTCGTCAAAGTGACCCCCGGATAAGGCTGAATCTAGAAAATGATTTAGGCACCATTTCTTTGTATAGCTCTTTAAATGACCATTTCCTACCCTTATTTTACAATCGCTTGCTAGCCCATTGAGCCTTTATTTTGGTATGCTAAATGCGTACCGGTTTTATTGTTACACATGTTAAAACTTCACCCTTTGCCTAAAATGATTTTGGCTTCCCCTTAGAAGAATGGTCGTTCTAGTAAAGATGGATGTACATTACGACATTCGCTTGAGCTATCAAAACTTGCCCCGTTGAAAATGGGTCTACATTTCGAGAAGGGAATTTCAATCATTGATAATTTTTGGGGTTACCAAAATCACCCTGATAAGGATGGGTGTACCCCTTAGGAAATGAATTTTCAATCATCGATAACTTTTGGGCTACACTTTGGGAAAGGGGTCTAAATCATCGATAAACTTTTTGTGTAATTAGAGACATAAGCTTACGAGCAAAAAAATAAAAAAAAAAAGCCCCCTTGATGAGCTCAGTAGTTATCTTTTTTAGCTTAATTATTATACTGAGCTTGATATGCTAAAGTGTCACCAAATCCAAATTCAAGAATATCTGGACAGTATACAATTGGGGTTGAGAATGGTGCTTTCATCCATCGAATTAACATTGCGGCCATTTTTCTCTAGTGACCTGATCCTCCTTTGATAGCCAATTACCTAAGCCTAATGTTACAACCAAAGTAAGTCTTCTTGATTCTTGGTTTGACCTTATTTAATTAGCGGAGATGACCTTCTAATAAGGTTTGGTACGTAAGAAGAGGCATATGGTGTTTCTTGAGCTTCAAGAGAGAAGCCATGAGTGCATTTATGCATTCGAGTTGAGTCTCGTTCCCGACATTGCATCTAGAATTTGCTTTTGAAAAATGAAAAATCTTGTTTTGGCCTTTTGCACATACACACAGAGATTGCGTGGTATGCCTCGTATTTACATGTTGGTTTAGTAAACCTTGATGTCTACGCATTTATCTTCTTACCCTTCATTGGGAATGACTCCTCAATTCTTTTGCTGAGATTGAATCAGTTGAGAATGTGGTTCATTCAGTACGCTCAAAGGCAGATAAAAACTCGAGTTTGGGGTACCTGATAGGTTGCACTCATTTTACAATCTTGGGGTATTTCTTATCACTACTCATGAAAATGACGCTTTGCATATACTCCCAGCAGCATTCTTTGTACATATGCTTTCTGCAAATGTTTTTACACATAACTGTAGCAAACATTCTCATAAATTGTTGTACATGTATAATTTTTGGTGCATGTCTTTTGGCACAAGTTCTTCAGCGAATATATTTCATAGGTGCTTTTGATGCACACGGCTCTTCACGGGCATATCCTTTGCATGCATCTCACATTCACAATTTTCATATGCACTCAGTACACACGTATATGTGATTTTTTTTCCTGCATATGTTTCATATACATAGTTATATGTGCACATATTGCACACACTCAATACTTTACATAGCTTTCATGTATGTAATGACTTCCACCTATCTTTGCATATGATTCTTTTTATCTATGCCTATGAATGACTCTTTATCCTTGTCACATGCATGAACATTTGCATATATGTTGCATACATAATCCCTTTGTATATATTTCTCATGTTGAACCTTTGCATGTTTTTCTCGTTTATGATCATCTGAAAGCATGTTAGAATGACGATTCCATAATCTTCCACATGAATGCAAGCCATCGACATATATGTATTTCAGGATCATAGTCCTTTGCATATCATTTCATAAACGCATATCCTTTCACATGCATTCCATGCATACATGGTGCTTGACGCTCATTAGATAGTGTACATCAGTCGCACGTCGACAAGCTGACGTTTCTCAAGCCCCCCCGGGGGGCAAATCAATTATCTTTAAGTCCTTCTTTAAAGGCATTCTCAGTCTTTTCGGAGCATTATCTTTAAGTTCTTCTTTAAAGGCATTCTCAGTCTCATCGGAGCATTATCTTTAAGTCCTTCTTTAAAGGCATTCTCAGTCTCCTCGGAGCATTATCCTTAAGTCCTTCTTTAAAGGTATTCTCAGTCTCTTCGAAGCATTATCCCTAAGTCCTTCTTTAAAGGCATTCTCAGTCTCTTCGAAGCATTATCTTTAAGTCCTTCTTTAAAGGCATTCTCAGTCTCTTCGGAGCATTATCCTTAAGTCCTTCTTTAAAGGCATTCTCTGTCTCTTCGGAACATTATCCTTAAGTCCTTCTTTAAAGGCATTCTCGGTCTCTTTGGAGTATTACCTTTAAGTCCTTGTTCAATAGGCAATATCTCAAGTCCTCTGAGGAGGCAAAATCTTTAAGTCCTCCGAGGAGGCAAACTTTCCAAGTCCTCTGAAGAGGCAAAAATCTCCAAGTCCTCTTAAGAGGCAATTCTCAAGTCCTCTAAAGAGGCAATTCTCAAGTCAACCCAAGTCCTCTCCTGGGGCAATTAACCCAAGACCTCTCAGGGGGCAATTAGATGTCCAAATCCTCTTAAGAGGCAATCCTCCAGGTTAGACACCAATCGGGATTGCAGTTAGAGAACGCTGCATCTCACAACCGGGATTGTAGTTAGAGAACACTACATCTCACAGACACTGCGCGAGTCGAGACAAGGCCAGCAGAACACATGCGGTAGAATAGATTGCAACTGGGATTGCAGTTAGAGAACACTGCATCTCACAATCCAGATTGTAGATAGAGAGTACTGCATCTCACAGTTCATGTTGTAGCCAGAGAGTACTACACACCTTGCAGATCAGATGGGGGTTAGCAGGGGAACTTCACCAATTGAAGTTGCAGTTAGAGAACACTGCTCTTCACCTTGAGACTGTAGTCAGAGAGTACTGCATCTCACAGTTCATGTTGTAGTCAAAGAGTACTACACACCTTGCAGATCGGATGGGGGTTAGCAAGGGAACTTCACGAAACCGGGATTGTAGCCAGAGAGTGCTGCATCTCACAGTTCACGCGGTAATCAGAGAGTGCTATGCACCTTGCAGATCGGAAGGGGGTTAGCAGGGGAACTTCACAAATCGAAGTTGCAGTTAGAGAACACTGCTCTTCACATCGAGATTGTAGTCAGAGAGTGCTGCATCTCACAGTTCATGCGATAGTCAGAGAGTGCTACGCACCTTGCAGATCGGATGGGGGTTAGCAGGGGAACTTCACAAATCGAAGTTGCAGTTAGAGAACACTGCTCTTCACACCGAGATTGTAGTCAGAGAGTACTACATCTCGCAAACTCCATGCAAGCCGGGACGAGGCTAGCGGAACACTCGTGGTAGAATAGACCACAGATCGAGGTTGGAGTTAGAGAAACTACACCTCACACCGTGCAGGCCGAGACGAGGCTAGCGGTAAAGACCAGCCACCGTGCAGATCGAGACGAGGTTAGCGGGGCGCCAGCGATAGAACAGATCGCAAATAGAGGTTGAAGTTAGAGAGACTACACCTCACACCGTGCAGGCCGAGACGAGGCTAGCGATACAAACCAGCCACCGTGCAGACCGAGACGAGGTTAGCGGGGCGCCAGCGATAGAACAGATCGCAAACAGAGGCTGTAGTCAGAGAGTACTAAATCTCACAAACTCCGTGCAAGTCGGGACAAGGCTAGCGGAACACTCGTGGTAGAATAGACCACAGATCGAGGTTGGAGTTAGAGAAACTACACCTCACACCGTGCAGGCCGAGACGAGGCTAGCGGTACAAACCAACCACGGTGCAGACCGAGACGAGGTTAGCGGGGCGCCAACGATAGAACAGATCGCAAACAGAGGCTGTAGTCAGAGAGTACTACATCTCATAAACTTCGTGCAAGCCGAGACGAGTCTAGTGGAACACTCGTGGTAGAATAGACCACAGATCGAGGTTGTAGTTAGAGAGCACTGCATCTCATAAACTCCGTGCAGGCCGAGATGAGGCTAGCAGAACACTCGTGGTAGAACAGGCCACAAATCGAGGTTGTAGAGAGCACTACATCTCACCAAAGCTGCGCGAGCTGAGACGAGGCCAGCAGAAGCAGGTCGAGACGAGACCAGTAGGGACACACACGTACGCCCCAAGACAAGAGGGGTTAACACGTCGACGAACAGACGTTAACTACCCAACAGCTCCAACTTCATCAGGTTCAAGCATCGTCTCCTCAGGTCCGTGTCTCTGCATCATTTTTTTTGAATTTTGGGTCTTTCTCCTTTGAATTTTGGCTCAACTAGGGGTCTATGCACTAGCTTCTCCAAAATTGGGGGCAACTGTAGACACCGGGTCCTGGGTCAGGTTTAAAAAATATAATAAAAATTAAAAAATGGCGATGGCAATCTTTGGGCCTTGATAATTCCTCTAAAAAATATATATTATATATTTAAAATAGGTAGGCTAAATTAAAAATTAGATTAAAGTGCATGAAAAATTAAGATTAGTTAATATTATTAGTTAATTGATTGGTTAATGTTTTAGTATAGTTAAAATTGAAAAAAAAAAAGAAGAAAATAGATATAGGGTTTAATTAAATAATTTAGATTGATAATTTAAGTAGATTGATTAAATTAAATAGGTATAAAATATAGAGTTTTTAATTCATAGAGGGTTTAATTAATTAATATGTAGTAATTTGAGTAAAATAATTAAAATAAAAAAATCAGAAAATAGAAAAATTGAGGAAATTACCATGTGCACCTAATTAGCCCTAGTTTTGGAGTATAAAAAGAATAAGATGAAGAAATGAGGGGGTCTCTCGGCAATTAAGGAAAAAGAAAAAGAAATAAGAGAGAGCAAGAAGGCACTGAGAGCAAGAAAAATTAAAAGGAATAAAAAGATAGAATAGAGAGAGCAATAAGGGACCAAATCAAGGGAAATCAAAAGAGAAACAAAGAAAAAAAGAAAGAAGAAGTAAAAAGAAGGAAAGGGGAACAGAGGAAGGCCAACGGGAACAAGCCGGAACCCGAAGAAAAGAGGAAAAGAGAGAGGGGGGAGGCGGAGCCTCCGCCGGCCAACCACGCCGCCGGCCAGTCACACGTGCGCGACCACAGGGACGGGGAGATCAGGACGCTCAGACAACCACCCACCGGCCTCCCCCACTCACCGGCGTGAGGCAAAACGGCGAGGAGGACCAGCGACGCTCCGACGAGTTTTTCAACGATTTGGCGACTCCTTCCGGTGCGTGACCTTCGTTGGTAGAACCTTGACGCGCCGATCTACTTCCCGGTGGTGGCTGTGTCGGCCACCTCCCACCGATGCCGGCTCCGGCAAGACAAGTCCGGTGAGCTTCCTCCCCCTCTTGTTTTCTGTTTTTCTTTTATCATTTACATTAATAATTAATTATTATTAATTATCATTATTTATTATTCTGTCTTTTTATTTTTTTTATTATTACTTAATATTATTTTGCATTATTGTTATTAGGTTTATTATTATTATTATTAGTTTTAGTATTATTGTTAATTAATTATGGTTTACATCATTATTATTATTAGTTAATATTCTGTTTTATTATTATTATTATGTTGTTATTATTATTATTATCATCACTATTATAGTAATCATATAAATATTATTATTATTATTATTTTATTCATGTTATTATTATTGTTATATTGCATTATTATTATTGCTATTATTGTTATTAATATTATCATTTGTCTTATTATTCTTATTATTATTATAATTATTATTGTTCTATGTTTTATTATTATTGTTACTAATGTTATTATTATTATTTTCTCTATTCATTATTATTATTGTACATTTATTTATCATTCATCATTATTTATGATATTGTTATTAGCATGATTATTTTACTATCATTGGTCATTTTAATCATCATCTGTGTTTTTATATTTATTAATTCTTAATTCATTTCATTCAACTATTAATTTAATTATTTATCTATTTATTCATTTATTTATCATTTAATCTAATTTAATCCATTATTAGCTTTAATTACTTATCTTCATCTTTACTTGATTAATTTTTCTAGAATCATCACTAATGTTCTTAATGTTAATTTTTTGTCCGAGATTAAACTTGAGCCGCCTTAAGTGAATGTTTCTTGTGGCTCTCTAGATGGGTCGCGATAAGAAAACGAACACTTCGGTCTGGTAAGATCTTTTCAGCGCTCTTTTTATGTGTTTTGTGTTTGCTTGTAAATATTTATCTTATTTATGCACGCGTGCGGTAAAAAATCACAAAAATATTTTTACAATTAAATTGGGATTTTCACTAATAAAATTGGGACCAATGTCCCTCGTTTTAGCCCAATAATAAAAAAATATCACAACAAAACGAAGAGTTAGTTTTCTCTAAAAATGGGATCACTCATCCCGGTTTTCAACTCAACAATCAAAATTACTCTTCTAACTCCTTTTTAAATAAATGCGAAGGAACCAATGTTTCCAAACCTTCAATGAGTGCGAAAGAACCAATGTTCCTAAAATAATGTCCCGATTTATGTATGTCATTTTATTTTGATCTTGTGTGAGTGTTTTAATTTATGCTCATTTCCTTTTGGGCCATTGTATTTAATTTTGGGGCAACTTTATTTATTTTAAGGGATTGTATTTCGTTCCCACTTGTATCTTTAATTTCCTTTCATTGGGGTTGTATCCCACCCCGATTTTCCTTCTAATTTACTACTTTCCTTTATTACTCTATTTATCGCTTTATTTTAGTGCTTTCTTTATAGTTTTTTATTTATTACTTTTGAATGATTGCAATGCGCCGTTTAATTTAAATGCATTAATCGTGTGAGAAGAGAGATAAACTAATTGACCCTGAAAATCCATTTACATAACATTAACCAAAAGTATGAATAAGAGTGAGTTCCCGAACTCTCTCTGGTTTTTGCCTCATAAGGTTAGAATTCATTTCCTAATGTTTTATTGGGTGGCGACTCCGTGATACCTGCCTTATGATACCCAATAAACGCTCTCGTAAGTTGATTGCCAACAATGGAATAGGGGTGAATCCCTGTCCATTGCGAAGCGATCGGCTTTCACGAGTTTTAACGAACCTCCATCCGGTCTGGGGTCCTAAAAGCGGACTCCCGAGGGCCACCCAGATCGCGAGCGGGGTTCGGGCGCGTCACAGGTAGTGTGTCTCTAGTGAATTTTCGCACTAACTTTTCTTATCGGGAAATGCATCATTTCTTGATTTTCACACAACTCTATGCCTAATTTTTGCTTGGAATAGATCCAACTCAATCTAGCAGCTTTTATTCATTTCACTTTTTTATAGAACAGGCTGTCTGTTTCCAAGTTTTCACCCTGCCCTTTGGCCTAACTTTTGCTTAGAGCGTCAGTTACTATTTTCATCTCTAACGACCCCTTTTTTTTGGTGACATGGATAAGGTTCCTCACCGGCCACAGCAATAATGGATAAATTCCTTGCATTCAATGGGAAACAATGTATTACCTTTTCGAAAGAAACTATTGACATTCATCGAACTTAAAGAATTACTCTGAGCGTATAATTGCATATATGTACATGCTTTTGTGTGATTTCATTACACATGATCGCTATTTAACATTAGGATCAAAATACCAGACCACACCTGATCTTGAGATGGATCTTGAAAGCATCAAAACTCCTGTTATCAATCAGCCCTCTCGGGTTTTCTTGATTGAGCATTTTCTCTCAAATATTTTTTAAGCTTTTAGCCATGGAACCTCTTCAATCTATCGGCATTGATCGGCTTTCTGAATTCATTTCCATCACTGCCTGTCAGGATTGCGGCTCCATTTAAGAGAAGCTTCTTCAAGATAAAGGGTCCTTCTCAAGTCGGTCTGAACTTGCCTCGAAAGTCCGAAACCCCTGGCCTCATCTGCTTGAAGACTAAATCCCCTTCTTTCAGGGGGTGTTTCCTGACTTTCTTCCCGAATGATTGAGCCAGCCTCTTTTGGTAAACCTGGTTATGGTAGTACGCCCGCATCCTATGTTCATCCAAAAGATTCAACTGTAGCAACCGCTGCTGTGCCCATTCTGCTTTTGGTAGCTTAGCTTCTGTTACCACCCTCAAGGATTGGAGCTCGATTTCCACCGATAGAACTGCTTCTATCCCGTAAACCAGGGAGAAATGTGTAGCTCCTATAGAGGTTCTAGCAGTGGTCCTATAGCCCCACAGTGCAAATGGCAGTTTCTCAACCCAGTCTTTATAGGTTTGCACCATTTTAGCCAGTATCCTCTTGAAGTTCTTATTGGCTGCCTCGACCACCCTGTTAGCCCGCGGTCTGTAAGGAGACGATTTATGGTGTTAGATGGCATACTTCTTGAGCATCTACTTGGTCTCAGCTTGGAACTGTACCCCATTATCCGACACGATGTGATGCAGGAGTCCGTACCTACAAATCAGATGCCGTTCAATGAATCTGGCCATTTCTTAGGCACCCAATTTCTTGAAGGATTCAGCCTCTACCCACTTAGTAAAGTAATCAATAGCGACTACGATAAATCTATGCCTATTAGAGGCTGTCGAATGTATTTCCCCTATGATGTCAATCCCCCAAGCTACGAATGGCCATGGAGATGTAAGGTTGCATAACTCTGAAACTGGCAGGTGTCTTAGATTGGTATATTATTGGCATAGTTGACACTGCTTCGCGTATTTAGAACAATCCATGTCCATTGTTAGCTAAAAGAACCCCTGTCACATGATTTTCTTTGCCAGAGCTAGACCATTCATATGGGCTCTACAGACCCCTGCGTGGGTCTCCTCCATAACCCTCTTGGCCTCCTTCTCATCTAAGCACCGTAGCTGTATGCCATTAGCTTGCCTCTTGTACATCACACCATCTACACTTATGAACTAAGTGGACAGTTTGCGAATCATCCGTTGGTCCTTTTTAGTGGCCTCTTCTGGGAATACCGACTTTTCTAAATAATTCTGGACATCATAGTACTATGGCTTTCTGTCAGTAGCCTCAATATCTCCGACCTGCTCAGTTTCAAAGTATGGCTTGTCTGAACTAGAAATGAGTACAGGCTTCATGGCTATTCCTTTTGGGTTATCCCATAGAGACACTAGGGTGGCTAGGGCATTTGCTAATTGGTTCTCATCTCGGGGCACATAGTTAAAAGTGCAAATTTCAAACTGACCACTTAGTTCCTTCAAGCACTTTACGTATGGTAACAGTCGTTCTTCCTTGATGGACCATTCACCCCTGACCTGATGGATTACTAAGGATGGGTCCCTGAGAACCTCTACTACTCTTGCCCCATAGCTGATAGCACTTCTAACCCGAAAATGTAGGCCTCATACTCAACCTCATTGTTAATGGCCTTATACCTTAGTTTCTTAGCTAAACGGAGCTTCTCACCCTCTGGGGTTACCAAAATTACTCCTACTCCGGCTCCTTTGCTATTCACCGCCCTGTCAAAGTACATCTGTAACTTTTGCATTGTAATGGCCCCCACATCTTCATCTAGGAATTCATATTCGAATTGGTCACCTTCAATCAGATGATCGGCTAAAAAATTCTACAACTGCCCGACCCTTAATGGTCTTTCTAGTGATGTACTCCACGTCAAATTCTTGCAGCAATATCAGCTACCTCCCCATTTTTCCTAGCAAGGAGGGTGCTTCCTGAAGATACCGGAGAGGGTTTTGTTTGGCAATCGCTTGCACCTTATAGGAATGGAAGTAATGCCTTAGTTTCTTTGAAGCTCAGATCACTGCCAAACAGATCTTTTCCACCTCGACATACTTTGCCTCGTAGGGAAGGAATTTCTTGCTGAGGTAGTAAACCGCAAATTAAACCCTGAATTCATCTTCCTGGGCCATCATAGCACCTACAGAATTCTCCTCTATTGCAAGGTAAAGGATTAATGGCTTAGCGGGCCATGGAGGTCTTTGAATTGGGGGGTGCAGAAGGTATTCTTTGACAATATCAAAAGCTTCCTGGCAGTCATCGTTCCACCTAACTGGCTGATTTTTCCCGAGGTGCTTAAAGATTGGCTCGCATACTGAAGCTAGCTTGGAAATAAACCTGTTGATGTACTGTAGCTTGCCCAAAAAACTCCTAACTTCTTTTTCCTTGGGGCGTTGGCATCTCCTCAATTGCCCTGACCTTATCGGGGTCCACTTCAATTCCCCTCTGACTTACCACATGGCCTAACAGCTTACCCGAGGTAACTCCGAAAATGCATTTCTTGGGGTTGAGGCGAAGGTTATATTTGTCAATCCTCTAAAAGAACTTCTCTAAGGCCTCGAAATGCCCCTCTCGAGTGACCGACTTGATCATCATATCATCGACATACACTTCCACCTCTTTGTGGATCAAGGATCTTAGTAGCCATTCTTTGGTACATTGCTCCTGCATTTTTCAATCCAAAAGGCATAATACTATAGGTGAATGTACCCCACTCAGTGATGAAGGCCGTCTTAATTCGATCCATGATCTTATTGAGGATTTGGTTGTATCCCGCGTACCCTTCCACAAAACTATACATCATGCAAGCGGCCGCACTATCTACTAACACATCAATGTGGGGCAAAGGAAAGTCATCTTTAGGGCAAGCTTTATTGAGGTCCCAGTAGTCAACACACACTCGAACCTTTTCATCCTTTTAAGCTATGGGGACAACATTAGCTAACCATGTTGGGTACTGAACCTCTACTAGAAACTTAGCTTCAATCTGCTTATACACCTCTTCTTTTACCTTTTCTGCCCACTCTGGTCTGGGCCTTCTGAGCTTCTGGTTGACTGGCTTGCACTCTGGATAGGTTGGAATGGCGTGTTCAGCAACTTTTTGATCAATTCCTGGCATGTCTTCATAGGTCCAGGTAAAGACTTTTTTATATTTTTTCAAAATTCTCTCAAATTTTAATCTCTCTTCAGGAGTTACATCAGATGCTATCAAGATTTCCTTTGGGTTTTCTAAAGTTCCGAGATTGAATGAGGTGGTATTAGTTGAGTCAATATCAAACACGAATGATTCATGCTTGTGATTATGCATAATGAAATCATGAGAAACATCGGACAAGTAAGCAAAGTCATTCATCTTATTGAAATATTCAGCATTACAAGCATAATTGTCAAATAGTTCGGGAATAAAAAGTACTTCAGAAAAGCTATCATTAACATCTTCCACTGATGCCGGTGCTGAAGTCGATGGTCCACCATCTTGGTTGTCTGCGATCTTCAGGTTCCCCAATTCTAGCACTGCCGCCCCAACTTCCACTTTTTCTTTGCCTTTCACCCAGGTGGCCAGCAGACTATCAGTGACGGCCTGTTCATGAACTTCCTGATCCCATGCCAAACTTTGATTGAGGATCTCCTCATCCTAGAAACCTTCTATTGACTTGACCATCCCGTCGGACCAATCAAAAACATTATTGAAGATCTTGAATCCTGGGGTGATCTTGTCGCCAATCCACTATGGCTCGGCCTCCCCACAATAGGCGCATGCTGATGCAGCTGGCACAAAACTCTCTAAAATATGTGGGACCTCTGTAGGCTTCTCCTCAAGCTTATTCTTTCTAGCTTCACCAGTATAACCTAAACCCCTTCTGTCTTTTTGCCTCCTTGTAGCGATGGGTGCCTGAGGCCCTTGTAAATTCTTTCCCAAACCAGCCCCTGGGAGGAAGTTCATCCTTTTCATCATATTGATAACCTGGGAGCTTACCACCGAACAATCTTCTTCATTCATCATGGCCACATGGAATCCGCTGAAGGGTTGGCTAGAAATACCGAGGACCAATACTTGATTATCACTGGCTGCCTTGATTGTCTCGACTTGGCCCTTATAGGGGATTCTGATCATTTCGTGAAGGGTAGATGGAACCTCTCCCAGCTTATGAAACCAGGGCCTCCCTAGTAGCACAGGAAATTTGGCTGGGATAGGCAAGACAAAAAAATCAACTTCGGTCTCAACTAGCCCAGTTTTCACCTGTGCCTTGAATGTCCCAGTGGCTTGCCTTCTTGAATTGTCATAAGCAGTGATAGTCAGGTCGGATCTACTCAACATGCCCTCATTTATTTCGAAGGCAGATAGCGCCACAGTGGGCATACATTGATAGAAGACCCATCATCCACCATGACGCAGGCCGTGTGCTTGCCATTGATTTGGGCTTTGATATACAGAGGACGATTGTGATTGCGACCCTCGATTTGTAGATCGGCATCAGAGTAGACTCTATTCTCTCTAGATCCCCCTTTTACCATGTCCAATAACTCGGTGGGTGAAATGGTGGTGGCGACTATTGATTCGCATAAGGCTTCTACTAGCTTTTGCGTGTGACTTGAAGACTACCTCAGTAGGTCCTATACTGATATCTGAGCTGGCATTTTCCTTAATTGCTTTAAAATCTGGTTCTCTTCCAGCTCTTACTCCATAGTTGGGGGTATTGGGTTCTATTGTCTCTCAATTTTCAATACCACTCTCCCACTTCGAGTGACAGCCTGCACTTTTTGCACATTCTCTTCACCCTCAGAGTTCCACAAGTCCTCTAACTCATCGGTCTCTTCAGCCTCGCTCTCACTGGTTGAATCCTAGCACTCTATCATGTAAACTTGAGATTTCTCTTCACTGGCCACCTGCTCGGGGTGGATAACAGCCACATAGTTGTTGCCATAAAGGTCCCTCAACACATACCATTTAGACAGACTGGAGCCTATCATAAAGACGGGTGGGGGAACAGCATTATACCCAGCCTTCTTCTTCTTTTCTCCCTTTTCAAGGTCAGAGATCTGTTTACTATCAATAAAATCTTGGACTCGGTCCCTCAGAGTCCTGCAGTAATCAGTGAGGTGGCCGGTGTGTTGGTGAAAAGCACAATATTGATCCTCCCTATGGCCCTACTGGCCATGATTCTTAACCGGTCTAGTTGGCAATGGATGAAGTTTCCCTTCTTTCAACAATCTCTCCAAAACCTAGGATAATGATCTTCCTAGATTTGAGTACTATCTTTGGCTCACATTAGTGGCTAAAACTTCCGCTATCTTGCCAGCTCGATTACTGCTACTTCCGGTACCACTCAACTTACTTCCCCCTTGAGGCCCATAGTTTTTCCTAGGGAAACCATCATTACTGATTTTCTTTGCTAAGTACTCTCTTTCGGCTTCTATGGCAATATCTTTTTAAGGACTGCCAATCCTTAAGCCCTTTCGTCTTAAGCCGTTCCCTCAAGTACGGGCTTGTGTTCCTGATGAATAGCCTAATCTGATCCGACGTATTGGGCTTTCTCTTCATCTCTATCACCCGATTCCTCCACTGAGTGAGATAGTCATGGAAGGACTCACCATGCTGCTATTGCAAGAGCTCAAGATCTTTTAGTGTTACCTCCATCCTAGTGTTATAGTCGTATTGCCTCATAAACTCCTCCTTCAGTAGATCCCAATCTTCCATGGGCCTTCTGTCTAACCCATGGTACCAATCAACTGTCGGCCCTGACAAGCTAAGGCAGAAATACTCCACCTTCTGCTTCTTTATCAGCCCCGTGCCTTTCATGATCAGGGCATACTGCTTGATGTGTGCAGAAGGGTCTGAAGTACTATCAAATTTTGGCAATTCCGGCATCTTGAACCTTTGGGGCAGCAGCTCTTCCTCACCCAAATCCATGTCTTCGGGGATGACCGCTTTCCTAGCTGACAGTAGGCGTGTGATTGCCTCAATCTTCTCTTCCATTTTCTTCACCGCATCGTCCTCTACCTTAGGGACCCTACCCCTCACTGATTGAGGAAATTACTGGCTCATCCTCTTCCTCCTCTACGAAGTCATCCCTTGGATCAGGAATCTTCACACGTCTCTACTCGGCTGGTGTCACCGTTATAGGCTCGACAACTGGTTGTTGCACAGTGGTAGCTGCTATAGGAGCTTCCCCCATAATAGGGGTTTCAACTCGCTCCACAGCAGGAGCCACGGATGGTTGTCCGGCATTGGGTGCCATCTAGGTAATGATGCTGCCCATCATAGCTAACATCTTCCTCTCAAAATCCTCAAATCTTTTATCCAAATCTTGCTTCGTCAAAGCACCCGTTTCTTGTAGTAAATTTGCCATTACTGACCTAGAGGATTATTCTAAAGAAGAATCT
Source organism: Excoecaria cochinchinensis (assembly GCA_947683425.1). Lineage (NCBI taxonomy): Eukaryota > Viridiplantae > Streptophyta > Magnoliopsida > Malpighiales > Euphorbiaceae > Excoecaria > Excoecaria cochinchinensis. The sequence continues at coordinate 793,056 of CANTUQ010000025.1, forward strand.
GAATTTCTGTCCCAATTTGAACCCGATACAGGTGATAACCCTGGTAACTCAGTCACTGGATTTCTGATAAGTCTTCCAGTAGGACCTCTAGACCACCCGAATGAATCTATGATGGCTAAAAAACTCAAATTGTTAGCATGATGTTTGAATGATATTAAAGATGCATGGTCGTGTTGATGCATTATAGACAACCACACGCAAGTAGATAGATCTTTCCAACCTTATCACTTCCACACGTGAGGTTGTACGGTCCCTTTTCCTAGGCGGGCTTGGTCCATGGGTTAACGGGGAACCCAATGAACGCGTATGGTGCACGGTGGAAGAACAGCAACATGATATCTCTTAATTTAAAGCACATGAATATGGGTTTTGGCCATTATGTATTTGGATAATTCAATCAAGTTAAGGTGGGCCTAACCGGGGCATGAAAGCCTTTGATAAAGGACCACTTAATTTGCTTGATTTTGTTCAATATATAATGACCCATATAGCAAGCATCGTATTACGGTACATTTTACCTAGGGGAAGTATCTATTGTCATTACATGAGCTTTGGTCAAAGGTGATGATACTTTAGAGCTACCCAAGTATGGTCTCTGCCAACGGGTCTAGCTCATCACGAGCATAACGACCGGTCGGGTCTCCATTTGATATACCATAATGGTACGAGGCTAGAGATGGTGATTATCCTTAACATTTCCCTACATTGAGTGAATGTAGGGTCATGCTTCGGGACTGCACCGGGGTTAAAAGAGAGACCAAACTAGCATAGTTGTAAGGCTCTAATGAAATACAATACAATTTTGAAAAGGGATGAAATTTTTAAATTAAAACTCAATTATATATTTTAACAAGGTACTTTCAAAGTGAAGTCTCTTAAATCCCCAGCGGAGTAGCCACTATGACGCGCGTCGAAACCGGTAAGGCCCTCGTAACAAGACCCGCTTTTAGGGCTCGAGGGATTGGTTCGCGTCATTTGAACTTGGGTAACATGAGACATTTTGAAATCCCCACCCAATGAAACATTGGGGAAGTTCATCTAGCCTCATGAAACCTTTAGGCACCTTTGAGGTATTTTGGAGTCGCCACCCAATTTATAAAAAATTGAGAAAGGTCATCTAACCTCTATGGTCTAAACCAGAGAAGGTGTTCGGAATTCACATTTATTCATACTTTGATTAAATTACGATTGAGTTTTACATCTAAGATTTCATCCCCTTTCTCATTCATTTAAATGCAATAATTAGAGCGCATATCAATCACATAATAAAAATGGTAAATAAAAAATAAAATTAAAATAAGGTAAATAAGAATACAATGAATTACAATAAAACTCGGGGCAGAATACAACCCCTATTGTAAATAAAATATAAATCATACATAAAATGGGATATTTATTAAGGATGAGAACATTGGTCCTCGCATGCATAGTTAAAGAAAATAATTTTAATATGACAATTTATTTGGATGGAAAAACTAGGATATTGGTCCAATTTTATTTGAAAATCTCAATTTATTTATAAAAATATTTTTGGGTGATTTTTAATTAAGCGTGCATAAAATAAATGATTTTTTTTAATAATTACGTGACAAATAAATTAAAAATACAAAAAAAGAAAAAAAATAATAAATACAATAAAAAAAGATAAATCCCCAGATCTTCTTCATTCGCATGGGTGCTCAAACAAGGAAAAACAAAGATTTGAAACCAAAAACAAGCACAAATAAAATTAATGTTAGTAATTAATTCAAGAAAATATATTAAACACATAAAGCAATAGATAATAAATTAAAATAAATAAAAAATGCATTATGGATGACAACTAAATTAGATGACATATTAAAACAGATTAACATATTAGTAGACCAATACATAAAGTATGAAGTAGTAGTAATAGTAATAATAATAATAATAATAATAATAAATACTAATGATAAATAAAAGAAAATTAATAATCAAATAAATAAAGAGTTAGATCTACATTTAAGATGACATAAAGTAAATAAATAAGCGATAAATATAAAGATCTACATGATTACTAATTAAGATATAAACAAAAAATAATAAAAGAAAAATCAAATCAAGAGATCAAGTCTATAATGTTTACCCTCAGATTTCGAATTTGATGGAAGAAAAAAGTATGATTGATTTTCCTTGCTTTATTTTTCAAAATAGAAATAGAAATAATAAAAATTGCAATTTTATTCCAAAATAAAATTACTTGAAAAATGATAGAAGAAAATAAATTAATTCTCAAGAACAAAGAATTGATTTCTTTGTCTCAAAAATAATTATTTATTAAAATTGCAAAAAAATTGGATGAAAAGAAATTTAATTCTCAAGAACAAAGAATTATTTTCTTCGTCTCAAGGGATTATAATTGGTAAAAAAAAATACAAATCTCAAGAACAAGGAATTTATTTCTTTGCCTCAAGAAAAATTCTTGCTTAAAAATTGAATTTTTAACCTTAAGAATTTTTATTTTGAGAAGAAAACCCAAAAGAGATGTAGAGAGAGTAATTAGAGAAGAAGAAGAAAGAAAATGAAGAAAAAAACCTCTAAAAAATGAAAAATCCCTCAATTTTTTTCCATCTTTTTCTATATATACTAATGAAAATGGAAAACCTAATTAATTAAGTAAAAAAATTGATTTTTTTTTTATTAAATTTCCCTTAATTTGGGTCAAAAAAAGAAAAAAAAACACCAAAAGACCCGAAAAAACGGGAAAAAAGTCAAAAAAAAATCAAGAAAATCCGAAAAAAAGGAAGAAAAACGCGTTTTCAGCGGATCTGGGCCGACCGACGCCCGCGCTGGCAGCGCGCAGCAGTGTGCAGAGCTATGCTCCTTGCTCCCTCGCGCCGATGCGGCCGATTTTTTTTTTCAATTTTAATTTTTAAATTTACCTAAAAACACTATAATTTTCAAACTCCATTTTTTAAATTTAATTTTTAATACATTTTTTATTATTTTTTAATTTTTATTCTAAAATGCAAATTTGACAAAAAAAAATATTACTTTCAACCTTAATGCCTGTGAACAGGCATTTAATCATCATCGGGTAATTCTGATTTTTGACCGCCTTAGGACCCGATGTCTACATGGAGTTTCTTTTTGTATATGTACATGATTCTTTTGTATCGATTAGTATAGTGATATGTAAAGGATCTTGTATATGTTAAGTACAAATGCATTTATGAGTATGTTTATATAATAATTGGATGGCTGTGCTAATAATAATAATAATAATAATAATAATAATAATAATAATAATAATAATAACTAAATTTGGTTTATGCATCTTTGACTTGTTTTAATAATGAATGTTCATGTAATATGGAAGGATGATGATAATATATAATAGTAATTGATGTTATTCCGCTATTGTCTGATTGTATCGTATGTGTATGCGTGTGTAGCGACTCCGATATCCTTCTAGCGGTATTAGGGCGTCACATAACTTGTCATTCTTTTTGAATCTTGAAGCTCTCCCGAAGCTCCCCAAATGCGAGGGTAGTGAAGAAGAGGGTGGAGCGGAGATCGTAACTGACCCTGTCGACCATATGGATGGAAGAAACTGGGAACTCATCTTATTTCATCATTGTTTGCTTTGTCTTGCTCATATGCATTTACTTTTGCTACATATATATATATATATATATATATATATATATATATATACACACACAATATACATATATCTGTGTGTGTGTGTAACTTTATTATTTTTTTACTTTTTATTTTTTTTATGAGCATCATGATGATTCAATCGATAATAAGACCTTTCCTGAATTGAACTTTGTACAACAATTCTTTGGAAAGTTTGATTTCGATAAGCAAAAGTATTTCCATTGAAGTAAGTGAAGAGCAGTGCATTCATCCGATCAATGGGACATTTACCGATTAATGGAGTTGGTGAAGATTCGCATCATAAATTATATCTTTTTAGAGCTTCTGCATTCGATGTTCTTAGGACTTCTAGTCCTTCCATATTTCATAATTTGTAAGTGCTAGGACCTATGATTTTTCAATTTCAAATGGCCCTTCCTAGTTGGGCATCAATTTTCCTACCTCGGCATTTCCTTTTTTGATTTCTGGTTTCTAAAGTACTAGATCTGGTACTTGAAAGGATCTGGGCCTAACTCAGGTGTTGTGATCCGGGCAATTTTCTATTTATATGATATGATTTTGGCGCTACTGTCTTCGAGCTTTTCTTCTATTAGATCAAATTCCATTCGCCTTTCATCGAGATTCTGCTCTATAACAAAAGACTCGATTCTATATGAAGGGACACCTATCTTTATCGGGATGATTGCCTTCGATCTATAGACAATTGAAAAAGGGATCTAGTATGTACCTGCCTTGGGGGATGTCCTATAGGACCATAGCATGCTATTAAATTCATCCATTCAGTTCCCTTTCGTATCTTGCAGCCTTTTTTTAAGCCTTCAAGTATCGTTCTGTTGGAAACCTCCGTCATCCCATTGGTTTGAGGATGAGCTACAGATGTGAATCTTAGGTCGATCTTTAGGTCAGCACAGAAGCCTTTAAATACAGTGCTATCAAACTGCTTACCATTGTTGGTAATGAAAACTTTCGGTAGGCCAAACCTGCAAATGATCTCTTTCCAAGCGAAATTCTTAATTTCTGTTGTTGTGATGGTTGATAAGGGCTCAGCCTCAATCCATTTGGAAAAGTGACCAACTATAACTACAAGGAATTTCATCTGTCATTTCCCTAGCAGGATGACACCCCGATCGGCTACTATTCACTTACTGGCTTCCTAATGATTCTTCCATGGATCTGGCATTGGGTGCAACGCTTCACAATTTTATGAGCATTCTTGAAAATGTGCAGCCAAAAGTATAATGTTTACAAGACTTTCTTACACATGGCTCTGGATGTCTCGTGTGCACCACAGAGCCCCTCATGTACTTCTCTAAGTATGTAATATCCTTCTTCTTCAGACACATATTTCAGCCAAGGATGACTGAAAGCTTTTTTGTATAGAAGCCCATCGATTACCGAATAGCTTAGAGATTTCCTAGTGACTTTCCTTGCTTCTATTTCATCAATGGAAAGAACACCGGTTTGCAAGTATCTAGCTATAGGCATCATCCAAGTTTTCGATTCATCTATTTTAATTATTTTAGCTTCTTCAATGATTGGGAAAAAGAGTTCTTGGACCATGACATTTTAGTTGAATTTTTTATTAGTTGAGGCTGCTTTAGCCAGTAGATCGCTCGCTTAATGGAATCTTTGGGGACCTTTTTGACAGTCACTATCATTCCATTGGACTCTAACTCTTGGATTTTAGCCTTAAATTTAGCCAAATAGTTTTTTATGATGGGCTCTTTCGCTGCGAACATGCCTAAGACTTGACTTATAACTAATTGAGAGTCACTTTTTACTTTGAGATGCTTTGGTCGAATGTGCTTGACCAATCTTAGGCCTTGCAAAAGCACTTCATATTTAGCGACATTATTAAAGGCTCTAAAGTTCAATCTTATTGCATATTGCACGTTAATGTTGAGGGGACTGTGTAGGATGATTCCTACTCATCCTTTTTGTTCGTTCGAAGCACCATCTACAAGCATTTCCCAAACCACCTCTTCATTCTTAGGACTTTGTTGCATTCACCAGTGAATTTTGCTACGAAGTCTGCTAGCGCTTGAGCTTTAATGGTAGATCTATATAAAGGATTGTAATTTCAGGGCCCATTTGAGGAGTTTTCCATCAAGGTTTAGTCTTTGGAGCAGCTTTCTGAGTTGTTAATATGATCTTACGATAACAATGTGGGCCTCGAAGTATCGCCTCAGTTTCGGACCCTCTCAATACCTGACTAACATAGTAGATAGGTTTTTGTTGATTCTCTTCCTCCCTTATTAGCACTGCAGCTACTACCTCCCTATAAATTGACAAGTAGAGGTATAGCTTTTCGCCCGCGATAGGTCGGCTTATAAGGGGAGGTTTGGATAAGAATTTCTTCAGTTCATCAAATGCTTTCGGGCAATCTTCACCCCAATCAAAACTTCTATCCTTCCTTAGTGTAGATATCGGGTCCTAAATCAGACTAGATCAAAGTTACCCAATGATGATAATTGCCTTCACAAGCGAAAAGCGTTGAAATTGATGGTTTCCTTGCAAAATTTGCAATTTAGAATGAAAAACAAAAAAATATTAAAAATATTTTAAAATTTAGTTTTAAAAAAATGATATTTGAAAATTTTGGTGTGTTTTTAGTCATATTTAAAAAAAAAATTCGAAAAATTCGGGCATAGCGCGCGGCGGCGTGCCTGGGGATGCGCGCTCCGCAGCGTGCGCGGAGGGCGCTAGGGCGACGCGCCGCGTCGCCATTGCTGCGAGTCGCTAAAAGCGCGCGCGCACTGCGCGCTGATACGCGTGATTTCCGCGCGTCCACGCGCGGATTCAGGCCCGTCCGCTCGCGCCGACGCCCGTCGAGCGCGCGGACGGCCGTCTGTCGCCAAATGTCCATTTTTTTCGCCCAAAACCGTTTTTTTTTTCCATTTTTTGACTTTTTTCCACCAAACTTCGGGATTTTGAATATTTTCTTCCTTTTTTACACCCAAAATCAAGGGGATTAATTAAAAATCTGATTTTTCTTCCATAAATCAATTTTTTTCCTTTTTTCTCATTTTAAGTGAGAAAATTGGAGGATTTTGGAAGGGGAGATCATTTTTTCATTTTTTTTCTCTCTTTTCTTCTAAAGAAAGAATTCTCTCCATCTTTTTTGAGACTTCTTTTCTCCAAAGAAAATTCTAAGATTAAGAAATTCAATTTTTGATCTAGAATTTTTTATTGAGACAAGAAAAATCTTTCTTTTGTTCTTGAATTTTGGATCTTTTTATCAAAAGTATTTTTGAAAATAATTTTTTGTTCTTAAAGATTAATTTTATTTTCATTTTTTTTATCAAAAATAATTGTTCTTGAAATAAAGAAATCAATTCTTTGTCTTCAAGAATTAATTTCTTTTCTTCCAATTTTTTATCAATTTTCTCTTGGAATAAATTTCCAATTTTTACTATTTTCATTTTTATCTCTATTTTGTGAATTACAACAAGGAAAATCAATTATTTTCATCATCAATCGAATCCAAATCTAAGGATAATATTCTAGACTTGATCCCTTAACTTTTATTTTTCTTTTATTTATTTTGCTCATATTTAATTGTTAACCATGTAGATCTTTACATTTATTTTGTTTTTATTTATTTCATGTGTTTTTGTACAGAGATCTAATATTTCTAAATATTATTTTTGTCTTATCTCATTTTATTATTATTATTATTATTATTATTATTATTATTATTATTATTATTATTATTATTATTATTATTATAATTATTATTATCATTATTTGTTTTATTTAATATTTTAATCAATTTATTTTAATATGTTATTTAATAGACTTGTCGTATATAATGCATGTTTTATTTATTCTAATCTAGGATTTATTGTTTTATGTGTTTAATTAATTTCTTTGGTTTAATCACTAACATAAATTTTATTTGTCTTTTTTTTTTGGTTTCAAATCCGTATTTTTTTTCTTGCTTGAGCATCCATGCAAGCGAATGAGGAGATTCGGGGTTTGATCATTTTATTGTACATGTTAATTTTCCTTTGTTTATTTTTTATTTATTTGTTATATAATTGTTAAATGAAATAGTTTTTATGCGCGCTGAATAAAAAATCACACAAAAGTATTTCTATAAAATAAATTAGTTTTTCCTAATAAAATAGGACTAATATCCTAGTTTTTTCATCCAAATACATTGTCACCATTAAAATTATTTTATTATACATGAGAGGACCAATGTCCTCATTCTCGATAAATACCCCGTTTTATGCATGATTTTTTATTTTTATTTACAATGGGGGTTGTATTCCGCCCCTAGTTTTGTTGTATTTTATTTTCATGTACTTTATTTTATTTACCCTTTTATTTATCGTTTTCCTTGAATGATCAAACTTGCGCTCTAATTATTGCATCGAAATGTATGAGAAAAGGGATGAAAACTTAAATTCAAAACTTAATTATAAATTAATCAAGGTATGAATAAATGAGAAGTCCCGAACCATCTCTGGTCTTTGGGCTCAACGAGGCGAGAGGGCCATTCTGATGTTTCATTGGAATGGGATCTCCAAGACACCTCTTGTGTCCCACAAAAAGACTCAATTTACAATCCTAGGCTCCATAGGGTTAGAGGGTCATTCCAATGTTCTATTGGGGTAAATGGCTCCCCTTTGGTTTGCCCAAAATGGATATTATGTGCCGTCTTAGGCTCACTGAGGCGAGACGAACTTTCCCAATATTTTATTGGGTGACAACTCCAAGAAACCTCCTTGTTTCCCAAAATAGTCGCACTTGTAAATACCTTACAAGTTTTCATGAACCTCTCCCGAAAGCCCTAAGAGCGGGCCTTCGGGGCGTCCTGCGGGGTTCGGCGCGCGTCACAGTGGCGACTCCACTGGGGATCCAGAATGGCTCATTTGGATTATATGTTTATTTTCTTTATTTGTAATATTTTATTTATTTGGCTTTTTCATTTATTTTTGCTATATAATTTTCTTGTAAAATTGTTTATTTAGATCCGCTAGAAAGAAAATCACAAACATTTTTTATTAATTAAATTGGCATTTTTCCTAAATAAAAATGGGACCAATGTCTCAATTTTCTCCATCCAAAATCATCACATAAAAATTGTTTTATAATAGATATGCATGCGAGGACCAATATCCTCATCATTCATGAATATCCCGATTTATGTATGGTTTGTACTTTATTTGCAATGGGGGTTGTATTCCGCCCCTGGTTTTGTTGTATTTCATTTTCATGTACTTTATTTTATTTACCCTTTTATTTATCGCTTTCCTTGAATGATCAAACTTGCGCTCTAATTATTACATCGAAATGTATGAGAAAAGGGATGAAAACTTAAATTCAAAACTTAATTATAAAATAACCAAGGTATGAATAAATGAGAAGTCCCGAACCATCTCTGGTCTTTAGGATCAACGAGGCGAGGGGACCATTCCGGTGTTTCATTGGGATGGGATCTCCAAGACACCTCTTGTGCCCCACCAAAAGACTCAATTTACAATCCAGGCTCCATAGGGTAGAGGGTCATCCCAATGTTCTGTTGGGGTGAATGCCTCCAAGACCCCTTTGGTTTGCCAAAAATGGATAAGATGCGCCATCTTAGGCTCACTGAGGCAAGACGAAATTTCCCAATGTTTTATTGGGTGGCGACTCCAAGAAATCTCCTTGTTGCCCAAAATAGATGCACTTGTAAATACCTTACAAGTTTTCATGAACCTCTCCCGAAAGCCCTAAAGCGGGCCTTCGGGGCATCCTGCGGGGTTCGGCGCACGTCACAGTGGCGACTCCACTGGTGACATCTAAGTGGCTTCGATTTGAAAGTACCTTGGTTAAAATTTATAATTGAGTTTTAATTTAAAATTTTTATCCCTTCTTGAAATTTGCATATCATATCATTAGAGCCTTAGAACTATGCTAGTTTGGTCCCTTTATTAGCCCCGGTGCATTCCTGAAGCATGATGCTACGTTCACTCAATGTAGAGAAGTGTTAAGGATAATCACCAGCCCAAGCCTCGTACCATCAAGGTATATCAAATGGTGACCCGATCGGTCGTTATGCTCGTGATGAGCTAAACCCATCGGCAGGGACCATGCTTGGGTAAACCAAAAATATCATCACCCATGACCAAAGCTCATGTAATGGCAATAGATACTTCCCCTAGGTGACATGTACCTTAATATAATGCTTGCTATATGGGCCATTATATATTGAACAAATTCAACCCAATTAAATGGGCCCTTATCAAAGGCTTTCATGCCCCGATGGGCCCATCTTAATTTAGTTGGAATGTTTAAATACATAAAGGCCAAAATCCATATGTATGCACATTAGATGAGAGATGTTATGGTGCCGGTTTTACACCGAGCACCATACGCGTCCATTGGGTTCCCTGCTAACCCATAGATCAAGCCCACCTAGGAAAGAGACCACGTTACCTCGTGTGTGGGAGTAATAAGGTTGGAAGGATCTACTTGCTTGCATGTGATTGTAAATATTGCATAACTCACTATCATGCATTGTATATGTCATTCATGCATCATTCTAACAATTTAAAATTTTCAGCAATTATAGATTCATCTAAGTGGACTAGAGGTTTCGACGGTCGGCTAGTAAGGACAAATTTTCTCTTTGAGTTACCGAAACTAGTGTCTGACTGGGATTCTGAGTCATTCTCATCAATTAGTGAATCCTCTCTTGAATCATCAATGGCAGAATTACCATGGGAGATTGGTACTTTGACAGTACAGGACCTAGATAAGAGGCTCAACGATTTTGAGAGGAAGATATTAACCATGATGGAAAACATCGTCTCTTAAGTGGCATCAAATTTCAAGCAGCTGCTCATGGCCCATTCTATTAAACCATTTGAATTGCCTATCAGGGAAGAGGCTCCTATAGCATTCACTATAGTACAACAGCCAGATATTGAGCTCAGAGCAACGACACTTGTTGAGCAAAAGAAGACCCTTGATGTGAAGGTTGATATTATGGGAGAGGAAGAGGATGAACAAGTAATTCCATGGGCTATCTGAATGAAGTACCCAAGGGAGAGGATGGCACAGTAAAGGAGATAGAACAGAGGGTTGAAAAGTTTGAAGCTCAGACCACGGCTGTTATGGACAATTTAGTCACTATTGTGGCGCCACCTACTAAACAGCAGCCTACTGCTCCTACCAAGTTGCAAAAAGAGTATGATCCGACTAAGGAAATACACCCACCACTAACTGGGCCTGAAGAAGAATTACTTGCTGCTATGTCACTCGAGCGAAAAGGCAAAGGGCATGTTTCAGAGAATGGGCTTTTGGCAGTGACACGGGGCCTGAAGAGAAGGATAGATGTCCCCGAAGAGGAAATTACAAAGTCTAAACTTGCAATTACCCTAGCCGCTCGGGAGAAAGTCTTTATAGACTTAGAGAAGGGAGGTCAACCGGATAGGTGTGACATCTGTGCCGGCATTCAAGGGACAAAGGAAACATCGATGGTTAGAACGGGTCAGGAGGGTTGTTTTGGCATAAACGGATCTTTTCCTCAAGTAGGGGAGGGGGACCTGCGCTCATGGTTAGCCAACCCAGCCAGAAATCGGGGGCATAGGAAGTGTCATCAGCATGCTAGATATCTGAGAAGTGATGGCCAAACCTCGAAATGTCAAGTACAGGATCTTGTTATTGGCAAGCAACCGGTGACCCTTGAAGGAGGGGACAGCGTCATTAAGGGTGATAATTAGGAAAGCTCTAGTCTCGATGATAACAGCATGAGGGATGTTGGGACCACTAAGGTTCCAAACATGGGAACTACTGAAGGTTGCTATACCATTTGGGATAAGCCTTTATCTGAGCACCTCTTCCATTTTATCAATAAGGGAAAGCTACAGCCGAAGCCTACAAAACCCGCCAGGAGCCTAGGACGTCCCAGTCACCGAGGAGATTTGTATTGTGCATACCATCAGCATACTGGGCATGAGACTAATAGGTGCCGAATTCTGAAAAAGCTTATTCAGGGTCTCATTGATGAGGAGCTGAGAAGTGAGAAGAATGGTTCCTGGGATTAATGATAGACTATCGACTGCAACATTCGTATTGGCAGGAAAGAAAGGATGTTAGCTATTTAGGTGCTCTATTTATTTTTGAACTATCTAATGATGATGTTTTAACTCTACTTTTTACGAAAGGAATGCTTTTGTGTTTTTGTTTATTTGTGTGATGTTTCTTGTGATTTCACTATACATAATCATGGCACATTTATGTTTGACATTTATTTAATTAATGCTATTCTGTTTAATCCTGAAACTTTGGAGAACCCAAAAAAAAAATCTTGATAGCATCTGTTATGACTCTTGAAGAGAGATTGAAACTTGAGAGAAAAAAAATAAAATAAAAAAGTCTTTGCCTGGACCAGTAAAGACATGTCAGAAGATGATTATGAAGCCGCTGAGCATGCTATGCAAAACATATCCTAATCATGGGCATGTGCCACAGAAGCTCAGAAGACTTAAGCTGAAATGAGCAAAAATGGTTAAAAGGGGAAATCCACAAGCAGAGGCAAGACCTAATTTCTTATTGAAACGTAACAACAGATTAGTTTGACTAGTGGCATCCCCGATGGTTAAAAGAAAAGTGCATGTATGTGTAATCTTCGGGATTCGAACAAAACTTGTTAAAAGAAAATTAGGGAGCAAAAAAAAAAAAAAATTGGAAATTGATTATCGACATAGGACAAGGGAAAGTTATCTGGGGGGCAAGTTTTGTTCAAATCCCGTTGGTATACACATACCTGCACCTTATCGCTTTATTTGGCTACTGAAAAGAACCAGAGGACTGATTCACAAGTTATCCACCCAGTTCATTAGTGTGGAGGATGTGCGGTCTGAGAGGAAAGCTAATTGAGATGCTAGTCAAGAAGATTATGAAGGAAGACCCATGCAGGGGGGCTGCAATTGAAAATCCCTACAAGTATCACGCTTTATTCCTCAATGCATGGGGTGAAGCCACTGCTTGTCGAAGCACTCAAATCTTAAAGGGAAGTCAAGGAAATGACACTGCAGCAGCCAAGCACATCAGACCAAAACAGATTATGGGATTACTATCGTAATCAGACCTATCAGGAAACACTTTACTTGATCATTCAGGAGGAAAATTAGAAAGCACCCACTGAAAAAAGTGAGATTTGGTATTCAGGCAAATAAGACCAAGTATTCTAGATGAAAGAAGTAAATTCAGGACAGCGAATGAAGACTTATTTGTTCTTGAGAAGTTGTTATCCAAGGGAGCAGCGTTTCGACAGATAGTAAAGGAAGCAAGTTCAATGAAGCAGTCAGATCAACAGACCCAAGAAGGTCCATGGTAAAGCCTAAAAATCAAAAGAAGAGAATAAATGCCCCACGGGTCGAAAACCGAAAAAAGGCGGCCTTGCTAAAATTAGGCGCCTCGTCAGGGTGAAAACCGAAAAAAGGCACTCTGGTAAAAAATTAGAGGCTTGAGAGAAAATATCCAATCAAGAAAACCCGAGAGGGCTGATTGGAAACAAGAGTCTGATACTTTCAAGATCCATTCTGAGATTAAATGTAATTTTGCATTCTGAATCTGTGTTAAATGGTGATCATGTATCGAGAAATCATACCGAAATGCACACAATCTTTGTAAATACATAAGATAAAAGCAGTTTTAACTCATCATTTCCTAGTTCTTCTATAAAAAGAAAGATGTCATTCATTACTGAATGTATAAAATCTAACTGGTTATACTTTGTTTTTACTCTCGTCGACTAGATGCTTGAGCCGATGAGTTTTATTATCTATCGCAAGGTTAAGTATCCTTCTTTCGCAGGCACTTATGGAAGCAAGGATGTAGTCTTTGACCAACAATATGATAATTTTGGGAAAACAATTGTGTCCAGGGGCTATAGTACTCAGGAGTGAAAGCCGAAGACAAGATACTGAGGAAGCCTTGACAATAGTTCCAATTCTTCAAGTCGTCTCGAAAAAAAAAAAAGAGAAAAGGTCGTTAGAGTGAAAACCGTAACTGGTGCTCTAAGCAAAAATTAGGCAAAAGGATAGGGTAAAAACTTGGAAACAAGCAGTCTGTCCTTCAAAAAAAAAAAGAGAAAAGGCCATTAGAGTGAAAACAGTAACTGGCGCTCTACGCAAAAATTAGGCAAAAGGATAGGGTGAAAACCTGGAAACAGGCAGTCTGTCCTTCAAAAAAAAAAGCCGCTGGATTGGGTTGGGTCCACTTCAGGCAAAAATAAGGCATAGGGTTATGTAAAAATCCGCAAAGGACGCATATCCCGCTAAGAAAAGCTAGTGTGAAAATCCACAAGGGACGCACTACCTTCAAATAATGACTACAGGTGTCAGATGAGAATCTTGCAATCCCAAAGGGCATGAAATTCAAAAGCACCTTAAAAGACATAGATCCTATCGCAAATTGCAGCTAGCCCGGCTATCACCAAGTCCATAGAGATGAATTCTTATCCTGCATTCCCACATAACTCATATATTTCACTTGCATGCTCACTATTTTTGCTGCATCTTTTAGTTTCACTATTTTGCAGAAAGAGAGAATCGATGCGGACAACGACACAAGCCGAGTGACGACATCAATCCAAAACAACCAACAAAAGTTACATCAATCTAAACATCAGCCTAATAATCAATCAGAAACCTCATTGTTGCCCAAAATAGACGCACTTGTAAATACCTTACAAGTTTTCATGAACCTCTCCCGAAAGCCCTGAGAGCGGGCCTTTCGGGGTGTCCTACGGGATTCGGCGTGCATCACAGTGGCGACTCCACTGGGGATCCAGAATGGCTTGTTTGGATTATATGTTTATTTTCTTTATTTGTAATATTTTATTTATTTGTCTTTTTTATTTATTTTTGCTATATAATTTTCTTGTAAAATTGTTTATTTAGATCCGCTAGAAAGAAAATCACAAACGTTTTTTATTAATTAAATTGGCATTTTTCCAAAATAAAAATGGGACCAATGTCTCAATTTTCTCCATTTAAAATCATAACATAAAAATTGTTTTATAATAGATATGCATGCGATGACCAGTATCCTCATCATTAATGAATATCCCGATTTATGTATGGTTTGTACTTTATTTGCAATGGGGGTTGTATTTCGCCCCTGGTTTTGCTGTATTTTATTTTCATGCACTTTATTTTATTTACCCTTTTATTTATCGCTTTCCTTGAATGACCAAACTTGCGCTCTAATTATTGCATCGAAATGTATGAGAAAAGGGATGAAAACTTAAATTCAAGACTTAATTATAAAATAACCAAGGTATTTTATTAGAGGCTCGAGAGAAAATATCCAATCAAGAAAACCCGAGAGGGCTGATTGGAAACAAGAGTCTGATACTTTCAAGATCCATTCTGAGATTAAATGTAATTTTGCATTCTGAATCTGTGTTAAATGGTGATCATGTATGGAGAAATCATACCGAAATGCACACAATCTTTGTAAATACATAAGATAAAAGCAGTTTTAACTCATCATTTCCTAGTTCTTCTATAAAAAGAAAGATGTCATTCATTACTGAATGTATAAAATCTAACTGGTTATACTTTGTTTTAACTCTCGTCGACTAGATGCTTGAGCCGATGAGTTTTATTATCTATCGCAAGGTTAAGTATCCTTCTTTCGCAGGCACTTATGGAAGCAAGGATGTAGTCTCTGACCCACAATATGATAATTTTGGGAAAACAATTGTGTCCAGGGGCTATGGTGCTCAGGAGTGAAAGCCGAAGACAAGATACTGAGGAAGCCTTGACAATAGTTGCAATTCTTCAAGTCGTCTCGAAAAAAAAAAAGAGAAAAGGCCGTTAGAGTGAAAACCGTAACTGGTGCTCTAAGCAAAAATTAGGCTAAAGGATAGGGTAAAAACTTGGAAACAAGCAGTCTGTCCTTAAAAAAAAAAAAGAGAAAAGGCCATTAGAGTGAAAACAGTAACTGGCGCTCTAAGAAAAAATTAGGCAAAAGGATAGAGTGAAAACCTGGAAACAGGCAGTCTGTCCTTCAAAAAAAAAAGCCGCTGGATTGGGTTGGGTCCACTTTAGGCAAAAATAAGGCATAGGGTTATGTAAAAATCTGGAAAGGGCACATATCCCGATAAGAAAAGCTAGTGTGAAAATCCACAAGGGACGCACTACCTTCAAATAATGACTACAGGTGTCAGATGAGAATCTTGCAATCCCAAAGGGCATGAAATTCAAAAGCACCTTAAAAGGCATAGATCCTATCGCAAATTGCAGCTAGCCCGGCTATCACCAAGTCCATAGAGATGAATTCTTATCTTGCATTCCCGCATAACTCATATATTTCACTTGCATGCTCACTATTTTTGCTGCATCTTTTAGTTTCACTATTTTGCAGAAAGAGAGAATCGATGTGGACACCGACACAATCCGAGTGACGACATCAATCCAAAACAACCAACAAAAATTACATCAATCCAAACATCAGCCTATTCATCAATTAGAAACCTCCTTGTTGCCCAAAATAGACGCACTTGTAAATACCTTACAAGTTTTCATGAACCTCTCCCGAAAGCCCTGAGAGCGGGCCTTTCGGGGTGTCCTGCGGGGTTCGGCGTGCATCACAGTGGCGACTCCACTGGGGATCTAGAATGGCTTGTTTGGATTATATGTTTATTTTCTTTATTTGTAATATTTTATTTATTTGGCTTTTTCATTTATTTTTGCTATATAATTTTCTTGTAAAATTGTTTATTTAGATCCGCTAGAAAGAAAATCACAAACGTTTTTTATTAATTAAATTGGCATTTTTTCAAAATAAAAATGGGACCAATGTCTCAATTTTCTCCATTTAAAATCATAACATAAAAATTGTTTTATAATAGATATGCATGCAATGACCAGTATCCTCATCATTAATGAATATCCCGATTTGTGGATGGTTTGTACTTTATTTGTAATGGGGGTTGTATTTCGCCCCTGGTTTTGCTGTATTTTATTTTCATGCACTTTATTTTATTTACCCTTTTATTTATCGCTTTCCTTGAATGATCAAACTTGCGCTCTAATTATTGCATCGAAATGTATGAGAAAAGGGATGAAAACTTAAATTCAAAACTTAATTATAAAATAACCAAGGTATGAATAAATGAGAAGTCCCGAACTATCTCTGATCTTTGGGCTCAACGAGGCGAGAGGACCATTCCGGTGTTTCATTGGGATGGGATCTCCAAGACACCTCTTGTGTCCCACCAAAAGACTCAATTTACAATCCTGGCTCCATAGGGTAGAGGGTCATCCCAATGTTCTGTTGGGGTGAATGCCTCCAAGACCCCTTTAGTTTGCCAAAAATGGATAAGATGCGCCATCTTAGGCTCACTGAGGCGAGACGAAATTTCCCAATGTTTTATTAGGTGGTGACTCCAAGAAATCTCCTTGTTGCCCAAAATAGATGCACTTGTAAATACCTTACAAGTTTTCATGAACCTCTCCCGAAAGCCCTAAAGCGGGCCTTCGGGGCGTCCTATGGGGTTCGGCATGACCACTTCACCAAATGAGAAGGGTTAGCACGATGGCGGCACTACTGCTCTACGGAGGGTTAGCATGACTACGGCACTACCACTTCACCAAATCAGAAGGGTTAGCACGATGGCGGCACTACTACTCTGAGGAGGGTTAGCACGACCACGATACTACCACTTCATCAAATCAGAAGGGTTAGCACGATGGCAGCACTACTGTACTACGAAGGGTTAGCACGACCACGGCACTACCACTTCATCAAATCGAAGGGTTAGCACGACCACGGCACTACCACTTCATCAAATCAGAAGGATTAGCACGATGACGGCACTACTACTCTGAGGAGGGTTAGCACGACCATGGCACTACCACTTCATCAAATCGAAGGGTTAGCACGATGGCGGCACTACCACTCTACGGAGGGTTAGCACGACCATGGCACTACCACTTCATCAAATCGAAGGGTTAGCACGATGGCGGCACTACCACTCTATGGAGGGTTAGCACGACCACGGCACTACCACTTCATCAAATCGAAGGGTTAGCACGATGGTGGCACTACTACTCTAAGGAGGGTTAGCACGACCACGGCACTACCACTTCATCAAATCGAAGGGTTAGCACGATGGCGGCATTACCACTCTACGGAGGGTTAGCATGACCACGGCACTACCACTTCATCAAATCGAAGGGTTAGCACGATGGCGGCACTACCACTCTATGGAGGGTTAGCACGACCACGGCACTACCACTTCATCAAATGGAAGGGTTAGCACGATGGTGGCACTACTACTCTAAGGAGGGTTAGCACGACCACAACACTACCACTTCATCAAATCGAAGGGTTAGCACGATGGCGGCATTACCACTCTACGGAGGGTTAGCACGACCACGGCACTACCACTTCATCAAATCGAAGGGTTAGCACGATGGCAGCACTACCACTCTATAGAGGCATGACCATGGCACTACCGCTTCAACAAATAATAACACGCCTACAACATGGCCACAACTACCACCGTAGGTTCCTCGCTTCGTAAAGGTAAGGGCTGCCTCAGGTACGTGTCCCTTTCCTTCTCTTCTTTGAGTTTAGGCTCACCTAGACACTAGTGTGCCAACTTACCCTAAACTGGGGGTAACTGTAGACACCGGGTCCTGAGTCAGCCTAGATCAAAGTTACCCAATGATGATAAGTGCCTTCACAAGCGAAAAGCATTGAAATTGATGGTTTCCTTGCAAAATTTGCAATTTAGAATGAAAAACAAAAAAATATTAAAAATATTTTAAAATTTAGTTTTAAAAAAATGATATTTGAAAATTTTGGTGTGTTTTTAGTCATATTTAAAAAAAAATTCGAACAATTCGGGCATCGCGCACAGCGTGCACAGAAGGTGCTAGGGCAACGCACCGCGTCGCCATTGCTGCGCGTCGCTAAAAGCGCGCGCGTAGCAATGTGTGCTGATGCGCGTGATTTCCGCGCAGAGTCACGCCCGTCCGCACGCGCGGACGGCCGTCTGTCGCCAAAAGTCCATTTATTTTCGCCCAAAATCATTGTTTTTCCATTTTTTTAACCTTTTTCCACCAAATTTCGGGTTTTTGAATATTTTCTTCCTTTTTTACACCCAAAATCAAGGGGATTAATTAAAAATCTGATTTTTCTTCCATAAATCAATTTTTTTCCTTTTTTCTCATTTTAAGTGGGAAAATTGGAGGATTTTGGAAGGGGAGATCATTTTTTTCATTTTTTTTCTCTCTTTTCTTCTAAAAAAAGAATTCTCTCCATCTTTTTCGAGACTTCTTTTCTCTAAAGAAAATTCTAAGATTAAGAAATTCAATTTTTGATCTAGAATTTTTTATTGAGACAAGAAAAATCTTTCTTTTGTTCTTGAATTTTGAATCTTTTTATCAAAAGTATTTTCGAAAATAATTTTTTGTTCTTGAAGATTAATTTTATTTTCATCTTTTTTATCAAAAATAATTGTTCTTGAAATAAAGAAATCAATTCTTTGTCTTCTAGAATTAATTTCTTTCCTTCCATTTTTTTATCAATTTTCTCTTGGAATAAATTTCCAATTTTTATTATTTTCATTTTTATCTCTATTTTGTGATTTACAACAAGGAAAATCAATCATTTTCATCATCAATCGAATCAAAATCTGAGGGTAAATATTCTAGACTTGATCCCTTAACTTTTATTTTTCTTTTATTTATTTTGCTTATATTTAATTGTTAACCATGTAGATCTTTACATTTATTTTGTTTTTATTTATTTCATGTGTTTTTTTACATAGA
The DNA here is from genome assembly GCA_947683425.1 of Excoecaria cochinchinensis. Taxonomy (NCBI): domain Eukaryota; kingdom Viridiplantae; phylum Streptophyta; class Magnoliopsida; order Malpighiales; family Euphorbiaceae; genus Excoecaria; species Excoecaria cochinchinensis. The sequence goes on from CANTUQ010000025.1 coordinate 812,471, forward strand.
TCTAATATTTCTAAATATTATTTTTTGTCTTATCTCATTTTATTATTATTATTATTATTATTATTATTATTATTATTATTATTATTATTATTATTATTATTATTATTATTATTATTATTATTATTATCATTATTATTATTATTATTTAATATGTTAATCAATTTATTTTAATATGTAATTTAATTGACTTGTCGTATATAATGCATGTTTTATTTATTCTAATTTAGGATTTATTATGTGTTTAATTAATTTCTTTGGTTTAATCACTAACATAAATTTTATTTGTCTTTGTTTTTTTGGTTTCAAATCTGTATTTTTTTCTTGCTTGAGCATCCATGCAAGCAAATGAGGAGATTTGGGGTTTGATCATTTTATTGTACATGTTAATTTTCTTTTGTTTATTTTTTATTTATTTTTTATATAATTATTAAGTGAAATAGTTTTTATGCGCACTTAATAAAAAATCACACAAATTTATTTTTATAAAATAAATTGGTTTTTCCTAATAAAATGGGACCAATATCCTAGTTTTTTCATCCAAATACATTGTCACCATTAAAATTATTTTATTATACATGAGAGGATCAATGTCCTCATTCTCAATAAATACCCCGTTTTATGCATGATTTTGTATTTTTATTTACAATGGGGGTTGTATTCCGCCCCTAGTTTTGTTGTATTTTATTTTCATGTACTTTATTTTATTTACCCTTTTATTTATCGCTTTCCTTGAATGATCAAACTTGCGCTCTAATTATTGCATCGAAATGTATGAGAAAAGGGATGAAAACTTAAATTCAAAACTTAATTATAAATTAATCAAGGTATGAATAAATGAGAAGTCCCGAACCATCTCTGGTCTTTGTGCTCAAAGAGGCGAGAGGGCCATTCTGATGTTTCATTGGAATGGGATCTCCAAGACACCTCTTGTGTCCCACAAAAAGACTCAATTTACAATCCTAGGCTCCATAGGGTTAGAGGGTCATTCCAATGTTCTATTGGGGTGAATGCCTCCAAGACCCCTTTGGTTTGCCCAAAATGGATATTATGCGTCGTCTTAGGCTCATTGAGGCGAGACAAACTTTCCCAATATTTTATTGGGTGGCGACTCCAAGAAACCTCCTTGTTGCCCAAAATAGACACACTTGTAAATAGACGCACAAGTTTTCATGGACCTCTCCCGAAAGCCCTAATAGCAGGCCTTTGGGGTGTCCTGCGGGGTTCGGCGCGCGTCACACTCAGGCATTTAAAGAAGGAAATGCATCTCTTCGTTGAAAAGGAAATAAACCTTCCTAACGTCATGAGTCGTCCGTTCAATTTTTGAAATTCTTTAATATTTTTTGGTGGCTGCATATCAAATATTGCTTGGATCTTATCGAGGTTTGCCTCGATTCCTCATTGCGAGACCATAAAACCATGAAATTTGCCAGAGGATATCCCGAACGTGCACTTCTTGGGGTTAAGTTTCACCTGGAACCGGTTGAGAACAGCGAATACCTTTGCTAAATCTATCGCGTGATTTGATCGACTCTTACTTTTAATAATTATGTCATCCACATAAACTTTGATGTTGTGTCCGATTTGATCTCTAAATATTTTATTCATCAACCATTGATACGTAGCATCGGTGTTCTTTAGACCGAAAAGAATTACATTGTAGCGGTATGTGCCTTCATTAGTGATGAAGCTGGTCTTCTCTTGGTCCAAAAGCCACATTAATATCTGATGATATCCCACGTATGCATCTAAGAGGGAATAAATTTCGTGGCAAGCTATTGAATCAACAAGTTGGTCTATGCTGGATAAAGGATAGATATCTTTTGGACATGCCCCATTCAAATCCATGAAATCTACGCACATCCTCGGTTTGCCATTCTTTTTCTTTACCAGTACTACATTTGTTAGCCAATCCAGGTATTGTACTTCTCTATTGACTCCGGCCTTGAGAAGATGACCTACTTCTTCACTAATAAATTTATTCTTATCGGGTGCATGTCTCCTTAGTTTTTGTTTGATTGGCCAGGATGTCAGATCTACATTAAGCTTGTGTACGATGATGTTGGAGTCGACACCAGGAATATCTTCTTGCAACCACATGAATGAAGCTTGATTTATCATCAATACTTAAGCAAAATATGTCCTGGTTTTCCAGTCTAATCTAGACCCTATAACAAGATTCTTCCCTAGGGCCAGTTCATATCCGGTCACATCTTCCTTAGCTTGAACTTTTGATTTCCCTTTATCTTTTGCCTCCCTAGGTTCCACAATGTATGATGTCTGTGTAGGGTTTTGATCGAAATTAAATAAAATTAACATAGCAAAAATAAACAAAATCCAAAAAGGATCCATGCGATCCAATTGATTAAAGAGAGAGATTACAGAACACTAACCTTTCTTGATGCGTAGGAAAACGAATTAACTCCTTAATTTATTCGGACTGAGGTGTTGCTCCGAGAAGGAATGCTCTCTACCGGTATCCACATGCATGAATGATCATGAACAGATATGGGGTGCTAGCTCCCGCTTAAGTCCTACTGGATTTTAATTATTTTCTCTGTGTTTTTTCTTTTTCATAGACAAAGTGGCGGCTATTTTTTGTAAAGTTTTGGAGGCATCCACTCCAAAAATGAATTAGAGTTAAGCGAAAGCTATATATCTATATATATAGCCACTTAAACCCTAATGCATAGAGAATTAATTTTGGTATTTAATTTCTTATTCTAAAATAAGATACATACATACATACATACATACATACATACATACATACATACATACATATATACATATATATATATATATATATATATATATATATGTATGTATGTATGTATATATAAAATTTCGAATTAAATATCTGTCATATTTAAATTTAAAATACCCAAATTAATATTTAGTCTATTCATTACGTTCTTAGTGTGTGATCTAATAGGTTCATATTAAGTTGGTAGTGGGCCCAACCTCATTATAGGCCCACAAGTCATAAGTGGCCTATGGCAAGACATTATGACTACCCAAATAATATGAATATCGTTAGTCTGATTTCAACTTAACCAATAGAACATGTTATAATCCTATTGTCACACGATATCCTTGTTTAAACATGAGTCGTGGTCTATGTCATACTCACATTGTTCAAACATATAATTACTCGATCGCTAAGTAGACTAATAAATTCAAATGACATTGATCATACTATCAATTCATTTGAGCAAGGCCATACATTTCATAGTCCTACTTATCGAGAGGCCCAATAGATATCTCTCTCATAAGATAGGGACACATTCCATCTTAATTATTCACTATTCTTTGCATAGCTCTTATCATGTTCAATCATAACCTTTATGATTATCCAATTAAAGACAACGTTTGATTATGTCAAAATATGATGTTCCTCATGTAGGAATCTGTGATAATCTCATGTCTAAGGTTTCAATAACATAACTATTATGAGATCACTTATGACACTATCCCATGTAGTGATCTCATAGTGGGTCTATCTAGTACCTTATTCTCTAACAAGTACCTAAGGATTTGATTTATATCACCATATATAATCATCTCGTGATTATCGATCAAATCTATATTAGTTTTAATTTATCTTTATGCCCTTTAGAGATAAATGACTAGGGATGACACGAATAACATGGTTATTCATAAACATTACAATAATGTAACATGCCAATAATATTAATGTGAAGAAAACCATTATATAAACAAAAATATAATCATTACATCAAGGTCCAAATATTTGGCCTAACGCATAACCACTAACAATCTCCCACTTGCACTAGGCCCAATAATACATATATCTAATACCCATTGACCTAGTAAGTCCATCATGTTTGGTTTGTGGGAGAGTCTTGGTAAGTGGATCAGCAATGTTGTCATCAGTGGATACTCTACATATCTTGACATCTCCCCTCTCAATAATTTCTCGAATGAGATGAAAATACCTGAGTATATGTTTAGATCTCTAATGAGATCTGGGCTCTTTTGCCTGTGCAATATCACTATTATTATCACAGTAAAGATCCATAAGATTTGTGATACTCGAAACTACTCCCAGTTCAGCAATGAATTTCTTTATCCATACTGCTTCTGTAGCTGCATCTGATGCTGCTATATACTCAGCTTCTGTTGTAGAATCAATGACAGTGCTTTGTTTAGAACTTTTTCAACTTATAGCACCTCCATTTAACACAAGCACATGTCCTGACTGCGATCTAAAGTTGTCTTTGTTGATTGGAATCTTGCATCAGTGTAACCATTTACTACTAGCTTAACTTCCAATCCTCCATACACTAAGAATACATCCTTAGTTCTTCTCAAGTACTTAAGGATGTTCTTAACAGCTGTCCAGTGACTTTCACCGGGATTTGATTGGTATCTGCTCATCATACTCAAGGCATATGAAGCATCTAGTTGAGTATATAACATGGCATACATGATTGATCCTATAGCTGAAGCATAAGGAATCATACTCATGCGATCACGCTCATCAGATGTCATGGGACATTAAGTCTTGCTAAGATAAATGCTATGAGACATTGGCAAAAATCCTCTTTTGGAATTTTGCATGTTGAATCTATTTATTACCTTATCTATATAAGTGTTTTCACTCAGACCAATTATCCTTTTAGATCTAGCCCAATAGATCTTAATTCTAAGGATACTAGCAGCTTCACCCAAATCTTTCAGTGAAAAAGATTTCCCTAACCATTATTTTGTCTTTTGCATGATAGTGCTGTCATTTCCAATGAGTAATATGTCATCTACATATAATTCAAGAAACATCATAGTGCTCCCACTAATCTTCTTATATACACAAGGTTCATCTTCATTTTTGATGAAACCATACTATTTGACTATTTCATCCAAATGAAGATTCCAGCTCCGAAAAGCTTGCTTCAATCCATAAATGGATCTTTGTAGCATGCATACCTTTTTAGAATTCTCAGGATGGACAAAACCCTCAAGTTGTGTTATACACACATCTTCAAGTAAATTTTCGTTAAGAAATGATATTTTGACATCCATTTGCCATATCTCATAGTCATAATATGCAGCAATGGCAGTAAGAATCCTTATTGATTTAAGCATTGTGACTGGTGAAAAGGTTTCATCATAATCAATACCATGAGTTTACTTGAAGCCTTTTGCAAGGAGTCTTACTTTAAAGGTATTTACTTTGCCATCCATGTCAGTTTTATTTTTGAAAATCCATTTACACCCAATGGTTTTAATTCCTTCAAGTGGATCAATCAAGTTTCAAACTTATTTATCATACATGGATTGCATCTCAGATTTCATGGCTTCTAGCCATTTCTCAGATTCTGGACTTGACACAACATCTTAATAGGTAGTAGGCTCACTTTGATCCATGAGCATTATTTCATGACTATCTATCATGAGAAATCCATCTCTCCGGCTCATGTCGTATCCTATCAGATCTACGTGGTACTTGTGTAATAGGTATAGGTTCCACAACTATTTGTGAAACTTACTGAGTTTCCATCGATGGTTCTATGTTGTCTTGTGGTTCTCGAATTTCTTCAAGTTGTACTTTACTCCCACTAGTTCTTTTAGAAATAAATTTCTTTTCTAGAAAGACACCATTTCGAGCAACAAACACTTTGTTCGCAGAAGGGTTATAAAAGTAATATCCTTTAGTTTCCTTAGGATATCCCCCAAAAAGACATTTATCAGATTTTGGTGCTAATTTATCCGAAACTTGTCGTTTGACATAAGCCTCATAGCCCCAAATCTTTAGGAAAAACAAACTAGGAGTTCTCCCAGTCCATATTTCATATGGTGTCCTTTCAACTGCTTTAGATGGAACTCGGTTCAAAGTGAATGCGGCTATTTGTAATGTATAATCCCAAAGGATAAAGGAATATCTATTTGACTAATCATAGATCAAACCATATCTAATAAAGTTCGATTCCTCCTTTCAGATACACCATTCTATTGTGGTGTTCCTAGTGGAGTTAATTGTGAAACAATTTCACAATCTCTTAGATGATCGTCAAACTCTTGGCTCAAATATTCACCACCTCGATCAGATAGAAGTGCCTTAATAGTTTTACCAAGTTGATTTTGTACTTCATTTTGAAAGGTTCTAAACATCTCAAATGATTCGTGTTTATGTTTCATCAAATAGACATAGTCATATCTACTGAAATCATCAGTAAATGTAATGAAGTACTGAAATCCTCCCCTAGCATTTATGCTTAATGGGCCACATACATCAATATGTATTAGGTCTAATAAGTCATTGGCCCTTTCACTATGTCCAGTGAAAGGATCCTTTGTCATCTTTCCTAATAAACAAGATTCGCAATTTCATATGATCCAAATCAAATGATTGCAAAAGTCCATCTTGATGGAGTTTAGATATGCGTTTCTCATTTATATGACCAAGGCGATAATGCTATAAATGCGTTGTATTTAAATCATTTGGTTGGGATTTCTTTGTAGTTATGTTATAGATATTATGATTAATGGATCTTTTTAAATTTAGGATATAAAGGCGATTATATAATTTTGCAATACCATAAAGCATATCATAATAATCAATGGAGCATCTTTTATTCTTGATAAGAAAAGAAAAACCTTCATCATCCAAACTAGAAACTGAAATGATATTCCTACTCAAATTAGGAACATAATAGCAATTGTTCAAAACTAGCAAAAGTGTAACACCCCATTACCCCTCGAGAGGAATATCGGGTTGCTACCAACGCACATATGCATACCGATAGACATTCATGCAAAACATTGGCCGAAGCATACTAAAGTATACATAAGCGGAAGCATATAACAGGTCAAAGCATACTTGCATAAATAGTTCTTACAATATCCATGTTACAAAAATATTACAATATTACATGCCTTCCTCACATAAACAAGAAAATACAGGAGTTATATACAAAAAGAATCACTTCTAAACCAAAACTCCTAGTGGCTAGTAGATGTGCGACTCCCAAAACTGAACTGATCCTGCAAACCTACACAAAAACAAACATTTGTGCTAAGCGATAACGCTTAGTGGGGATGTACAGAAGTAAAGGGCTTCTAATGAAGTCACAAAACATACTAATATGCAACAGAATAGCACACATACTTGCATCATACTTCATTAAGCTTCAACAAGTACATAAATATACATCAGTTTAAATAATCATAAACATGCCCATGTTCCACTACATGTACAGTTACTAATACATAAATCTGAGTACACAAGAAAGATACCTTATCATAATTCATATAAGATAAACAATAATAAACACTGATTAACAAGGAGAATCATGTACACATAACAAATACATCTTTACTTGCAAACTCACAATCACACAACAATAAAAGCCTGAGATCATACCGATGGCGGATACGGGTATTCAAAATACTGACTAACAGTATCAAAAGATCGAAGTCTAACAGATTAAAATATCAGAAGACCGAAGTCTAAAACTTTCAGATACCCCAAGGTACAAACTGTAATGGCCGCATTACACCCTAGTTGTTTCGGTATGACATGTGAAGTATGTATGTGTATGTGTTAAGGGGTAATTTCTGATTTAAGTGGTGATTAAGCAATTAATTATGAATGTGGATTAATCTGAAATTTATAGAAGGACCTAATTGCTAAAATAACAAGTATGTAAGTGATTGAAATGATATTATGCATGCTTAATTAAGTGGATGACAAATTAAGTTAATTAATAAGGATTAAGGCATAAAATAATGGATAATTATAAGTTAATGGAAAGCAGATTTTTAGTGGGAATTGCTGGAAGTTGAGAAGAATAAAATAAGTATAGTGGAAGCTAATGGGGAGCAGTTTTTCTTAGTGGCTTTTGCTGTGGGTTTGTGATGAGTGGACTCATCATCACTTAGCATTAATTGTTTAAGTGGAGAGGGAAAGTTTAGTGGTTTTTGAGGTCATTATTTTCTGCATCTTTATTTCAATATTGAGCCTTCTTCCTTCTTCATTTCGTGAGAGATAAAGTGAGTGGTGAGACTGAATGAAGTGAGCTGGAGTTTGATGTGTGTAAGAAAGAATTGTAAGAAATCAGGAATTAAGATTAAGTTGGGAAGGTAAGTAAAGGGTTTGATATATGTATTTCTTCTTTATCTAATTTCTGGATTTAGTGTTTGAGAACAAGTTGTGGAGTTGTGTGTAATGGATTTCTGATTGCTAACTGAAGAAAAGAAGAGAATCAAAGGCAAGGCTAAGGTTGGGGAAACAAGTGAACAACAACCCCATTAGGAGCTAAGGAGTGTGAGGTTTGGGAACTAATCTAAATGTGTGAATTGTATGCTTGTTTTTTTTAGAAACTTATATATGATTATGGTGTACGTGATTTGAAAGATGATATAGTTGAATTATATGGTTGATTTGTATTGGAGTTGATGATTGAGTTGTTATGAGCTCAATTAAAGTATAAACCTTGGTTAAGGGAAAGGTTCTGTTTATATGTGATCTGACCTCCGGGTAGTGTTTTTGTCATAAATAAAGTTTGAAAAATCTACATTGAGTGATTCTTGATTCATTGGATCCATGACTGCTGTGCCTACAAAAGTCTAAGAATGACCATAATTTTATTCTGTCATTAAGATGCTCAAAAATGGAAAAAACCGGACATGTATCTGACTAGCTTGGTTGGTTTGAACAGTCTGTAGTGTTTAATACATATCTCTTAATTTAGGCATCCAAATGACCTGAAACTTGTCCCATTTGAAATATAAGACGTAGGGAAACAATTGTTAAGAAGACAACTTTGCCTAAAAATGAAGTGTAGCTGTCGGTTTTCGCGATGCAATATGGGTGTAAAACCCAGTCTCGTAGGGCTCCCAAGGTGAGCTACTGTCGCGAGCGCGACAGCGTCGCGACCTCGCGACAGAGAAATGCTTAAAATGACTTATATTTATGTTTTAAAGCATATGGTTGGCATGGATCAAGCCCATAACCTTCCCCTCAACTTATTATGCATGTTTAGGTTTATTAAATGATCACAAAAGTAGTTATCATGGGGAGAACTTATGAGCATGATTAAGATTTGTAATTTACTTAATAAATTAACAATATACATATGTGTGAAAGCGATGTTATGCTCAAATGATGTGTATATGCTTATGACATGATGATTCTTGAACTTAACTAAGTAATGTAAAAAGTTGATGGGTTAAAGTGCATTTGTAAAAGAGAATGTGGTCATGAATGATATATGTGCTATGAAGATTGATCAATGTGAAATGAATGACATAATTAAACAACTTAAGCCTGCCAGTCAAGTATTGGATAGGTAGGCATGCCTATAGGGTCCCTGTGCTGCAGCTTAAGTAAGTAAGTTGATTCCGATGGAATCATTATGAATTAATCCTTGCGGGATTCCCTGATTTACAAGAATAAATGTACCCGAGGGGTACTAAGATGACTGAAAATTCTATTTACAAGAAGTACCTTTGAGGTACCTATTTCTGTTTACAAGAAGTACCTTTGAGGTACCTATATTTCTGTCTGAAATTTACCCGTTATCCATGACTTTGAACTGCAGGCAAAATAATCTACATAAAGGAAAAAGGGAAATAAATGTGTGTGGTAATAATGGGATGAAAAATTAACTTATGTGATAAATGGTAATATGACCGCATAGTTTAATTGGCATGAATATATGTTATGAAGTGAGATGCTAAATATGCTTATCTTATCTGTTGCTGATGCGTATGTTAATATACCATATTGCTTGTTATGTGTGAGTTCCCCACTAAGCGTAAAACGCTTAGCACGGGTTTTCTTTAATCCGTGCAGGTACGGAAGTAGGTATTCGAAGGAAGACTCCGCAGGTCAAAGGTCAACACTAGGATTAGTGTAGGTTGGGTTATCCTTTGTGATATGCGTGTTGTATGTACAAAGCATGTTTTGGCTTGTAAGCATAAGATAATAACATAGTATATGCAAAATGGAAAGTAAGCAAAGCTGTATGCTCATGTGATATATAAGTTTATGTGTAACGTACAAGTATGTTGGCATGTAACTATAAGGATAACAACCTAGCATGTTTATGGTGAAATATATGTTTATGTGTGCTGCATGTGGATGGCATGAATAAGTATAGATAAAAATTTATTTGTACCGGTTTTTATGATCACCTTAAGTTCAGCATATGTAAGTAATTTTGCGTGCGCGGTCACTTCCTATCGTTATAGCTGCATCAGCTTTAGCGAGTGGAACTGGGCGTGACACAAACACTAGACCCAAACGGGCCAACAGAAGCAGCTGCACTAAACCCCTTTATAAGCATGCTTATCTATCCACTACCTTGACTATTCTAGCTTAACAAACACTCTACTCACAATATCTTATATTCATGTATCAAATCACGATCACATCTCAAACAATTCATGAAGATAAATATTCCATTAGCGTATGATTCATACTAGCCTATAATACATATGATTTATAATATGCATGTTCAAACATATTCTAATGCAATACTGCACAAAAATGAGAGAAAAAGGATCACATTTACAAAACTACACAATGTCATGCTCGCGACAGAACACAACACACACTGGTGTCGTGCACGCGGGCCTCGTTGCTCTTGCGACAGAATGCCAAAGTGGCTATTGTCATGCTAGCGATGAAGTTTGCGCTCGCGACAAGGCTCAGCATAAATTGGCCATGTACGAGAAAGATCAGCAAGCTTGGCGATGCTCGGCAGGCCGACCTCGCGAAGGAGTGTTCTGTTGTGCTCGCTATAGAATCGAACTAAGTGTTCAACTCTAAGCAACACAAACCACTCAAGCACATACTTCATATTCCAACTCAAAACTCACATGCATAACCTTCAAAATCATACCAATAACACCTCTAAACACTACTTCAAGATTAAACTCAATCAGTTTCTAATATCAATCAAAATGGCAACAAGACATAAAGATCATATCAAGTACTATACATGCCAAAATCTATACATTTACCACATGCAAAGCTAACTAAGACCCTCAATTGAACAATAGCACTACTTCAAGCATACCCATTTACCAATAATTCAAACATGCATTAACAACATAACATATCAACAAACTCAAAACACACATGCAATTCATTATCAAAGCACACGATCCCAACCTCTAGAATGCAGCTCAAGGCTCTACTCTTCAATATCACACCTTCTCGTTGCCTTTCTCTTTCCTTCTATCAACAGCTTCTTGCACAGTCCAAGAACACACACACTTAATCCAAATTCAAGCAACTCAAGACCAAGAATAGAAAATGAGTAGAAGAAGATCATAACAATTCTTAGCCTCACTTACCTTCAAATCTCTTGTTAAACCTCCTTAACACATCCAATTGCAGAAATTGAACCTATCTTGAATAATCAAGAACCGAAAATGAAGAAAGGATGAAGAGAGGAGAAACCATGAGGGAGAGAGTGAAAAATCTAGTTGTAGGTGGTAATGAGACAGATTTTCCCACTAAATGTCTATTTATTACATGTGGTTGCCTAGGTGGCATGCCCACAATAAGACACATGTCCGAAATTTGCCACATGTCCCACTCAACCAAAGTTTCACACTTACTCCTCATCTCAATTTCCTTTTAGTCCCTCTACTCAACTTCCTTCTTCACAAACATAAATTCTCTTTCAATTATGTCCTTAATAACTTATAAATTCACTTTTAGTCCAATTATTTTATACCCTTACAATACAATTATACCATAAATCCTACTAGGGTATAATCTGGGTTGTTACAAAAAACCCATTAGGCAAAGTCAATTCATAAGTGACCACAGCTAAAGCAACAACTTTTGCTCCATTTCCTACTCGTAGGTCCACTTCACACTTTTTCAGTTGCTTACTCCTTTTGAGTCCCTGGACATTTGTACAAATGTGAGATCCACATCTAGTATCTAATACCTAGGAAGTAGAAGTAGATAAATTAATTTCTATAACATAAATACTTGAAGATGTAGTCTCACCACTCTTCTTCTTCTTCAATTCTTCCAAGTAAAGATTGTAGTTCCTCTTCTAATGACCAGGTTCATTGCAATGGAAGCAAACTCCTTCCTTTGGAGCATTAGTCTTGGGCTTAGGCTTAGGCTTACCGGTAACTCTTGCCTTAGCCTTACCCTTATCCTTACCCTTATTTTTCATCGCTTACCCTTTGTTAACAATTAATATATGGCTAGGCTTCTTCTTGATGCTCCGCTCAGCTATTTTGAGCATCGCATGCAACTCAGCTATAGATTTCTCCATATTATTCATATTAAGTTCATGACAAACTGGTCATAACTATCAGGTAATGAATTAAGGATCAAATCTGTTGCCAGCTCTAAATAGAGAGGAAATCCAAGCCTCTCAAGGTGATCAATATAGCCCTTGATTTTCAAAACATGAGAGCTAACTGAAGCACCTTCAGCCATCTTGCAAGAATGTAATGCTTTGGTAGTCTCATACCTTTCTTGCCTTGCCTACTGTTGGAAGGTTTGCTTGAGATGAGCACTCAACTCATAATCCTCTATATTTTCCAGATGCTTCTGAAGTTCTAGAGCCATGGTAGCTAACATGAGATAGCCAACATCCACAGAATCATCAATATGTTTCTTGTGTTTCTCTTTGATCGCCCTTATGGCATTAGTAGGTGGGTCATCAGGAATAGGCTCATCCAGCATATACAACTTCCTTTCTTGCTTGGGAACAATTCTCAAGTTCCTGAACTAGTCAAAGAAGTTTGTGCCAGTTTCCTTAAGTTTGCCCTTCCAATAATAGATCGCAGTGAAAATGTGGAAGTATTGTTTAATGCCATTAATCTACAAATATGCAAGATAAATATTATTAGTACCAATGTCATTTTAGGTTTTCTCATAAAACTCCCACTAAAATAACCCTCAATTATTAATCACAACAATTGTAATAATTTAGTGGGCTAATATCCATATTTCACCTAACTCTAAATCAGCTTTAGCATTATGCATATAGTTAAGTTATTTAAGTAGGTAACTCGTTTACCAATTATATCTCATGTAACTCTTAGATCATGTATGGGATTTTAACATCATATGTCCCGACATGTTTTAATCCCATCTTATGCCCTTACGCTAAAAACCATTTTGATAGCCTAATTAAGTCTAACCATTTTAACATATGGGTAGCACCATTACCCATCCTGCCTTACTAGGATAACCTAATGTATTTCACTTTGGCAGAACCCACATATTGGTGATCTTAGTCTTGACAGGTGTTTTTAATCATGGGTGGCATAAGACTTAAAATTATGATTAGGGATTTTAATTTTGAGTTATTATGTCAATTTACTTACACATCATACATCATTTCATACATGGCATCTCATACACATATATAATCATTCATCGCATCATATACTAAGAAAATATGCATAATATATAAAACATGTCATAGCATGGCAAATATCTATTTTGATCCTTATAATCCAATATGAAGATCAAAGGTCAATCCTAGGTGTTATTACATAGACTTGATCAACAGCTTCCATCTTGCACCTCCATCGTTATGGATTTGGATTGATCTCCATTGTTGCTCTTCGTCTTCATTACAATAATGATACAAAAATATTCTACTACAACTATTGAGTAAAATAAAATTACAACAAAATTAACGGCATGCAGGTTGTATTTAAAATTAAAAACCCATAAAATTAATTAAATAAAATAAATTGCATCCACAAGAGGTACAATTGGTCATGCTATGCACCATGCAAAGACATGATACATACAATACATTAAATAAATCATGTTATCTTATAGCATGCAATTTATATTATTATTATAAATATTTGATGTAATAAAATTAGCAAGTAATAAATTCAACTATATATAAGGCGTTACGATTAGAAAGCATGGAGGTCCCGCTAACTGGTTAGCGGGCGAGGTTAAAGGGCATCGCCCTTACTGGGTCAGGGGCAGTGCCCCGCGAAACTTTGAATTATGGTTAATCTCATTAACAATTTTTTGCTCTAAAACCCTATTCTTTATCTTTTAGAAACAATTATGCTGATCATATCAACAATTATTTAATCATTTTAAACAATTTAATAGACTCAATGTACTATCAGAATTAATTTCGTATTATTCATATTAATACTATCACATTAATTATATTAACAGAATAATATTAATCATATCAATAAAATTAATATCGTTAATCTCAAAACTTGTCAATCATATTAACACTTAATAGAGTTCGTTAATCACATTAACACAAAATATCACGAGATATGTTAATCATATTAACATTAATCAATTTCGTAGCCCTTTTACACAATGTTATTAACATTACTTAATTGATTTCATTCATATCATAAACAATCTGTTCAGTTTTAAAAATGAAAAATATAAATCAATTTCCATGTATCAACATACAAATCGGTTGACATTCATGCCAACAGAATTATATATATCACATACATACAAAACACAATATATTTGAATCAATTGAATTCGCAAGTGGCTCTGATACCACTATAGGGTTTTGATAAAAATTAAGCCATATTAATGCAGCAAAAATAAACAAAACCCAAACAGGATCCATGCGATCCAATTGATTCAAGAGAGAGATTATAGAACACCAACCTTTCTTGATGGGCAGAAAAATGAATTAACTCCTTAATTCATTCGAACTGAGGTGTTGCTCCGAGAACGAATAATCACAAACAGACACGGGGTGCTAGTTCCCACTTAAGTGCTACTGGATTTCAATTATTTTCTTTGTGTTTTTTCTTTCTCAAAGACAAAGTGGCGGTTACGGTTTTTCTGTAAAGTTTTAGAGGTAACCACTCCTAAAACGAATTAGAGTTAAGGGAAAGCTATATATCTATATATATAGCCATTTAAACCCTATTGCATAGAGAATTAATTTCGGGATTTAATTTCTTATTCTAAAATAAGATATATGTGTTAGGTGCTAAAAAGGCTAACTCCGCAAGTGCACGGTTAATCGCTCATAGTACTTAAGATGTCGATCCCACAGAGAATGTAGATTAAATATCACTCACTATTACTACTTGATTTTATCTTGTTTACAATGTTCAATAATTTGTAAATTAATTCTATACTACTCGTGTCATGCAAATTAATTAAATCTAGTTAATGATGATCAAAGAAGACAATGTAGATGATGAAGAACTAATAATTATGAAACTTGATTCCATCTTTTAATTATAATTATAATCTTATCAGCAAGCCAAATTGGAATAATATTCTAATTCACTCTCTCGACATGAATTAGAGTGCCCAGAACATGCAATTACAATGCTAATCCTTAACTCTCATTAATGAACTAGTTAATTCTAATTACATATTCTAAGATTAATTACCAACTTATAGCAATTATCTTGACATACTGATCTCTTAAGTTATGTTTTGATAATGAAATTCTATTAGTTGTAAGATAAAGTGAATCTCTCAGTTCTACTTTAACTTATAATGATCATGCAAATATACCAATAGAGGACTCTACTTTCAAAGACTATTAACATTAATGGGAATAGAAATAACATTAATATCATTCAAGTTTCTCAAACAACTTTCATTTAATGTTTACAATGAAGAAGTAAAGATTAGAAATAGAAGAAGGAGATCTCTCAACCCTTTTTCCCTTCACAAAGTGTAATCTTCTTCCTTGCAATTGCCTTCTTTTCAAAACATAAAATCTAACTTAGAATTTCAACTCCAGAAAAATTGTTCTCTCAAAACTTACAGAAAATTAAATAGTTAAAATTCTATATATTTCAAATTACAGTTAAATTAAATATATATATATTGTTCTAAAAGTCATAACCATTGATAAGCTTCTTCAAAGAGTTGCACAAGTTGGTGAGAAAGCATGTCTCTTCAAGTGACTTTTGAAAATAACTGTCCAACGGCTCTCTTTGTCGCGCTCACGACAGAGCACGACCTTCTCTCCCTTGCTTCTCTTCCTTCGCGCTGGCTGCTTTGCTTTCCTCCGCATCTCTTCGCGCTCGTGACTCCTTCGCGCTCGCGATAGCGCGCGGCTTCTCCTTTGGTTCTTATCTTTCTCTCCTTTCTTCCCTCTTCTTTAGCACCTTCTTACGAGCTCGCGATAGATTCCTATTCTCTTGCACAATTTTGCTCCTTTCTCTATTATTTTCTCCAATTTCTCCTATTCTCACAAAATATAGAACAACACATAAAACATACCTAATACTAATACAAGTAGCTACCAATAAACATTATTTTTATTACAAAATATGGACTAAATATGAGCTATTTAGGCTGATATCAATATGTACACACACACATACACACACACACACATATATATATATAAGTAATTTTAAATTAAATATCTGTCATATTTAAATTTAAAATACCCAAATTAATATCCAGTCTGTTCATTATGTTCTTAGTGTGCGATCGAATTAGTTCATATTAAGTTGGCAGTGGGCCCAATCCCATTATAGGCCCACAAGTCATAAGTGGCCTCTAGCAAGACATTATGACTACCAAAATAATATGATTATCATTAGTCGGATTTCAATCTAACCAATAGAACATGTTATAATCCTATTGTCACACAATATCCTTGTTTGAACATGAGTCATAGTCCATGTCATACTCACATTTTTCAAATATATAATTACTCGATCCCTAAGTAGACTGATAAATTCAAATGACATTGATCATACTATCAATTCATTTGAGCATGGCCATGCATTTCACAGTCCTACTTATCGAAGGGCCCAATAGATATCTCTCTCATAAAAGAGAGACAAATTCCATCTTAATTATTCACTATCCTCTGCATAATTCTTAGCATGTTCAAGCATAACCTTGATAATTATTCAATTAAAGATAATGTTTGATTATGTCAAAACACGATGTTCCTCATGTAGGAATATGTGACAATCTCAGGTCTAAGGATTCAATAACATAACTATTATGATATCACTTATGACACTATCCCATGTAGTGACCTCATAGTGGGTCTATTTAGTACCTTATTCTCTAACAAGTACCTACAGATTTGGTTTATATCACCATATATAATCATCTCATGATTATCGATCAAATCTATATTTGTCTTAATTTATCTTTATGCCCTTTAGTGATAAATGACTAAGGATGACACGAATAACATGGTTATTTATAAACTTTATAATAATGTAACATGACAATAATATTAATGTGAAGAAAACCATTATATAAATAAAAATACAATCATTACATCAAGCTCCAAATATTTGGCCTAAAGCATAACCACTAACAGTCTGCTTACCTTCTCTTAGCATGGCTATGTAGGTTTCTCTACCCTTTTGCTGTTCACCCCTTGTTATGGCTACCCCACCCTCGGTGGAGATTTTCATCACCATGTACCTAATACTTGTGATAGCACCTGTCTAAACGAGAAGGGATCTGCCGAAAATGGCATTATATGGGAAAGGCATATCGATGATCATAAAGGTGGACATGCAGGTATGGTACTACAAGAAATTTTACTTTTTGTGACAAATTTTTTAATGACGCATAAAATTTTGTCACTAATTATATAAAATGTCACTATACTATTTATTATTGTGACAAAATTGTCTTGCATTAATTTATGTTTTAATTTTCGTCACGAATAGATTAATTTTGTGACGAAAAATATATTTCATCATGGTTTCTTTAGGAGGGAAAATTTCCCACCTTTTTTTGTACGGGAAAAATTTAATGACAAAATAATAACTTATTTCAACGTATAAATTTGTCACAAAATATTTATTTTTCATGATAAATTATTTTTGTTATAATTAAATAAATTAGTAACAATAAAATTATTTCGTCACAAATAAAATATCGAGATAAAAAAATATCTAATTATTTTTTTCCAAAAATAATTTTATTTATGACAAGTAAATTTGTCACAGAAAATGAATATATTGTGACAAGCTACAATTTCGTCACCTTTGATATGGTCAACCTTTTTCATTTAGAGGGAAAATAATTTAAAGAAAAAATAACTATTTGTAACATATAAATACATCATGAAATACTTTTTTTTATGATATAAATTATTTTTGTCACAATTTAATGAATTGGGTGACGACAAAATTATTTCGTCACAATAATTTTATTTATAAAAAATAAATATGTCACAAATAAATATATTATGATGAAATACAATTTTATCACCAATACAATCAATTTATGATAATAATAATATTTTGTCACAATTGATTGTAATGTTAATATATGACAAGTAAGTTATGTCATAAAAAATAATTAAATTTATGGCAAACAAATATGTCACAAAAAATAAATATATTGTGACAAAATATAAGTTGATTATTAATACATTCAGTTTGTACGCGCATAATATTTTGTCATAATCAACTGCAATAAAAATGTGCTACAATTAAATTATGTTATAAATAAATTATTTTATGTTATAAACAAAAATGTCTCTAATAAATTTTTTAATGACCAAAAATAGTTTGCCATCTACTTTTTCACAAAAAAAAAACTAAATTATATATGATAGTTAATTAATTAATAATATAATAATAATTTAAAATACAATAAATTATTTATTAAAATAAAATATTTCAATGTAAATTAAAAAAATTGTAGAAACCACAGCGTTTATGGGTCAATCACCTTGCTCTCTTTCTGCCTCAATCTCAAAGTTTTTTATTTCCCTTTCTCTCTATCAATCTACGATATCCATTCTCTCCATTGCCTCTATCCAGCCGATCTTGCCGCCTTGTCGCCTCTGTCTAGTGGTGTTGGTGGTGCATCGCCTCCGTCCTTCACCAGGTTGGTTTCACTTTCTTTCGCACTCTAAGGTAACCATTTTTCTATCAGGTTCTCAGTCTCTATCGGTTTCTTTTCACATTATTTTTTTTCTTGTTTGAAATCGTTTCGCATTTCATAAATTAGAAATTGTTGAAGTAAAAACTGATGGGTCGGATTCAGTACTCTGAGAAGTATTTCGATGATACTTACGAGTACAGGTATTAATAATTGTAATTATCCCATTAGCTTTTCTCATTCTTTGTTTTTGGAAAATAGTAATAATAAATAGATTTTATATTGATTAATTGAATGATTGGTTTAATATTTTTTGATTTTAATGGTGTTCGTTCAAGCATGTAGTTCTTCCTCCCGAAGTGCCCAAACTGCTTACCAAGAATTCATTACGAGGTAGGAATCTACTATCCAAATTTGCAGTAATTTAAACTCATTTGCTTGATTTACTTCGTCTTAGTTTGTATTCTTCATATTTGATTTCTGGTATTTAAATTCTTAAATTTTAATTTTGCTAAATCTCAAATCTCAGTGGCTATCATACTAATTGAAGTAAAACTAACCGATCCCTTAACTTGAATTAACACCCACAAAACATAGTTCTTTAGATATTTAAAGGAGAGTGCCACCAAAAGAAGTCTGGCTATTTATTAGAATTGGTATTTTTGGTTTTTCTCTTCATTTTGTTCTAATTTTCAATTTCTTTTTAGGTAAATTGGAATATTTTGAAAGGGAATGATTTGTTTCAAAAATTCAAAGGATAGGTTATGTTTACCCTCCATATGACCTGGATTGTATAACTCTTATGCTAATTTCTGCCATATTAACATTTAGTTTTGAGCAACCTATTATTGGTATAGTTTTGTATCAAATACTCAAAGCTCTTTCCTATCTTCATGCCCAAGGGCACATTCATAGAGATGTTAAGGTATCCCATTTGGTTATATTAGTTTAGGCCCTTAAATTTGAGGTATCATGTTGCCTGCATTTAGGATTAAGATCAGATCGTTACTCTTTAATTCTTTGTTTAATTTTTGGGTTAATATTTATGAGACAAATTTGATTTATATGTAAATATGAAGGCTGTATAGAGCTAAGAAATGCAAAGTTGATTATTCCACTACTTGAGCTATTATTTAATGGTTTTATTTCTCTAGTAATCACCACTTTTGTAACTATTAACTGTAGGCAGGAAATATGTCGATTGATTTTAAGGGTGGATTCTTATCTCACTTATCTCACTTAGAGATAAAAAAAAAAGCGTTTGATGATATTAGCGAGGGTCTTGATGATATTAGGGATGGTTATACAGACTAGTGTGGAAAATCACTCCTCCTGGAGCTTGTTTGCTTTGAGCTTGATCCAAGTAATTACTAGACTATAGTATCTACACATGTTTGATTTATGATTTTACTCTTTTTTTTTATTTGTTTTTCGTAAAAATAACATGTTAAAATTTTGATTATGCTGAGAGCCTAGGACCAAATACAAACTTGATTAATATTAATTGTTTCTTCAATAGCTAGATTAAACAGCATCGTTAACCAACAAAGAATCGTGTTTATTTTTTGTGTCAAATATCATGTTCTTCGACCTATTTTTTTTACTATATTTTTCCTAAAATGAGAGTTGTTTCTTTTTATTTTATCTTTGCTTCACAAGTAATTATTTGTTTAGTTTATGGGATGAGATGTCCAAATCAAAATAACTGAATGAGTAAACTGAGTCAAAATTTAACAAATAAATAATATTTATATATTTTTGAATTTACTTATTTAATTTTTGAAGAGACGGGATTGGACAAGGCAAAAGTAAGAGGGTATCCACATAAGAAAGGTGCAGATGGGTCTGAAATCCAATACGAAGCAGATTTGCAAATGCTACCTAGTTTTGTAGAAGTAGGAGCCATTTATGTTGAAAATGAGCACCACTCAGAGATGTTCATCAAGAATATGGCCATTGATGGGTTCCCAATTGGAGCTATTAATTTTGCTTGTAATTCCTGGGTTCAAGCCAAAAGCAAGCACAAACCTCTCTTTTTTCACTAATAAGGTTAGTTTCTTTCTCACAATGTGCGTGCACGTGGGTGTGTGTATGTGTATATATATACATGCGCGCGCGCGCAAAATTCTAATAAAAATAATGAAAATAATAAAATATAGGCAGAGATAAAAATAATAATAAATAAATAAGCATATTTAATTATTGGTTTAACACATGAATTTCTGTCAACAGTCATACTTGCCATCAGAAACACTAGATGGATTGAAGAAGCTGAGAGAGCAAGAGCTTGAAAACCTAAGAGGCAATGGTGATGAAGAAGAGCATCAGAAAGGCAATAGAATAAATGACTATGATGTTTACAATGATCTTGGTGACCCTAATAGCGATAAAGCCTTAAAAAGGCTAGTGCTTGGTGGCGGTGAGCTCCCTTATCCTAGACGTTGCAGAATAAGAAGGCCAAGATGCAAGACAGGTATCTCTTGTTCAAACAATATCAGCTCTAAATGCCACATTTATTATTATTGCATGTTCTTAAGGTTTAATGACATGGATTACATGTGACTATTGGCTCTAAACAGATCCATACTCAGAGTCGAGGAGTAGCAGCATGTATATGCCTCGTGATGAAGAATTCTCAGAAGTAAAGGAACAAAATTTCGGTGCAAAGACATTATACTCTAGACTGTATATAGCGATTCCATATTTAGAGGATGCAGTTGTAGACCCCAATATTGGATTCATATACTTCACCCTAATCTTGGAAGCACGCCTTTAGACCAGCTTGGCATTCCACTGGTGCTTAGCTTTGTAAGCTAGCTAAAGCTCATGTCCTCGCCCATGACTCCGGCTATCACCAGCTTATTAGCCACTGGTATTATTAACTGCATGTTAGCTTTGATACCACATTTTGTGAATTTTTCTAAAATTTTTTTTGTTACTAATTTTTTTTATCTTAATTTTTAGGTTGAGAACACATGCTTGTACAGAACCATACATAATTGCAGCCAATCACCAGCTTAGTGCCATGCATCTAATTTACTGACTCTTACAACCTCATTTTTTATATACAATGGAGATCAATGCTTTAGCTCGATCATTAACTAATTCCTCCTGATTGACAAAATCATTAACTAATTAATTAATTAAGCTTAATTAATTAGACAACAATCAAGAAAAATCAGAACTCCTTGCTAGTATTGAAAATCATCTTAAAATTTTTGCTGCTTGTTGATTATTAAAATATGATAAGCTGCATGAGTCGGCTATTGATTAAATTTTTCTGTGTTTCAAGGATGGCTCCTGAAGTGATGCAACGGATACGACTTTAAGTGAGTCAACAGGCATATCCGTTACTGCCTCAGATGGTGATGCTGCTGCTGATGACACTGATGCAGATGCTCCTCCACCCGGGGAGAAGAAGAAGGCAATTATACATAATCACTCTCAAGTTTTAGTTGAGTAGGCACGCAGTTTCAAATTATTTTTGTAGGTTGGAAATTTCTGATTGTTATGTGACTTTTTTTGATGATTTTATAGGAGAAGTCTCAGGAAGAGAGTGATGATGGCATAGGATTCAGTTTGTTTAATTAGGAACTCATTTGAGTATGCACAAGTCCTATGTTGGTCATAACAGTTAAACAATAGTTTATATTTGTTTTATCAGTACAAATACCTTTAATTTTTTGCATTAAGTAGTATCGTTTTGTTTAATTGACCTTTTGTTTAAATAAATATTTTATATTAGTTGATTGACAATTTTTTTTTTTTACAAAGTTAATTGATTGTATAACATTTAATTTAAAATGTGTCATTTTTAGTGCAACGCATATATGACAAGTATATTTGTCATAATTTGTCAACTTGTTAGTTCATAAATGATGATATAATGTTCACAATTACAATATTAATATTGTCAGAAAAAGTGTTATTTAATGACAATAAAAAGTTGTTACTAAAACTACTTTTTGGGACAATTATTTTTGTCCATATTTATGTCACTAATTTGTAAAACAATGTGACAATTTATATTCATCATTAATATACATTAATTTAGTGATGAAATCATTTTTCATCATTTAAAGTATTAGCTTTAGTGACGATATGTATTATTTTATGACGAAAATTACATTTATTTGTGACGATAATTATGTAACCAATACTTAATGGTTTTAATTATAAGTAGAGTTTTGTCATTAAAAATACTTAATTTGGTGACGAATTTTAAATTTTTCATAAAAACTGCCAATCTTTTGTGACGATAAATAATATAATATAACGAAATATAATTTTATTTATGATATAATTTTTGTCATGAGAAGTAAGAAATAAAGGTGACGATAATCATTTGCGTCACAAAAAATGATACTTACAGTGATAAATAACTAAATTGTCACGCAAACTTTTATATTATGCGCCTACCGTTACGTTCTCTATGACGATAAAAATTCACCACCTTATCCTTTCAGTGATGAAAATTGAACTTTTCATGACAATTTTTTTGCGTCATAAAAGGTGTAATTTCTTGTAGTGTAGGTAGTAGCTTCATCCCCAAGCTCTATAAAAAGGTCCAGAGAGCCGGCAACGGGAACAGTAGCATTCTCGAGGCCAATAAGGGGATGCAATCCGATCGTTCACTGATCGAAAGCTTTATTTCTTTATATGCATCTAAAGTAAGCACATTGACAATGCTCCCATTTTCTACTAAGATCCTTCTCATATCGTAGTTATTAATTGCTTCCCATATCACTAACGCATCTTCGTGAGGGAACTTGAGGTTTCTTGCGTCTTGTGAAGATATAGTGATGGAGGGTAAACTCTCACCCTGGGCAAAGAGATATACTCCTTTTCACCCCCTTTTTTTACTTTTTTAGGTCTTTTCCATAAGACGATCCCTCGGTAATAACATTGATGATACCAGGACATCGTCTTTACCGGTCTTGATATTCAGGTTTTTTTATATCTGGATCTTCATCATCTGATTTCCCTTTGATCTAAATGGATTGATACGGATTTGCTAGCGAGTTATCAAGTATTTGGGCGACAAACCACTTCAACGAACCCCATTGGATCAATCTTTCAATGTCTTCCTTGAGTGTTTTACACTCATTTGTAGCATGGCCAACATCCTTGTGGAATTCGCAGTATTAGGATTTGTCTCTTTGCTCACTCGAGCGATCGGACATTTTTCTTGGCCAATTTACTTTATTATGGTAACTTTTTTATCCACCACAGTACCTTCCTTGGCTCTGTATTGAGGGGAGTAAAAGTCCTCATTGTTACATTTCTCTGGCATTCAGAGTGAGAGTGTTCAAACTCCTTTCTTTTACTCGAACCCTTTGAGGTTTCACCGCGTTTGGGGCTTCGAGGTGTTTTGCTTCCCCAACCAATCAGATCATACTCCTCAAGGGCTTTAAAGAGTAACTAGGTTTGACCAAAGTTTAACTAAGGCTTTAAAGATAGTAAATAACCTTTGAAAAGTTATTTAAAGACATAGATAAATTCAGAATAGTGTCTAGAACAGTTTGGTGGTGAAAAAGTAATTTTATGGTGACACAAAAAAATGTGTGAATCGGACTGGTTTAATTGAACTAGATCAAAAATGGACCCTGATTGTGATGGAACTAAGGCCAAATGAGTTATTAAGAGTAAAAAGGAAGTTAAGGATGATAAGTGAACTAAATCGATTCAACCAGTGAATCGGACCGGTCGAACCAATTGACTGTGTTTGACTAAAGTTTGACCAGAATTTAAATAGAGCTATGGATCTCAGAAAAATTATCTGAAAGCATAAATTTGCTTGAAATCTTATGGAGAATCAAATGCTAATGAAAAATAAATTTTACGGTGAGAGAGAAAGTTGGATTATCGAACTGGTAAGAAATCACCGGTCCGAGAAATGGTCTCCGAATTTTTATGTGTACTATTTGCATAATTGATTCAAATTGGAGAATTTAATAGTGATAATGAATACTATTACATTTATATGGTTAAATGGAATATATATATATATATATAGTTTATTTAAATATATCTATACATGGGTTAAATGGTAATTTGCATGTTAAATAAGAAAAATGGATTGACTCATGGTATTATGGTAAATAAATGAAATGTGAAAGGCAAAGCTATGAATTTGTGAAAGTCTAGGGATTAAAATGTAATTTGTCAATAGTAATGTAAATTAAAAGATTAAAAGGTAATTGATAAGTAATGTGAATAATTAATGACAATAGAGAAAATAATGATATTTATGTTAATATTAATAGAAATATTACAGTTAA
Source organism: Excoecaria cochinchinensis (assembly GCA_947683425.1). Taxonomy (NCBI): domain Eukaryota; kingdom Viridiplantae; phylum Streptophyta; class Magnoliopsida; order Malpighiales; family Euphorbiaceae; genus Excoecaria; species Excoecaria cochinchinensis. The sequence goes on from CANTUQ010000025.1 coordinate 837,551, forward strand.
TGCTAATATCATGGAAATGGCAATGGGATTATATGTAAGGAAAATAGATGAGTAATATTAGTATTAATAAACAAATGAAAAATGTCATTGGAGTAATAAAGGATTATTATTACTGATTAGGGATAACCGATATGTAGATTTAATTCCGTCTAATTAAATTGAAAGATAAGATAATGTAATTAAGATAAATAATAATGTGTCAGGTAAATTTAATTGAATACGGTGAATTTCATAATTAAGTCACAATGAATTAAGAGTGTATAATAGAATATGTAAAAGACATTATTATAGAACTGATATAAGTATTATAAATTGGGCCAATTATCTAAAGTGTAAAATATGATAATTAATATTTTTGCAGTATTGTACATGTAAAAATTAAGAAAATGGGTCAACTAAGAATGTTAATAACGGAACCAAAAGTCATGAAAGAGATTGGAATTGTCATTAAATGTTAAAGGTTAATAGTAAAATGATAATTATTGAAGTGATGATAAATAAACAAGATGAGTAATTCAGGTATTGGTGTGATAATAGTACTGTTATTCACGGAATAGTTATCGATAGATATTTAGTCAAATAATGTTAATAGAAATTGTGTATAAAGTTAAGAGAATAATGATATCAAGTCTACAAATAAGTTAGTGGATTAAGTAATAGTATTAACAATTCAAGTATATAATATGAAATATAACTGAGCAAAATTAAGTAGGAAGAATAGAGCAAACATATTATGTTTATAGTTTTAAAAATGGTACCGTAAAAAAAATGATTAAGTGAAAGATAATAATATGAATATAAAATGTAAAAAGGTTAATGTAACTGAAAGGATAAAAGAAATATTGAGTAAGGAAATGATAATGATTAATCAATACTGTTAATAACAGAAATGATGACTGCTCAATAGGTGTTGTGCCCAAGTGTAGATTGTAACTGGTATAAATAAGTTATAAATGAATAATGAAAAACAAATGAATCCATTAATAAGGTAATTACAAAGATTGTTAATATAACTGGTCATTAAAGTAATAGACGAAATATAATAGTATTAATGTTAAAATTAACAGTACAAATAATAATGATACTGATAAAAGAAATAGTAACGTTAAAGTATGATTACTGAAATAATGAAAAAGGTATAAGATAAATGAGAAAAGCTAAAGATTTTTTAGAACATTAAAAGTATGGCATAAATTATCTAAAAGTCTCAAGAATTAATGTTCATACAACTTGAATAAAGTAATATGCTTGTGTATGCATACATGTAGTATAGTATGAAAAATTTAGGATATGTATCCACCACTGGCCATTTTAATACTCAGCACGTAGTATTTTTCCTGCACAGGTTATGAAGATAGAAAGCTTTAAGTGGCTGAAATTTATAGGACAGTCGAGAAGAGAAACGAATGCAGAGATGAGAATATAGACATGGCATGTATAAAATTATGGTGGACTATACGGTTTACGATTTATGCATATATGAAGTACGAATTTTTTAGACAGTGCTATGTATGAACTATTATATTATTGTTGATTACCTTTAAGTATTATTGATATTCGAATGCGAAAATTTTTTACTGAACTGTTTACTATAGCATGACATTGTGACTTTAGTATTAATGGGAAAACTAAGGCATCCGGTTACCGTACATATAGTATAGAAGGTTAAGGGTTATAGTTTTATTTCTATCAGAGCAAAGATTTAGGCAATCCTAAGATCGGAGATAGTGTAATGAGAACGAAGCGATACGTGTACATGCCATGAATAGGTGTTGATGACATAAATGATTAAAGGTATTTGAGGGAATATTATGATAGTTTAAGTTTACTGAATTGTAAAGGATGCCAGGTATGATGACTGATGGAAAATAAATGGATCTTCTAAACTGAATGTCCTCACAGCATAGTGGTTGTGATATGTGATTGTGGTAAATAAGGAAAATTTTGAGGACAAAATTTTTATAAGTGGGGGAGAACTGTAATGGCCTGAAATTGGTATAGTAATGATCAATGAATTATGTAGAATTTATAGTGTGGTTTTGGTGTGAAAACAACAGTGTCAGTACCCTAAATTATAGAAGAGTTAAAAGGTTAATTGTGCTCAGACCAAGGAAGCACCCTAATGGGTGACCCCCCGGGAAGCCAGTAGAGGAAAAATATTTTTATATGACCATTGGAAAGTATAAGTTATAAGGAGTCTAGTGGTATAATTTGGAGTGAAAATGAGGTCAAATAGGTCCCCGAAAGTCAAACAAAAGAAAAGTCTCTAGTTCGATTCAAATAGTAACTAGGTTTGATAAAAGTTTGGCCGAAACTTTAAAGATAGTAAATGACATTTGAAAAGTTATCTAAAAGTATAGATAGATTCAGAATAATGTGTAGAACAGTTTAGTGGTGAAAAAGTAATTTTACGGTGACACAAAAAAAATTAGTGAATCGGACCAGTTTAATTGAACTAGACAGAAAATGGACCCCGATTGTGATGGAACTAAGGTCAAATGAGTTATTAAGAGTAAAAAGGAAGTTAAGGATGAAAACTGAACCGAATCGGTTCAACTAGTGAATTGGACCGGTCGAACTAGTTGACTAAAGTTTGACCGAACTTTAAATAGAGCTATGGATCTCAGAAAAATTATTTGAAACCATGGATTTACTTGAAATATTACGGAAAATCAAATGGTAATGAAAATTAAATTTTACGGTGAGATGAAAAATTAGATTATTAGACTGGTAAGAAATTATCGGATCGAGGAATGGTCTCTAATTGAGCTAAAATTTTATGCAGAAGCTAAATTGTATATTTTAAGAATTATGGAACTAATTTTGGGAGGAATTGAACTTGGGAAGTGATAGAAATAATTTTAGATTAGGAAATGGGCTTATTAATCTAAATAGGCTTTTGGGTTGGCCCAAATTGGTTGGGTCATGGGTTGGCCAATTAGATGAGACCATATAAAGGCTGAAACACTAGACTTCTCTAGAAAAAGCCCTAGAATTCTTGAGCCTCACCTCCTCCTTCATAACGCCAAATTGTTCATCTTGATTCTTCCACCATTTTCTTCAATTCTCTCTTCATCTCTCCCCAAATCCAAGCCTCCTATGTAAATTTCAACCTCTCTAGAATCTAGTGGTGGTGATTGGAGTTCATTTGAAGTGGAAGAAGTGGGAGAAAATAAGTGTAAAAATTTATGTGTCAAATTAACGTATGTAAAGTTGATATTTTTAAATTGGTTTAAATGTTCAAATAGGTACTTTAGGATGTTTAGAGTATATTTATGTAATTATATTGTATAAAGGAAGTAAAATAGTCATGGTTTCTTTGGAGTATATTCGGCCACTTAAGGAAATCAAAAGAGGTGATGGTGTTTCAAGGAGTTAAGGCAAGGAAAGGAAGTTTAAAGAGTGGAGATCAAGAATATAAGGTTAGTGGATACAATATCCTTCCTTTTCCATTGAAAAAGTATGATGTTAGGTTATGTTTAAACATAAAGTATGTGAAATATGTATGTTTAATTGAATGAAATTATATAGTCATGTTTAGGAAGGTTAAAAATGAGATTTTGAGTGATTAAAATGAAAAGAAATAAACTATATATCATGGACAACATGTAGGCCGAATGGTATGTCTAGGTTTACATAGGCATATTTTGATGTTTAATGAATAAAAATGGTAGATTGGTAATATATGACATGAGATCTAGTTAATTGAATGATTAAAGGAAAGAAAACTAAACTTAATGTATAGATAATGTTATGGCCGAATGGTATCATTTAGGGAAAAATGAATACTTTGTGATATAATGTCAATTAAAGGTATATCTAGGTTAATTAATATGTAATCTAGCTAATTGAGTAATAAATGAGAAAAAAGTAAATTATAGTGAATGAATTATACCTTGGCCGAATGGTATGTATAATGATAAAATAATGTACTTTGATAATTTATTAAGATTAAGAGTGTAAAATGTTAATGGAATAAAAATTAAGTGTAACGTAATTGCTTTGGTAAATCTTAAATGGAAATTGAATGTGTTTACATGGAATGTAACATTCTATTTATAATGAAAAGTGTATATTGAATCATGTTTAATTTGTGTTATGGCATGATTGAATCTAAAATGGAATGATTAAATAATTTACAATTGATTTGATGGAAAAGGAATGGAATGGTATGGTGTGTGTAGACACCGGGTCCCGAGTCAGCCTAGATCAGGATTACCATATGATGAAATTAAGTGTGCCTATTGATAGGCAAAAATGAAAGTTGAAAGTGATGATTTCATTGTCAAATTGATTTATTAGAAATAAATACAAATGTATTTTTAAAAAAAAATTTAAAATGTTTTAAAAATTATTTTTGGGACAAAAAGGGTATATGTTGAAATTATTGTGTTTTAGGGAAAATTTAAAAAAAAAATCACGGGTGTCGGGTTGTGGCAGCACGCTGGGCGCGCGCGCGCGACATCGCTCCATGCGCGCGGGGCGCTCTCGCCCGCACGCCCTGCGCGCGCCGACGGGCGTCGGTTGCCCCTGCATGCCCCTCCGATGGCCGATCTGCTGTTTTTCCCTTTTTTGGCCTAAACATTGATTTTTTCTTCATTTTTTTGGTGTAATTTAATGAAAAAACCTTTTATTTTCCAAACTCTTCAAATTCATGAGTTTTTTGTAGTTATTGGAATTAAATTTATTTATTTTAATTTAATAAAAATTCTGAATTTTGGGATTATAAAATGGATTTTTTAGAGAGGATTTTGAGGGGATTTTTCTTAAGAAAAATACACTTTCTCTCCTTTTTTTTTTTCCTCTTCTTCTCCTTCTTATTTTTTTCTTCTTCTTTAAAAAAAATTCTCCAAGTATTCTAATCTGATTTTTTAATTTAATTCTTGAGACAAATAAATCAATTATTTGTTCTTGTAAATATTTTTACTTCTTATTTTCATAATTTGTCCTTAAGACAAATAAATCAATTATTTGTTCTTGGGATAAAATTTCATCATATATTATATATTTATTTCTTTAAATCAAAGCAAGAAATTATCATCCAACTTCATTCATCACATCAAATTTGAGGGTAAACATTATTGGCTCAACTTTTAATTTAATTTTCAATTTATTTTTGTTTACAATTAGTTAGTTGTCATGTAAATTCTTTTATATCTATTACTTATTTTACTTTTTATTTTTTGCATGTTTATTTAATTGTTCATATTATTATTTCTTATTCTTAATCTTTTATTTAATTATTCATATTTGTATTTCTTATTCTTATTGTTTATTTAATTGTTCATACTATTATTTCTTTTTCTTAATCTCTCATTTAATTGTTCATGTTCATATCACTATTATTATTATTATTATTATTATTATTATTATTATTATTATTATTATTATTATTATTATTATTATTATTATTATTATTATTATTATTATTATTATTATTATTATTATTATTATTATCATTACTTGCTCATTTAATTTGATTGTTCATATTCTTTGATATTACTATCATTATTATTTATCATTATTATTATTATTATTAGTCCTGTTTATTATTATAATTTATCATTGTTATCATCATCATTATTATTATTTATGTTTTCATGCATGTTAAATTTTATTGTTTTTATTAATGCATGTTAAATTGTTAATATGTTAAGTTGTTTATTTTATCATGCCATTTAACTAATTTGTCATGCATGATGTATTTTATTTGTCTTAATTCATTTTTTCATGTTACATGTTTAATTCATTTTTTATTGCTAACATCATCTTTATTTGTATTTTTTATTTCAATGCTTATTTTTCATGTGTGATTTTCCAATGGCAAGTGGGAGCCCACGGAAGTTTGAAGACACCATTTTTGTGGGATGCATTTTTAGCATTTTTAGTATTATTTTAATTTTATTTGCTTTTATTATTTAATATGTAATTTATAATAAGTTTGTTTATTTTCATGCACGTTAATTAAAAAGTCACAAAGTTTTATATTAATAAATTGGGATTTTTTTGTAACAAAATGGGACCAATGTCCTAGTTTTTTCACCTAAATAAACCATCACTGTCACACCCCAAATTGGGTTTAGTCGGATTTGGCAAGATAAGTCGGATAAGTGAAGGGTGTTTCAGTAATTTGTACATGAGGAATTTGGATGATAAGGATTTAATTGCTAAGTGATTAATTAAATAAGTTAAGTGTGTGTGGCATATGGTTGTAGGGTGTTTTGTTGTGGCAATTATCTAGTGGGTTGTGTGTATGGTACTATGGATGGAAAATATCTAGTTAGGAATTATCAAGTGAGGTAAGTGTTTGGTACCATGGAATTTAAGTCATTGATTTGAAGGAGCCACTATGGTGCATGTGGTATATGGTCTGTTAGTGCATAAAGTCAAAGTGGGTTTGTTGGGACCAATGCTTGGTTGCCAAGTGGATTTGGTGGGTGAATGCATTAATGGCTTTTGTAGGGAATTGGAGAGAGAGAAGGCAGATTTTCTTTGGCTTCCCTTAGAAGCCATCAGCTCTTGCCCACTTTCCCTCACTCCCACGTTCTCTTCTTCTCCCCATTTCTGCTCTCCCTTGCTTTGCATGTGCTATTCTTCAATCTAAGAGCTAGGGTTGAGATTTGTGTTGCTTCAAAGAGGTAAGTTTGTTTGGATTTCTTCCTCTTCTCCTTCTCACGGGTTTGATGGGTTTTGTGGGTGTTTTGCTTGGGTTAATAGAGTTATTGTTTTGATTGTTTGCAAGTGATTGAAGTGAGAAAGAAGGACAAAGGAAAAGATGGAGGATTATAGCTGGAAGAGGATAATGGGTTGTGCTTCTTAGAGGTTTGGGAGACTCTCTATTATGTATATGAATTTTACTATATTCATGTGTGATATAAGTTTCTTGAATGTGTTGTTGTTAATATATGATGATGGTAATGAGTGTTGGTTTGAATTACTCATTTATGCATGTGAATAGGATTTTGGGTGAAAAACTGGGTTAGAATGCACTTGACCTTTCTTTTGTTATTAAGCTGTATTAGGAGTTATAGAACTCCAAATGGTATGAAATCAGTGCCTTTGGAAAGCTAAGATATATTCCTACAAATGTGTTAGAAATACATTTGAGCTAATTCTAACTCTAAGTGTCCCAAAAGTGGTCAAGAAGTAGAGCTATCTTCTCTGGTTCAGGGGAGCACTATAGGTTGTATAGATCATATCTGAATCTGTAGATGTTCAATTGATCTGCAATTTATTGAATTTGAAAGTTAACATCTTAGGGAACAAATTTTAAGAGGAAAGTTTACCTAAAAATGTCGTTTAGATGTCGGTTTAGGCTGAACAAAAACGTGTAGTGAAGCAGTCCTGAGTTTTGCCTTCTATTTTGTAAATTTTTGGTATGTCACGGACACAATGAATTCATTGCCACCGTGACCAATGCCCAGAGAAGGCAGAATGCTTATTTTTGGACCTCACGGTCACAATGAATTCATTACCACCGTGACCCCTTCTGTTTTGACCATTTTATGTGTTTTTCTTCTCGAATTGAACCCGTATCGCACCGAAACTTTCTAGGATCCATCCGATGCATGTTTAGGACTATTAAATGAGTATAAGAATAGTTATCACATGGAAAATAAACATGAATAGGATTAAGATTAATAGCAAACTAATGAAGTAATGATGTGTAATTGTATGTATTAGAATCAAGTCAAGTTTAATGGCATTATTGAGCATTATAATACTTCAATCTATATAAACGTGTATGATATGAACAAGTATGCATAGGTATGAATTAAGATCTAAGTTATATACACATGAAATGAGTTTGATTAATGAAATAAATATATGGGTTATGAGCAGTGAGTGCGTGATTGAAGTAATTGCCTAACAATATTATATGATGCATGCATCGATAATAAATGTTATTAGAATGTATTAGTGTGCAAGATATCTATGATGCTATTATGGTTCATGTGGATATTTGAGTGATTATATATTATGATAATGGTAAATGTACTTTAATGCTTTTAGCTTATGAATTCCTCTTTTTAATGGAGACCCATAATGGGGCAAACCGGGTAAGTAAGTATTTATATAAATGTTCAAATAGTTGGTATGAATGATATGATAAAGTGTGTGTGGAATAACATTTTGTTCTGGGCAGTGGGTATGTCACGGTGACAACCTAATGGGTTACCACCATGAGGTACCCCAAAACTGCATTCTGTTTTGGGGTGTGGGTATGTCACGTTGACAACCTAATGGGTTACCACCGTGAGGTACCCCAAGATTTCATTCTGCCGAGAGCTTTGGTATGTCACGGTGACAACCAATCTGGTTGTGACTGTGATCTACCCTGTTTTTGTAAAGAGTGGTTAGTTGTTAAAAGTAAAGTTTGAATGTTAAGCTAATGATTTGAATGTTAAGTTAATGATTTGAATGTTAAGTTAATGATTGGCCTGATAATATTTCCACATTTGACTCTGATAAATTTTAGAATATTGAATAGTGCTAAAGCATATTGATGGAATTATATTGTATGCTTTATAATACGAATAGTATAATGCATGACTGATATTATGAATTTCTTTATATGTCTACTATACTCTGGATTAAGTATGATGATATTTATATACCGTCTGATTTGACATATGATTTAAATGATACAAGACCTGTGAGAGTCAGTCTAGTGGATAGTTAGGCATGCCTAATAGAGTCTTTTAGCTGCAGCCCTTTGGACGTTTGGACCCTGATCAGGTCCCCCGTTTGGTTCCTCGCGAACCCTTTAATGTGTTTGGATCTTATTTAAGGTCCCTAATGAAAATGTTTTTGAATGTGAAAATGAAATGGTTTTTGATTCGTACCCGTATGGTACCCCTTTGGCCGATTTGTACCCGTAAGGTACTACCCGTACACTCGTTATCCACTATTTTGAGTCAGCAGGTATTTTGGTTTGCTTTGTCTGATATGAATATGAGAATATGATATCCAAATGTGTAAGATTTCAGTCATGTGAATCAGTTATGTATTCGAATGTGATTATGAATCTCTGAGTGGGTTAAATGTGACTCAAACATGCCTATTGTGTGCGATTATTTACATATAAACCGTATTGTGACTGCGTTTGAATATAATCAATTGTGGTTATAAGCATGTGAATTGGTACATATACTAATGTGATTTTATACTGTTAACTATTATGGATTAACATGTGAACTAGTTTGCATGAAAATGCACATTGTATATTGAATGATTCGGTATGAATGTGGATATGATTCTCTAAACGTTCGGCTTCTATATGCAAGTATAATATCATACGTGTTATGAATGTCCGCCTATGCCTTTTTCTTGTGTTATACCTTGGCGACCATTGTGAATGGTTGCCCATATTTTCTTGTGTGTTTCCCCGCTAAGCGTTATCGCTTAGCACGGGTTCTTTTCCCGTGCAGGTGGCAGGTTTGGTTCGGTTCGAGTCGCGCGTCTGCAGGGTCGGCCATATAGGAGTTGGGAGTTATTATTGCTGTTATCAGCTTCTATAATTTGGGTTGTATATTCTGTAACCTTTTGTAAATGTGTTATATGTAAGGGCCTTACTGTAATATTCGGTTGATGAAATGTCGTTATTAGTATGTGTTAAGTTATTCATCAGTTACGTCGTCTATTTTATGCTTCCGCTGATCGAAAGAGTATATGTGTGTGTGCTTGTGCTTATGCTTCCACTTGGTGCTTGCGAGTGTGTGAGTTAATGCATGATCAGCTTTTGCCGCAAGGTAAGTTTTTAATTATCCCGCATTTATGCATGTATGATTATGTATGAATGTATGTTTGTGAGCGAGTGTTGGTAGCGCTCTCCGGCGTCCTTCCAACGGGGACGTAGGGGGTGTTACATTTAGTGGTATCAAAGCGCCGGTTTGGCGGTTCTGGTTGTCTTGTTTGTTATGTGTTGAGTCTTTGCGTGAGAGTCGGTTTCGTGTTGTGGCCTAATGCAGACGTGTCTTGCTTTGTATCATGTCTATATGGAGTCTGATCTTAGTAAGAATGTGGGTGAGGCAACGGAATGTGCAAACCCAATTAGTGCTGATCAAAGTGTTTCGTTTCTGAGCATCCTTTGGTTGGAATTCCGGTCCTGTTTCTAATGATAGAACATTAGTGCAAGGATTGATTCGGATTTTGGATAGGCTGACTGCTCCTAGGATTTCTCAAGGTTTTGTTAAGAGTGTACCTCAGTAAAGAAAGGTGTCGAGTAAGAGGTTAGTGGGAAAGAAAAAAATTCGAGGACCCCCGATGTGTCAACAATGTCAGAAGCAACAATGGGACAAGTGTAAGAAATGTAAGAAGAATTGGATACCACCGGTAAGTGGATGAGTATTTGGATCTTGTAAGGTTTTGGTAGTACTCTATATGCCTGTCAGCTATCTCCAGAAAAGTGTTTGAATGAAAGCATATTGAATCATGGGGATGGGACAAAGTGCATCATTATAGCATCAATTGCATCACTCTGCATACATGAATCATCTCAATCTCATTGCATCATCATCCCTTTGATAATACATGATAAGCATTTGCATATATGTTTTGATTGAGAGAAAGCTGACAGGGTGTATATGTACTATTTGATATTAAGATTAAGGGTAAAAATGACGCGCTCAACAATCGTTTAGGAAAGTGTTTATGTTTGGTTAAAGATTGAGCAGAAAGAGTATTTCGGGATCTTATACAAGTGAAGGTAAAAAGGATTTTAGAGTTTGACAGGAGTGTTATTGGTAAGGAGAAACGTAGGTATGACGGACATCTTTTAAGTATTGAAGGATTTATGTAGCAATCGGCGAAAGTTAGTTTGTTTATGTGTAAAGTGTTTAGTTTTTGATTTCAGTCGGGCATTTGAGTAATGATTGTTCTGATGAATGTGTTTGATTCGAATATAAGAAAGTGATTTAAGAGTGTAGAGATGGCGATAAGTGTAAGCGAGTGAGTAGTTTGAGAGTGAAATGTATGAGTTTGTTGGTGACATGGAATGTAATGCTGGGAATTCTTTTCGGTGTAAGTGAATTTCGAGGACGAAATTCTGTTAGGAGGGAAGAGTTGTCACACCCCAAATCGGGCTTAGTCGGATTTGGCAAGCTAAGTCGGATAAGTGAAGGGTGTTTCGGTAATTTGTACATGAGGAATTCGGATGATAAGGATTTAATTGCTAAGTGATTAATTAAATAAGTTAAGTGTGGGAAATTATTTGGTGTGCATGTGGTGTATGGTTGTAGGGTGTTTTGTTGTGGCAATTATCTAGTGGGTTGTGTGTATGGTACTATGGATGGAAAATATCTAGTTAGGAATTATCAAGTGAGGTAAGTGTTTGGTGCCATGGAATTTAAGTCATTGATTTGAAGGAGCCACTATGGTGCATGTGGTATATGGTGTGTTAGTGCATAAAGTCAAAGTGGGTTTGTTGTGTCCAATGCTTGGTTGCCAAGTGGATTTGGTGGGTGAATGCATTAATGGCTTTTGTAGGGAATTGGAGAGAGAGAAGGCAGATTTTCATTGGCTTCCCTTAGAAGCCATCAGCTCTTGCCCTCTTTCCCTCACTCCTACGTTCTCTTCTTCTTCCCATTTCTGCTCTCCCTTGCTTTGCATGTGCTATTCTTCAATCTAAGAGCTAGGGTTGAGATTTGTGTTGCTTCTAAGAGGTAAGTTTGTTTGGGTTTCTTCCTCTTCTCCTTCTCACGGGTTTGATGGGTTTTGTGGGTGTTTTTCTTGGGTTAATAGAGTTATTGTTTTGATTATTTGCAAGTGATTGAAGTGAGAAAGAAGGACAAAGGAAAAGATGGAGGATTATAGCTTGAAGAGGATAATGGGTTGTGCTTCTTAGAGGTTTGGGAGACTCTCTATTATGTATATGAATTTTACTATATTCATGTGTGATATAAGTTTCTTGAATGTGTTGTTGTTGATATATGATGATGGTAGTGAGTGTTGGTTTGAATTACTCATTTATGCATGTGAATAGGATTTTGGGTGAAAAACTAGGTTAGAATGCACGTGATCTTTCTTCGGTTATTAAGCTGTATTGGGGGTTATAGAACTTCAAATGGTATGAAATCCATTCCGTTGGAAATCTAAGATATATTCCTACAAATGTTTTAGAAATACATTTGAGCTAATTCTAACTCTAAGTGTCCCAAAAGTGGTCATGAAGTTGAGCTATCTTCTTTGGCCGGGTTCAAGGGAGCACTATAGGTGGTTTAGATCATATCTGAAACTATAAATGTTCAATTGATCTTACATTTGTTACATTTAAAAGTTAACATCTTAGGGAACAAATGATAAGAAGGAAAGTTTTCCTAAAAATGTCGTTTAGATGTCGGTTTAGGCTGAACAAAAACATGTAGTGAAGCAGTCCTGAGTTTTGCCTTCTGTTTTGCAAATTTTTGGTATGTCACGGTCACAATGAATTCATTGCCACCTTGACCATTGCCCAGAGAAGGCAGAATGCTTATTTTTTGACCTCACTGTCACAATGAATTCATTACCACCGTGACCCCTTCTGTTTTGACCATTTTATGTGTTTTTCTTCCCGAATTGAACCCGTATCGCACCGAAACTTTCTAGGATCCATCCGATGCATGTTTAGGACTATTAAATGAGTATAAGAATAGTTGTCACATGGAAAATAAACATGAATAGGATTAAGATTAATAGCAAACTAATGAAGTAATGATGTGTAATTGTATGTATTAGAATCAAGTCAAGTTTAATGGCATTATTGAGCATTATAATACTTCAATCTATATAAACGTTTATGATATGAACAAGTATGCATAGGTATGAATTAAGATCTAAGTTATATACACATGAAATGAGTTTGATTAATGAAATAAATATATGGGTTATGAGCAGTGAGTGCGTGATTGAAGTAATTGCCTAACCATATTATATGATGCATGCATTGATAATAAATATTATTAGAATGTATTAGTATGCAAGATATCTATAATGCTATTATGGTTCATGTGGATATTTGAGTGATTATATATTATGATAATGGTAAATGTGCTTTAATGCTTTTAACTTATGAATTCCTCTTTTTAATGGAGACCCATAATGGGGCAAACCGGGTAAGTAAGTATTTATATAAATGTTCAAATAGTTGGTATGAATGATATGATAAAGTGTGTGTGGATTAACATTTTGTTCTGGGCAGTGGGTATGTCACGGTGACAATCTAATGGGTTACCACCGTGAGGTACCCCAAAACTGTATTCTGTTTTGGGGTGTGGGTATGTCACGGTGACAACCTAATGGGTTACCACCATGAGGTACCCCAAGATTTCATTCTGCCGAGTGTTTTGGTATGTCATGGTGACAACCAATTTGGTTGTGACCGTGACCTACCCTATTTTTGTAAAGAGTGGTTAGTTGTTAAAAGTAAAGTTTGAATGTTAAGCTAATGATTTGAATGTTAAGTTAATGATTGGCCTGATAATGTTTCCATATTTGACTCTGATAAATTTTAGAATATTGAATAGTGCTAAAGCATGTTGATGGAATTATATTGTATGCTTTATAATACGAATAGTATGATGCATGACTGATATTATGAATTTCTTTATATGTCTGCTATACTCTGGATTAAGTATGATGATATTTATATACCGTCTGATTTGACACATGATTTAAATGATACAAGACCTGCGAGAGTCAGTCTAGTGGATAGTTAGGCATGCCTAATAGAGTCTTTTAGCTGCAGCCCTTTGGACGTTTGGACCCTGATCAGGTCCCCCGTTTGGTTCCTCGCGAACCCTTTAATGTGTTTGGATCTTATTTAAGGTCCCTAATGAAAATGTTTTTGAATGTGAAAATGAAATGGTTTTAGATTCGTACCCGTAAGGTACCCCTTTGGCCGATTTGTACCCGTAAGGTACTGCCCGTACACTCGTTATCCACTATTTTGAGTCAACAGGTATTTTGGTTTGCTTTGTCTGATATGAATATGAGAATATGATATCCAAATGTGTAAGATTTCAATCATGTGAATCAGTTATGAATTCGAATGTGATTATGAATCTCTGAATGGGTTAAATGTGACTCAAGCATGTCTTTTGTGTGCGATTATTTATATATATACCGTATTGTGACTGCGTTTGAATATAATCAATTGTGGTTATAAGCATGTGAATTAGTACGTATACTAATGTGATTTTATACTATTAACTATTATGGATTAACATGTGAACTAGTTTGCATGAAAATGCACATTGTCTATTGAATGATTCGGTATGAATGTGGATATGATTCTCTAAACGTCCGGCTTCTATATGCAAGTATAATATCATACATGTTATGAATGTTCGCCTATGCCTTTTTCTTGTGTTTTACCTTGGCGACCATTGTGAATGGCTGCCCATATTTTCTTTTGTGTTTCCCCGCTAAGCGTTATCGCTTAGCATGGGTTCTTTTCCCGTGCAGGTGGCAGGTTTGGTTCGGTTCGAATCGCGCATCTGCAGGGTCGGCCACATAGGAGTTAGGAGTTATTGTTTCTGTTATCAGCTTCTGTAATTTGGGTTGTATATTCTGTAACCTTTTGTAAATGTGTTATATGTAAGGGCCTTACTGTAATATTCGGTTGATGAAATGTCGTTGTAAGTATGTGTTAAGTTATTCATCAGTTACATCGTCTATTTTATGCTTCGGCTGATCGAAAGAGTATATGTGTGTGTGCTTGTGCTTATGCTTCCACTTGGTGCTTGCAAGTGTGTGTGTTAATGCATGATCAGCTTTTGCCGCAAGGTAAGTTTTTAATTATCCCGCATTTATGCATGTATGATTATGCATGAATGTATGTTTGTGAGCGAGTGTTGGTAGCACTCTCTGGCGTCCTTCCAACGGGGACGTAGGGGGTGTTACAATCACCTTTAACATATTTTTTAATTATGCATGAGAGGAACAATGTCCTCATCTTTAATAAATAGCCCGATTTATGTATGAATTGTATTTTATTTACAATGGGAGTTGTATTCCGCCCCTAGTTTTGTTGTAATTTATTTTGCTTTCATTTACTTTATTTGCGGCTTTCTTTATGTGATTGATATGCGCGTTAAATTAAATTGCATTAAAATTGAATGAGAAATGGGATAAAATGCTAAATTCAAAACTCAATTTTAACTTAACCAAGGTATGAATAAATGAGAAGTCCCGAACCATCTCTGTTCTTTGGGCTCAATGAGACGAGAGGACCATTTCAATGTTTCGTTGGAATGGGACTTCCAAGACACCTCTTGTGTCCCGTAAAAAGGCTTCGACTTGCATAGTCCTAGGCTCCACGAGGCAAGAGGACCATCCTAATTTTCTATTTGGATGGGACCTCCAAGACCCCTCTGGCTTGCCCAAAATGGACATAGCAGCGCTGTCTTATGCTCACTGAGGCTAGACGAGCTTTCCCAATGTTCTATTGGGTTGCGACTCCATGAAACCTCCTTGTTGCCCAAAATAGACGCCCTTGTATTTTCTTACAAGTTTTATGAACCTCTCTCGATCGCTCTAAAGGCGGGCGATCGGGGTTTTGCGGGGTTCGGCGCGCGTCACAGTGGCGACTCCACTGGGGACTATAGAGACTTGGATTCGAAAGTACCTTCGTTAAAATTATAATTGAGTTTTAATTTAAAAATTTTATCCCTTTTCGAAATTGCATTGCATCCATACTAGAGCCTTAGATTATGCTAGTTTGGTCCCTTTTCTAGCCCCGGTGCATTCCCAAAGCACGACCTTACGTTCACTCAATATGGGGAAGTGTTAAGGATAATCACTAGCCCAAGCCTCGTACCTTATGGTATATCCAATGGAGACCCAATCGGTCGTTATGCTCGTGATGAGCTAAACCCATTTGCAGGGACCATGCTTAGGTAGCCCTAAAGTATCACTACCTTTGACCAAAGCTCATATAATGGCAATAGATACTTCCCTTAGGTGACATGTACCTTAATACAATGCTTGCTATGTGGGCCATTATATATTGAATAAAATAAACCAAATTAAATGGTCTTTTATCAAAGGCTTTCATGCCCCGGTAAGCCCATCTTAATATGGTTGAAATGTTTGAATACATAAAGGCCAAAACCCAGACGTATGTACAATAGGCAAGAGATGTTACGCTGCCAGTTTTTTCACCGTGCACTGTGCGCATATAATGGGTTCCCTGTTAACCCTTGGACCAAGACCACCTAGGAAAGAGAATACACTACCTCGGGTGTGGGAGTGATAAGGTTGGAAGGGTCTATCTGCTTGTATGTGATTGTCCATGCTGCATCAACACGATCATGCATTGTATATATCATTCATGCATCATTCTAACAGTTCAAATCTTTCAGCCATCATAGATTCACAAAAGTGGACTAAGGGTTATGACAGTCGACTGGTGAGGATAGATCTACCTCTTAGATTGACAGAATTAGTGTCTGATTGGAATTCTGAGCCACCCTTAACGACCAGAGAATCATCCATAGAATCACAAATGGCAGAAGAGCCCGGAGCCTTAACAACTCAAGACCTTGCTAAGAGGCTAGAGGATTTTGAGCAAAGAATGGTGGAAATGATGGGAGCTATGGCTGATAGGATTGCTCATCCTCCTGCTCCACAACCACCAGCTGCTCCACATCCCCCCGTTGCTCCACAGCCCCCGATGGTTCATGCTGGGGGGCAAGTTGAGCCGTCTGCTAGCAGAGAAGCCCCTGCTATAGTTAATGTTCCTCGCCAGTTTGTTAATGAGCATATAGCTGCTGTGCTTATTGAGAAAAGAAGGGTAATAATCCCCAATCCCAATGATGATTTTGTGATGGAGGAGGAAGATGAGGAGGTAGTAGCACCTCAATTTGTGGGGGCCAGAGCACCCAGGGCAAAAGATGAGGCAATGAGAGGGTTGAGGCAACAGATCGAAGCCATTACCCGCATGCTATCAGCCGAAAAGGGTATCAACCCTAAAGACAGAGATTTAGGGGATGAAGAGCTATTGCCCCAAAGGTTCGAAATCCCTGATTTGCCGAAGTTTGATGGTACTTCGGATCCATCCGCACATATTAGGCAGTATATCCTGGTAATGAAAGGCACAGGGTTTACCAAGAAATAGAAGGTGGATTATTTCTGCCTTAGCCTGGTGGGTTCAGTTGTAGACTGGTATCACGGGTTGGACAAGAGGTCCAAGGAGGACTGGGACCTTTTGACAGAAGAATTTATGAGGCAATACGACTGCAGCACCAAAATGGAGGTCACCTTAAAGGACCTCGAGCTTTTACAGTAGAAGAATGATGAGTCGTTCTATGAGTACCTTACAAGATGAAAAAATAGGGTCATGGAGATGAAGAGAAAGCCTGACACTACTGATCAAATCAGGCAATTTATTAGGAATTCTTGCCCTTACTTGAAGGACCTGCTCAGCTTTAAGGGGCTCAGAGACTGGGAGTCCCTTAAGGACATTGCTGTAGAAGCTGAGGGTGCTTACCTGGAGAAGAAAGCAAGCCAAAATAACTTTGCTGGGAAAGGCTATGGTAACCAGTCAGGGTACAAGCCAGGTTGTCACACCCCAAATGTGGCCTAATTGGAATTGACATTTTTAATTGGACAATTAAGGGCAATTGGGTGATTTACAAGTGAAAGAGGATTTAATTGCAAGGAAATAAAAAAGTATTAATTGCAAATGTTTAGTTTAGTGAGTAAAAAGTAATTAATAAGGGCCTATTAGAAGATTTGAAGGAGCTGTTAGTAATTTGTTTTAGTGGACCGTGCATGTGTGCCAAGTGGAAGGAGAATGTGTGCACGTGGTGAGGGAAAAGAGAAGACTGAGAAAAATTTAGTTGGCTGGAAACAAAAGACTGAAAGTTCTCTCTTTTCTGGTTTTCTCTCTCACGTAAACCACATTCTGCTCTTTTTCTCCATTTGCTGTTCTTTTCCATTTGCATGTGTGTATTTCTGTTGAGGAACTAAGGTTTGGGTTTGTTAGAAGCTTCAGAAGGTAAGTGGCTGTCAGATTTCGTGTGGTTCTTCTTATTCTTAAGGTTTATAAAATTCTGTTCTTGGGTTAATGACTATGGTTTTATCTGTATGCAAGCATCTGAAGTTAAGAGGTTAGAGAAGGGAAAAGGGAAGATTGTGGATTGAAAGTGCAGTGGATATTTTTGGACTTCAGTAACAGGTTTGGGAGTGTCTGTCTTTCTCATTTTGGATCCTGTTTCCAGTTTTGGTATTAATGTGTTTTATGTGTGTGTTTGTATATAGAAATGCTAGAGTTACGTAATGTTGTTGACATAATACAGTAGAAAAAGAATGATATGAACATGTAATGAAATGAATATGTATGAGTTTGAATGCAAAATCCTGGGTTGTTGACATTCTGGAATTTTGACTCTGTTGAATAGTGAAAAGACGTGATTTGCATTAAGATTTCATATATGCATTCAGGAGACATAAAAGTATGTGTTTAAATAATCATTGCATGAAAAATGGTTTTGGGCAAGATGGGGATCTGATTTTTGGTTGTACTCTGTTTTCACGGTTTTTTTCTGGTTTTTACGATTTCTGGAGAATTTGGAAGTTTGGGAAAGGAGAAGCAATCTGTGAGAGGAAGATCACGTGACGTGATGGGGCATCACGCCGTGACCTCCCTCCTTGGGAAGTCACGTGGCGTGATGAAGCATCACGCCGTGACATTCCTCCCTTTGGGAAGTCGCGACGTGATGGAGCATAACGCCTCGCGACCTCTCGCCGGTCTTCCTGCGTGTCACGAGACAGGATCCCGTGACCTCCCCCTCTCCTCTCAGGCGTCACGAGGCGTGACGGAGGGTCACGGCTCGTGACTGCCTTTGTTTTTCCTGGCACTCGCATGAAGCCAGTGTCACGAGACACCACTGTCTGGGTGACTCGTGACTGGCCTCCCTCCTGTTGCCCTGTTTCCTAAAAGCAAAATTTTAACTTCTGGTTTAATGGATTTTCCAGTACATATCAAATGTTTAGGTTTTAATAAAATTTGAATTGTATTTTAATAATTGTTTAATTATGAGATTTGTGTTCTTAATTAATATTAATGTACATGATTTACATGTTTATAATTTACATGAGTATGGATTATTTTCAATGTGAATTATAGATCCTTTTAACTTCTGTATTTAATATTTAAATTACATGTTTTAAATGTGATCAGTATACATGTATACATGGATTATAGATTAGTATTAATTTCAATTCTCATATTGATATTGGTGCTTAAATTGATGAGTTGAGTTTTAAGCCTGAATAGTCATAGTAGTGGATAAGTAAGCGCTTACTTAGGTCAGTGTGTGTGTGCAGCTGCTATATGATAAAACGTTATACGTGGGTCCATTTGGATCCTTGTTTCGATCCTGTATGGGTCTATATGGATTTAATGCGAGACTTCAGTCTCTATATGAAAAATACATGTTTGAGACTCATGTCTCTATATGCTTGGGATACTGTGTTCTATCAGTATCCATTTGACCGTATCCACTTCTAAAGAGTATTTTAGACTAATCAGGCTATATGTTTAAATGTGTTGCATATGTTGAGATGCATTGTTGACATGATTACAAGTATATGATGTACATGAATTCTTGCATAACTCCATTTTATGCACCTTGTATCTGTATACTTGGAATGATGAAAATTATGAATTGAGTACATAATCACTTGTATTGTATATATATTTATGCATGTCAAGTAAGGAATTTGGAGATATGTTTACATGTAATTTTGATGCCTTTGATTTTGAATCATTAGATTATTGTATATGCATATTGTTCGTTTGTTTTGTTCCTCCCCACTAAGCGTTATCGCTTAGCACGGGCTCTTTTCCCGTGCAGGTGGCGAGTTCGGTTCGGAGTCAGATATCTGCAGGTCGGCCACTAGGAGTCTTTTTGGATGAAGTTATTTTGAGTCTTCCGCTGTAATTTTTATACATGGCTTGTTAATAGCAAAGTGAATCTTTTGTAAAGGAACAAATATTATTTTTGTATATGTATTTGCATACGAGCCTCTTTTTGTAAAATAATATAGATATGATATATGTTACAGGAATTACTGCTTTATAATTAAAAGTTTCTTTACATCTCATCTTTTATTTTATTTTACAAGTATGTTTTTGGATTCGTTTATATGTGGTTACTCGCGTGGCACTCCGATATCCTTCCAACGGGGATGGCGGGGTGTTACAGCTTGGTATCAGAGACCAGGTTTGGTGGTTCTGGGTTATGTTGTGATTGTTTGAGTGTAGAGTCGAGTCTATGCATGAGAGTCAGTTATGTGTCGTGGCCTAATGCAGATGTCTTGTGTTTTGTAGTGTTTGTATGGAGTCGGATCCAAGTGAGTATATGGGCGACACAATGGACAGTGTCTATGTGGGTCGTAGAGATAGTTCGATCAGAGGAGGTGATCCAGTGAGACAGGATAGGCCTGCACAGGAACCTGCACCAGCTGTGGGAGCAAATAGAGGAGTTGGTTTTGATCCAGCGTTAGTGCAAGGGTTACTGCAAGTGGTTGATAGGTTGACTGCACCTAAGGCACCAATTGAATTGTTAAGAAAAAGAGGAGCAGAGGATTTTCATGGGACTGCCTTAGACGAATCAGATGTGGCTGAGTTTTGGCTGAAGAGGGTAGGTAGGATTCTGCAAGAGATTAGATGTCCCGCAGATCAGAGAGCTTCATGTGCAGTATCGTTGCTTCAGGGATCAGCATATGATTGGTGGGAACTTGTGATGAGGAATCCTCAGCGACCAGCTGAATTGACATGGGAATACTTCAAGCAAGAGTTTGAGCAAAAGTATGTGACAAAGGCTTACCAAGAAGCTAAGTGGAGAGAGTTCATTAGTTTGAAGCAGTGGGGAATGACTGTGAGTGAGTATGACAAGGAGTTCAACCGGCTGAGTAAGTATGTGCCCGAGCAGTTGTTGACTGGTGAGTTCAGATGTAGACACTTTCTTGAGGGACTTCGTGAGGTGTTTAGAGGTCCTTTATCTGCGATGATTGTATTGCAACCAGTGGGGTATTATCAGCTTGTGGCTGCAGCAATGAAATTAGAAGAATCTGAGATGGTAAAGCAGAAGATAGCACAGAAGAGGAAAGCACCAGAAGGGGGAGTTGCGAGTACTAAGAAGGCTAAGGGTGCTCCAGTTGAACAAGGAAATAGAGGGTCTGTTCTAGTACCTTCAGAAGTAGGGAGTGTGGCACCGCATGCTAGTAAGGGAAATCGAGCACCGGAGTGTGAGCATTGTCATAGGTACCATTGGGGTACGTGTCGCAAGATTACCGGTGCATGCTTTAAGTGTGGAAGTATGGAGCATCGGTTTGCAAGTTGCCCTGATCGACAAGAGGACCAGAATCAACAAGAAAGCAAAAGATCTAATGTCACCTGAAGCAATCGTGATGGAAGTAGAGCTCCGAGGGCACCATCAGAGACAGTGCAGCGACCTGGTGCTATAGAAGATCATAACCGGCATAGGGCATATGCTATGATTGCTGAAAATGTAACGGTTGCTGCAGGACCTTCGGGTAAGTGTTTATATGTTAAGTTTTGGTTTTGTTTGGTTTTCATATTTGAGTTGTATTGGATAAGCAAGGAAATTTCGAGGACGAAATTTTCTTAAGGAGGAGAGAGTTGTCACACCCCAAATGTGGCCTAATTGGAATTGACATTTTTAATTGGACAATTAAGGGCAATTGGGTGATTTACAAGTGAAAGAGGATTTAATTGCAAGGAAATAAAAAAGTATTAATTGCAAATGTTTAGTTTAGTGAGTAAAAAGTAATTAATAAGGGCCTATTAGAAGATTTGAAGGAGCTGTTAGTAATTTGTTTTAGTGGACCGTGCATGTGTGCCAAGTGGAAGGAGAATGTGTGCACGTGGTGAGGGAAAAGAGAAGACTGAGAAAAATTTAGTTGGCTGGAAACAAAAGACTGAAAGTTCTCTCTTTTCTGGTTTTCTCTTTCACGTAAACCACATTCTGCTCTTTTTCTCCATTTGCTGTTCTTTTCCATTTGCATGTGTGTATTTCTGTTGAGGAACTAAGGTTTGGGTTTGTTAGAATCTTCAGAAGGTAAGTGGCTGTCAGATTTCGTGTGGTTCTTCTTATTCTTAAGGTTTATAAGATTCTGTTCTTGGGTTAATGACTATGGTTTTATCTGTATGCAAGCATCTGAAGTTAAGAGGTTAGAGAAGGGAAAAGGGAAGATTGTGGATTGAAAGTGCAGTGGATATTTTTGGACTTCAGTAACAGGTTTGGGAGTGTCTGTCTTTCTCATTTTGGATCCTGTTTCCAGTTTTGGTATTAATGTGTTTTATGTGTGTGTTTGTATATAGAAATGCTAGAGTTACGTAATGTTGTTGACATAATACAGTAGAAAAAGAATGATATGAACATGTAATGAAATGAATATGTATGAGTTTGAATGCAAAATCCTGGGTTGTTGACATTCTGGAATTTTGACTCTGTTGAATAGTGAAAAGACGTGATTTGCATTAAGATTTCATATATGCATTCAGGAGACATAAAAGTATGTGTTTAAATAATCATTGCATGAAAAATGGTTTTGGGCAAGATGGGGATCTGATTTTTGGTTGTACTCTGTTTTCACGGTTTTTTTCTGGTTTTTACGATTTCTGGAGAATTTGGAAGTTTGGGAAAGGAGAAGCAATCTGTGAGAGGAAGATCACGTGACGTGATGGGGCATCACGCCGTGACCTCCCTCCTTGGGAAGTCACGTGGCGTGATGAAGCATCACGCCGTGACCTTCCTCCCTTTGGGAAGTCGCGACGTGATGGAGCATCACGCCTCGCGACCTCTCGCCGGTCTTCCTGCGTGTCACGAGACAGGATCCCGTGACCTCCCCCTCTCCTCTCTGGCGTCACGAGGCGTGATGGAGGGTCACGGCTCGTGACTGCCTTTGTTTTTCCTGGCACTCGCATGAAGCCAGTGTCACGAGACACCACTGTCTGGGTGACTCGTGATCGGCCTCCCTCCTGTTGCCCTGTTTCCTAAAAGCAAAATTTTAACTTCTGGTTTAAAGGATTTTCCAGTACGTATCAAATGTTTAGGTTTTAATAAAATTTGAATTGTATTTTAATAATTGTTTAATTATGAGATTTGTGTTCTTAATTAATATTAATGTACATGATTTACATGTTTATAATTTACATGAGTATGGATTATTTCAATGTGAATTATAGATCCTTTTAACTTCTGTATTTAATATTTAAATTACATGTTTTAAATGTGATCAGTATACATGTATACATGGATTATAGATTAGTATTAATTTCAATTCTCATATTGATATTGGTGCTTGAATAGATGAGTTGAGTTTTAAGCCTGAATAGTCATAGTAGTGGATAAGTAAGCGCTTACTTAGGTCAGTGTGTGTGTGCAGCTGCTATATGATAAAACGTTATACGTGGGTCCATTTGGATCCTTGTTTCGATCCTGTATGGGTCTATATGGATTTAATGCGAGACTTCAGTCTCTATATGAAAAATACATGTTTGAGACTCATGTCTCTATATGCTTGGGATACTGTGTTCTATCAGTATCCATTTGACCGTATCCACTTCTAGAGAGTATTTTAGACTAATCAGGCTATATGTTTAAATGTGTTGCATATGTTGAGATGCATTGTTGACATGATTACAAGTATATAATGTACATGAATTCTTGCATAACTCTATTTTATGCACCTTGTATCTGTATACTTGGAATGATGAAAATTATGAATTGAGTACATAATCACTTGTATTGTATATATATTTATGCATGTCAAGTAAGGAATTTGGAGATATGTTTACATGTAATTTTGATGCCTTTGATTTTGAATCATTAGATTATTATATATGCATATTGTTCGTTTGTTTTGTTCCTCCCCACTAAGCGTTATCGCTTAGCACGGGCTCTTTTCCCGTGCAGGTGGCGAGTTCGGTTCGGAGTCAGATATCTGCAGGTCGGCCACTAGGACTCTTTTTGGATGAAGTTATTTTGAGTCTTCCGCTGTAATTTTTGTACATGGCTTGTTAATAGCAAAGTGAATCTTTTGTAAAGGAACAAATATTATTTTTGTATATGTATTTGCATACGAGCCTCTTTTTGTAAAATAATATAGATATGATATATGTTACAGGAATTACTGCTTTATAATTAAAAGTTTCTTTACATCTCATCTTTTATTTTATTTTACAAGTATGTTTTTGGATTCGTTTATATGTGGTTACTCGCGTGGCACTCCGGTATCCTTCCAACGGGGATGGCGGGGTGTTACACAGGTGGTGCAGGAAGCAGTAATAATAGAAGTGGTAAGACGGCCGAGGTTTCAGCCACTGAAGTTGGATAGGTTCAGAGGTACTACTCCAATTTGGGCCGCTCTCTGTCATGGGTATTAGAGAGATTGACAAAAGAAGGCAAGCTGAGACCATTGCCACCCAGGCCAGCCATGAATCAAGGAAAGCCGGGGCATAGAGAGGATCAATACTGCGCTTACCATCAGCACACCGGGCATTTAACAGATTACTGCAGAACTCTGAGGAACAAAATTTAAGATCTTATTGATGCCAAAGAGATCACCGATCCTGAGAAGAGAGACAAGAAGAAGAGGGCAGGCTAAAATGCAGTTCCACCACCATGAATGTGATCAGAGTAGAAGATTATGTTTTGTTTTAGTTGCTTCTTTTATTCCAAGAACACTTTTTATGACAGTATTTACAGTATTGCTAATTTCAATAAGATGAACAATCTTGCATATTTGTATAATGTCTCTGATGATTTCATTTCTCATGATCACGATGCATTCATTCTTTGATATTAATTCAATTAATACGATTACATTTAATTTCGAAACTTTTGGAAAACCCGAAGAAAATCTTGAAAGCATCTGATATAACTCCTGAAGAGAGAAAAATTCAGAGAGAAAATAAAGAAAAAAAACTAGTTGTAATTAGGGGATTGGATGAAAACTCACTAAGAGTACTAGAACCTTTCCGATTACCCGTCAAAGCGATCCCTGGATAAGACGGAACCCAAAAAATGATTTAGGCAGCCCTTCTTTGTATAGCTCTCTAAATGACAATTTTTAACCTTTATTTCGCAAATGCTTGCTAGCCCGTTGAGCCTTTATGGAGGTATGCTAAATGCGTGCCAATTTTGTTGTTACACATGTTAAAACTATCCCATCGCCTAAAATGATTTTTGCCTCCCCTTAGAAGAGTGGCCGCTCTAGAAGGGATGGATTGTAACACCCCGCCATCCCCGTTGGAAGGATACCGGAGTGCCACGCGGGCAAACACATATAATCGAATCCATATACACATGTATATACAAAAACCAAATGAAATGTAAAGAAACTTTTAATCATTTAATAGTAAAATCCTGTTTACATATAACATATATCAATATCGTTTTACAAAAAGAGGCTCGTAAGCAAATACATATACAAAAATAATATTTGTTCCTTTACAAAAGATTTACTTTGCTATACACAAGCCATATACAAAAAAAATTACAGCGGAAGACTTCAAATAACTTCAATCAAAAAGGACTCCTAGTGGCCGACCTGCAGATATCTGACTCCAGTCCAAACTCGCCACCTGCACCGTGCTAAGCGATAACGCTTAGTGGGGAGGAACAAAACAAACAAACAAACAACATGCATATACAATATTTATAACCGTACAATAATCTAATGATTCAAAATCAAAAGCATCAAAATTACATGTAAACATATCTCTAAATTCTTTACTTGACATGCACAAGTAAATATACAATACCATCAATTAAGTATACAATTCGTAGTTCTCATCATTCTAAGTATATAGATTCAAGGTGCATAAAATAAAGCTATGCAAGAATTCATATACATCATATACTTGTAATCATGTCAATAATACATTTCAACATATGCAACACATTTAAACATATAGCCTGATTAGTCTGAACATATTCTCTAGAAGTGGATGCGGTCAATCGGATACTGATAGAACACAGTATCCCAAGCATATAGAGACATGAGTCTCAAACATATAGTTTTCATATAGAGACCGAAGTCTCGCATTTAAATCCATATAGACCCATACAGGATCGAAACAAGGATCCAAACGGACCCACGTATAACGTTTTATCATATAGCAGCTGCACACACACTCTGACCTAAGTAAGCGCTTACTTATCCACTACTATGACTATTCAGGCTTAAAACTCAACTCAACAATTCAAACACCAATATCAGTATTAAATACTCTAAATGCAAATACATATTTCATGTGTTCATGTGTCTAAATCAAATTCCGAAACATTTAAATACATCCAGTATCAATTATTAGAGTCAGAAGTACAAATAATTCACATTTAAAACAATTTATGTTCATGTAACATATAAACTATTAAATTATGTACATTAATTATTTAATCAAGTATACAACTCAATATTAAACAATTACTAATTACCATTCAGATTTTAAATCCAAACTTTTGTCATGTAATGCAAAAACCCTTGAAATCATAAGTTAAAATCATGTTTTTAGAAAACAAGGCAGCAGAGAGGGAAAGCCAGTCACGAGTCCCCCAGGCAGTGGCGACTCGTGACTGTGGCTTCACGCGAGGACTGCGCCAAACAAAGGCAGTCACGAGTCGTGACCATCCGTCACGTCTCGTGATGCCAGAGAGGAGAAGGGAGGTCACGAGTCATCCAAGCAGTGATGACTCGCGACACGCAGGGAAGAGGAGAGGTCACGAGTCGTGATGCTCCATCACGTCTCGTGACCTTCTTCTCACACATTTCTGCTACTCTTCACAAACTCCATCATCTTCTCAAAACCAATTTCCAGAAAAACGTGGAAAAACCAGAAAGTCCAGAGAACATAGCACTCTCCAAATTCAAAACCCCATTTGTCTAGAACCATTTTTCATGCAAAAATCATTCACACATGTACTTTTAAGTCATCAGAGCATAATTATAAGACTCATAATACAAGTCATGTATTATCACAATTCAAACAGAGACAAAAACCAGGGAGTCATCATCCTAGAATTTCACATCCATATTCATGCATAAACATCTCATCTGCATACTTTTCTACAGGAATCATTTACACACATTACATTTCTCATATATTATGATAAACATACACACACAACTGATGTTCATAATAGAACAGTAACTAGGATTCAAAAAAAATGAGGAAGGACTGACACACTCCCAAACCTGAATGAAGTCCCAAAAATGTCACTGAACTCTTCTCAATCCACAATCTTGCCCTTTCCCTTCTCTTTTCTTTTATCTTCAGAAGCTTGCAACAAATGAGACCATAATCAAACCCAAGGACAGAATCTCTAAATAACTCAAATGATAAGAAGAACCACACGAAACCAATAGCCACTTACCTTCTGTAACCTCTTTTCCAATCTCAAACCCTAGTTCCTCAACAGAAACACACATGCAAAAGGGAAAGAACAGCAAATGGAGAAAAAGAACACAATGAGGTTTACGTGAGAGGGAAAACCAGAAAAGAGAGGACTTTCAGTCTTTTGATTCAAACTAACTAATTTTTCTCAATCTCTTTTCCCTCACCACGTGCACACACACTGCTCTCCACCTGGCACACATGCACGGTTCTTTAATTCACAAATACAAACAGCTCCTCAATAATACCACACAGGTCCTTAACAAATTACTTTTTACTCACCAAACTAAAATCTTTAATTAAATACTTCTATTTCTTTGCAATTTAAATCCCCTTTCATTAGTAATTAACCCAATTGTCCTTAAATATTCATTTAAAATTGTTAATTTCCGATTAGGCCACTTATGGGGTGTGACAACTCACCCCTCCTTAAGAAAATTTCGTCCTCGAAATTTCCTTGCTTATCCAAACACAACTCATATACCAAAACCGAAACGAAACAGAACTCAATCATATAAACACTTACCCGAGGGTCCTGCAGCAACCGTCACATTCTTCGCAGTCATAGCATATGCCCGATGCCTAGTATGATCCTCTGTAGCACCCGGTCATTGCACCGTCTCAGATGGTGCTCTCGGATGTCTACTTCCTTCACGATTGCTTTGAATGACATTGGATCTTTTACTCTCTTGCTGATTCTGGTCCACTTGTCGATCAGGGCAAAATGCAAACCGATGTTCCATACTTCCGCACTTAATACAGGCGCCAGTAATCTTGCGACACGTACCCCAATGGTACCTATGACAATGCTCACATTCTGGTGCTCGATTTCCCTTGCTAGCATGCGGTGCCACACTACCTACTTCTGAAGGTACCTGAACAGACCCTCTATATCCTTGCTCAACTGGAGCACCCTTAGACTTCTTAGCACTCACATTTCCCCCTTCTGGTGCTCTCCTCTTCTGTGCCATCTTCTGCTTAATCTCCTCAGATTCCTCTAACTTCATCGCTGCAGCTACAAGCTGATAATATCCTACTGGTTGCAATACAATCATCGCAGACAAAGGACCTCGGTACACCTCACGAAGTCCCTCAAGAAAGTGTCTACATCTAAACTCACCAGTCAACAGCTGCTCAGGCACGTACTTACTCAGCCTATTGAACTCCTTGTCATACTCACTAACAGTCATTCCCCTCTGCTTCAAGCTAATAAACTCTCTCCACTTAGCTTCTTGGTATGCCTTCGTTATATATTTTTGCTCAAACTCTTGCTTGAAATAATCCCATGTCAGCTCAGCTGGTCGCTGAGGATTCCTCATCACAAGTTCCCACCAATCATATGCTGGTCCTTGGAGCAACGATATTGCACAAGAAGCTCTCTGTTCTGCAGGACACCTAATCTCTTGTAAAATCCTACTTACTCTCTTGAGCCAAAACTCAGCCACATCGGATTCATCTAAAGCAGTCCCATGGAAATCCTCTGCTCCTCTTTTTCTTAGCAATTCAATTGGAGCCTTAGGAGCAGTCAATCTATCAACCACTTGCAACAAACCTTGCACTAATGCTGGATCGAAACCAACTCCTCTATTTGCACCCACAGCTGGTGCAGGTTCCTGTGCAGGCCTATCCTGTCTCACTGGATCACCTCCTCTGATCGGACTATCTCTACGACCCATATAGACACTATCCATCGTGTCGCCCATATACTCACTTGGATCCGACTCCATATAAACACTACAAAACACAAGACATCTGCATTAGGCCACTATACAAAACTGACTATCATGCATAGACTCGACTCTACACTCAAACAATCACAACATAACCCAGAACCACCAAACCTGGGCTCTGATACCAAGCTGTAACACCCCGCCATCCCCGTTGGAAGGATACCGGAGTGCCACGCGGGCAAACACATATAATCGAATCCATATACACATATATATACAAAAACCAAATGAAATGTAAAGAAACTTTTAATCATTTAATAGTAAAATCCTGTTTACATATAACATATATCAATATCGTTTTACAAAAAGAGGCTCGTAAGCAAATACATATACAAAAATAATATTTTTTCCTTTACAAAAGATTTACTTTGCTATACACAAGCCATATACAAAAAAAATTACAGCGGAAGACTTCAAATAACTTCAATCAAAAAGGACTCCTAGTGGCCGACCTGCAGATATCTGACTCCAGTCCAAACTCGCCACCTGCACGAGAAAAGAGCCCGTGCTAAGCGATAACGCTTAGTGGGGAGGAACAAAACAAACAAACAAACAACATGCATATACAATATTTATAACCGTACAATAATCTAATGATTCAAAATCAAAAGCATCAAAATTACATGTAAACATATCTCTAAATTCTTTACTTGACATGCACAAGTAAATATACAATACCATCAATTAAGTATACAATTCGTAGTTCTCATCATTCTAAGTATATAGATTCAAGGTGCATAAAATAAAGCTATGCAAGAATTCATATACATCATATACTTGTAATCATGTCAATAATACATTTCAACATATGCAACACATTTAAACATATAGCCTGATTAGTCTGAACATATTCTCTAGAAGTGGATGCGGTCAATCGGATACTGATAGAACACAGTATCCCAAGCATATAGAGACATGAGTCTCAAACATATAGTTTTCATATAGAGACCGAAGTCTCGCATTTAAATCCATATAGACCCATACAGGATCGAAACAAGGATCCAAACGGACCCACGTATAACGTTTTATCATATAGCAGCTGCACACACACTCTGACCTAAGTACGCGCTTACTTATCCACTACTATGACTATTCAGGCTTAAAACTCAACTCAACAATTCAAACACCAATATCAGTATTAAATACTCTAAATGCAAATACATATTTCATGTGTTCATGTGTCTAAATCAAATTCCGAAACATTTAAATACATCCAGTATCAATTATTAGAGTCAGAAGTACAAATAATTCACATTTAAAACAATTTATGTTCATGTAACATATAAACTATTAAATTATGTACATTAATTATTTAATCAAGTATACAACTCAATATTAAACAATTACTAATTACCATTCAGATTTTAAATCCAAACTTTTGTCATGTAATGCAAAAACCCTTGAAATCAGAAGTTAAAATCATGTTTTTAGAAAACAAGGCAGCAGAGAGGGAAAGCCAGTCACGAGTCCCCCAGGCAGTGGCGACTCGTGACTGTGGCTTCACGCGAGGGCTGCGCCAAACAAAGGCAGTCACGAGTCGTGACCATCCGTCACGTCTCGTGACGCCAGAGAGGAGAAGGGAGGTCACGAGTCATCCAAGCAGTGATGACTCGCGACACGCAGGGAAGAGGAGAGGTCACGAGTCGTGATGCTCCATCACGTCTCGTGACCTTCTTCTCACACACTTCTGCTACTCTTCACAAACTCCATCATCTTCTCAAAACCAATTTCCAGAAAAACGTGGAAAAACCAGAAAGTCCAGAGAACAGAGCACTCTCCAAATTCAAAACCCCATTTGTCTAGAACCATTTTTCATGCAAAAATCATTCACACATGTACTTTTAAGTCATCAGAGCATAATTATAAGACTCATAATACAAGTAACGTATTATCACAATTCAAACAGAGACAAAAACCAGGGAGTCATCATCCTAGAATTTCACATCCATATTCATGCATAAACATCTCATCTGCATACTTTTCTACAGGAATCATTTACACACATTACATTTCTCATATATTATGATAAACATACACACACAACTGATGTTCATAATAGAACAGTAACTAGGATTCAAAAAAAATGAGGAAGGACTGACACACTCCCAAACCTGAATGAAGTCCCAAAAACGTCACTGAACTCTTCTCAATCCACAATCTTGCCCTTTCCCTTCTCTTTTCTTTTATCTTCAGAAGCTTGCAACAAATGAGACCATAATCAAACCCAAGGACAGAATCTCTAAATAACTCAAATGATAAGAAGAACCACACGAAACCAATAGCCACTTACCTTCTGTAACCTCTTTTCCAATCTCAAACCCTAGTTCCTCAACAGAAACACACATGCAAAAGGGAAAGAACAGCAAATGGAGAAAAAGAACACAATGAGGTTTACGTGAGAGGGAAAACCAGAAAAGAGAGGACTTTCAGTCTTTTGATTCAAACTAACTAATTTTTCTCAATATCTTTTCCCTCACCACGTGCACACACACTGCTCTCCACCTGGCACACATGCACGGTTCTTTAATTCACAAATACAAACAGCTCCTCAATAATACCACACAGGTCCTTAACAAATTACTTTTTACTCACCAAACTAAAATCTTTAATTAAATACTTCTATTTCTTTGCAATTTAAATCCCCTTTCATTAGTAATTAACCAATTGTCCTTAAATATTCATTTAAAATTGCTAATTTCCGATTAGGCCACTTATGGGGTGTGACAACTCACCCCTCCTTAAGAAAATTTCGTCCTCGAAATTTCCTTGCTTATCCAAACACAACTCATATACCAAAACCGAAACGAAACAGAACTCAATCATATAAACACTTACCCGAGGGTCCTGCAGCAACCGTCACATTCTCCGCAGTCATAGCATATGCCCGATGCCTAGTATGATCCTCTGTAGCACCCGGTCGTTGCACCGTCTCAGATGGTGCTCTCGGATGTCCACTTCCTTCACGATTGCTTTGAATGACATTGGATCTTTTACTCTCTTGCTGATTCTGGTCCACTTGTCGATCAGGGCAAAATGCAAACCGATGTTCCATACTTCCGCACTTAAAACAGGCGCCAGTAATCTTGCGACACGAAAGCAATTCTATTATCAACTGTGAAATCAGCTGATTCATCCTACTATCAACTGTGAAATCAATTCTATAGCACCATCATGATAAGAATCAAGCTCATACAGCTTTGACATAGGTATAAGCACATGCCGATCATGCCTGAAAGATTTTTGGCAACAGCCTCAGTAATCTACAAAAAAAAAAGCCGTTAGAGTGAAAACCGTAATTGGCGCTCTAAGCAAAAGTTAGACAAAGGAATAGGGTGAAAACCTGGAAATAGGCAGTCTGTCCTTCAAAAAAATATATAGCAGAAAAGAAAAAAAGCCACTGGATTGGGTTGGGTCCACTCCAGGCAAAAATAAGGCACAGGGTTATGTGAAAATTCGCAAAGGACGCATTTCCCGCTAAAAAAAACTAGTGTGAAAATCCACAAGGGACGCACTACCTTCAAAAAAAATGACTACAGGTATCAGATGAGAACCTCACAATTCCAAAGATATGAAATTCAAAGGCAATTCCAAAAAGCATCAATCCTATTGCAAATTGCAGCTAGATCAGCTATCATCTCCAAGTCCACTAAGATGAATTCTTATCTTGCATTCCTGCATTACTCATGCATTTCACCTGCATGCTCACTATTTTTCTTGCATATTTGATTTTTCAATTTTGCAGTAAGAGAGATTTGATGCGGACACCGATAAAAGACGAGTGACGACATCAATCTAAACATCAGTTTAAACATCAATCCAAGCAGCAACTAAAGACCTCTCAGGGGGCAACCAACCAAAAATGACATAACTCAAAACATCATTCCAAACATCAGTTTAAGCATCGATCCAACCATCAACGAAAGATTTCTCAGAGAACAATCAATCTAAGGGCTCACAGAAAGCACCGATTCAAATCTCAGAAGGGTTAGCACGATGGCGGCACTACCATTCTACGGAAGGTTAGCACGACCACAGCACTACCACTTCAAAAGGGCTCACAGACAGCACCGATTCAAATCTCAGAAGGGTTGGCATGATGGCGGCACTACCATTCTACGGAAGGTTAACACGACCACGGCACTACCACTTCAGAAGGGCTCACAGAAAGCACCGCTTCAAATCTCAGAAGGGTTAGCATGATGGCGGCACTACCATTCTACGGAAGGTTAGCACGACCACGGCACTACCACTTCAGAAGGGTTAGCGCAATGACGGTACTACCACTCACCGGAGGGTTAGCACGATCACGGCACTATCGCTTCACCAAATCAAAAGGGTTAGCACGATAACGGCACTACCATTCTACGGAAGGTTAGCACGACCATGGCACTACCACTTTAGAAGGGTTAGAACGATGACGGCACTACCACTCACCGGAGGGTTACTACGATCACGGCACTACCGCTTCACCAAATCAGAAGGGTTAGCACGATGACGGCACTACCATTCTACGGAAGGTTAGCACGACCACGGCACTACCACTTCAGAAGGGTTAGCACGATGACGGCACTACCATTCTACGAAAGGTTAGCACGACCACGGCACTACCACTTCAGAAGGGTTAGCACGATGACGGTACTACCACTCCCCGAGGGTTAGCACGATCACGGCACTACCGCTTCTACCACTTCGGAAGGGTTAGCACGATGGCGGCACTACCATTCTACGGAAGGTTAGCACGACCACGGCACTACCACTTCGGAAGGGTTAGCATGATGACGGCACTACCACTCTACGGATCACGGCACTACCGCTTCAACAATGGACGACACGCCGACAAGCTGGCGACAACCACCACAACAACATCATCCGTTCCGGAAAGACGGCCGCCTCAGGTACCCGCCTCTTTCCCTTTTCTGAGTTTAGGCTCACCTAGACACTAGTGCACTAGTTTTCCCAAAACTGGGGGCAACTGTAGACACCGAGTCCCGAATTAACCTAGATCAGAATTACCCAATGATGAAATTAAGTGTACCTATTTATAGGCAAAAATGAAAGTTGAAAGTGATGATTTCCTTGTCAAATTGATTTATTAGAAATAAATAAAAATGTATTTTAAAAAAAATATATTTTAAATGTTTTAAAAATTATTTTTGTGACAAAAAGGGTATATTTTGAAATTATTGTGTTTTAGGGAAAATTTAAAAAAACAAATTGCGGGTGTCGGGCTGCAGCAGCGCCCAGCGCATGCGCGACATTGCCCCGCGCGTGGAGGGCGCTCTCGCCCGCGCGCGGGAGATGCGCTGGGCATCGGTCGCCCTTGCGCGCCCCTCCGACGGCCGATCTGCTGTTTTTCCGTTTTTTGGCCTAAAAATTGATTTTTTCTTCATTTTTTTGGTGTAATTTAATGCAAAAACCTTTTATTTTCCAAACTCTTCAAATTCATGAGTTTTTTTGTAGTTATTGGAATTAAATTTATTTAATTCAATTTAATAAAAATTCTGAATTTTGGGGTTATAAAATGGGTTTTTTGGAGAGGATTTTGAGGGGATTTTTTTTAAGAAAAATACACTTTCTTTCCTTTTTTTTTCTCTTCTTCTCCTTCTTATTTTTTTCTTCTTCTTCAAGAAAAATTCTTCAAGTATTCTAATCTGATTTTTTAATTTAATTCTTGAGACAAATAAATCAATTATTTGTTTTTGTGAATTTTTTTACTTCTTATTTTCATAATTTGTCCTTAAGACAAATAAATCAATTATTTGTTCTTGGGATAAAATTTCATCATATATTATATATTTATTTCTTTAAATCAAAGCAAGAAATTATCATCCAACTTCATTCATCACATCAAATTTGAGGGTAAACATTCTTGGCTCAACTTTTAATTTAATTTTCAATTTATTTTTGTTTACAATTAGTTAGTTATCATATAAATTCGTTTAGATCTATTACTTATTTTACTTTTTATTTCTTGCATGTTTATTTAATTGTTCATATTATTATTTTTTATTCTTAATCTTTTATTTAATTGTTCATATTTGTATTTCTTATTCTTATTGTTTATTTAATTGTTCATACTATTATTTCTTTTTCTTAATCTCTCATTTAATTGTTCATGTTCATATCATCATCATCATCATCATCATCATCATCATCATCATCATTATTATTATTATTATTATTATTATTATTATTATTATTATTACTATTATTATTACTTGCTCATTTAATTTGATTGTTCATATTCTTTGATATTACTATCATTATTATTTATCATTATTATTATTTTTATTAGTCTTGTTTATTATTATAATTTATCATTGTTATCATCATCATTATTATTATTATTATTTATGTTTTCATGAATGTTAAATTTTATTGTTTTTATTTATGCATGTTAAATTGTTAATATGTTAAGTTGTTTATTTTATCATGCCATTTAATTAATTTGTCATGCATGATGTATTTTATTTGTCTTAATTCATTTTTTCATGTTACATGTTTAATTCATTTTTTATTGCTAACATCATCTTTATTTGTATTTTTTATTTCAATGTTTATTTTTCATGTGTGATTTTCCAATGGTAAGTGGGAGCCCATGGAAGTTTGAAGACACCATTTTTGTGGGATGCATTTTTAGCATTTTTAGTATTATTTTAATTTTATTTGCTTTTATTATTTAATATGTAATTTATAATAAGTTTGTTTATTTTCATGCACGTTAATTAAAAAGTCACATAAAGTTTTATATTAATAAATTGGGATTTTTTGTAACAAAATGGGACCAATGTCCTAGTTTTTTCACCTAAATAAACCATCACTGTCACACCCCAAATCGGGTTTAGTCGGATTTGGCAAGATAAGTCGGATAAGTGAAGGGTGTTTCGGTAATTTGTACATGAGGAATTTGGATGATAAGGATTTAATTGCTAAGTGATTAATTAAATAAGTTAAGTGTGGGAAATTATTTGGTGTGCATGTGGCGTATGGTTGTAGGGTGTTTTGTTGTGGCAATTATCTAGTGGGTTGTGTGTATGGTACTATGGATGGAAAATATCTAGTTAGGAATTATCAAGTGAGGTAAGTGTTTGGTACCATGGAATTTAAGTCATTGATTTGAAGGAGCCACTATAGTGCATGTGGTATATGGTGTGTTAGTGCATAAAGTCAAAGTGGGTTTGTTGGGATCAATGCTTGGTTGCCAAGTGGATTTGGTGGGTGAATGCATTAATGGCTTTTGTAGGGAATTGGAGAGAGAGAAGGCAGATTTTCTTTGGCTTCCCTTAGAAGCCATCAGCTCTTGCCCACTTTCCCTCACTCCCACGTTCTCTTCTTCTCCCCATTTCTGCTCTCCCTTGCTTTGCATGTGCTATTCTTCAATCTAAGAGCTAGGTTTGAGATTTGTGTTGCTTCAAAGAGGTAAGTTTGTTTGGATTTCTTCCTCTTCTCCTTCTCACGGGTTTGATGGGTTTTGTGGGTGTTTTGCTTGGGTTAATAGAGCTATTGTT
This sequence comes from Excoecaria cochinchinensis, assembly GCA_947683425.1. NCBI lineage: Eukaryota > Viridiplantae > Streptophyta > Magnoliopsida > Malpighiales > Euphorbiaceae > Excoecaria > Excoecaria cochinchinensis. The sequence goes on from CANTUQ010000025.1 coordinate 874,198, forward strand.
TTGATTGTTTGCAAGTGATTGAATTGAGAAAGAAGGACAAAGGAAAAGATGGAGGATTATAGCTTGAAGAGGATAATGGGTTGTGCTTCTTAGAGGTTTGGGAGACTCTCTATTATGTATATGAATTTTACTATATTCATGTGTGATATAAGTTTCTTGAATGTGTTGTTGTTAATATATGATGATGGTAATGAGTGTTGGTTTGAATTATCATTACTTGCTCATTTAATTTGATTGTTCATATTCTTTGATATTACTATCATTATTATTTATCATTATTATTATTATTATTAGTCTTGTTTATTATTATAATTTATCATTGTTATCATCATCATTATTATTATTTATGTTTTCATGCATGTTAAATTTTATTGTTTTTATTAATGCATGTTAAATTGTTAATATGTTAAGTTGTTTATTTTATCATGCTATTTAATTAATTTGTCATGCATGATGTATTTTATTTGTCTTAATTCATTTTTTCATGTTACATGTTTAATTCATTTTTTATTGCTAACATCATCTTTATTTGTATTTTTTATTTCAATGCTTATTTTTCATGTGTGATTTTCCAATGGCAAGTGGGAGCCCATGGAAGTTTGAAGACACCATTTTTGTGGGATGCATTTTTAGCATTTTTAGTATTATTTTAATTTTATTTGCTTTTATTATTTAATATGTAATTTATAATAAGTTTGTTTATTTTCATGCACGTTAATTAAAAAGACGCATAAAGTTTTATATTAATAAATTGGGATTTTTTGTAACAAAATGGGACCAATGTCCTAGTTTTTTGACCTAAATAAACTATCACCTTTAACATATTTTTTAATTATGCATGAGAGGACCAATGTCCTCATCTTTAATAAATAGCCCGATTTATGTATGAATTGTATTTTATTTACAATAGGGGTTGTATTCCGCCCTTAGTTTTGTTGTAATTTATTTTTCTTTCATTTACTTTATTTACCGCTTTATTTATGTGATTGACATGCGCGTTAAATTAAATTGCATTAAAATTGAATGAGAAATGGGATGAAATGCTAAATTCAAAACTCAATTTTAACTTAACCAAGGTATGAATAAATGAGAAGTCCCGAACCATCTCTGGTCTTTGGGCTCAACGAGGCGAGAGGACCATTTCAATATTTCACTGGAATGGGACTTCCAAGACACCTCTTGTGTCCCGTAAAAAGGCTTTGACTTGCATAGTCCTAGGCTCCACGAGGCGAGAGGACCATCCTAATTTTCTATTTGGATGGGACCTCCAAGGCCCCTCTGGCTTGCCCAAAATGGACATAGCAGTGCTGTCTTAGGCTCACTGAGGCTAGACGAACTTTCCCAATGTTCTATTGGGTGGCGACTCCATGAAATCTCCTTGTTGCCCAAAATAGAAGCCCTTGTATTTTCTTATAAGTTTTATGAACCTCTCTCGATCCCTCTAAAGGCGGGCGGTTGGGCTCCTGTGTGTTTCGACGCGCATCACAGTGTGATTCCATTAATTATGTATGTTGTAACTTGAAATGTATAAATGGAATGATTAATGCCTTTAATAATAGTCTGGTAGTCAAATCTAGCTCAGGATATAGTTGGCTAGCCATAAGAACACTATACTACGGTGGTGAGCATGATGTCTCACCTATTGTAGGCCAAAGACAGTCCTGCTAAACTGTATTTAACTGAACTGTAGGGGTGGTCCTTCGGGGTCCCTCTAAACTGTATTGGACTAAACTATAGGAGTGGTCCTTCGGGGTCCCTCTAAACTATATGTAACTGAAATGTAAGGGTGGTCGTTCGAGGTCCCTCTAAACTTTATTGAACCTATAGGGTTCACATTTCATATATCCGATCCTGAGATTTCTATCGGGTCCATGCTAGGGACAAAGTAAGAAAAATATTTTAAAATGAGATTTCTTTAAGAAATGCAATGAAAAAGGGTAATATTGGAAAAATGAATAATTAAGTGGTTATATATGTAATTAAGTGATAAGATAAGATAAAATAATTGTTAAGATAAGATAAAAATAAGATGAGGACTAAAATGAAATTTGACTTGGAAATAGTACTTTAAGGACTAAATGGTAATTATGTAAAAGATTGAGACTATGGTAAAAATGAAATTAATATGATTAAATTGGAGTTAAAATGAAATTTATGGTGAAAAAGGACTTAATTGAATGAAAAAAGAAGTTTAAGGGTAAAATAATAATTTGGTACATAATTTAATTAATGATGGAAAATAATAAGAAAAAAAATGATTAAATGGCTAATTATGTAATTTGCCATGAAAATAATATTTTAGGGACAAAATGGTAATTTGCATGCTAACTAATAGGTTAAATAAGTAAATGAAATAAATTGATGGCATTTGTGTAAATATGAGAAGGTTCAGGGACCTAAGCATAAATATGGTATAGTTTAGGGACCAATTATAAATATGCCATAGTTGAGGGACCGTAATGCAAATATGGATTTTTATGTGTACTATTTGCATAATTGATTTAAATTGGAGAATTTAATAGTGATAATGAATACTATTACATGTATATGGTCAAATGGAATACATCAATATATATACATTAGTTTATTTAAATATATCTATACATGGGTTAAATGGTAATTTGCATGTTAAATAAGAAAAATGGATTGACTCATGGCATTATGGTAAATAAATGAAAAGTGAAAGGCAAAGCTATGAATTTGTGAAAGTCTAGGGATTAAAATGTAATTTGTCAATATAAATGTAAAATAAAGGATTAAAAGGTAATTGATACGTAATATGAATAATTAATGACAATAGAGAAAATAATGATATTTATGTTAATATGAATAAAAGTATTACAGTTAATGTTAATATCATGAAAATGGCAATAGGATTAAATGTAAGGAAAATAGATGAGTAATATTAGTATTAATAAATGACTGAAAAATGTCATTGGAGTACTAAAGGATTATTATTACTGATTAGGGATAACCGATATGTAGATTTAAGTCCGTCTAATTAAATTGAAAGATAAGATAATGTAATTAAGATAAATAATAATGTGTTAGGTAAATTTAATTGAATACGGTGAATTTCATTATTAAGTCACAATGAATTATGAGTGTATAATAGAATATGTAAAAGACATTATTATAAAACTAATATAAGTATTATAAATTGGGCCAATTATCTAAAGTGTAAAATATGATAATTAATATTTTTGTAATATTGTACATATAAAAATTAAGCAAAGGGGTCACCTAAGAATGTTAATAACGGAACCAAAAGTCATGAAGGAGATTAGAACTGTCATTAAATGTTAAAAGTTAATAGTAAAATGCTAATTACTGAAATGATGATAAATAAACAATAGGAGTAATCCAAGTATTGGTGTAATAATAGTACTGTTATTCACGGTAATAAAGAAATTAAATGTAAAATAGTTATCGATAGATATTTAGTCAAATAATGTTAATAGAAATTGTGTATAAAGTTAAGAGAATAACGATGTCAAGTTTACAAATAAGTTAGTGGATTAAGTAATAGTATTGACAATTCAAGTATATAATATAAAATATAACTGAGTAAAATTAAGTAGGAAGAATAGAGTAAATGTATTATGTTTATAGTTTTAAAAATGGTACCGTAAAAGAAATGATTAAGTGAAAGATAATAATATGAATATAAAATGTGAAAAGGTTAATGTAATTGAAAGGATAAATGAAATATTGAGGATATTAAGGAAATGAAAACGATTAATCAGTACTGTTAATAACAGCAATGATGACTGCTCAATAGGTATTGTGCCCAAGTGTAGATTGTAACTGGTATAAATAAGTTATAAATGAATAATGAAAAACAAATGAATCCGTTACAAAGATTGTTAATATAACTGGTCATTAATGTAACAAACGGAATATAATAGTATTAATGTTAAAGTTAACAGTACAAATAATAATGATACTGATAAAAGAAATTGTTACGTTAAAGTATGATTACTGAAATAATGAAAAAGGTATAAGATAAATGATTAAAGCTAAAGATTTATTTGAACATTAAAAGTATGGCATAAATTATCTAAAAGTCTCAACAATTAATTTTCCTACAACTTGAATAAAGTAATATGCATGTGTGTGCATGCATGTAGTATAGTATGGAAAATTTAGGATATGTATCCACCACTGGACATTTTAATACTCAGTGCATAGTATTGCTACTGCGCGCAGGTTATGAAGATAAAAAGCTTTAAGTGGCCGAAATTTCTAGGACAGTCGAGAAGAGAAACAAATGCAGAGATGAGAAGATAGGCATGGCATGTATACGATTGCGGTGGACTATACGGTTTACGTTTTATGCATATGTTAAGTATGAATTTTTCAGATAATGCTATGTATGAACTATTATATTATTGTTGATTACCTTTGAGTATTATTGATATTCGAATGCGAAGAATTTTTACTGAACTGTTTACTATAGCATGACATTGTGACTTTAGTATTAATGGGATAGCTGAGAAATCCGGTTACCGTACGTATAGTATAGAAGGTTAAGGGTGTTATAATGACACGTTTTATATATTATGCATATTTTCTTAGTATATGATGCGATGATTAAATATATATGTGTATGAGATGCCATGTATGAAATGATGCATGATATATATAAATAATTGGACATTATAAGTTAAAATTAAAATCCCTCACCATAATTTTAAGTCATATACCACCCATGAATAAAACACCTGCCAAGACTAAGATCACAAAAATCTGGTTTCTGCCAAAGCGAAGTACATTAGGTTATCCTAGTCAGGCAGGATGGGCAAAGGTGATACCCATAAGTTTAAAATGGTTAGACTTAATTAGGCTATCAAAATGGTTTTGGGCCTAAGGGCATAAGATGGGATTATAACATGCCGGGACATATGATGTCAAAATACCATAAATGATCTAAGAGTTGCATGAGATGTAATTGGTAAAAGAGTTACCTACCTAAATAACTTAACTATGCGTCATGCCAAATGTCATGGGCTAAATTTTCTCACAGGCAAATAGCCACGTGCGGCCTAGCAAAATCACCCTAATTTGCTAGTAAGTCTTACCCACGAATACTTGACTTAGGCAAATTAAGCTAAGTAAGCAATGAACGCTAACAAGAACACACAAGAGCTTGGATAATGCTTTGTATTACTTGCAATTAATTCATTACAATTGATGATTACAACTATTTATACTCATCCCCCTCCCTAATGGACAGTGGAGATCAATTTGATCTTGTGGCTAATATTTCCTAACTAGAATTCTCTAGGCCTATTTACAAAGTAGAGAATGGTCTAAGTCCATTCTAGAAGCTTCTAACCTATTCTAGCTATATTTACAAGTGAAAGAGTCATCTAGGCTTTTCTAGATGGCACTAGAAAAAACTGGGCATAAAACAGCCCGAAAAGAGGTTCACTACCCCAAAAAGAGGTTCAGCAGGCCAAAATACCTTCAGTTGGCCAATTCTAGGCGAAAGGAGGTTCAACTACCTAGTTTCGCACATGCAGGCAGAGGCTCTGTAGCAAACTGGCAAGGTTTCTCGCAGACAGAGGTCTAGCAGGCGAGAAATCTCGCCGATAGAGGTTTAGATGGCCATTATTTTTGATCCTGAAATAATTTCATACTATAAATTTGTGGAGGCTCTCCTAGAAGCCTCTAGAGCCATCCTACCAAAAATCAGCCCATTTAGAGGTCATTTGATAATTTTTCTAGAGGGTGTGGTGGCTGGAACATATTGATGTTTCCTGCTGCCAGGCCCAACCAAGCTCCTTATCCTCTTTAGAGGCAAAGGTATACTACAACCCTGGGCGAGTTTTTATGGGGTTGTGTGGGGATTCTTGGTGATTCTGTGACACAAAACTGACTTAGAGTTAGGTGAAATATGGATCTTAGCCCACTAAATTATTATAATTGTTGTAATTATAATTGAGGGTTATTATTTTAGTGGGAGTTTATGAGAAAACCTAAAATGAAATTGGTACTAATATTATTTATCTTGCATGTTTGTAGATTAATGGCATCAAATAACGCTTCTACTATGTCATTGCAATCTGTCCTTGAGAAGGACCAACTCAAAGAAACTGGCACAAACTTCCTTGACTGGTTCAGGAACTTGAGAATTGTTCTCAAGTAAGAAAGGAAGCTATATGTGTTGGATGAGCTTATTCCTAATGACCCACTTGCTGATGCTATAAGGATGGTCAAAGAGAAACACAAGAAACATATTGATAATTCTGTGGATGTTGGCTGTCTTATGTTTGCTACCAAGGCTCCAAAATTTTGGAAGCATTTGGAGAATATGGAGGCTTATGAGTTGAGTACTCATCTCAAGTAGACATTCCAACAGTAGGCGAGGCAAGAAAGGTATAAGACTACCAAAACATTACATTCTTGCAAGATGGCTGAAGGTGCTTCAGTTAGCTCTCATGTTCTAAAAATAAATGGCTGCATTGATCACCTTGAGAGGCTTGGATTTCCCATTAGTTTGGAACTGGCAACAGATTTGATCCTTAATTCATTATCTGATAGTTATGAACAGTTTGTCATGAACTACAAGATGAATAATATGGAGAAATCTATAGCTGAGCTATATGCGATGCTCAAAACAGCTGAGCAAAGCATCAAGAAGAAGCCTGACCATATACTAATGGTCAACAAAGGGAAAGGGATGAAAATTAAGGGTAAGGGCAAGGCTAAGGCAAAAGGTGGTGGTAAGCCCAAGCCCAAGCCCAAGGCTAAAGCTCCAAATGAGGGAGTTTGCTTCCATTGCAATGAACCTGGTCATTGGAAGAGGAACTGCAAGCTTTACTTGAAAGAATTGAAGAAGAAGAAGAGTGGTGAGACTACATCTTCAAGTATTTATGTTATAGAAATTAATTTATCTACTTCTACTTCCTGGGTATTAGATACTGGATGTGGATCTCACATTTGTACAAATGTGCAGGGACTCAAAAGGAGTAGGCAACTGAAAAAGGGTGAAGTGGACCTACGAGTCAGAAATAGAGCAAAAATTGATGCTTTAGCTGTAGGCACTTATGAATTGACTTTACCCAATGGGCTTTTGTTAGTTTTGAACAATTACTATTATGTTCCTAGTTTGAGTAAGAATATTATTTCAGTTTCAAATTTGGATGATGAAGGTTTTTCTTTTTCTTATTAAGAATAAGAAATGTTCTATTTATGTGGGCTTTATGTCCTAAATCAAATGATTTATGTTTGATTCATATTGTGGGCTTTATGTCCTAAATCTAGAAATATCCAAAAATCATGATATTTATAACATAACTCCAAAGAAATCAAAACCAAATGATTTAAATACAATATACTTACGGCATTGTCGCCTTGGTCATATAAATGAGAAACGCATATCTAAACTCGATCAAGATGGACTTCTGCAATCATTTGATTTTGAATCATTTGATAATTGCGAATCTTTTTTATTAGGGAAGATGACAAAGGATCCTTTCACTGGACATAGTGAAAGGGCCATTAACTTATTAGGCCTTGTACATTCTGATGTATGTGGCCCATTAAGCATAAATGCCAGGGGAGGATTGCAGTACTTCATTACATTCACTAATGATTTCAGTAGATATGGCTATGTCTATCTAATGAAACATAAATATGAATCATTTGAAATGTTCAGAACCTTTCAAAATGAAGTAAAAAATCAGCTTGGTAAAACTATTAAGGCACTTCGATCTGATCGAGGTGGTGAATATTTGAGCCAAGAGTTCCACAATCATCTAAGAGATTGTGGAATTGTTTCATAATTAACTCCACTTGGAACACCAAAATGGAATGGTGTATCTGAAAGGAGGAATTGAACTTTATTAGATATGGTTTGATCTATGATGAGTCAAACAGATCTTTCTTTATCCTTTTGGGGTTATGCATTAGAAATAGCCGCATTCACTTTGAATCAAGTTCCATCTAAAGCGGTTGAAAAGACACCATATGAGATATGGACTGGGAGAACTCCTAGTTTATCTTTTCTAAAGATTTGGTGCTATGAGGCTTATGTCAAATGACAAGTTTCAGATAAATTAGCACCAAAATCTGATAAATGTCTTTTTGTGGGATATCCTAAAGAAACTAAAGGATATTACTTTTATAATCCCTTTAAGTGCAAAGTGTTTATTGCTCGAAATGGTGTCTTTTAAGAAAAGGAATTTATTTCTAAAAGAACCCGTGGGAGTAAAGTACAACTTGAAGAAATTCGAGAATCCCAAGATAACACAGAACCATCGATGGAAACTCAGCAAGTTTCACAAACAGTTGTGCAACCTATACCTGCTATACAAGTACCATGTAGATCTGATAGGATAGGATATGAGCCCAAAAGATATGAATTTCTCATAACGGATAGTCATGAAGTTATACTAATGGATGAAGATGAGCCTACTACCTATCAAGATGCTGCGTCAGGTCTAGAATCTGAGAAATGGCTAGAAGCCATGAAATCTGAGATGCAATCCATGTATGATAATCAAGTTTGGAACTTGATTGATCCACCAGAAGGAATTAAAACCATAGGGTGCAAATGGGTTTTCAAAAAGAAAACTGACATGGATGGCAAAGTAAATACCTTTAAAGCAAGACTTGTTGCAAAAGGCTTCAAGCAAACTCATGGTATTGACTATGATGAAACCTTTTCACCAGTCGCGATGCTTAAATAAATAAGGATTCTTATTGCCGTTACTCTATATTATGACTATTACATATGGAAAATGGATGTCAAAATAGCATTTTTTTAATGGAAATTTACTTGAGGATGTGTACATGACACAACCTGAGGGTTTTGTCCATCCTGAAAATTCTAAAAGGGTATGCAAGCTATAAAGATCCATTTATGGATTGAAGCAAGCTTCTCGGAGCTGGAATCTTCATTTTGATGAAACAATCAAATAATTTGGATTCATCAAAAATGAAGATGGACCTTGTGTATACAAGAAGATTAGTGGGAGCGCTGTGATGTTTCTTGTATTATATATAGTTGACATATTACTCATTGGAAATGACATCCCTATCATGCAAAAGACCAAAGAATGGTTGGGGAAGGCCTTTTCAATGAAAGATTTGGGCAAAGCTGCTTTTATCCTAGGGATTAAGATCTATAGGGATAGATCTAAAAGGATAATTGGTCTGAGCCAAAACACTTACATAGATAAGGTGCTAAATAGATTCATTATGCAAAATTCCAAAAGAGGATTTTTGCCAATGTCTCATGGCATTACTCTAAGCAAAACTCAATATCCAATGACATTTGATGAGTGAGATCGCATGATTATGATCCTTATGCTTCGACTATAGGATCAATCATATATGCCATGTTATGTACTCGACCGGATATTTCATATGCCTTGAGCATGATGAGCAGATATCAGTCAGATCCTAGTGAGAGTCACTGGACAACTGTTAAGAACATCCTTAAATACTTAAGAAGAACTAAGGATGCATTCTTAGTATATGGAGGATTGGAAGATGAGCTAGTAGTAAATGGTTACATAGATGCAATCTTCCAATCTGACAAAGATGACTATAGATCGCAGTCAGGATATGTGTTTGTGTTAAATGGAGGTGCTATAAGCTGGGAAATTTCTAAGCAAAGCACTGTCGCTGATTCTACAACAGAAGCTGAGTATATAGCAGCATCAGATGCAGCTAAGAAAGCAGTATGGATCAAGAAATTCATTGCTGAATTGGAGGTAGTACCTAGTATCACCAACCCTGTGGATCTTTATTGTGATAACAATGGTGCTATTGCACAGGCTAAAGTGCCCAGATCTCATCAGAGATCAAAACATATACTCAGGCGTTTTCATCTCATTCGAGAAATAATTGAAAGAGGAGATGTCAAGATATGCAGAGTACCAATAGGTGACAACATTGCTGATCCACTTACCAAGGCTCTCCCACAAGCCAAACATGATGAACATACTAGGTCAACAGGTATTAGATACATGTATAATTAGGCCTAGTGCAAGTGGGAGATTGTTAGTGGTTATGCCCTATGCAAGATATTTGGACCTTTATGTAATGTTACATTTTCATTTATAAAAGACCTTTCTCAAACATGTTATTGGCATATTACATTATTGTAATGTTTATGAATGATTAATATTTTATTATTCTTATTATCCCTAGTCATTTATCACTATAGAGTAAAAAGATAAATTAAGACTAGTATAGATTTGATCGATAATCATGAGATGATTATATATGATGATATAAATCAAATTTGTAGGTACTTGTTAGAGGACAAGGTACTGGATAGACCCAATATGAGATCACTACGTGGGATAGTGTCATAAGTGACCTCATAATAGTTATGTTATTGAATCCTTAGCCTGAGATTATCACAGATTCCTACATGAGGAATATCGTGTTTTGACATAATCAAATGTTATCTTTAATCGAATAATCACAAAGGTTATGATTGGGCATGATGTGAATTATGCAGAGGAAAGTGAATAATCAAGATGGAATTTGTCCCTCTTTTACGAGAGAGATATCTATTGGGCCACTCGATAAGTAGGACTGTAAAATGCATGGTCGTGCTCAAATGAATTGATAGTGCGATCAATGTCAATTGAATTTTGTACTTAATAATCGGGAAATTATATGTTTGAACAATATAAGTTTGACATTGTAATGGCCCTAACATTGGCTTAAAAGTATTAGTGAATGACTACAATGTATTTAGAGTGATCACAGTGTAGAGTAGTGTATTGAGTAATATTAACAGTAGTGCAGTGAAGAGTTAAATGTGTTTGAGGTATTGCAATCTCGGGATGGGGGACCTCGAGGTAGCCATACAACGGAACCGGTGGTCGATTTTCAAAAAATTTATTATTTGATAAAATCAATATATGGGCTGTCAAGAGTCTAGTGGTGAAATTTGGAGTGAAAACGGAGTCAAATAGGTCCCCGAAAGTCATTCTGAAGTTGGCCTTTGGTTCGGTTCAAATTGAACCAAAGTTTGACTGAGGTTTGACCGAATTTTTAAAAATATTTATTGAGCTTAAAAGGGTATAAAGTGGGAAGTGTACAGCCATAAAATAATTTTCTGTAATTTTTTACAGCATTAGAATGGTATTTTATGGTAGAACCGAAAAGGATTGAATCAGACCGATTTAAGTGAATCGGGCCCCAAATAGAATTCGATTGAGCTAAAAATTTGTAAAGAGACTATTTTTGATGTTCTAAGAATAATGGAATTGGTTGGGAGTGAAAATAAGTTGAGAAACACATAGATGCTTTGAAACAGTGGAAAATTGCCGAAAAGTCAAAATTTTGGTTCAAACCGGCTGGACCGGTTTGGTTCAATTTTCACATTATATAAGGCATTAAGTGGCCATATTTCTCTAGAGAAATCTGCTCTCCACCGCCTCTCTCTTCTTTCTTCCAAACCGTATGCCATTTTTCTCACTTTCCTCCATTTTTTTCATTCTTTCTTCAATCATTCCTCAAATCTTAGCCTCCCAAACAAATCTCAATCCCTCTATAACATAAACACAACAAGTGGAGTCCATTTGGACCATTAGAAGTGAAGAAAACTAAGTATTCAAAGTTTAGGGTGGAAATTGAGGTAAGTGTTTTGGGTATTTTTTAATTGGGTTTAAAGGTTCATATGGGTATTTTCAAGGGTGTAGAATATGATTATGAAGTTATTTTGTAAAAATAAAGTATAGATTTGATTTTATTCCATTGTTTATATTCGGCCATGGTTAGGATTACAAGGAGAGGAATATTTCTCTTAAAGCTAAGGCATCAAAAAGGACACTTGAGAAGTGCTAAGCAAGGATTTGAGGTTTGTGGTTACAAAATCATTCTATTTCCATTGATTATGTTTGGGTTGTAGGTTATGTCTCAGTATGAACTTATGATTAAGACATATTTAATTGAATCTAACTTGATAAATATAATTAGTGGACTTAAATAAGTATGTAAATGTGCTTAAAATAAATTAAAGTAATATGGTATGAAAACTCTAAGCTTGGCCAAATGGAAACTTAAGGAAAACTTAATGTATATTAGGTGTTTATAGCATATAAATGATGATTATGATGTGTATAAATTGTGTAGAGTATGATTGAGTGGTTAAAGGAATGAAAAACAACCCTAATGAGTTAGTGCTACCTTGGCCAAATTGAATAATGTGGGAATTCTTAGTGTAAATAGTTAATTAAGGCATATTAATGATGGAAATAATGAGTATAACATGTAATTAGCATGATTAAGTGATTAGGTGAATTAAATGTAATTATAATGAAAAATAATTATCTTGGCCGAATGGTTATATTGGCATAATGTAGTGTATTTTGATATTTTGTTAAATATAATGACATAAATTGATCAAATTTTGATAAATGAGTGATTAAAAGTGAAAGAAATAATTTGTAATGAATAAGGATGAACTTGGCCGAATAGTGAATATGGTTTAAATAAGGTGTAAGTTGAATATTTATTAAGAATAATGGCATAAAGTGAATATAGAATGAAAAATAAGTGTATGAGATTTTATTTGAATTAAATAAAGAATAATTGTATACATTAAAGTGTGATATTAAATTATGTTCACCATAAAGATGGTGAAATAAGTGTGCATTTATGTGAACTCATGATATGTATGAGTATATTTTGAATATTGAGTGAATTGGAATGGAAATGCATGAAGTGAAAGTGAAATGAATGGTGATTATGTATTGCCCTTAGTGATCTGGTAGTAAATCTAGTTCAGGATATATATGGCTAGCCATAAGGACATCAGTGTATGCTACAGTAGCTATAGTGGCCCAAATACCGGTCTAGGAGTGTACAGTGAATGTCTACAGTGTCTTTAGTGTGATATCAGTGTAGAGTGAAGTCATAAGTATTATTATGTGGAATAATATTGAGTGTAAAGTGTGTTTGTGGCATAGAAATTCCAGGATATTTAACCTTGGGGGTAGCCATACAGCTGGCCCGACGTTCTTCAGCCGAAAAATTTTAGTTTGGTGAAAATGTTTTGTGGATCATCAGGAGTCTAGTAGTGAAATTTGGAGTGAAAAGGAGGTAAATTGGCCTCCAAAAGTCATTCTGAAGTTGGCCTCCGGTTCTGTTCAAATTGAACCAGGGTTTGACCGAGATTTGACTGAGCATTTGAAAATAGTTATTGAGCTCTTATGGGTTTGTAGTGGGAAGTATAAAGGTATAAAATAATATTCTGTAAGTTTTGTCAGCATTAGAATTGGATTTTACGGCAGAATAAAAAGTGGTTAAATCGGATCAGTTTAAGTGAGCTGGACCCCAAATGGGCTCAAATTGAGCTAAAAATTTGCAAGGAGGCTATTTTTGATGTTTTAAGAACAATTGAATTGGTTGGGAGTGAAAATAACTTAAGGAACACATAGATACTTTGAAACAGTGAGAAATTACCGAAAAATCGAAATTTTGGTTCAAACAAGTTGGACCGGTTCAGTTAAATTTTAGCCTATATAAGGAAGTGAAGAGGCTGGATTTCTTGAGATTTCTCCAGCCTCCACCGCCCTCCCTTCTCTCCCTCTTGGCCGAATATAACTTCATGGTTTCTTCTCCATTTTTCTTCATCTTTCTTCTAATTTCTTCCCAAATCTTACCCTCCCTAGCAAAGTTCAATTCCTCTACAACATGGTGGTTTGAGTCCATTTGGTGGGCTAGAAGTGGGAAAAATCAATGGACAAAGGCTGTGTCTCAAAATTGAGGAAATTCTAAGGGAAAGGATGTTTCAAAGGAGTAAGGCTATGGAAAGGAAGCCTAAGGAGTGGAGAGCAAGAATCTAAGGTGAGTGGATACAATATCCTTCTTTTTCCATTGATTATGTATGTGTTTTAGGTTATGTCTAAGTGTGAACATGTGATTTAGGCATAAATAATTAAATCTAACTTGATAATCATGTTTAGTGGACCTAAATAAGTGTATAAATATGCCTAGATTAAATTAAGACTCCATGGTATGAAATCCCACATGTAGGCCGAATGGAAACTTATGGAAAACATAAAGTATATGTGGCTTTTATGGCTTATAAATGATGGATATAATGTGTATAACTTGTGTAATGTATGATAAATTAATTAAAAGATTGAAAAAAAAAACATGGTAAAATATTATAGGTTTGGCCGAATGGGTTATTAAAGGATGTAATGAAGTATGTTGTGTAATAAGGCATACAAAGGGTGTTTATGGTATATATAACATGTACTCTAGATAATTGAATGATTAAATGGAATTAAAGCAAACTTAATAAAAATTAGTATAATGGCCGAATTGATCATGATGGATTTTTATGGTGTGATTTGATATATAATGACATATAATGGTATGAAATAAATGAACAGAGATAAGTGAGTGTGTATGAAAAATAAGTTTAAGTGAAAGTGATAGTGTTTATTTGTATGCATAAAGTGTGATAAAGTATTATGTTTACTATGAGAATGATGAAATAAGTGTATATTTATGTGAATTCATGGCATGCATGAGTGCATAATGAATATTGAGCGAATTAGAAGTGAAATGAATGAAAAGAAAGTAAAATGAATGATGATTATGTGTTGCCCTTAGTGATCTGGTAGTAAATCTAGTACAGGATATATATGGCTAGCCATAGGGACATCAGGGTATGCCACGGTAGCAAGTCATGGTGACTTGCAATTGTAGACCAATGACGGTCTACTTTCAAATGTCAGTGCAGTGTAAAGTGTAAGTGTAGTGTCGTCGGAGTGTAATTTGACCCCCTAGTGGTCACTCCGACACTACCGAAGTGTAACTTGGCCCCCTATTGGCCACTTCGGTAGGTTAGGGCTACAGAGCCCAGTCCCGCATATCCAGTCTAGTGATAACTACTGGGTGTTACTAGGGGCAAAATTTAAGATTTATTGCAATATATGGTGCAAAAGTGTAAAAAAAGAATTAATTGAATGATTAAATGGATACACATGTAAGTAAGTGATAAGGATAAAGATATAGTAATGATTAAGTGATAAAGATAAAGATATAATAATTATAGTGATAAGGATAGAGATAAGATAAGATAAGATAAGATAAGGATTAAAAATGACATTTGACTTAGAAAAAGGTACTTTAAGGGCAATATGGTAATTTAATAATAGTTAGGGGCATAATGGTAAATATGTGATAAAATTTATTACAATAGTAATAAATAAGCAAATGAGTGGAAATGGATTTAAAGTGAAGGAAATAGAAAGTTTAGGGGTAAAATGGTAATTTTACACCTAATGGATAAAGTATGGAGTAAGTTAGGTAAAAAGTATAATTAATAAGTATAATAATGTAAATAAATGAAAATGTAGGGTTAAAATGGTAATTTAGTGTAAAAGTGGTAAATTAGGGACCTAAATGTAATTTGGTAAATTAATAAGATTAAAAGTGGAATTTAAGCGTAAAAAGGGTAAATTGGAAATTAAAAGAAATAAGGAAGGGTAAAAATGGAAAATGAGAATAAGTGAGGTCAAAAGTGTAAATCAAGTGTATGTAAGGGCATTATTATAATTAAGTGATAAATGAGGACATGTATGGAATTATTGAAAAGAAGGGACATGGATGTAATTGTTGAAAAAGTGGGGACGTAGATGGAATTAATGGAAAAGTTAAGGACATAATTGGAAAATTAAAGAAAAAGAATAAGGACTTAAATGTAAATAATGAAATAGTAAGTTTAATTAAAGGATTAAAATGTAAATAGTAAATAATATAATTTAATAAGTGATTATGTAATTAAATTCATGAAATTATTGGCTAAAATAAATGCTGGCTTAATAAGGAAATAATTATAATAATAATAGTGAATTAAAAGTGAAATTAAGATTAATTAGGGATATAATTATAATTATAGTAAATTGAAGTGATAAAATTGGAAAGTAAGAGTTAAGCAAGGACTAAAGTAAATTGGATTTGAATGTTATGTAGGGGTTAAATGATAAAGTATATAGTAATATATGAATAAATATGATAATGGAATCAAATAATGGCATTTTTGTAAATATGAGATGATTAAGGGTAAGATTGTATATTAATAAGAAGTTTAGGAACTAAATTGTAAATATATAATGGTGAGATTAATTAATAGATTGAAGTGTAATTGATCAATAATGTAGATAATAATGGATGTAATTGATAATTAATGAATGGATAATCAAGAATAATGAAATATTAATGTATGAATAATTAGTAAATGTATAATGGTTTTTGATTGATATATTTATATATATAATGATTATAAATGTGTATAAAATTTAATTATGTTTGAAATAATGATGTAATTATAGATAAGTGGCAATGAAAGATAAAAAGGGTAAAATGGTATTACTGTAAATAAGTAATTAAGTAGAAATTTAATTGTAATTGACTATAATAAGATAAAGTTTAGATTTAAATGCAAGTGATGGGGAAATTGACTAATAGTGAAGTGAAGAAAATATTGATTTCATTATACATAGGTCAATAAAGGAATGACACAAAAATAAATAAACTAGCAAAGTAAATAGTGATGATAATATTAATAAAAGTGTAATAGAAAGATAATTTGTATCTGTGGTAATATAAAGGGGACTAATTTGTAAAGTTAATTATGGAAAAATTATCGAATGGACCTTAATGAATTAAACTATAGTGTTTAATGTAATTATAGAATAGTAAAAAAAAGGTAAAGACAATGATAAATGATAGTAGTGATAGTCATAAAAGAAGAATAGTGAGTGCCATATAAGTACGTTATAAACTGTCTAAAAGACTTAGAAATAAATATTCCCAAAATCTAAATAAAGGAAAATAATTAAGTGTGCATGTATGTAGGATTAGTATGGAAAACTTAGGATATGTATCCACAACTGGGCATCTTAATGCTCAGCGCGTAGAATGTTATGCGCGCAGGTTATAATAGTTTAGATGTGGTCGAAGGCGTAGTGATGATAGAAGAAATGATCGACAGCAAGGTTTGGCATGGCATGTATACGATCGCAGTCAGGAGAAGCAATGGTATGGGTATGTGATTTGTATGTTAGTGTACTGTTAAGTTTTTGTATATGTGTATGTTAGTGTCTATTATTGATGAAAAAAAAAACTTCTACTGAGTTATCGAGTACATTATAGTGTATGTCAGTGCAGTGCTTCAGTGCAGTGTGACATCCGGAGTCCGTATCGTTTATGGGTATAAGGGTGTTACAATAGCAAGTCATGGCGACTTGCAATTATATACCAATGACGGTCTATTTATAAGTGTAAGTGTAGTGTAAAGTGTAAGTGTAGTGCAAAGTGTAAGTGTAGTATCGTCAGAGTGTAATTTGACCCCCTAGTGGTCACTCCGACACTACCGAAGTGTAACTTGGCCCCCTAGTGGCCATTTCGGTAGGTTAGGGCTATAGAGCCCATTCCCGCATATCCAGTCTAGTGATAACTACTGGGTGTTACTAGGGGCAAAAGTTGAATGAAATTGATTAAAAGGAGATTTATTGCAAAATATGGTGGAAAAGTGTAAAGAAAGAAATAATTGAACGATTAAAAGGATACACATGTAGTTAAGTGATAAGGACAAATATATAGTAATGATTAGGTGATAAGGATAAAGATATGGTAATGATTATGATAAAGGTAAGATAAGATAAGGATTTAAAACGACAATTGACTTGAAAAGGTATTTTAAGGACTAAACCATAATTTATCATGAAAATGATTAGTTATTGGGTTAATTGATAAGTTATAAGTTAAGAAGTGATTAAATATGAAAATATAGTTAATTAGTGGATTAAATGTTAAATTATAAGTTAATAAGTGATTAGATGTGAAAATATAATTAACTAATCGCATAATGGTAAATAAAAGAAAAAGGAAGGGCAGTATCGTAATTTGATAAAAGTTTAGGGGCAAAAGGGGTAAATATGTAATTAAATTGACTAAAGTAATGATAAATATGTAGATAAGTGAGAATGAGACAAAAATGAAGGAAATAGAAGGTTTAGGGGTAAAATAGTAATTTTACACCTAATGGATAAGTATGAAGTAAGTTAGGTAAAAAGTGTGATTAAAAAGGTTAATTGTGTAAATAAGTGAAAATGTAGGGACTAAATAGTAATTTGGCATCAAGGTAGTAAAGTAGGGAACAAAATATAATTTGGTAAAATGTTTAAGGTTAAAGAGGGAAATTAAATGTAAACATGGGTAAATTGGTAATTAAGAGTAATTAAAGGGTATTTTGGTAATTATTGAAAAAGAAAGGACATAGTTGGAATTATGGAAAAAGTTGAGGACATGAACGCAATTATTAAAATTGTAAGGTTAATTAAAGGACTAAGGTGTAAATAGTTGATAAATTGATTATATAAATAAAGAAATGATTTTTAATGATGAATTTAGTATTAATTGTAATTATTGTATAATGTAAATGTAAGATATATGAAAAGTGAATTAAGTGAGAAAATTAAGTGAAAATGGGACCCAAATGTAATTTAGTAAATGTATAAGATTAAAAGCGGAATTTAAGTGTAAAAATGTTAAATTGGTAATTAAAAGTAAAAAATGGAAAATAAAAATAAGTGAGGTTAAAAGTGTAAATTATATATAATTAAGGGCATTTTAGTAATTAAGTGGAAAATTGAGGACATAAATGGAATTAGTGTAAAAGAATGGACATGGATGGTATTATAGTAAAAGTGGGGATATAGATGTCATTAATGGAAAAGATGTGGACAAAATTGGAAATCAAGGAAAAAGATTAAGGATTTAAATGTAATTAATGATATAATAAGTTTAATAAAAGGATTAAAATGTAATTAGTTAATAATATGATTTAATGCCTAATTATGTAATTAGATTGATGGAAAATTTGATTTAATTAGATTAATATAATAAATAGAATATAATAGTGTAATTAATTGAATATTAGTTAAGTTTGACTGTAAAATAGATAATTAAAGGATCGTAATGAAAGTAATGAATAGTGACAGTTATGAATCAAATAAGTGATAGATATAAAAGATTTATGTGTAAATATGAATGATAAATTGAAGTAAATAATAGGTTAAGTTAAAAATATATTAGTCATGTGTGTGAACTTAATTTTAGTAATGAAAATCCTTGGATTTGTAACCACCACTGGGCATATTAATGCTCAGTACATAGTTTTTATTGACTACGTGTAGGTACACTATATGAGTGGAGCAGCATACCTCAGGAGGTTTTTTTTGGGAGCGTATCAGTGAAAGAAGACTGAAGTTTGTTTTTGTATGATATGTTGGCATGTATATAAATGTTATGTTGGTGTATGCAATTGTATATGTATGAATATTTGGTATTGGTATAGTTCTATGATGAATGAATATTTTGGGGCTGTTGATGGTATGAGATAGATGATATTATTGTTGTGCTCTTGCTAGGGTTGCGGTTGTTTGAAATTACAGGTTTGGATAGTTAAAGTTATAAGCCGTTATACTGCCAAAATTTGACCAAATGAATAGTAACAATAGCCAGTTTTAGATCAATCGGCAAAATGAGTTACTAAGATATAAATGGCTAAATGAGTATAATGGTTAAGTGTGGAAAAAAAAAATTTACCCGAGTTTTGCATAGATTTTAAGACTGTATTTTCAATCATGGAAATCGTGCAGTATAGTAGTGAGTGCATATATCATATAAGGGTGTTACAGACATGCACCATGATTTATGTTCAAATAAAATATCGTGTGACAAAAGGATAATAACATTTGCTATTGTTAGGTTAAAATTGAACTAATGATATTCATATTATTTGGGTCACACACCAAGAGTGTAATGAACAGACTGAATTTTAATTTGGGTATTTTGGATTTAAATATAACAGTATTTAATTCGAAATTATTCATTTATATATATATATATATATATATATATATATATATATATATATATATATATCTTATTTTTGAATAAGAAATGATATCCTTAAATTTTCTCTTTACATATTAGGGTTATATATATATCTTATTTTTGAATAAGAAATGATATCCCTAAATTTTCTCTCTACATATTAGGGTTTAGGTGGCTATATATATATATATATATATATATATATGGAGATATATTTTTCATTGATTCTAATTTTGTTTTAGGAGTGGCTGCACTTTATAAACCCTAGCTGCCACTTTATAAACCCTACCCGCCACTTTTCTTTGATAAAGAAAAACGCAGAGAAAAGATAAAAATCCAGTTGCACGTGAAGGAAGCTAGCACCCATGCATTCCTCTGTTCATTCGTTCGTGCGCGTGGATACTAATAGAGGACGTTCGTGATTGGAGCAGCATCTATAATCCGATCGAACTAAAGTGTTAGTTTGTATTTCAGCATACTTAACAGGTCCGTATTCTTTATCCAACCCTTTTGAATCAATTGGATCGCATGGATCCTGTTTGGATTTTATTTTATTTCGTTGCGCGATAATTTGAACTATACCTTATAGAACCCAACAAGAGCATTGTCCAGTTATATGAATTGGTTGGCTTTGTCCATCAGGTCGCTAAAGTTGGTTAGGGGATGTGTCATTAATGATTGGAACAATGGTGGATTCCTGACACTCCTGGCAAGAGCCATGGTGGCCATCTCAGGATGTAGGTTCCTGATCTCTGAAGATAGCACTTGGAACCTGTCAATGTAGTCCCTGAGACTTTCGTTCCTTTTTTGCTTTAAATTTATCAAATCGTTAATTGGTTTCGGCGTCTTTACTTGGACAATAAATCTTGTGGTGAACAATTCTCTAATTTGCATGAAATTAGAGATAGAGCGAGGAGGCAGACTATGAAATCATTCAAGAGCATCTCCCACCAATGTTGTAGGGAAAACTCTACAAAATACTCGGCCATTATAGGAGTACATCTGAATTTGGGTCTAATACTCAGATATTTGGCTTTTAGGATCTATTTTGCCGGCATATCTCGACATTTTCACTTCAGTAAGCCGACGCGGGAGCTCAGCTTCTTTGATCTCTTTGCAGAAGGGAGAAATAGTGTTCCCATCAAAAGTCGATCTTTTGGGGCGACCTAATCCGAATTTCTTGATGGTTTGTAAAAACCATCTCTCATCTCTATTGGCCGTATGTCCTTTTTTCATGCTTTTGGACCTCTTGGGAATACACATAAATGAGACATTGTCGTGTGCAACATGGTGGTTAAGACAAAAGGAGAAGTATTCCTCATTCTCGTATTCGTCATGATCACCGTAAGCTCGTACGTCAGGGGGATTTTTCTTCCCTTTGCACTTACCTTTGTAAGAATGTTCTTTCGTTCTAAATCAAATATCAGAGCGCTTTCTTCCTTTGTCAATCACTAAAGCATTTGTTTTCACTCGAGATTAAGTCTTATCTCCTTTCTTTGGCATCCTTCAACTTCTTTTCCTCTGTTACTCATTTGAGGCCTTTTGTCTTTACGCGTTGAATGCAGGAGTTTGTCTTGTAATTTACCTCTAAAGCCTTTTAGAAAAACTTTGAAGTTCTTGCCAGTGATGGGAGTGGTATCATCGAGCTAATCGATAGCTCTGTAAAGTTCCTCATCTTGGAAAATGGGCAATTGATTTTCCCTTTTTGGTTCTATCTCATCTATTTGATCCCTCCTCCCTTTCTTGGGATTCAACCATCTTCGACTCTCAATGAAAGTACCAAATGACAATACTCAAAGTGTACATAAGGAGGAGAGCGAATCGATCCTTAGTCGCCTGCGTAGGCCTAAT
The DNA here is from genome assembly GCA_947683425.1 of Excoecaria cochinchinensis. Taxonomy (NCBI): domain Eukaryota; kingdom Viridiplantae; phylum Streptophyta; class Magnoliopsida; order Malpighiales; family Euphorbiaceae; genus Excoecaria; species Excoecaria cochinchinensis. The sequence goes on from CANTUQ010000025.1 coordinate 895,942, forward strand.
CGGGTGGTTAAGAATAGATCTGCAAAACAAATGGTCAATCCCCTGGTGTGCAAGGGATTAGCACTCTGATGGCTTTGTCAGAGGAGAGGATCAAAAAATAGGCGAAAGAAAACTCATTGGTTGGTATCATAAAAAGTGGTTACCTCATTTTAAGAGTGTCTCTCCATTTATATAGTGCTTATGCATCTAAAACCTATTTGGCTAGGATACTTGAGTATTAGATTACCCATATCTGCAGTGAAAGGACTCAGGACATCTGATGTGATATATTAGCGCAGTTTCTTAAAATTAGTGGGTTATTAGGCCTTCTTAGGCTCAAAACACAATGAGGCCTATAACTTATTATAGGAGGCCCAAATATTGTAATAATGGGTGTTATCAAGTACAGAAAAGTTTTTAAGTATTGAGAAAAAAAATTACAATAGTAAATAAATAAATGGAAAAAATTAAATAAGTATATAAACCAATAAATAAATAGAAAAGAAAAATATGTAACATTACTATTTGAATGGTAAAATTAGAAAAAAAAAATTGTTAAAATGTTGGCTTTGCTTTTTAATTTTTGCTTGACGCCCTAAACCTAATGCAAAACAAGAATTTTTTAACACTTTAACAAATCTTATTTGGAAAAAAAAAAAATCCAAAGTGGCAAAGCTTTAGCCGCTGTTGTTCTAGGGCAATACCGCAGTTTAATGTTGCGGTATTGTCCACAATATTCCATTTCGGTAAAGCGGTATTGTCCATAATATTTCATTTCGGTAAATATTTTATCAAACACTCTATAATTTTTTTTAAAATACACTATTTAAATCTTTGTCCCTATTTTATTCATATACCTCTTTTAATAATTTTTATCCTTAAAATCACCAAAGTAAACTATAAATTTCCCTTTTTTAAGAGCATTAATGGAAATCAATTACAAAATGACATGTTGTAATAATTTATATTTTAAATTGCTACATTTTTGAAATGTAGAGAATTGAAAAAAAAAATCACCATTTCAATGTACAAGACAAAAATAATTGATCATAAAATAATTGATCATAGATTGCCGTTAGTTCTACCTGCTGCGTCAATGTTTCGTCCAAAAAAAAATAATTTTTTTATTGGCTCCCATTTGTAGTGTCTCTGTCATCTGCTATGTAGCGTTGCTTATTACACCATCTCATTTTCAGTTTTAAAAGCCATAATTGATAAAATGGTATAGTTGTAGCTTTAGAATCCGATTGGAACAAATGAATTCAATTTGTAGAATTCATTTACAAATAAATTACATATGGAATTTATTTATAAATAAATTCCTATATTTGGAATAAAATTATTAAAATATAGAATTGAAAATGAAATTCTTATTTTTATGCTTGGACTAAATGAATAAATGAATTCATTTCTATTTTATTTACTAAAATATCTTTAATGCCAATTTTGATGTTATCTTTCAATTACTCCCAATAAAAAAAATTAACAAACATTAATCATCATTTTAAAATTTATTATTAATTTAATTACTCTCAATTTTGATGTATTCTTTCAATTTCAATTACTTCCAATAAAAAAACCGTACATAACGAATGAAACTAGTCAGTAAAAATCTAATAGAGACGAGTCAAAATCCGGTGATGGTGGTTTTGGGTGACAGAAGAATAGTGATAGGAGAGGGAGAAGAACAGTGATAGAGGAGAAAGAATAACAGATTACGTTAGTTGCATAAAAATAATTTATTTATAATAAATGATCAAGAGAGTATTATAGTTTTTTCAATTTTAACTCTTAAAAATATGGAATTCATTTGCAAATTTCACCTATTTTGATAGAATTTGGTGAAAGCGTAATAAATTATATGGAATTGAATTCTGAATTCAATTCCTTTTTTTTTTTTTTTGCATTCCAAGTATAAAAAATGAGAATTACAAATGAATTTTATAAAATTTTATGGAATTCATTTATTTAAATCACTACCTTAAGGTGTGTTCAGGGTAGCCGTGGTTTTTAAATTTTTATTTTTTTTAAGTAAAAAAAAAATAGTTAAACGTGTTCAGTTAACGTAAAATGTTCTTATACTTATTAAATTAAATGAAAGTGATTCTATGAATCAAATACACAAAACTTCAAAATGAAGTTTTCATTTCTAACTTTTTGGATTACTGTAATATTTTATTTTAATTTTTTTTATTGAGCACGGTCTATTCAAACTTTTTTTTTAAAAATATTTTTCAATTCTTTCTTGACATTTGCTCTAGTAATAATTTTATTATTTTTACAATGAACACTCATAACTAATCGATATTTACTAATAATAAAAGAACTGATTATTAACATAATAAATAGAAACTAAAAAATTATTTTTTTGAATAAAAATTGATATTTCAGTTAGTTTTGGTTGAATTATGGGCTTGGCATTGAGATTTTTTTTTTTGTATTTATTCCAACAATAAATATATATATATATATATATATATATATATATATATATATATATATATATATATATATAATCAACCTCTAATTTCATGCATATTTATACTTCATGTTCACTTATAATAGGCTTTTTTCAAATATGTTATTTTTTATATTATATTGTATATATACATTTATTTTATTAATTTCATGTAAGACCTATCAAATTTATATATAATAATTTGTTATAGCGAGCTCGTGGCGAAAAAAAAGATTGAATATTTATATTTGAATTTTATTTCTAGTGATTTATAACATTAAAATTGATATTTTTGAATATGGTAGAGTTTTAGAATATACTATATATAATAGATTTTTAAAATATAAAACAGTTTTCGTAAAATAAATAACTACACATTAAAAACATATTGTAGTTTTCAAGAAAAAAAAACTGAAAATACATAACCATCCCGCATACACCATTAGTTTTATGTTAGGTTTTGATCTTTGTCCTAATTTTTAAATTTAAAGATATAAATTTAGTTTAAGATTGCAAAATTTTTTTCAATTAATCTTCAAATATGCTTTCTCTCAAAATTAATAAGGGGATGCAATTAGAGGTGTTCAAAGATGGGTTACAATTAGATTTCTATCCAACCTATCTAAAATTTTAAATGGATTGAATCCAATCCAATTTAATCCAATTAGCTTATAAGTTAAACTCTTTATGTTGGGTTGGTTGGTTTATCACTAGATTATATAGGTTATATTAATTATTTATGATGTATTATAAACATATAAATTATAAATTATACATATTTATATTTTTTAAGTATAAAACATTAATTTTATTTTTGTAAATAATTTTTTTTAGATAATGCATACATGTTTCATTTTTTTTAAAAAAAATCAAAAATATAAAAAAATTAATAATGTCCTAAAAATTAAAAGTATATATAAATTTTTAAGCTGTGAAATTAATTGGTTTAATTATAATTGATAAGACGTAGAATGTCTTTATCTAGAAGAGAGAAAAAGAGCCCGTCGGACGGACGAGACCTGCAAGAAAGAATGCTTGGTCGGACCAGGCGTGAGCACTTCGAAACTTAAGTTAATAGCTTTCTAAAGAGAGAATACTTAGAGAGAGAGTCTCAGAGATTCGATACCTGGTGCCACTGTTTGTTGGGTTATTTATAAGAGACAGGAGAGATGCACTTGAGTGCTTGGGGCGTGATAACTGGCAGTTAGAGCAGGTGAACAGCGAAGTGACAAGGAGCGGGTGAAGGGCATAGGCGCTGCCTTGTGTCAGTGGACCGATGGGACTTGCGGTCACATCAGTCCGATCGGACGTGGGCGCTGCCTTCAAGCTCACGCCTAGTGCTCTTTGTTGATGGGCTTTGGACCCTGCCAGGTGGATTGGGCTGACTGAATGGGCCTTTTACTGATGTTATTATGTGGTTATCACTTGTCCCCCCCTAAAAATGGTCCGACTGGGAGAATTTCATGCTGAGGTGATCCGATTGGGGAGACATCCGTTGGCAGATTTTTTGAATTTTGAAAGGCGCTCATATGAAGAGGCGCGTCTGTTCATACAACTATCCCATTTAATGCTGCACGTGCACCGAGGGTGACGTTTCGTTCTTCGTATACCAATGATGCTTTTAGGACACGTGGCGAGCATCCTGTGGTGAGACGATTGGTGTGCCCAAGAAGTTTTTGCTTATAAATAGGTAACTTCAGGGCAATTTTTCTTCACTTTTCAGCAATCCTTGGAGAGATTCTGCCAAAATTTATTCTCGACTCTTTCATACTTCGGCGATTCTCGCTTTCTATTACTTGAAATTTTTTAAAGTACCTACAATTCGATTTTCTCCACATTTTTCTATTGCGCCACTGCATTTATCTTAGTACATCCCATTAGCGAGCAGGAGCTACTGTGTTTCTCCCTCCTTTGCGTTGAAGATGGCTTCCAGCAATGGTCAGTCAATAGATAGGAGTTTATGGAGAAGTACAGGGACAAGCCAGCGGCTGAGCATTTTTCTAGATTGAGCCCTCGGGAAGTAGCTGAGATTCCTTCTCAATATGGCCTTCCTGATGACATGTTTGTGATACCCTGCTCGGAATCCATGACGATGACGGATGGCCTGTTGGGAAGGAGCAGAATGAGTGGTCATCTGCCACCTTTGGAGCTTGGATGCAGGATTGAGGCTCCCATTTGGTGCATTTGAGATTGCAGTGTTGAAAGGTTATGGGATTGCCCCAAAGCAATTGCATCCGAACAGGTGGAGGTCGGTGGCTTGCTTCAAAATTCTCTGCAAGATAGAGGGAGTGGCTCCGACTCTGGATCTCTTCACCCACTTCTTCTACATTTTGGGTCGGTGTGATGAAACGGAGTACTTCTTCACCAGCCGACCGAAGAGAAAGCTCATCCACATCCCCACCTCGATGAAAGGATTCAAGGAGATGTATTTTTTGGTGGGGATGGCTGGTGGGTTCGGCGTGTGGCTTATCCGATCGGAGGTAGCCACCATTTTGAAGGACCAACCCGCCGGTTAGCCTTTGTACGAGGCCAACATCAAGAAATTGATGGACGCCGTGGCGAGATGAGGAGAACCCTACAACTCCAACTATCCCCTGGGGACGTTGTTCGGGTCTTCTAGCTTCGAAGCTGGCGAAAATGCAGAACGTGAGCATTAGGATTGGAGTAGGGGAAGCAGCATAAGTTTGCAGTCATGTATTGCATGTGTATTGAGTTTTAATTCGGGTGGAAAGAGCACTTATCTTGTTTGTCTTTGTGATGCAGCTGCGATGCCTGGAGGAGACGATATAGCGAAGCAGCTTGCCGACCGAGCCAAGGTGAAGAGGGAGGCCGATTGGGCTGCAAGGGAGGAGAGAAAGACAAAGAAAAGGAAGATCCTACCCGCTTCGCGGGGTCCAGTGGATGCTCCTCCCCCTGCTGCCCCAATTGCTCCTGTCATCCCCGCTTCTCGTCCAGCTTTGATCATCTCCAGACCCGCAGCCCCTCGATATGATGCTGAGGATCGGCGTCCACACAGACGGCTACTGTTGAGGGAGGAGTTTGATTCCGATGAAGCGCAGCCAGCCGTCATTCCTCCCAACATTCAGGTTCTGAGGGAGGTCGCTCAAAAGAAAGCTGCGGAGCTGGTGGCTGCCTCGAAAGCCCGAGTGGCAGCGAAAGGCAAGGCGCCGATCCAAGGTGAGTCAGCCCGGCGAGCTGCAGGGGGATCCCCTAAGAGGCGAACTGTGCCCTTGAAGGACGTGCTGAGGGAGAACTTCGGCAATGACTGGTCGATGGGCAATAAAGTAATTGCAAGTTACCTTTACCGGGTTTTTCTTCAAGACGATAACTTCAAGGCCATGGGAGATCCCAGCATACTTGCCTGGGAGTGCAACATGTTCAATCAACAGAGCCTGGAGGTGAGGTTTAGCCAGCTTGTTCTATGATGTTTGGAAATTGGTGATGTCTTCTTTTGCTGATGTTTGTTATTGTTGTTTAGCTGATCAAGAGGGGTCTGCGCATGCACGGCATGGTGAGCTTCTTGAAGGCAAGGTCGAAGGATGCTGTCAAGGCGAAGGGGGAGGCAGATGCTCAATGCGATACTGCCCAGAAAGAGGCTTTTGCCCTTTGCTCAGACGTAGCAGACCTGAAGAAGGAGGCCTCTCAGCATACTCGGGAGTTAAAGACTCAGCTAGGCGAGGTCGATCGGCTGAAAGGAGAAGTTGTATGCCTGACAGCCGATAGTGCTCAATGCCAGAAATTCAAGGTGGAGGCGGCCATACTAAGCGCTGAGTGCAAGCTGCTGGGCGCTGAGAGCGCTAAAGCCAGGGAGGAGTAGGGTAAAGCTCTAGCGGAGTGTGACTAGCTTCGCACCGAGCGGGACTCACTGAAGGCCACTTTGGAAGACAAGGAGATCGCCTGGAGGAAGAGGCTTGAAGAGGAGCTTGCCTCTCAGAAGGAGCAGCTTCTTGATCAACTGGGTGAGGCTCAAGGGAAGTTGTTATCTCGGTTGATTTATGAGGTCGGGAAGCGCTTTACTGAGGCTGAGCTCGACTGGATGGAGGACCTAGGAGTTCTACTCGACCCTTCGTCTAGTGATGATGAGGAGGAGGCTCCTAGAGAGGAGGCGACCGAAGGAGCATCCGAGGAAAACATCTTGTCATCTGAAAGTTCTGCCAGATGTGCCGTCCGGAGCTGGAGTTGGTGCTTCCTCGCCAGCAGAGCCTATTTCTGAGGCAGTTACCGATCCTTCCCAGCTTCTTGCCGAGCCAAGTACAGAGCCTGCTGCTGATTTGATCTCGACTCTCGCTGATGTAGAGATTGTAAATATAGAAACTTAGATTCGATTTTCTTCTTTTGGTTTTCGTGACGATTCTTTGTAACTTGTACAAATTATCATTCTTGAATAAATTACAATTTTTAACAAACTGCAAGTTCGTCTTCCATATATGGTTTACTAATATAATCGAAATTGATAACTTCGAATATAATCAAGCCGAGATACTTCTTGAATTTGGAGGAGCTTTTAAGCTTTAAAATTAATAACTTTTAGAACCAGTGATGAATTTATCCAATCTGATTGGAAATACATAATCAGTCGGTCATCTGGCGTTAGTTATGAATTATACTCTTGGAGATTAGGTCCCAGAAAGTCAAGCATAGTGAATGACCTTTTAGCCTCGCGTTGGCTTAGGATTGGTCGAACAGTTTCGTATGTCGAGTTAGCGTGTTAATTTGCATTTTGATCTGTGATCGTTGCACAACACTTAACTCGGGAGAAACTGTTAGTCTAGTTTGACCCTTGCATTTTTGGTTCGGGATCGGCATCGAACCTAGCGGATGAGTTTATGGGAGTTACGCGATTTCAGTATCTTCAGATCGGGAATATCGTTGATCCTAACGGATGAGCCACTGGGTGTTATGCGATCGGGTTACGCGATTTCCATATCTTCGGATCGGGAATATCGTCAATCCTAACGGATGAGCCATTGGGCGCTACGTGATTTCTGTATCTTCGGATCGGGAATATCGTCAATCCTAACGGATGAGCTTGACCTACAAATAAATTGACTCTAACTTTCGCATATTCGGCTTGGGATGAGCATCAAGCCTAGCGGATAAGTTGTACCATACATACCTTTTATGGAGATGAAGAAAATTTTCTTTATTTATTGAATTTGATTCCTGATACATTATTATAGGGGGTTGAGGGAGTAAGATCCACTCGAACCGCTGAGTGCTTTCATAGCTCAAGGTGAGCACCCGATTAGATATTGTCCTCTTTGGGTCATCTACGGGCATTGCCCTCTAACCCTCAAGGCTTTGTTCCTTGGTGGAAGCATCTCTCTGCTGCCTGATCATGGTGGCATACGCCTCACGGGATGCCTTCTGGTCATCCCTTAGAATAGCAACTCCCCCGCCGGTTGGGATTTTCATCACCATGTATCGTATGCTTGTGACAGCTCTGGTTTGAAAGAGTAGGGGCCTGCCAAAAATGGCGTTGTAGGCAAAATTCATGTCAATTATCATAAATGTTACCTTGCAGGAGTGGGCGAGTGCCTCTTGGCCAAGCTCGACGAAAAGCTCGACAAGCCCTACTACCGGGACAGTAGCATTGCCAAGCCTGATCAGCGGGGTGGCGCTCGGCTTCAACTCTTCAATCGGCAGTCCCATAGCTCTGTAGGCTTGGAGGGTGAGCACGTTATTCCTTCAATTTTTGCGCTCACGATCATCATCCGAGCCAAAATCATCCTTCCTGAGGTTCGACTGTCTATAGGGACTTTCCCCTCTAGCCTGACCTACAAATTTTTTGAGGGACCCCCTTTATATGAGCCACTCAATCTCCTTCTTCAGCGAGTAACACTTGTCAGTGGTGTGACCGACGTCTCTGTGAAACTCGCAGTATTTGCTTTGGTCCCACTCGCTTCTATTTCGATCGGACAGCTCCATGGGCCAATTGACTTTCCTGTGTTTCTCCTTAATCCACATTAGCACCTGGGCTGGGCTGGTGTTAAACGGAGTAAAGGTTCTGGCCGGCCGGTTGTCTGAGAGATCGGATCTTCCCTGTCCGGCCTCCTTTCGCTTGCCCAGATTTCTCAAAGTGGAGGTTCTGTCCGGACTCCTCGCTATCCATTCGGATACAAGAGTTCTGTTGAATGACCATCCTTCTGGATGCTGCAATCTGTCCATGACATTAGTCCTTCTTCCCCTACTGGACCTCAGGGCATCATCTAGCTGGATGTGCTGCCTGGCCCTTTCTATCAGATCGAAAAAAATGACCGGCAGTCTTGTAGTTATCGACTCGAATAATGGGCAATCCATGATGCCCCCGGCCAAGGCGGTCGTCGCCATCTCCATGCTCACATTCCTGATCTCAGACATCATGGCTTGGAACCTATCGATGTAGTCTCTCAGACATTCATCGGTTCTTTGGTAGAGATTGCATGGGTCACTCACCGACTTCGGTGCTCTTGTCTGCACAATAAACCGTGTGGTGAATAGCTCTTTGAGTTGTCTGAAGGAGGTGATTGATTCCTGAGGTAGCTCATGAAACCAATTCAGAGCATCTCCTTCCAAGGTGGTGGGGAAGATTCTGCAGGCGATCCTTTCATCGTAAGTATACACCTGCACTTTAGTCAGAAATTCTGCCAAATGAGTTGCAGGGTCGGTTTTATCTGTGTACTTGTCCATCACCACATCTCTCCACCTGGGAGGCAATTCGAAACCCTATTATCTCCCTGCAAAATGGAGACGCAGTATTTTTGCAGGTGTTTCCTTCGAACATACCTTTTTTAGAGCCTGTTAGGCCAAACTGCCTGAGCTTTTGCTTGAACCATTTGTCCTCCCTACTCATGGCCTTGGAGATGGACTCATTTTTTGACCTTCTGGAGTGGCTGCGATTGGGTGTGCAAATGAAGGACAAGTCATCTTCGATAGACGGGGTGGAAGATCTGCTGGGGAAGTAAGTGGAGTCTCTGTCTGAGGACATCGTCCCTTTCCCCTTGTCATACCTTCCTAGAGTCCTGACACCCATTTGCCCGCCGTCATGGATTCACGGCTCGTTGATGGAGATTCCTTTGTTTCTCCTCCTTCTGAAGTCTTCGTCCTTCATGGTTTCTTTGAGAAGTTCTAGGCATTTTGCCTTTCTTGATTGTCTAGACAATACTCTTACTGAAATCACTAAGGAGGGCACGCATGTCCCTGACCATGATGGGAGTGTTTTCTGGATGCCGTAAGATAGCATCATCGAATTCTGGGAGAAGGTTACCCCTGGCTGGGGACCTGGGAGATCTCTCCTATCCCCCTGTGGGCCTAGATCTACCCTGGCTGTTGCCATTGCGATTATGCTCTCTAGAAGATGTGTGCTCGTTTGATCTTGAACTTGCCATAGCTCTCAACGAAAGCACCAAATGATAAGACGTAGAATGTCTTTATCTAGAAGAGAGAAAGAGAGCCGGTCGGACGGAGGAGACGTTCAAGAAAGAATGCCCGGTCGGACCAGGCGTGAGCACTCCGAAACTTAAGTTAGTAGCTTTCTAGAGAGAGAATACTTAGAGAGAGAGTCTCAGAAATTCGATACCTGGTGCCACTGTTTGTTGGGCTATTTATAAGAAATAGGAGAGATGCACTTGAGTGCTTGGAGCGTGACAACTGGCAGTCAGAACAGGTGAGCGGCGAAGTGACAGGGAGCAGGTGAAGGGCATGGGCGCTGCCTTGTGCCAATTGACCGATGGGACTTGCGGTCACATCAGCCCGATCGGACGTGGGCGCTGCCTTCAAACTCACGCCTAATGCTCTTTGCTGATAGGTTTTGGGCCCTATCAGGTGAATTAGGCCGACTGAATGGGTCTTTTACTGATGTTATTTATGTGGTTATCAATAATAAAAAAAAAATACATATAAAAAAAGGTTATAAAGCTTCAAATTTTATCAATATCCAGCAATATATCTTCTATTTAGTGAAATTTTATAAATCTTTAGCAATATATATATTTTTTTAATTGGATTTTATTGTTGACAAATGTTAAAAACTTTGCTGATTTGAACGTATTTGGATATAACTCAAGCCAAACCCTCTATAAGGTACGCTTTTTTGTACTGAATTGGTTGGATTATATTTATAAAGTATTCATATTTATAAAACATATTGATTTGACTTCTAATTCCTTTTTATAAGCATAACTTTCTATTTTTATTAAATTTTTCTTTCGATTTTTTCTTTTAACATTTTAAATTTTAACTCTAAAGGCATAGTATGTTGGTTCTTTCATTCATATATATATATATATATATATTATCTCTAATTAACTAATTTAGTTTGAGTCAAGTTTAAATCAAGTCGAAAGTAAAACTTTTCATCATTATTAAAGAAAAAACTATCATCAAATTGTTTATCACCTTTATTTTCAAGTTAAATTTCACTACCAAATATTTATAAATAATTGGATTTAAATGTTAATAACAAGAGTTTTCGAGTAATCAATATAAATAAAAATATGTTTTCAATTTATCAAACTTATCTCAAAAAATAGAAAGTTGATGTTAAAAAAAAATGTACTTTATAATGGATTTAGCTTGGGTTATGTCCAAATACGTTCAAACCACCAGACTTTACCATTTGTCGGCAATGAAATCCATTTTAAAATTAAAAATATATTGCTAAAAATAGATAGAATGTCGCCAATTAAATGGAAGATATATTGCTTGATATTGATATATAAGATTTGAAGCACCTTTTTTATATGTATTTTTTTTTTCATTTTTTTGAATGACAATTAAACCAATTAATTTCACAGTTTAAAAATTTATATATACTTTTAAATTTTAAGATATTATTAAATTTTTTATTTTTTTGATTTTTTTAAAAAATTGAAACATGCATGCGTTATCTAAAAAAAAATTGTTTACAAAAATGAATGTTTTATACTTAAAAAAATATAAATATGCATAATTTATAATTTATCTGTTTATAATACATTATAAATAATTAATATAACATCATGTAATCTAGTGATAAACCAATCAATACAATATAAGGTGCTTAGCTTATAATTCAACTAAATTAGATTGAGTTCAACCCATTTAAAACTTTAAATGGATTGCATGAAAAACTAATTGTAACCCCTTCACACTATCGTCCCAAACGCCTTAGTAAATATTAGCACCCCATCCCATTCCATCCCATCCCATCCCATCCCATACCATCACACCCACCCCATACCATCCCGTGTACTATTTCATCCAAAGATAGTATTAGTCACGACATAGACATGTATATGTTATGTGACTTTCGCGGGGTCAATTTCACTCATGGTCACTCAACTTATCACTTATCGCACAAAAATAACTGACTTTTTTTTTGACTTAAATGTCACTGAACTTCTAACATTTTTGCAAAAAAGTCATGTACACCGGAATCCGGCGCGAGAACCCTTGCAGGATTGATGACATGGCATATGACACGTGGCGACGAATAGTAAATATATGACTTTTTTTGCAAAAATGTTAGAATTTCAGTAACATTTAAGTTGGAAAAAAAGTTGGTTACTTTTTCGCGATAAATAATAAGTTTAGTGACCGTGAGTGAAATTGATTTAGATGTAACATTTGTTGGAAATATTGTTAAATGGCATGTAGTTTCTGATATGGCATGTCATGTCATCAATCCGGCGAGGGTCCTCGCCGGATTCCGGTCAACATGACTTTTTTTGTAAAAATGTTAAAAGTACAGTGACATTTAAATCAGAAAAAAAAAATTGATTATTTTTGCGCGATAAGTAATAAGTTGAGTGACCGTGGGTGAAATCAACCCACTTTTGCGGAATTAAAGCAAGTTATGATCTTAAATTAATTTAGCTACCAAATGTCTTTAATTCATCCTGGGTGCTCTTATAAGGTTCAAATAGCTTTCAATTTGCTTTCCTATAAGAAAATTAATCCAATAAGTTCATATAAAAATCATTATTTTTGCACATAAATAAATAAGAATGGTTTACAATCTCACTAAAACTACTTGGCACAGTTTTAACTTAATTTATCATTGAACAATCACAAGTACATTCAATAGAAGTTTAGATAGCTGATGATGTAAACCATTTCTTTCGCATGTCACTTAAACTTCTTTTTTTTTTCTTTTCATATTCTAAAGCCTACTCATTACTCTTTTTCCTAGTATACAACAAACACACTTGGGAAATATGCGAAAGCAATTTGTTTTAATTACATGTGGTTTGTTATGGGAATTGGAAACCTGAGGCACCACCTTCAGCAGAAGTATTAACCTTGGGTGGGCTAATGGCAATCCAGAGCAAAGAGAGTGTAATTGCAATGAGACCTGACCAAACAAACACAATTGTTGGTGTCTTCCCTCTCCTTCCCATCAAACCTTTGGCAAAAGGATACAAATGTGCCAGTACCCAGAAGCTAAAGAAAGCTCCACCAATGAACTTGCTCCACTGTGGAGTTGTACTGTAAATAGTCCTTATAAATGCAAACCCGATAGCAATTATGTTAGTCATGGCAATCACAATTGGTGGAATCATTAAAGATGTCCACTTTACAATGTACAAGTCTGCATACATGTCATCAATGTCATCTCCACCAGATTTTGAAGTTAAGGTGAAAGAGATTTCAATCCCTGCAATCACCTTCAGAAGCCCTTGAACAACAGCTGCAAAGTGAGCACTGGTTCCAGATATCAACCAGAACTGTTCGTTCCTCCACCACTCTTCTAGGCCTATGCCAGACCATCTCAACTCGAGAAGCGCAAGCAGGATGAGGCAAATGGTTATGGTTAAGAGGTAGACTAAGAAAGCAATGCTTAAAGTTTGGACAATGAAATGTCCTGAGAAAAGGGAAAGCGCAGGAAGGAAACAGTAGACGATAAGGAAGGCAGAGGTGAAAGGGTAAATGCCAACATTAAGATAGGCAAGGCGTTGGAGTAGCTTAAGTTTCCTAGAGGCAAGAAAAGCATTGTTTCTTGAGAAGAAAATTTCCACTGAACCTGTTGCCCACCGAAGAACTTGATGGAGTCTATCTGTGAGGTTAATGGGAGCTGATCCCCGAAACGCATCACGTTTGGTTATGCAGTACACAGAGTGCCATCCGCGATTGTGCATGCGATACCCTGTCACCACATCTTCTGTTACTGAACCATAAATCCATCCTACTCGATCACCCCATTCTGTCTTATCCTCGTACCTGATACATACATACATACATACATACATTTAGACATTATAATTTTAATACGATGAACTTAATTCTAAGAAATAAATGCACCAGCAAGAGATGACCGAAACAGCTTCGGCAACCGTAGTGGCATCAAGTGGTTCCCTTGGGACTCTCAAAGCACCAGGAGGACGTCCATACTTGACGGCAGGATGATCAGCCAGTGGCCTAGCTTGGAATTCTGCAATTGGTATAGATTCAGCTAGCATTGTTGAGTTCCCAAACCTTTTAGGTAGTAAATTTAAATCAAGATCTGGATCAAAGTCAATAGTAGTGAGCGGACGAGTTTCAGGTGCTTGATCAGTTTGCTTGTGAGTAGCTTTATCAGGATCAGGAGGATCAAATCCATATAGTGCAAATCGTCTAAACATGCAACCAGTTCCCACATAAACAGGACCTTGCACCCCATCAAGAGCTTTCATTTGTCCGTCAAAAAACACAGTGTTGTTATTAGCATATCTATCAGAAGGATCAATGCCTTCAAATCTCTGAGGGAACTGAATGTAGCAAATAGTTTCACCTCCTCTATCCATCATGAAACACATCCCTTCTCTAACAGCTTTGCAATTGTAAATATAATGATCACAATCAAGGTTGAGAATGAAGGGACCGTTAGAAAGAATAGCAGATGCTCGTACCAAGGCATTCATAGCACCAGCCTTCTTGTTATGGTCATAGCCAGGCCTCTTTTCACGTGACACATATACGAACATAGGTAGACGAATATCCACATCTGTGAAGTCTATGATCTTGTCATCTGCACCTCCCATTAGGGGGTCTGGACTGGGAGGTTTAAGCATCACCTAAACATTCAATTTTAATGAATGAATTATGTGATCCATAATTGAAATTAAAAAAAATAAAAAAAATAAAAAATAAAACTACCTGAAGAATCCCAGCATGATCACCCTTTGAATGTTCAGGAGCAGGAGATGCCCAAGTTCCAGGCCAATGGGTACCATCTGCCATCCATGTAGCCTTTTGGACCTTTATAGGCTCTAAAGGATCACCCCCACTCTCTCTTATGTGCTTTAACATTTTCATTTCTTCTCTTGCATTGAAAGCATCTGATCTTCTTCTGATTGAATCCGGGAGCCCATTAATCCTGACTTTGAACTCATCGTACTCCCTCTTCATCTTTCTCCTGTCTTTCACAAAATCAGGCCTGCTCTTGTTCTTGGTTGGATCAATTTTAAGGCTGAAGTAAGTATCAGGATTTCTTGGTTCAATATTATGTTTTCTGCAGAATGGAACCCACAAATCAGCGAAGCTAGCAGCCTCAGCCATAGCTTCAAAAGTAAGGAGTGCGCCTCCATCATCTGATATATAGCAAGCAAGCTTTTCAACTGGGTAATCAACGGCTAGAATTGAGAGGATGGTATTGGCAGTCACAAGGGGTGGCTCTTTCTCAGGATCAGCAGTGGATACAAACATATCTACGCCAGGAAGATCAGAGCGTCCACTAGGATTGGAGGGTGATGGCATTTCGAACTTGTCTCTAAGAACCTCAAGATCAGTGGATCGATTCACAGGCATTAGCTTTGGAATCTGATCTAAAATCCAAGAGAATGCAAACCATATTTCACAAACTACTGACATCAACCACAGCCATCTTGCATCTTCATTTGGATTGCTAAGTCTCCACTGCAAGAAGAATGCCAACACCACGAATCGAATCACGATCAGCAACCTGTAAGGACTCATAATGGCTGTTGGCATTGGAATTTTCCGACTAAGTGGTTTCCAAGGCTTATCCATATTCTCTACCATTCCGCCTTTGAACCTATCATCCTCTTCATCCCCATACATATCATCTTGAGGCCAATATGCATTCCCATACCCATAAGTACCTTTGGTTTCGAACAACCATCGATTGTGATCGAAGTCTCCAGTTTGATTCCTTTTCATCATTGTCATGTTGCTATGATCACCTTTGTTAGGAGCAGGTAATGGCAATGCTCCGCTTGAAAAATCAGGAACATCATCATCATAATCTCCAACTTTATATGGCTCTTTGCACCCTGGACATAATCCTGTCTCCTTTTGAGCATCCAAGTAGCAATCTCTGCATATTTTGAATCTACAAAACCCAATCCAGATATAAAATTGCAACACAATTTTATCGATATTAATTTGCAAAATATATTAATTAAGAAAAAGAAAAGAACCTGCATTCACAAGGGATAACATCATTTCCTCTCTCATCCTTCATGATCTTGCCATCACAAGCAGGCATAGCACAGGAAGAGCCTTTAGCACCAGCCATCTGAGGATGTGTGACTTCAGATTCAATAACTTTATCCATAAGATGAGCTCTTGTGACGCTGTTGAATCCTCCGGTGAAGAGAGAATTGGAAACGTATTGCTCTTCGGCTTTAACAGCAACGGATGTATCCATTGGCTGATTGTCAGGTGTTGGCGGAATATGAACTGTGTAATTCATATAATCCCCTGAAATTTCACCTGACATATCCAAATCTTCTCTTGACAGACTCACATATCTTCCACTTGATGTTCTTCTTGCAAATTTCACTGTTTGCCCACTTGAAGATCGATTCCCTTGGGACCCTCCTGATCCTCCTGGCGTCCTCAATGATTTCTTTGATGGCTGTGAATTTAATGATGTTGCCATTTTTTTTTTTTCTTTTTAATACCTTAATTTCGGCTAATAATTAATTATCCTATCAAATCTGCATGCATGCATGCTTGCATCTACAGTGCTTAACGTAAGGTTGCATTTGAAAACAATGTGATTTTAATTTTTATCATTTTTTTTTCTGGTTTCTAATATTCTAAAGAAAAACAATGAAGGAATGTTGAAAAAAAAAAAAAAAAAAAAGAAACAAAAAAGAAAAGAAGGAAGACGATAGAATCTATGGTAAGAGACCAAGTCCAAATTTATGGATTGTTT
Source organism: Excoecaria cochinchinensis (assembly GCA_947683425.1). Taxonomy (NCBI): domain Eukaryota; kingdom Viridiplantae; phylum Streptophyta; class Magnoliopsida; order Malpighiales; family Euphorbiaceae; genus Excoecaria; species Excoecaria cochinchinensis. Next base: position 912,498 of record CANTUQ010000025.1, read on the forward strand.
GTTCTTTTGGTTGTTTTTACGTGTTTCAAGGAGATTTATTTATTTATGGAAATGGTTTTATATATATATATATTTACTGTTGTTAATTCTCTCTTCCACGCTCATTCAACAGATTTCTTCTATGGTTTATTTGAATTTCAGTTATTCTGTTTTTACCACTTTATTAAATTTTTCTATACACTTTCAAGGTACATTTGAATTTGGTTTTACCGACTATGAAATTTATGCATTTATTTTAATTATTTTTGTTATTGAGATGCAACAATGTTGGTTAATTAGTTTCACTTTATTATGTGGGTCAGTTTTAAAACCAATACCATATATTCTAACTGACAGTGCCTCTTTACCATATAATGTAACAAAAATTTATATAAATCTTAAGATGTGGCAATATATTGAAATATGGATTACTTTATGATTATTATTATTGGTAAGAAAAATAAGCCTCATATTTTATGAGTCTTTTAAGCAAATAAATAAATATTTTGTAATTCTTATTTTTCTGCACACTAAACAGAAATTGATTAACATGTACTAAAATTTTACAAGTGGTGTTTTTTAAAAAAATAAAAAAGATAACTATTCTACTCCTTCAACTTTTAAATCTTTATATTTATATCTTTCACTTCTATAATATATTTACTTTAATGCATTCACTTCATATACTTTTATAATACATTTTACTTTAATTAATTCCTTAATTTCATTTAAATCACTCATTAAAACCTCAATTTATTTATAAACATGCCATTAAGTAATTTGTCACATTTAATTACTTAATTAGCATACATATTACCATTTAACCCTCAACTTTCATTTGCTTTCATTTGATATTGGATTAATTTCTTCGGTGGTCACTCAACTTTTCGCTTGTAACGATTTGGTTACTAAACTTCAATTTGTAACGAAAAAATAACTCATGTATTATTTTGTACGAAAAAATCACAATGATCGGAAATTGTGCTCGCCGGTAACCGGCGCATGATCTGCACGGCACAAAGTTGAAGTTTAGTGACTATATCGTTACAAGGCACAAAGTTTAGTGACTATATCGTTACAAGGCACAAAGTTTAGTGACCACCACAGAAATTAACTCTAATCTGACGTGACAAAATTTTTGACGTGTCATTGGGTTTTGCCGTACCGATCACGCGCCGGTTGCCGGCGAATGCAATTTTCGGTTATTATGATTTTTTCGTTACAAAATAATAGATGAATTATTTTTTTATTACAAATTAAAGTTTAGTGACCAAATCGTTACAAGTCACAAAATTGAGTGACCACCGAAGAAATTAACCCTGTAATTTACGGTTTAGTCTCTAAATTATTACTTCATGCTCATTTTGCATTAGTCCATATTAGGCCGTTACATTGCAATTAAACTAATTAATTATTCATTTGATTATTTTTATTCATTAAACCTATTATTTGACATCATTACTCCTTTTTATATCTTATTTACAATTTCGCCCTCCATTAACTGCTTATTTACTATTGTGACACCAATTCATTTATTTCACATAATTAAACATTATTTTCACTTAACTTTTCATTTTATTCTAATATGTACCATCAATATGGTAAAATTTCGCTTTAGTCCCTAATTTGTCAATTAATTACAAAACTGCCACTAGTTCATTTCTTTTTTCATCTTAAATCATTATTTGACTTACAAATTACATATTAGTCCTTAAATTACATTCTTACATCAAATTACATTTTAATCCCTAAACTTTGCATTATTTACATAACTGTAGTTTTAATTTCACTTTTCTCTTACATATTACTTATTAATTTATTTTTACACACAATTACTGTTTTGGCCCTAAACTTTTATCAAATTACAACATTGCCTTTCTTTTAACAATTATTTACAATTTTGCCATTAATTAACTAAATTTCTCCATTTAATCACTTCTTCCAACTAATTATTTTCACGGTAAATTATGTTTTAATCCTTAAACTTTTTATCTTCTTTCATGTAAGCCCTTTTTCACTCAAATTATTAATTTTATTTTACTTTTTACATTTTCAAGTCATTTTACCATTATTACTCATTTAACTTATTCTTTGGGTAAATTACCTTTTTCACGCTAAACTTTTTATTTTCTTTCGTTTAAGTCCTTTTTTCATACAAATTTTCATTTCATTTTCATTTTACTTTTTACATTTTCATATCATTTTACCATTTTTACTCGTTTGAAGTATTAATTAGGTCAATTACCATTTTAACCCTAAACTTTTTATTTTCTTTCATTTAAGTCCTTTTTCATTTAAATTCTCATTTGTCATTTTACTTTTTACATTATCAAATCATTTTCATCATTATGCCCCTAGTACAATCCGGGCAGAAAATCTACATACCGAATATACGGGACGTGGACTCTACAGGTCCACTGCACTGCACTGAGGAATGACCCCGAAGGACCATTCCATCCATATCATTGAACATATAACGTATAACGTGTAACATGTAACATATAAAGGCACTATGGGAGACCATCGCGAATCTGCCATAGTAAAATAAATCATCATGACTTGCACTACGGTATGGGTGTCCCTATGGCTAGCCAAACATATCCTAAACTAGATTTAGACAGTGAGACCACTACTAAGGGCAATACTTTTTCAATTAACTTTCAAATCCACTTTATACATTTTAACACTTTCATTTACATTTCATTTCATTTCATTTTATTTCACTAGTTACGCAACATTTTCATCATTGTTGCAAATTTCATATTATATACTTATTTTACATAATAAGTATACTTGAGTCATTAAATGGCTTTGAATTCATTTCAAAGCCACTTTCATTCTTTTCTTATCATTTCCACATCAATTATTCATTTAATAAAAAATCTCATCAAATATACATGTAATTTCAATTGTATAAATATTTGTCAATATTTTTCACCATGGACAAAATGGGAAAACATTCTTAAAAATGCTCAAATAAATTCTTATAATTTCAATTAAAGTCATACACTTTCAAATCACATACACAATCATTTTATGGCCTTAATATCATTGAATGGACTCATTGTAGCTTTGACTCATTAAGTTACCTATTTGGTTTTCATGTAATTCTTTTTATTTCAGTCTTTCCTTCACTTCTAATTCATTCATTTAACCAATTTATCACTCATATAACATGTATACCATACAACATACTATGTTTTCTTCCTTAACCCATTCAACCACTCATAATATTTTACTCTATCATTTTATTTTTCATTCATTTATTGTTTATTCCACTAAATTAAGCCCTAATTCACATGTATATACCTTTTAATCACATTTAATCACTAGGTATACTATACATATACCTAATTATACCATTATGTTTCACTATAACCAAGACTTACACTTGGTTTTCTTCCAAATTAATCCTTCTAATTAACATACCTACCCTCCTAAAACTCAATTATCACTTCAATTTCAATTACACATGCATTTTACACACATTCACTATTCAAACATATTATAAAACCCTAATTTACATATGAAAACACTTAGATTATGTAATCACAAACCTCATATCCTTGCTCTAGCCTTCATAACCTCCTTATTCCTTGTCCTTAACCTTTGATTGGCCTTTTTCCCTTGATTTCCCCTCAATGGCTGAAAACACAAAGCAATCAAACATCTATTAGTTCTTCTTTTATCAAATATAACCTCATAAACACTCTTAACACACTCTAATCTATCATCTAAAACTAATAAATCAAATTAAAACATCTTATTCCTCTTACCTCAATTTGAAGACATAACCTTAGATCCTTGCTTTTCCTTGCTTGTAATCCATCAAATGGATATTAGAGGCTGCTATAAACTCATAGAGGGGCTGAATTACATTTAGAATGCTAGAATTTAGGGAGAAATTAAGCAAAACTTGAAGAAATTTGAGAGAAGAGAGGAGAGGGAAACTTTTGGCCAAGCTAAGGGAGAAGAAGGCTGAAGGAGATAAGGATCACTCACAAAATTTTCTGCCATCTAATTTCTTTTATAGTGAACTAAAATGGTTGAGCCTTGGTCCAACCTGTAAAGCCCAATTAGCCATTTTAAACCAATTATGCAATTTTTCTATGGTTTTCTCACTTCCTAATTCCAATTCATCTCGAATTTGATTCCATAATTTAGACCATGTGAAAACTAGGCTATATACAAAATTTTAACTCAATCGGAGTCCGATTTCGGTCCTATTCAATTAAACCGGTTCGATTAGCAAAATTTCAGTGTTCTCAAAAAATTCCATTTTCACTACCAAAAAATCATAAATATTATTTAGAGTCCTTATGAAATTTTTGATCAATTTTGGAAATCATTTACTATTTTTAAAACCTCGGTCAAACCTCCAGTCAACTCGAGTACTATTTAAACCGAAATCGTAACGTTTTCCTTACTTTTTAAGTGTAATTCGTCATAAAAATGACTCCATAATTCTTAACACATATTCATTAGACTCCAAGAATATTTTTAGGTCAATTGAAGATCATTTTTTGTTCCGATAATTATTTATCAGTCCGATAATCCAATTTTTCAGTGTCACCATAAAATTAATTTTTTATTACCATATAATTCTACTCATCAATACTAGTACGTTAATATTTTCAGATTATTTTTCTGAGATCCGTAACATCCTTTACGGTCTGGTCAAACTCTTAGTCAGCCTAGTCGCTATTCATACCGAAGCCGTGACTTTTTCTTATTTTCGATTTTTGAGAACCTATTTGACCTCAAATCCACTCCAAATTTTAACTCCGAACTCATCGTGACTTATATTTTCCAACAGTCAAATAAAAATTTTTTCACCACTGGGTGTACTTTTCTTTCCGAAAGTACTATTCACTATCGAAAAATACTATTCACGGCTAACCCGGTATTGGGGCCGTTACAATACAGATATAGTTGTGCAAGGTTTCTGAATACAACATCTGCAGGCCAGTAGGAGAAGAGCTCATGTCTATTTTTGGTATAATTTTTGTAATGTAAAGCCAATACAAGTATTGTAAAGCATTTTGGAGTATATATATAATGTTATTCTTTTTGGTGTTAAAAAAACACACACTACAAGAAAATGAAAAAATTACTATGAAAATTTCTCGACGGAACATAATTCCATTATTATTTACAGACAAAATTTACTTTCCATAGGAACAGTTGTAGGAAAAAAGATATTTTGTGATGGAAAAAGTGTCAGTAGTTTTTTGTGGTTAAAAATGGAGGCAAATTTAATTATCGACGAAAAATTGTATCCATCGTAAATATTGACTCCAATGTTTCCCAGCAAAAATTTCCTATGAAATTTTTCAACGCAATCATGTTACCATAGAAAAATTACCAATGGATTGGATAATTTTGTAGGTAATTATTCAAGTATAAAATGATTTCCGATGGAGTTTCTATTTTCATCATTAAATCTTCAATTTACCAATAGTCTTGATGATTCTGTAGGTAATATTTACCTACAAAATTATTATTCCGTCGGTAAATATAGACTTTACCCACGAAATATCCTTTTTCATTGGAAAATATTTAATTTCCCAATGGTCTCACAACTTTCATCGGGAAAAAAGAAAGAAAACCAAAATCAGAGTTTGATCTCAATCACATTTTTGCCTATTTCTCTCTCTCAACCCATTGGCCCCGTCACGTCAGTTGCGTCCACCACCACCACCAAACTCACTCCATCAATCTCTCTTTCCCTCTTTCAACCTCACTATCCCTCACTTCTCTCTCTCTCTCTCTCTCTCTTTGCTATGTCTCTACATCAATAAATATAGATCTCTGTCTATCCTTCCCTCGCCTGGTCTCTCTCCGTGTCTTTCTATCTCGCACTCTAGGCTCGCCTAGGGTTTGTATTTCTACCCAATTTTGCTAGTTTGAGCTGTGGGTATTCTTGGGTTAATACAAACTGAAGTTAAGATTGGTTTGTTTCATTATATTTTGTAGGTTGCAAAGTTAGCAATTAGTGAGTACATCAAATTATTTCAAACAAAATGTTTTTTTTTGTTTGTTTGTTTGTTTTGCAGCAATATAAATCTATTGCAGGCACCTAGCTACCAAGAGGTATGAGTTTTTGTTATTTTTGTTATTTTGAAGCTTTAGTTCTTGTTCATTGTTATACTTTCTGATGATTATTGAGTTTATTTTATGGGTTTTTGTTCTTTAAGGATTTATGAAAAATAGAAATCAAAATAATCTTCACGGAGAACTGCCATAGTGTTTTGATTACTTTTTATTCCCGAGTTTTAGTGTCATTATAAGGAAGTGATATTTTGATTATTCTTTGTTAATAGAAATTTATATGAGTGTGATTTTCTTTCCCAAATTGGCACTGTTTTATGTTTTGAGATATTAAACATAAATCTTTGATTCAAAATGAAACCAAGTGCAACTTTACAAAATGAAAAGAACAAATTTCTTTATTTTAACTTCATGGCTTGTTTACACAAAACTAAATAATTTCCATATCATAAACTTTTATTTGATTTCTAATTGCTTGTTTTCTTTAAATTGCTAGTTGATGCTCTTTGTGGGATTCTTAGTTAATACATTTACTTAGTAATAATAAGAAGTTGAGTTCTTATTCTTCAAAATAATAACATAAGCTATTGAAACTATATAAATACTTTGTCCATTGGTTGATGATGCCTTTAAGAAATGTCTTTTCTATAGAATTAAAATATGCTTGCATTTATTTTTATTGTGTTTATCGATTAAGCTAACAACACGTTTAGGTTTAGGTTTCTTATGCTCTTGATTAGAATGTGCAAGTATTGATGATGTAGTTTTAATGATATGTAGCAAAAACTATTCTGGGTTGTAATGCAATATGTAAAATCTATCTAATATTCTGAAGGCCAAGGGACCACTAGTTTCACTTTCTTATTTTGCACACTATTTTAAGCTACTTTTAAAAATAATTTAATTTCCTTCTGAACATTTTTAAACCTATTTGTTAACTTCCTTTTTAAACCTATTTTTAAACTAATATATGTTGCTTGAGCAAGGTAATTGTAGTTAATTCTAACTATGAAACAACGTATTATTAAATAAAAGTTTTAAAATAATGAGTAACGTTTATAGATCTCAGATGTATAGAAGATTAACACCCAATGGTTACATTAATCCTCAATTTGTTAAAGGAGTTGAAGGTTTTATTGAGCATGACATTCTCAACCAGCATACATGGATAGTTCAAAAATTAGATGTCCATGTAAAAAGTGCAAACACATTCGTTATCTTCTTGTTAAAGAAGCTCATCTACATTTCTTAAGAAAAGAGTCTGTACCAAATTATTTTAAGTTGACACAGTATGAGAAGCCAATAATTTATAGCACCTATAGGGGTAATGAAGTTAGCTCCTCAGTAAATGTATGTGAATTTCGAGGAGGGATGAATTTATGACAAATAATATGGGTGCAACTGAAAATCCTTATGCCAAAATGGTTTATGATGCAGCCAATTATTCATTTTAGGTAAATATACACAATGTCAAGGAAGAACCAAACCCAAACTCAAATTTTTTTTTTTTACTTACTGAATCCTACTGACCAAGAATTATGGTTAGGTTGTGATAATAGGACTCAATTAGCTACAGTTGCTCAAATATTGAACATAAAATCTGAAGGTCATATTTCTAATCTAGCTAAAATCACTGCTCGATACAATGATTCATTGCCTCCTAATCATAAAATGGTTGATAATTTTTACAATATGAAGAAGCTTATTTGGGGTTTTGGTTTGCCAGTTGAAAAAATTAATTGTTACAAGTTCGGATGTATGTTGTTCTGGGGATATGATATGTAATTACAAGATTGCAAATTTTACAGTCAACCTAGGTTCAAACCAGGCAATGTTACTACAAAGCAGAAATTAGTACCTTGGAAGTAGATGTATTATTGCCCTCTAACTCCGAGACTTCAAAGACTATATGCCTCTGATGTTACTACATCTCACATGAAATGGCATAATGAGCACGAACAGACAAATGGAATAATAAGCCATACATCAGATGCACTTGCATGGAAACATTTCAATAACATCCACCCTAAGTTTGCTACTAAAAGTCGAAATATTAGGTTGGGTTTGAGCACTAACGAGCTTTAACCTTTTGGTCAATCAGGCCAACAATATTCATCATAGCCAATCATAATCACTCCTTATAATTTGCCTTCATGGATATGTATGAATAAGGCATACATATTCTTGACGGTGATTGTGTCAGGGCCTAGGAATCCAAAGCATAAAAATGATGTATTCCTACAACCATTGATATTTGAATTGTAACATCTTTATGAATTTAGTGTGCTAGCATATGATGTGTCCCTTAAACAAAATTTTATGATGCGAGCAGCTTTTATGTAGACAATTAGTGACTTTCTTACCTATGTTATGTTGTTTGGATGGAGCACGGTTGGAAAATTGGCTTGCCTTTGCTGTGGAAATGATTCTGATGCGTTTTATCTTCCTAATGGGTGCAAAATATCTTGGTTCGACAACCACAGGAAATTCCTTCTGCCAGATCACCCATTTAGATGCAATAAATAAAAGTTCATTAAGAATACCATGGTACAAGCACCTCCTCCCCCTAATAGAGTTAGTGAAGAAATCTTGCAAGAGATTGATGAACTAGGGCTACTGAAAGTTACAAAAGTTATAGTTGAAGACATTAATAGCAGCATAAGTAAAAGCTTTGGTTGAAGAAAGTGAAGTATCTTTTAGTATTTTTGATATTGGAAATCTAATTTGATATGACATAATATAGATGTGAGGGATATAGAAAAAAATATTTTTGACAATGTGTTCAACACCATAATGAACATTAAAGGAAGAACAAAGGACACTGCAAAATCACGAGTTGATTTAAAATTGTTTTGCAAAAGGAATGTGTAACATCCCAAAAGGGACCCTAGTAGAAATTACAAGGTTATTGCATTGGTAAAAGGAGTATAATTGTCATTGTTCAAGTGAAGATTGGGTTAAATAAGAACTAAATTGAAAACGAATTAAAGTTATGTAAGAAAAGAAATTAATTAAGTGATGGAATAGTAACATGACAAGGACCAAAAAGATAAAAGTCAAAGATATTTTATTTGGGCCAATGAGTTATTGACACCTTGTGAGAGCAGGTGGGGAGTAATAAATGAAAGAAGAAAAGAAAGCAAAAAAGGGAAAGAGGGAAATCAGATTTTCTCGTTCCCGTTCCGTTCCCTGCGTCTTCTTCTTTCCTCTTCTTTCATTTCTTGCTCTTTGGTCCTCTTGTGTTAGATGATCTTCAAGGTTTTGAGCTTGGTTTTTTCTATGAGATTGAGATATTAGTGAGATAAGTTGGTTTGAATGGGTTTCTTCTTCTTCTCTTCGGTTTTGATGTGAGTATAAAGATATGGGTTTTGATTAAAGAGTTTTTGTTGGTTTGATTTGTGCAAGAATCTGGTGATAAGAGGAAGAGCAAGGGCAAGGAGAAAGTCGGATCTTAAAGAGAGTGGTCTTAGAGCTCCATTTTGAGGTTTGGGAGTTTATATGTTATTATTGTGTTTTGGTTAATTATTTGAATTTTTGAAAAATAAGTTGTTAAATATATGTTTAAATGCATGTTTTGAGGTGAGTTTTGAGTATATGTTTGATATGTTAGAAGTAATTTTGGTTTATGTAGATTGGTAAGTGGATTGGTATGAGTTTAGTGTAAATTTCTGGGTTTGGTAATTTATTGAGCTTTCTTGCTAATTTAATTGTTGATAACAAGTGTTAATTGTTATTAAATGATTATTAGCATGTTTAGAATGCATATGTTACGTGAATTGAGGTTATATGCATGATATCATGAGATTGGGAGAAGATGAGCATGTGTGGTATTGAGAAATTGAAGTTGCAGGTTTGGAATTTGCCTCTATCGCGAGCGCGACATAAAGCCAGGGTTCTGGACTGGGCAAGAGCTCGGGCTGTGATCTTCAGTTGAGCTTCTGCTGTGCGCATTCTATCGCGAGCACGACAGAGAGCGCGGGAGCCGAACATCAGATTTGCAGTCCCTGTCGCGAGCACGCTGGTATCTGCAGGCGTGACTGAGGCCCCTGTCTTTTGTTGCAAGTGCGACAGGGGAGTTTTGGCGTCTATCACGGGTGCGACACACCTCTATTTTACAAATGCTATTTGTTTGAGATCCTTTGCATGATTTCTTACTTAAGGAATCTATATGAGCATACCTTATAATATTTATTCTTGATTGTATTACTGAGTACATAAATCATATACTTTATCCATTGGATAGTTTACTTAAATTAAGTTATTGTGACTTAGTTTATACGTGTTTATCAAGGAAATGTTTATAGGACAGCTATAGTGTTGGTTTGAGCTTGAAGGGTCATAGTGGTGGATAGATAAGCATGCTTATTAAGGGTTAGAGTGTGAGTACAGCTGCTACATGTTGGCCCTGTTTAGGTCTATATGATTTGAGACTTCGATCTCCCCTTCTACCTTTGGGTATATATGTTCCGAGACCCATGTCTCTATATGGTTTTGATACTATGTCCTATCAGTATCAATAGTACCCATATCCACTATTCATTATGAACTCAAGCTATCATATCTCTATGCAAATGCTTATAAGTTATATGTATATGTGGTTGAAAAATGGTAAGACATAAAGTATTGATGTTTTGGTTATACACTGATGTTTCATTTATTATATGCTTATATATATGCATGTGTCGAAGATGTTAAGATATGATATTACTGCATCGTCATAGTGAGTATGCAAGTTTAATTGGTTATGTACATGGCTCTCTCTCTATATATATATATCTTATATTATCTTTGTTTTTGTTCCTCCCCACTAAGCGTTATCACTTAGCATGGGTGTTTTTCCGTGTAGGTGGAAGGTTTGTTTTCGGAGTTGGGCATCTGCAGGTTGGCCACTAGGAGTTCCAGTTGTAGTCCTTTTTGGTTTAGTTCCATATATGTATATGTTCAGTAATATTATGATTAGATTATTGTAACTTTTTGAAATAGGAATGTTTTGGCTATGTACATGTATTTGTTATAAGAATGTTTCTGAAATTTGTTGATCATTTATAATATATGATTATTTTGATCTTTCATTTGGTTTAAATGTTTCCGCTTCTATATATATGTTGTAGGTTATTTTGCGTGTGTAGCGCCTAGATACTCTCCCAAGGGGTATTGGGGTGTTACAGAATGAGTTAGATAAAGATCCTCGCATAGAAAAATATCCAAAAGTATGGTACACTTTGAACAAAAAACAAAAGAAAGTTTTGTGTGAATGGTCAAAAAGTCTAAGGTTCCTAGATGGTTATGTTTCGAACTTAGCAAGGTGCATGGACATGAGAAAGTACAAATTATTCGGAATGAAAAGTCATATTACCATGTGTTTATGCAAACGCTAATCCTAGTCTAAGGTTCCTAGATGGTTATAACCGAGTTAAGTTTGTTTTTAAAAACCTTAACATCATATGAGATAAAGTTGGCTGACATGGAAAGATTGAAATTAGAAATTCCAGTAATCTTGTGCAAATTAGAGGAAATTTTCCCTTCAAGCTTCTTTGATTGTCTGGAGCATCTACCTGTACATTTAGTACATGAGGCAAAACTTACTGGTCTAATTCAATATTGATGGATGTATCCCTTTGAGAGGTAATTAGATATAATATTTATATATATAAACTTATAGTTTGTTATGATAAGTAATTTGAATCAAACTTGTCATATAGGTATTTGCATCACTTGAAGAAAAATGTTTAAAATAAAGCTAGAATTGAAGGTTCAACATGTAATGCGTATTTGGTTGAGGAAGCAAGCACATTTTTCTCACATTATTTTGAGCTATATGTGCACACAAGACAATGGAAAGTTCCTTGTAATGATGACGGGGATGAAACAAGTGATAATGATGGAAACTTATCTATTTTCACATATCCTGGCCATTTACATGGATGCTCAACAAGAAGAATATCAACAAAATAAGAATTAGAGGTTGCCTATGGTTACATTTTATTGAATTGCCAAGATGTTCAACCTTTCATGCAGTAAGTTTAGGTTATTTTTGAAATTGCTCATTGAGTTCACGAGGCAAAGGTAGTATCATCTTATATAATATTGTTGGTAGTTTTAGTTTATATGAGAAATGGTTACGGAGCTAATGCCGAAAAAAACACAAAATGACATCAATAAGAAGTTGAAAAACACTTTCATTAATGGTTCAAGACATATGTAATTTTTAACTTCCAATATATGAAATAATGAATATAATTTTTTCATATGCATTTAAATAACATTAGACTATTTCATTCTTTAGGCTTCAGAAAATCCAATTAAAAATCAGTTCATTTGTGATCTTGCAAAAGGATCTTTGCAAATTGTTACATCGCATCTGGTGTATTTCGTTAATGGATACAAATTTCATATAGAATCTCATGGTCATAACAAGGCAACTATAAATAGTGGGGTTTGCATACAAGGAGAATTAATGCATTATTATGGTAAAAGTATTGAGATACTTAAAATTGAGTGCCCCACATTGCCAATAAAAAGCTATGTGATATTTAAGTGTGAATGGTTTCATACAACTCATAATGTCGAAACAAAAGTGCATAGCAGATAAAATATAGTTGAAATCAACCAACGAAGAAGATTTAGTCAATTTGAACCTTTTGTGTTGGCAATGCAAGAGATCCAGGCACATTATGTCCTTTCCTAGCTTAAGACGAGATAAGCTAGATTAGTTGGTAGTTTGCAAAGTAAAACCTATAGGCATTTTTGAAATGAAAGCAACAAGATAAAATAAATGATTTGAAAGTAAGCATTTCAGGAAAAAGAATCGAAGGTTCATGAAATATATACAAGCGTGACACATGACGATAATAAACCTTTGAACAATCAAGATAATGAATATGTTGACATTTCATCTGAAGAGGATGAGGAATCTATAAAGGGTGAGAGTGCTAGGTTTTAATGGAATAATTCAAAATTAATCACGCAACAGAAATTAATTAAAACCTAACTAGGGTCCATGTGATCCAATTGTTTCAAAAGGAAGTTCAAAGATTACCAACCTGTTGAAGCGTAGAAATATCGATTAGCACCTTAATTCGATCAGTTTGTACAATTCCTGCGCAAATGCAAACAGTTTGCTCTAAGGTCAATATGAACTTCAGGCACTGCTCCAAAGGAATGACCACCCTACACCGGTATCCACATACCATCAAACGAACGAATGGATTGCAGGGGTGCTAGCTCCTTTTCGATGCAATTGGGGTTAAATTATTCTCTGTACTTTTCTTTCTTAAAGAATGATGGCAAAGAAAAAGTTTTCATTTTCTCTCTTATTTTTTTATTAGGGTTTAATGACTATAACTTTATATAGTCACAAGTTAACCTTAATTAATGGTTAACGTGGAAAGATATTTAAGGAAAGAATATTCCTTATTCAAATAATAAGGAATAATTCCTTAACTGCTCTATATTATTTTGAATAAAACATTTGACATATTTTAAATTCAAAATGCCAAAATTAAAACCCAGTCCGTTCATTACTTTCTTAATGTGCAACCTAATAGGTTCATATTATGTTGGCAGTGGGCCTAATTCCATTATAAGTCCACAAGTCATAAGTGGCCTCTAGCAAGACATTATGACTACCCAAATGATATGAATATCGAGAGTCCGATTTTAACCTAACCAATAGTACATGTTATAATCCTTTTGTCATACAATATCGTATTTGAACATAAGTCATGGTCCATGTCAAACTTATATTGTTCAGACATACAATTTCTCGATCACTAAGTAGACTGATAAATTCAAATTGTAATGACCTGAAATGTACCCCTGACGGTTTCACCCATGTCTAGGGTATCATGGTGGCTAAAATGTGTATTTGGGTAATTAAAATGGTTAAATGTAATCAAGGATGTATTCGATATTGAGTGTAAAGTCAGGGGTATAATGGTAATTTGTTAAATTGTAACTTAAATGGATTTAATTGAATGAATCAAGTAAATACGTAGGTCAAGGTATGTGAAGGAATTAATTATATGCCAAATGTATGAAGGAACAAAAGAGGAAGTGTAACACCCCTTACCTATACGTAGGGGAGCTTGAGTGTCCGCATAGGCAAGGGTTGTCACCAAGCAGAACAAAGCATGTATAACGGAATAACATTCATACACAATAACAAAAACGGAGATAGTAAAATTCTTTTTATAACTCATACATTTGGAGGAAATAACACATTCGAACCAAAAAAGGAACCTATCAATCTCATTCATTGATATATAAAAATATTCATTACAAAGCTGAAGTATAAAATGATCCCTTACATTACTAGAAAGGTGAGCCTTACAATACACAACTAGAAATATGCAAAAGATTTTACATTTGACTACAATTACAAAATATAAAAATATACAAAATCCTAGGCTACAAAAGCTCTCTCTATTGTGTTGGCCCTGACTATAACGACCCAAAAAGGGCTTAGTCGAAATTTGCAAGCTAAGTCGAAAAATTAAGGGTATTTCATTGATTTGTGCATGAACAAATTTGGATATTAAGACTTTAATTGCAAGTTAATTAATTAAGTATGTTAAGTGAAGGAATTATCTAGTGTGTATGTGGTGTGTGGTAACAAGGATGTAAAGTGTTTATTTAAGAGATTATCTAGTGTGTGTTGTGTTTGGTGCCTTGGGTCATGAAAGTTAAAGTGGGAACTTTGGTTCAATTGGATAGTGCCAAGTGGATTTAGTTGGTGAGAGCATTTATAATGAAGTGAGTGAAGGAGAGAGAGAAACAAGGAAAAGCAGATTTTCTTCTTGTCCACGTTTCCTCTTCTTCTCCTTCTTCTTCTTCTTCTTCATTTCTTTCTTGCTCTCTCTTGCCTTGCTTAACGTGAACCTTGAGCTTTGAAGTTGGATTTCTCTGAGTTTTGAGCTGGGTTTTGAAAGGTAAGAGCTTGGATTTTCTTAGGTTACTTTGGGTTCTTCTTCTCCTTCTCTATTTCTGGTTTTGGTTAATTAAATGCATGGTTTGATTAAGTGTGTATTGGCTGGGTTTTTGTGCAAGAAACGGAGGAGAGAAGGAAGAACAAGGGAAAGGAAAAAGTGGGATTTCTGAAGGAGTTGGATTGAAGCTTCTTTGTCAGGTTTGGGAGTTCTATTCTTGGATGAGTTTTAATTGGAATTGGATTGCCCTGTTCTCTTGGATTATCTGTGAATATGTGTTGATGCATGGGATAGTGTAGACACCGGGTCCTGAGTTAGCTTAGATT
The DNA here is from genome assembly GCA_947683425.1 of Excoecaria cochinchinensis. Taxonomy (NCBI): domain Eukaryota; kingdom Viridiplantae; phylum Streptophyta; class Magnoliopsida; order Malpighiales; family Euphorbiaceae; genus Excoecaria; species Excoecaria cochinchinensis. The sequence goes on from CANTUQ010000025.1 coordinate 927,781, forward strand.
GAAGTTACCCAATGATGATAATTGCCTTCACAGGCTAAAAAGGTTAAAAGTGATGATTTCCTCGTCAAATTTGCATTTTAGAGTGAAAAATTAGAAAATAATAAAAAATATTTTAAAAATTAATTTTGAAAAATGGGGGCTTAAAATTATAGTGTTTTTAGTCAATTTAAAAATAAAAAAAAAATTTCGGATCGCGAGTGTCGGGCGCGGCGGCACGCCTGAGGCAGAGCGCTGGCGCCCAGTGCGCTGGGCGAGAAGAGGTGATGCGCAGCGTCACCAATGCTGCACGTCGCTAAAAGCGCGCGCGCACTGCACGCCGCACCGCATGCTGGAGCGCGCGATTTTCACACCTCTGCGAGCGGAAACGTGCAGCGTAGCTGCGTGAAGCCCGTCGCTCTATAGCGACGGGCTTCCCTCCTGTGCTGGCCGTCGCTATAGGGTCTGACACTCTCTTTTCCGATTTTTCACCATTTTTTTCCGATTTTTTCACCCAAAAATCCGTGTTTTATCCCATTTTTTTGGTGTTTTTGAGTCCAAATTAAATTCTAAAATATTTTTTTAGATAATTAATTAATAAAACTTGATTTTATCATTAAAAATAAAAAAATTTTGTGTTAAAATAAAATTTTTTCCTTAATTAAATTAGGGCATCTTTTTTATCTTATAAATACTTTATGATGAAAAATCAAAGGGGAGCCTCCACATTCATTTTTTAGACCTGAAATTTCCAGAATTCTTCTTCTTCTATTTTCTCTTCAAAAAATTTCAGATTTTTCTTTTAATTAATAAGGTTTAATTGAGATTGGATAATTAATTTTCAATACTTAATTATTCCAATTAATTCTTTTGTTTGGCTCCAAGAAAATTAATCATTCACTTCAAAATCATTTCTTTTCAATTTCAAGCATCCAAATTAATTTCTTTGTTTCATTCATAAACAAAGATAATTAATTTCATTGCTAAATTATTTTTTTAAGCAATTTTCTGGAAAATCATCACTTTTCCTTCATCAAATCCAATACTCTGAGGGTAAATATTCTTGGCTCCATTTCTATTTTATTTTATTTTATTTATATTTAATCTATTCATATATATATTTAGTTGTTTGTATTGATTTATTTATTGTCTTCATTTATTTACTTGTTGTATTGAATTTATATTTGTTCTATTTAATTATTTATGTATGATTTTATTTTTATTCATGTGAATATGGATTTCTTTTGATTCTTAACATGGAAATAATTTATTTTATTTTGATTCCTCATTATTTTTAACATGTAAATAATTAATTAACTTAAATTAATCTTTTTGCCATGTAAATAGTTTGTTTTAATTATGAACACATCAATTAACCTTGTCATATATCGTTATTATTTTCATCATTCTTTTGTTTACTAACTTTTATTATTCTTTTTATCATTGTTACATGATTTATTCATTATTAATTGTTTTTTTATTCATTTATTATTTTTCACTTTTCATCATTATTTTCATCATGTGTATATTTTCATATATTAATTAATTAACATGTTTTATTTTATTTTCATCACATCATTTAATCATTTGTCATACATAATGCATGTTTCTCATTTATTTTGCTTTGTTAACATTTTGATTTAATTATCATTCTTTTCATGTCATCTTATTTTATTTTAATTTGTTATTCATTATTTTGCATATTCAATTGATTTAATTGTTTTAATTACTAACATTATTTAGTTTATGTTTTGTTTTTGTGTCAAAACTTATTTTCTTTATTTGGGCATTTTTGCGAGCACACGGGGAGATCCAAGAGGCTCGTTCGAGTTACATATTTATTTTCTTTGTTTGTAATATTTATTTATTTGGTTTTTCCATTTATTTTTGCCATGTATATTTTTCTTATAAAATTGTTTATTTAGGCCCGCTAGAAAGAAAATCACTAAACTTTTTTTTTAATTAATTAACTTAGAATTTTTCCTAAATAAAAATGGGACCAATGTCCTTGTTTTTCTCCATCCAAAACAAAGTCATCACATCAAAATTATTTTGTAATAAATATGCATGTGAGGACCAATGTCCCCACTCTTAATAAATATCCCGTTTTATGCATATTTTGTACTTTATTTACAATGGGGGTTGTAGTCTGCCCCTAGTTTTATTGTAATATTTTTACATGTGCTTTATTTTACTTATGCTTTTACCGCTTTTCTTAAATGTTTGTTGTGCGCTTTAATTAATTGCATTAAATGTATGTGGAATGGGATGAAATAATAAATTCAAAACTCAATTATAAACTTAACCAAGGTATGAATAAATGAGAAGTCCCGAACTCACTCTGGTCTTTGGGGCTCAATGAGGCGAGAGGTCTAGGACTCCAAGACACCTCTCGAGTCTCACCAATAGACTTAAATTTACAATCCTAGGCTCCAGGGGGTAGAGGCTGAGGCCTTCAAGATCTCTCTGGCTACCCAAGATGGATATGTATGTGCCGTCTTAGGCTCGCTGAAGCTAAACGACCTTTTCCAATGTTCTATTAGGTGGCGACTCCAAGAAACCTCATTGTTGCCCAAAATAGACGCACTTGTAAATACCTTACAAGTTTTATGAACCTCTCCTGATTGCCCTAAGGCGGACCCTCGGGAGGACACAAGGTTCGGCGCGCGTCACAAATAGTTAGTGATGCACGTTAGTGATTGAGGTGAATATGTATGAGTTTTGTAGTGAAAAGGCATGAGTAATAGATTTGTGTATATGAGTTGAGATGATAGAGCTATAAGTGTTTGCATGTCCATTTTTGAATAACGTACATGAGCATGAGATGAATTTCTGGGTTTTAGCAACTTCAATTTGTTGATTTGATTTGGGTAATTATTGTGTAATTTGAGTTGTTATTGTTACAAGCATGTTTTGGTAGCACTGGAGGTAATAATTTACATATTTTTGCATGTTATATGATTCTGGGTAAATTGGGTTTTGATTTTATTAAGCTCTGAGTTTTGCGTTTTCTGCTGGGAATTGGAAAATGCAATACTGTCATGAGCGCGATGCTTGTCGCGATTGCCACAGAATCGCGTAGTTCATCTTCTAGCGCAGCGTGCTGGGACGATTCGTTCGAGTCGTGAGGAGGCAGCATGACTCAGCAGTGGCGCTAGGCATCTTCACGAGTCGTGAAGATGGCTAGCGACTCATGAGGATTTGTGTGGGAAAGGACACGAGTCGTGAGCGTGGATCACGACTCATGCCCTCTTCCCTTGTGGGTAGACACGAGTCGTAAGCAAGGATCACGACTCGTGATCGCTTCTTCCTGTGAGGCGACTTCATCACGAGTCACGATAGCATGCGTGACTCGCGACTGGCCTCTCTTCCCTGGTTATTGTCGCGAGCGCGACTCAAGTCGCGATCGCGACAGTGAGCTCTTCTCTTGCCTATTCTTTTCTGTTTTGCCTAAATGATTTCTTTTCTCTCTTCGCACGACATTTTTGCACTGTGTAAGTTATGTTTTGTATTTTTATACTAGTGTATTGATGTTTTTGAATTGTGCTATTAATTAATGACAGGTTAGTGTTGGACTTTGGTTTTTGATATTGTCTAGTGATAAATGTTTAGAGTAAGTGTTTTTAAGACTGAAGTGACATGTTAGTGGATAGATAAGCATGCTTATAAAGGGTAGTGAGTGCAGCTGCCAGTGTTGACCCCGCTATGGGTCAAGTGATTTTGGTTGACCTCCGTTATGGTCTTAGTGAAAATGTTTTGAGACTTCGGTCTCCCGTGCTATCTTCAGGTATAAAAGTATTTGAGGCTTCGGTCTCCCATGTATTGTTCCCGTATCCACCATCAGTGAAATTCAGGCTATTGTTTGAATTGTTTGGCATTTTTTTAGTGAAGTGCATGATTGTTGGAGTGATTCCAGTTAGTGTAATTGCTTATTACTTTCTATTATCTTTGTTCCTCCCCACTAAGCGTTATCGCTTAGCACGGGCTGTTTTCCCATGTAGGTGACAGGTTTTTGGTTTCGCTTGAGTCGCGCATCTGCAGGGTTGGCCACTAGGAGTAGAGTCTTATTTTAATTTGTACTCCTCCTGTATTCTTTTTGTATATGTATTCTTTTGATTAGTGGCTTATGTAATTTTTGTTAAGGATCCTTATGTAATTCTGAATGATGTATAATTTATATATATTATGTTTTTTTTATTTAATGTGAAGATTATGAGTTTTATTTTATTACTGTTATTGTATGCGTCCGCTATATTATATGTATGTTTCTGAGTGAGCGTTGGGTAGCGTCCCCTCCGGTATCCTTCCAACGGGGGTACCAGGGAAGGGTGTTATAGTTTTTGGTATCAGAGCACCGGTTCAGGCAATTCTGGTTGTCTGATTGTTTAAGTGTCGAGTTTTTGCATGCGATTCGATTTTATGTCGTGGCCTAATGCAGATGTGTCTTGTCTTGTGTAGTGTCTAGATGGAGTCTAATCCAAGTGAGAACGTGGGTGAGACAACGGGCAGTGTTAATGCAGTGAGAGTTGAGGAATATGCTTCACGACATCAGCGTGATGAGCATCATGATATACCTAGTATGGGATTTGGGAATCCGGCTTTGGTGCAAGGGTTTCTTTAGTTAGTGGATAAGTTAACGGCTACTAAGGCTGCTATTGAGTTGTTGAGAAAGAGAGGAGCCGAAGATTTTCATGGGACTTCGTTAGACCAATCGGATATGGCCGAGTTCTAGATTGAGAGAGTGGATTGGATTTTGCAAGAGATTAGCTGTCCCGCAAATCAGAGGGCATCTTGTGTAGTATTGCTACTTCAAGGGTCAGTGTATGATTGGTGGAAGCTTATGCTTCGCAACCCTCAACGGCTTGCTGAGTTGACATGGGACTTCTTCAAGCAAAAGTTTCAACAAAAGTATGTGACGAAGGCATACCGTGAAGCCATGTGGAAAGAGTTCATCAGTTTAAAATAGCGGGGTATGACAGTAAGTGAGTACGAGAAGGAGTTTAACCGGTTGAGCAAGTATGTGCCGGAATTGCTTTTGACTGAGGAGTTTAAGTGTCGGCATTTCCAGGAAGGATTAAGGGAAGTGATCAGAGGACCGTTATCGGCTATGGCAGTCATGCAACAGGTCAGGTACTATTGGCTAGTTGCAGCAGCGATCAAGTTAGAGTAATCTGAGAAGATCAAACCGAAGATTGAGCACAAGAGGAAAGCACCAGATAGCGAACTTGGGAGTGGTAAGAAGTCAAGAGGTGTTCTGAGTGGCCAAGGAGCAAAGGGATCAGTTCCGGTACGTTCAGAAGTTGGGAGTATAGCACCACCCTCTAGTAGGGGAAGTGTGATTCCGAAGTGCAAGCATTGTCAGAAGCGCCATTAGGGCAAGTGTAGAAAAGTCTCTGGAGCGTGCTTCAGATGTGGAAGCCAAGAACATATGGTAGCCAACTGTACGAATCGATGAGAGCTTCAGGATCAGCCCGAGAGTAGAGTGAGTGGGCAAAGGTCGAGAGGGAATCAAAGTGGTAGAGGCAGTGGATGACCTTCTCAGGCACCGTCGAAAATAGTGCAAAAGCCGCCAATTGAAGAAGTATATGTGCGTCCGCGAGTGTACGCAATGCTTGAAGAAGATGCAGCTGAACGAGCAAGACCTTCCGGTAAGTTGTGTTATTAGCTTTTGTTGTGTTCGGTTTGTATTTGGGTTATTGGATTTGCAGTTAGTGGGGAAATTTCGAGGATGAAATTTCTTTAAGGGGGAGTGAATATAACGACCCAAAAAGGGCCTAGTCGGAATTTGCAAGCTAAGTTGGAAAGTTAAGGGTATTTCAGTAATTTACGCATGAAGAATTTGGATATTAAGAATTTAATTGCAAGTTAATTAATTAAGTATGTTAAGTGAAGGAATTATCTAGTGTGAATGTGGTGTGTGGTAACAAGGATGTAAAGTGTTTATTTAAGAGATTATCTAGTGTGTGTTGTGTTTGGTGCCTTGGGTCATTAAAGTCAAAGTGGGAACTTTGGTTCAATAGGATAGTGCCAAGTGGATTTAGTTGGTGAGAGCATTTATGTTGAAGTGAGTGAAGGAGAGAGGGAAACAAGGAAAAGCAGATTTTCTTCTTGTTCACATTTCCTCTTCTTCTTCTTCTCCTTCTTCTTCATTTCTTTCTTGCTCTCTCTTGCCTTGCCTAACGTGAACCTTGAGCTTTGAAGTTGGATTTCTCTGAGTTTTGAGCTGGGTTTTGAAAGGTAAGTGCTTGGATTTTCTTAGGTTACTTTGGGTTCTTCTTCTCCTTCTCTATTTCTAGTTTTAGTTAAGTAAATGCATGGTTTGATTAAGTGTGTATTGGCTAGGTTTTTGTGCAAGAAACGGAGGAGAGAAGAAGAACAAGGGAAAGGAAAAAGTGGGATTTCTGAAGGAGTTGGATTGAAGTTTCTTTGTCAGGTTTGGCAGTTCTATTCTTGGATGAGTTTTAATTGGAATTGGATTGCCTTGTTCTCTTGGATTATCTGTGAATATGTGTTGATGCATGTGTTAAGTGATGGGATAGTTAGTGATGCACGTTAGTGATTGAGGTGAATATGTATAAGTTTTGTAGTGAAAAGGATGATAGAGCTATAAGTGTTTGCATGTCCATTTTTGAATAACGTACATGAGCATGAGATGAATTTCTGGGTTTTAGCAACTTCAATTTGTTGATTTGATTTGGGTAATTATTGTGTAATTTGAGTTGTTGTTGTTACAAGCATGTTTTGGAAGCATTGGAGGTAAGAATTTACATGTTTTTGCATGTTATATGATTCTGGGTAAAATGGTTTTGATTTTGTTAAGCTCTGAGTTTTGCATTTTCTGCTGGGAATTGGAAAATGCGATACTGTTGCGAGCGCAACGCTTATCGCGATCGCGACAGAATCGCGTTGTTTATCTTCTTGCGCAGCATGCTGGGAAGATCTGTCCGAGTCGTGAGGAGGCAGCACGACTCGGCAGTGGCGCCAGGCATCTTCACGAGTCGTGAAGATGGCTAGCGACTCGTGAGGATTTGTGTGGGAAAGGACACGAGTAAGTTATGTTTTGTATTTTTATACTAGTGTATTGATGTTTTTGAATTGTGCTATTAATTAATGACAGGTTAGTGTTGGACTTTGGTTTTTGACATTGTCTAGTGATAAGTGTTTAGAGTAAGTGTTTTTAAGCTTGAAGTGACATGTTAGTGGATAGATAAGCACGCTTATAAAAGGTTAGTGAGTGCAGCTGCCAGTGTTGACCTCGCTATGGGTCAAGTGATTTAGGTTGACCTCCGTTATGGTCTTAGTGAAAATGTTTCGAGACTTCGGTCTCCCGTGCTACCTTCGGGTATAAAAGTATTTAAGGTTTCGGTCTCCTGTGTATTGTTCTCGTATCCACCATCAGTGAAATTCAGGCTATTGTTTGAAGTGTTTCGCATTTGTTTAGTGAAGTGCATGATTGTTTGAGTGATTCCAATTAATGTAATTGCTTATTGCTTTCTGTTATCTTTGTTCCTCCCAACTAAGCGTTATCGCTTAGCACGGGCTATTTTTCCGTGTAGGTGACGGGTTTTTGGTTCTGCTTGAGTTGCGCATCTGCAAGGTTGGCCATTAGGAGTAGAGTCTTATTTTATTTTTTACTCCTCCTATATTCTTTTTGTATATATATTCTTTTGATTAGTGGCTTATGTAATTTTTGTTAAGGATCCTTATGTAATTTTGAATGATGTATATATTATATATATTATGTTTTTTTTATTTAATGTGAAGATTATGAGTTTTATTTTATTACTGTTATTGTACGCTTTCGCTATATTGTATGTATGTTTATGAGTGAGCGTCGGGTAGCGTCCCCTCCGGTATCCTTCCAACGGGGGTACCGGGAAAGGGTGTTACACTGACGGTTGCAGATCGGTCCTCCCAAAATCTCTGACTGCTTCCACACTTGCACGGATGAAATACCCATACTAAGTGATAATACTTAGTGGGGAAAACAAAGGATGAAAGACCACTCACAGTGGTCGTCAAAAGAAAATTCACATACACATAGCATGCACATAAGAACAATCACCACAAGCTTAAACCATAACTTGTATTCAACAGATAGCTTCATATATATATACATATACATTCATAATATCATATAACAATCCATATTATTTCACATCGATATCAAACTCATAGATTTGCCTACAAACTCAGAGTGGTGGATAACGAGTGAACACATTGGTACCTATAGGTACAACAAAAGCAATTTCTTTCCTTTTCATTCAAAAACATTTTCATATTGGGGGATCTTAAACAAGATCCAACTAATAGGGATCATGAGGATCCAAACGAGGACCTGATCAGGGTCTAAAACGCATTGGGCTGCAGCTAACAGAACTCTATAGGCATGCCTATCTATCCACTTACTTGACTATTGCAGAAAAAAACATCCACTCAATTATTGATCTCATAATAAGATATAATAACAAAATTCATTCATTTAGCGTATATAAAACATAGGTGAGAAACCATGCAAAATGACATAAAATAATCAACATTGAAGAATAGGGGAGGGTTGCTCCCGCGATGACCCATCACGCTCGTGACAGAAGCAATTTGCCCATTACTTTGCACTCACAACAGACATCCGTGCTCGAGAGAAAGAGCTAACAGGAATCTATTACACTCATGAGCAAGGTCGCGCTCGCAAAAGAGGGCGAGAAGCCTCTGTCGCGCTCATAGATGCACTTGTGACAGAGCTCAGTCCGGTAGAAGCTCGGCTTATCGAGCTCTCAGTCGCACTCAGGACAGAGGACTCTATGGCAGGAACCCAAATGACTGAGCTCTGTCGTGCTCATGATAGAGTCAGGCTTCAAGCACTTGCTACCGATCTGCACAGTACCTTCTTCATGCAAACCTCCCCAAATTATGCAATTAACCCACTAAACTTCAACACAAACCACATCAAGCATCCAAAACACATTACCTAACATTTTACCCAAGTTTTAATCTAATTAGAAGTGACTAAAAGAGATCAAAAGAATAGTTGAACAAAGAATTCAAAGCCTAAAAAATTCCCCCAATTTCCATATACATACTCTCCAACATTCAATACTCAACTCCCAACTTAAATACCTCAATCAATTCAGCAAATCTCAATTCAATGATGCAAACAAACACATTAAGAACCTCTAATTCAGAATTTCATCACAAAGGGGTTAAAACGAACTCAAACAAGAAAGCATAAATTCCCAAACCTTTTGCTACTAAGCACCTCAAGAATCAATGGCAACACTACCTCTAACCTTCTCTTTCCCCTTAGGTTCTCTTGCAGGGATATCTAAACACATCAACCAAAACACACAAAAAACTCATAACCCAAACCCACACACAAACCAGCAAACGCAAACCCAAAAAGGAGGAGAAGAAGAAGAAGAAGAATAAGAAAGAAAGAAGCTAAACACTTACCCAAAATCCAGAATTTACTAAACCCACTCACAATTGCAGCAACTTGGAATAAAGAAAATGGTATAAGAGAAGAGAAGAGAGGGTTGAAAATGGGAGAGAAACGGGAAAAGAAACACAACAATCTGATTTCCCTTTCTCTCTCTCTTCCTACCAAAAGTCAACTTCCCACTACTTCTCTTTACTCATCTCCACCATCCAAGTGTTATAATCTTTTGGTGGATTTGGCAAAATTCACTTCTAATGCTTCTTCTCTTCGCAACCAATCAGATAAACCACATAATTAAAATTATCATGCAATTAACTCCTCTAACTACTTAAAACACACACATACATATTTATAAACACACCACAACCACACTTGACAACAAATATGCTCGAAATTGCTAGGGTGAAAATCAGGGTGTCATAACTCTCCCCTCCTTAAAGGAATTTCATCCTCGAAATTCTCACCTGAGCTAAATAATTGCGAATACTGAGACCTCATGATCAACTCTAGTTCCCAAGTCATTTCTTTGACCCCATAATGTTGCCATAATACTTTGACCACAGGGATCTGCTTGTTCCGAAACTATCTCACTTCTTGAGCCAAGATAGCCTTAGGCTCTTCATCATAGGAAAAATCTGTCCGATCTTGCACATCCTGAATAGATAACACATGAGATCCATCCGATCTATAATAGCAAAGCATCGACACATGAAATACGTCATGTAGCTTGGCTAATTCTAATGGCAAAGCTAACCGGTAGGCAACTGGACCAATCCGCTCCAAAACTTCATACAGCCCTACGAACCTTGGACTCAACTTTTCCTTTTTACCGAAACGTAGAACCTTTTGCCAAGGTGACACTTTCAGGAAAACTTTCTCCCCAATGTTATACTAAATATCCTTCCACTTCAGATTAGCATGAGATCTCTGTCAGGCTCTTGCTGCTTTCAAATTCTGCTGAACCAATCTAATCTTTTCTTCGGTGTGTCTAACCAAATCTTGACCTATAATAGAATGCTCACTCAGCTCGGTCCAACATACTAGGGTCCTACACTTTTGACCATAAAGATCCTCACATGGTGCCATACTGATACTCATCTGCTGACTGTTATTATACGCAAACTCCATCAAAGACACATATCTGTCCCAACTTCCAAAAAAGTCCAATACATAGCCCCGAAGCATATCTTCCAAAATTTGAATAACTCTTTCTGATAACCCATTGGTCTAAGAATGGGAAGCCGTACTGAAATTCAATCGAGTACCCAAAGCAGATTGCAACTCTTTCCAAAACTTCGATGTGAACCTGGGATCCTGATCAGACACAATTGATAAAGGTACTCCATGTAACTGAACCACTTCATTCACATAAACCTTTGCTAGCCGATCTATAGGGTAATGAAGTCGAACCGGTAAGAAAGGAGCTGACTTGGTGAGCCGATCGACTCTTACACATACGAAATCATGCTTCCTTTGAGTTATAGGCACCCCAATACAAAATCTATAGTAATATTGTCCCACTTCCATTGAGGAATAGCCAAAGGTTTGAGCAACCTTGACGAAACTTTGTGCTCAGCCTTTACCGGCTGATAGGTTAGGCACTTGGAAACAAAGTCCACAATATCTCTCTTCATACCTAGTCGCCAATAGAATTGCTTGAGATCTCGATACATCTTATCACATTCCGGGTGCATAGTAAAATTCGTGGTGTGTGCCTCATGCAAAAGCTTTCTCTTCAATTCACTGTCATTAGGCATATATAAATGATTTCTATAACTTAGTACCCCTTCACTGCTCATAGAATACTCAGCCCGATCTTCACTCTTAACCACTGACAATGCATGTTGCAACTTAGGATCACTCATCTGAGCATCAACAATTAATTGCTTCAGACTAGGCCTAACTTTCAGCTGGGCAATTAGAGCTCCATCAAAAGCAAGTCTCCACTGTCCATGTGCAATGCTAGAGCCAAAATCGTCTTCCGACTCAAAGTATCAGTGACCACATTCGCTATAATGGCCTAAAATATACCCTAGTAGCTAATTGGTCTAATTAAGATAATTGGGATAAGATTGCATTGAATATGTTAATTAAGGACTTAAGTGAAAGTTAATTGAGGAACCAATTAAACAAAAAAAATAAGTTTAAGTGGCTATTTGGTAGATGTGCATGTTTAATGTTAAACAAGATTATTAGTGGCTAATGGTGATTAACTAAATAAAAGTTTGGGTTAATGTTGATTAAGGGATTTATAGTGGAGTATGTCACACCCCGTTTACCCCCTAGTAGAATGAGCCTGTCTGTGTGTGAGCATGCATGTGCATGTGTTCAGCATATCATGAGGGTAGTTTAGTAAAATGCATGTTTTTGGGTTTTGTTAGTATGTGGTTGCACGTATGACATTAGTGTATGTATTAATTGGGAATTGCTTGTGTGCACTTGAGCATATCATTTTATGGTGTTTTAAGTTAAGAAGTATTTGTGTGTGTGAGTTCATACCATTGTAGGGTGTATAAGTTAGGAGTGCATAAGATGTGTGTGAAGTTTGGAGTTAGGGTGTGAGTGAGTAAGTTCCACCACCAAAAGATTGACATGTGTATTAGGTTAGGGAAAATGAATAAAGAAAAGAAGGAAGAGTGAAGGGAATATCAGATTCACGTTTTCCCCTCTACCACCATCTTCTTCTTCCTTTTCCCTTTCCTAATTATTGCTATCTGTAAATCAAGTTGTGGTTGTGGAAATTGGTCACACTTGCTCCTAACTTGGTAAGTACGTATCTTGGTCTTGCTCTTATTCTTCTTTCTCTTCTTCTTCTTCCTTGAGTTTAGATTTAACTTAGGATTTGCATTGTTGGATGTTTGTGTTTAGCTGAAGCTCCTCGCGATCCCAAAGGCAAGGAGATTGCTGGGAGTAGTGGGACTAAGTGAAGTGAAGCTTAGAATTCAGGTTTGGGAATTGTTTGTTATGACTTGTGTGATTTTGAGTTTACTGTAAATTTCTAGGGTTTATGTTTTTGAGAAGTTGAATGCATATATACTTGATTTGATTTGGTAGTTTAATTATTGAATTAAGTTGTTGATTTATCATTTTGATGATTGAATGATCTTCTGGGAAGTAAGAACAGGTTTGAATGACGTTTAATCAAATTCGGATTGATTTCTTTGTTCTGGGAAATTCTGGAAAATCTAGAAATCGATTACTGTAGAAATTCCCGTCTGTAGCGTGACTAGCCAAGAGGAAAGGCAAGTCACGAGACGTGACTTCTAGTCACGGCTCGTGACCTGCCAGATAGAAGCCAGTCACGAGCTGTGACTGCCTGTCACAACTCGTGACCGGCCATGAGGAAGCCAGTCACGAGACGTGACTCCCAGTCACGACTCGTGACCGGCCTGAAAAAGGCCAGTTACGTCAGCCAGTCACGTCGCGTGACCAGCCCAAAGAAGTAAGCCAGTCACAAGACGTGACACCCAGTCACGACTCGTGACCAGCGAGAGGTAAGGGGCGAGTCGCCGCGTGATCCGCGAGGGACAGAGCCAGTCACGGGGCGTGACCTTCAGTCACGTCTCGTGACCAGCCTTGTGAGGAGGCCAGTCACGAGTTGTGACGCCAGTCACGCCTCGTGACCAGCCAACCTCGTCCGTTACCCCGTTCGGCCCATTTTCTGAAATTTCCCAAATTTTTAACCTATAACGGATTCCGTAATTCCTTCGAATGAGTTTATACTGCTGTATGATGCATGTCATACTTTTATATGCTTTGATATGCGTGATACCATGATTCTTCTGATGAATTTTACGCGATGTTTTGAATTGTGATTTGAATGAGTTTTAGCCTGCTAGAGTCAAGTAAGTGGATAGTTAGGCATGCCTAATAGAGTCTTTTAGCTGCAACCCTCAGTTCAGTTTGGACCCCGATCAGGTCCCCGTTTAGTTCCTCGCGAACCCATCAGTATTAGGATCTTGTTTAAGATCCCCTCAGTATACAAACAATGTGTTTTGATAAAAATGAAATGACTTTTGATTTGTACCTATGAGGTACCCTCAGTATTCGATTCGTACCCGTAAGGTACCTTCAGTACACTCGTTATCCACTACCTAGAGTCAGCAGGTGTTCTTCAGGTGTTCATTTATTGTTCGATTGAATTGCTCTGTTCTGATTTGGATATAAAATGTGATATCTGAATGTGTATAATGATGAGTTGCATGTCGGATTATTCTGGAATGGATATGTATATGAGATACTGATTGTATGGTTTGGTTTTAAATGTGAGCATGTTTATATGGATTCTGTTTTAACCTTTGCATATTGCCATTGTGATTGTGATATGCCTTGACGACCATTGTGAATGGCCGTCCATAATTTATGTGTGTTTCCCCACTAAGCGTTTATCGCTTAGCACGGTGTTTTTACCCGTGCAGGTGCGGAAGGAGTTTTGCTGTGAGAGAGTCACCGCCATCAAGCCAACACAGAAGGGTTTAGTGTAGGGCTTAATTTTGTATTAGTGATGATTCTTTTTGTATAGAACTCTCATGTATCAGTTTGTATCAGTTTTGTATCAGCTTCCGCTTTTGTACCTATATTTTGTATATGTAATATTATTTTGTATCAGCTTGTTGATCAGAACATTATTGTAATGGTTTGTTATATTAATGCATGATCAACTTTTGCTTTCCTTTCTGTAAAGTTTTTAATTATCCTGTATTTCTGTATGTATGCAATGAATGAATGTATGTTTGCTTTGTTTTTGGTTGGTGACACCTTGTCTCATACGGCATCTCACTCCTCCTCGGATGGGTCGCCTACGTATGGGAAGGGGGTGTTACAGAGTACACGTGAGACTTGGTGGAGCTACCAGCTCATCCTTAGCCATGCAATAAAAGGGCTAGATGAGAGAGAAATTTACATCTTTTGCATGTGTAGTTCTCGACTGCTCTTCTTAAAACTCTCTCTAGTTACTCTTCTTCATCTTTAGATATTTATTCCTTCCAAAATTTGATTAGTAAGTTGGATAGTTGATTGATTGAGCTGAATTTGTTATTGATCAAGGTAAGTAATTGAGTTGAGTTATTTTTCTTCTTCTCCTATTTCTTTGGTCTCGAGTTGATGTGGATATTGACCTTGGTGTCCAATTCTAGAAATTAGACTGGAATTATTAGTTAAGGAAACAAAGAGAAGCAAAGGAAAGGAGAAAGTGGTGGACCAAGATGCTAAGTGATTCTCTAAGGAGCTTAGGAGAAGAGGTTTGGGAAAACACCTTTTGTGTATCGATTTTGATATATCTTGAATTCTGGAATTTGTATGATTAAAATGTGTGTTTGTGTAGAACATTAAATGTGAAATAATGTGTCTAAATTATTGAGTAGAGATGATAAGTGTTGAGCTAGTTGGTGAATGTAAGTATATTGCTCTATTTTGAATGAATCATGTTATAGTTTTAGATGGATGGAAAATGAGTTATAATATCCTTAATGGGGAGATAATTGAATGCCTAAAGAACTTGCTAGTAAGTAATGGGGATCATATGTAAAGAGGGGTTAAGAGTAGAAGTGAAGAAGTGAGTTTTGGAGCTTGATATTGGGAATTTGGTTCTATCGCGAGCGTAACAGAAGGCTCCTTAGCATTGGTTTTGTCTTTTATCGCGGGCGCGCGTATGTGCACGAGTGCGATAGAGGAGTGGAGTAGGTTCTGTCATGAGCGTGACTTGGGTCGCGAGCGCGACATAAGCTATCATCCAATTCTATCGTGAGCGCGACAGTTATGAGTGTTTTAAATAAATTCTTAATTGCCTTAGATTGATCAATTTATGAGTTTATATCTAAAGTTAGCATGTGTATGATAATAATTATTGTTTTATGCATATGAATGCCATTACAAACAATTGTTAAAGTGAATGAATTGTGTAATGAATATTAATACTATTGATGCTTATGAGAAGTGATGATACGAATAAACTGGATTAATAATATAGCCTGCGAGTCAAGTAGTGGGTAGATAGGCATGCCTATAGGGTTTAAGTACTGCAGCCAAATGCGTTAAATTCCTCTGGAATCATCAATGCGATTTGAGTCCTTATTTGATTCCCTAATGCGAATTTATTGATCTTTCCGGTACCTTCGGGTGCTAATGCGAATGTATGGTATCTACTGATACTAATGTGTTTACTGTGCCTTCTGGTACTGATGCGATACCCGTTATCCTCATCTGTGAGTTGCAGGCAAGGCTAAAATAATTATGTTAATTAATTAAATGACATGAAATTATGTGATATATCCTTGAGTATGACTATAATGAGCATGCGAAAACGATGTGAAAATGTAACCAAAATGTCACAGTCATGTTATGATATGAACATTGAATAGTTACATTTATATATGCGTATGTTGAGTTTGGAATATGGAATCTATAAGACTTGTTATTGTTGCAATGCATTATCTATACATATATGTGTATATATTGTGTTATTGTATTGTTTTCCCCACTAAGCATTATCGCCTAGCACGGGTTTACTAATCTGTGTAGGTTCCAACGCGAAGTGATTTTGAAGGACGGATCCGCATTGCCAATGGTCAACACTAGGAGTGCCTATAGTGTAGGTTTTGGGTGTTTGGGAAAAGAGTTATATATATGTTTTATTTAATCTTTTAAGAAGCATAATATATGTAATGAATGGAACGACTAAGTTTTGTAATATTAAGCTTATGACGTATGTGTATATATAAGTATATAAGCTCAAGCATGTGATAGTATGAGATATCCGCTGCATGTGAATGTATGTGAAGTGAAATTTATTAGCACCGATTTTGGCATGTGAGCATGTTAGAGTTATATGTGCTGGTGATTGCCGTGTGACGACCATTCTTGACTGCTTTAGTTGAGCTAATTGTGCGGTCAGGATTGGGCATTAAAAGTTGTGGTATCAGAGCCTATGTTTAGCCTTTTCTGGGAATTGGGTATACTAGGATGTGTATAGTTGTGTTGACCTAATGTGGATGTCCTTATTTATTATATCAGATCGATGGATCCTTTTCATAACTCAAGAGAAGAAATGACAGAAAGTGTTAACCCTCGAGAAGTGGAAGTGTCTGGGTCTGGTCAGTCTAGGCTAGTCAGTTTTGAGCATGAGGTCCCGATGGTTCCTGTGGAGGCCTTGCTCAAAATGTCTCAGGACATGGCAAAGGTGTTAGATCGAATGACAACACCGAAGGCTCCATTAGAATCGATGAGAAAGCATGGGGCAGAAGAGTTTTATGGAACTAAATTGGATGAATCGGAGAAGGAAGAATACTGGATTGAAAAGGTTTAGAGGGTGCTCGGGGAGATAAGGTGTCCTCCTGATCAACAAGTGAAATGTGTGGTGTCGTTGCTTCAGGGTGCTGCATATGACTAGTGGAAACTAGTCCTAAGGCATCCAATGCTTTCACACCCCGGTTACATGGGAATTCTTTGAAAGGGAGTTCCATAACAAATTTATGACCAAAGAATATAGAGAGGCGAATTGGAAGCAATTCTTGAATTTGAAGCAAGGAGCCATGTCACACCCCGATTTTCCCCTAGTAGTTTGAGCCATGGGTATGTGTGCATGTGTGAGTGAGGGTTAGCATGTGTTAATTGTATTTTAGGGTTATATGTATGTTTTGTGGGTTTTGATAGAGTGCGCATGCTCATAGGGAAGTAGTGTATGTATTAGTGAGGATTAGTCTTGTGTGTAGTGTGTAAATGTGTGTTGTAAGGTGTGAGTGGTCAAGTTCCACCAATTACAAGATGACATGTGGCAAGGTCTTTTGGTGGGAATTGATCTACTTTAAAGGTCTTTTGGTAAGTTTTGTTGGATTTTCTTCTCCTCTTTCATCTTTTCTTGGATTTATTTGAGTGTGTTTTGATCTAGGGTTTTTGTGTATGTGTGATGGGTGAGGATTTTTGGATGAGAAAGATCTTGGAGGAGTTTGGGAGCAAGATTGAACAACCAAGGAAACTTTTAGGAGCAAAGGAGTTGAGGTTAGGGTTGTTATTTTGAGGTATATTTTGATTTGGGATTTTGTTTAATCTTCTGGAAATTTGATGGAGTTAAGTTTAGATATGTTCCAAGTGTTATGTGTTTGAATAACTTTGGGTTAAGATGTTTTGTATGTGAATTATTAAACCAAAGTATGTTTTAATTGGGAATTTGAAGTTATTTTGGCTGTTAGTAAATTTAGAGATTTTGATTATGTTAATTACATGATTTAATTGTATTAATTTGTGTGAAGGTTGGTTTTTATGTTGTTTATGATGAATTGGATGTTTAATATGAGTTATGATGAGTTTTGGGTTTGATCGGAAGGTTTGGGTAAGTTTTAAAAGGAAGAAGTTCTGCAACTTTCACTGAAATCTGGAAAATGCAATTCTGTCACGAGCGCGATACTTGTCGTGAACGCGGCAGAGATGGGTTCTTCCCTCAGTGAGGGAGTGCACGAGTCATGCACTTGGTGCACGAGTCGTGCACGTGGTGCCCGTGCACCAGTGCACGAGTAGTGCACTTGGAGCACGAGTCGTACTGCTAAGCAAGACTCGTGGCAGTCTCCTCTCCCTCTCATGCCTGCGCTATTCCTCTGTAATTCGCCTTCACGATTCATGTTCTTGAGCATGACTCGTGATGGATTTCTTGTGCGCAGAGCTTGACTGGCCACTGTCGTAAGCGCGACCTCCTATCGCGATCGCGACAGTCCCCTCTCTGTTTCAAAAAGTTTTTGGAAAAATCTTCTTCTTTGCATGGTTTCTCACCTATGTTATGCATATATGTTTTAAAATATGAACTATTCAATGTGTTTCCATGCGTAGTAAATTACTAAAACAAGAGAAATTAATATACCATTATTGTGTTGAAAATGTATACATATGTAAAGAAATGTAAACTTATCTGTTAAGTTTAAATGAATGCATGATAATAATGGAATTATAAGTTGTTGCCTACCGTTATTATTTAATGATTGTATGTGTGTAAGAAATGTATATTATGTGTTAAATTTAAATAAGTGCATAGTGCCCAATAATATAGTTATGTTCAGTATGTTTATACGAATATTTTATCCATGAAATAATACATGATTAGTTTTTGAACATGATAAATGTAAGTAGTATATATGATATGCAAATGTAATATTACATATATCTATGTGATCATAAAAGAATGATGTAAGTATTAATGGAATGGGTATATATGTGTAAAATGTTAAGAATTCGATAATGAAATGGGAATTTAGCCTACGTTAGTCGAGTAGTGGATAGATAGGCATGCTTATAGAGTTCTATTAGCTGTAGCCCTCTATTCTATTTGGACCCTGATCATGTCCACGTTTGGTTCCTCGCGAACCTCAATGTGTACGGATCTTGTTTAAAATCCCCAATGTGAAAATGTTTTGAATGAGAAAAATATGATGTTGCTTTTTGATTCGTACCCATAAGGTACCGCCATGCATTCAGTTTGATTCGTACCCATAAGGTACCGCCATGCGTTCACTCGCTTATCCACCCCTATGACTTAGCAGGCAACCAAAAGAGTAAAATTAACGTAAATTAATTGATAAAGTTTTGTGATGATTTGAAAAATGATTATACGAATAAGCATTTGATGCATTTGTGATAAATGCCATTTGACTTGTGCGCTACGCACTCCTCTGTTTTGGATCCTTTATGGACACCTTTGTAGAAATGTGCAGTATCTCCAGATACCTATGTGCTTTGTATAATTAACCGATATCTGTGAAATGGAAAATGATTAAGCATTCAATGTTGCTCTAATGAATGTGTATAAATGAATATTAGCTGTCTAAGAATTCGTATGTGGATGTTATAAATATATTTAAAAGTTACGAGTATGGCTATCTGTATAAGTCTTTGTAAAGAATAATTGAAATAATTGATATGCATGTTTTTCTATATTTGAATAATCAATGAATGAATTCTATATATATATATATATATATATATATATATATATATATATATATATATATTCATTTACATGTTTGAAT
Organism: Excoecaria cochinchinensis; assembly: GCA_947683425.1. Taxonomy (NCBI): domain Eukaryota; kingdom Viridiplantae; phylum Streptophyta; class Magnoliopsida; order Malpighiales; family Euphorbiaceae; genus Excoecaria; species Excoecaria cochinchinensis. Next base: position 947,203 of record CANTUQ010000025.1, read on the forward strand.
TAAGAACACAGATATGTTATGTATTTGCTTGTCCTATGAACCTTAGCTTGGATGACCAATGTAAGTATATCGGTAAGGAATCTGTGTGTAATGTTTACTGGTTTTCGATGGACATGATGATTGCTTATTGATTTATAGAAAAAGGGAGACAAAGTGGTAAGAATGAAATAGATAACCGAATTTAAGAAAGGATTTAGAGTTAATTTTTGATTATGAAGTATAACAGTTTTTTGCAAAACTATGTGGTTATGATTCCCAACTATAGGGATACGTAGGAAGCTTGGGATAATTATTTCAAGCCCGAACCAAATCTGAGTATTGAAATATTTTGCTTAGTTTTGAACAAGTAACGGTTTGATTAAATGAAAAGTTTTGATTTAAGTATTGATAGCATAAGTTGTATGATTTTGAAATATTAGTAATAAGGGCATTTCCTAAACTTTATATTTCGATCCTTAAAACGTATTTTTGAAATTTATAAAGTGTAACTATCTATAGTGCCATTAAGTGATTTAAAGTATATGATAATTTATGTATAATGTGTTTGACTAAAAAGTAAATAATTACTTCTGGTTATAGGTTATAATACGCTAAAATGTGTGAAATGACTTAAGTTTCAGTATCAAAATAATGATATTCATTTGTAATAACTTTAGCTGGCATTCCTTTATGTTTATGTATTTATATATACTGATTTGCATGTGTTTGCCTTGGCAACCATTGTGAGTGGCTGCCCATTATGTGTTTCGCCCGACTAAGCGTTATCGTTTAGCACGGTTATTTGTCCGTGCAGGTTAGGAGATCAGAGTAGCGCAGTGGTCCGCTGAGGTTTGGCCAACGAGTCGCTAGATTTTCATAGGAAGTGTTTTTGATTTTGGCATGTAATTAAGTTTATTTATTAGCATTTGTATTAAGTTGTAATAATCTAAGTTTTGGATGTGTATGAGGTTGAGGCTCTAGATGTTAGAAATTTTTATTATTCTGATTTCTATTTTGCCATGTGTGTCCTTATCCGGTAGCACCCTCCGCTCACCGTAGCTCTTTGTCCTTCGATATGCTACGTGTGGAAGTTGAGGATGTTACAAGCCATGTCAGTGGCCGAGAATGAGAAAGAGTTCTGTAGACTAAGTAAGTATGCAACGCCTGGTGTATTAACTGAAGAGTTTATATGTCAGCAATTCGAAGAGGGATTAATTGAGCAGATTAAGGCATTATTGATCTCAATGACCATGGAGCAACATGTGAGCTATTATCGAATAGTACAAGCTGCTATGAGAGCAGAGTGATCATCGGAGATTTAGAAGGAAAGAATGCAAAAGAGGAATCCGAACTGAGGTGGATCTCATTCAGGCAAGAGATCTAGAGATTCTCAAGTGGCACCACCAGCAGAATCTGTTAATAGTCCAGTAACTACAGGTAGGAAACAAGTGTCATCCTTTACATCTGGTACTGGCAGAGGTACATCTGGTGCCAGAAGTGAGGTGACTGAATGCTCACATTATGGGAAGCAACATAGAGGTGAATGTTGGAAAGTGACTGGTGCCTGTTTTAGATATGGGAGCACCGAGCATTACCTAGCCAATTGTCCAAAGGCTTATGAGGTGGCTGGGAATCAGTAAGAGACTAGTCGGGGCAGTTCTAATTTACCTCCTGCTAATAGAGGAAGAGGACGTGGTTGTGGCAAGGGAAACCAGTCTAGAGGTAGAACTAAATTAGAATCAGTGGGTAGACATTCAGTGGCGCAGGCCCGAGCTTATGCAATGAAGGCTCGAGAGAAGCAAGATGCGCTAGAGGTCATTGCAGGTACATTTCTACTTTATGATACAAAAATATTTGCATTGATTGACCCTGGGTCTACGTATTCTTATGTGTGTTGTAAGAGAATATGTGATAAGATGCTTGTTGCTGATTGCTTGAATTATGACATGTGTGTAACTAGTCCTCTGGGTAGTAGAGTGACTGTGAACAAAGTGTATAGGGATTATTCCTTAGTGGTTTAAGGTCATATATTTCCTATAAACTTGATTGAATTATCGTCTGATGAGTTTGATTTCATATTAGGTATGGATTGGTTAGGTAAGCATCAAGCTGTAGTTGACTGTAGGAAGAAGACAGTCACGTTCAATAGTAATAAAGGGTATAAGGTCACTGTGAGGGGTGTATGTTCTAATTCCTTAGTTAATGTGTTGTTGGCTATGCAAGCTTATCGATGTCTGAGGAAAGGGTGTGAGGCTTTCTTAGCCCTTGTATTGGATTCCAAAAGAGAGCAAGTGAGAATTCAAGATATACCCATAGCGAGGGAATTTCCTAATGTGTTCCCAGAAGAGTTGTCTGGTGTACCGCTAGTGAGGGAAGTGGAATTGTCTATTGACATTGTGCCTAGAACAGTACCTATGTCTAAGTACCCTATCGAATGGCTCCTACTGAGTTGAAAGAATTAAAGACTCAGTTATAGGAATTGTTAGATAGGGGTTTTATAAGACCTAGTGTGTCTCATTGGGGAGCGCCAGTACCGTTTGTAAAAAAAAAGATGGAACCATGCGAATGTGCATTGATTACAGATAGCTAAACAAGGTGATAGTGAAGAATCGATATCCTTTACCAAGAATTGAGGATCTGTTTGATCAATTGAGAGGGGCAAGTGTATTTTCCAAGATAAATTTAAGGTCTGGATATTATCAGTTGCATGTGAAAAAGGAGGATATACCTAAGACTGCATTTAGGACTCGTTATGGACATTACGAATTCCTTGTAATGCCATTCGGATTAACTAATGCACCTGCTGCATTCATAGATTTGATGAGAAGAGTGTTCAGACCATATCTGGACCAGTTTGTAGTGTTGTTCATTGATGACATTCTGGTCTATTCCAAGAATGAGAAAGAGCATGAGCAGCATCAGAAAATTGTGCTTCAGACATTAAGGGAACATCAGTTGTTTGCTAAGCTTAGCAAGTGTGAATTCTGGTTAAAGGAAGTGTCTTTTCTGGGACATGTTGTGTCTTCTGAGGGTATAAAGGTAGATCAGGCTAAAATTGAAGCGATTGTGAATTGGAAACCACCTAGGAATGTGCCTGAGATTCGAAGTTTTCTGGGGTTAGCCGGGTATTATAGGCAACTTGTGCAAGGGTTTTCGGTGATTGCTTCACCACTGACTAGATTGCTTCGTAAGGGAGTTAACTTTGAATGGTCAGATAAGTGTCAGGCAAGCTTCGAACAATTGGAAGAACAAATTTTAACTCAACCTATTTCTAGCAAGGAGTATGTTTTGTACAATGATGCTTATGGAATAGGGTTGGGTTGCATATTGATGCAAGATGGAAGGGTTGTGGCTTATGCTTGGCGACATTACTTGTATGGTGAGAAGTGTAAGATCTTCACGAATCACAAAAGTCTCAAATATTTGCTAACTTAGAAGGAATTGAATTTAAGACAGCATAGGTGGCTTGAATTGTTCAAAGACTATGATTGTATAGTGGATTATCATCCAAGTAAAGCTAATCTAGTGGCTGATGCATTGAGTAGGAAGTCAGTTTCGACCTTGTTGTTACAACAAGTGAAGTGGAGGTTCAATTCGGATGGAGCTTTGTTAGCTCAGTTGATAGCTAAGCCTATGTTAAGAGATGAGTTGATATTGGCATAGAAAGATGGTCTTATATTGCAGCAGACTCTACAGTCAGTCAGAAAGGGAGACAAGACCGACTATTTAGTGAATGAAGAGGGTGTACTGTTTTATAAGAACCGGTTATATGTTGCAAGTGATGAAGGGTTGAGAAAAAGACTTCTGCATAAAGTACACAATACGGTCTTTAATATGCACCCAGGTGGGAATAAGATGTATCAAGACCTAAAGAAATTTTATTGGTGGCCTGGAATGAAAAGGATGTTGTAGAATATGTTTCGAAGTGTCTGACTTGTCAGCAGGTGAAAGCGAAACATCAGGTTCCACATGGACTATTAACTCCTCTTTCCATTCCACAGTGGAAATGGGATAACATTACCATGGACTTTGTTTTTGGATTGCCTTTGACATCAAAGTAGCATAATTCAGTGTGGGTGATTGTGGATCGGTTTTCTAAGACAACTCACTTTATACCGGTTCGAATGGATTATTCTATGGATCGGTTAGCTGAGTTTTATGTGAAGGAGATTGTTAGATTACATGGTATTCCCTTGTCTATTATGTCGGATAGGGACCCGATATTTACTTCCAAGTTTTGGAAGAGTTTACAAGTTGCAATGGGTACAAAGTTGAATTTTAGTACAGCATTCCACCCTCAAATTGATGGACAGTCAGGAAGGTATTCAAGTGTTAGACGATTTGCTTAGAACTTGTGTTCTGGATTTCTCTAAGAGTTGGGATAATTATATTCCACTGACGGAATTTGCTTATAACAACAGTTATCAAGTGAGTGTTGGCATGGCGCCATATGAAGTGTTATATGGTAGAAAGTGTCAGACGCCGATTTATTGGACAGAATTGGGTGAGCACAAGGTTATTGGTCCGGATTTAGTAAGGGATACTGAAGAGAAAGAAAATTTGATTTAGCAATATTTGAAAGTTGCTAGTGATAGACAGAAATCGTATGTAGACCTAAAAAGGAAAGACATTGAGTTTGCGGTAGGTGATAAAGTGTTCCTAAAAGTGTCTCCTTAGAGGAAGGTATTGCGTTTTGGTAAGAAAGGGAAGTTGAGTCCTAGGTTTGTTGGGCCTTATGAGGTACTGGAAAGAGTGGGATCTATGGACTATCGGTTGGCTTTGCCTCCAGCCTTATCCAAGCTCCACGGTGTCTTCCATGTGTCAATGCTTCGAAGATATCGTTCGGATGAATCCCACATTATACCAGTACAAGACGTGTAAGTTCAAGTGGACTTTTGTTATGACGAGAAGCCAAAAGCAATCTTATCTAGAGAAGTGAGACAACTCCATAGCAAACAGATTCCATTGGTGAAAGTGTTGTGGCAACATCACGGAGTAGAAGAAGTGACATGGGAACCAGAAGCTGCTATGTGGGAATAATATCGCCACCTATTTAATTCAGGTATGAATTTCGTGGACAAAATTCTTTTTAGGAGGGGAGAGTTGTAATGGCCTAAAATATACCCTAGTAGCTAATTGGTCTAATTAAGATAATTGGGATAAGATTGCATTGAATATGTTAATTAAGGACTTAAGTGAAAGTAAATTGAGGACCCAATTGAACAAATAAAATAAGTTGAAGTGGCTATTTGGTAGATGTGCATGTTTAATGTTAAACAAGATTATTAGTGGCTAATGGTGATTAACTATATCAGATTTTGGGCTAATGTTCATTAAGGGATTTGTAGTGGAGTACACGTTAGACTTGGTGGAGCTGCCAACTCATCCTTAGCCATGCAATAAAAGGGCTAGATGAGAGAGAAATTTACATCTTTTGCATGTGTAGTTCTCGGCTGCTCTTCTTCAAACTTCTTTAGTTACTCTTCTTCATCTTTAGATATTTATTCCTTCCAAAATCTGATTAGTAAGTTGGATAGTTGATTGATTGAGCTGAATTTGTTATTGATCAAGGGAAGTAATTGAGTTGAGTTATTTTTCTTCTTCTTCTATTTCTTTGGTCTCGAGTTGATGTGGATATTGACCTTGGTGTCCAATTCTGGAAATTGGACTGGAATTTGTAGTTGAGGAAACCAAGAGAAGCAAAGGAAAGGAGAAAGTGGTGGACCAAGGTGCTACGTGATTCTCTAAGGAGCTTAGGAGAAGAGGTTTGGGAAAACACCTTTTGTGTATCGATTTTGATATATCTTGAATTCTGGAATTTGTATGATTAAAATGTGTGTTTGTGTAGAACATTAAATGTGAAATTATGTGTCTAAATTATTGAGTAGAGATGATGAGTGTAACACCCCTTACCCGTAAGTAGTAAACCACACCGCGATCCGATGGTTCACGACAACGGTCGAGGCATTACCGACACAAATGTGCAAAATTAATAAAACCTTTTAGCTGAAATCTGAGTTATAAAATTTCTTTCATTATCAAAAACACATTATAATTAACTATAAACTCGTTATACAATCCCATTAAATAGTATAATTCTTCAGAATTCACTATAGATAGATCATTTACATAACCAATATTACTTTTACAAATACTTATAATTTAAAATTACAAAACTTGCATACATTCCGAAGACTATACAAATCCTACCCTAAAATCTCTTCATAATCTTTCATTGGCCTGGACTGCTGCGGAAAGACTCTCGAACGATCCGATTAATAGTACCTACACGGATTAAAAGAAAATCCGTGCTAAGCATAAAGCTTAGTGGGAAACAAATAAATATGGATGACCACTAAGAATGGCCGTCGAGTAAGTTCAAAGAAAAGCATAATATAGAAAACATATTCATAACCACAATAATAAGTTAGATACTTTCAAGGAGGTCATCAATATAACCACTTACTTTGTATATCAACTTTAATAAATCACCTATACAGTATCACACTTTTTCACATCGTATACATGTCACTTTGTTCACTTATTCACATTCCTTTCGGTTTCCAAAATTCATTTCACACATCTTGCTTAGCGGATGCATTATCATGTAATTTATCCAATCAATAAGGCATTTAGATTACAATAATAAAATGCATACTTTCATACAAGTCTTCACATATACTCATCAATTTATAACTTACTGTTTGATTCACATACTCTTGTTCATTTAATGCCTGCTAAGTCAAGGGGGTGGATAACGAGTAACACATAGATACCCGAAGGTATTAACACTATTCTCATGGCACATAGATACTCGAAGGTATTAAAACAATCTTTTAATTTTGTTCTAAAAACATTTTCACGTAGATTCGGTACATTGGGATCACAAAGATCTAGTCGGGGGACCTGATCAGGGTCCAAATCACAGAGGCTGCAGCAACAGTAACTCTATTAGGCATGCCTAACTATCCACTACTCGACTAACACAGGCTAAACACATATATGTTTCTTTTAGTGATGTACATGATATTTTTAATACTTTTCATACGCGCATACTTTTATTATAGTCGCATAATAATCAAACGCATAATTCATTTATAAGCTAAAGTAAAGGCTCATATACCATATGACAAACCATAACCTTTTTATTACAATCCCATCATAATTTTTACCATATTCCTAAACATTCATTTTAACTATAGCTTATATGGTATAATATATCCAAGTTTACACAACATGTCATAGGAAAAGCATAAATAAAACCCATGCCAAATAGCTCGACAACATACATTCATAGCATAGAAAGAGTCGCGCTCGCGACAGAAAACTAGATGGGCTCTGTCGCGCTCGCGACAGAGCCAAACATCACACTCCTGTTGATTCCCAATTGAATACAACTTCACATAAAAATATACCCACTCTTATATTGTCCATAAATAATTTCATAAACATTACTTTCCCCAAATTCATGCATTAAATCCAAGAACTTCAAAGAGCATCTTAAACTATTCAATTTATTAAGGATCATTTATTATTTAGACAATCATATAAAAACCAGTTGAGGTACGAAATATTCATTTCCATCTTAATATCACATACAAATTTTAAGCTATAAATTATCCTACTCAAGACTTGAATCATTAATAGCTCTATAAACTTTTATAAACCGGCACATACATGTCACATTTCATTTTAACAAGTACCAAGGCGTTTAACAAAATTCAGTAGATACATTATCTTCTATGTCTGAATAAGTTTCGATGCTTTGGTTCGGACTTGGAAGGATATCCCAAGCTTCCTATGTATCCCAAGGAATTGGGAATCAGAACCCCATAGTTCTACAAGTTCAAAGTATAGTTTTTAGAATTTCGCTTCCAATTTCTTAACAAAATTTAGAACAGGTTAATGTTGAACGAATTCAAAGGTGTTCGACTCATTAGACTTTGAAATACCTCAATCATTATTCTTATTTATAACCTTAGTCTCTTACATTCCTAAGTGATATCTACTTATTTACTCTTTTACCAACTCCAAACATATGACAAATATGTCTCATGAAGTTCTAATGAAGTTCGGGTGTATTTCAGAAGAGAAAACATCATAAAATATACAAACTAAAAGAGGGTAAAGGTAGGCAAGGGTTCCTACCAACCAAAAGGTTCAAAAGAAGGAGAAAAACACTTGTCAAGCAGATTCTGACACGCTTGCGACCATGGTCACGTTCGCGACAGAAGCTCGCTTTAGGTTCCTCATAAAGACAGGTCACAAGACTGCTTTCTGCTTCAAACTTCAACCGCATAAACCGACATCTAAACCTAATTTTTAGGCCAAATATCCTTCTTAACAAATGATCCTTAGGATGTTGGCTTCCATATAGAATAAAGTTCAGGTCATGTAGACACTAAAATCATCAGATATGATCAAAAAGACCTATACTGCTCCCCTAAACCTGGCCAGAGAAGATACCTCTACTTCATGATCATTTTTGGGATACTTAGAGCTAAAATTAGCTCAAGCTTGTTTCTAAGACATTTGTAGGAATATGTATTATATTTCGAAAGGTACTGGTCTCATACCATTTAGAGTTCTAAAACGCCAGATACAGCCTAATAACCAAAGAAGGGTCAAGTGTGTTCTAACACAGTTTTTCCCCCAAAATCCTATTCACATGCACAATTTAACAATTTAAACCAACACTCACTACCATCATCATATATCATCATCAAAACATTCAAGAAACTTATATAACACATGAATATATTAAAATTCATATATAATAGAGAGTTTCCAAACCTCTTTTCCTTTGCTCCCAAATCGCTCAAATGACTGCACAACCCCTTGTTTTCTTACTCTTACTTTTGCTTCTCTTGTTCCCTCCAAATAAAACATTCAAAATTCAGAATTACACATACTCCTACTTATATTTAAGGTGAAGAGGAGAGGAAAAGAGGAAAGAACTAACCACTTACCTTTCTCAACCACAACTTGCATCTAATTACTTAAAACTTGAGCAAATCCACCTTAGGCTTGAATTGCTTGAATTAACGTGAGGAAGGAGGAGAGGAGTCTTCTCAATTTATTTTTTCCCCTTACTTACCCGGCCAACAATGGCCTAAATGAAGTCAAAATGGTTTAATTAAGGCCATTAATTCCATCCTTATCTCAAGTGCCACATGTCACAATTTGAGTGGACCCCCTAAAGATTTTTATGCCAAGCTTTCTATTTTAACCCCTTAACTTACCTTCTTTTCTTCAATTGGCATAGCACTATTCTATTTCATACATTGACCCACTTAACCAACTAATTCAATCAATTTAATCCATACTTATAAAATGACCAAAATACCCCTACCTTATACAAATAAAACCAATTACGTTCTTCGCTACAATTAATCATTTCCATCATCCACATACACAGTTTTAATCACCAAAATAATTCTTTTCACGTCATTTAAGGCTCGATGATATAACTGTCCAATTTACCAAAACTTTCGAATTAATGATGGTTGTGTCTTGTTTAACACGTCCCTATCTTAAACACATTCAGTTTCCATTACACCCTAAACTTACCCTAATCAGACTAGGGTATATTCGGGGTGTTACAATGAGTGTTGAGCTAGTTGGTGAATGTAGGTATGTTGCTCTGTTTTGAATGAATCATGTTATAGTTTTAGATGGATAGAAAATGTGTTATAATGTCCTTAATAGGTAGATAATTGAACGCGTAAAGAACTTGCTAGTAAGTAATGGGGATCACATGTAAAGAGAGGTTAAGAGTAGAAATGAAGAAGTGAGTTTTGGAGCTTGATATTGGGAATTTGGGTTCTCTCGCAAGCGCGACAGAAGGCTACTTAGCATTGGTTTTGTCTTCTGTCGCGAGCGTGTGTATGTGAACGAGCGCAACAGAGGCACGGAGTAGATTCTGTCTCGAGCGTGATAGAAGCTATCATCCAATTTTATCACGAGCACAACACATATGAGTGTTTTAAATAAATTCTTAATTGCCTTAGATTGATCAATTTATGAGTTTATATGTAAAGTGATCATGTGTATGATAATAATTGTTGTTTTATACATATGAATGCCATTATATACAATTGTTAAGGTGAATGAATTGTGTAATGATTATTAACACTATTGATGCTTATGAGAAGTGATGATACGAATAAACCAGATTAATAATATACCCTGCGAATCAAGTAGTGGATAGATAGGCATGCCTATAGGGTCTAATTGCTGCAGCCAAATGCATCCAATTCCTCTGGAATCATCAATGAGATTTGAATCCTTATTAGATTCCCTAATACGAATTTATTGATATTATTGATCTTTCCGGTACCTTCGGGTGCTAATGCAAATGTATGGTATCTACGGATACTAATGTGTTTACTATACCTTTGGGTACTGATGCGATACCCGTTATTCGCATGTTTGAGTTGCAGGCAAGGCTAAAATAATTATGTTAATTAATTAAATGACATGAAATGATGTGACATATCCTTGAGTATGACTATAATGAGCATGTGAAAATGATGTGAAAATGTAACCAAAATGTGACAGTCATGTTATGATATGAACATTGAATAGTTACATTTATATATACGTATGTTGAGTTTGGAATATGGAATCTATAAGACTTGTTATTGTTGCAATGAATTATCTATACATATATTGTGTTATTGTATTGTTTTCCCCACTAAGTGTTATCGCTTAGCATGGGTTTCCTAATCCATGTAGGTTCGGATGCGAAGTGATTTCGAAGGATGGATCCGCATTACTAACGGTCAACACTAGGAGTGCCTATAGTGTAGGTTTTGGGTTTTTTGGTAAAGAGTTATTTATATGTTTTATTTAATCTTTTGAGAAGCATAAAATATGTAATCAATGGAATGACTAAGTTTTGCAATATTAAACTAATGATATATGTGTATATGTAAGTATATAAGCTCAAGCATGTGATAGTATGAGATACCCGCTGCATGTGAATGTATCTGAAGTGAAATTTATGAGCACCAATTTTGGCATGTGAGCATGTTAGAGTTATATATGTGCTTGTTATTGTCGTGTGACGACCATTCTTGACTGCTTTAGCTGCACTACTTATGCTGTCGGGATTGGGTGTTACATTCGCTTTTCCTGGGTGATAGTTTACAATACAATCATAATCTGTAAACAATTTTAACCATCGCCGCTGTCTCAAATTCAGCTCTTTCTGCGTGAGCAGATACTTCAAACTCTTATAATCGGTGATAATCCTACACGTCTCCCCATACTGATAATGACACCAAATTTTAAGAGCAAAAACCACTGCAGCCAATTCCAAATCATGCGTCGGATAGTTCCGTTCATGGGGCTTCAATTGCCCAGACGTATACGCTATCACTTTACCATCTTGCATCAAAATACAACCAAGTCCAATACCCGAAGCATCACTGTACATGGTATACTTTTTACCCGAGATGTGTTGAGTAAGTACAGGAGCCTCGACTAACATTCTCTTTAACTGATCAAAACTGGCTTCAAACTTGCTAGTCCACTCAAATTTAAGTTCCTTTCTAAGCAACTTCATCAAAGGTGAAGCGATGACTAAAAATCCCTTCACAAACCTTCGGTAATACCCAGCTAAACGTAGAAAGCTTCTTATTTTCGGTACATTCGGAGGTGGCTTCTAATTCACTATCGCCTCTACCTTAGACCGAATCAACCCGAATACCCTCGGAGGAAACAATATGTCCTAAGAAAGACACCTCTTACTAAAAGTCACACTTGTTAAGCTTCGCAAACAATTGGTGATCCCTCAAAACCTGAAGCACAATCTGCAAATGCTCACGCTCATCCTTCGAATACACCAAAATGTCATCGATCAACACAACTACAAATCGGTCGAGATATGGCCAGAACACCCCGTTCATCAAATCTATAAAAGCTACTGGCCCATTTGTCAAACTAAACAGCATTACTAAGAACAAATAGTGGCCATACCTTGTCCTAAAAGCAATCTTAGTGACATCCACCTCCTTAACTCAAAGCAGACAATAACCGAATCGTAAATCCATCTTCTAGAAGACACCGGCTCCTCTTAACTGATCAAATAGGTCATCTATCCTAGGCAACACATACTTGTTCTTCACAGTGACCTTATTAATATGCCGATAGTCGATGCATATCCTTAAGGTACCATCCTTTTTCTTGGCAAATAACACCGGAGCACCCCATGGAGAAATACTGGGTTGAATAAAGCCTTTATCCAATAGCTCCTGTAATTGACTTTTTAACTCTTTCAATTCTATAAGAGCCACTTGATAAGGAACTTTAGAAATCGGGGTGGTACCCCGCAGAATCTCTATGGATAGCTCCACCTCTCTCTCTGGTCGTAAACCTGGCAATTCTTTAGGAAACACATCTACAAACTCATTGACTACTGGAATGTCCTGAATCTTAACTTGACTACGCCCAGAATCAAAAACCAAAGCCAAGTAAACCTCACATCCCTTCCTCTTAAACCACCTCGCTTGCATAGCCGAAATCACATTATGCAAAGAATCAGAACCCAAACCTTTCACAATCACAGGAGACTGATCATAACCCTTGAGCACTACCGTCTTCCTATGATAATCAAATACAACCTGGTGCTTGCATAACCAATTCAAACCTAGAATCAGATCAAGCTCATGGAAAGGTAAACCAATCAAGTCCACTGGAAACTCTTTACCATGCACCACTAAGGGGCAATTCCTATACACTCTACGCACATTGACATTATGCCCTAAGGGACTGGTCACACAAATCTCATAATCTAACTAATCCACATTAGGCAATTTAGTACATAACTTATCAGACCACAAATATGAGTGTGTGGAACCAGGGTCTATTAGAGCATACAATGCAGTGTCAAAGAGTAAACACTTACCAGCAATCACTTTAGGAGCATCTTGCTCATCCCGAGCTCTCATCGCATAAGCCCTAGCTGGCACCACTTGAGGTCGATCCAATATCTCTGAAAAGTTCCATCTCTAGGCCATCCTCCATGACCTTGTCCTCTACCTCTATCCCGGCTAGGGCATTAGACCCCGTTCGACTGGCCTCTTGCTGATCCCGGGTGTTCTCACTTAACCTTGGGCAATTAGCTAGGAAATGGTCCATGCTACCACATCGGAAGCAACCTCCAGTTAATCAACAGCACTCGCCTTTATGGCGCTTATTGTAGTGTGAACATTCTGGTACAATCTCACCTCTACCACCCGAACCACCTCTACCACCTGAACCACCTTTATTAGCACCAGACCCATGAGACGATCCTTGCCTCCTTCCCCCCGTAGCAGGACTGATAGTAGACTCATTTGGTGAATTTGCTTGGGGATTTCTTGATCTCTTTCCAAAAGATGAGCCTCCACGAGGGGGATTCCTCCTCTATGCCCTTTCCTTCAAAATGGTTTTTGACCTCTCTGCTTGCATAACCGCTTGCACAATCTGATAATAGCTGACTGTTGGAGAACTCATCAAAGAAATCAACATAACCTTAAGAGTCTTGTTCATTTTACAACTCATACATTTGGAGGAAATAACACATTCGAACCTAAAAAGGAACTTGTCAATCTCATTCATTGATATATAAAAATATTCATTATAAAGCTGAAGCACAAAATACACAACTAGAAATATACAAAAGATTTTACATCTGACTACAATTACAAAATACAAAAAGATACAAAATCCTAGGCTACAAAAGCCCTCTCTATTGTGTTGGCCTTTAGGGTTGAGAATCGGTCCTCCCAAAATCTCTGACTGCTTCCACACCTACACGGATGAAACATCCATCCTAAGCTATAACGCTTAGTGGGAAAAACAAAGATGAACGACCACTTATAGTGGCCGTCAAAAGAAAATTCACATACACATGGCACACATATAAGAACAAGCACCACAAACTTAAACCATAACTTGTATTCATCAGATAGCTTCATATATATATACATATACATTCATAATATCATATAACAATCCACATTATTTCACATCAATATCAAACTCATAGATTTGCCTGTAAACTCAGAGTGGTGGATAACAAGTGAACACATTGGCACCCGTAGGTATAACAAAAGTAATTTCTTTCCTTTTCATTCAAAAACACTTTCACATTGGGGGATCTTAAATAAGATCCAGCTCATAGGGATTGCAAGAATCCAAATGGGGACCTGATCTGGGTCCAGAATGCATTGGGCTGTAGCTAATAGAACTCTATAGGCATGCCTATCTATCCACTTACTTGACTATTGCAGGCTAAACACATCCACTCAAATATGGATCTCATAATAACATATAATAAAATAATTTATGCATTTAGCGTATATAAAACATAGGTGAGAAACCATGCAAAATGACATAAAATAATCAACATTGAAGAACAGGGGAGGGTCGCACCCATGAAAACCCATCGCGCTCGCGATAGAAGCGATTTGCCCACTGCGCCGCACTCCAGATAGACATCCGCACTCGTGAGGAAGAGCAAATAGGCCTCTATCGTGCTCCCGCTCGCAGGTGCACTCGCGATAGAGCTCATCCCGGCAGAAGCTCGGCTTACCGAGCTCTCAGTCGTGCTCGCGACAGAGGAATCTACGACTGGAACCCAGATGACCGAGCTTTGTCGTACTCATGACAAAGGTCGTGTTCATGATAGAGTTGAGCATTCAGTACCTGCTACCGATCTGCATAGTTTCTTATTCGCGTAGACCTCCCCAAATCATGCAATTAACCCACTAAACTTCAACACAAACCACATCAAGCATCCAAAACACATTACCTAACATTTTACCCAAGTTTTAATCCAATTAGAAGAGACTAAAAGAGATCAAAAGAATAGTTGAACAAAGAATTCAAAGCCCAAAACATTCCCCCAATTTCCACATACATGCTCTCTAACATTCAATACTCAACTCCCAACTTAAATACCTCAATCAATTCAGCAAATCTCAATTCAATGATGCAAATAAACACATTAAGATCCTCTAATTCAGAGTTTCATCACAAAGGGGTTAAAACGAACTCAAATAAGAAAGTACAAATTCCCAAACCTTTGGCTCCTAAGCACCTCAAGAATCAATGGTAGCACTAACTCCAACCTTCTCTTTTCCCTTAGGTTCTCTTGCAGGGATATCTGAACACATCAACCAAAACACACCAAAAACTCATAACCCAAACCCATACATAAACCAGCAAATGTAAACCCAAAGAGGATGAGGAGAAGAAGAAGAAGAAGAAGAATAATAAAGAAAGAAGCTAAACACTTACCCAAAATCTAGAATTTGCTAAATCCACTCACAATTGCAGCAACTTGGAATGAATAAAATGAGTTTAAGGGAAGAGAAAAGAGGGCTGGAAATGGGAGAGAAATGGGAAAAGAAACACAGCAATCTGATTTCCCTTTCTCTCTCTCTTCTTACCAAAAGTCAACTTCCCACTACTTCTCTTTCCTCATCTCCACAATCTAAGTGTTATAGTCTTGTGGTGTATTTGGAAAAATTCACTTCTAATCCTTCTTCTCTTCCCAACCACTCAAATAAACCACATAATTAAAATTAGCATGCAATTAACTCCTCTAACTACTTAAAACACACACATACATATTTATAAACACACCACAACCACACTTAGACCACAAATACGCTAGAAACTGCTAGCGTGCAAATTGGGGTGTCACAGGAAGGATCAATTTGGGAATTGAACATAAAAATCTAAAAAAGGACCAATAAAAAGCTAACACCTTAAACTTTGGGATAAAGATGATTTGTGACCACATAAATTGGTGAAGGATGGCCGGCCATAAGGATAGGAGAAGGCAGCCTTCCTCCTTCATTTTACCATATCAAATTCCCTCTTTTGACTCATCCAAAAGTTACTCCAAGGAAATCCATGTGTAAAGATTTGATTTTACTGCGATTATAAGCTTATAAGGTAAGATTTTAGCTTCCTTTCTTACTAATTTCTTCTCTCTTGCTTAAGAATTCTAATTTTGATGTGAATGGATTTTGATGATTATGGCCATGGAAGATAAGAAGATAGAGAAAGAAAGCAATAAGGAAGCAATAGGAGATCAAAATGAGGTTACAGAACTCAACTTTTGTGTGTATATTTTGATGATGATTTGTGATTGTAAGCACCGTGTCCCGAGGTAGTCCAGATCAGAGATTACCCGATGAAGAAATCGATGCCCAAATCCGAATGAACGGTTGAGATTCAGGGATTTTCGGCCCTCTAGATTCACGAGAAATATGTTTTCTTTATTTACGACAAAGAGGAAAAGAGAATTGGGAGTTGTAGGGTAGAAAAAGAAATTTTACCTCCACAGGCGGCCCGCCCGTCGGTAACGGCATGCCCGTCGCTCAATGGAAAGTCCCGATGCCCGTCTGTGGCTTCAGGCGTCCGTCGGTTGAATCCTGTTTCCCATAGGAAATAGGATTCAACCGATGCCCGTCGGTATTTCAAGGCCTATAAAAACCTATTTTTCACCTGTTTTGGGGGTTGGCTGGCTAGTTGGACAAATTTGCATTTTTTTTACCTAAAAAACCCATTTCCTAGCATTCTTTCTTTTCATCTCAATATGTCTCCATTCTATTTTTGAATTTTGTGAATCAAAATTATTTCAAAGGAGTTAAAACTAATTAGTTTCTAAGAATTTTGATTCCAACATTTGTGCATTTCGTGAAAGTCAAGAAAGAAAAGTCCAAACCCTTCTTTTCTTGATTTTACCCATTTCTCGTGAAGCATGCGGGACTCAAATCATCAAGAATCCAACCTAAAAGGTAAAATCCAAGGGTAAATATTCTGGACACATATTTCATTTAGTTAATTTTAATTATTTTGCTTTTTTTGGGCTTTTGTGTTGAAAAATTATTATATTTGAGAAAATTTGGTTTTTTACTGTTTTGCTTGAAGAACAGTAGCGACCGACGGGTCATAAGGCCACCGACGCTTGTCGTTCATTTGAGCGACGGCGTGTATGTGACGCGTTACTGCCCGTCGGTCACCTCGGGATAAGCCCGTCTCTCGGATGAACGACGGCATTCCAACCCGTCGGTCGCTTCTAGAGACGCCCGTCAGTCATTCGTTAGAGGCCGTCCCTGGGATTTGTTTGCAATTCTCAAAACCTTTTTCTTCATTTTCTTTCCATTCTTTATTTCTATTTCTTTCTAAATCTTTTCTCTTATGTCATTTATCAATAGTTTTATTCTTATTATTTTAGTTCAGAATTTTAACCCTTATTTTCGTTAATATTTATTAATGTTTATTCTCTTTTATATTAACATTATTGATTATTTTGTGAGATTATTTTCATGTCTTTGGGATAATTTGGAGCTTAAGAGGAGTTTTGCCATGGGAAACTCCATTTGGTTTACCTCTTCACCCTTTATTTATTTATTCATTTGTCATTTATTTATATATTCATTTGCTTATTTAATAATTTATTCATTCATTTTTATTTATTATTTTGTGCTCACAATGAATTGTTTTATTCCGTGTCAAATTAGAATGGATAAACATTTTATAGCAAATAAAATTGGGGTTTTCTTTTTAACTCAAGGATCCAACGTCCTAATTTCCGCCCAATAAAAGCATCACAATAAAAAATCAGTTTCTTTTATAATAAGTACATGTGAGGACCAAAGTCCTCAAAATAAATGGATTTCCCGTTTTATATATGCATCGCACTTTTACAATGGGAGTTATATTCCACTCCTAGTATTATTGTAGTTTATTTTAGAATGTTTATTTTTATTCTTATTTTATTTATTTATTAATGCTTTTAACGTGAATAAGTGCGCTTGTAATTAAATTGCATCGTGTGGAGAGAGAGCGAATTAATAAACTCAAAATCTAATCGTAAAATTAATCAAGGTAGAAATAGATGAGAAGTCCCGAACCCAGCTCTGGTCTTTGGGCTCAACGAGGCGAGAGGTATTCGATCACTCATTGGAACCTCCAAGACACCTCTTGTGTCCCACTAAAAGACTTAATTAATAATCCTAGGCTCCAAAGGAGAGAGGTTCATCCTCCAAGACCCTTTTGGTTTGTCCAAAATGGATATTTGCGCTGTCTTAGGCTCTCCGAGGTGGGAGAAACTTTCCCAATATTTTATTGGGTGGCGACTCCATGAAACCTCTTTGTTGCCCAAAATCGACGTATAAGTTGCCAACGGACCCTCAATTGCTCGATCGCCCTCAAGCGGGCGGTCAAAGGGGCGGCCCGTGGGGTCCGGCACACATCACAGTGGCAACTCCACTGGGGACTCTGGTTCGAGACTTTGATTTGAAAATACCATTGATTAAAATTTATGATTAAATTTTAGTTTATAAATTCGCTTTCTTTCAAATTTGCATTTACATCCCATTAGAGCCTTAGACTATGTTAGATTGGTCCTTTCTAAACCTCAGTGCATTCCCAAAGCACAACCCTATGTTCACTAAATGTAGGGAAGTGTTAAGGATAATCACCAGCCCAAGTCTTGTACCATTTGGTATATAAAATGTTTCTAGAGCCATCATAGATCTGCCCAGGTGGATGAGAAGTTGATGTCTGAATCACCAGAAAGGGAGAACTTCTTAAAGAACTATCCAGAAACCAGCTGTACCGCATTAAAGGTGGCTAACTCACCAAGGGGAAATGATGCCACTAGGGCTTTGATTGTTGAAGAGGTTGGTAGAAGATTTGAGGAATTTGAGGGTCGGATAATGAATATGTTGGCCGCGTTGACCCAGCGTACTGCTCCGCAAGACCCACTTCCTCCTCCCATGAGACAAAATGAACGGGGGGAGGATAGAGAAGAAAGGCAGGAAGAGATCCGACCACCGCTTATAGATTTGAGGTCAGTAGCATCGGGGGTTTAGAGGAGAAGACCAGTTCAGAGGTTAGAGGATCACCGTGTGGATGAGGATTATGAAGAGAGTGTCATGTCGAAAAAGGGGAAAGCGCCCCAGTCAGAAGAGACCATGTGGAAGAAAGTGGAAGAGAAGTTTGAGGCGATGGCTCGAATGTTGAGTAGGCGTCAAGGAATGAATCCTGAGGATAAGGAGCTGGAAGGAGAGGATCCGATCCCATACAATTTCAAAATGCCGGATGTTTCCAAATTCGATGGTACCTCCGACCCGACTGCCCATGTGAAACAGTACTCATTGATCATGAAGGGGACCACCTTGACAAAGAGACAAAAGGTGGAATATTTTTGCTTAAGTCTGACTGGTCCGGCTGTAGATTGGTACCATGGTCTTGACCGTAGAATCAAAGAAGACTGGGATTCACTGACAGAAGAATTCTTGAGGCAATATGATTATAATAAGAGGATGGATGTGACCCTCAAAGATCTAGAATTGCTACAGCAAAAGGTCGAAGAATCTTTCCATGAGTACTTGACTCGCTAGAGGAACAGAGTGATGGAAATGAGAAGGAAGCCTAAGACTCAGGACCAGATTAGATTATTCATAAAAAATGCAAGCCCATACTTGAGAGAAGGGTTGAAGATGAAGGGGTTAAAAGACTGGGAGTCCTTGAAGGATATAGCTATTGAAGCGGAAGGAGAGTACCTGGCCCGAAGAGTGAACAGTGATAGCTATGCCAAGAAGGAGAACGGTAGCCAGGGGGCAAGTAGGCCGGTGGGTCCCAGCGGTAGCACCAGAAGAACGGTTGAGGTTCTGCTGCTGACGCAGCCACGAGACATTTTTCAAACTTGGGAAGATCCTTGTCATGGGTTCTGAGGAGACTGATGAAGTAAGGAAAATTATAGCCATTCCTCCTAGACCTGCCATGACATAAGGAATGTCGGGTCACAAAGAGAATGAGTACTGTGCTTACCATCAGCACACGGGTCATGTGACGGACAATTGTAGGGCTTTGAGGCATGCAATCCAAGACTTGATCGATACAAAGCAGATTACAGACCCTAAGAAGAGGGAAGGCTAGAAGAAAGCCGGATATAACAAGGTGCCCCCACCCGTGTTCATGATCGGATCCAGTTTACCGGAGGAGTTTGTCTTGAATGAATTATATGGCATCGATGTAAACACTGCTGTCACGAGCCTCTATGAGGTAAGTGAAAAAGGGATGCCCGCTGCAGTGATCGATTGCTGGTCCACTAGTGAGAGTGGAAGTGATGATGATGGAACTGCTGAGTTTCCTGACCCGTGGGGTTCAGAGGAGGAGGAAGCGGAAGAGCGCAAAGGAAAAATGAAGGTAAGAGCGGTGACCCACAGTGGGAGAGTAATGCCGGAGGTGGCAGTGCCTCAAGAGCCAGTGGAAGGTCAGAAAGAGAAGGGAAAGGAGCCCGAAGGAGATCAGATAGTCAAATAGTTGCAGAAGACACCAACCCAGATTTCCATCTAGGATTTATTGAGACAATCCCCCTCTCATAGGCAAAGACTGGTAGAGGCTCTATGCATGACGACTGTGGCTACAACGATTTCGCCCACTGAGCTACTGGAAGTGGTGAAAGGAGGTGCTGGAGAGAGTGTGGTGTTCACAAATGCTGATTTACCCGCGGAAGGCCGTAACCACAATCGGCCTCTGTACATTAGGGCTCAAATCAATCAGAAGCACACTTCTTGTGTGATGGCGGATGATGGGTCGTCAATTAATGTATGCCCTTAAGTAGCCATGGTAGCCTTTGGAGTGACGGGGGACATGCTAGCCAAATCAGATTTGATGATCACAGCCTATGACAATTCTCGTCGGCCTGCTTCAGGGACTTTCAAGGCGTTGGTCAAGACGGGGCCAGTGGAGACTGAGGTAGAATTCGTAGTCTTGCCCATTCCTGCCAATTTTTCAACACTGCTGGGGAGACCGTGGTTCCACAAGTTGGGAGGTGTTCCCTCTACTCTCCACCAAATGGTCAAGATACCACACGAAGGACAAGTGGTGACCATCAAGGCTGCAAGAGAGAATCAGTTGTCGATACTAGAGATAGCAAGGCAGCCTTTTAGTGGATTCCACGTGGCCATGATCAAGGAGGAAGGGATAATAGGAGGAAGCCCACAAGTGCTAGCTATGATGAAGAAGATGTCGTTCCTTTCGGGTGTGGGATTGGGTAAGAACTCCCAAGGAATGCCAGAGGCCATCGCCACTAAAGGTCAGAAGGATAGAAAGGGCCTGGGCTATAAAGGAGGAGTGAAGCCAGCAGAGGGGATTCCCCACCTTTGGGAAAGTTTTGTGCCCGCAACAACACTTTGCGCTTACACCGGGAGGCCGAGCCTCAGTTAGTTGATGGGAGGATTGTTCCAGGTTTTGAGGTATTCAGTGATGTTTATGACTGGGACATCGGGATGATCAAGCCAGCTGATGACTTCTGGGATGAAGAGGTCTTGACCAACAAAGCTATTTGGGACAGGGAAGAGCCTGAGGAAGTGGTGACCGAAGCTATGCTGACCGCTCATGTCAAAGGGAAGGCAAAGATGGAAGAAGCTGCTCAAGAGGTGGATGAAGAGCCTCTGGTCAACCCTGATGATGCAGGACCGTCGGCATTGGCAGATCCAGCGGGAGATGAGGAAGAGACTGGTTTAGATTGTCTTTTCATTCCTCAACTTTTTAATGATGTAAATGACAATTATAATTTTATTAATGAAATGAATGATTTTGCTTACTTGTGCGATGTTTCTGATAATTTTAACATGCATGATCATGATCACATCCCATCCATATTTGATATTGATTCTATTGATACTACCCTATTTAATCTTGGAACCTCGGAAAACCCGAAAGAAATCTTGATAGCATCAAACATAACTCCTGAGGAAAGAGAAAAATTTGAGAGAATAATTAAGAAATATGAAAAAGTCTTTGCCTGGACCTATGAGGACATGCCAGGAATCGATCGGAACGTCGCGGAGCACGCCATTCCGACTTATCCAGACCACAAGCTGGTGAAACAGAAGCTGAGAAGACTAAGGCCGGAATGGGCAGATAAAGTAAAAGAAGAGATTCGGCAACAAATTGAAGCTAAGTTTCTAGTAGAAGTACAGTACCCCACATGGTTAGCCAATGTAGTCCCTATGGCTAAAAAGAACGAAAAAGTGAGGGTATGTGTGGATTACCGAGATCTGAATAAGGCTTGTCCAAAGGATGATTTCCCACTGCCCCATATTGATGTATTGATAGACAGCGCCACCAATTGCGCGATGTATAGCTTTGGGGACGGTTATGCGGGCTACAACCAGATCCTCAATAAGATAATTGATCGGATCAAAACGACTTTTATCACAGAGTGGGGGACGTATGCTTATAGAGTAATGCCTTTTGGTTTGAAGAACGCAGGGGCTACCTACCAGAGGATGGCGATAAAAATCTTGAGTGACTTGATCCATAAAGAGGTGGAAGTATATGTAGATGACATGATGGTCAAGTCAGCTACCAGAGAGAGCCACTTTGAAGCACTAGAGAAGTTTTTCGCCAGAATAGATAAGTACAACCTGTTGCTAAATCCCAAAAAGTGTATCTTCGGAGTAACTTTAGGAAAGTTGCTAGGACATGTGGTCAGCCAAAGGGGGATCGAAATCGACCCATATAAGGTGAAAGCCATTAGGGAAATGCCAGTGCCGCAAAAGGAAAAGGATGTAAGAAGTTTCCTGGGCAAGTTACAATATGTTAGCCGGTTCATTGCAAAGCTCACCTCGATATGTGAACCAATTTTCAAGCTGCTTAGAAAGAATCAGCCTGTGGTATGGAACGAGGACTGCCAGAAGGCCTTCGACAGCATCAGAGAGTATTTGCTGAACCCACCAGTATTGAGGCCGCCACAAACAGTAAAGCCTCTCATTTTGTATTTGGCAGTAGAAGATGGCTCTATAGGTGCCATGATGGCTCAGAAAGATGAATTCAGAGTGGAATTTGCAGTCTATTATCTCAGCAAGAAATTCCTCACGTACGAGGTAAAATATGCAGAAGTAGAAAAGATCTGCCTCGCCTGATTTGGATATCCAAGAAGCTGAGACACTATTTCCATTCATACAAAGTACAGGCAGTGGCACAGCAGAACCCTCTGAGGTATTTGCAAGAAGCACCATCTTTGCTTGGGAAGATGGGAAGGTGGTTGCTGTTACTACAAGAGTTCGATATCGAGTATATTACTCGAAAAACTATCAAGGGGCGGGCAGTAGCCGAGTTTCTAGCTGATCATCCCATCCAGGGCGACTCACTTGAGTTCAATTTTCCTGATGAAAATGTAGCGGCGATTTCAGTTCAAGGTTGGCAACTGCACTTTGACGGGGCTGTTAACAATAAGGGGGCAGGAGTAGGAATCATCCTGATAACCCCGGATGACGAAAAACTCTCTTTGGCTAAAAAGTTGAGATATAGGGCCACTAATAACGAAACTGAGTATGAGGCGTGCACTTTCGGACTGGAAGCTTTAATTGCCCTGGGGGCAAAGGATGTGGAGGTATATGGAGACTCAGCCTTAGTAATCAACTAGATTCGGGGAGAGTGGGCTATCAAGGAAGAGCGTTTAGTGTTGTACGTCGAATATATGAGGGAGCTATGTAGTCGGTTTGAGACTTGTACGTTCCATTTTGTGCCAAGGGATGAAAACCGGTTCGCTGATGCACTAGCAACCCTAGTGTCAATGTGGGACAATCCGGAAGGAGTAGCCATGAAACTAGTTCTCATCTCGAGTTCTGAGAAGCCTAGTTTTGAGGTCAAACCCATAATGGAAATAGAGATAGCGGACGGAAAGCCGTGGTATTTTGATATCATGAATTATTTGGAAAGCACGAAATTTCCGGAAGAAGCTACTGAAAAAGACCAAAGAATGATCCGCAAACTGTCCACTCAGTTCATATGCATAAATGGAGTATTGTACAAGAGGCAGGCCGATGGTATTCAGCTCAGATGTCTAGATGAAAGGGAGGCTCGGAAGGTGATGGAAGAAACTCATGCAAGTGTATGTGGAGCTCATATGAATGGTTTAACACTAGCTAAGAAAATCATGAGACAAGGATTCTACTGGCTCACTATGGATAATGATTGTTCAAAGTATGTGAAGCAGTGCTAGTTGTGTCAGTAGTATGCGGATTTGAGACACCTGCCTGTGTCAGAACTACATAGCTTAACGTCGCCTTGGCCGTTTGCAGCCTGGGGAATAGATATCATTGGGGAGATCCGTCCTACAGCATCTAATGGGCAAAGATATATCATAGTCGCTATCGACTACTTCACCAAACGGGTAAAGGCGGAGTCCTCTAAGAAGATCGATGCACGGGATATGGCAAAGTTTATTGAAAGGAATTTGATTTGCAGATATGGCTTCCCGCATCATGTAGTGTCTGATAACGGGGTCCAGTTTATGGGAGAAATGAGGAAGCTGCTTGAGAAGTATGGGATTGAGCACCATAGGTCTTCTCCATACCGACCACAGGCTAATGGAGCAGTAGAGGCCGCTAATAAGAATGTCAAGAAGATTCTAGCCAAAATGGTCCAGACCTACAAAGATTGGGCAGAAAAGCTACCTTTCTTGCTGTGGGGTTACAGGACAATGGTTAGAACATCTACAGGTGCTACGCCGTTTTCTGTGGCGTATGGGACGGAAGCAGTGCTGCCAGTGGAGGTAGAGCTTAAGTCACTTAAGGTGGTCATGGAAGCCCAGATTCCTGAGGCTGAATGGGCACAGCAAAGGTTGCATCATCTGAACCTGCTGGATGAGAGCAGATTGAAAGCCTACTACCATAACTAGGTCTACCAGAAGAGACTCGCCCGGTCCTTTGGGAAGAAGGTTAAGAAGCATCCGTTGAAAGAGGGTGACTTCGTATTCAAACAGATGAGACCTAGGGCACCGGATATCGGAGGGAAGTTCAGACCAACTTGGGAAGGGCCGTTCATCCTCAAGAAGCTATTGTCTAAAGGAGCTGCAATTCTATCGGATAACGATAGCAACGAATTTAGGGAACCGATCAATATAGACAGACTCAAAAGGTTCTACGGCTAAAGACTAAAAATAAAAAGAAGCGAATAAAATGCCCTGCGGGTCGAAAATCGAAAAAAGGCGGCTTCGCTAAAATTGGCCGCCTCGATAGGGTGAAAACCGAAAAAGGCATCCTATGCAAAAATTAGAGGTATGAGAGAAAATGTCCGATCGAGAAAACCCAAGAGGGGCGATTGGTAACAGGAGTTGATGCTATCAAGATTTGGTTTCATGAATTAATAGGGCATACACAGTCGAGTTAGTGTCAAAAATTGATCATATATGCTGAAATTCTGTGAAAATGTACACAATTTTGTGAAATAAAACAAGAATTATTCTTTTCATTTTCGTAATTTTCTAGTTCTGTTTTGAAAAGAAACATAGTGCCCCAAAGGGGTGTACATGTGTAAGATAAGCTAGGTCCTACCGCTGCTCTCGCCAGCCAAATGTTTAAGTCCTCGCGTCCTATTGTCAGACGCCGGGCTGAGAACCCATCTCTTATATTCGCTGGTGGAGGCAACGGAATGAGCTCCGAATCGAGGTATGACAGCCTTAACCGGAAGTAGGCTCCACAGCTCATGATAGCGAGAAGCAAAGGCAGCAGAAAAAACTCCTCCCCGAAAGGATAGCGGGACCCTCACCACGTCTTGGGTTATCCCGAGCTGACGAGCACATCGGGCTGTAGTGAAGAAGGTGGCCTGACGAAGCCCGCATAGGGGAACACACCCTGATAATCCGTCAATGACTGCATGAGACAGAGGGAGCCAGGCAGACATGAAACTGATGTCATCATCTGATAGCTCGCCAAATCTAGCGGTGCCTTCATCAGGAGTTGTGAAAGAATACAACCGTCGACGCGAGAGGAACTGTCTTGGCGAGTATTCTGCGATGACTCGGGGAGGTGGCTCTGATAGCATCTTCAGCTTCTCCTGCAACCATATCTAAAAAAAATAAAAAAAAAAAGCCGCTGGAGTAAGTTGGGTTTACTTCAGGCAAAAATTAGGCATAAGGTTGTGTGAAAATCCGAAAGGACGCATTTCCCGCTAAGAAAAGCTAGTGCGAAAATCCACAAGGGATGCACTACCTTTTAAAATAATGACGTACCTAGAGTAATAAGGGGCTTTCGGTGAATAAGGTGGTGGATCTGGAGCGTACAGCATCCAGGCCCAGAATAGTTACGGCCAGAATGAGGGGAAAAGGGGATAATCCGCAGTGAAAATCATCTAGAACCCCAAACAGGCGGAGGTCACCAACCAAGTCCCCTAGAGCTATGGTCAAGAAGCTCATCATACAGAATAAGAACACAATGCTTACCCGATATGTAGGGACATCAGAAAGTCTGTCTAGAGCCTCGATCAATGGCTCCAACGGAAAAGTAGGACCCCGTGAGACCAGCTGAGCGGCCTCAGAAGGAGGTATGCCCAGAGATAGGGCGATATCCCGAATCTGAATCAGACCACAGCGAGGGACGCAGGGCAGAGTTTGGGGAGGATACCATGCTCTAGTAATAGCAGCGAACTCCTCAGGCAGGGGGCACAACTCCTGATAAGTAAACTTGAAAACATGGAAGCAGGGATTTCAAAAATGGGTTGCAGATAGGAGTAAGTTGTGGTCTATTTTGGCTCTCCGTAAGTGTTTTAGCCCGGACGGAGTAGCAAGGACGTTATTTTCCCAGGTGTGAGCGTCATCCAAGATGCAGTACATCTTATGGAAAGGAGGAGAAGTCATCCTTTAAAAGTCAAAGATTGAAGATAGAAAAGGGTCAAAATAAGAAAAAGGCACAAATCCCAAGAAAAATTGGTCAAATTTATAAGAACACTCCATAGACGGCCTGCTCGTGCCTCAATGGCGGTGGCCTACCCATCGGAAGTCATCCACCTGGCAGATGCATGTATCATCATTGCATTTATCATGCGCATTAATTACGCATTAAATGAGGGATTTTTGAACGACAGACGGGCAGCCCGTCGGTCGCTCTTGGAGGCGTCCAGCCCGTCGGTCACGAAAAGCTATATAAGCAGGCAGAGACCAATGGACAGGCAGGTTTTGGCCTTTGTCTTTTTGCTTTCCTCCTTCAAAACCGTCCCTCATTACGGTTTTTCATACTTTTCTTCATCTTTTCACATTTTTGTCTTGCATTTTCTCGTTCTTTACGCTACCGGGCACCCAGTGAAGTACATTTTCTCCTTTTTCATCATTTTTTCTACCAATTACAGGTTAGTAGTTATTTTTATTATTTATTTTCTTCTTCTTATCTTAATTTCAAATAAAATAAATTTAATTTTTCATTTTTTTATTGCTAAGGAGTGTTAGGATGGATATTGTGCCTTAATAATTAGCCTTAGGTACTGCTTAAATAATTAATTTTGGTATATATTTTTCCTCAATTACATTGCTAGACAACTTTAGATGAAAATTTTGTTGCCTTGAATTCTAATAAAGCATGCTTGCTTAGAAATGAGAAATGCTTACGCATATATTAGTTGTGAAACTAATAAATATTGTGCTGCTGTTGGGGCATGAGGCCTATGGTTTTCTTGTTTTTCATGCAGGGAGCGGGGCACACCCTTGCTAGGGTGCTGCCCAAATTTTTATTGATATCTATATGATTGATTATTGGGGCCGGAGGCCTATCGTTATTCTGCCTTTCCTAATGCAGGGGGTGGGTACATCCCTGCCGGGATGCTGCCCAATTTTTTTATTATTATTGTTATTTTATTATTATGTTATTATTATCTATTTTTATTTTTATTTTTATTTTCATTTTTATTTTTTATGTTTTATTTTTTTATTTTTTTCCTTATTTCTTTTTCGGGTTAGACCCTCCTTGTCTGGAGGATACCCGATTTGCCTCATACCATGAATCGGGTCTATTTATGGCCGTTATGTTAATTTAATTGTATAAATTATTTCTTGTAGGATGCCTCCACGATGACGTGTTCCATAGGGCCAGCCTGAGCCGCAGGCTCCGGGTTGGATGGATGCCGAGGCTGCGCAAAGATACAGAGCACTGGTTCAGGTGGAGTTCCGAGCCAGTCGCTTCAATTCTAGGCCATTCCTAGAGGCCTTGGGGATGGCCGAGGAGATCGACATACTTATGGAGGGCGCAGGCTGGACGGAGTTCTTGACATCGGCCTTCCAGATGCATCCAGAGGCAGTACGGTAGGTCCTAGCCACATTGCACTACGGAGGGTACCAGAGATCCGACACTGAGCCTGGAGTGATACAGTTCTGGTTCGATCGTCAACAATTCAGCATCACGCATCGGCGTTTGGCAGAGGCCATGGGACTCCCACGAGGCGACGGAGTGATGGTGCCCAGCGAGCAGTGAGACGCGCCTATTGGGCAGCCATAACCCTACCCGGAGTGCTGTATGGTTTTACAGGCACTCCGGTATTTGCACGGAGTGCTCTCCAGCTCGTACCTCGGACGGGCTGGTAACCCAGGGTCGCTTAATGAGGTAGAGATCTGGAGCCTCTGGGCCATGGTGGCAGGCCGGCATCTCAACATTAGCCATGAGATTTTGGCTAACATGGTCAGGGTTTCCGAGGGGACATTCCCAGTGGTGATTATCGGCGGAGTCATCACCAGATTACTCCTGGGATTGGGAGTCGGCCCCGAATAGGCTTGGGGGTGCCTTGGATGAGCAGATATACGTAGATGCGCTAGCCGCTGTACAATTGGGGATGGTGTTGTAGTTAGCAGGGCAGCCTGAGGCATTAAGACTCATTACCATACACAAGACTCGGTGAGCCTTTGCACTTCCTCCACTAGCACCAGCGCAGGAGCAGCCAGAGCAGGCACCAGCACAGGAGCAGGCACCGCCACAGCCGCAGGAGCAGCAGCCCCTACACCCAGAGTATCCAGGGGAGCAGCTTCCCCAGGACCAGGGCTATCAGGAGGAGCAGCCACAGCTATGGCCAGAGGAGGAGCAGCCCAGGATGCCATCGGACTTTGAGGTGGAGTTCACCCTAGATGACCTGTTTGGCACTCCTACAGCACCGAGGGTGTCGACCCCCACTCCTCCTCCAGCTACGAGGGTGCAGCGAGCCACACTCAGGCCATCAGAGAGGTTCCACCCCTACTCCAGAGGCGACCCGGGGGCATCTGCCTCCACAGCTCCGCCACCAGAGCAGACTCCGGAGCTAGTTCAGCCTCAACCATCACAGCCAGATATCTCCCAGCTCATGGTCTCCATGTTTACAGCATTTGAGCACAGGCCGGACGAGAGGGACAAGGTCCTCCATGAGCAGTTTAGGGAGAGGGACAGACTCACTCAGGAGAGGCTGGACCAGCAGCAGGCCATTATTCAGGAGCAAGCGAGTATCATTGAGCTCATGTGCCATGAGCAGGCCGGGCTTGTTGAGCATGTGGTCCGAGATCAGGCCAGGATTGTGGAGCGTATGAGTCAGGAGTAGGCTAGGCTCATAGAGCACATCACGCAGGAGCAGGAGGGCCCCAGAGAGCAGCTCAGGTAGGAGTTGAGGACATCCCAGGACCAGGTAGCTCAGAGGATCGACGTGACTCTTCAGATGATAGATGAGTCACTTGACTCTCTCAGGTCCAGAGTCCAGGGATTGGAGGGGATCGTTCCTCCCCTAGCTCAGTCCATGTGGGAGTTCAGGGGGCAGACAGAGCAGAGACTAGAGAGTATGAGGACCGATTCGGTTGAGCAGACGCATCAGTTGAGCAGGGCCTTCAAGGAGCTAGGGAGGATGATCACAGACACCTTGGGCTTCATGACAGTATGTGCACAACCCTTCCTGGATGGGTATGCTCAGGTACAGTTTTAGTCGCAGAGTTCTGAGAGACCATAGCCTCGATCCGTGCTAGTGGCAGTCCCTCCTAGGTTCCAGCCCATGGTTAGAGTATGGGGCTCCCAGCGGCCCGACCCAGCAGGTCCTTCTAGCCAGCCTTCTACTTCTGGAGCCTCAGCCTCCACCTCAGCCTCAGCCTCAGCCGATCCATGTATCTGATGATGATGATAACCCCGAGGAGGAGCTCACGGATTATCCGCCATTGTAGTCATTCAGGGAGTTGGGATGGCATTTTGTATTTTGTTTCTTTTATATACTATTTATTATCAGTGCACTTGTATATACATTATACAAAAATGGAGTTTTAGTGGAAAAAAAACATTTACTTTTAGATTTACATATTTTTATTTCTTTTCTATCTTTATTTGCGATTTATTTGCATTAAGGATGGTTATAAACTTTTCTGTTTTAAAACTATATGACCACAAGAAATGATGCATAGAAAATAATGAAAAATAATAAATGGTAATCCAAAATCATTTATGAGCATACCAAGCAAGAATCACTTATATATGAATTAATAAAAAAAAAATTCTTTGTCACACAGGAACATTGTTTAATATTGATCCAAACATAGACATCAATCACATTGGAGGGTGGACACATCAAGCATTATGTCCTCCAAAATCATACTCCAACAGGCATTCACTTTGCGGATCGGATGGGGATTAGCAAGGAAATGCCAACAAGCAGGGACTGTGGTCAGAGAGTACCGCACCTCAAAATCCACGGTGTAGTCAAAGAGCACTACACGCCTTGCAGATCGGATGGGGGTTAGCAAGAAATTCCTAACAAAATCGAGATTGCAGTCAGAGAGTACTGCATCTCATAGTTTATGCGGCAGCCAGAGAGTGCTACGCACCTTGCAGATCGGACGGGGGTTAGCAGGGGAACTTCACAACCGGAGTTGCAGTTAGAGAACACTGCTCTCCACCTCGAGATAGTGGTTAGAGAACACCGCATCTCACGATCAAAGTTGCAGTTAGAGAACACTGCTCTTCACACCGGGATTGCAGTCAAAGAGCGCTGTATCTCACCTTCCTCATGCAGGCCGAGACGAGGCTAGCGGAAGACCATGCAGACCAAGACGAGGCCAGTAGGGTACCAGTAATAGAATACATCGCGGTGGGACTGCGGTTAGATAACACTGCATCTTACAACAGGGATTGCAGTCAGAGAGTGCTGCGTCTCGCATCCTCCGTGTAGGCCGAGACGAGGCTAGCGGAAGGCCATGCAGACCGAGATGAGGTCAGTAAGGCAACTAAAGTTGCAGTTACAGAACACTGCTCTTCACAACAAGGTTGTAGCTAGAGAATGCTACACCTTATCAACCCCTTGCAGGTCGAGATGAGATCGGCAGGGACATCCATCACTATCCGCTGAGTAGACCGAGACAAGGTTTACCCAGCAAGAAACACGGAAGGTAAGGATTGCTTCAGGTACGCTGTCTTCCTTCTGTTTTCCTTTTTCTCTGAATTTTGGCTCATCTAGGCACTTGCGCACTAATTTCCCCAAAATTGGGGGCAACTGTAAGCACCGTGTCCCGAGGTAGTCCAGATCAGAGATTACCCAATGAAGAAATTGATGCCCAAATCCGAATCAACGGTTAAGATTCAGGGATTTCTAGCCCTCTAGATTCACGAGAAATATGTTTTCTTTATTTACGACAAAGAGGAAAAGAGAATTGGGAGTTTTAGGGTAAAAAAAGAAAGTTTACCTCCACAGGCGGCCCGCCCATCGGCAACGGCATGCCCGTCGCTCAATGGAAAGTCCTGACGCCTGTCTGTGGCTTCAGGCATCCGTCGGTTGAATCCTGTTTCCCATAGGAAATAGGATTCAACCGACGCCCGTCGGTATAGTTCCGATGGCCGTCGGTATTTCAAGGTCTATAAAAACCTATTTTTCACCTATTTTGGGGGTTGGCTGACTAGTTGGACAAATTTGCATTTTTTTTACCTAAAAAACCCATTTCCTAGCATTCTTTTTTTTCATCTCAATATGTCTCCATTCTATTTTTGAATTTTGTGAATCAAAATTATTTCAAAGGAGCTAAAACTGATTAGTTTCTAAGAATTTTGATTCCAACATTTGTGCATTTCGTGAAAGTCAAGAAAGAAAAGTCCAAACAGTTCTTTTCTTGATTTTTACCCATTTCTCGTGAAGCATGCGGGACTCGAATCATCAAGAATCCAACCTAAAAGGTAAAATCCGAGGGTGAATATTCTGGACACATATTTCATTTAGTTCATTTTAATTATTTTGCTTTTTATGGGCTTTTGTGTTGAAAAATTATTCTATTTGAGAAACTTTGGTTTTTTACTATTTTGCTTGAAGAACAGTAGCGACCGACGGGTCATAAGGCCACCGACGCTCGTCGCTCGTTTGAGCGACGGCGCGTATGTGACGCATTACTGCCCGTCGGTCACCCCGAGATAAGCCCGTCTCTCGGATGAACGACGGCATTCCAACCCATCGGTCGCTTCTAGAGACGCCCGTCTGTCATTTGTTAGAGGCCGTCCCTGGGATCTGTTTGCAATTCTCAAAACCTTTTTCTTCATTTTCTTTCCATTCTTTATTTCTATTTCTTTTTAAATCTTTTCTCTTCTGTCTTTTATCAATAGTTTTATTCTTATTATTTTAGTTCAAAATTTTAACCCTTATTTTTGTTAATATTTATTAATGTTTGTTCTCTTTTATATTAACATTATTGATTATTTTGTGAGATTATTTTCATGTCTTTGGGATAATTTGGAGCTTAAGAGGAGTTTTGCCATGGGAAACTCCATTTGGTTTACCTATTCACCCTTTATTTATTTATTCATTTGTCATTTATTTATTCATTTGCTTATTTAATAATTTATTCATTCGTTTTTATTTATTATTTTGTGCTCACAATGAATTGTTTTATTCCGTGTTAAATAAGAATGGATAAACATTTTATAGCAAATAAAATTGGGGTTTTCTTTTTAACTCAAGGATCCAACGTCCTAATTTCCGCCCAATAAAAGCATCACAATAAAAAAATTAGTTTCTTTTATAATAAGTACAAGTGAGGACCAAAGTCCTCAAAATAAATGGATTCCCCGTTTTATGTATGCATCGCACTTTTACAATGGGAGTTGTATTCCGCTCCTAGTATTATTGTAGTTTATTTTAGAATTTTTGTTTTTATTCTTGTTTTATTTATTTATTAATGCTTTTGATGTGAACAAGTGCGCTTGTAATTAAACTTCATCGTGTGGAGAGAGAGCGAATTAATAAACTCAAAATCGAACCGTAAGATTAATCAAGGTAGAAATAGATGAGAAGTCCCGAACCCAGCTCTAGTCTTTGGGCTCAACGAGGCAAGAGGTATCCGATCACTCATTGGAACCTCCAAGACACCTCTTGTGTCCCACTAAAAGACTCAATTAATAATCCTAGGCTCCAAAGGAGAGAGGTTCATCCTCCAAGACCCTTTTGGTTTGCCCAAAATGGATATTTGCGCTGTCTTAGGCCCTCCGAGATGAGAGAAACTTTCCCAATATTTTATTGGGTGGCGACTCCATGAAACCACTTTGTTGCCCAAAATAGACGCACTTGTAAATACTTTTACAAGTTGCCAACGGACCCTCAATTGCTCGATCGCCCTCAAGCGGGCGGTCAAAGGAGCGGCCCGTGGTGTTCAGCGCGCGTCACAGTGATTATTAGATGTGAATATTGATGTTGAATGTTGAATTGAGTGTGCTTGTGATGATTGAGTTGAATGGAAGTGTGAGTTTTAGCTTGTAGAGTTTAGTGGAGAAATTCTGTTCCATGTGTCTTTTGACCCTGAGTTGGTTTTTAGTCCATAAATTGAGTTAGGAATCTCTAAATTGGGTGATTCTAGTGGCATAAGAACCATGTCTTCCATACCTATAAATGTCCTAGAAATAACCATGGGCTAATTTTATCTTTAGGTGCCCCAATTTTGGCCAAAACAAAAGTATTTCTATGTTGGCTGGGTCATTGGAGTAGTTTGGGTTATTTGAGTCATATATGGTGTTTTAGATGTCCAAATGACCTGAAATTTAACATCTTGGGGAATATTTTCTAAGAAGACCACTTTTGCTAAAAATGATTTTTGCTAGGTGAAAAACCCTGTGCAAAACCAGAATTGGGTTCTACCCTGTGCAGAGTGGGACAAAATGTGTTTTCATGGCTATCAAGGATTTCGGCCCGCAGTGTAAAAGCATTTTATAATATCTCGAATTGTAACCTAGTAGTAATATTGGTCAAATTGTGCTCACTGGGTATATTTAATTTGAGAGTTTGTTAAATTCAGGACTTAAATGTATTGGAATGAAGGACATAATTGAGCAATCAAATAAGTTTTAGTGATTGTATTGTAAAAGTGCATGTTAAGTTTAGTGGAGATTAATTAATGCCTAATGGTGATTGATTAAGTTAAGTGGGATTAGAGAGATATAGTGGATTTTTGGGTGGCATTTACTAGTTGTGCCAACACATATTGAGCATGCAATATAAGAGTTTTGGAGGAGAGAGAAACTCATTATTGCTGCACTTGAGGATCATCTTCTTCTTATTCTTCTTCTTCTTCTTCTTCTTCTTCTTCTTCTTCGTTTTCCATCACATAGGTTAGGAGTTTATGGTACTTCTGTTGTAATGGATCAAGTTATTTTTATGTTGTGCTGAGTTTAGGTTAACAAGGTAAGTGGTTTATTAGTGTGTCCTTCATCTTCTTCTACTCTATTCAGTGATTATGAATTTAAGTGGATTTTTATCACTTATCCAATTCTGGAAATTGGATAATTGTACTGTAGTGATTGAGCAAAAGAAGGATAAGGGAAAAGCTAAAATTGGGGACTCAAGTGTAAACTAAGCTATTGGAGTAAAGGATTGTAAGGTTTGGGAAAATATTGCTTTACATATGACTTGTAAAGAAGTTTGAGATTGAAATGCTTATTTGAGTATGTGGTTTGAAATGAACAGAAAATGTGAACTTGTGTGTGTGAGATGTAGCAATTAACATGATGAATTGATTAACTTGAGTAGTGGTGATGCCCTGTTTTGTGTAATTAAAGTTAAAGCTATATAACCTATGTGTATTATGTGCTTGTTGAGAAATTGAGATTGTGAGAAGCGTGTAAATCTATTGAGTAGGTAGGTTTGTGAAATGAGGGTGACGTAGGTTGATAGATTGAGCTTAACTAGTTGTGCTAGTAAAATTGAACTTGTTAGAGTAACTTGTGGGTGTGTTTGAGCTATAATGTATAGTATAGCTCTGTTTAGAATGAAATATGAGGTATTGAGTTCTTAGGAAATGTGTTTATAAAAGTGCGGAAGTAATTATATGGATTTAGGGTCATTTAATTCTGCATATAAGTAGGGTTATTGTGGTAGGAGGGCTTTTTGGGGCATGTATGATTCCATTGGCCACAACTCCTCACATATTAGACTAAAAATAATGTGAATTGAGTCATTGTATTCTTAGTAGGTTTTTAAATAAGTGTGTAGAAGATTATGTTTGCATATAACAAGGTTTGAATAGGTTATGAGAGTCCTATATGTAAGGGTGATAAAGTGTGAGGGTAGGAAGGTGGAGTAAGAGAGCTTGAATGGGAAATTCAGTTTTGTCGCGAGCACGACAGCGATTGCTAGCGCTAGAAGGCTCTTCTAGGTGGATGTGGCTTCTGTCGTGAGCGCAACAAAGGCGAGGGGTGAGTTCTGTCACGAGCCCGAGATGGGCCGTGATTGTGACAGAAGCATATTGTTAAGTCTGTTGCGACCGAGACAGGGGTCACGAGCATGACACTTCAGAATGTTTTTAGTGATTTCTTAATGGACTTAAATTATTTAATGTATATGTTTATATGA
The DNA here is from genome assembly GCA_947683425.1 of Excoecaria cochinchinensis. Classification (NCBI taxonomy): domain Eukaryota; kingdom Viridiplantae; phylum Streptophyta; class Magnoliopsida; order Malpighiales; family Euphorbiaceae; genus Excoecaria; species Excoecaria cochinchinensis. The sequence continues at coordinate 982,789 of CANTUQ010000025.1, forward strand.
TGAATGAACATGTTTATGAGAATAATCATTATTTTATTCATGTGAATGCCAGTATGTACATTTTAATTGTGAAGTGAACCATAGTATGAATGAGAAATGTGATAATGTATTATGAATGTCATAATATAAATAAACCGAGCTAATAATTTAGCCTGCAAGTCAAGTAGTGGATAGATAGGCATGCCTATAGGCTCTAGTGCTGCAGCCAAAGTGTTTGATTCCTTTGGAATCATCAATGCGAATTGAATCCATATTGGATCCCCAAATGCGAGTTTATTGATATCTTATTGAATACTCAGTACCTACGGGTGCTATGCGAATGTGCAGTTTCTAAGGATACTAATGCGATTACTGTACCTCTGGGTACTGATGCGATACCCATTATCCGCATCTTTGAGTTACAGGCAAGGCTTTGAATAACTTAATTAATTATTCGAATAATGAGATTCTTATGTGAGATACCTATGAATATGAATGTGAAGTTAATATGTACTTTTAAGTTGTTTATAATGTATTATTATTATATATATGTTTGGATATTATGTTATTGTATATTGCGTAATGCTTTCCCCACTAAGCGTTATCGTTTAGCATGGGTTTGTTAATCCGTGTAGGTTCTAAAGCGAAGTGAGCTGAAGGACAGTCCTGCATACCAACGGTCAACACTAGGACTTCGTTAGTGTAGGTTTTGGTGAATTTTGCGTACTGTAATGATGTTTAATCTTTTGGGTTATGTAATATGTATATAAGTATATGTTGTGGAACCAATGACTCAGCAATGAAATCTTGGGCTCATAATATAAGAAAGGGATATAAGCATGTTTGTAACTTGATGAGTATATAATATGTATGTGAATGATATTGAAATTAATTAGTTTAGGAATCCATGGATTTAGGTTGTGGTAATTGATGTGCTTGCGATGTGTGTGTCGTAACAACCATTCCCGACTGCTGCAGCGTAGCTGTGTGTGGATGAGAATGGGGTGTTACAAGTTGTGTTATCAGAGCCTAGGTTTAGTCGTTTCTGGGCATAGTGTAGAATAAGATGCGTATAGTTGTGTTGACCTAATGCGGACGTCCTTGTATGTGTATCAAATCGATGGATCCTTCCCATAATTCAAGCAAAGAGATGGCCGAGAGTGTTAATCCTCGTGAACCTGTAGTCAAAGGGTTGTGGAAGAGATAAGGTGTCCTCCGGAGCAGAAGGTTGAGTGTGTGGTATCGTTACTTCAAAGGTCTGCCTATGACTGGTGGAAGCTAGTTCTAAGGCATCCGACGCTTCTGAACTCGATTACTTGGGAATTTTTCGTACAAGAGTTTTAGAACAAGTACATTATCAAGGCATATTGGGAAGCTAACTGGAAGCAATTTCTGAATTTGAGCCAAAGGGCAATATCTGTAGCAGAGTATGAGAAAGAATTATGTGGGTTGAGTAAGTATGCACCAGTGGGAGTGTTAACTGAGGAATTTAGATGTCAGCAATTCGAGGAAGGATTAAATGAGCTAATTAAGGCATTGCTGATCTCTATGACCACATCTTAGACTGTGAGCTACTATGAGATAGTGCAAGCAGCCATGGGAGCTGAAAGATCTTTGGAGATCCAGAGAGAAAGGATGCAGAGGAGGAATCCTAATAGAGGAGGGCACATTCAGGTAAGGGATCAAGAGACCCTTCTGCAGCACCTCCAGCTGAGTTTGCTAGTAGTCCAGCAGCGAGGGGTAGAAGGCTAGGGTCATCATATGTATCTGGCACTGGTAGAGGAGTGTCTGGGAATAGAAGTGAGGTGCCCGAATGTCCGCATTGTTGTAAGCGACACAGAGGGGATTGCTGGAAGTTGACTAGAGCTTGCTTCAGATGTGGTAGTATGGAACATTATTTGGCTAACTGTCCTATGGCGTATGAGGCAACCGAAAGCCAGTAAGAGGCTAGTAGAGGTGCATCGAATTTACCTCCGTCTAATAGAGGAAGAGGTAGGGGATGTGGTAGAGGTGGCCAGTCTCGAGGTGGAGCTGTGTCTGAGTCAGTGGATAGATCTCCAACAGCTCTAGCAAGAGCTTATGCGATGAAGGCTCAGGAGGAGCAGGATGCGGCAGAGGTCATTGCAGGTACATTTCTACTCTTCAATATAAAAGTGTTTGCATTGATTAACCCTAGGTCTACACATTCTTATTTCTATTCTAAGACATTATGTGATAGGATGCCTACTATTGCTAATTGTTTAGAGTATGATATTTGTGTAACCAGTCCATTGGCAGATAGTGTGAATGTGAACAAAGTGTTTAGAGACTGTCCTTTGATGGTTCAAGGTCATATGTTTCCTGTAGATTTGATTGGATTACCTTTTGATGAGTTTGATCTAATTTTGGGTATGGATTAGTTAAGCAAACACCAAGGTATAGTGAATTGTAGGAAGAAGACAGTTGTGCTTAGTACTATGGAGAAAACTAAAGTAACTGTGAGGGGTGTGTGCTCTAACCCGCTAGTAGATGTGATATCTGCTATGCAAGCCTATCGTTGTTTGAGGAAAGGATGTGAGGCTTTCTTAGCCCTAGTGTTGGATTCCAACAGAGAAAAAGTAAGAATTCAGGACATCCCCGTAGTAAGGGAATTTTTTGATGTGTTTTTGGAAGAGTTGGCTGGTGTGTCACCTGTTAGAGAAGTGGAACTGTTGATTCACCTTGTGCCTGGTACGGCGCTTGTGTCTAAGGCACCTTATCGGATGGCTCCTATTGAGTTGAAAGAACTGAAGACTCAGTTACAGGAGTTATTAGACAGAGGTTTTATAAGGCCAAGTGTGTCTCCTTGGGGAGCACCTGCGTTATTTGTAAAGAAGAGAGATAGGGCCATGAGGATGTGTATTGACTATAGGCAACTGAATAAAGTGATAGTGAAGAATCGATATCCTTTACCAAGGATTGATGATCTGTTTGACCAGTTGAAGGGAGCAAGTGTATTTTTTAAGATTGACATGAGGTTTTGGTATTATTAGTTGCAAGTAAAAAAGGAGAACATACCTAAGACTACGTTTAGAACTCGTTATGGTCATTATGAATTCTTAGTAATGCCATTCGGGTTGACTAATGCGCCTGCATCATTTATGTATTTAATGAATAGAGTGTTCAGGCCGTATCTGGATCAGTTCATGGTTGTGTTTATTGATGATATATTGGTGTATTCTAAGAATGAACAAGAGCATGAGCAGTATTTAAGGATTGTGTTACAGACTTTAAGAGAATATCAATTATATGCCAAACTTAGCAAATGTGAGTTCTGGCTGAAAGAAGTGTCTTTTTTGGGCCACATTGTCTCTTCCGAGGGTATTAAGGTGGATCCAGCTAAAATTGAAGTAGTGGTGAATCGGAAACCACCCAGGAATGTGCCTGAGGTACGAAGTTTCTTGGGGTTAGCTGGGTACTACCGTCATTTTATGAAAGGGTTTTCAGTGATTGCTTCTCCACTCACTAGACTGCTTCGTAAGGGAGTTAAGTTTGAGAGGACAGAAAAGTGCCAAGCTAGTGTCAAGCAGTTGAAGAGAATGCTAGTTGAAGCACCAATCTTAACTCAGCCTACTTCGGGTAAGAATACGCTATGTATAGAGATGCCTCTGGAATTGGGTTGGGATGTGTGTTAATGCAAGATGGGAAAGTGGTAGCTTATGCTTCAAGGCAACTGAAGCCACACAAACAAAATTATCTGACTCGCGATTTGGAATTAGCTGCAGTAGTGTTTGCCTTAAAGATTTGGCGACATTACTTGTATGGTGAAAAGTGTAAGGTCTTTACTGATCACAAGAGTCTCAAGTACCTGCTTACTCAGAAAGAGTTAAACATGAGACAGAGAAGGTGGCTGAAATTGTTCAAAGATTATGACTGTTGGCAGATGCATTGAGTAGAAAGTCAGTTTTAGCTTTATTACTTCAGAGAGTTAAATGGAGATTTGATTCTGATGGTGCATGTAATGACTCGAAATCTACCCTAGTAGGATTTTGGCTAAAATAGGGTAATTAGATGAGTTGGATTTGGGATCTCTAATTCGGACTTAAGTGTAATTGAGAAATCAAGGACCTAATTGTATAAAATAAATAAGTTAAGTGGCAATAAAGTAGTTGTGTCTGATTATTCTAAAGAGGGATTAATTAAGAGTTAATTATGGATTAGCTTAAGCAAGAGAATAGTGGAAACCAGGTGTTGATTGTTGGTTGTGCCAACACATCAAAGCTCATGCAATATATGGTGGGAAAAGACAGATTTTCTTGATTCATTTGGGCATGTCCCTTGATCCGGTCACTTCTTCATCCTTGTGTCTCTCTCTTTGTTCTTTACTCTGCTCTTCATCATCTTCTTCTTTATCAATTTCGGTCAATAGTTCATCAAGTTCCTGTAGGTTAGTTAATTGATTCCTAAGTTGAGTGAGTGGTGTTTGTGTTTTGGCAAGTTAAAGGTAAGTGTTTGAATTGGAATCTTCTGCTTCTTCTTCTTTTCATTTTGATTGAATTGGATAATGATTTCCTTTATTCCAATTCTGGAATTTGATTGTGCATGTGGTGGTGGTTGTGAGAAAAGGAAAAGGAAAGAAGAAGATTGATAATCAAGGAGCCAAGTGAGCATTTTGGAGCTTAGGAATTGAGGTTTGGGAACTAATTGCTTTGTGTGTGTTAAATGATTGCTTGTGTACTTAAAGTGTGTAAATTATATTATGAGAGGTGTTGAATTGAAGAAATGAAAATGTTGATGTATAATGAATACTATGAATTTGATTGACTTAAGTTTGAACTCTAATTTCGGATGAATGATGGAATTGCTGTGTTTATGTAAATGAATAAACTATGATAGGAAATTGCATGTGCCGTGAGGTGTATAATTGAGTTAAAAATGTGTATTTGTGATATAAGATATGGAATTGAAGGAATGAGCTTATGTGAGTTGTTGATGCTATATTGTGAGTTTTATAACTCTAAATTGAATGAAACCAATTGGGTTGAATCCATAATGTCTATGTCCTTAGTTGTTGTGGAAATAGTCTTGTTGTTTAGCGGACTCTAAAACATGAGTGTAACTAGATTTCTGTAGGAGTGTTTTGGGACAAGTCATGTTCCCTTGCATAACTCATTGAATTTGTGTCTAAATGTTATCTAAGTTGTGTCAATAAGAAGTTAGCCCCTAGATGAATAAATGATTAGTAAAGCATGTTGGTTAAAAATGTCATTAAAGTTGGTTTTAGAAGTCATAAGCACGAAGTAGGAAAAATGTGCTTGTAGGGTAAGTTTTTGTGTAGGTCTCTTTTGACCTTTAGTGACTTTTTTACTCATGGATTGAGTTTTAGTGCTTCAAATTGATTTATTCAAATTGGAGATTAAACCTAAGATCCACGCCTAAAACGTTCTCAGAGATATGGTTGAGCTAGCTCTAAGTTTCCCAAAAGTGGCCAAAATAGAGGTGTCTCTACTTTGGCTAGTTCATTTGAGCAGTCCAAGTTTTATAGCTCATATCTGACATTCTAGATGTCAAAATGACCTGAAACTTGTGCCATTGGAAACTTAACATCCTAGGGAATAATTTTTAAGAGGGAGTTTTATCTAAACATGAGGTTTAGATGTTGTTAAAGGTGTTACAAAATATGGTAGTGAAGCAGTCCTGAGTTTCTGCTTCTATTTTGCTAATTTTTAGTATGTCACGGTGACAACCAATTCATTGCCACCGTGACCAATGCCGAGAGAAGACAGAATGCCTATTTTTGGACCTCACGGTCACAACAAAGTCATTGCCACCATGACTCCCTCTGTTTTGACTATTTTATGTATTTTTCTTCCCGAATTGAACCCGTATTGCATCGAAGCTTTTCGAGATATATCCGATGCATGTTTAGGACTATTAAATGAGTATAAGAATAGTTATCAGTTGGAAAATGCACATGATTAGGATTAATATTAATAATAAACTAATGAAATAATGATGTATATTTTCGGGATTGAATCGAATGAGATGTGTAAGAGTATGACTATATGTTTATAGTGAATATGTATAAAAGTGATATGTTCAATGAATGTGTGATTGAAGCACTTGCCTAACATTATTATATGATGCATGAATTGATATGACATAGATGTTACTAGAATGTATTATTATGCAGGATATCGAAGGATGTTATATTGGTTCATGTGGCTATATAAGTGATTATATATTATGATAATGATAAGTGTGATTTAAGGCTTTGAGATTGTGAGTTTCTTATTTATATGGAAACTAAAATGTGGCAAATCGGGTGAGTATGTGTGTCTATATATATGTATAAACAATTTGTAACAATTGAATGATGATATGTGAGATTGATAATAAGTTATATGTGTACGAAAAGGAATAGTGTTATGAGTTATCCGATGTTTGCTCAATGCGGTTTTGTGAAGGTTTATAACATGTGAATCCAATTTAAATAATTGAGTCAGTTGTCTAGCTTGCAAGTCGAGTCGTGGATAGATAGGCATGCCTATAGGGTCTAAAGTACTGCAACCAAAAGCAATTAATTTCTATTAATCGGCCCCGTTTGGGTCAGGGGTAATCCTGGAATAGGATCCCCAAAAGCGAGTGATTGTGTATCTTTATAAAAAGGTATCTATGGATACCAAATGCGATTGATTATTTTTGTACCTATGGGTACTAATACGATTGATTATTTCAGTATCTACGGATACTAATGCGATAAAAGGGTATCTACGGATACTAATGCGATATAAAAAATATCTACGGATACTAGTTTAAAGGTATCTTCAGATATCAGAGTGTTCATCACATTATCCACTACTATAGAATTGCAGGCAATCTAAGAATAGCTAATAAGCAAACAAATGAGGGTCAACTTAGTTCTATATGTGAATTTGTGTGTATAATATGTGATAGGTTCAGGTGTATACTACGTGGATGGTGATCATAACTTGATGAAGATATATTCTATTTATGTATATATATGGGCATGGATAATTTGTAACACCCTTATACCCTATACGTGTACTGCCGACCTAGCGATACTGTGCGATTATCATAATCGTTTAATAGTTATCACTTATTGAATTTACGAGTTAATTTTTTTTTTCTACACTTATAACAATATACACTAAGTTCACTTCAAACTTTAACCACTTATCCAACTTTTACATACCACTTACTCATTTACATTACTTAGTTACGATGACCTATAACTGTCTAAATCACTATTCATTTGGTAAAAATTTCGGTAGTATAACGACTTATAATTTGCACTACCCAAACCTGCAAATTGAAAGTTCCACAGCCCCGGCAAGGGCACAACAATATAATCATCCTATAACCATTCATCCCATCCGCCTTTCATCACACAAACATAGTAAAATTCCACACAGGTAAAATATATATATAATACTACATGCCAACTTCAACTACTAATAAAGTATATACACATGCCACAAAATATTTCATTACACATACAAAATCAAAAATATATCTCCTTCTCCTAGCTTGCTCCCCGGTCTGATGTACGCTGCTCCGGACCTATTGGGTACCTACACGCACTTAAAAACAATTACGTGCTGAGCATTAGAATGCCCAGTGGTGGTTACCAATCTATAAATTTCCTAAGTAATTCTATTTAATAAACATGCTATAATTATATATTCTTATTATTTTCACTTATTATTATTATTTATATTCAATTCACTTGTTAAGTCACTTAATTAATCTCAAATTGATATATTCCATCATTCAATTAATCACATAACTATGAATTTAAGCACTTAATTACACTTTTATTCACTTAATTATACTATTTATTTCATTATCTCACTTAAATATTTATTTTTCCATTAATTAAATTTAAATTTTTTTATTCCACTTTTTATTTTCTTAATTACATTTTTACCCTTATAATTTTTCCAAGGTTTCCAATTTTATCTTTATCTTTTCTATTAATTCCACTCATATCCCCACTTTTCATTTAATGCCACTTATGTCGTCATTTTTACACTTATTCCAATTTTATCCATTTTTTTTTCATTAATTACCTTTATGTCCCCACAATTACACATATACCATTTATATCCCATATTTTACCATAATTACACTTATATCCTCACTAATATACATAATTACCAAAATGCCCTTATTTATTCCATTTTTACATTATTAGCCTTATTTAAATTTCTTTTTGCACATTTATCCTTATTTAACTTATTTAATTACAATTATACCCTTTTCACTTTATTTTTCCACTCATTAACTTGCAATTTAGCCAATTTATATTTTAGTCCCTATTTTATCACTTTTTCACTGTTTCCTTATTTTTATCCCATATTTCATTAAAATTACCATTTTACCCTTCCATTTACATTTTTAACTAATTTTCACGAATTTTTATCAACTTTTAGTAAAATTACCGTTTTATGCTTAAACTTTCTATTTTCTTCATTTTAGTTTTATTTTCACTCATTTTCACCAATTTCATTATTTTAATAATTTTTATCTCATATTTACCAATATGCCCCTAGTATGGACCCGGTAGAAAATCTACTGACCGGATATGCGGGACGTAGGCCCCATAGACCCATTTCACTATAAAATAGTCCCAGTAGAACCATTTCCACTACGCTGCACTTTACACTGAATATCACTGTACACTGTGATAAGCACTCATTGGCTTATCAATAATGAGTCGCCGTGACTCATACCGCGATGTGAAATCCTTATGGCTAGCCAATTATATCCTGGACTGGATTTCACTACCAGACAACTACTAAGGGCAATATCTTTTCAAAATTCATATAAATATCACATTATAACAATATATAATATTCATCATACATCTTATTTTCACTTATCATTTTGCACATACACTCATTTATCATTATATAATCACCTTATGATATTACATTACATATAACATCAAATTACATACACTTAAGTTCACATACACCATTCGGCCAATCCTTCTAATTTCAATATCATGCACTATAATTTCTCTTATTGATTCCATTACACTTATTCCATGTTGTACATGTTATATATATCATTATTATACAAAATATCATTGTATATTACACTTTATTTCCCATTATATCATTCGGCCTCACTTACACTTTTTCAATATGATCTCTTTTAATTCTTTTACTCACTAAATCATACAATATAACAATTATACATGTTATAAATATCAATTTTATGCTTCAAACTACCTTATAATTCAATTAAATCCCATATGCTCAATTTGGCCACTATTAAAGTTTTCATACTAATTTGATTTAATTTATTCTAACCACTTTTATACACTATATTTAGTCCCTTAAGCATGAATATAAAGTTAGATTTAATTAATCCTATCATTTTCACATACCTAACCTTAGACATAACCTAAAAATCAACACATATAATAGGAAAAGTATAGATTTAGCAACCACAAACCTTTTTTCCAAGCTCTAGATCACTTCAAGTTTGTTTCTCCTTTCCTTTAACTTGAGAAACACCCTCCTCACTTTGATTTCCTATGTAGGCCGAATACAAAATCACTCATATCATCAAAATGAAACCTCAAATCAAAAATATAACTTCATAAACGTGTTCTACAGGCCCAAAAACCTTAGGAGAGACCAATGAAATAAATTTTAAATCCTTAAATCTCATACCCAAAAACTCACCCTAAACTTTGCTCACTTGATTTCTTTACTGCCAGTGCACCAAATGAACTCAAACCACTTCGAAAATGTTATAGAGGATCTGAACTTTAGGTAGGGAGCTAATATTTGATGAGAAAATGGAGTAGAAGAAGAGAAAAATGGAGGAAAATGAGAGGAAGACAATTCAATTTTGAAAGGGAGAGGGGAGGCCGACTTTCGCTGGGTTTTTTCTAGAGAAATCCAGCCACTTATCTTCCTTATATAGCCCTCCATGAACCGAATGGGTCCAACCGAAGTGGTCCGACTGATTTAAACTAAAATTTCAGTTTTTCGGTTCATTTGCACTTTTCTTAAGTATCTATATGTTCCACTCATTATTTTCACTCCTAACCAATTCCATTGATCTTAAAACATCAAAAATAGGCTCCATACAAATTTTTAGCTCAATCGGAGTTCATTTGGGCACCGGTTCACTTAAACAGGTTCGATTCGATTAATTTTTCTTCTGCCGTAAAATACAACTCTAAAACTGTCAAAATTCACAGAAATCACTTCCATTACATTATTTAACACACTGAAATTCTATTGGCCCACATAAGTCTCTCATAACCCCTTGGTGAAATCTCGGTCAAACCCCGGTTCAAATTGAATCGAACCGGAGGCCAACTTCAGAATGACTTTCGGAGGTCATTTTAGCTCTGTTTCCAATTCCGATTTCACCACTAGACTCCTTACGACCCACAGATCATTTTTGCAAAATTAAAATTTTTCGGACGCCGAACAGCCGGGTTCGCTGTATAGCCACCCTGGTGTCACCTAACCCGGAATCATTATAATTTTAACATACTTAACACTGAACTCCGACATTGGTAAACTCACTCCCTACACTGTTTGACACTGCGATTATCATAATAACACTGAAATAATGCATTGACACTTCTAGACCGGTATTCGGGTCATTACATAATTATTACTATTTGTTGAGCTTAATGCTCAATGAGTATAGTATGTGGTATGAAGTAAATGATTCTAAGATGAAAATGAATTTGGCAAATATGTGATATTGCCATAGAATGAATAAAGTATGCATTATACAAATTTGTATTTGTAATTTGAGATGCGGTGTTTATATATAAGTAAGTGCTAGTGAATATTCTGCTTTAGGTGATCATGTTTATATATATGACTCTTGTAACACCCCCTACCCATACGTAGGCATACCCATCCTCCAGGAGTGAGAAGCCGTATGAGCTGGGTGTGTCACCAAGCATATAAAGATACAAAGCATACATTCATACATAATAACCATACATTATTACGGGAAAATTAAAACCTTCATAAGCATCAGAATAATCCATCATTACAATAGCAAAATTCGTTACAAAAATGTTCTGATCAAAAGTCAGAATAAGATAATTACATAACCCAAAAGTATATAAATGCGGAAGCTTTACAAAATAATGGTATAAAGAGAGTTCCGATACAAAAGAAGCAATATGCTATCAAAAATAAAGCCCTAACACTAATCCCTCTATGTTGGTTTGACTGGCGATGACTCTCCCAAAAGAACACCATCCTCCGCACCTGCACGGATAAAACACCGTGCTAAGCGATAAACGCTTAGTGGGGAACACACAACAAAAGAGTGGACGGAAAGAGTGGATGGCCATTCACAATGGTTGTCTATGCCATACACATACAATATGGCAAATGCGGATAATGATATCAGCTGTATAATCATACTTGCATAATAAAGACATGCATTCAGAAGTTCACATCCACATTCATTTACACTTTAGTTGATTTCTATTACTTATCATTATACGCATCCGAATACCATATTCTTATAATCATATCCAAGCGGAATAAAACAAAAAGAGCACCTGCTGATTCACAATAGTGGATAATGAGTATACGGACAGTACCTTACGGGTACGAATCGAATACTAACAGTACCTTACGGGTACAAATCGAATACTGATAGTACCTTACGGGTACAAATCGAAAACCATTTCATTTTATCAATTACAAAACATTTTACTGAGGGGACCTTAAATAAGATCCAAATACTAAGGGGGTTCGCGAGGAACCAAACGGGGACCTGATCAGGGTCCAAACGGAAGTGAGGCTACAGCTAAAGATTCTATTATGCATGCCTAACTATCCACTAGATTGACTCTCGCAGGTCATGTATAATACAAATCATATTTCAAAGTACATCATACAATTCATTTGAAGAATCATTGTATTACTCATATAAAAGCATATAGAAGCATGACATGTATCATACAGTAGTATAAGTCCATTCAGAAGAGATACGAAATTCATTTTTAGTTAAAACTGGGCAATTTCAGAAAATAGGCCGAACAGAGCCTCACTGTCACGATCGTAATACGAGTCGCATTCGCGACAGTGACCAATTGCACAAGGTTGGCCGGTCACGAGTTGTGACTGGCAATCACGATTCGTGACTGGTCTCTTGGTCGGTCACGAGTCGTGACTGGCAATCACAACTCGTGACTGGCCTCCTGGCTGGTCACAAGTCGTGACTAGCAATCACAACTCGTGACTGGCCTCTTGGCTGGTCATAAGTCATGATTGGCAATCACGACTCGCGACTGGTCTCTCCCTACACAGCCAATCAGATCTCCCTCCTTTCCGCTCGGTAGTCGACTGCTCTATCGCACGAGTAACTGAGCGTCCACAGCCGATCGGGGAGGAAAAACTAGGGTCACGAGTGTCGAGATCCACTCTCCCGATCGGAACTTCCCATCTTTTGATCGATAGCTGAGCGTGATGCACTCAAGGCATTTCCGATCGGAAGATGGTAGGCCGATTGAGACTTGGACTGACTGATTTTTTGCGTTCGCAACTACAGAAACTCTGCAGAAATCCTTAGTTCCTAAACTTGCCCAGAACGTTGAAAAACATTTCTTTAAAAATCACTTACCTCAGATCGCTACTTTCCTCGCCACCAGCAATGCACAGACACAACTTTTAACACCCTTAACACAATTAGATCACATTTGAACAAAGGCAAATTCCGATCGCAGCAACCCAGAAAGTCACAGTAAACCCAAAACACACTAATCCGTTCTTTTGGTTTGAAACTTAAATCAACTAAAATACATTACATTACTTCCAGCATGCATCACAACGATCATCAAATTACCACAGATCATTCAACCATAACATAAACACAAAAATGCAGAAATTCCCAAACTTGTAATCCTAGCTTCAATCACTTGGTTCCACTACTCCCAGCCTTCTCTTTGCCTTTCGGGTCACGGGGAGACTCAGCTAACAGCTGACACACCAAGAACACACAAACAAAAACCCTAAATCAAAACCCAATCTAGAAATGCAAAGAAGAAAATGGACAGTGTGAAGAAGATGATGAAAATATTGAAAACTTTACCTAGCGGAGGTTGAGGAGCGATCAAATTCCACCACAAATCACTTGAATCAAATACCAGGACACAAATGGGAAGGGAAAAGAGGAAGAAGGAGTAATGAAGAAGAGAAAACGGGGTGAGAGGCAGTAGGAGTGGCTGCCCTTCTTTCTCTTTCTTTTTACACCCATTTCCAAAAAACCCTAGCCACATGTCATCCTAAGATTGGTGGAACTTGACCACTCACACTCAACAAGCATACACTACTCACACACAATGCACTCTCAACTTAAAACACTCTACTAATGTATGAGTAAAGCACACAACCCTAACTCCACTACTGACACCCTACAATGGTACACTCATGCACACCCAAACTTAACCCAACTAATTCACACCCTAATAACATACATGCATCCACATGCTAATAAAACCATTAAAACATGCATTTTTACCAAAATACCCTTATGATATGCCCAAAACACACAATGCATGCACACACACAAATAGGCTCATACTACTAGGGGGCAAACGGGGTGGGACAACTCTGTACATAGTGATATATATAGAGTTGCAATGAATGAATAGAGGTATGCTAAAAATATGTATTATGACAAGTGTGAATACGGGATATAGAGTAATGAACTAAGAATGACTTGGATGATATTGATAATTACTTGATAGGTTGATGTTAATGGTTAAATTTGGAATTATATATATATATATATATATATATATATATATATATATATATATATATATATATGTATGTATGTATGTATGTATGTATGATGTTACATGATCACTTAGATATGATTGATAATAAACTTTATGTATGTAATAGTGCAAGGCATGTTTAAGATTTGTTATTATGACTGTTATGTATGAGTATAGTATGTTGTTGTTCCCCACTAAGTGTTATCGCTTAGCATGGATGTTTTATCCATGCAGGTTGTCGAAGGTAGTGCTTAGAAGATAGTCCTGCATTGCCAACGACCAACACGTTAGGAACCGCTGTATATGTAGGGTATTTTGTAATATTATAAGATGTATATTTATGGTTGGCATGTGCAAAGGAACAAAAGTTTTGTATCACAGAAGTTGTATTTTGTAAGCAAAAACTAAAGTGAGACTTTTAATGTTATGTAATGTGATGTATGGATTTCCAAAATGTATTATAACGATTGCATGTTAACGAAATTTTCTAATTCTGAACTTTCTATGGAATACTATTATATGCGCATGTGTTTGTGTTGTGACACTTAATAGTTACTGTAGTGAAACTCTACAGGTGGTTAAGGGGTGTTACACTGCATTACTGGCATAGTTGAAAGCAAGGCCGATTTTGAGAGATGAGTTAGTAAAGGCATAGAAAAGTGATTCCAAGTTGTAACAGATTGTGCAATCAGGTAGAAGCGGAGACAAGAATGATTATTTAGTGAATGAAGAGGGTGTGTTGGTCTTCAAAGACCGGTTATGTGTTGCAAGTGATAAGAAGTTGAGGAAGAGGCTTTTGAATGAGGCGCATAATACAGTTTTTACTATGCATTCAGGCGGAACTAAGATGTATCAAGATTTTAAGCAGTTCTATTGGTGGCCTAGAATGAAAAAGGATATTGTAGATTATGTCTCTAAGTGTCTGACCTGCCAGTAAGTGAAAGTGGAACATCAAGTTCCACGTGGGTTGTTAAATGCCATTCCAATTCCACGGTGGAAATGGGACAACATTACTATGGACTTTGTCACCGGATTGCCAATGACATCAAGGCAGCATGACTCCGTGTGGGTTATAGTGGATCAGTTTTCTAAGTCGGCTCACTTTATACCAGTTCGACTGGATTATTCCATGTGTGTTGGATTTCTCAAAGAATTGGGATCAGTACATTCCACTGATGGAGTTTGCCTACAATAACGATTATCAGTCGAGTATCGAAATAGCACCATCTGTGGTCTTGTATGGTGGGAAGTCCAAAACACCGGTATGTTGGATAGAACTGACTGAGTATAAGGTTATTGGTCGGTGCATGATACTGAGGAAAAGGCAAAGATAATTCAACAGCGATTGAAAGCTGCAAGTGATTGACAGAAGTCATATGCGGACTTAAAGAGGAAAGACATTGAATTTGAAGTGGGTGATAAAGTGTTTCTCAAAGTGTCTCCCTAGAGGAAGGTATTGTGATTTGGTAAGAAAGAGAAGTTGAGTCCAAGGTTCATTGGGCCTTACTGTAACACCCCATACCCGCAATTGGTACGTATAACGGGAGTCACGCACTACGATCGAATCGATACTTATGACAAATGCAGTAAAAATTTTTTCTTTATACAGGTTGCAGTCTAATAATTATCTATAGCATTTCACATCATTTACTAATAATCTACAAAATTCATTACAGTCATAATATATTTTAGATAGTTAATCCTAAACAGTTACATATACATGCCATCCGAAAAATACAAATAATACTCATCTTAAATTCTGAGGTCCGATCTGATCTCGAAACTGATAGCATGCCTGCTCCTCACACGTCCTTCTCGAAACCTGCATGCAGTCAGATAAACTACGTGCTTAGCATTAAGAATTCCCAGTGGTGATTACGAATCTAAGGATTTTCAGTCCTAATATACATGCACATACATACATGCATACACTTTGATCCTCATATTCAGGCTTTACAGTATCATAATATTTTATAGTCCTTTCTTATCTTCTTAATTACGATTTCACCTTATTTTCTATATTTTGTTCTTACTTATCAAGATCCACTTTGATCTTTTAACCTACATTGTTTCTTATCACTTATTTAACACTCAATTTAACTAATTCCTCCAACTCATTAAGGTCACATACTAAACTTTAGTCAGTGCCACAGTAATAGGCAATTTACTGCTAACCCTAACATTTTTTTTTGACTCGTATATATCAACATCAAAATCATTTCTTTGATTATTTTCACTCATTAATCTTATCATTTACTTAATTAAACATTATTTTCACTTCACTCTTCAAGTTATTCTATTAGGTACCATCATTATGGTAACAGTTCACTTTGGTCCCTAATCTGTCAATAAAATACAAATTCTATTCTTTCACACTATAATTTAAATTTTTTTTCCACTAGTTTCTTTCTTTTTCTTCCTTTTTTTTTGAACCATTACTTACTTTACAAATTACCTATTAGCCCTCATATTAAAAATTTCATATCAAATTACAGTTTAGTTCTCAAACCCTACATTCTTTATGTAGAGGTCACTTAAAATTCACTTTATACTTTGTCATTTAACTTGCTTTTACTCTCAAATTTTGTTTTGCTCTTAAACCTTTATTAGATTACAATAAGGTCCTTCGTTTAGAGATTTATTTCACTTCTGTCATATCTTATGTAGTTTTACACTTTTACTAACTCTTTAACTTACAGTGTACCAATTAGTCTCATGACTAATCATTTTTATAGTAAACTACCCTTCAGTTCTTGTATTCTTATTTTCTTTCATATAGGTCATTTTCCATTCAATTTATCATTTACAATTCGATTATTACATTTTTTTTGATCAGTTTACTAATATTATCCACTTAACTTATCATTTAGGTAAGTTCCTTCCTTTACCCTAAACTTTATTTCTTTCCAAATAAGATCTTCTTTTTCATTCAAGCTTCAAATTTTCATTTCACTATTACTCTTCCATATCACTTTTACTTTTTCATTTCAATTATGATTATGCCCCTAGTGTCACTCCGGTAGAAATTTGTGAGTCGGATAAATAGGGTGCGGATCCCATGGTCCACAACAGAGCAGAATAGAGTGACCCCGAAGGAATCACTTAACAATAAAAGTAAACAGTACATCAGTAAACAGTATATCAGTCATCATTATGGTAGTCTGTCATTGGCCAACCTAGTGGAGTCATCATGCTCCACAACAGTACAGTGCAGAATCCCTATGGCTAGCCACTATATCCTGAACTAGATCACTACCAGACACTACTAAGGGCCATAACTTTCAAAACAGACTTTCAGATCCACTTTTCAGATTTTATCAGATTCACTTACATTCACAATTCGTTTTCATTTCATCTTATCATTTATACAACATACTCATCAATGTTGTACAATAAATGAATTATCTCATCAATTCAATGAAATTCATCTTATACTTATTTTACATAATAAGTATACTTTGGGCATTAAATGGCCATGAAAGTACTCCAAAGCCACACATTCTTTCTTTTTAATTATGCTTTAATTATTCATTTAATCAAAAATAATTCTTAATATACTTATAGATTCAATTACTTCAATCTTTTAGCAGTATTTCCCACCGTGGACATAATGGGAAATTAACTTCAAATTATTCAATTTCATTCATTTAATTACAATTAAGTACTTATACTTTCAATTTATACTCATATTCATCTTATGATTTAAATATCATTAAGTACACTAATTTCATCTTTGGTTCATTATGTCAATTATTCAATTTTTCATATCATTCTTTCATTTAAATCTTCCTTTCCATATCTAATTACTCATCTATTCATTTTACCACTCCATTATCAAATAAATATCATAAAATTATCCCTTTTTCCTTACTAACCCATTCGGTCACATTACAAGGTTTCCTCTAACATTTTTCTTTTCTTCATTTAACACTTATTTCACTAATTTAAATCTCAATTCACACGTTTATCTATTTTCGTTCCACTAAATCATTAGGTACACACTAAATATACTTATGTATATCATTATGTCTCACAATCATCACAACTTACAATTGGTTTTCTCTTAAATTAATCATTCTAATCAATTTATTTAGCTTTCTTAAACTCATCTATCAATTCAATTTAACTCATACAAATAATATACACACATTCACTATATAAACATAATATAAAACCTAATTTTTCACATGAAAATAATTAGATTGAGTAATCACAAACCTCAATTCCATGATATACTCTCCTCAAGCTTCTTTATCCTTAACTTTTCCCCTGGAAATCTCTTTTTCCCTCAAACTCCTCCTTGGCCGAATTCCATAGCAAAAGAATCCTTCAATTTCTTGCTTCAACAATCAATTCCAATAGCATAAACAACTTATACACATCTTAAATTACTAATATAAACCATAAAATCAAAATAATTTCTTCAATTTTATTTACCTCAACTTGGACCCCTCACTTGAAATCCTTGGATTTCTTCTCTTCCTCTTACTCAAAAGCACTCTAACACTCTCTTTTAAGCTGAAAAGAGTCACAATTCCAATTGAGGGGCATGAAATTGATGGATTTATGAGGGAGAATGAAAGAAAAAGGAAGAGAAAATGAAGAACAAGGCCACGACTTTTGAAGAGCAAAAGAAGAGAGAAGAAAAACGTGAAAGACTTCCCCCAATCTATAGATTTCTCACATTCAATAGGTTGGTGAGAGTAGTTAGCATATTAATTATCTCATTAATAAAGTAATTATCCATTTTTTTCCCAACTTAATCCAATTCTCTCATTTCCTAATTCCAAATTTACTCAAATAAAATTCCATATTTTACATCACATGAAAACTAGGTTGTACACAAAATTTCACCTCAATACGAGTTCGTTTACAGTCCAGTCCAATCAAATCAATCCGGTCATTAAATTTCAAAGTCCTCGAAAAATTCTATTTTTTTACTATAAAAAATTCATAAATATTATCAATTAATTTCATAATTTAATTATGCTTTAATTATTCATTTAATCAAAAATAATTCTTAATATACTTATAGATTCAATTACTTCAATCTTTTAGCAGTATTTCCCACCGTGCACATAATGGGAAATTAACTTCAAATTATTCAATTTCATTCATTTAATTACAATTAAGTACTTATACTTTCAATTTATACTCATATTCATCTTATGATTTAAATATCATTAAGTACACTAATTTCATCTTTGGTTCATTATGTCAATTATTCAATTTTTCATATCATTCTTTCATTTAAATCTTCCTTTCCATATCTAATTACTCATCTATTCATTTTACCACTCCATTATCAAATAAATATCATAAAATTATCCCTTTTTCCTTACTAACCCATTCGGTCACATTACAAGGTTTCCTCTAACATTTTTCTTTTCTTCATTTAACACTTATTTCACTAATTTAAATCTCAATTCACACGTTTATCTATTTTCGTTCCACTAAATCATTAGGTACACACTAAATATACTTATGTATATCATTATGTCTCACAATCATCACAACTTACAATTGGTTTTCTCTTAAATTAATCATTCTAATCAATTTATTTAGCTTTCTTAAACTCATCTATCAATTCAATTTAACTCATACAAATAATATACACACATTCACTATATAAACATAATATAAAACCTAATTTTTCACATGAAAATAATTAGATTGAGTAATCACAAACCTCAATTCCATGATATACTCTCCTCAAGCTTCTTTATCCTTAACTTTTCCCCTGGAAATCTCTTTTTCCCTCAAACTCCTCCTTGGCCGAATTCCATAGCAAAAGAATCCTTCAATTTCTTGCTTCAACAATCAATTCCAATAGCATAAACAACTTATACACATCTTAAATTACTAATATAAACCATAAAATCAAAATAATTTCTTCAATTTTATTTACCTCAACTTGGACCCCTCACTTGAAATCCTTGGATTTCTTCTCTTCCTCTTACTCAAAAGCACTCTAACACTCTCTTTTAAGCTGAAAAGAGTCACAATTCCAATTGAGGGGCATGAAATTGATGGATTTATGAGGGAGAATGAAAGAAAAAGGAAGAGAAAATGAAGAACAAGGCCACGACTTTTGAAGAGCAAAAGAAGAGAGAAGAAAAACGTGAAAGACTTCCCCCAATCTATAGATTTCTCACATTCAATAGGTTGGTGAGAGTAGTTAGCATATTAATTATCTCATTAATAAAGTAATTATCCATTTTTTTCCCAACTTAATCCAATTCTCTCATTTCCTAATTCCAAATTTACTCAAATAAAATTCCATAATTTACATCACATGAAAACTAGGTTGTACACAAAATTTCACCTCAATACGAGTTCGTTTACAGTCCAGTCCAATCAAATCAATCCGGTCATTAAATTTCAAAGTCCTCGAAAAATTCTATTTTTTTACTATAAAAAATTCATAAATATTATCAATTAAATTCATAATTTAATTATGCTTTAATTATTCATTTAATCAAAAATAATTCTTAATATACTTATAGATTCAATTACTTCAATCTTTTAGCAGTATTTCCCACCGTGGACATAATGGGAAATTAACTTCAAATTATTCAATTTCATTCATTTAATTACAATTAAGTACTTATACTTTCAATTTATACTCATATTCATCTTATGATTTAAATATCATTAAGTACACTAATTTCATCTTTGGTTCATTATGTCAATTATTCAATTTTTCATATCATTCTTTCATTTAAATCTTCCTTTCCATATCTAATTACTCATCTATTCATTTTACCACTCCATTATCAAATAAATATCATAAAATTATCCCTTTTTCCTTACTAACCCATTCGGTCACATTACAAGGTTTCCTCTAACATTTTTCTTTTCTTCATTTAACACTTATTTCACTAATTTAAATCTCAATTCACACGTTTATCTATTTTCGTTCCACTAAATCATTAGGTACACACTAAATATACTTATGTATATCATTATGTCTCACAATCATCACAACTTACAATTGGTTTTCTCTTAAATTAATCATTCTAATCAATTTATTTAGCTTTCTTAAACTCATCTATCAATTCAATTTAACTCATACAAATAATATACACACATTCACTATATAAACATAATATAAAACCTAATTTTTCACATGAAAATAATTAGATTGAGTAATCACAAACCTCAATTCCATGATATACTCTCCTCAAGCTTCTTTATCCTTAACTTTTCCCCTGGAAATCTCTTTTTCCCTCAAACTCCTCCTTGGCCGAATTCCATAGCAAAAGAATCCTTCAATTTCTTGCTTCAACAATCAATTCCAATAGCATAAACAACTTATACACATCTTAAATTACTAATATAAACCATAAAATCAAAATAATTTCTTCAATTTTATTTACCTCAACTTGGACCCCTCACTTGAAATCCTTGGATTTCTTCTCTTCCTCTTACTCAAAAGCACTCTAACACTCTCTTTTAAGCTGAAAAGAGTCACAATTCCAATTGAGGGGCATGAAATTGATGGATTTATGAGGGAGAATGAAAGAAAAAGGAAGAGAAAATGAAGAACAAGGCCACGACTTTTGAAGAGCAAAAGAAGAGAGAAGAAAAACGTGAAAGACTTCCCCCAATCTATAGATTTCTCACATTCAATAGGTTGGTGAGAGTAGTTAGCATATTAATTATCTCATTAATAAAGTAATTATCCATTTTTTTCCCAACTTAATCCAATTCTCTCATTTCCTAATTCCAAATTTACTCAAATAAAATTCCATAATTTACATCACATGAAAACTAGGTTGTACACAAAATTTCACCTCAATACGAGTTCGTTTACAGTCCAGTCCAATCAAATCAATCCGGTCATTAAATTTCAAAGTCCTCGAAAAATTCTATTTTTTTTACTATAAAAAATTCATAAATATTATCAATTAAATTCATAATTTAATTATGCTTTAATTATTCATTTAATCAAAAATAATTCTTAATATACTTATAGATTCAATTACTTCAATCTTTTAGCAGTATTTCCCACCGTGGACATAATGGGAAATTAACTTCAAATTATTCAATTTCATTCATTTAATTACAATTAAGTACTTATACTTTCAATTTATACTCATATTCATCTTATGATTTAAATATCATTAAGTACACTAATTTCATCTTTGGTTCATTATGTCAATTATTCAATTTTTCATATCATTCTTTCATTTAAATCTTCCTTTCCATATCTAATTACTCATCTATTCATTTTACCACTCCATTATCAAATAAATATCATAAAATTATCCCTTTTTCCTTACTAACCCATTCGGTCACATTACAAGGTTTCCTCTAACATTTTTCTTTTCTTCATTTAACACTTATTTCACTAATTTAAATCTCAATTCACACGTTTATCTATTTTCGTTCCACTAAATCATTAGGTACACACTAAATATACTTATGTATATCATTATGTCTCACAATCATCACAACTTACAATTGGTTTTCTCTTAAATTAATCATTCTAATCAATTTATTTAGCTTTCTTAAACTCATCTATCAATTCAATTTAACTCATACAAATAATATACACACATTCACTATATAAACATAATATAAAACCTAATTTTTCACATGAAAATAATTAGATTGAGTAATCACAAACCTCAATTCCATGATATACTCTCCTCAAGCTTCTTTATCCTTAACTTTTCCCCTGGAAATCTCTTTTTCCCTCAAACTCCTCCTTGGCCGAATTCCATAGCAAAAGAATCCTTCAATTTCTTGCTTCAACAATCAATTCCAATAGCATAAACAACTTATACACATCTTAAATTACTAATATAAACCATAAAATCAAAATAATTTCTTCAATTTTATTTACCTCAACTTGGACCCCTCACTTGAAATCCTTGGATTTCTTCTCTTCCTCTTACTCAAAAGCACTCTAACACTCTCTTTTAAGCTGAAAAGAGTCACAATTCCAATTGAGGGGCATGAAATTGATGGATTTATGAGGGAGAATGAAAGAAAAAGGAAGAGAAAATGAAGAACAAGGCCACGACTTTTGAAGAGCAAAAGAAGAGAGAAGAAAAACGTGAAAGACTTCCCCCAATCTATAGATTTCTCACATTCAATAGGTTGGTGAGAGTAGTTAGCATATTAATTATCTCATTAATAAAGTAATTATCCATTTTTTTCCCAACTTAATCCAATTCTCTCATT
Source organism: Excoecaria cochinchinensis (assembly GCA_947683425.1). Lineage (NCBI taxonomy): Eukaryota > Viridiplantae > Streptophyta > Magnoliopsida > Malpighiales > Euphorbiaceae > Excoecaria > Excoecaria cochinchinensis. The sequence continues at coordinate 1,005,725 of CANTUQ010000025.1, forward strand.
TCCTAATTCCAAATTTACTCAAATAAAATTCCATAATTTACATCACATGAAAACTAGGTTGTACACAAAATTTCACCTCAATACGAGTTCGTTTACAGTCCAGTCCAATCAAATCAATCCGGTCATTAAATTTCAAAGTCCTCGAAAAATTCTATTTTTTTACTATAAAAAATTCATAAATATTATCAATTAAATTCATAATTTAATTATGCTTTAATTATTCATTTAATCAAAAATAATTCTTAATATACTTATAGATTCAATTACTTCAATCTTTTAGCAGTATTTCCCACCGTGGACATAATGGGAAATTAACTTCAAATTATTCAATTTCATTCATTTAATTACAATTAAGTACTTATACTTTCAATTTATACTCATATTCATCTTATGATTTAAATATCATTAAGTACACTAATTTCATCTTTGGTTCATTATGTCAATTATTCAATTTTTCATATCATTCTTTCATTTAAATCTTCCTTTCCATATCTAATTACTCATCTATTCATTTTACCACTCCATTATCAAATAAATATCATAAAATTATCCCTTTTTCCTTACTAACCCATTCGGTCACATTACAAGGTTTCCTCTAACATTTTTCTTTTCTTCATTTAACACTTATTTCACTAATTTAAATCTCAATTCACACGTTTATCTATTTTCGTTCCACTAAATCATTAGGTACACACTAAATATACTTATGTATATCATTATGTCTCACAATCATCACAACTTACAATTGGTTTTCTCTTAAATTAATCATTCTAATCAATTTATTTAGCTTTCTTAAACTCATCTATCAATTCAATTTAACTCATACAAATAATATACACACATTCACTATATAAACATAATATAAAACCTAATTTTTCACATGAAAATAATTAGATTGAGTAATCACAAACCTCAATTCCATGATATACTCTCCTCAAGCTTCTTTATCCTTAACTTTTCCCCTGGAAATCTCTTTTTCCCTCAAACTCCTCCTTGGCCGAATTCCATAGCAAAAGAATCCTTCAATTTCTTGCTTCAACAATCAATTCCAATAGCATAAACAACTTATACACATCTTAAATTACTAATATAAACCATAAAATCAAAATAATTTCTTCAATTTTATTTACCTCAACTTGGACCCCTCACTTGAAATCCTTGGATTTCTTCTCTTCCTCTTACTCAAAAGCACTCTAACACTCTCTTTTAAGCTGAAAAGAGTCACAATTCCAATTGAGGGGCATGAAATTGATGGATTTATGAGGGAGAATGAAAGAAAAAGGAAGAGAAAATGAAGAACAAGGCCACGACTTTTGAAGAGCAAAAGAAGAGAGAAGAAAAACGTGAAAGACTTCCCCCAATCTATAGATTTCTCACATTCAATAGGTTGGTGAGAGTAGTTAGCATATTAATTATCTCATTAATAAAGTAATTATCCATTTTTTTCCCAACTTAATCCAATTCTCTCATTTCCTAATTCCAAATTTACTCAAATAAAATTCCATAATTTACATCACATGAAAACTAGGTTGTACACAAAATTTCACCTCAATACGAGTTCGTTTACAGTCCAGTCCAATCAAATCAATCCGGTCATTAAATTTCAAAGTCCTCGAAAAATTCTATTTTTTTACTATAAAAAATTCATAAATATTATCTAGAATAAATCTAGAAATTTTCATCAATTTTGGACATTATTTACTATTTTCAAAGCCTCAGTCAAACCTCCGATCAACCGAATACTATTTAAACCGAAATCATTTTTTTCTTATTTACAAAGCTTAACTCCTCAGAAAAATTACTTCATAACACTCAAAATATATTCATTAGGCTCCATGAATATTTTCGGCTCAATCGGAGACTATTCTCCGATCTGGTAATAATTTATCTGTCTGATAGCTAAATTCTCAAAGTCATCAAAACTCTAATTTATTTACACAAATGGCTTCTATTCATTAATACGAGCATGTCCGTATTTTTAGAATATTTTTTTGAAATCTGTAGCTCAAGTTATGGTCCAGTCAAGTTTTAGGTCAAAATCGGTCGAACCGGGCTGATTTGACCCATCTGAAGGCTCCACAGACGGGCTGGCAATCCCTTGTCATGGCCGGAAATGTACCCTAATAGTATTGACCTAATTTTGGCATGTGAGTGAAATGGAATGTGTAACTTGAACTTAAATGGAAGGTTGGAAGGACTTAATTGAAAGCTGAGTGAAAAGTTTAGTGGCCAATTGGTATATATATATGAGATTAAGTTAGGAATGGATTATTGGCTGATTTTTTTATCTAATGATGGATTAATTAAGAATAAAATAATGTAAGAAATCAGTTAGTGGGAGGCAGATTTTGAAGTGGAATCCGTGTGGCTCCTTGTGAGTATGCCACCTCCACCTTTGCATGCATGAGTTATCTAAGGAAAGGGAAAAGATTCATTTCTGTAATTCAGTCAAATTTTCTATGTTCTTTTCTTTTCTTTCTTGCGTGAGAATGAGCTTTAGAGAGGCCTTAAGAAGTGCATGCATATAGATAATTAGAGCAAGAATTAAGGGTTAAACTTATGAGGTAAGTGATTATGAATGTTTATTCTCATCTTCTACTCTTTCTTCTTGGTTTGAATTGGTTTGGAATGAGAACTGATAGATTATGTTAAATTCTGGAATTGAACTGGTTTTTTTAGCTGAAGAAGTGAAGAATGATAAAGGAAAAGCTGTAGTTGGAGGGCCGAGCGTCCGTCATAATTAGGAGCTAAGGCGACAAGGTTTGGGAACAAACCCTAAATGTGTAAATTGTAAGATTTGTAATGGTCAAATAGAGACTTTGATAGGAGCTGTATGTGTATGTGGAATGATGCCATTGAGCATGAAATTGTGTTACTAGTTATTTGTTGGTTGTGGAGACGTGTTTAGTGAATGAGCTGCTTGAGAGCATGTATGCTATGTGTGGATTGGGATTGATTATAAATTGTGCCAAAGATGAATGCCAAAACAAGAAGGGAAATCAGGTATGTGCTAATTGAGTAAGTGGTTGATGTATTTGGGTTGATTGCCAAAAGTGAGGATGAGATTTGAAGTCTTAATGTGAAAGAAGAATTGGACTGGAAAGCACAGCTGTGCTAGTGACAAAACACGGCTGTGTTATAGTGTTTTTGCATGGGTCACGGTGATAATCAAATTGATTGTGACCGTGAGGTATGCTTGAGTTCAATTCTGCCTAATGGATATTGTATGTCACGGTGACAATCAAATTGATTGTGACCGTGAGGTACCCAAGAGAGCATTCTATTTTATAGAGTGTGGATATGTCACGGTGACAATGAAATTCATTGTGATCGTGACATACCCTCAAGTAGCATTCTGCCGAGGGTTGGGAACATGTCACGGTGATAATGAAATTGATTATGACCGTGACCTATCCCCAGTTTGCATTCTGTTTTGAACTTCAACATGTCACGGTGACAATGAAATTGATTGTGACCGTGACCTACCCTGTTTTGGCAATATAATCCTAAAGTGTTTGGACTTCTAAATGGCAAGGCTTTAAGCTATAATGAAGGACATTATGAGTAAGTATTATGTGGGTATAAAGTATTTTATATTTGCATAAACATGATGACTTTTGAATGCAATCAAATATGTGATTATTAACTATGAAAGAATGAGATTGGAAATGCTATGAGTATGCAAGTGGAGAAAATAGCTATGTGCTAATGCAAATGTATAAAGAGAATGTGATGTTGGTCAACAACATGTGTGATGCGAAATGTGTTCAATGTGAAATGAATAAAATGTTTAACAACTTAAGCCTGCGAGTCAAGTAGTGGATAGTTAGGCATGCCTATAGGGTCAAGTGCTGCAGCCCCATGCGTTTAATGTGTCTGATTCCATGGGAATCACAATGCGAAAATAATACGAATAATCCTTGCTGGATTTTATTATAAGTGGAATGATATTTTGTACCTGAGGGTACCAATGCGTAAGTGTAATCTCGATGAGATTCTAGTACCTGAGTGGTACCAATGCGATACCCGTTATCCGCGTCATTGAATTGCAGGCTAACCAACTAATTAATAAATGGAAATGATTGGGTTATAATATAGTATGTAACGTGGATATGTGAATAAGTGATTGATGCCTTATGATTGAATATAGTAATGAAGAATGCTATGCCTGAAATGGTACTTGCTATGATAATAATTGTTCTAGCATGTCTACTAGCATGTAATGTATGGTGTCTCTGATGTGTGATAAATTATTTGTTATATATGAGTTCCCCACTAAGCGTTATCGCTTAGCATGGATTTACTCTAATCCGTGTAGGTACGGACGAGAGGTGACTGGAGGACGCCCCTGCATTTTGTACGGTCAACGATAGGAAGTGGATAGTGTAGGTTTGGGGTTGTTACTTGGGAATTTTTGTATAAGCTTCTTGTATAGTTAATATCTGTATCGGGTATGTAAGGGCATGTAATAACGTTATAACTATGAATGTTACCCCCATATGTATGCATGTCCTATGAGTGGTTATGGTGTATGAACTAAAGTAGTTGGCATGTGATGCATGAGTTGTGTTTGTAGATGATGAAATTTTATTATTCAGGTTAGGCTTGTGTTCTGTTTGTGTGTGTGCGGCCTTCTCTAACTAAGATTAGCTGAGCTAGTCTTTCATTAGGGAATGGGCATCACAAGTTGTGGTATCAGAGCTTAGGTTCAGTCTTTTCTGGGAGTTTGGATAGTTGGATGCGTATAGTTATGTTGACCTAATGCGGACATCCTTGTTTTATCTGTGTAGTCTTTTAAATGATGGATCCTGATCGTAATACCATAGAAGAGACTGCCGAAAGTGTGAACCCTCATGAGGCGAAAATGATGGGGTCTGATCAGTCACGTCCTGTTAGTTTTGGGAACGAGATTCCAGTGGGTCCAATGGAAGCTTTATTGAAAATGTCACAAGATATGGCAAAGGTTGTGGAACGAATGACTGCACCACAAGCACCATTGGAAACCTTGCTGAAGAATTCCATGGAACTGGGTTGAATGAGTCTGAAAAGGCAGAGTACTGGCTGGAAAAAGTACAGAGGATTTTGGGTGAGATTAAGTGTCCTCTGGGGCAACAAGTGGAATGTGTGGTGACGCTACTTCAGGGAGCAGCATATTATTGGTGGAAGCTGGTTTGCAGAATCCGATGCTTCCTAATCCAATCACCTGGGAGTTCTTTGAAAAGGAGTTTAGAGATAAGTTCGTGACAAAAGCTCACAGAGAGGCGAACTGGAAGCAGTTCTTGAATTTAAGACAGAGAGCTATGATAGTGGCAGAGTATGAAAAAGAATTTTGTCGCTTGAGCAAATATGCGCCGAAAGATGTTTTGACTGTGGAGTTCCGGTGTCAGCAGTTTGAAGAAGGATTGCATGAGGAAATCAAGGCATTGTTGGTTTCGTTGACTACTGAGCAGAACGTGAGTTACTATCGGATAGTTCAGGCAGCCATGAGAGCCGAGAGGTCTTTGGGAGCTCAACGAGACAGATTGCAAAGAAGAAATGCTAACAGAGGTGGTTCTCAGGCGGGAAAAAGGTCAAGGGATTCTTCCATGGCATCACCTGCAGAATCAGTGTTTAGTTCTGTAGTAAGAGGTAAGAAGCATGGGGCTCCTTCAGCAACTGGCTCTGGAAGAGGAGCATCTAGTAACAGAAGTGAGGTGCATGAGTGTCCTCACTGGGGTAAGAGGCATCGAGGAGAATGCTGGAGAGTGACAGGTGCTTGTTTTAGATGTGGTAGCACTGAGCATTTCCTTGCTAACTGCCCGAATGCTTATGAGACGATAGGAAATCAGTAGGAGCAGAGTAGGGGTGGTTGAAATTTGCCTTCTTCTAATAGAGGAAGAGGAAGAGGACGTGGCAGAGGTAATCAGTCTAGAGGTGCAGCAGATTCTGAGATTGTGGATAGGCCTAATGCGGCACCAGTCCGGGCTTATGCAATGAAGGCACGAGAGGATCAAGATGCACCTGAGGTGATAGCAGGTACTATTCTACTTTATGGTGTGGAAATGTTTGCACTTATTGATCCTGGCTCAACTCATTCATATGTGTGTGCTAAAAAGATAAGTGAAAAGATGCCTAAAGCTGAACGTTTAAAATATGATATATGTGTGTCTAGTCCTTTGGGAAATAGTGTGAATGTGAATAAGGTATATAGAGATTGTACATTAGAGGTTTAGAGTAGAATATTCTCAGTGGATTTAATAGAGCTGCCATTTGATGAGTTTAATTTAATTTTGGGTATGGATTGGCTGACTAAGTATAATGCAGTGGTAAAGTGTAAAAGAAAGATTGTGGTACTCAGTGATGGTAAGGGTAATAAAGTAATAGTAAGAGGAGTCTGTGCAAATCCCCTAGTGAATGTGGTTTCAGCGATGCAAGCGTATCGTTATATGAGGAAGGGGTGTGAAGCGTACTTAGCTTTGGTGTTAGATAGTAAGAGGGAGCATGTGAAACTACAAGATATAACTGTGGCAAAAGAATTCCCTGATGTGTTTCCAGAAGAGTTGAGTGGTGTACCTCTAGTAAGAGAAGTTGAATTGTCCATTGATGTAGTACCTGGAACAGTACCAGTGTCTAAAGCGCCTTATAGGATGGCTCCGACTGAATTAAAGGAGTTGAAGACACAGTTGCAAGAATTGTTAGACAGAGGGTTCATTAGGCCTAGTGTCTCTCCATGGGGAGCACCGGTCCTATTTGTTAAAAAGAAAGATGGTACAATGAGAATATGTATAGATTATCGGCAACTGAACAAAGTGACCGTAAAGAACCGGTATCCTCTACCGCGAATTGAGGACTTGTTTGATCAGTTAAGAGGAGCAGGTGTGTTCTCAAAGATTGATTTGCGTTCGGGGTATTATCAGTTACAAGTAAAGAAAGAAGATATACCTAAGACTGCATTTAGGACTCGATATGGGCATTATGAGTTTTTGGTAATGCCTTTTGGGTTGACTAATGCGCCTGCTGCTTTGATGGATTTGATGAATCGGGTGTTTAGACCGTATCTGGATCAATTTGTGATAGTGTTCATAGATGATATTCTGGTTTATTCAAGGAATGAAATGGAGCATGAGCAGCATTTGGGGATTGTGCTTCGGACGTTGCGGGAACATCAGCTGTTTGCCAAACTGAGTAAAAGTGAGTTTTGGTTGCGAGAGGTATCTTTTCTGGGTCATGTGATATCTTTCAAAGGTATTAAGGTGGATCCGGCTAAGATAGAAGCGATTGTGAATTGGAAGCCACCTAAGAACGTGCTTGAAATTCGTAGTTTCTTAGGGTTGGCTGGATACTACAGAAGGTTTGTGAAAGGGTTCTCGGTTTTAGCTTCTCCACTGACAAGGTTATTGCGGAAGGGAGTTAAGTATGAATGGTCAGAAAAGTGTCAGCAGAGTTTTGACCAGTTAAAGAGAATGCTAGTCGAAACACCGATTCTTACACAGCCTATGACTGGTAAAGAGTATGTTCTGTACACCGATGCCTCAGGTATAGGGTTGGGTTGTGTATTGATGCAAGATGGAAAGGTGGTGGCGTATGCATCGAGGCAATTGAAACCGCATGAGCAGAATTATCCAACTTATGACTTGGAATTAGCGGCAGTAGTGTTCGCTTTAAAGATTTGGCGACATTATTTGTATGGTGAGAAGTGTAGAATTTACACCGATCACAAGATTTTGAAATATCTGCTTATTCAGAAGGAATTGAATCTGAGATAGCGAAGATGGCTCGAGCTATTTAAGGACTATGATTGTATTGTGGATTATAACCCGGGAAAAGCTAATGTAGTGGCTGATGCTTTGAGCAGGAAATCAATTTCAGCATTACAGTTAAAGCAGACTAAGTGGAGATTTTCTGCGGACGGAGCTTTATTAGCACAGTTGAAAGCGAGACCGGTCTTGAGAGACGAGTTAATAGCTGTACAGGGGAATGATGCGAGGTTGCAACAATTTCTGCAGTCAGTCAGTGATGTGGACAAGACTAACTATTCAGTGAATGAAGATGGGTACTGCTGTTCAAGAATAGAATGTGTGTAGCAAATGATAAAGAATTAAAGAAGAGATTGATGCATGAGGCTCATAATACAGTTTTCACTATGCATCCAGGTGGAAACAAAATGTCCCAGGATTTGAAACAGTTATTTTAGTGGCCCGGTATGAAGAAAGATATAGTGGAATATGTATCCAAGTGCCTGGTATGCCGGCAAGTTAAGGCAGAACAACAAGTTCCACAAGGAAAGTTGAATCCACTCCCTATTCCACAATGGAAATGGGATAATATCACGATGGATTTTGTTTCTAGGTTGCCTCTAACCTCAAGACAGCAAGACGCAGTATGGGTTATCGTGGACAGGTTCTCGAAATCAGTTCACTTTATACCAGTTCGGATGGATTATTCTATGGAAAAGTTGGCTGAGTTGTATGTAAGAGAAATTGTCCGATTGCATGGGATACCCCTGTCTATCATTTCTGATAGGGATCCCAGATTCACTTCTAGGTTCTGGAGGAGTTTGCAAGCGGCGTTGGGTACGAAATTGAATTTCAGTACTGCTTTTCATCCGCAAACCGATGGATAGTCAGAAAGAATTATTCAGGTTCTAGAAGATTTGATGCGAGCATGTGTACTGGATTTCTCTAAGAGTTGGGATAAGTATCTTCCACTTATGGAATTTACTTATAACAACAGTTATCAGACTAGTATTAGCATGGCACCGTATGAAGCTTTGTACGGAAGGAAATGTCGAACACCAATTTGCTGGATGGAATTGAATGAGCACAGAATTGTAGGGCCAGATTTGGTTCGCGATACAGAAGAGAAAGCAAGACTTATTCAGCAAAGATTAAAGGCAGCTAGTGATAGATAGAAGTCCTATGCGGATCTAAAGCGAAGAGATATTGAATTTGAAGTGGGTGACAAAGTGTTTCTGAAAGTATCTCCTTGGAGGAAGGTACTGAGATTTAGCAAGAAAGGAAAACTGAGTCCGAGGTTTATTGGACCATATGAAGTTTTGGAAAGAGTACGCCTTGTAGCATATCGCTTGGCATTGCCTCCGGCGTTAACCAAGCTTCATGATGTGTTTTATGTGTCCATGTTGAGAAAATATATGTCGGATGAATCTCATGTTTTATCTGTGCAAGAGGTGGGAGTACAGCCAGACTTCACCTATGATGAGAAGCCAAAAGCAACACTAGCAAGAGAAGTGAGGCAACTTCGGAATAAGCAGATACCGCTTGTGAAAGTGCTTTGGCAGAATCATAATGTTGAAGAGGCAACTTGGGAACCGGAAGCGGCTATGCGAGAGCAGCATCCACAGCTGTTTAACTCAGGTATGAATTTCGAGGACGAAATTTTTTAAGGAGGGGAGAGTTGTCATGGCCGGAAATGTACCCTAATAGTATTGACCTAGTTTTGGCATGTGAGTGAAATGGAATGTGTAACTTGAACTTAAATGGAAGGTTGGAAGGACTTGATTGAAAGCTGAGTGAAAAGTTTAGTGGCCAATTGGTATATATATATGAGATTAAGTTAGGAATGGATTATTGGCTGATTTGTTTATCTAATGATGGATTAATTAAGAATAAAATAATGTAAGAAATCAGTTAGTGGGAGGCAGATATTGAAGTGGAATCCGTGTGGCTCCTTGTGAGTATGCCACCTCCACCTTTGCATGCATGAGTTATCTAAGGAAAGGGAAAAGATTCATTTGTGTAATTCAGTCAAATTTTCTGTGTTCTTTTCTTTCTTGCGTGAGAATGAGCTTTAGAGAGGCCTTAAGAAGTGCATGCATATAGTTAATTGGAGCAAGAATTATGGGTTAAACTTAAGAGGTAAGTGATTATGAATGTTTATTCTCATCTTCTACTCTTTCTTCTTGGTTTGAATTGGTTTGGAATGAGAATTGATAGATTATGTTAAATTCTGGAATTGAACTGGTTTTGTTAGCTGAAGAAGTGAAGAAGGATAAAGGAAAAGCTGTAGTTGGAGAGCCGAGCGTCTGTCATAATTAGGAGCTAAGGCGACAAGGTTTGGGAACAAACCCTAAATGTGTAAATTGTATAATTTGTAATGGTCAAATAAAGACTTTGATAAGAGCTGTATGTGTATGTGGAATGATGGCATTGAGCATGAAATTGTGTTACTAGTTATTTATTGGTTGTGGAGATGTGTTTAGTGAATGAGTTGCTTGAGAGCATCTATGCTATGTGTGAATTGGGATTGATTATAAATTGTGCCAAAGATGAATGCCAAAACAAGAAGGGAAATCAGGTATGTGCTAATTGAGTAAGTGGTTGATGTATTTGGGTTGATTGCCAAAAGTGAGGATGAGATTTGAAGTCTTAATGTGAAAGAAGAATTGGACTGGAAAGCACAGCTGTGCTATTGACAAAACACAGCTGTGTTATAGTGTTTTTGCATGGGTCACGGTGACAATCAAATTGATTGTGACCGTGAGGTATGCTTGAGTTCAATTCTGCCTAATGGATATTGTATGTCACGGTGACAATCAAATTGATTGTGACCGTGAGGTACCCAAGAGAGCATTCTATTTTATAGAGTGTGGATATGTCACGGTGACAATGAAATTCATTATGGCCGTGACATACCCTCAAGTTGCATTCTTCCGAGAGTTGGGAACATGTCACGGTGACAATGAAATTGATTGTGACCGTGACCTATCCCCAGTTTGCATTCTGTTTTGAACTTCAACATGTCACGGTGACAATGAAATTGATTGTGACCATGACCTGCCCCCAGTTTGCATTCTGTTTTGAACTTCAACATGTCACGGTGACAAAGAAATTGATTATGACCGTGACCTACCCTGTTTTGGCAATATAATCCTAAAGTGTTTAGACTTCTAAATGGCAAGGCTTTAAGCTATAATGAAGGACATTATGAGTAAGTATTATGTGGGTATAAAGTAATGTATATTTGCATAAACATGATGAATTTTGAATGCAATCAAATATGTGATTATTAACTATGAAAGAATGAGATTGGAAATGCTATGAGTATGCAAGTGGAGAAAATAGCTATGTGCTAATGCAAATGTATAAAGCGAATGTGATGTTTGTCACACCCCAAATCGGGCTTAGACGGATTTGGCAAGCTAAGTCGGATAAGTGAAGGGTATTTCGGTAATTTGTGCATGAGTGGATTTGATGATAAGGACTTAATTGTAAAGTGATTAATTAAATAAGTTAAGTGAGGGAAATTATTGGGTGTGTTTGTGGTGTAGGATTGTAGGGTGTTTGTGGTGGTTTAATCTAGTGAAGTGTGTGTATTGTACCCAAGGATGTGAAATGTTTTTGAACAATTGTTTGGTGTGTGTTGTGTTTTGGTACCAAATATTTCAAAGCATTGATTTAAGGGATTATTTAGTGTGTGAGTGGTGTATGGTACATTGGAGCATGAAAGTCATAGTGGGTTTGTTGGGTCCAATGCTTGGTTGCCAAGTGGATTTGGTGGGTGATTGCATTAATGGCTTTTGTAGGGAATTGGAGAGAGAAAAGGCAGATTTTCTTTGGCTTCCCTTAGAAGCCATCAACTCTTGCCCTCTTTCCCCTCACTCCCACGTTCTCTCCTCCCTCTCACATTTTCTTGCTTCTTCTTTCTTCATTTTCTGCACTTCCTCCTTTTCTTTCTTTTGGTTGGAGTTTGTACATGCTTAGAGGTGATTTTGATTGAGTTTTGGAGCTAGATTAAAGAGGTATGTGTTTGGGTTTAGGGCTCCTACGTTTTTGGGTTTTCTTCTTCTCCTTTTTCTGGTTTTGAGTTAAGGTTTGGATGAGTAATTACTGGATTTGTGTTTGTGCAAGTTGTTGTTGACAAGAGGAAGCTTTAGGGCAAAGAAAGGATTGATGATTGAAGCTTGAAAAATGATTTTGGGTCTTTGATTTCCAGGTTTGGGAAACTCTCCATTATGTGTATGAATCTTTGTATATTCATGTGTATTATAAGTTTCTTGAATGTGTTATTGATGATATATGATGATGGTAGTGAGTGTTGTTTTAAATTGTTCATCTATGCATGTGAATAGGATTTTGGGTGAAAAACAGGGTTAGAGTGCACTGGACCTTTCTTCGGTTATTAAGCTGTTTTGGGAGTTTTAGAACTCCAAATGGTATGAAATCAGTGCCATTAGAAAGCTAAGATATATTCCTACAAACGGGTTAGTAATAGGTTTGAGCTAATTTCAACTCCAAGTGTCCCAAAAGTGGTCAAGAAGTAGAGCTATCTTCTCTGGACGGGTTCAGGGGAGCACTGTAGGTTGTTTAGATCATATTTGAATTTGTAAATGTCCAATTACTCTGAAATTTATTTCATTCGAAAGTTAACATCCTAGAGAACAAATGTTAAGAAGGAAGGTTTGCCAAAAAAATGTAGTTTAGATGCCCGTTTAGGCTGAACAAAATTGAGTTGTGAAGCAGTCCGGAATCCTAGCTTCTGTTTTGCAAATTTTTGGTAGGTCACGGTGGTAATCAAATTCATTACCACCGTGACATATGAAAATCCTGGGCAGAATGCTTAGTTTGGACCTCACGGTGGTAACCAAATTCATTACCACCGTGACCCCTTCTGTCTTGACCATTTTAGGTGTTTTTCTTCCCGAATTGAACCCGTATTGCACCGAAACTTTCTAGGATCCATCCGATGTATGTTTAGGACATTTAAATGAGTATAAGAATAGTTATCACTTGGAAAATAAACATGATTAGGATTAAGATTAATAGCAAACCAATGAAGTAATGATGTGTAATTGTATGTATTAGAATCAAGTCAAGTTTAATGACATTATTGAGCATTATAATACTTCAATCCATATAAACGTGTATGATATGAACAAGTATGCATAGGTACGAAGTAAGATCTAAGTTATATACACATGAAATGAGTTTGCTTAATGATGTATATATATATGGGATATGAGTAGTAAATGTGTGATTAAAGTAATTGCCTAACAATATTATATGATGCATGCATTGATAATAAATATTATTAGAATGTATTAGTATGCAATATATCTATGATGCTATTATGGTTCATGTGGATATTTGAGTGATTATACACTATGATAATGGTAAATGTGCGTTAATGCTTCTAGCTTATAAATTCCTCTTTTTAATGGAGACCCATAATGCGGCAAATCGGGTAAGTATTTATATATGTGTACAAATAGTTGGTATGAATGATATGATAAAGTGTGAGGAATAGCATTCTGTTTTGGGCAGTGGGTATGTCACGGTGACAACCTAATGGGTTACCATCGTGAGGTACCCCAAGATTGCATTCTGCCGAGAGCTTTGGTATGTCACGGTGACAACCAATCTGGTTGTGACCGTGACCTACCCTATTTTTGAAAAGAATGGTTAGTTGTTGAAAGTAAAGTTTGAATGTTAAGTTAATGATTGACCTGATAACGGTCCATATTTGACTCTGATAATTTTTAGAATATTGAATAGTGCTAAAGCATGTCGAATGTGAAAATGAAATTGATATTCGATTCGCACCCGTAAGGTGATGTCTGTATTCGATTCACAACCGTAAGGTGATGTCTGTATTCGATTCGCACCCGTAAGGTGATGTCTGTATTCGATTCGCACCCGTAAGGTGATGTCTGTATTCGATTCGCACCCGTAAGGTGATGTCTGTATTCGATTCGCACCCGTAAGGTGATGTCTGTATTCGATTCGCACCCGTAAGGTGATGTCTGTATTCGATTTTTACCCGTAAGGTACTGTCAGTTCACTCGTTATCCACGATTTTGAGTCAGCAGTATGTTAATTGTTTTTTTTGATATGAGTAAATGAATGTGATATCCGAATGAGCATTATTTCGGACATGTGGAACAGTTATGAATCTGAATGAGATTATGAATCTCTAAATGGGTTGAATATAAGCTTGAATTATTAAGTGCTGGGGCTAATTAGTATGTACATGAATGTGATTTTGTACTTTTAACCACTATGGTGAATTATGTGAATTAGTGTAAGTATGAGTGCATTCTTGACTATGGATTGTTATAAATAATGAGTAATGTTAATTGTTTTCTCTAGTTTTGTTATGGTAGTAGTCTTGGCATGTTGGCATGCGTTTCATCTCATTATTTGATTATATATGTATTACTGTACTGCTGGGTATGTGGATCAGCTTTCGGTAAGTGCATGGGCCATAACGGAATGTTATAATATATGTCCCTTTGGTCTCAGTTATCATAGCGTCTTTGGTATGTTGTCATGTGTCGCATTCCATGGCATGATACTTTATGTATTAGAGTTACGCAGTGGAAGAGTAGTGTTTAGATGATGTCCCTTGGTTCTCGGCTAGTATGGGTGTATTATGGTATGATATGGACATGTTGAGATTTCTATGAATTTGCATGCTAAATATATATATACTAGTTGCAATTCATGTGAATTGGCTTTTATTGTGTACTAGATATTCTGGTATGATAATTGCATGTTTAAAGGTTTGTGTTTATGTATGACGCAATTCTGATATCTGATATCTCGGTAAGTATATGCATGTGGGATGGTAAGTATTTTTGCACGATAATATCTGTATCATATATGATATCCCGTCTGCTTGATTTGCTTAATATGATTATAAATGTGGTAACCGTATGTATATATTTACGCATGTGGATGTGAGTTTCTGAGTTCATGGTTTTTAATACTAGCATGTATATCTATCTGCTATGATTATTTGCATATGCCATTTATGTATGTGACTTGACTTGGCGACCATTGTAAATGGCTGCCCATTTTGCTTGTGTGTTCTCCCCACTAAGCGTTATCGCTTAGCACGGATTCTTTTCCCGTGCAGGTGGCAGGTATAGTCTGGTTCGAGTCACATCTGCAAGGTCGGCCACCTAGGAGTTAGAAGTTTTGTATTTTGTTCAGCTTTGGTATTTTGGATTTTGTAATTCCGTAGTCCTATGTATATGTAATTATATGTAAGGATCTTATTGTAATTAAAGTTTTAATTTCCGCTGTATATCCATATACATTTATGTATGAATGTATACTTCCGCTTAGTGCATGTGCGCATGTGTGTGAGTGAGCGTCGGTAGCGCTCTCCGGCGTCCTTCCAATGGGGACGTAGGGGGTGTTACAATGTTGGTCAACAACATATGTGATGCAAAATGTGTTCAATGTGAAATGAATAAAATGTTTAACAACTTAAGCCTGCGAGTCAAGTAGTGGATAGTTAGGCATGCCTATAGGGTCAAGTGCTGCAGCCCCATGCGTTTAATGTGTCTGATTCCATGGGAATCACAACGCGAAAACAATGCAAATAATCCTTGCTGGATTTTATTATAAGTGGAATGATATTTTGTACCCGAGGGTACCAATGCGTAAGTGTAATCTCGATGAGATTCTAGTACCTGAGTGGTACCAATGCGATACCCGTTATCTGCGTCATTGAATTGCAGGCTAACCAACTAATTAATAAATGGAAATGATTGGGTTATAATATAGTATGTAACGTGGATATGTGAATAAGTGATTGATGCCTTATGATTGAATATAGTAATGAACAATGCTATGCCTGAAATGGTACTTGCTATGATAATAATTGTTCTGGCATGTCTACTAGCATGTAATGTATGGTGTCTCTGATGTGTGATAAATTATTTGTTATATATGAGTTCCCCACTAAGCATTATCGCTTAGCATGGATTTACTCTAATCCGTGCAGGTACGGACGAGAGGTGACTGGAGGACGCCCCTGCATTTTGTACGGTCAACGATAGGAAGTGGATAGTGTAGGTTTGGGGTTGTCACTTGGGAATTTTGTATAAGCTTTTTGTATAGTTAATATGTGTATCGGGTATGTAAAGGCATGTAATAACGTGATAACTACCAATGTTACCCCCATATGTATGCATGTCCTATGAGTGGTTATGGTGTATGAACTAAAGTAGTTGGCATGTGATGCATGAGTTGTGTTTGTAGATGATGAAATTTTATTGTTCAGTTTAGGCTTGTGTTCTGTTTGTGTGTGTGCGGCCTTCTCTAACTAAGATTAGCTGAGCTAGTCTATCATTAGGGAATGGGCGTCACATCCCTCCACAAATGGGAAGCCTGTCTCTTAGTCCACGGATGCCCGTCTGTCGCGCCAGATTCCAAAATTGCCCTTTTTCACTGTTTTGACCATTCCGGACTCGTTTGAACTCCGATTGACCTGAAATTTGTGCCTACGGACTCGTATTAACGAACTCTATCCAATGATATAATATATATATATATATATATATATATATATATATATATATATATATATATATATATATATTCATTCCAAAAACTACTATTCACCTCGAAATCACTATTCACTATCGGAAATTATTATTTTCAACCAACCCCGTATTGGGGGCTATTACAATTGTCCCCCACTAAAAGAAATTTCGTCCTCGAAATTCACTTGCATCAGATAATGATCTACTACACTCCATATCAGTACTACTCCTATTATTTTCATACAATCATGTAACACTTACACTTTACATTCATAACGCATACATTTCACTCTATTCAATGAACCTATTTTTCGTGCACCTTTCCGTTATCAATCACTCTACTTCATCACTTCCTAACTTATGAATTAATCATTTATCATTTGAATGTTTACTTAATTCTCTATATTCCTTGTTTCCAAATGCTACTGCCCAAAGATAATGGTAGCTTACTTAAAAGTTATCAAAGCCACCATCCAAATAGCAAGTCGCCTACTCAAGTCAATGTCAACTGTCATTGTTACAATATGCCACCTTCCATTATTATACAGTCTAAATCATTCCTAAGAATGTCATTACATATTTCATAAAATTCTTCTCCAAAAACAAGAACTCCAAATTTGAGTTACGGATCGTTTGCATTCTAGCATTATCATGCCCTCAATATCATTCTCAATCCATTTTTAATAGGTAACATCTTCTTACAGATAAGAAACTCAATCAAATTGGCTAAGAAAGCACATCTTGGTACACTATCAAAATAATTCTCTATACATTCTATTATTATAACAATATGACCTCCAGGATTTCTTAATAAATTATTCCGGTCTATCCATGCATTCTTCATATCTCTTTTTCCTAATTTGGCATGTATATGAACTTCATCCAATCACTTAACCCACTTCGATCTTAGAATCGCCTAAACTTGCTCTGATACCACTATATGTAACACCTCATACCCGTAATTGGTACGGATAACGGGTGTCACGCACTACGATCGAATCGATGCTTATGACAAATGCAGTAAAATTTTTTTTCTTTATACAGGTCGCAGTCTAATAATTATCTATAGCATTTCACATCATTTACTAATAATCTACAACATTCATTACTGTCATAATATATTTTAGATAGTTAATCCTAAACAATTACATATACATGCCATCTGAAAAATACAAATAATACTCATCTTAAATTCTGAGGTCCGATCTGATCTCGAAACTGATAGGACGTATGCTCCTCACACGTCCTTGTCGATACCTGCACGCAGTCAGATAAACTACATGCTGAGCATTAAGAATGCCCAGTGGTGATTATGAATCTAAGGAATTTCAGTCCTCATATACATGCACATACACGCATGCATACACTTTGGTCCTCATATTCAGGCTTTACAGTATTATAATATTTTCTAGTCCTTTCTTATCTTCTTAATTACGATTTCACCTTATTTTCTATATTTTGTTCTTACTTATCAAGATCCACTTTTATCCTTTAACCTACATTGTTTCTTATCACTTATTTAACACTCACTTTGACTAATTCCTCCAACTCATTAAGGTCACATACTAAACTTTAGTCAGTGCCACAATAATAGGCAATTTATTGCTAACCCTTACATTTTTTTTTGACTCGTATATATCAACATCAAAATCATTTCTTTGATTATTTTCACTCATTAATCTTATCATTTACTTAATTAAATATTATTTTCACTTCACTCTTCAAGTTATTCTATTAGGTACCATCATTATGGTAACAGTTCACTTTGGTCCCTAATCTTTCAATAAAATAAAAATTCTCTTCTTTCACACTATAATTACAATTTTTTTGCCACTAGTTTCTTTCTTTTTCTTCCTTTTTTTTGAACCATTACTTACTTTACAAATTACCTATTAGCCCTCATATTAAAACTTTCATATCAAATTACAGTTTAGTTCTCAAACCCTACATTCTTTATGTAGAGGTCACTTAAAATTCACTTTATACTTTGTCATTTAACTTGCTTTTACTCTCAAATTTTGTTTTGCTCTTAAACCTTTATTAGATTACAATAAGGTCCTTCTTTTAGAGATTTATTTCACTTATGTCATATCTTATGTAGGTTTACACTTTTACTAACTCTTTAACTTACAGTGTACCAATTAGTCTCATGACTAATCATTTTTACAGTAAACTACCCTTCGGTTCTTGTATTCTTATTTTCTTTCATATAGGTCGTTTTCCATTCAGTTTATCATTTACAATTCGATTATTACATTTTTTTTGTTCAGTTTACTAATATTATCCACTTAACTTATCATTTAGGTAAATTCCTTCCTTTACCCTAAACTTTATTTCTTTCCAAATAAGATCTTCTTTTTCATTCAAGCTTTAAATTTTCATTTCACTATTACTCTTCCATATCACTTTTACTTTTTCATTTCAATTACGATTAGGCCCCTAATGTCACTCCGGTAGAAATCTGTGAGTCGGATAAACAGTGTGCGGATCCCGTGGTCCACAACAGAGGAGAATAGAGTGACCCCGAAGGAATCACTTAACAGTAACAGTAAACAGTACATCAGTAAACAGTATATCAGTCATCATTATGGTAGTCCGTCATTGGCCTACCTAGTGGAGTCATCATGCTCCACAACAGTACAGTGCAGAATCCCTATGGCTAGCCACTATATCCTGAACTAGATCACTACCACACACTACTAAGGGCCATAACTTTCAAAACAGACTTTCAGATCCACTTTTCAGATTTTATCAGATTCACTTACTTTCACAGTTCGTTTTCATTTAATCTTATCATTTATACAACATACTCATCAATGTTGTACAATAAATGAATTATCTCATCAATTCAATGAAATTCATCTTATACTTATTTTACATAATAAGTATACTTTGGGCATTAAATGGCCATGAAAGTACTCCAAAGCCACACATTCTTTCTTTTTAATTATGCTTTAATTATTCATTTAATCAAAAATAATTATTAATATACTTATAGATTCAATTACTTCAATCTTTTAGCAATATTTCCCACCGTGGACATAATGGGAAATTAACTTCAAATTATTCAATTTTATTCATTTAATTACAATTAAGTACTTATACTTTCAATTTATACTCATATTCATCTTATGATTTAAATATCATTAAGTACACTAATTTCATCTTTGGTTCATTATGTCAATTATTCAATTTTTCATATCATTCTTTCATTTAAATCTTCCTTTCCATATCTAATTACTCATCTATTCATTTTATCACTCCATTATCAAATAAATATCATAAAATTATCCCTTTTTCCTTACTAACCCATTCGGTCACATTATAAGGTTTCCTCTAACATTTTTCTTTTCTTCATTTAACACTTATTTCACTAATTTAAATCTCAATTCACACGTTTATCTATTTCCGTTCCACTAAATCATTCTGTACACACTAAATATACCTAAGTATATCATTATGTCTCACTATCATCGAAACTTACAATTAGTTTTCTCTTAAATTAATCATTCTAATCAATTTATTTAGCTTCCTTAAACTCATCTATCACTTCAATTTAACTCATACAAATAATATACACACATTCATTATATAAACATAATATAAAATCTAATTTTTCAAATGAAAATAATTAGATTGAGTAATCACAAACCTCAATTCCATGATATACTTTCCTCAAGCTTCTTTATCCTTAACTTTTCCCCTGGGAATCTCTTTTTCCCTCAAATTCCTCCATGGCCGAATTCCATAGCAAAAGAATCCTTCAATTTCTTGCTTCAATAATCAATTCCAATAGCATAAACAACTTATACACATCTTAAATTACTAATATAAACCATAAAATCAAAATAATTTCTTCAATTTTATTTACCTCAACTTGGGCCCCTCACTTGAAATCCTTGGATTTCTTCTCTTCCTCTTACTCAAAAGCACTCTAACACTCTCTTTTAAGCTGAAAAGAGGCCCAATTCCAATTGAGGGGCTTGAAATTGATGGATTTATGAGGGAGAATGAAAGAAAAAGGAAGAGAAAATGAAGAACAAGGCCACGGCTTTTGCAGAGCAAAAGAAGAGAGAAGAAAAAAGTGAAAGACTTCCCCCAATCTACAGATTTCTCACATTCAATAGGTTGGTGAGAGTAGTTAGCATATTAATTATCTCATTAATAAAGTAATTATCCATTTTTTCCCAACTTAATCCAATTCTCTCATTTCCTAATTCCAAATTTACTCAAATAAAATTTCATAATTTACACCATATGAAAACTAGGTTGTACATAAAATTTCACCTCAATCCGAGTTCGTTTACAGTCCAGTCCAATCAAATCAATTCGGTCATTAAATTTCAAAGTCCTCAAAAAATTATATTTTTTTTTTACTATAAAAAATTCATAAATATTATCTAGAATAAATCTGGAAATTTTCATCAATTTTGGACATCATTTACTATTTTTAAAGCCTCGGTCAAACCTCCGGTCAACCGAATACTATTTAAACCGAAATCATTTTTTTATTATTTACAAAGCTTAACTCCACATAAAAATTACTTCATAACACTCAAAATATATTCATTAGGCTCGATGAATATTTTTGGCTCAATCGGAGACTATTCTCCGATCTGATAATAATTTATCTGTCCGATAGCTAAATTTTCAAAGTCATCAAAACTATAATTTCTTTAGACCAATGGATTCTATTCATCAATACGAGCGTGCCCATTTTTCTAGAATATTTTTCTGAAATCTGTAGCTCAAGTTATGGTCCAGTCAAGTTTTGGGTCAAAATCGATCGAACCGGGCTGATTTGACCCATCTGAAGGCTCCACAGACGGGCTGGCCATCCCTCCACAAATGGGAAGACTGCCTGTTAGTCCACCGACGACCGTCTGTCGCGCCAGATTCCAGAATTGCCCTTTTTCACTGTTTTGACCATTCCGGACTCGTTTGAACTCCGATTGACCTGAAATTTGTGCCTACGGACTCATATTGACGAACTCTATCCAATGATATAATATATATATATATATATATATATATATATATATATATATATATATATATATATATATATATATATATATATATATATATTTATTCTAAAAATTACTATTCACCTTGAAATTACTATTCACTATCGGAAAGTATTATTTTCAACCAACCCGGTATTGGGGGCTATTACACTTACAAGGTGTTGGAAAGAGTGGGATCTGTGGCTTATCGGTTGGCTTTGCCTCCAGCCTTATCTAAGCTTCATAATGTCTTCCATGTATCAATGCTTCGGAGATATCGTTTAGACAAATCCCATATTATTCAAGTGCAAGATGTGCAAGTGCAATCGGACTTTCAAGCCTAAAGTGATTATGGTAAGAGAAGCTAAGCAACTTCGAAGCAAATAAGTTCTATTAGTGAAAGTGTTTTGGCAATACCATGGGATTGAAGAAACAACATGGGAACCGAAAGCTTCTATGTAAGAACAGTATCCTCAACTATTTAATTTAGGTATGGATTTCGCGGACAAAATTCTTATTATGAGGGGAGAGTTATAATAACCCAAATTATACCCTAGTAGTAATATTGGTCTAATTGTGCTAACTGGGTAAATTTAATTTGAGAGTTTGTCAAATTTGGGACTTAAATGTATTGGAATTAAGGATATAATTGAGCAATCAAATAAGTTTTAGTGATTGTAATGTAAAAGTGCATGTTAAGTTTAGTGGAGATTAATTAATGCCTAATGGTGATTGATTAAGTTAAGTGGGATTAGAGAGATATAGTGGATTTTCGGGTGGCATTTGCTAGATGTGCCAACACATGTTGAGCATGCAATATAAGAGTTTTGGAGGAGAGGGAAACTCATTGTTGCTGCATTTGAGGATCGGCTTCTTCTTCCTCTTTCTCTTTTTCATTTTCCATCACTTAGGTTAGGAGTTTCTAGTACTTCTTCTCTGATGGATCAAGCTATTTTTATGTTGTGCTGAGTTTAAGTTAACAAGGTAAGTGGTTTCTTAGTGTGTCCTTCATCTTCTTCTTCTTAATTCCTTGATTATGAATTTAAGTGGAATTTGATCACTTGTATCCAATTCTAGAAATTGGATAATTGTGCTATAGTGATTGAGCAAAAGAAGGATAAGGGAAAAGCTAAAATTGGGGACTCAAGTGCAAAATAAGCTATTGGAGCAAAGGATTGTAAGGTTTGGAAAAATATTGTTTTACATATGACTTATAATGAAGTTTGAGATTGAAATGCTTATTTGATTATGTGGTTTGAAATGAACAGAAAATGTGAACTTGTGTGTGTGAGATGTAGCAATTGACATGATGAATTGATTAGCTTGAGTAGTGGTGATGCCCTATTTTGTGTAATTAAAGTTAAAGCTATATAACCTATGTGTATTATGTGCTTGTTGAGAAATTGAGATTGTTGAGAAGCATGTAAATCTGTTGAGTAGGTATGTTTGTGAAATGAGGGTGTTGTAGGTTGATAGTTTGAGCTTAACTAGTTGTGCTAGTAAAAATGAACTTGGTAGAGTAACTTGTGGGTGTGTTTGCACTGTAACTTATAGTGTAGCTCTATTTAGAATGAAATATAAGGTATTGAGTTCTTAGGAAATGTGTTTACAAAAGTGCGGAAGTAATTATGCTGATTTGGAAACTTTAGGGTCCTTTAATTGTGCATCTAAGTGGGGTTATTGTGGTAGGAAGG
This sequence comes from Excoecaria cochinchinensis, assembly GCA_947683425.1. Classification (NCBI taxonomy): domain Eukaryota; kingdom Viridiplantae; phylum Streptophyta; class Magnoliopsida; order Malpighiales; family Euphorbiaceae; genus Excoecaria; species Excoecaria cochinchinensis. Next base: position 1,028,695 of record CANTUQ010000025.1, read on the forward strand.
CTTTTTGTAGCATGTATGATTCCATTGGCCACAACTCTTCACATATTAGACTAAAAATAATGTGAATTGAGTCATTGTATTCTTAGCAGGTTTTTAAATAAGTGTGTAGAAGATTATGTTGGCATATAACAAGGTTTGAAGGGGTTATAAGAGTCCTATGTGTAAGGGTGACAAAGTGTGAGGGTAGGAAGGTGGAGTAAGAGAACTTGAATGGGAAATTCATTTTTGTTGTGAGCGCGATAGAGGTCACGAGCGTGACAGAAGGCTCTTCTAGGTAGATGTGGCTTCTATCGCAGGCGCACGTATAGGCACGAGCGCGAGATGGGCCGAAATCACGACAGAAGCATATTGTCAAGTCTGTCGCGAGCACGACACTTTAGAATGTTTTTAGTGATTTCTTAATTGACTTAAATTATTTAATCTATATGTTTATATGATGAATGAACATGTTTATAAGAACAATCATTATGTTATTCATGTGAATACCAGTATGTACATTTGCCTCAATGAATAAATTGTGAAGTGAACCATAGTATGAATGAGCAATGTGATAATGTATTATGAATGTCATAATATAAATAAACCGGATGAATAATTTAGCCTGCAAGTCAAGTAGTGGATAGATAGGCATGCCTATAGGGTCTAGTGCTGCAGCTAAAGTGTCTGATTCCTCTACAATCATCAATGCGAATTGAATCCATATTGGATCCCCAAATGCGAGTTTATTGATATCTTATTGAATACTCAGTACTTACGGGTGCTAAAGCGAATGTGTGGTATCTAAGGATACTAATGCGATTACTGTACCTCTGGGTACTGATACGATACCCGTTATCCGCATTTTTAAGTTACATGCAAGGCTTTGAATAACTTAATTAATTATTCGGATAATGAGATTCTTATGTGAGATACCTATGAATATGAATGTGAAGTTAATAAGTACTTTTATGTTGTTTAGATTGTATTATTATTATATATATGTTTAGATATTCTATTATTGTATATTGTATATTGTTTGCCCCACTAAGCGTTATCTGTTAGCGTATTTCTAAAATACTAATTCCGAAAGTACAAGGTGTACCAATTATAGTACAAAATATGTCGATCCCACGAGGAATGTGATAAATATTACACACTATTACTACTCAATTTTAATCTTATTTACAATAATCATTAAATTGTAAGTTAAATTTAAACAACTCCTATCATATAAACTAATTAAACCTAAGTAAAGATGATCAAAGAAGACAAAATGTATAATGAAGAATTAATAATTATGAAACTTGATTCTATCATTGTAATAAAAATTTAATCTCTTAAGCAAGCCAAGTTGGAATATAGTTCTAATCCACTCTCTCGACCATGAATTAGAATGCCTAAAACATGTAATTAAAATTGTAACTCACAATTCTTATTAATGAATAAGAGGGTTCCAATTACATATTCTAAGAATAATCACCAACCTATAGCAACTATCTCAATATACTGATCTCTCTAGCATGCATTGATAATGAATTTCTATTAGATTTCAGTTAAAGCGGTCTCTCGAATCTTACTTTAACTTATAAAGAACATGCAAAAGTTCTAATAGAAGATTCTGCATTAAAAGACTACTAACAAAGATGGTAATAGAAAAGAACAATAGTATGATTCAAGTTTAATTAAATAAAAATCATTTAATGACACAGAAGAAATAATAGATAAGAGTAATGAGAAAGATGACTTGTGCACTTTTCTCAAACCCTTGTAATAAATTTTTCTTCCCCTTAGTCTTCTTCTTCAAAGCATAATTCTAATTAAAAACTTTAACTACAGAACTTACAAAAAATAAAACAATAGTTAAAATTCTATATTCTAATCATCTATCTAACCTATAATAATCATCTCTTAAATTACAGTTGAGTTACATATTTATAGAGTTCCAAAAGTTGTGTCTCTTTGCTCAAATAGTTGCAAATATTGGTGGAAAATTATGACTATTCAGGTGACTTTTCACAGGAAACTGCCCAACAGATACTTCTATCGCGCTCGCAACAGAACACGGAATGCCCTTCTCTTCTTCTTCTTTTCTTCTTTTCTACTATATTCTCTCTGGCTCTTCATGACTCGTGCTCATCTTGCACGAGTCGTGTTCTCTTGCGTGAGTCGTGCGTTTGCTCACGTCTCATGCTCTGCTTCTTCTTTTGCTGTTATTCCTTCTATTCAGTGACTCTTTACGTGTCGTGTCCAGTTTCCCGAGTCGTGCTTAGTGTATCTTCTCCTTCCTAAGTCGTGCTTGTCCATTCCATCTTCACCCTTTTCGTCACAACTCGTGTCCCCATTCACTAGTCGTGCATATCCTCTTAGTCTGTTCACGTGTAGTGCTCTTTTCTTTACCAGTTATGCTTTTTTTTCCTTTTTCACCTAAATCACCCTACACACATAACAACAAGTAAACTAACACAAATAACATGAAAGATACATATATTTACATACTTTACTTCTTAAATTCACACCAAATATATACTAAATAATGCATCAATTAGGCACCTATCAAATTTCCCCACACTTAAACCTTGCTTGTCCTCAAGCAAGAGAAAAGAATGAGAAAATTTAATTCCAACCAATATTAAGTAAATTGTATTATACAGCATTGTTCATCAAGCATATCACATATAGGATTGAAAGGAAATCAAATACCTTAAAAGACTCAAAATATTAGTAAATCAAATCTTAAAGCATGTTATTAAAATTTAACAAGTCACCAAATTTACTAATTCCAACAGCAAGAATATAGAGTCCTAAAAAACCTAAATATGATTTAAAGAGAGAATATTGATCATAAACTTTAAAATTCTAAGGTAGCTAATTACCTTGTAGGACAATTTGTAAGCTCACATACCCTTAATCCAATCTCATGGCATTTTTAGACTTTTCTTTTCGTTTTACTCTTCTTTTTGTTTTAAACATGGGTATACTTTTTTAGACTTTATCCCATGAATAGCAAGAGAATGTAGTATTGGGTGCGTTTTACGCTCCATCCCATACTTTTCAATTTTGGATGTACAGCTTGCTTTTTTTTATATGAATATTGTGGGTGCATATTATTCTCCATCCCTCTTTATTCTTTCATTTTTTTCATTTTTTTATTGTTTTTATGTCCCCATCCATTATTGAAAGGAACTAAGGGTAAGTATTATGTCTATAGTTTCCATTAGATAACTAGAACCCTAAAATTTAAACTAAATGAGAAAATTTTAACTTTAAAACATAGTTAGTAAAAAGACTAAATAATCTAAAATGTTGTAAGAAGTAAAAGAAGATAACTTGAAAAACTTAAAACACATACTAAAAATTTTGAAAAACTAATAAAATGAGCATAAAAGATAAATAACTCAACAATCAATATTATATACAAATTGAACAATGCCTTATAATAAAACTTACTAAAAAGCCTAATTGAAAAATAAATACACGCAAACACAGGCAATTAATATATAAAACACTCATACAAAAACTCATAAAATGCAAACATGCACACAAACATACAATCACACTCCCCCACACTTAAAACCAACATTGTCCTCAATATGGAGAAATGAAATAAAAAGGACAGGAAAGAAAAAGATAAAACAAAAGAAAGAAAAAGTAAGAAAACTCCCCTAATCAAGGTGAAGGTGGAGGCGATGAAACCACATAACTTGCTTTAGAAATAAATGTGTCCACCTTATGCTCAAGCCTCCTTTGACGTCTAGCTAAGGAAGACAGTTGTTCTTGCATGGTAGATTGATTTTGCAAGACTTGTTCAAGCATGACTGGAATATTAGGTGAAGAAGATCCCACAATAGGAACTTCAGCCACATCAGCAGGAGCATCAGGCATAGCATCATCACTACTCTCAGCAGCAGCCTCCTCTTGTTGAGCGGATGATCCCACCAACAAGACCATGCATGATGTTGAATTTCCTGAAAATTATTACTAACCACCTCTCCACGCACAAATAAATGTTTAGTGAAAGAAACACAAGGACGAACTCTATGATAGGTACTAAAATCAATATCCATATACCTTGCAATAACAGATATAATGTGCCGTTTGTTGGAGGTGAATCATGTCTATTAGCACAATGCAACAACTGATTAAAAACCCAATAGGACCAACATACAGAATTACCCCTATCCACATACCACATCAAAAACAATTCATGAGAAGAAACTCTGTTAAACTCAGACCTATTAAAAACCAAAGAAGCTAAAATCCTATGCAAAATCCAGTATTTTAAATCTTTTATGAACATAGATTTAGCTTCTCTAGATCTATATGGTGTTTGCAAATCAGTTGAAAATGACCAAAATTCATTAGGTTTAAAGGATTTAGGTGGGTCAAATAATCCAGTCTGTGAAAATCAAAACATTCTATTCATCATAAAACAAGGCAAAGTATGTTGTTTGCCATCCAAACGGAAATCTAACAGATGTTCATTTTCCTCATTCTTTTGCAAAGTAGTATAAAATTCTAACATTAAATCTGGACAAATATTCTCATGCAATTTTACAACTCTAAGCAATCCACAGTTAGATAACATGTCATTTACAGAATCTAACATGCCAACTTGCTCAAGAAGAGATATAGGAAAATACTTACATTGCAAAAATGTTCTGTTATGAAGTGCAAGGAACTTGTTACCTTCATCCATAGAAAAGATGGGAAAACCGGCACCAAAGGTGGAAGATATATCTCCCTGTTCAGCCCCCAGTCTCGCTTGATCTATGCATGAAGGGGAGGGATTCTTTGTTCTTACCATGGTTGTGTAAAGACAGAATTATAAAGAAATAAGATACTGACTACGAAGAGAAAGAAGAAGTGCTAAGGCTTGGAAAAGAAAATTTTGAAGAGAAAGAGTACTACAGAACCGAAATGAAAGGAATGATGGCTAAATGCATAAAAGAGAATCCATGAAAGAGAAAGAATGAAGGAAGATAAACAGACGATGGATAGCTACTCGACTCGTGAAGTATAACATGATAAGAGAAGAATAAAAAGAAGAGGGAAAAATGAAACGTGAGGTGAAACGAAAGGTCACGACTTTTACTGAGTTAGGGTTTTGAAATAAAATTCCCTGTTCGATTTTTCTTTTTGGTGTTTTTCCTTTCTTTTATCCTTTTCTCAACTTAAATTAAATGAAATTAACACATACTAAGAAGGGAAATAAACAAATTAGTAAAAATAGAAAAAAAAATAAAAAAAATATAAGAAATAAGAAAAAATAATTACCGTAATTCGCTGTCTGCCATCTTCACGCTGCACGAGTCATGACAACCAAGCATGACTCGTGCAAATGCCACTTACATGGTGGGACTCATGAACGCCAGCTCGAGTCGGATGTCCTGTGAAGCAACGCCTTTTTTCGCGATCGCGATGAGTGCCGCGCTCGCGATAGAAGCATCCTCTTCAGCAAGGAGCACGAGTCGGAGGACGATGCACGACTCGTGAACTTACAGCACTACTCGGATTGACTTCAAGGTTGTTCATTCTGTAGCCTTCTGTCGCGATCGTGATGCCGGTTACGCTCGCTACAGAATCATCATGTCGTGAAAGCTATTATTTTTCTAATTTTTCCTGTATTCACAATAAATAAAACAACACCTAATCTTACTATTTTGACCTGTAGAACAAAAACAAAGTGTGTTAGTAATATTAAAAACCACTATATAAAATTTAATTAACAAATTTATATAAAATAACTTAAGAACAACATAAATACATATAGAAAGAAAATCTAATTAAGCAACCTAAATAAGAGACTATAAAATACTAGAATTTCAGGTGCTCCCTAGGATTTTCCTTCGTGTTGCTTAGAATACACCCCATACTTCTTGATGGTAATGAACTTGCAAGTTGACCTAACTGAACCTCAACATTATGAATGGATGAAGCATGATTTTTAGTAATTTGATCAATTTTTGCCTCAAGCTTCTTTTGGTTCTCATCTTGAGAGCTAATTTTGAAATTAATCTCCTCAATAAATTTATCAATTTTCCTTAAAATGCTCCAAACCTATCTTGTGGTTGTTGGAAACCTACACCTCTATTTTGATTATTGCTACTATTTCCCCACGAAAAATTTGGATGATTACGCCAACTAGGGTTATAAGTATTGGAATAAGGGTTACCATGCCCTTGTCCTTGGATAAAGCTCACTTGTTCCTCCTTGCTAGCCATGCCTAAATTACAATTTTCACTAATATAACCTTTTTGACCACAAATAGTGCATACATTTTGTGAGCTTCCTCCCGTTCCTAAGCTATTAATCTTATGAGTCAAAGCCTCAACTTGAGCTTGCAATGCCACTAAAGAATCAATTGAATGTACCCCCCTAGTATTAGAATTATTTGACTCCCTTACTCTTTCGGTAGGCCGCATACAATTGTTCATAGACATTTCTTCCAACAACTCAAATGCTGCCTCCGTAGTTTTCCTCATAAGGGAACCTCCGGCTGTAGCATCTATGGTACCCCTTGTGGTATGATTCACTCCATTATAAAAAGTCTGCATTAACAATTTCCTTGGAAGGTTGTGGTGAGGATAGCTTCTCTGCAATTCTTTAAACCTCTACCAAGCTTCATATAAAGACTCATTATCCTGTTGAACAAAAGTGGTGATATCTTTTATAATTTTTGCAGTTTTGGCTAGAGGGAAGTATTTAGATAAAAATGCTTGGGCCAATAGGTCCCAAGTAGTAATAGATCCTCTAGTTAGGGAGTTCAACTAAGCTTTAGGCTTATCTTTCAAAGTGAAAGGGAAAAGCCTTAACTTAATTGCATCCGCCGAAACTCCATTTATTTTAAAAGTATCACAAATTTCCAAGAAATTTTCCAAATGAGCATTGGGATCCTCATTTGCCAAACCATAAAATTGAATGCTATTTTGAATTATTTGCAAAAGAGATGCTTTTATTTCAAATTGGTTAGCGTTTACCGTAGGCCTTACCACACCTTGTTGAGCACTACTCAATGCAGGTGTAGAAAAATCCATCAACCTTGGTGGATTTTCCTCTTAAGCCATGATAGGTCTCTTATTCTTATTTTTCTTTTTGTTAGATTTTCGGTTACTTGAAAGAAAATGCTCTATTTCAGGATTCAACGGTTCAAGTTCTTCTTGAGAACTTCATGTACTCAGCATAGACTTGAACTATCCAAATCCTGTAAAAACAACACAAAACAAAACTAATTAAATATTATAATCCAAAATCATAAATCAAGATTTATAATGGCAACAAAAAATCATTCACTCCCTGACAACAGCGCCAAAAAATTGTTAGCGTATTTCTACATGCTAATTTCGCAAGTATACAGTGTACCAATTATAGTATAAAAGATGTCGATCCCACGAGGAATGCTATAAATATTACACATTCACTACAAGAAATCTGAGAAATAGAGACGAAATTCCGTCTCTAATTGAAAATAGTGACGGAAATAGAGACGAAAATTTTCCGTCTCTATTTCGTCGGTCTCTAAAAATTAGAGACCAAAATGTTCCGTCTCTATTTTTAGAGACGGAATAACTTATTCCGTCTCTATTTTTAGAGAAGGAAGGGACGTTTCCGTCTCTAAAAATAGAGACAGAATAGTGCTTTTCGTCTCTATTTTTAGAGACGGAAGGAGCGTTTCGGTCTCTAAAAATAGAGATGGAAAGAACGATTCCGTCTCTATTTTTAGAGACCGAAACTCAATTCCGTCTCTATAAAGTTTTTTCGTCTCTATTTTTAGAGATGGAAAATCAATTCCGTCTCTATTTTTTTTTGGAATTTTTTTAATATATTAAAATAAATAATATTAAATTTAAATATTCCTTAATTTTATATAATGAATTTTCGTGTCTAATTTATTGAATTTTTTTTATATATTAAAAATAAATAATATTAAATTTAAATTATTCTTAATTTTATATAATGAAAAAAATTAAATAAACAATAAATAATTATGAAAATATTGTATTATTGAATGTATTAATATATAAAAAGTGTAGTGAGATTACAAATAAAAAAAGATAAAAATTCTAAAAATAATAAGTAGGATGGAGGAGAATGCGTACGATCAGCAGACGGTGTTTGCGGGTCAGCAGGTAATCTACGGCTAATGAAGTCCTCCAGCATATTGATACGGTCCATTAGTACGCCGACCGTACCGCGTAGCTCAATGACCTCATTAGTACGCCGACCGTCTCCAACTTCTGTCCATATTACTCATTAATATTAAACTGCTTAGAAAAAATCATAAGGTCGAAGTTAGTATTTAATTTGAACTCAATTCTCTAGCCTACTATTTCGCTTTAATCCCTAATTGGTTTTACATAATGATTCATTTCCCTAAATTAAAATCATAAATATTTTGTAAAAAAACGGACAGAGTTCCCCCTATACGGGTCCCTATCCCCCTGTCAAACATTAGCAATTTTAACATTTCGGTAAAATATCAACCAATCGCAACTCCACAACAAACTCATTGTAATAAGAAATTTACCCATTCACATCAAACATCTAAATTTAACGGATAAAATCACCAACAGTTGTAAATTTATCCCTTAAAAGTGATATTCCATTAATACAGTATCGTTAATAATAGCATAGTCGTTACTATTGAATTACAACATGACTATGCATGACTTACACATTTTTATCTCATTAAAGCAACATATTTCAAACATATAGATGCAATTAAAAAAATATTTAAAAAAATTTTCATACTATTGAAAAATAAATTATTAATACATAACACATTTACCTCGACGAAAGCGGCTGGGAAGCTGCGATTATTCGGTGCGTCCAATAGTTTAACGCCGATTCGGGTGCGGTTGTGGTAGGTACATGCAATGACAAATAAAAAATAATTTCTATATTGTCCCTTATTCTTCAGTACACAATTGAAATATAAAAACTATAACAAAATACATTATTCCTCAATATACAATTGAAATATACACTACATTATTCCTCATTACAACCCAGAACACATTACAATTCAGTGTACATACTAATTACAACATTCAAATAATAAAATAAATATGCTCATGTAATGAAATAAGACTAAAATAATTACACCCCCAAATATAACACAATATATTCAAATCATACAATATAGTAAAATATATTAGAACAAATTTAATTACAAATTAATTTAATATTAATATGTATTAACCAAGATATTAAACTACATTTGGGGCGAATAAAACCCGTATTATTGACATGTAAATAACGAGATCTAAGCTTCTATTATAAACAATAATATAAAGAATTTTTAATGCATTTGGGGCGAATAAAACTGGTCTCGTTGAGATGAAACAAATAATCAAACAATTAGAGTGCAAATAATAAAAACAGAATAAATAGTAATTAACATGATGAATCTCTAATTTCTCTAATTTGCCAATAAATTCAATCCTAATTGCTTAAAACTATGCTTAAATAGCCATCTTATATTAGCATGTATGTTTAATTGCACCCATCGGTATTAACCTTGACCACCCCTATACAAGCCGGGTTCCAACCAATATACGGGATAACCTTGCTGCTACCGGATCCCCCCTTCGTCATCTTCCCACTGAATTAGCAATTGTTGCAAGAGAAACTCCCCCCTCAGCAATGCTCCAAGCAGCTTTAACCTCATTGTCGAAAACTGAATTATTTCTATTATTCCACAACAGCCAGCAAGAAATACCAAAAACAGGAAAACCAAGAAGAAGAAAGCTTCATACTAGAGGAACTGGACTTTAAATTGCCACAGATCCAATTAGTCCAATCACAACTCCAAAAATCAGCAAAAAAATAAAAAGCATTTAACGTTTGCAAAACCGCCATTTCTTTGGGATAAAACCTCAGAATATGCTCAGTGACCAACGCACCCACAAAAGGAACAACTAGGATCAAAAGTTAGCCCTCGAAGAGCCCCATTAGCATTAGTGAGTAATCTATATCGCGCATCACCAACCATAAAAACAAATAGAACCCTTTACTAAACCACCAACTTCCAAATGAAATCATATAGGAACTCTTATTAATATCATTAGACTAACAATTTAGTAGTTGAGATCATATATGATAACGGGACTATTTCGTTCAGATCTCCACAAGTTCGAACCGAATTATTGTATAATAGCTATTATCAATAAAAAATCATGCACACTTGGTAGGCATTATCTAATCAATTATAGACCGTTACATGCCGTTATTCAATATTAGTACCTCAACTTATTGAATGCATTTCTTTTAGATACTATATAATTTCCTTTAGTTTATCAAACTAAGACTATCTAAACTTTAACTTCACATGATATTAATTATATTTTTCTGTTAAAATATTAACTTAATTAAGTAAAAATTTCAAGTCGTAAATTGGTGCGGCAGCTATCAATATTCCTTTTTAATTCTATCAATGGAGTAATGGAGCACTAGTTGGTAATCACAAGACCCACTTAAAATAGTAATAGAGTATTACTCACTTCAGCCAAGCAGACCGAGCCTGGTGAAACCCAAGACATAATCATTTTTAATTGCAATTTATTAGTTTTATAGGTTCTTTATAACATTAGTGACCGAATGTATAGTAGAAAATTTATCATGACCCTCCATTGATCGTGGTTCTAAAATTACAAATTCAATTCACCACCCATAGCCATCGTAATTGAGTTTAGCTTGAGCAGTAGAGAAATTGGTAGAACCCATGGCTTCATAAATAAAAAAATTAATAATTTGCAGAAAAAAAATTACCTTTAGATGCAGATCTGGCCGCCGACGGAGAGGAGGGGGAGCTGTGTCGGCACCGGCGTGGGCTGGGGGAGGAGAGGGGCTCGCACGTCGGCAGGGAGGAGGGGGGCAGCACCGTCGGTGGCAGGGAAGAGAGGGAGCCGCGACGGGGGAAGAAAGGGAAGGGGGAAGAAGAAGGATGGCAGGGAGGGGGCTGGCGGAGAGGAGGGGCAGCGCACGGTGGCGGGGTAGGCCGGTCGTCGGACGGCGACGGGGAGAGGGCAGCGCAACTTCCGCGGGCGAGGGGAGAGAAGGGGGGAAGCAGGGACCAAGGGAAAGAAATCGGGACCAAGGGAAAAGAATGAGAGAAGAAAAATAAGGGACCAGGAAAAAATATCCCTAAAATAGAGACGAAAATTGATTTTCCGTCTCTATTTAGAGACCGCATGATTATACCGTCTCTAAATAGAGACGAAAATCAATTACCGTCTCTATTTTTAGAGATGGAATAATTTTTACGGTCTCTATTTAGAGACCGCAAATATTACTCCGTCTCTAAATGGAGACCGAAAACTTTCCGTCTTTATTTAGAGACGAAATTTATTTTCCGTCTCTAAATTTAGATACGGAATTAGTTTCCGTCTCTAAATTTAGAGACCGAAATTGCTTTCCGTCTCTAAATTTAGAGACCGAAATATTTTTCCGTCTCTAAATAGAGACGGAATTGTTTCGGTCTCTATTTAGAGACGGAAATATATTTTTCGTCTCTATTTAGAGACGGAAATTTCCATCTCTATTTTCGGTCTCAAATTTTGGAGGGAATCAATCCCGCCATAAATAGAGACGAAAAATAGAGGAAAAAATTTTTCCGTCTCTAAATAGAGACGAAAAATTATTTTCGTCTCTATTTAGAGACGGAAAACTGATTTTCGTCTCTATTTAGAGATGGAAAAATTTCCGTCTCTATTTTCTGTCTCTATTTTCCAGTTTTCTTGTAGTAATTATTACTACTCAATGTTAATCTTGTTTACAATGATCATTAGATTGTAAGTTAAATTAAAAGTACTCCTATCATATAAACTAATTAAACCTAAGTAAAGATGATCAAAGAAGAAAAAATATATAATGAAGAATTAATAATTATAAAACTTGATTCTATCATTGTAATAAAAATTTATTCTCTTAAGCAAGCCAAGTTGGAATATAGTTCTAATCCACTCTCTCGACCATGAATTAGAATGCCTAAAACTTGCAATTAAAATTCTAACTCACAATTCTCATTAATGAATAAGAGGGTTCCAATTACATATTCTAAGAATAATCACCAACCTATAGCAACTATCTCAACATACTGATCTCTTTGGCATGCATTGATAATGAATTTCTATTAGATTTCAATTAAAGCGGTCTCTCGAATCTTACTTTAACTTATAAAGATCATGCAAAAGTTCTAATAGAAGATTCTGCATTAAAAGACTACTAATATAGATAGTAATAGAAATGAATAATAGTATGATTCAAGTTTCATTAAATAAAAATCATTTAATGACAGAGAAGAAATAATAGATAAGAGTAATGAGAAAGATGACTTGTGCACTTTTCTCAAACCCTTGTAATAAGTATTTTTTCCCCTTAGTCTTCTTCTTCAAAGCATAATTCTAATTAAAAACTTTAACTACAGAACTTACAAAAAATAAAAAAATAGTTAAAATTCTATATTCTAATCATCTATCTAACCTCTAATAATTATCTCCTAAATTATAGTTGAGTTATATATTTATAGAGTTCTAAAAGTTGTGTTTCTTTGGTCAAATAGTTGCAAATATTGGTGGAAAATTATGACTGTTCAGGTGACTTTTCACAGGAAACTGCCCAACAGATACTTCTGTCGCGCTTGTGACAGAACACGGAATGCCCTCCATTTACCAACAATGCTCAATTAAAAGATAAACTCTTAAAATCAAGCAAAAGAAAATAATATGTTAGCAATGTTAAATAAAATATTAAAAATAAAATAAAATATTAATACTAAAAATAAACAAATGTTAAGATAACAGAACATCATTAATTGCATAAAAAAAACATAAAATTAATTAGGCAAAACATGGCATTGAAAAAGAGTAAGAAAATAAAATAAAATAAAAAAGGAAAGAAATAAGATAAGGACGGCCTAAGAGAGATAAGGGACGGGCATGCAAAAAGCGACCAACAAGAGGAAGGGGATTCCGCGAGGTCCCATCCCTCGCTTGAGGGTCTACCGTTGGTCAGGTCTTCTTCCCGTTAGTCGTCTCCAGAAATCAGAAGAATAGGAAAAACTCCATGGATGCACCTTCAAACTTTCATTTTATACCTTTCTTCACATATATTTCTTAGCCCATTTTCATGAAATCATATTAAAATCGATTTACAAAGAGGATTTATCATGCCAAAACAACATAAACAATATAAATTGATCAATTCATCTTTTCACCCAAAGTATGCACATCATATTATGTTCTAGAAATTAAGGCACAATTAAGTTAATTATAATCCAATATATTACCCTCAGCAAATTGATCTCTGAAGGGTATTGAAATAGCTAATTTTCTTCTTGGATTCCACCAAACTTGAGTTGAAAAAAGTAAGAAATTACTTTCTCTCTCTAACTTTTCTCTAAGAAATCCTTTAGAAAAATAATAAAAATGAAAGAGTGATGAAGGTAAGAAAATTGATTTTTCTCCCTTTAATGGACTCTTGAAATCAAAATTTCGAAAATAATTCCACATAAAAGTTTTTTATTTCCTCTCAAAATCTAGATTGTTTGAACTTTCAGAAAAAATCCTCTTCCTCCTTTTGAGCTCCCCCTTTTTCCTCTGAAAAGGTTCCCTATTTATAGGCTTAAGATCCCTTTAAAAACCTCGATTTGGAATAATTTTAGGAGTAAAATCAGCCCCTTCAAAATCAAAACCCTAAGATCCTCCAACTATCATAGAAAATCCGGTCTTTGATTTCTAAGATCAAAATTCCAGATTTCCCATTGAAGGAAATCTGGAAATTCACTGTCAGATCATGATCAACAGGCGTCCCTCGCGTGAGGCCCTTACAGCCAGTCCCACCAAAGACAGGCACCCCTCGCGTACGAGGGATGAACGTCCCTCGCGTACGAACGGTGGGCACCCCACATGTGCTAGGGATGGGCATCCCTTGCATACGATGGGTGGGCTAAGGAGAAGTTCCAACCGCCTAGCCTCAACCGACGGGCAACCCTCATGAGGGATGGGTGTCAGCCATTCAAAAATACAAATTTTCGATTAAAAACACTCTTTTTTAAATTAGGGAGAACACAAAAGAATTTTCGGTCGTAAATAACTTCAAAACTTATAAAATCCAAAAGCGCAAACCTACAGTTTCAACCCTCTACTTGTGAAATAGGTATCAATGTCCTTATTGGATAACTCTGATCCGGGATGCCTCTAGACCCGGTGTCTACAGTTGCCCCCAATTTTGGGGAGACTAGTGCACTATTGTCTAGATAAGCCAAAATTCAGAGGAAAAGGAAGAGGAGTGTACTTGAGGCAGTCCTTACCCTTTTGTTATGATTGATGGAGTAATAATGATCTTGATTGAAGATTGTGGCCAATGATTGTCGTCACTGAGTCGTTTCGAAGACTACGGTTAATCTCTCTACCATATGATTGCTGCCATCAAGACTTTGGCATATGATTGTCGCCGCCGAGTCATTCTGAAGATTGTAGTTGATCCGTCTGGCATATGATCATCGCCGTCAGGATATCCTGAAGACTATGGTTGATCTATCTGGCATATGATTGTCGCCATCAAGATATCGGCATATGATTGTCGCCTTCGAGACATTGGCATATGATTATCATCAATGAGTCATTTGGTAGACTACAGCTGGTCTATCCGACATATGATTGTCCCCATCGAGACATCGACATATGATTATCGTCATTGAGACATTGGCATATGATTGTCACCATTGACTCGTTCTGTGGACTACTGTCGGTGTGGCCTATCATTAATGCCAATGAGTCGCTCTGAAGACTGCAGTCGATATGGCTTATCATTAAAGCCACTGAGTCATTTTGAAGACCACCGTCGGTGTGGCTCATCATTAACGCCACTGAGTGTTTTGAAGATTGCCGTCAGTGTGGCCTATCATTAATGCCACTGAGTCGTTATGAAGACTGTCGTCGGTGTGGCTTATCATTAATGCCACGAGTGTTCTGAAGACTGCCATTGGTGTGGCTTATCATTAATGCCACTGAGTCATTCTGAAGACTGATGATGGTGAATTTCACCCTTGAGTCATTATGCAGACTATTGGAGTGTAATTCCTATGAGTTGAAAGAACTTTGTTAGTTTATTGTATCTAGAGTTTTCAAAGCACTAATTTGTTATCTTGTTTATTGAGTAATTTTTTTGTTATATTTATTCATTAATTTTTTTTTACATTTTTCTCTTTTTTTTTTCATATATTTCATTTTTCATTATGTACTTTCAAAGTAGAATAAAATTTGAATGAAACATAATAAGGATAAAATGTGACTAAACATGAAAAGTTTATACACAAAAGTTATCCATATACAAATCTCCTTGAAAATAGAAACTACAAAGGAGAATAATCAGACGGCTCATCCGAGTCCTGGTCACTATCAGATATGTAGATTGGATGGGTGTTGGAAGTCGATGGCCCTACTCTAGAGGTCGATGGCCTGGCTTTAGAGCTTGATGATTAGTGAGTGACATCCTCTGGCGGGAATCAATGAACTGCTAGATGCTTTGATCATGGGGGATGCTGTAACTGCATTCGAGCTTACCTATCTAGGAATGGCTACACACAATTCCTAAAAAAATCCATGAGCTTGCGGATAACTCCCTGAGGTCTGTAATGGCTCGTGTCTGCTTTGATGTATGGAATCTGGAGGTATCCCTAGTCAGTGTAAACTAGATCTCCATCTCCTTATGTAGCTCCCTTACCACCTTAGACATACCAAGTATAGTGCCCTCTAAAATCTCAACTCGCAATGTTAAAGAAGTAATGGACTCATCCACTAGCTGCAGTACCTCATCAATCTATGTTGCTGCTGCTTATGAAGTGGACAAAGCCTGCCTCAAGCTCTCAATGATCTGCTCTTGCTTGTCCAAATGCTCATCCAACACCCTAATCCTCTCGTCCATGCACTGGTTCATGGTAGCAAAAGTAGCGGTCATGGAAAATATGATCTCTTGCTGTATTAATAGAGCAAGTGCCCGTGTTCTAGTCTATGCTGGCTCTTCTTGGTGCTCAGGTGGTGGAGGAGGAGCCACAAATCTAGATGCCCTTGGGTGTCCCGGTCCACTATATGGGTGAAATCTCCTCTCGGCCCAGGTCTCTGAATGCTAAACCGGTTGTGGTGGAGGAACAGGACTCGGTACCTCTCGATGGCCCTGCTATAAGGCTAGAGTCTAAACCCAAGTCCTGGGGAGTGCGAGGTTGCTCCTCCTCTGGCTGGGGCTACTGTAGATGATCCTCCTCTAGCGAGAGCTTCTCTGAGATCTCTGTCGCTAGCGGGAGTGGAGGCAAATGGAAGAACCGTCGAGTCTCCTCAGCTGTAAGCAGTCTATACTCGTTAGGGTGGTTGGGTATCTGAGCCACCATTTCCATAGTCTGGGTTATAGCCAAATCCACGTAGATGACCTCATCTAATGGTGGTCCAAAGGTGGCGACCTCGACCCTCAGATGTAAGAGCAACCTAGCTAGTGATCACTCCTCCAACGTATATAAATAGAGCGGACCCCGAGCTAACCTCACTAGATTAACCATGATTTTATGGCTAATGTTCAAGTGTCGCCCTATCACCATGGCCCACATACTCCACATCTCTATAGAGTTAATTGATCCAGGATTCCTTGTTCGGCCCAAATAGGAACTGGATAACACTCGATGAATATACCTAAGAGCATGCAAGGAGAGCATAGTGCTCTTTGCTACATCATGATTGTATAGGGTCCTAGGTAAGGTACTAGCCTCCCAATGGTGCCTCCTAACTGCTCTCTCTAGAGTCATAACGTCTACCCCAGATAAGAGCACTAATGCCTGGGTAAAAACCCTGCGGGTCATACTAAAATGGCGTCCTTGGACCCAAAACAGGATAACTCCTTCCTAGATGTCAGGCCTCTGAAAACCAACATAGTGTAGCATGGCTAAGAACTCTCTGGCTATCGCTGGTTAGGTCTAGAATAATGGCATGAGAAACTCGATCTATCCTACTGCCTCTAATAGCGCGTCGACCTCCTCTATCGTTACCATATGCTAAAGGAAAGGCCTGGAGACATACCTACTGGAGCAGAACTAGACCTGGGCTAGAGCCTTGAACCTCTACCTCTGATCTAGGCTCATCCAATCGGGAGCTTGAGGCTCTGGGTGCTCTTGTGGAACATTGCATCTCGGAGTCATCCTAAAAAAGATTTGAAGTTAGTCTTGCCTGAAAATGTATTAATCATATAATAACTAAATAATATTTATGATTTTTTTTAAATTTTGGTAGCATCCCGGCTAGGATACGTGTAACCAAAAATTTGGCAGTCCCTTGGCAAGGATGTACCCAACTCCCTGCATAAAAATAAACAACCCCAATAACAATTCGCAGACATTTTCTACTTGCACATTTCGCTAAGCAACAACATAAGTATTAACAACCTTTGTTTTTGGCAGTCAAAACATAATGAAGATCCCCATTGCCTAATTTCAACATATATATTTTCTCTTTCTCTTTTTTTTTTTATTTTTTATTTTTGTTGTTGTTATTGTTAATTGACAATGCAGCATTTTCATTTAAAACAAACACAACTTTAACTGATAGTGCAGAAGAAAAAAGTGCACAATTTCGTCTATATTTCAGCGTTTGCATATCTATAATGCGTTTAGAACATAAATTAAGAAGAAAGAAACCAAAAAGAAGAAAAAAGATAGTTGAAAATAACCTGGCAGTCGACCAAACTGTCTATAAAAAATGCAAAAAACTTGCAAAAAATCTAGACCCAATCATGCTCTATTGTCCTATGAACATTTAGGGGCAAACAACGCATAAAATGAGTGAGAAATGAGAAAGAAAACACCAAAAAATTGAACTGAAGTGTCAGTTGGCGAAGGAAGAAGAACATAAGAAAAGCAAGGAAAGTGATAGGTGTAGACACCGGGCCCTGAGGTAGTCCAGATCAGAGTTACTTGATGAAGATATCAATAACTATTTCCAGGCAAATGGATGAAAGTTGTGAGTTTTCAATCTCTGGTTTTACAAGGAATGGGGATTTTCTCTTGGTGATAAGGATTTTTTGGAGTTAGGGGGAGTTCTTTTCATGAAAATCTGGTTTTTGCTCCATCGACCGTTATGTCGTCGGTCAGAGGGACGCCCGTTGCTCATTCCCATGGACGGTACCCCTCTCGTGTGAGCAGCGCCTAATGCTCGCGAGGAACGGGCCCGTCTCTCACGCGAGCGATGCCCGTCTTGAGAGTCCCGTTCCTCGCGACGGCCGCTGACTGTCGCTCGTCTATGGAGGCCGTCTCTCGCATTGAGCAATGCCCATCGCTCATGCGAGAGACACTTACCTCTAGCGAGCGATGGCTCTTTCTCAGACTCCATCTCTTGTGTGCAGCCCGTCGCACAAAAGACCAGCGATGCCCTTGCCTCGAGCCCGTCAGTCCTCCACCGGTGCCCGTCGATCACTGATCTGTCATTATTTGGGCGAGATTTTCAAAATTTTCCCATATCTTTTTAAATATCTTTTAAGATTTCCCAAATATTCCAAAAATCTTTTCAAATATATTTTTAAGATTTCCTAGATCTTTTAAATCTTTTCAAATTTTGGATTTGAATTTGTTAATATTCAGCAAATCATTCGGTTTTGATTTTGATTTCGGAAATATTTTTCAAATTTTAATTCTAAATTTGAATTTATTTGAATTGTTTTCCTAAACCTATAAATAGGGGATGGAGGCTCATTAATGAGGAGTGCTTTTTTGCAGAAAAAGAGTTTAATAATTTTAAATGAGATTTTTCCTACAAAGGTTTTCTTGTTTTTATTTTCAAGGAATTTTCATCAAATATTCTCTAAACTAAGGCAAATTTGAGGGAACGACATTCATTGGTTTCTATCTGATCTAGCTATTTTGGCATTCACAATTGCTATCAAAATATCGAGAAAGAAAAATATAATTTTCTTTTCTTGATTTGTTTTCAAAATACGATTTTTGCAACTAAAATCTCCCGAAATCACATATCACGGATCAGTCCTTGTACAACTCAAGGTACAGAAATCACGCGACATTCACCTTCAAAGGTAATATTCCGAGGGTAAACATTCTGGATTAATTTCCTTCCCATTTAATCATTTCATTCTGTTTTTACAAATAAAATTTAATTTTATTTAAGATAAAACGGTTTTTTATTTGAGTTTTTGCATTTTTCTGGATCTGGGGTGACCGACGGGCAGAGGATCCACTGACGGCCGTCGCTCGTCCGAGCAACGGGCCATCGAGGGCTTCTGCCTCCACCTATTGGTCGGCCTAGGGACCCCCGTCGCTCACGTGCCATGGGCCGTCCCTGGGCCTTTCCCTCTCCACTTCCCCCCTTTCTTTCACCACTTATTTTCCTTATTATTTTGTGATAATTCTTCATGGATCTTTTATCATTATTTATTTTTGTGTTTTATTTTGTGTTAATTATGGCACTAACATGATTTTTGTTTCTGTGAGTTTTGTTTGCATTATTTGGTGGATTTGGTTATTAAAATGGAGGACGTCGCAATGATTTGAGAATCCTCAATTCGAGTTCATTCTTTTACCTCTACTCCTTTCTATTTCAGTTTCCATTTATTGTAAATATTATTTTACTCTGCTAACATGAAAATGGCTAAAAATTTATAGTAATTGAATTGGAATTTTCATTAATAAATCAAGGACCAATGTCCAATTTCTTCATCAAATAAAATCAACACTTCAAAATCATTTTTTTCATAAGTATGCATGCGAGGACCAATGTCCTCATTCTTAATAAATATCCCGATTTGTGTATAATCCGTATGCTATTTACAATAGGGGTTGTATTCTGCCCCTAG
This sequence comes from Excoecaria cochinchinensis, assembly GCA_947683425.1. Classification (NCBI taxonomy): domain Eukaryota; kingdom Viridiplantae; phylum Streptophyta; class Magnoliopsida; order Malpighiales; family Euphorbiaceae; genus Excoecaria; species Excoecaria cochinchinensis. Next base: position 1,048,516 of record CANTUQ010000025.1, read on the forward strand.
TTTTGTTGTAATTATTGGATTTTCATATATTTTATTTCAATTTTACTCCTATTTACCGCTTTCATTATATGACCAACTTGTTCTTTAATTAACTGCATCAAATTGAATGAGAAATGGGATGAAATATTAAATTCAAAACTCAATTGTAACTTTAATCAAGGAATGAATAAATGGAATTTCCCGAGCTATCTTTGGTCTTAGGCTCAACGAGGTTAGAGGACCATCTCAATATTCCATTGGGGTGGGGTCTCCAAGATATCTGTTGTTGCCAAAATAGGCCACAATTCGCATAATCCTAGGCTCCATGAGGTTAGAGGACCATCCCAATATTCTATTGGGGTGGGACCTCCAAAATATCTCTAGCTTGCCTAAAATGAATACATATGCACTGTCTTAGGCTCACTGAGGCTGGACGATCTTTCCCAATGTTCTATTAGGTGGCGACTCAAAGAAACCTCCTTGTTTCCCAAAATAGATGCACTTGTAAAATTTTTTACAAGTTTTAACGAACCTCTCTCGAAGACCCTAAAAGCGGGCCTCCTGGGTTCGGCACGCATCATAGTGGTGACTCCACTGGAGACTTAAATGAGACTTCGCTTCGAAAGTACCATTGGTAAAAAATTATAATTGAGTTTTAATTTAACAATTCATCCTTTTTTTAAATTGCATTGCATATCATTAAAGCCTTAGATCTATGTTAGTTTGGTCCCTCTTTTAACCCCAGTGCGTTCCTGAAGCACGACCCTACGTTCATTCAATGTAGGGAAGTGCTAAGGATAATCACCAGCCCAAGCCTCGTAGCATTTGGTATATTAAATGATGAGTCGACCGATTGCTATGCTCATGAAGAGCTAGACTCGTTGGCAGGGATCGTGCTTGTGTAGCCCACAAGTATCATCTCCCTGGCCAAAGATCATGCAATGGAAATAGATACTTCCCCTATAGCTGGTATGAACCATAATACCATGATTGATGTATAAATCATTTGTATTAGACAAACCCAGATAATTTGATTGGTCACCTAATCAAAGGCTTTCATACCTTGATAGGCCCATGTCAATTTATTCGGACTGCCTAAATACACAATGATCAAAGCCCATACGTATGCGCATTAGTTAAGAGAGGTTATGCTGCCGGTTTTCCACTGTGCACCATGCGCATCCATCGGGTTCCCTGTTAATCCATGGATCAAGCCCGCCTAGGAAAGAGACCACAAGACCTAATGTGTGGGAGAGATAAGGTTGGAAGGGTTTACTTGCTTGCAAGTGGTTGTGGATGTTGCACAACATGCTCATGTATCGCATGTCATTCATGCATGTTTAAAAAAACATATACATTTCCTTTGTGCATGTTTATATCCTTTTATCTTTCACATGTACATATCATCATGTGTATAATGTTTTCTTTCATGCATCATATGTATCACTGCAATCCCTAGATCTTTCAGTCATCGATGACCATTTGCATAATATGATCATACATTGCATGTCATTCATGCATAAAAAATAACATGTACATTTCATTTCGCGCGTGTACATTCTATTATATGCATATAATCTTTATATGTACATATCACCCTATGCATAAATCTATTCCATGCATTGCATACATCCTTCTAACCTCTTTGAGTTTTTTAGCCATTGTATAACATTTATTGCACAACACGACCAAGCATAGTGTGTCATTTATACATCATTCTAACTCCTTACTTTTTTGCCACTAAGGACCATTTGCTTGGGTGGTTAAGGGATCCCGATAGTTGTCTAAAGAGCGATCAGAGTTGGGTTTGGCTAACAAAGATTTAACATCCTTACCAGAGCTTATGAAGGTATTAGAAATGGCTGGCCCTTCACAACAGACTGAAGAGACTCATGCCCTAATTGCTCTGGAGATGGATAGAAGGTTTGAAGTGCTTGAAAAAAGGATGTTGGCCCTGGTTAAGGAAAGAATGGATGCCATGGCGCTCCTTCTTCAAGCTCAACTTATAGCGACTGCTACCCTTAACCAAGTTGAGCTGGCCATTCTCAAGAAGGCCTATACCGCGATGACCGCAATGTCTCCTTTTGCTTTTGAACCAAGAGTTATGGTGCCCTTTATTTTGCTAGTCGAGCAAGGAAGAGGCAAGCAGCCTGCTTTAGAGTACAACTGTATTCCTAAAAAGGAAGACATTTTAGCAGTGATGCAAGCTCTGAATAGTAAATCGTCAAGGGCAGAATATGATTTAAGGTTAGGCTCAGGTCCACACTTAAGTGAAATGTTAGAGGGATCTTTGATGCAATTACAAGAACAAGTAAGAATGGCTGAAGGAATAGAGCCTTCATAGTCAATAGGCATCACTAGGTCCTCAAGCATGAAAAAAGGGCTTGCTAATCTTGAAGAAGAAATTATGAAGTCCAAGCTTGCAACTACCCGAGTGCTTCTCAATAAAACTATTACTGGCCTTACAAGTCTAAGAGTGGGTTGTTATGATAATAGCAATGGTGCCCGAAGGACAGGAAAAACACCAACCGCAAAAATGGATCAAAGGCATTATTCTAATTTAGGCAGATCCGTATCTTAGGTCCTTAAGAGGCTAATGAAGGAGGGGATGTTATAGCCATTCTCGGCTAGACCCGCTAGAAACCAGGGACAACCCAATCACAAGGGGGATCAGTATTATGCCTTCCAGCAATACACCGGGCATACCACAGATGATTGCAAGGCCTTGAGACATGCTATTCAAGATTTAATTGATTCCAAATAGATCTCTGACCCAGAAGAGCGAAGGATAAAGAATAAGATAGATTAAGTGCCTAAGTGGGAAGGGAAGGATGGTAGCTAAGGTTGATAATAGACCATCAACTACAATATCTGTGTTGGCAAGAATGAAAAATGATTAGTTATTTAGAATGTTCTTTTTATTTTTGAACTGTTTAATAATGACATTTTGGTTAATAAGATGAACGTTTTTGCTTACTTGTATGATATTTCTTATGGTTTCACTATGCATAATCATGAGCATGAATCATTCATATTTAACATTGATTCAATTGATGCTACTCTGTTTAATCTCAGAACCCAAAGAAAATCTTGATAGCATCTAATGTAACTCCTGAAGAAAGGTCAAAATTTGAGAGAATTAAAACAAAATATGTAAGTCTTTGCCTAGACCTATGAAGATGTGCCAGAAGCTGATCATGAAATTGCCAAACATGCCATTCGGATGTATCCAGATTATAAATCAGTTAAGCAAAAACTCAAAAGACTTAGGCCAGAATGGACAAAGAAGGTTAAAGAAGATATCAGTAAGCAGAAACGAACCAAAAATTTCTTGTCGAAGTTCAACACTCTACTTGGTTGGTCAGTGTTGTCCCAAATTGAGAAGAGGAGGAGTGCATGTATGTGTAAACTATCAGGATTTGAACAAAGCATATAAAAAAAAAAGAATAGAAAAAAAGAACAAAAGAACAAAAAAAAGAATGGAAAAAAAAAAGGAAAACAAAATACAAAAAAATAGAGAGAAGGAAAAGAATTAATATGTAGGTGGCCGAAAATGGTTGATATGGGGCAAAGGAAAGGCATCATTGGAGCAAGTTCTATTCAAATCCCATTAATCTACACATACCTATACTTTGCCATTCTTCTTGGCTACCGAAAAAGGACCAAAAGACTGATTCACAAATTGTCTACTTGGTTTATCTGCATAAGGGGTGTACTATACAAATGGTAAGTGATATTCAGTTGAGACATGTGGACAAGAAAGGAGCTAAGAAGGTCATCGAAGAAATTCATGCCAGAATTTGTGGAGTCTATACGAACGGTTTAATGCTAGCAGAAAAGAACATGATACAAGGGTTCTATTGGCTTACAATGGATATGGACTGCATGAGCTTGGAGAATAGACATCATGGTGGAGCATGTCTTATGGTCTCCAACAGACATAAGTTCACCATAGTTGTTATCACCTACTCCACCAAGTGGGTAGAAGCCGAGTCCTTCAAGAAAGTCGATGCTCAGGATATGGACAAGTTCGTCGAAAGGATTCTGATAATGGGATGCAATTTATGACTGAAACTAGGAAGCTACTGTAGAAGTATGGCTTTGAGCATCACAAGTTTTCATCATATTGCCTGCAAGTTGATGGGACAGTAGAGGGTACTTATGAAAATGTCAAGAATATTTTGGTTGAGATAGTTCAGAACCACAAAGATTGGACAGAGAAGTTGCCTTTTGCATTTTGGTGCTAGAGAACCACCATCAGAACCTCTACAGGAGCCATGCCTTATTCCTTGGTATATGGGATGGCAGCAGTGTTGCCTATTGAAGTAGAACTCAAGTCTTCAGGGGTAGTCATGGAAGCTCAAATTCTAGAAAATAATTAGGACCAACAATGATTGCTGCAGCCAAACATGCTATACGAGAACATATTGCGAGCCTATTATTTAGAAGGCAACCATTGAAAGAGGGAGATTTAGTCCTCAAGCAAATGAGACCAAGTGTTCCAGACATACGAGGGAAGGTCCATTTGTTCTTAAGAGGTGGTTATCCAAAAGGGGCAGCGATTCTGACAAATAGTGATGAGAAAGAGTTCAAAGAACCGGTCAACATCGACAGACTCAAGAGGTTTCATGGCTAAAAGACTAAAAATCAAAAGAAGAGAATAAAAGCCCCACGAGTCGAAAACCGAAAAAAGGTGGCCTTGCTAAAAATGGGCTCGTCAGAGTGAAAACCGAAAAAAGGCATCCTTGGCAAAAATTAGAGGCTCGAGAGAAAATGTCCAATCAAGAAAACCCGAGAGGGCTGATTGGAAACAGGAGTTAGATGCTTATGAGATCCACTCTGAGATTAAATGTGAATTTTGCATTTTGAATCTATGTTAGATAATGATCATGTATAGAGAATTCACACCGAAATGTACACAGTCTTTGCAAATACATGTGTGTATTATTTTCTAGTTCATTTATAAAAAGAGAAACATCGTTCATTACTAAATGCATCTTATCTAAGTAACTATGCTTTACTACTACTCTCGCTGGCTAGGTGCCTAAGTCGGTATGTCTTATTATCAACTATGGGACTAAGCACCTACCTCTTGAATGCACTAGTGGGAGTAAAGGAACAATCCCTGAAAGATGGTATAATATTCTTCACCGGCAACTTGCCCAGAGGCTATGTTATCTGGAGCTAAAAGCCGAAGATAAAGATCCACCTTAAAGATAGGGGATGCCTCACTACATCTTGAATCCCTCTGAACTATCAACCACAACGAGTGGTAATGTAAAAGGCAGCCCCATGAAGCCCTAAAGAATCCGATCCTCATCCGCCACCTCACACATTCTAGCAACACATTCATCAAGATAGGCAAATGAATGCAATCGATGCCTAGGGAGAAAATGCCTCAGTGAATAAATGCCGATTACTCTAGAAGGGGGCTCTAATAGTAGCTTCAACTTTGCTTGCAGGCATACCCCTAAGAAAAAAAAAGGGCCGTTAGAGATGAAAACCGTAACTGGCTCTCTAGGCAAAAGTTAGTCCAAAGGGCAGGGTGAAAATTTGGAAATAAGCAGTCTGTCCTACAAAAAAACATGATGAATAAAGCCGCTGGAGTGGGTTGGATCCATTCTAGGCAAAAATTAGGCACAGAGTTATGTAAAAATCCCCAAAGGGATGCATTTCTCACAAAGAAAAGCTAGTGTGAAAATCCACAAGGGACGCACTACCTTTAAAATAATGACTTTTGATGCCCAGAACGGTAAGGCGGCACTACCTTGGATGACCACCCTTCAGGCAGATAGTGCATAGTGTAGAACTTGAGTCAGAGTCCTGGGGGCAAGACGCTGTACAACTCAAGGCAAAAGGCATATGCTCGTTGACCGGGGGGCAAAGATGCACACGAGACAATTTTCTCTAAAAGGATTATGGGTCAGAATTCCTAAGCCAAGGTGATACTCTTCTAGATCATTGGGAGCATCAAATAGTACGAGCAGTACCCTCAATGATCATTGGGAGCATCAAATAGTACGAGCAGTACCCTCAATGAATCCCTTAACCACATAGGATGTGGTCTATCCATTTTTACATCTCACATGCATCTCGCATGCACAAATCTTTTGCATATCCCCGTGAATAACTTTACACGTGCATAGCCTTTCACGTTGCCCAACATGCATTCACACATGCTTGAGCTTTGTATATATTTTGCATGTGCAATTCTTAACGCACATTCCGTGTACATAATCTTTGCATGCATATAACAAATAATTCTTTGCACATGTTTAGCATCCATATCATAAGGATATCACGTGCATTCAATCCTTTACACGTGTAGTTGCGTACACATAATTTTTGTACATTAATCCTTTGCATGTGTTTCTTGTATATAGTTTTGTATGTATATTTCACATACATGATCCCATACGCACACACAATATTTTTTATACGTTGCTGTGTACATGATTCAGGGGAAAGGTCCGAATAGACCTCATGCGCAAAGATGATCGAAGAGATGGGTTCAGCTCAACATTATTGGACACTATATTCGTCATAAAGTCAGGTGCATCTGTATAGAGGGGAGAACACCCAGAAAAACAAGCCTATTCATGCATACCATGTCGGGGGCAATCAGGAGGCTCAACATCAAAGTCCCTCAGTTAGCATCAAAGTATCGAAGTCTCTCGGTGACCATTTAAGCCTCTTAGTGAGCATAGATTTTCAAAGTCTCCCTGCGAGTACAAAGCCCTCTCAAGAGGCACACAGGTCTTTTCAATAAGGAGGCTCTAGTTGGAGATGATAGAGGGATCGGTATCTAGTATGTCACAATCAGTAAGGGATCTCTAAGAGGATGATATCTGAACTTTGCAAGAAGATGATATCCGCACTTTCTGAGTTTGTAAAATGACTCGATGCAATCAAGGGGAAGATGTTCATATTCCATAAATCCTTCTCCAAGGAACAACCAACCATCCTTCAGGGGGCACCCGTCTGACATCGATATGTACTGCCATAGGTACGCATCTCTTTTACATACTCTGCACATTTGTTTTCCCTTTTTTTGTAGGAAAAGAGGTTCAGGATAAGCGCCAACAAAGACGATGACGAACGAGTCACCATGCAGATTGGATAGGGGTTGGCAGGGAGATACTGTCCAAGCCGAGATGAGGCCAGTGGGACACGTGCGATAGAGCAAATCGCAACGAGGTTGTAGTTAGAGAACATTGCATCTCACAGACACCGTGCAAGCCAAGATAAGGCCAGCGGGACACATGGGATAGAACAAATCACAACAGGGTTATAGTTAGAGAACACTGCATCTCACAGACACCGTGAAAGCCGAGATGAGGCCAGCGGGACACATGCGATAGAACAAATCGCAATAGGTTTGTAGTTAGAGAACACTATATCTCACAGATATCGTGTAAGCTGAGACGAGGCCAGCGGAACACATGTGATAGAACAAATCGCAATGGGGTTATAGTTAGAGAACACTACTTCTCACGACATTCAGACACTGTGCAAGCCGAGATGAGGCCAGCGGGACACTTGCGATAGGACAAGTTGCAATCGAGTTGTAGTTAGATATCACTACCTCTCACACCAATCAGACACCGTGCAAGCCGAAATGACGCCAGCGGGACACTCGCAGCAGAACAAATCGCAGTCGAGTTATAGTTAGATAACACTACCTCTCATAACATTCATGCACCATGCAAGTTGAGATGAGGCTAGCGGGGCACAGGTAATAGGACAAGTTGTAATTGGGTTGTAGTTGGATAACACTGCCTTTCACGACAGTCGGGCATCATGCAGGCCGAGACGAGGCCCGTAGGATGAAGGTGACCGGACGAATCATCAAATGGTTGTGGTAAAATAGACTACAACTCCGCAGTGAGGAGTTACCAGCTCAAACACATCTCAGACGGTAAGGGACTGCCTCAGGTATGCATCTCTTTCCTTTCTTCTCTGAATTTTGGCTCATCTAGATACTATTGTACTAGTTTCCCCAAAATTGGGGGCAACTGTAGACACCGAGTGTAACAACCCAAATAGGGCTTGGTCGGAATTTGTGAGGTAAGTCGGTAAAGTGAGGGCATTTTCGTAATTTTTGTATGAGGAAAATAGGATAATAAGGAATTATGTGTTAAAGGAATTAATAATTAAGAGAAGAGGAAATAATAGTGTGTGCTTATAGTGTATGGTTGTAGGGTGTAAGTGGACTTAAGGCTTTTATTGTGTGGTTTTTGGTGCATGGTGCCTAGGATGAAAGTGGATTTATAAGAAATATTAAGGTGTGAGTGAGTTTTGGTGGATTGAAGATATTTGTGTAAGAAAGGCTTGTGTGTGTTTAGTGTATGGTGCCAAGAGTGGTTATGTTAAGATGGATTGATTGATTCTCTAGGATTGTGACAAGTGGCTTGGAGGTTGGTGACCATTTAATGAAAAGTAAGAGAGAGGGAAGGGAAGGGCAGAAATTTGCCTAGCTTCCCGTGGAAGCTATCTCATTTCTCTCCTTTCTTCTTCATTTCCCGTTCTCCCCTCTCTCTTGCTTCCATTTTCTACTTCCATCTCTTTTCTCTTGAGTTTTCTTGGAACCTTGAGTTAAGGTCTTGAAGGATTGTAAGAGGTAAGTGGTTTGGAGTGCTTTGGGTATTTCAGTTCTTCTTTCTCCTTCATTTCTGGTTGTGATTGTGGTTTTGGGTCTGATTTGTGTGTGTTGTGGCTGGGTTTTGTGCAAGCATCGGAAGAGAGAAGAAAGTGCAAGGGCAAGGATAAAGTGGTTTCGTGAGGGGCACGGTTTGAAGCTTCGTTTTCCAGGTATGGGAGCTGTGTTCTTGAGTGTTTATTGGGTATGGGTTTTGAATGCATGCAAGTGTTGGGAGCTATGCTTGTGGATTGTGTTTTTCCCTAATTTCCTCCTTGGATCAACTCTATTTTGAGATTTTATGTCATTTGTAATCTTTAGTGTTTTATGGATGCATGTTTAAATCAAGTAGTGATTTATAGCAAAGTGTAAGTGATATAGTGAAGATGTTATGTGTTTTCGGAATTTGAACATGCCACGTTAGTGTATTTGAGTTTGGTTGTGAGTGATTTCATGTTGAATTTATATTTGATTATTGTGTAAATGTGTTTATGTGGCTTGAGAATGATGCGGTGATGTGCTGGAGGCGAGAGGTAAGTACTTGAGCATGTTGTGTGCATGTATGAAGAGTTGTGTGTGAAAAGAGTAGGAAAAGTGCAGAAGTGGGCGACTCTGGGTTCTATCGCGATCGCGACAGAAGGCGGACTTGACCACTTGTTCTTGAGGAGCCCTCTGTCGCGACCGCGACAGAGAGCTTGGTAGCGGAACCCTCCGCGCGGGAGTGTTGCCGAGCGTGCGCGTGAGGAGGAAGGAATTGGTCTCTGTCGCGATCGTGACGCTTGTCGCGAGCGCGACAGAGCTCGGCTCCGTGAATTTCTGCCGCGAGTGCTTCGTCGCGAGTAGGCCCCTTAGCGCGACCTCGCGAGGAAGTGCCCCGTGCTCTATCGCGAGCGCGACACTTGTCGCGATCGCAACAAAGGCCCTTCCTGCATGCCCTATTTTCTGAATGTGTTTCTTTTGTTCCACTTTGCACGGTTTCTCACTATTGCATGAAATATGTTTGTGCTTATGACTCGTGATGCCATTGTATTAGTGTTTTAGTTATGAATTCTTTTGATGTTAGAGTCTGGATTTGAATCTTGTTTTTGATTGTGTAATGTCGTGTGGGTCAATGTGTTGTTGAGCCTGAAGTGTCAAGGTATAGGATAAGTAAGCATGCTTAAGAAGGGTTAGTGTACAGCTGTTCTGTCCGCCCCGTTTGGGCGAAGCGGTTGACCTCCGAGATGGTCATCTTTCGTGTAGTGATAAAATATTTTGAGACTCCGGTCTCCCGCGCTACCTTCGGGTATTAAAGTGTTTTTGAGGCTTCGGTCTCCCGTGCCGTGTTCCCGTATCCTCCACCATTGATTTCAGGCTATTGTGTGAACTGTCTGGTATTGATTTAGTGAAGTGTTCTGATCATAGTGTGACTCTGAATAGTGTAATGGTTTAGTGCATTGTATTATTTATTTATCTTGAATATATTTATATCTCTGTACTCTGATTCATAATGAATTATGTATGTTAGTGCATGTTCTCTGGTATAGTGTTCTGTTGTGTTTGTTTCTCCCCACTAAGCGTTATCGCTTAGCACGGTCTTTTATCCAGTGCAGGTAGCGTGAAGGATTTTTGGGAGTTGCTCGTGTCGTGCATCTGCAGGCTGGCCACATAGGAGTCGAGTTATTTATTTTGTCTCCTCCTGTAATTCTTTTTTTTGTATATGTATTATTTTTGTAAAGGATTTTAAGTTGTAATCTGTTGGAATATTATATATAGCTTTGTATTTTTTTTTTATAGTAATGAAGTATGTTTTCTATGGTTCCTTTTTATTATTGGTTATTGAATGCTTCCGCTTAGCGCATGTATGCTTCCGCTATATGTTTCGTCGCGTCGTGAGTGAGCGTCGGGTAGCGCCCCCGCCGACGCCCTTCCAATGGGGGCGGCGGTGGGGGTGTTACACCGGGTCCTGAGAAAGTTCAGATCAGAGTTACCCGATGAAGATATCAATGTCTGTTTTTAGGCAAATGGAAGAAAGTTGTGAGTTTTCAATCTCTCGTTTTACAAGGAATGGGGATTTTCTCTTAGTGATAAGGATCTTTTAGGAGTCAGGGGGAGTTCTTTTCGTGAAAATCTGGTTTTTTCTCCACCGACGGGTATGCCGTCAGTCAGAGGGACACCCATCGCTCGTTCCCAGGGATGGCACCCCTCTCGTGTGAGCGGCACTTATCACTTGCACAGAAGGGGCCTGTCTCTCGCTCAAGCGACGCCCGTCGCTAGCTTGAGCAGCCCGTCCATTGCGATGAGCGCCGACCGTGGCTTGTCTATGGAGGCCATCTCTCACGTTGAGTGACGCCCGTCGCTCGTGCGAGAGACGCCCGCCTCTCATGAGCGATGGTTGTCTCTTGGCCTCTGTCTCTCGTGTGCAACCCATCGCACAAAAGACCAACGATGCCCCCATCACTGAGGCCCGTCGGTCCTCCACAGGTGTCCCTTCGGTCGCTGATCTGTCGTTATTTGGACGAGATTTTTCAGATTTCCCATATCATTTTAAATATCTTTCAAGATTTCCCAAATATTCAAAATATCTTTTCAAATATATTTTCAAGATTTCCTAGATCTTTTCAAATATTTTCAAATTTTGGATTTGATTTTGTCAATATTCTGCAAATCATTTGGTTTTTATTTTGATTTTAGAAATATTTTTCAAATTTTAATTCTAAATTTGAATTTATTTGAATTGTTTTCCTAAACCTATAAATAGGGGATGGAGGCTCATTAATGAGGAGGGGCTTTTTGCAAAAAAAGTGTTTAGCAATTTTAACTGAGATTTTTCCTACAAAGGTTTTCCTGCTTTTATTTTCAAGGAATTTTCATCAAATATTCTCTAAACTAAGGCAAATCTGAGGGAATAACATTCATTCATTTCTCTCTGATCTAGCTATTTTGGCATTCACAATTGCTATCAAAATATCGAGAAAGAAAAATATAATTTTCTTTTCTTGATTTGTTTTTAAAATACGATTTTTGCTACCAAAATCTCCTGAAATCACATATCACACATCAGTCCTTGTAGAACTCAAGGAACCAAAATAACGCGACATTCACTTTCAAATGTAATATTCCGAGGGTAAACATTTTGGATTAATTTCCTTTGCATTTAATCATTTCATTCTGTTTTTACAAATAAAATTTAATTTTATTTAAGATAAAACGGTATTCTGTTTGAGTTTTTGCGTTTTTCTGGATCTAGGGTGACCAAAGGGCAGAGGATCCACCGACAGGATAGGCCGTCAAGGGCTTCTGCCTCCACCCGTCATCGGCCTAGGGACGCCCGTCGCTCACGTGCCATGGGCCATCCCTGGGCCATTCCCTCTCCACTTCCCCCCTTTCTTTCACCACTTATTTTCCTTATTATTTTATGATAATTCTTCATGGATCTTTTATCATTATTTATTTTTGTGTTTTATTTTGTGTTAATTATGGCACTAGCATGATTTTTGTTTCTGTGAGTTTTGTTTGCTTTATTTGGTGGATTTGGTTAATAAAATGGAGGACGTCGCAATGATTTGAGAATCCTCAATTCGGGTTTATTCTTTTACCTCTACTCCTTTTTATTTCAGTTTCCATTTATTGTAAATATTATTTTACTCTGCTAACATGAAAATGGCTAAACATTCATAGTAATTTAATTGGAATTTTCATTAATAAATCAAGGACCAATGTCCAATTTCTTCATCAAATAAAATTGACACTTCAAAATCATTTTTTTCGTAAGTATCACTAAAAAAAAAAGTCAATTAGCGATGGAAATTTTCATCGCAAATTGAGCTTTTTTCGTCGCTAATGACTTTTAGCGATGCGGCGACTAACAGTCGCTATTTGCTCCTTCGCAAGAAATTTTGCGACTAACCCATAAATCAGTCGCTAAAAAAAATTTTAGTCGCTAAATAACTCTAAAATTAGTCGCATAAATATTTATTAGCGACGGAAAATTCATCACTATTTTGTCACTAAAAATATTATATTTTTTAATATTATTTTTAATTTAATTTTTTATTATAATTTTTGATTTAATTTTTTTATTATTATTGTTATTATATCCAAAATTTAATTTAATTTATGTAAATAATAATTATAAAATATTTTCAATATTACTATTAATTTAAAAAATATAATATCAAAAAAGTAAACTAAACTGTATAATACTTAAAAAAATACTATAAAAAAATACAAATTTAAACTAAATAGTGCTATTTAGCAATATATAGAAGTTCACAATAACTTTGTACAATAAATTCACAATAATTCAAATATAATAAAAGTATATTAAATTATACAATACTTAAATTAAAAGCACAGTAAACAGTTCTCGCACACATCTCACGTTCATCTTCGGACTGCCAATGCACAAAGCAAATAACAGAATAAATCAATACTGGATAAAAGAATAAATATAAATATAAATATACCACTGATTCACTTGCCATAATAGACAAGATATCAACTTGTTAATTACAAACAATTATCACCCTTGGCAAAATTGTGGGGTTAACATGTGCAATTACAGTTTTGGAAGGCAGCACTCTTAGTGGATAATATCCAAGAACTATCCCAGACAGATTTAAAGCAGCCCTGGCCCCCTCTGCAAGTACATTTCATGGTCAAATATACATTTCACGGTCAAATAAACACATTTTCATGGAGACAAATAAGGCATATAAGATTTTAACAGTACCTTCATAAGTAAACTCAATGAAGGCAAATCGAAGAATAGAGTTAGGAACACCACATATACGACAATCAACCACCTTTTCCAAAAGAGGAATGAAAAAGTAAATATTTGAATAAAATCCACCATTAGCAAAATGAATTGTCCAAAAGGAGCAAATTGTAGCTGGATACCTGACCGCAATGAACAAAAAGACCTGCAAGCTACTCTTCAGTAACCTATGGACAAACAAAGCAAAAACAATTATTCCACAAATATGGTACAAGCAATCCTCCATGAGATAAAAGAACCTCAGAAAAAAAAAACAGAGATAGAAGAATTTATTCATTTTATAATTTATTGTAATTTTAGAAAAAAAAAAACCAAACAAAATAAGGAACCATTCTATTTCACATCCTATCCGGAGAGTAATTGTAGTCATTTGCCCCACTTAGATGATGTAATTCACATGTTCAATTGGCTAACGGTGCTCTATTTACTTGGTAATTAGGTGAGAAGATATATTTACCATGATGTTGTTAGACTTGGGGTTCGTGAGAAGCTTATTGACTATTCGTATATTCAGGTACTTAATTATATATAATTTAAGAAATTAATGATGTTGGGGATTACTATGATAATGATATAAAGTTGATGATGATGTGTGGTTAATTATATTTAGTTAATTATAATGTCTATGCATGCAACTGTCATATTATTGAACCATCACTTGTAACATATGGATGTGCAATTACATCAAGAAGTTTTATATCATGTGGTAAATTATTTATTCTAACAGATATCAAGCTTAAATAGTAAAGCAAGATTAGGATAAAATTACCTCCATAGATAATTCTAGTTGATGCTGCAACTTCAGCATTAACATTGTCATGAAGCCATTTCCTAAATTCAAAATGAACCTAGCACATATATACACCAAATGCCAAAAAAAAAAACTCAATACCAAGTATATGAGATGCTTAAAATCAACTTATATAGTCATTCTATTAAATGTTCAATTAGTACCCTTATATAGATTTTGTTCAATAAAAAGCAAACTGAATAGATTAGATTCAACTATGAAAACCAAACTGAAGGCAATATGGATTCCAGTCCATTCAATAGATGTCTCACAAATTGTATATGTGTTCCCTGTGCTAATCCTCTTCTTTTGTTCTTTGTATAGTTTTACTAATTCATAAAAAAATACCACAAGTGCTATAGGTAACTGCATTTTAGAATATCAAAACTATAAGCCCCATATCACATATATACCCATTGTCAAAAACAAAGAAAAATCATGTGGGTACTAACAAAAAGTGTCAAACCTAGAAAACAAATAACAACAAAGTCCAAAAAGTTTACTTCTTTTTCCTATATTTTATTACCTGTGGAACAAAAACCACCCAATAGATTTTAGCTGCTTCTACTTCTTTAGAGAACAAGCAAATCAAATCATTCATTATAATATTCACTTTTTTATCACTGAATCATATTATATCTTCAGGAAACTTTATATACTCAATAAATTAAAAATCAATTGTAGAAAACACATTAACCATCGAAAAATACCTCAATTCGACAAGAGATCACTAATCACAAATCTAAGATTCAAATTTAATAAAAGAGAAAGGAAAACAAATAATAATGGCATTTGAGATCTATGGCCATTAACTTACCCAATTGAGATTCCACACAGAGCATAAGCCACGAGTTTAGTGGAGCTGAGTTAGGGTTTGAGAGAGAGAGAGATCAATGGATTGATTGATATTATCAGTTACAAGGATTCGGTATTTTGGTCACTTACTTGGTTGGCGTGACTGGTGGTCGGCGACGGGCAAGAAAACATTAGAATGGAGCTACAAACCTAGAGCAAAATGCAGTAAATAGAGGTAAGAAATGGGGCTGCCGTCGAGCGCAAAGAGGAAGAGAATGAGAGGAATTCCAGTGACAGCTGCAGTGAAAGGAGGGGAGGACGAAGATGGTGGAGACGGCAAGGGAAGATGGCTGGAACGACGGGGAGGGAAGGAAAGAAGCAGATGGGGCGGCTGGAAGAAAAGGGAGAGATCGGGGCAGAGACCATGAAAGGGAAGAGAAGAAAGAGAAAAAGAAAAGAAAGAGAAAAAAGAAAAATATATGGGCCAAAACGACGTAGTTTTGGGTTAGGTCAGAGCAGATTTTTTATTATTTAGCAACTAAATTAACGACGACAAATTTAGTCGCTAAACCGTCGCAAACTAGTTGCTTCAAATTTAGCGATCAATCTTTTCGTCGCTATTTAGTCGCTAAATTTTTAGCGACTACAATACAGTCACAAAATTATTGATAAATTGAATAATTTTTAGTGACTAAAAAAACAGTTGCTAATTTAGTCGCAAAAAAATGGCGCCATCAATTACCGCCAAAATTTAGCGACGGTTTATTTTTTCGTCGCTATTTAGTCGCTAAACTCAATACCAAATTGAAAATATGCATTTTCATGACGGATTCAGAAAATGGTCGCTAATCCATCGCTAATTAGCGATGAAAAGTATTCCGTCGCTAATTTTAGTCGCTAATTTGCATTTTTTTTGTAGTGTATGCATGCGAGGACCAATGTCCTCATTCTTAATGAATATCTCGATTTGTGTATGATCCGTATGCTATTTACAATGAGGGTTGTATTCTGCCCCTAGTTTTATTGTAATTTATTGGATTTTCATATATTTTATTTCAATTTTACTCCTATTTACCGCTTTCCTTATATGACCAACTTGCGCTTCAATTAACTGCAACAAATTGAATGAGAAATGGGATGAAACATTAAATTCAAAACTCAATTGTAACTTTAATCAAGGTATGAATAAATGGGAAGTTCCGAGCCATCTTTGGTCTTAGGCTCAATGATATTAGAGGACCATCTCAATGTTCCACTGGGGTGGGGAATCCAAGATATCTGTTGTTGCCAAAATAGGCCACATTTCGCATAATCCTAGGCTCCATGAGGTTAAAGGACCATCCCAATGTTCTATTGGGGTGGGACCTCTAAAATATATCTGGCCTGCCCAAAATGGATACATATACGCTGTCTTAGGCTCACTGAGGCTACACGATCTTTCCCAATGTTCTATTGGGTGGCGACTCCAAGAAATCTCCTTGTTGCCCAAAATAGATGTTGTAAATTTTTTTACAAGTTTTAACAAACCTCTCTCAAAGGCCCTAAAAGTAGGCCTTCGGGGTTCAGTGCACGTCACAATAGGTTAGGCGGCGGAGAGGGTTTATATAGATTTGAGTGATCGACAGGCATATCGCACCTAGAGCGAGCGATAAGCTGGCCCATAAGCCCATCGGTCATTTCAGATTTCATTTTTTTTTACCTATCGAAGACCCTGATTTCACCTGTAGGACTCGAGAAAACATTGATTTTAAAAATTTAGAAATGCTCCCTGAATATTTTGTGCCCCTAATTTTGGGATTGAATGCAACCATTTTATATCTTTTCTTGCAAAACTTTATGCATGTGAAAAGCGTGAGTCATGCAGAAAAATGCAAAAGAAATAATTTATCCAAGTGATTCAGGGTTGAGAGATGGGCTGGCCGTGACTCGCTTGAGCCACGGCCGTCGCTCGTTGCTTTTCTATAAAAAGCCTTCTTCTCCTTTAATTTTGTTGCTTTTTTCTTTTGGCTTTTGATTAGAGCTCTTTCACCAGGTATTTTTTTTCTTCTTTTCCATTTTCTTTCTTTTTTTTTTTTAACTTTCTTTGCTTATTTTAATTATTTGCCCAGACATCTTAAATATGTTGACATAAGTCCTTAGCAAAATGTACCAAGTTTTAGATGACCCCCGAACTTGGGAAAATTTCTTTTTAGTCTGTTATTCTGGCCTGAAATTCCTGAGCGTTAAACTTGACAAAAACCTCCTATTAGCTACGGCTTGCTGCTAGGATCCCCATTTCCATGTTTCCAAATTCACCCATCAGGAGTAATGCCCACTGGCTGAAGAATTTGCTGCGAAAATTGGCACAAGGTTTTCTCTCGACACTCTACCCTGTATCCCAAGCTATAAGTTGATTTTGCATGAGGGATGTAGCATAGGTTTTAGGCATTTCACCTTCGGCAACTGCTAGGCTGGTGTCCCAAGATGACTTTTTCTTTGGAACCATTGATTAAGGTGCTGGATGATTTTCATGACGCGCCCACCTATTAGGCCAATATTGTTTTGATATTTTGATTATCTAGATATCTGACAATGACCTTAGAGGAGCCATTTGGTGACTATTGATTGTTTGGCATCATAAAGGACATACATCGTGGGGTGACACCGTTTCCATTAGTCCTAGCCAAGACATTCTTAGGCTTGGACATTGTCTATACTGACCTACTGCTTTCTTCACCAAAAGCCCCTTATTACTCCAGGTAAATATCTGTCATTAATTTCAAAGAAAGTGCATCCCTTGTAGATTTTAACACTAACTTTTCTTAGCGAGAAATGCATCCTTTCAGATTTTTACTTAACCTTGTGCCTAATTTTTTCCTGGAGTTACCCTAACCCATTCAGTGGCTTTTATTTTTAAAACTATGAAGTTCTACTTTTCAAATATGGCTGCAAGAGAAGTTGAGATTATTATCATAGCATCCTCCTAGAGTGATCAGCACCTACTTGCTGAGGCATTTCCTTCCCAGGCAGTGGTTGTACACCTTTGAATCCCCTGACGAAGGCTTTACTCGACTGGCTATGGTGATACATGATGGTATTAGCTTCATGTACTCTTGGCTACACCTTCACTCTATGACTCAAGATGGCCCTGGGGTGGGGAATCCAAGATATCTGTTGTTGCCAAAATAGGCCACATTTCGCATAATCCTAAGCTCTATGAGGTTAAAGGACCATCCCAATGTTCTATTTGGGTGGGACCTCTAAAATATATCTGGCCTGCCCAAAATGGATACATATACGCTGTCTTAGTGTAGACACCGGGTCCTGAGTAAGCCTAGATCGAAGTTACCCAATGATGATAATTGCCTTCACAGGCTTAAAAGGTTAAAAGTGATGGTTTTCTCGTCAAATTTGCATTTTAGAGTGAAAAATTAAAAAATAATAAAAAATATTTAAAAAATTAATTTTGAAAAATGGGGGCTTAAAATTATGATGTTTTTAGTCAATTTAAAATTTAAAAAAATAGAAAAAAATAAAAAAAAATAAATAAAAAAATTTTCGGACCGCGAGTGTCGGTCGCGGCAGCGCGCAGGCGCGCTGGCGCCCAGCTCGCAGGCGCCAGGCGCCCAGCACGCAGACGCCCAGGCGCCCAGCGCGCTGGGCGTGATTTGGTGACGCGCAGCGTCGCCAATGCCGCGCGTCGCTAAAGAGCGACGCGCAGCGTTGCACGCTGCGCGCCGCACCGTGCGCTGAGGCGCGCGATTTCCGCGCCTCTGCGCGTAGATTTCGCGCGCCTCGCCGCGTGAGTCCCCGTCGCTCTATAGTGACGGGCGGCGTCCCTCTATAGCGACGGGCTTCCTGGCCGTCGGTACAGGATCTGATGCCCTATTTCCCTCTTTTCAGCCTTTTTTCCGATTTTTTCACCCAAAAATCCGTTTTTTATCCCATTTTTTTGGGGTTTTTGACTTCAAATTAAATTCTAAAATATTTTTTTAGGTAATTAAATAATAAAACTTGATTTTATCATTAAAAATAAAATAATTTTGTGTTAAAATAGGTTTTTTTCCTTAATTAAATGAGGGCAACCTATTTTATTCCATAAAGAGTTTATGATGAAATCAAAAGGAGGCTCCTCCACATTTTTTAGACCTAATTTTCTAGAATTCTTCTTTTTCTATTTTCTCTTCAAAATTTCAGATTTCTCTTTTTAATTAATAAGGTTTAATTGAAATTGAAAGATCAATTTTCAATTGTTAATTATTCCAATTAATTTATTTGTTTTTCCTCCATAAACACAAGAAATTAATCATCATTTTGACATCAATTTCTTTTTAATCTTAAGCATACAAATCAATTCCTTTGTTTTTCTCCATAAACAAAGAGAATTAATTTTATTGCTAAATTATTCTTTCAAGCAATTCTCCGAAAAATCATCACTTTTCCTTCATCATATCCAATATTCTGAGGGTAAATATTCTTGGCTCCATTTCTATTTTATTTTATTTTTATTTAATTTATTCATATATATTTTATTGTTTTTATTGATTTATTTATTGTTTTCATCTATTCATTTGTTGTATTGATCTTATATTTGTTCCATTTAATTGTTTATATATGATTTGCTTTTTATTCATGTGAATATTGTTTTTTTTTAATTCCTAACATGTAAATAATTTATTTTGATTCCTCATTATTTTTAACATGCAAATAATTAATTAATTTAAATTAATCTTTTTGCCATGTAAATAGTTTGTATTAATTATGAACACATCAATTAACCTTGTTATATATCATTATTATTTTCATCATTCCTTTGTTTACTAATTTTTATCATTGTTACATGATTTTATTATCATTTGTTTATTTATTCATTATTTTTCACTTGTCATCATTATTTTCATCATGTGCATATTTTTACATGTATTATTTAAGTAACATGTTTAATTTTATTTTCATCACATCATTTAATTATTTATCACATATAATGCATGTTTCTCATTTATTTTGGTTTGTTAACATTTTGATTCCATTATCATTCTTTTCATATCATCTTATTTTATTTTAATTTGTTATTCATTATTTTGTATGTTTAATTAATTTAATTGATTTAATTACTAACATTATTTTATTTGTATTTTCTTTTATGTCTAAACTCATTTTTTCGCTTGGGCGTTTTGCGAGCACATCGGGAGGTCTAAAAAGGCTCATTTGGTTCATATATTTATTTTCTTTATTTGTAATATTTTATTTAATTTTGCCATATAATTTTCTTGTTAAATTCTTTATTTAGGCTCGCTAGAAAGAAAATCACAAAAACATTTCTATTAATTAACTTGACATTTTTTCTAAATAAAAGGGGACCAATGTCCTAGTTTTTCATACCCAAATAAATCATCACATCAAAACTGTTTCATAATAAATATGCATGCGAGGACCAATGTTCTCACTATTAATGAATAACCCGTTTTATGCATGTATTTAACTTTTATAAATGGGAGTTGTATTCCGCTCCTAGTGTTATTGTAATTTATTTTTAAATGCTTTATTTTGGATTTTGCTTACATTTACCGCTTTTGATATGAATGATTGCGCCTTTAATTTAAATTGCATTGTGTGGAAAGTTGATGAAACAATGAATTCAAAACTTAATTATAATATTAATCAAGGTATAAATAAATGAGAAGTCCCGAACCAGCTCTGGTCTTTGGGCTCAAGAGGCTAGAGGTTTACCCTCCAAGACACCTCTTGTGTCACGAGGCTTTAGCGTTAATCCTAGGCTCCTTAGGGCGAGAGATTTACCTTCCCCCTTTGGCTGGCCCAAAATGGATACTAAGCGCAGTCTTAGGCTCTCCGAGGCGAGAGAAACTTTCCCAATGTTCTATTGGGTGGCGACTCCATGAAACCTCCTTGTTGCTCAACATAGACGCACTTGCGATTTATTGCAAGCTGTCAACGGACCCACAATTGCCAGATCGCCCACGTGCGGGGATCCGGCACGCGTCACACTTAGGCTCACTGAGGCTACACGATCTTTCCCAATGTTCTATTGGGTGGCGACTCCAAGAAACCTCCTTGTTGCCCAAAATAGATGTTGTAAATTTTTTTACAAGTTTTAACAAACCTCTCTCAAAGGCCCTAAAAGTAGGCCTTCGGGGACCTCCGGGGTTCAGTGCACATCACAATAGGTTAGGCGGCGGAGAGGGTTTATATAGATTTGAGTGACCGACAGGCATATCGCACCTAGAGCGAGCAATAAGCTGGCCCATAAGCCCATCGGTCATTTCAGATTTCATTTTTTTTTACCTATCGAAGACCCTGATTTCACCTGTATGACCCGAGAAAACATTGATTTTAAAAATTTAGAAATACTCCCTGAATATTTTGTGCCCCGACTTTTGGGATTGAATGCAACCATTATATATCTTTTCTTGCAAAACTTTATACATGTGAAAAGCGTGAGTCATGCAGAAAAATGCAAAAGAAATAATTTATCCAAGTGATTCAGGGTTGAGAGATGGGCTGGCCATGACTCGCTTGAGCCACGGCCGTCGCTCGTTGCTTTTCTATAAAAAGCCTTCTTCTCCTTTAATTTTGTGCCTTTTTTCTTTTGGCTTTTGATTAGAGCTCTTTCACCAGGTATTTTTTTTCTTCTTCTTTTCCTTTTTCTTTCTTTTTTTTTTTAACTTTCTTTGCTTATTTTAATTATTCGCCCAGACATCTTAAATATGTTGACATAAGTCCTTAGCAAAATGTACCAAGTTTTAGATGACCCCCGAACTTGGGAAAATTTCATTTTAGTCTGTTATTCTGGCCTGAAATTCCTGAGCGTTAAACTTGACAAAAACCTCCTATTAGCTACGGCTTGCTGCTAGGATCCCCATTTCCATGTTTCCAAATTCACCCATCAGGAGTAATGCCCACTGGCTGAAGAATTTGCTGCGAAAATTGGCACAAGGTTTTCTCTCGACACTCTACCCTGTATCCCAAGCTATGAGTTGATTTTGCATGAGGGATGTAGCATAGGTTTTAGGCATTTCACCTTCGGCAACTGCTAGGCTGGTGTCCCAAGATGACTTTTTCTTTGGAACCATTGATTAAGGTGCTGGATGATTTTCATGACGTGCCCACCTATTAGGCCAATATTGTTTTGATATTTTGATTATCTAGATATCTGACAATGACCTTAGAGGAGCCATTTGGTGACTATTGATTGTTTGGCATCATAAAGGACATACATTGTGGGGTGACACCGTTTCCATTAGTCCTAGCCAAGACATTCTTAGGCTTGGACATTGTCTATACTGACCTACTGCTTTCTTCACCAAAAGCCCCTTATTACTCCAGGTAAATATCTGTCTTTATTTTCAAAGAAAGTGCATCCCTTGTAGATTTTAACACTAACTTTTCTTAGCGAGAAATGCATCCTTTCAGATTTTTACATAACCTTGTGCCTAATTTTTTCCTGGAGTGACCCTAACCCATTCAGTGGCTTTTATTTTTAAAACTATGAAGTTCTACTTTTCAAATATGGCTGCAAGAGAAGTTGAGATTATTATCATAGCATCCTCCTAGAGTGATCAGCACCTACTTGCTGAGGCATTTCCTTCCCAGGCAGTGGCTGTACACCTTTGAATCCCCTGACGAAGGCTTTACTCGACTGGTTATGGTGATACATGATGGTATTAGCTTCATGTGCTCCTGGCTACACCTTCACTCTATGACTCAAGATGGCCCTTCAGGATACATTCCCTTGTATGGGCTTCATAAGGCCACTTTCTGTACCACTGCTCATTGTGCTCGATAGTTTGGAGGACGGCATGATATTGTTAGGTGCCCCCTGTCTTTTCGAGGTGGCATTTTGTTTGTTGTATTCACTTCTAGGTACCATGATATCTAGACATGGCTGCCAGTGAGAACTAATTTTCCAAAGATTGAGGATTGTAACTTCATTACTTCAGTCGCATACAAGAGGTGGGTGAATAGCCCTATAGCTGACAACAGGACTCACCGACTCAAGCATCTGGCCAGTAAGAGTAGTAAAGGATAGACATTAGATATCATAAATTCAACAAAGAACAATGCTTTTTTTTCTTAACAGAACTAGATAACTATGAGTACATGAGTTCGATCGATCCGTTTTATTTCATTGCATAATTGTGCACATTTCAATATGATTTCACCATACATGATCATTATTTGGCATAAAACTCAAAAGTACAAGGCTACACTTAATCTCAAGATATATCTTGTAAGCATCAAACTATTATTTCCAATTAGCCCTCTTGGGTTTTCTTGATTGGATATTTTCTCTCAAGCCCCTAATTTTTGCCCAATATGCCTTTTTTCCAGTTTTCACCTTGGTGGGGCACCCAATTTTAGCAAGGCTACTTTTTTCGATTCTTAACCTGCGGGGCATTTATTATCTGCTTTTGATTTTTGGTCTTTAGCCATGGATTCCTTTCAGTTTATTGACATTGACCGGCTCTTTGAATTCGTTTTCAATGTTGTCCATCAAGATCGTTACCCCCTTCGATAACAGTTTCTTTAGTACAAATAGTCCTTCCCAAGTTGGGCTGAATTCGCCTCGAATGTCTGGAACTCTAGGTCTCATTTATTCATCCCAAATAACTGAGCAAGCTTCTTCTGATAGATCTAGTTGTGATAATAAGCTCACATTCTACTCTTATCCAACAGGTTCAATTGCAGTAGTCGTTATTGCGCCCATTCTACCTCTATTATCTTAGCTTCTAAGGCCACCTTAAAGGATTGAAGTTCCACTTCTATTAGTAATACTACCTCTGTGCCATATACCAAAGAATACGGGGTTATCCCTATTGAGGTTCTGATAGTGGTTCTATAACCTCATAGTGCAAAAGGTAACTTCTTTACGCAGTCCTTATAGCTCTATACCATTTTAGCCAGTGTCCTCTTCACATTTTTGTTGGCGGCCTCAACTACCCTGTTGGCTTGTGGTTGATATGGAGAGGATTTATGGTGTTAGATGCCATATTTTTGGAGCAATTTCTTGGTTTCAGCCTAAAATTGCACCCTATTGTCGGACACTATATAATGCAGAAGACCATACCTGCATATCAAGTTTCTTTTGACGAATCTGGCCATTTCCCAAGTGCCCAATTTTTTAAAGGATTCGGCTTCTACCCACTTAGTGAAGTAGTTGATGGCCAGTACAATGTAGCTATACCCATTGGAAGCTGTCAGATGTATCTCGCCCATAATGTCTATGCCCCAAGCAACAAATGGCCATAGAGACATAAGTTTGCACAATTCTAAAACTAGTACATGACTCCAATCTGCATACTGTTTACATAACTGACACTGCTTGACGTACTTAGAGCAATCTATATCCATAGTGAGCCAGAAGAACCCTTGACCCATGATCTTCTTTGCTAAAGTTAGACCATTCTTGTGAGTTCCACAGACCCCGGCATAGTTTTCTCTATAACCTTCTTAGCTTCTTTCTCATCCAAACACCTTAGTTGAATACCATCAGCTTGTCATTTGTATAGCACACCGTCTACACTAATAAATTGAGTGGACAGCTTATGGATCATCCTTTGGTCCTTTTCGGTTACTTCTTCTGGGAATATTGACTTCTCTAGGTAATTCTAGATACCATAGTACCAAGGCTTTTCATCAGTAATCTCGATATCCATTATCTACTCGGTCTCAAAGCAACGTTTTTTTGAACTTGAGATTAGTACTAGATTTTTGATTACTCCTTTTGGGTTATCCCACATGGACACTAAAGTCGCGAGAGCGTCTGCCAACTGGTTTTTATCTCTGTGAACAAAATGAAAGGTGCAAGTCTCAAGATAACCACTTAACATCTTCAAATGCTTTACGTAGGGCATCAGCTAATCTTCCCTAATAGACCATTCGCCTTGGATCTGGTGGATTACCAATGACGAATCCCCGAAAACCTCTACAGTCTTTGCCCCCAAGGCTAATAGTGCTTCCAACCTGAAGATGTAAGCTTCATACTCAACTTCATTATTGGTAGCCTTATATCTTAACTTCTTGGCTAATGGGAGCTTTTCACTGTCTAGGGTTGTAAGAATGATTCCTGCTCCCGCCCCATTATTAACTGCTTCATCAAAATACATCTGCCACCCTTGTACTGCAATGGCCATGACACTGTCATCCGAGAAGTTATACTCAACCTGGTCTCCTTTTATAGGATGCTCAACTAGGAATTTCACTTCAGCCCGCCCCTTGATGGTTTTTCTAGTGATGTATTCTATATCAAATTCTTGCAGCAGTATCAACCATCTCCCCATCTGTCCTAATAGAGAAGGCACTTCCTAGAGATTCTTAAGAGTATTTTGCTTGGCAATGGCTTGTACCATGTAAGAATGAAAGTAATGCCTTAATTTCTTAGAAGCCCAAATCACTGCTAGGCAAATATTTTGGACCTCAGTATACTTGACTTCGTAAGAAAGAAACTTCTTACTAAGGTAGTAGACTGCGAACTTCATTCTAAGCTCATCCTCTTAAGCCATCATGGCACCTATTGAATTGTCTTCAATTGCTAAATAGAGGATTAAAGGCTTAACGGGATGAGGTGGTCTAGTACTAGTGGGTTTGATAGGTACTCTCTAATGGTCTCAAAAGCTTTCTGGTAGTCATCATTCCATATCACAGGTTGATTTTTTCTAAGAAGCTTAAAGATAGGTTCGCAAACTGAAGTAAGCTTAGCAATGAAATGACTAATGTACTATAATTTCCCCAAGAAACTTCTAACATCCTTTTCTTTCTGGGGCACCGGCATTTCCTTGATGGCTTTGACCTTATCAGGATCAATTTCAATTCCTCTCTGGCTCATATAATGACCCAAAAGTTTACCTGAGGTAAATATAAAGATGCATTTCTTAGGGTTATGGAATACATTGTATTTATCGATCCTTCGAAAGAACTTCTCTTAAGCCTCAAAATGACCTTCTCCAGTATCCAACTTGATCATTATATCGTCGACATACACCTCTACTTCTTTGTGAATCAAGTCATTAAGAATCTTAGTAGCCATTCTCTGATAGGTCACACTTGCATTCTTCAATACAAAAGGCATCACTCTATAAGCAAGCATACCCCACTCGGTGATGAAGGCTATTTTAATCCGATCTGATATCTTGTTGATGATCAAGTTAAACCCTGTTTATCTGTCCACAAAGTTATACATCATTCAAGCGGCTGTACTGTCCACTAGAACATCGATGTGAGGAAAAGGGAAGTTGTCTTTTGGACAAGCTTTGCTCAAATCTCAGTAGCCTACACATACACAAAATTTTTCATTCTTTTTAGCCATAGGAATAACATTAGCTAACCAAGTCGAGTATTAAACCTCCACTAGGAACTTAGCCTTAATTTGTTTGTGTATTTCCTCTTTTACCTTTTTCGCCCACTTTATCCTGAGCCTCTTAAGTTTTTGCTTAACTGGCTTGTGATCCGAGTATGTGGGTATGGCATGCTCAACGATTTCATGGTCAATTCCTTGTATATATTCGTATGTCCAGGCAAAGACTTTTTCACATTTTTTTTAAGATTCTCTTAAATTTATTCTCTCTTCAGGAGTTATGTTAGATGCTATCAAGATTTGCTTTAGGTTTTTTAAAGTTTCGAGATTAAATGGAGTAATATCAATTGAATCAATATCAAATATGAATGAGTCATGTTTGTGATTATGCATAGTGAAATCACTAGAAACATCATAGAAGTATGCAAAATCATTCATCTTGTTAATTAAAATAGAATTAGAAACATCATCATTAAATAGTTCTGGAATAAAAATAACATCTAAATCACTATCGTCTTCTTTCTCCGCCGACGCAGATGTTGCAGCCGACGGTTGGGTAACATCCTTGCTCTTTGCTCTTTAATAACCTCTAGAATCTTTTCTTGTTTCTTCAAATCAGGCCCCGTGTGCCTCCACTTCCATCTTCTCCTTGCCCTTTATCTAGTGGCCATCAGCATATTGGTGGCAATCTCCTCTGGTGCATCCCAGTCCCAGATGGTGCCTTGAGTCATAACCTCTTCATCCCAAAAGCCTTCCACAGGCTTGATAACTCCAACATCCAAGTTAAAAACATCATTAAAGACTTCGAACCTTGGTATGATCTTCCCATCAATCCATTGAGGCTCAGCTTATCTAGTATAAGCACAAATTGAGGCTGCTGGCACAAAACTCTCTCTAATGTAGGGGATCTCACTCGATGTCTTCTTTATAATACCCTTTACCTATATGTAGGGGAGCTCACTCGCACGGAGGAGTGAGTGCCCGCATAGATAAGGGTTGTTACCAAACAGAACAAAGCATGCATAACATAATCCGATACATAGCATAATTGAATAACAACAGATACATGATAATAAAATTGGGAACCATAAAATTCTATAAATAACCATACATTCAAAGGAAAGCACAGTTGAGCCCAAACGGAACTTAACAAATCTCACATTGATATACCAAAATATTTACATTAAATAACTGTATTACAATATCAATTTACATAAAGCTTGAGAGTTCAAGATACAAAAATGGTGACAAACCAAAAGCTATACATAAGGAATTATAAAATACAAAAACTGAGTTTCTAACAGAAATCCTCCTATTGTGTTAGCCTAGGCAGATGCGGAACGAACCTGCCAAAAACTTCCACCGCTTCCACACCTACACGGATGAAACACCCGTGCTAAGCGATAACGCTTAGTGGGGAAAACTAAAAGATAAACGACCACTCACAGTGGACGTTAAGGCAATTCACAAACATATGGCACACACATAAATAAATTGGCATAACAGGCTTACAACATAACTTACAATCATTAGATACATCATAAATATAAACCTCTATATAGCAGCATATTAACAATTTACATTATCTCACATCGATATTAAATTCATAGGTATGCCTGCAAACTCAGAGTAGTGGATAACGAGTGAACACAAGGGTACCCGTAGGTACAAACAAAAGCAACTTCTCTCATTTTAATTCAAAAATATTTTCACATTAGGGCATCTTAAACAAGATCCAACTTATAAGGATCGCGAGGACCCAAATGGTGACCTGATCAGGGTCTAGAATACATTAGGGCTGTAGCGAATAGAACTCTATATGCATGCCTATCTATCCACTTGCTTGACTACTGCAGGCTAGGCATTTACTCAGAAAGGATCACATAACGAAGCATATTATGGCTCATACATTGATACATGAATAGATCACAAGTGAGAAACCATGCAAAGAGAATAAAAGAATAAACATTTGAAAATAGCGGAGCGTCGTGCTCGCGACAGAAGCATTTTGCACACAAAGGGGCGCAAGTGACACTCAGCCGCACTCGCGAGGGACGGGCATAAAGGCCTCTGTCGCACCTGCGACATCGATCATGCTCGCGATAGAAGGCTAGGAGATCGCTATCGTGCTTGCGACAGCGATCAGCTGGTAGAAGCTCGGCTACCGAGCTCTCTGTTGCGCTCACCACAGAGACACTCCTCAGTAGAAGCCAAGATGGCTGAGCTCTATCGCGCTCGCGATAGATTCGGGTTCCTACTCCTACTACCGATCTGCACACCATCTTCCACACAACAACCAATAGAAATCATGCAATTAACCCACCAACCTTGTACTTAATGAACAATAATCATCCAAAACATACTACCCATAGTATTATCTAAATAATACACTTAAAGGAAGAATCAAAAAGACAAAAGAAACAATTTGAACATCCAATTTCAAAGACCCAAAATTTTCTCCGAAAGTCCACATAAATCTAATATTTCCCTCAAAACACAACCTCCATCTCAATTCTACTCAAAATTCGTCAAAACCCATATCAATTACACAATATAAACATGTTTAATCTCACAAATCTCCAAAAATCATAACAAAAATTCCAAAATCAAAATCATTCAATTTCACACAATTCCCAAACCTTCAATTCCTAAGCTCCTCAAAAATCAATCGGAGGCACTGCCACCTACTTTCTCCTTCCCCTTGGGATCTCTAGCTGGAACTTCTAAGCAAATCAACCCAAACACTCAAACACAACTACATACACACACCAACCAAACAAGAAGAAGAAGAAGAAAAAGAAGAAGAAGAAGGCAGCCACTTACCCAAAATCTGAAATTTGCTAAATCCACCCACAAATGTAGCAACTTGGAATGAGGAAGATGGACAAAGGAGAAGAGAAGGGAGGGCTAGAAACCGGAGATAAAAGGGAAAAGAACACAACAATTTGATTTCCCTTTTCCCTGTCTCTTTTCCTAAGTTAACTCGTCTATTTCTCTTTCTTCATCTCCACCATCCAAGTGTCATGATCCTATTGTGGGTTTGGAAAATTGCCTTCCAATCCTTCTTTTTTTCCCCACAACACAATTAAACCCCTATAACTAAGTAAATCATGCATTTAAATCCTTAGACTAAAAATAACACACACAAGACTCACACCACAAAATGCTCAAAACCACTAAGGTGGAATTCAGGGTGTCACAACTCTCCCCTCCTTAAGGAATTTTGTCTTCGAAATTCTCACCTGAGTTGAACAAATGAGGATACTGAGATCTCATGGCAAACTCTGGTTCCCAAGTAGCTTCTTTGATCCCATGATGTTGCCACAACACTTTAACTAAAGAAATATGCTTGTTTCGGAGCTGTCTCACTTCTAGAGCCAAAATAACCTTGTGTTCCTCATCATAAGAGAAGTCTGGTTGAACTTGCACATCCTAAACCGATAATACATGAGATGCATTTGATCTATACCGTCAAAGCATCAATACATCAAATACATCATGCAGCTTGGCTAAATCCCATGGCAACGCCAATCGGTCGGCAACTGGTCCAATCTGTTCTATAATCTCATACGGCCCTATGAACCTGGGACTTAGTTTTCCCTTTTTGCCAAAACGGAGAACTTTATGCCAAGGTGACACATTTAGGAAAACTTTATCCCCAACCTTATACTGAATATCTTTCCGCTTCAAATTAGCATAGGATCTCTGTGGTCTCTTGCTGCTTTTAGATTCTGCTGAACCAATCTGATCTTTTCTTCGGTGTCCCTAACCAATTCCAGAACAATGATGGAATGTTCCGTCAATTCCATCCAACAAACTGGAGTCCTACTGTAACAACCATATATAACTTTTTCTAATGTACGTTTAGTGATTATGACGGTTATTAATAGTGTTACTTATGTGGGTATGCGAATAAATTTGTTTTATTTAACCAATATTCGACTTAACTAACTTTTCTTGGACCAATCAATTTCCTTTCTATTATCCTTAATTAAGAGATTAAATGGTTCAAAAAAAATTTACTTGCATTTTACACCGATAATCTGTTTTGCGACCGTTACAACAAATAGATGTATGTTAATAGAGTTGTATAAGGGTGTTACACCTACATTTCCATCCATAAAGAGTTTCATAAGGTGCTATCCTGATACTCATCTGATGACTATTGTTATATGCGAACTTCAACAAAGATACATATCTGTCCCAACTGCCCAAGAAATCCAACACACAACCTCGAAGCATAAACTCTAGAATCTAAATAATCCTCTATGACTAACTGTCTGTTTGAGGATGGAAAGTAGTGCTGAAATTAAGTCTAGTACCCAAAGCTGATTGCAATTCTTTCTAAAACTTCGACGTGAACCTCGGATCCCCAATCAGACACTATAACACCCTTATACCCGCAAATGATACGGATACCAGATGTCACAGCTCTGTACTGTCAGTCACTACAAGTACTCGATAATTCTGCAGGAATTTTTTTTTTTTTAACAATAACATTCCCAACATATATATACAATAAACATAACATTTAGTTCACGTACCCATACCATTGCTTCTCCCTACTGCAATCGTATACATGCCATGCCAAAACATCCATCCTTACTGTCGATTACCTCATCCGGTCATCACTACATCTTCGGCCACCTCAATTCTACTATAACCTGCGCTCAGTGCACTCTATGCGGTGAGCATTAAAATGCCCAGTGGTGGATACATATCTTAAGTTTTCCATACTAATCCTACATGCATGCACACATAATTATTTTCCTTTATTTAAATAATGGTAATATTTATTCCTGAGTCTTTTAGACAGTTTTTTAATATACTTTTATGGCACTCACCATCCTTTCTTTAATCACTATCACTGCTATCACTTATCAATGTCTTTATCTTCATCACTATTCTATAATTACATTAAACACTATTATGTCATCGTTAATTTCACTATCACTTTCACTGTTAACTCTTATGATATTCTGTTGTTACATACTTCTATTACTTTAAAAGCTAGTTATATCGATCATTTCAAAATTATCTTATAAACATGTTCATTTACTTTGCTTCTATAATTATTTCTTATCATTTCCTTTATCCTTTTTGTTTCTATTGTCAATATCTTTACTATGTAAACTAATAATTTCAACATTGATTATATTACCTTTAGTCTGTCAATTAATAATCAATTCTATTAACCATTCTTCTTTTCTTTCTTTACTTATATACCGAATTATAGTTTACAATCGGTCATTCTATTATTTATTGATCCACTTATATATTAGTTATTATTTTCGACATTAATGACACTGATCTAATACTTTTACTTTCTTTACGTTCGTAACACTTTCTTTACTCTTTTACACTATACTAACTCTCTTCCATTAATATCCTTCACTATGTTAAATCTTTCACTGAGTTAATCACTTTATTTGGTTTCGAGGCATATTTATTCTTGAATGGTTTACACTATAATTTAATCTGTAGCTTATTTGAACATTTACTATTTGATCATTATTTTTCTTACTTCTTCTCTAAACGACACTATTTCTATTATTACTGACATGGTTATCTCTTATGTCCCTTATTCTAGAAGTTCCTAGTCAATTATTCAATATTATGTATTTAATGTAAATTTTAACAATCATCTAATGTACATTTTATATCATTTTAGTTTTATCATTAATACGTAAATTCCTTTTCAATTTTTTATTCACTTATATAATTAATATCTTAATGGGCTTATCAATTTCTTTTATATTGACACTTTCTATTAACCACACTACCATTTAACACTATTGCCGTTATAATCCTTATTTTCCATTATACTTAATTTGATATTATTAATATTTCAATTTAGCAAATTACATACTTAATTTGTCAGTCCTTATAGCCTTTATTCAATAATCCTACATGTAACACCCCAAAACCACCCCAGTAGTTTGAGCCTGTCCGTATCTGTATGTGTGTATTTTTATGTGTTGCATGTGTGTGTTAAATTGGTTTATTTATTTAAATTGTGTGTATTAGTTGAGAAGAGGAAATAGGCTAGTGTAGGGTACGAGTGGAAGTATGGAAATATAGTGTAATAAGGGATAGCTTAATGTGTATGATAATGTATGGGAGTAGGATGTGTTAGGAGACATGTGTCTTAAGGAGAGAGTGACATGTGGCAAAGGGGATAAGTGGGCATTTAATGGGTTGGTGAGTGAGAGAGAGAAAATGCAGCCATTTTTCCTTTTGTTTTCCCGTTCTCCCTCTCTTCGTCATGCCATCTTCCTCTTTTCTTCTTCTTTCTTCTTGTTC
This sequence comes from Excoecaria cochinchinensis, assembly GCA_947683425.1. Taxonomy (NCBI): domain Eukaryota; kingdom Viridiplantae; phylum Streptophyta; class Magnoliopsida; order Malpighiales; family Euphorbiaceae; genus Excoecaria; species Excoecaria cochinchinensis. The sequence continues at coordinate 1,081,070 of CANTUQ010000025.1, forward strand.
TTACCTTTTTCTTTGCCCGACCTTGCTCTCTCTCCTTTCCCTTGAGTAAATTAAGTTGAGTAGCTTGTGATTTTTGAAGCTCAAAGGTGAGTAAGGGTTAGGGATGTTTTAGATTTTCTTCTTCCTCTTCTCTAGGTTTTGGGTAGTTGTATATGTGTACATATGGGTTATTGTGGAATTGATCCTGTTTATCGTGGGTTTGTGGTTCAGAGGAGGCTCCTAGACCAGCGAAGGGGAAAGAAATCGCTAGCGGGAGCGGAGCTCGCGAATAGGAGCTAAGGAAAGAGGTTTGGGATTGCTCATCTTTTTTTGCAACTTTGCGATTTGAGTTTAATAAATGTGCTTTTGTTTTTGATTGGGGTTATAAGTTGTGCTATTGTAGTTTAAATTACATTAAGCATATTATGAAATACTAGAGAATGAATATTGTTGAAGGATTTATGGGAAATTATGTGAATAGTTATAATTGTTGTTAAAATTGCTGTTTTGGAAATTCTTAGAATTGGACATGTAATTGACTTGATTTAATTGAGATAAATGGTGATAAAGCTGGGTTTTTAATTATGTTATGAGTTGTGGATGCTTGGATTGCTGAATTTTGAGGTTTTGGAATCAATTTTGGAAGTTTGGATGCGATTTGTATAGGTTTTCTACAGATTTTGGGCGTAAGAGCTGAAAAACCCGTGTCTGTCGCGATCGCGACACCGTCGCGAGCGCGACAGAGTGCGGAGGTTTCAGCCCTCGCGCCGGCATGAGAAGTGTCGCGCTGAGAGCTCGACAGGGAACTCTCTGTCGCCAGCGCGACATACATCGCGAGCGCGACAGAGCGCTCAACCTCCGAGCGTATGCAGGACTCCCCATTGTCGCGAGCGCGATGGACTTGGAAGGTTGCCTTCTGTCGCGAGCGCGACAGAGAGTGGCACCTTCGCCCTCTCGCGAGCGCGAGACTTAGCAGGGAGTTGTGTTTTGGTCTCTGTCGCGAGCGCGACAGACGCAGCTTCCAAACTTGATTTCTTTTCCTTTTTGTTAATGACTTAATTTCTTTTGCATGCAGTTTTCATTAAGCTTTGACTATCTATTTGCATGAATAATATATATGTAAACGTGATAAGATTTTGCATAACCTGCTAATGTCGGATAAGTGGATAGTTAGGCATGCCTAATAGAGTTATGTGTTGCTGCAGCTATGTGTACGATTTGGACCCTGATCAGGTCCCCCGATTGGATCCTCGCGATCCCTCTGTCTGAATCTTTCTTAAGATTCTATGTGAAGACAATTTGGAAACAAAATAAAAAGAATGATTTGATACCTTCGGGTATCTATGTGTCCATAATATGATATTGATACTCTTAAGTATCTATGTGTACTCGTTATCCACTCTTTATGATTAAGCAGGTATTAGTGTGCCTTTGTACAAGAATATTGGTTGATGATAGAAATATTTGAACTAATTATGTATGATTCTATATCTATATTGTATTGTTATCATGTGTTTTCTGTTACCGTCACTGTCAGTGGCGGTCATGCATTGTGTGTTTCTCCACTAAGCGATTTCGCTTAGCACGGGTGTTTATCCGTGCAGGTGTGGAAGGTTTTGGTACGCGTGGTTTGGGTGTGTTGCATCGGGAAGGCCAACGCAACTAGAGATCGAAGTTTTATAGTGTAGGCTTTCCTTTTTTTTTTTGTAATAGATGTAATGTTTTGTTAGCCCTTTGGAACAATGTATCTTGGGCTTTTGTATATTCGTTCTTCTTTTTTGTAATCTAATGTAAGATGTAAAGATCTAATTTTGTACATTAATAAAAGTATCCCTTTTGTTCTGTATCCCTCTTCTTTCTATTAAAGTTTAATTTATACCGGATATGTGATTCTGAATGTGATGTTTACTTGTTTGTACTAGTGGGATGTGACACTCCTACCTATCTGGATCCTTCTCCCTCTGATCCGAGGAGAAGTCTCCATGGTATAGGTTGGGGTGTGACATTAGGCGGTATCAGAGCTCTTGGTTTAGAGGTTATCGGGTTTCAGTGTGTTAGATAAGTTGTTGGGGTTGTGTTGGCCTAATGCACACTGCGTTTATGTTTTATAGTTATAGAGTCCGCTCGTGGATCGCTTGAGGGGTCAGCGGAAAGTGCGAATCCCCAAGAGCAAGATCCCTCAGTTTCTGGTCCGGTTCAACCTCCTAGGGGGTATCCTGAGGTGCCTTTGGGACCAATGGAAGCGATGCTTCAGAGTATGACAAGGGTACTGAAAGGGTAACAGCGCCAAGTGCCCCTATTGAGAGGTTAAGAAAGCATGGTGCAGAGAATTTCTTTGGTACTAGCATAGATGAATCTTATAAAGCAGAGATGTGGTTAGAGAATACATCCAGAGTACTTAGGGAGATAAGATGCCCACCGGAGCAAGAAGTGGAATGTGCCTTGTCTTTGTTATAAGGTTCTGCCTATGATTGGTGGAGGTTGGTGGTTAGTCAACCGCAAGTTCCTGAACCGATTACATGGGAGTTCTTCGAGGGTGAGTTTCAGAACCGGTATGTGACCAAAGCTTATAAGGATGCCAAGTGGGCACAGTTTCTCACTCTTAAGCAAAGAACAATGTCTGTGGCCGAATATGAAGATGAGTTTAATAAGCTCAGTAAGTATGCGCCGCCAAGAGTTCTCACGAAAGAGTTTCGATGTCAGCATTTTGAATCAGGCTTGAATGAGTCGTTGAAGGTGATGTTAATTTCATTGATGTTGGCTCCAAATGTGAAGTATTATCAGTTGGTTCAAGCAGCCTTGAGGGCGGAGCGTTCTGAGAATATATTGAGAGAAAAGGCTCAAAGAAGAAAGTCTGCAAGAGGTGGCTCTTCTTCAGGCAAGAGACCGAGGGAATCGCAAGGGAACTTTGCTGATGAGTCTACAGCTAGTCCAGCCCCTAGAGGGAGGAAGCAGGGTTCTTCCAGGGGAGCGGGCTCAGGTAGAGGGGATGGCACTCCCCGATGTACTCATTGTAACAAACAACATTGGGGTGAGTGTCGATGGTTAACGGGAGACTGTTTTAGATGTGGTTCTACGGACCATTTACTTGCGAATTGTCCGAACCGATTTGGAGATTCTTCGGGACAACAGGAAGGGAGCCGAGCTGGATCTAATGTACCCCAAGGAAGTTGTAATAGGGGTAGAGGAAGGAGTCGAGGTGGACGGCCTCGAGATAGAGAAGCCTTAGAATCAGTAGATCGCCCTGTGCCATCGTCTGGTAGGGCCTATGCTATAAAGGCCCGAGAGGAACAGAATGCTCCTGAAGTGATTGCCGGTAAGTTCTCTTTGCTTGATTCTGAAGTTTATGTTTTGATTGACCCGGGCTCTACCCATTCTTATGTGTGTTCTGGTAAGTTGTGGGATAGTTTGGGTGGTGAGGAGAAGATGGAATATGAGATTTGTGTATCCAGTCCATTGGGTCAGAGTATTATGGTTAATCGTGTATGTCGGAAGTGTCCTTTAAAGATTAAGGGTACAGAGTTTGTAGTGGATTTGATTTGTTTGCCATTCCATGAGTTTGATATTATTCTAGGAATGGATTGGTTAGATAAGCATCGCGCAGTGGTGGACTGTCATAGGAAAGTAATGGTTTTGAAGGATAAAGATCAAATGCCTGTTGTGGTAAAGCGAATTGGAAGTAGTTCTTTGCATAATGTGGTATCAGCTATAAAAGCCAGAAGATTTATCAGGAAAGGATGTGAAGCATTTTTGGCTGTGGTTTTGGATTCTCGGAGAGGTCAAGTTAAGATTCAAGACATTCCTATTGTAAGAGATTTTATAGACGTCTTTCCGGAGGAACTACCAGGATTACCTCCTGAGAGAGAGGTTGAATTGTCAGTAGAGATAGTTCCTGGTACCGCTCCGATTTCTAAGGCTCCTTACCGGATGGCTCCAATGGAATTAAAGGAATTGAAAAGTCAGTTGCAGGAGTTGTTAGATAAAGGATTCATTCGGCCCAGTGTATCACCGTGGGGTGCTCCAGTACTATTTGTTAAGAAGAAGGATGGAACCCTACGGATGTGCATTGACTATCGACAACTTAACAAAGTGACTATCAAGAATAAGTATCCACTACCGAGGATTGAAGACCTTTTTGATTAATTGAGAGGAGCTGGGGTATTCTCTAAGATAGACTTGAGATCAGGATATTACCAGTTAGGGGTTAAGGAAGTAGATGTGGCGAAGACGGCTTTCCAGATGCGTTATGGTCATTATGAATTTCTAGTGATGCCCTTTGGTTTGACCAACGCGCCTGCAGCCTTTATGGATCTGATGAATCGAGTTTTCCGACCGTATCTGGACAAATTTGTTGTGGTATTTATTGATGACATTTTGGTGTACTCCAAGGATCGAAAGGAACATAAGGAACATCTTAGGTTGGTATTGCAGATGTTAAGAGATCATCAACTGTATGCAAAACTCAGTAAATGTGAGTTTTGGTTGAATGAAGTAGCTTTCCTTGGACATGTGGTGTCAGCAGAGGGTGTACGTGTTGATCCAAGTAAGATTGAAGCAATTGTAAACTGGATGCCTCCGAAGAGTGTACCTGAAGTGAGAAGTTTTCTGGGATTAGCAGGGTATTACCGACGGTTTGTTCAGGGCTTCTCAGTGTTAGCATCTCCTTTGACCAAACTACTTCGGAAGGATGTCAAGTTTGTATGGACTGAAAAGTGTCAAGCTAGTTTTGATCATTTACAAGAGTTATTGGTTAAAGCTCCTGTACTCACACAGCCAGTTTCGGGTAAAGAATACACTATGTACAGTGATGCTTCTGGAATTGGCTTAGGTTGTGTTCTGATGCAAGGGAACAAGGTTATAGCTTATGCATCGAGACAGTTGAAGCCTCATGAGCGGAACTATCCGACCCACGATTTAGAGTTAGCAGCGGTAGTGTTTGCGCTTAAAGTATGGCGGCACTACTTGTATGGGGAGACGTGCAGAATTTTTACTGATAATAAGAGTCTCAAGTATTTGTTAACTCAGAAGGAGTTGAATTTGAGACAACGGAGATGGTTAGAGCTCTTTAAGGATTATGATTGTATCATTGACTATCATCCGGGTAAAGCTAACGTGGTGGTGGATGCTCTTAGTAGAAAGTCTTTGTCTGCGTTACTGGCTAGTCGAGGCAGATGGAGGTTTGATTCTGAGGGTGCTCTGATTGCTCAACTTAAAGTTAAACCAAGTTTGAGATCAGAAATCGCAAAGGCTCAGTTAGATGATCATGTGCTTCAGCGTGTTTGTCAAGCAGTGAAAGAGGGTAAGTGGTCTGAATACTTATTAGACAGTGAAGGAGTGTTGAGGCACGGTAATCAGTTATGTGTACCTAATGTGGGTGAGTTAAGAAAGAAGCTATTGCAAGAAGCTCATTCATCAGTCTTCACTATGCATCCTGGTGGGGACAAGATGTATCAAGATCTGAAGCAGTTTTACTGGTGGCCAGGTATGAAAAGAGATATAACAGAATTTGTTGCAAGGTGTCTTACTTGTCAGCAAGTGAAAACCGAGCATCAAGTGCTATCGGGATTGCTTCATCCCTTACCTATTCCTCAATGGAAGTGGGATGACATCACGATGGATTTTGTATCTGGCTTGCCTATGACTCAGCGTAAGCATGATTCTGTATGGGTTATAGTGGATCGATTGTCGAAGTCTGCGCATTTTCTGCCGGTACGGGTGGATTATTCAATGGACAAGTTGGCGGAACTTTTTGTGGATGAAATAGTCAAATTGCATGGAATTCCGTTATCCATTGTATCAGATAGAGATCCTCGTTTTACATCCAAGTTTTGGAAAGAACTTCAGGTAGCCTTGGGAACACGGTTAAATTTCAGTACTGCTTTCCATCCGCAAACTGATGGTCAGTCAGAAAGGGTTATTCAGGTTTTGGAAGATATGCTTCGAGGTTGTGCTTTGGAGTTCTCAGGAAGCTGGGATCGGTACGTGTCTTTGATGGAATTTGCGTATAATAACAGCTACCAGGTAAGTATTGGTATGGCCCCTTATGAAGCATTGTATGGACGGAAATGTAGAACACCAATATGTTGGACTGAACTGTCAGAAAAGGCTATGATAGGTCCGGATATAGTGCGGGATACAGAAGAAAAGGTAAGGGTTGTGCAACAGAACTTGAAAGCAGCTAAGGATCGACAGCGTTCTTATGCTAATTTGAAGCGCAGAGATATTCAGTATGAAATAGGTGATAAGGTTTTCTTGAAGGTGTCACCATGGCGTAAGGTTCTCCGTTTTGGAAAGAAAGGCAAACTAAGTCCACGCTTTATTGGACCATATGAGATTCGAAGGAAAGTAGGTCCAGTAGCATATCAATTAGCTTTTCCTTTGGAGTTGGCTAGATTACATGATGTTTTCCATGTATCTATGCTTTGGAGATATCGGTCAGATCCTTCGCATGTGTTACCAGTGCAAGATATTCGGATTCAGTCAAACTTTTCTTTTGATGAAGAACCGAAAAGGATTTTGGATAGGGAAATCAGACAGCTTCGGAATAAGCAGATACCGTTAGTCAAAGTTCTATGGCAGCAACACGGTATTAAAGAAGCTACATGGGAACCAGAAGAAGCTATGAGATTGCAATACCCTCAGTTATTCGGAACAGGTAAGAATTTCGAGGACGAAATTCTGTTAAGTGGGGGAGTATTGTAACACCCCAAAACCACCCCAGTAGTTTGAGCCTGTCCGTATCTGTATGTGTGTATTTTTATGTGTTGCATGTGTGTGTTAAATTGGTTTATTTATTTAAATTGTGTGTATTAGTTGAGAAGAGGAAATAGGCTAGTGTAGGGTATGAGTGGAAGTATGGAAATATAGTGTAATAAGGGATAGCTTAATGTGTATGATAATGTATGGGAGTAGGATGTGTTAGGAGACATGTGTCTTAAGGAGAGAGTGACATGTGGCAAAGGGGATAAGTGGGCATTTAATGGGTTGGTGAGTGAGAGAGAGAAAATGCAGCCATTTTTCCTTTTGTTTTCCCGTTCTCCCTCTCTTCTTCACGCCATCTTCCTCTTTTCTTCTTTCTTCTTGTTCTTTCCTTTTTCTTTGCCCGACCTTGCTCCCTCTCCTTTCCCTTGAGTAAATTAAGTTGAGTAGCTTGTGATTTTTGAAGCTCAAAGGTGAGTAAGGGTTAGGGATGTTTTAGATTTTCTTCTTCCTCTTCTCTAGGTTTTGGGTAGTTGTATATGTGTACATATGGGTTATTGTGGAATTGATCCTGTTTATCGTGGGTTTGTGGTTCAGAGGAGGCTCCTAGACCGGCGAAGGGGAAAGAAATCGCTAGCAGGAGCGGAGCTCGCGAATAGGAGCTAAGGAAAGAGGTTTGGGATTGCTCATCTTTTTGTGCATCTTTGCGATTTGTGTTTAATAAATGTGCTTTTGTTTTGGATTGGGGTTATAAGTTGTGCTATTGTAGTTTAAATTACATTAAGCATATTATGAAATACTAGAGAATGAATATTGTTGAAGGATTTATGGGAAATTATGTGAATAGTTGTAATTGTTGTTAAAATTGCTGTTTTGGAAATTCTTAGAATTGGACATGTAATTGACTTGATTTAATTGAGATAAATGGTGATAAAGCTGGGTTTTTATTTATGTTATGAGTTGTGGATGCTTGGATTGCTGAATTTTGAGGTTTTGGAATCAATTTTGGAAGTTTGGATGCGATTTGTATAGGTTTTCTACAGATTTTGGGCGTAAGAGCTGAAAAACCCGTGTCTGTCGCGATCGCGACACCGTCACAAGCGCGACAGAGCGTGGAGGTTTTAGCCCTCGCACCGGCGCGAGAAGTGTCGCGCTGAGAGCTCGACAGGGAACTCTCTGTCTCGAGCGCGACAGAGCGCTCAACCTCCGAGCGTATGCAGGACTGCCCTCTGTCGCGAGCGCGCGGTGGTCGCGAGCGCGATGGACTTGGAAGGATGTCTTCTGTCGCGAGCGCGACAGAGAGTGGCGCCTTCTACCTCTCGCGAGCGTGAGACTCTCTCGCGACCGCGAGACTTGGCAGGGAGTTGTGTTTTGGTCTCTGTCGCGAGCGCGACAGACGCAGCTTCCAAACTTGATTTCTTTTCCTTTTTGCTTAATGACTTAATTTCTTTTGCATGCAGTTTTCATTAAGCTTTGACTATCTATTTGCATGAATAATATATATGTAAACTTGATAAGATTTTGCATAACCTGCTAATGTCGGATAAGTGGATAGTTAGGCATGCCTAATTGAGTTATGTGTTGCTGCAGCTATGTGTACGATTTGGACCCTGATCAGGTCCCCCGATTGGTTCCTCGCGATCCCTCTGTCTGAATCTTTCTTAAGATTCTATGTGAAAACAATTTGGAAACAAAATAAAAAGAATGATTTGATACCTTCGGGTATCTATGTGTCCATAATATGATATTGATACTCTTAAGTATCTATGTGTCTTCGTTATCCACTCTTTATGATTAAGCAGGTATTAGTGTGCCTTTGTACAAGAATATTGGTTGATGATAGAAATATTTGAACTAATTATGTATGATTCTATATCTATATTGTATTGTTATCATGTGTTTTCTGTTACCGTCACTGTCAGTGGCGGTCATGCATTGTGTGTTTCCCCACTAAGCGATTTCGCTTAGCACGGGTGTTTATCCGTGCAGGTGTGGAAGGTTTTGGTACGCGTGGTTTGGGTGTGTCGCATCGGGAAGGCCAACGCAACTAGAGATCGAAGTTTTATAGTATAGGCTTTCCTTTTTTTTTTGTAATAGATGTAATGTTTTGTTAGCCCTTTGGAACAATGTATCTTGGGCTTTTGTATATTCGTTCTTCTTTTTTGTAATCTAATGTAAGATGTAAAGACCTAATTTTGTACATTAATAAAAGTATCCCTTTTGTTCTGTATCCCTCTTCTTTCTATTAAAGTTTAATTTATACCGGATATGTGATTCTGAATGTGATGTTTACTTGTTTGTACTAGTGGGATGTGACACTCCTACCTATCTGGATCCTTCTCCCTCTGATCCGAGGAGAAGTCTCCATGGTATAGGTTGGGGTGTGACACTGCACTTATAGCTTAATTCACTACATCTCCTTTAATAATCTTTCCATAATTAAAATTTACAATTTATATCTTTGTATTTATTACAATTACAATTTTATCACTTTATTTCACTTTATTAAGATTATTATTATTATGTACATTGTTAACTTATTAATTCCTGTGTCATTTCCTAATTTACCAATGTATATCCAAATCGATATTTCCATCACTTCTCTTATTAGTCAATTTTCCCAATTAATGTTGTAATATTTTTAATCGACAGTCATCCTTTATTTAATGTACTATTTGACCCTTACATTAATATTATTCGAACAATTACCTTAACCTTACTTACTTTCCACTTATTCTCATTACTGTCACCCATTCACATTTTTACCTTTGCTTATATCCTATTTACAATTCAGTCTCTTTATAAACCCAATTAAATTACATTCACATGCCTAATTACAGTTTAGGTCAATTTAAAACCCTTATTCAATTACTTATTAATTACACTACAATATTCCAATTTCATCGATTACTTATTCACCCATTTAACAAACGTGCACTTAATATCTGAGTCAACAATTAACTACACCATAATATTTTAATTAGTCTTACTACTGTAAATTTACGATTTAGTCTCTAATCTTTATATTAACATACAATCTTACCCTTAATTGTTTTAAATTACAAAATGTCACCATTCAATTTCATTACTATACTTATTCATTATTTTATCATATACGTTATCATTTAAGTCTTACCATAACATTTTAATCCAAATTACACTTTATTCCTTGCTTTACCTTAAATTCAAATTTTACCACTTCAATTTACTATAATTGCAATTAGGCCACTAATTGATCTAAATTTCACTTTTGATTTACTATTATTATTTTCTATTAATTCATTAATCATATTAGCCAATTCATTTATCAATTCAATTACTTAATTAAACAACAAACTTTAATATACACTAATTACATTTTATTCCTTTCATTAAATTTATTATTTTATTAATTACATTTTTGCCCTTAATCTTTTTCCTTGGTTTTCCAATATTATCCTTGACTTTTCCATTAATTACATCTATATCCCCACCTTTATCATAATACCAACCACATCCCTTTTTTTTCAATAATTCCATTTATATCCTCATTTTACACTTAATTACCATTATGCCCTTAATTATCTTTTATTTACAATTTTGACCTTACTTAATCTTATTTTCCACTTTTGCCCCTTAATAACTTCTTTAAATACCAAAATACCCTTTTTACGTTAAATTTTCACTTTTAACCTTTTAATTTCTCAAAATTACAATTAGGTCCCTACTTTATCACTTTATCACCAAATTACCATTTTGACCTCATATTTTACCAAAATTACCATATTACCCTTACTTTTACATGTTTTACCTAACTTTACTACTTTTTACCTAATAAATATCAATTTACCATTTTACCACTAAACTTTCTATTTATTCTAATTTAGTCCCATTTTCACTTATTTTCACTTTTATCACTATTTTAGTTAATTTTATCACATAATTACCATAATGCCCCTAGTATGAACCCGGTAGAAAATCTACTGACCGGATACGCAGGACGCGGACCCTATAGATCCACTACACTATATAATGATCCCAATGAGACCATTTATCACTGCACTGCACTACATTGATCACTATAAACACTGTATATACTGTACACTGAGTTAGACCTTCATTGGCCTATCAATATCGAGTCGCCATGACTCGTACCTCGGTATGGAATCCCTATGGCTAGCCAATTATATCCTGGACTAGATTTTTCTACCAGACTATTACTAAGGGCAAATATCATCATAATTTCACTTGGATTTCACATTATGCTAATATACACATTTCGGCATACACCTCATTATCACTTATAAGTTTTGCATACACACTCGTTTATCATCAATTTATCATTTAATGCCATTATATCCAATAAATCATCAAAATACACTTTATTATTTCAATACACTCAATTCGGCCAAAACATCATTATATCATTATGTTCACTTTTAATTTATTTAACCACTTAATTATTCCAATTGCATGTTATACTTATTATAAACATCCTTTACAAGGCATAATTACCAATATACATGATTAAATTCTTCATTATTCAATTCGGCCAACACACTAACTTCTCACTATGTTCACTTTAATTTCATTTAATTATTCAATCCTACTATTCTCATATTATACTCATCATAATTACCAATTATATACATTATTTCACAACATATCTCATCATTTCCTTTAATAATCCATTCGGCCAAATTTATACAAATCATTAAGTTGGCTTTTCAATCTTTTAATTATTCCATCATACCTTACACATGTTATACACATTGTAACCATCATTCATATGCCATAAAACTCATATATACATTATAAATTCCTTAAGTGTTCATTCGGCCTACATGTGTATTTTTATACCATAATGTTTTAATTTATTCTAAGCATAATTTATTCTAAGCATATTTATACACTTATTTAAGTCCACTAAGCATACTTATCAAGTTAGATTTAATTAAAAATGCCTAAATCTCATGTTCATACTAAGACATAATCTAAAACACATACATAATCAATGGAAAAAGAAGGAGATTGTATCCACTCACTTTATTTCCTTGATCTCCACTCCTTAAACTTCCTTTCCATGCCTTCACCCTTTGAAATAACTTCCACCATAAAAGTTCCTCAAATTTGGCCCTAAACCTTGTACCCAAGAAAAATCCCACTTTTAGTGCTCCAAATGGACTCCAATCACCGTCTCTATGTTCTAGAGGGACTGAAGTTTGTTTAGGAGGCTAAGATTTTGGGAGAAATTGCAGAAAAGAAGAAGAAAAATGGAGGAAAGTGAGGAATGATGGATTCAATTTCGAAGAAGAAGAAGGAGGACGATTTTGGCTGGATTTCTCTAGAGAAATCTTGCCTTCCCCTTCCTTATATAGGCCATAAATGAACAAAACCGGTCCAACCGAAGTGGCCCGACCGGTTTGGACCAAAATTTTAATTTTTCGGTTCATTTCCACCGTTTCAAAGCATCTATATTTTCCTCATCTTATTTTCACTTCTAACTAATTCGATCATTCTTAAAATATCAAAAATAGCCTCCCCACAAATTTTTAGCTCATTCGGAGTCCATTTGGGCCCCGTTTCACTTAAATCGGTCCGATTCAACCACTTTTTGTTCTATAATGTTGTCAAAACTTACAGGGAATTATTTTATGCCTTTATACTTCCCACTACAAATCCATTAAAGCTCAATAGCTATTTTTAATTGCTTAGTCAAATCTCAGTTAAACCTGGGTTCAATTTGAACCAAACCGGAGGCCAACTTTAGAATGACTTTCAGAGGCAAATTTAACTCCGTTTTCACTCCATATTTCACCACTAGATTCCTGGCAACCCACAAATTATTTTTACCAAATTAGAATTTTTCGACCGATGGACGCCGAGCCGGCTGTATGGCTACCTCAAGGTTAATCACCCTGGAATTTCTATACCACAAACACACTTTACACTCAATATTATTCCACATAATCATACTTATAACATCACTCTACACTGATATCACACTAAAGACACTATAGACATCCACTGTACACTTCTTACCTGGTATTTGGGCCATTACAAACATAATCAATAGAGGAATTCTATCAAGCTGAACTATCTCATTCACATAAATCTTTGCTAACTGATCCATAGAGTAATCGAGTCGAACCTGTAAGAAATGAGCCGATTTGGTAAGCCGATCAACTATTACCCATACAGAATCATGCTTCCTTTTAGTCAATGGAAAACCTGACACAAAATCCATCGTTATGTTATCCCACTTCCATTGAGGAATAGGCAAAGGATTGGGCAACCCAGACGAAACTTGGTGCTCAGCCTTTACCTGCTGAGAAGTTATGCACTTGGAAATAAAAGTCCACTATATCTTTCTTCATATCGGGCCACTAATAAAGTTGCTTGAGATCTCTATACATCTTATCACCTTACGGATGAATAGTAAAAATAGTAGTGTGTGCTACTTGTAAAAGCTTCTTTTTCGATTCACTATCATTAGTTACACACAAATTATTTCTATAACTTAGCACCCCCTCACTGTCAACGAAAATCTCAGTCTGACTTCCACTTCTAACCACTTGTAGAGCATGCTGCAACTTAGCATCCTTTATCTGAGCATCAGCAATCAGTTGCTTCAAAGTAGTCCTAGCTCTCAGCTGGGCAATCAGAGCTGCATCAGAATTGAATCTCCATTTACCATGCTGCAATGCTAGAGTTGAAATTGACTTCCGACTCAAGGCATCAGCTGATACCTGATACAAAATCCATCGTGATATTGTCCCACTTCCATTTGAGGAATAGTCAAAGGATTGAGCAACCTAGACAGAACTTGGTACTCAGCCTTTACCTGCTGATAGGTTTGGCACTTAGAAATAAAGTCCACTATATCTTTCTTCATACTGGGCCACCAATAGAATTGCTTGAGATCTCTATACATCTTATCACCTTTCGGATGCATAGCAAAAACAGTAGTGTGTGCTTCTTCCAAAAGCTTCTTCTTCAATTCACTATCATTAGGCATTCACAAACGATTTCTATAACTTAGCACCCCCTCACTGTCCACAGAATACTCAGTCTGACTTCCACTTCTACCCACTTGCAGAGCATGCTGCAACTTAGGATCCATCATCTGAGCATCAACAATCAATTACTTTAGAGTAGGCCTAGCTCTCAACTTAGCAATCAGAGCTCTATCAGAATTGAATCTCTATTTACCATGCTGCAATGCTAGAGCTAAAACCGACTTCCAACTCAAGGCATCAGTGACCACATTCGCTTTACCCGGATGGTAGTCCACTATGTAATCGTAGTCTTTGAACAACTCTAACCATCGCTGTTGTCTCAAATTCAATTCCTTCTACGTGAGCAGGTACTTTAAACTCTTATGGTCGGTGAAGATTCTATAAGTCTCCCCATATAGACAATGACGCCAAATCTTAAGAGCAAATACTACCGCAGCTAATTCCAAATCATGTGTCAGATAATTCTGCTTATTGGGCTTCAATTGTCTGGACGCATAAGCTATCACCTTACCATCTTGCATCAAAATGCAACTGAGTCCAATACCCGAAGTGTCACTGTACATAATATACTCTTTACCCGATATGGGTTGAGTAAGTACAGGAGCCTCAACTAACATACTCTTCAGTTGATCAAAACTTGCTTGACAATTTTCGGACCAGTCAAACTTAACTCCTTTCCGAAGGAGCTTGGTCAAAGGCGAAGCAATAACCGAAAACCCTTTCACAAATCGCCTGTAGTACCCCGCTAAACCCAGAAAACTCCTCACCTCCGGCACATTCTGAGGTGGGTTCCAATTCACAATTGCCTTAACTTTAGACAGATCAACCTCAATACCTGCAGAAGAAATGATATGCCCTAAGAAAGATACTATGACGCGCGCCAGACCCGACAAGTTCCCGGGATGCCTGCCTTTAGGGCCCGTGAGGGTTCGCGTCTTTTGATCTTGGGCAATCATGAGATATTTTGGACACCTCCTTCCAATAGAACACTAGAAAGATCATCTAATCCCATGAAGCCTTTAGGCACCTTTGAAGTATTTTGGAGTCGCCACCCAATTTACAAGAAATTGGGAAAGTTCGTCTAACCTCAAGGGTCTAAACCAGAGAAAGATTCAGAATTTTACTCTTATTAATACCTTGGTTAATTATAAATAGGTTTTTAATTTTACATTTCTATCTCTCTTGTCACATGGTCATGCATTAAAAAAAATAAAGCGCAAATCAAGTACGAAAGAAAGCCGTAAAGAAAGCGGTAAAATAAAGCAAGCCAAATAAAAATAAAAGAAAGAAAAAATTGGGACAAAATACAATCCCTAAAAATAAAATCAAGCAAAACATAAATAAATAAATCAAATGAATAAATAAACGTTCATAAATTGAGACATTATTTAGGATAGGAACATTGGTTCCTTCATTTTCACTTAGAAAGTCGAAAAACTATTTTTTAGTATTTATCGATAAAATCCGGATGAGTGATCCCATTTTGAAAAAGTTAACTCTTCTTTATAAAAGTGAGTTTTTATGGGTTGAAATTAGGACATTGATCCCATTTTATTAAAAAAATCCAATTTATTAATATAAAAATTTTTATGTGATTTTTTTAATTAACGTGCATAAAAATAAATAAAATGTATTACATAATAAAAAAAAGTAACATTAAAATAATGAAAAATAATAAAAATACTAAGATATGACAAATCCCACCAAAATGGTGTCTTCAAGTCTCCATGGGCTCCCATTTGACATTGAAAAATCTCACACATAAAAATAAGTATTGAAATAAAAAAACACAAATAAAAGTGATATTAGTAATAAAAATGAATTTAAACATATAACATATGAAAATAAATTAAAATAAATAAAATAAAATGCATTATGAGTGACAAAATAATTAAATGTCATGATAAAATAAGTAACTTAACATATTAACATATATAAAAACATACATGATAATAATAATAATAATAATAATAACAAATAATAATAATAATAATAATAATAATAATAATAATAATAGTAAACAATAATAATAATAATAATAATAATAATAATAATAATAATAATAATAATAATAATAATAATAATAATAATAATAACAACAAATAACAAATAATAATAATAATAATAATAATAATAATAATAATAATAATAATAATAATAATAATAATAATAATAATAATAATAATAATAATAGTAGTAGTAGTAGTAGTAGTAATAATAATAATTATAATAGCAAAAGTAATAATAATAATAATAATAATAATAATAATAATAATAATAATAATAATAATAATAATAAAAAGAAGAAAATGAACAATCAAGTAAGCAAAAAGAAATAAAATAAATAAAACATATCAAAATATATTAAGTCTATGAACAAAATTACACCAAAAATAAAAACAATAATAGATCTAAAAATCTATATGGTTGCTAATTAATTATAAACAAAAATAATAATAATAAAAATGAAATCAAGCCCAGAATGTTTATCTTCGGATTTTGATTTGATGAGTGAAAGTAGATAATAAATTTTCTTGTCTTGATTTTGCAAAAAATTAGATTAGGAAAAATAAAATATAGAAGAAAATTTTTATCTCAAAAACAAAGAATTAATTTTTTTGTCTCAAGTAAAATTGTTAAAAAATAAGATGAAAATTCCCAAGAACAAAGAATTGTTCTCTTTGTCTCAAGAATTAACTTATAAAATCAAATTAGAATATTTGGAGAATTTGTTCTTGAAGAAGAAGAAGAAGAAGAAAAGAAGAAAAATTTTCTTAAGAAAAACCCCCCCTTTTTTCCTCTCAAAAAGCCCATTTTATACCTCTCAAAAATTAGATTTTTTGTTGAAGAAATTAAATCAATTTAATTCCCATTAACAAAAAAAACTTAAGAATTTCAAAGGTTTAGAGACAAAATGATTTTAAAATTAAATTCTACCAAAACAATGAGAAAAAATGCCATATATTGGCTAAAAAATGCCCAAAAGGGCGTCGGGGGGCACTAGGGGGCACACTGGCCGCAGAAGGGCGACAGGCACGTGGAGAGGGCGAGCAATGCTTAGGGTGCGCACCTACTACGCGCAGGCGACAGGGGTCGCTTGTGCGGAGAACCGCCCACCGCGTGGCTGTGCGCGTCGCCCAGCATCCGAGTGCGGGCTCACTGGGCGCTACCGCGGGTGCTCCAATGCACACCGACACCCGAATTTTTTTTTTAAATAATTATGACAAAAATACTATCCTTTCAAACCACCCCTTTTTATTTTAAAATATTTAAAATATTTTTAAAATAGTTTTTTTTATTATTTTTTTTTTCAAAAGCAAACTTGACAAGGAAACTATCATTTATAACTTTCTTTTTGCCTATAAACAGGCATCTGATTTCATCATTGGGTAACCCTGATCTGGGCTGCCTCGGGACCCGATGTTTACAGTTGCCCCTAATTTTTGAGAGGCTAGTGCATGGGTGCCTAGGTGAGCCAAAATTCAAAGAAATGAAAGAGACACGTACCTGAGGCTGCCTCCTTCCAGCTGCTCCCAGGAAAACAGTGTTGTGATTTAAAAGTTATCTTTCTGGATTGCACCGAGTCGCTGACAAGACTACGAAGTGCACTTATTCTAGAATATCACCGAGCCGTTAAATAGACTATAAAGTGATTGCACCGAGTCGCTGATAAAACTACAAAGTGCGGGTATTGAAAAGCACCGAGCCGTTAAATAGACTACAAAGTGATTGCACCGAGTCGCTGACAAGACTATAAAGTGCATGTGTTGAATATCACCGAGCCGTTAAATGGACTACAAAGTGATTGCACCGAGTCGCTGACAAGACTACAAAGTGCAGGCGTTGAATACCACCAAGCCGTTAAATAGACTACAAAGTGCAGGTGTTGAATATCACCGAGCCGTTAAATAGACTACAAAGTGATTGCACCGAGTCGCTTACAAGACTACAAAGTGCAAGTGTTGAATATCACCGAGTTGTTAAATAGACTACAAAGTGAATATCACCGAGCCATTAAATAGACTACAAAGTGATTGCACCAAGTCGCTGACAAGACTACAAAGTGCAAGTGTTGAATATCACCGAGCCGTTAAATAGACTACAAGGTGATTGCTCCGAGTCGCTGACAAGACTACAAAGTGCAGGTGTTGATTATCACCGAGCCGTTAAATAGACTACAAAGTGATTGAACCGAGTCACTGACAGAACTACAAAGTGTAGGTGTTGTATATCATCGAGCATTTAAAAAGACTACAAAGTGATTGCACCGATTCGCTGACAAGACTACAAAGTGCAGGTGTTGAATATCACCGAGCTGTTAAATGGACTACAAAGTGATTGCATCGAGCCGTTAAATAGAATACAAAGTACGGGGGCCATCCTCTGATGGTGAAGCACCGAGTCTGCTCTAGACTTACAAAACGCAGGAAATAGAGATTTGAGTTTTAAGAGGAATCAAAAAAATTGAACCTGAGTAGACTTCACCTTGCTCGGGTGAATGTTAATGTTGAGTTGAAACTGTCTTTGACCAGCTTTGTGTGTGTGGCCTTCATTTGGACCTTTCTTGCAAAGTTGTATGCACAGGAATATATACAAGAGATTGTGCATGCAAGTATAAATGGTCATATGCAGATGTTTGCTAAAGAATGGTATGAAATGCATGCAAAAATGGATAGACCATGTTCTGAGTGGTTAAGGATCCGTTCAGGATATGGCTTGGCCGCTCGCATTGTATGATGCCCCCTGAGGATCTAAAAATGTCATCTTGGCTTAGGGACTCTGACCCATAAACTCTTCAGAGAGAACCGTTAGGTGTGCATCTTTTCCCCCCAGTCAATGAGCATACGTCTTTTGTTATGAGACGTATTGCATTTCGTCCTAGGATTCTGACTCGTGTCCTGAATTATGCATTATCAACTTGAAGGGAGATTATCTGAAGCAATACCGCCTTATCGCTCCAAGCATTAAAGTCATTGTTTTGAAGGTAGTTCGTCCCTTGTGGATTTTCACACTAGCTTTTCCTTGTGGAAAATGCATCCCTTTAGGGATTTTCACATAATCCTTTTCCTAATTTTTGCCTGGAATTGACCCAATCCAATCCAGCGGCTTTTATTCATTTCATTTTTTTATAGGGCAGACTACCTGTTTTCCAATTTTTACCTTGCCCTTCGGCCTAACTTTTGCTTAGAGAGCCAGTCACGGTTTTCATCTCTAACGGCCTTTTTTTTCTTCTTTTTTTTTCTCTTATCCTTCAGGTGCGGCTATAAGAAAGAGTTGAAGCTACTATCAGGGTCACCCCCTAGGGCAATCAATAGTTATCCATTGAGGCATTTCCTTCCCCAGCAGCAATTTTATTCGTTTGTATCTCTCAACGAAGGTGCTACTAGATTGAGTGAGGAAGAAGATGAGGATATCAGCTTCATGTACCACTGGTTGCTCCCTCATACTGTGACTCTAGATGGTTCTTTAGGATGTGCCCTATTGTGTGGGATTCCTGAGGCTACCTTTTACATTACTGCCCGTTGTGTTTGACAGTTCGAAGGGATTCAAGATATTATGGGCATCCTCTATCCTTTTAAGGTGGTCCTTCATCTTTGACTTTACCTCTAGGTACGATATCATTCGGACATAGCTACTTACAAAGACTGTTATATCACTGATCGGATATTGCCCCTTTGCCTCCACAAGTGCATACAAGATGTGGGGGCCCAATCCCGCAGTTGATAACAAGGCACATTGCCCTAGACATTTGGCTGGCGAAAGCAATAGCAGAGCATAGTTATTTAGATTATATGCATTCAATAGTGAATGATGTTTCTCTTCTAATAATAGAACTAGAAAATAATGAACACGTGAGTTGAATTGCCTTTGTTTCTTATCTTTTTGCAAAATTGTGTACATTTTAGTATAATTTCTCCACACATGATCACTATTACAAATATATTCAAAATGCAAAATTACATTTAATCTCAAAATGGATCTTGAAAGCATCAAAACTCCTATTTCCAATCAGCCCTGATAGGAGCTAAATTGAACTATAATTTAGTATTTATTTTGTGTGAGTTTGTATAATTAATCATGCTATTGTGTGTATAATTTGATGTGATATATTAGTTTATGATTATTTGTACCAGTTGAGTGTTTATGCTGTTTATTGTTGTATTTAGGTGAAAAATGAAGAGAAGAACAGATATAGAAGGAGCAGATCACGCTTCACTCAAGAGTCACGCCGTGACTATGAGTCACGTGACGTGACTTGCTAAGAAGAATGAAGAAGGAGGAGGAAAGGAAGAAGGAGCTGCGAGAGAGACGAGTCACGCCGTGACCAGGAGTAACGTGACGTGACTGAAGAAGAGAAGCCAGCAAAGAAAGGAAAGAAAGGAAAGAGAAGAAGAAAGAAGAAGAGTCACGGCGTGAGCAAAGGTCACGTGACGTGACGCCACAGAGAGGCCAGGAAAGGAAGAGAAAAGAAGAGAAGAGAAAGAAGAGAAAGGAGAAGAGAGGAGGCAAGGCGTGAGCGCCAGTCACGCCACACGCGAAGAAGAATCACGCCGTGATGGGGAGTCACGCGACGTGACTGGCCAGAGAGGGAAGCGAAAGCCGAAGAGAGGAAAGAAGGAAGAAATGGGCAAGCACGTTCTGTCGCGATCGCGACACCGTTGCGAGCGTGACAGAGGCGACCGTTGGACGGTTTTCAGCCAAAAATCACTTCAAAAGTCACCTTCTTTCACCCAAAGTTTGCAACCATTCTCAAGGGTCATTTCAAGGGACATCAACTTTCAATTAATATCTATAAATACTTAGTTTAACTGTAATTTTAGGGAGTGGAATTTTTTATTAAGTAATTTTCTTTATTTTAGAAAACAATATATTTTTTAGTTTCATTATTTAGTTTTTATGGTTTGAAGAAGAAGATTAAGGAGAAGGAAACTTATTTCAAGAGATTGAGAAAAGGGTTGAAGAACTTCTATCTTATTCTCTTATTTTTAATTCTTCTCCAATATTTCTATGAATATCATTTTAATGAATTTGCATGTTTTTATTCTTTTAATTTCATCTACTTTAATAATCTTTCATTGTAGATTTTCTATTAGTATCTTTTGCTTGATTTTTATAAGTTAAAGTAATTCGAGAGTTTGCTTTATCTGAAATCTAATAGAATTTCATTATTAAGATATATTTAAGAGATTGGTATATTGAGATAATTGCTATAGGTTAGTGTCTATTCTTAAAATATGTAATTAGAAACCTCTAATTCATTAATGAAAATTGTGAGTTAGAATTTTAATTGTATGTTTTAGGCATTTTAATTCATGTCGAGAGAGTGAGTTAAAAATTTATTCTAACTTGGCTTGCATGAAAGATGAATAAATGTAAATCAAAATGATGGGTCAAATTCGTTATGTTTAGTTCTTCATTCATATACTATTTATCTTCTTCTAATAAACATAAATTAGGTTCAAATTAAGTAGTTCTAATTCAACCATCAAATTTATGATCATTGTAAACAAGATTAAAATCAATTAGTAATAGTGTGTAACACGTTCCCTGTGGGATCGATATCTAAAGTACTATTGCGGTACACCGTATACTTGCGGTATGTTGCATCATTAGAAAATGCACAACAAGTTTTTGGCGCCGTTGCCGGGGAACGGTTGTTTGCCATTATAAAAATTGATTTATGATTTTGGATTACAATATTTTGTTTTGTTTTAATTTGTTTATTTGTTTAAATTAATTTTGTGTTTTGTTTTTACAGGATTTTAGAAGTTCATGCCTAGTACAAGGAGTTCTTTAGAAGAGCTTGAGCCTATAAATCCTGAAATTGAGAGGTTTTTATTGAGTAACCGGAAATCAAATAAAAAGAGGAACAAAAATAGGAGATCAATTATCATGGCTGAAGAAAATCCACCAAGATTGATGGACTTTGCCACACCTGCATTGAGTGGTGCTCAACAAGGAGTGGTAAGACCAACGGTAAATGCCAATCAATTTGAGATTAAGCCTTCATTATTGCAAATGATTCAAAATAGTATTCAATTTTATGGTTTGGCAAATGAGGATCCAAATGCTCATTTGGCAAATTTTCTTGAGATTTGTGATACCTTTAAGATAAATGGGGTTTCAAATGATGCAATCAAGCTTAGGCTTTTTCCATTCACATTGAAGGATAAAGCAAAGGCTTGGTTGAATTCTTTGACAAGAGGATCTATAACTACTTGGGATCAATTGGCCCAAGCATTTTTATCAAAATATTTTCCATTGGCCAAAACTGCAAAAATCATAAAGGATATCACCACATTTGTTCAAAATGAAAATGAATCATTATATGAGGCTTGGGAAAGATTCAAGGAATTGCAAAGGATATGTCCACACCATAACTTGCCAAGAGAGTTGTTGATGCAAACATTCTATAATGGTGTAAATCCAACCACAAGAGGTACTATTGATGCTGCTACTAGTGGATCTTTAATGAGGAAAACAATTGATGCAGCATATGAGCTTTTGGAAGAAATGGCAATGAACAATTGTATGTGGCCTCCTGAAAGAGTAAGAGAGTATAATAATTCTAATGTTAGGGGGATCCATTCAGTTGATTCTATGGTTGCATTACATGCTCAAGTTGAGGCTTTAACTCATAGAGTTAATAACCTAGGCATGGGAGGTAATGTATCAAATGTTTGCAATGTGTGTGGTCAAAATGGGCATGATAGTGGTAATTGCACTTTAGGCATAGCTAATAAAGAGCAAGTTAATTTTGTTCAAAGTCAAGGTCGTGGAAATCCTTATTCTAACACTTATAATGTTGGTTGGAGAAATCATCCTAACCTTTCATGGGGAAATAACAATAATAACCAAGATATCAACAACCACAAGATAGGTTTGGTGCTTTTGAAGGAAAACTTGATAAGTTTATTGAGGAAATTAATTATAAGATGAATTCTCAAGATGAAAGCCAAAAGAAACTTGAGGCAAAAATTGATCAAATCACTAAAAATCATGCAGCCTCTATTCATAATCTTGAGGTTCAAATAGGCCAACTTGCTAATTCTTTACCTTCTAGGAATCTAGGATGCCTTCCAAGTAATACTGAGGAAAATCCTAGGGAGAATATTAAGCCATGATTTGTCTAGTTCTTTTATTTAGGTTACTTAATTATATTGTTTTTATTTATGTTTTGTACTTTGTTTTAAATTTGTTTATATAGTTTTATTTTTGATTTTCATGCTACTAATATATTTGTTTTATTTCACAGCTAATTTTGTAAGATTAGATTTGTTTAATAAATATAAAAAAAATAAATAAAAAAAAGGAAGCAAAGAAAAATATAAAAAATAAAATTTATGCAGGTGTTGCTTCTGTCGCGATCGCGGCATGTATCGCGATCGCGACAGAAGGCGTTGAAACAAAAAGCAAGCAATTTCGTCAGGCGCACGGCGTGATGCATCTTCACGTGACGTGAGAGGGGCTGAAGCGAGGGACTTCGCCCAGGTAAGGCCGAGGCATCACGGCGTGATGTACCTTCACGCGACGTGACGCTCTTTGGTTTTCGCTTGAGATGATTTCGCACAGGTAAGTGAAGCGTCACGAGTCGTGACTTTACCTCACGCCGTGATGCTTCCATCAGGTATATTTTAAATTTTTTTTTTCTTTTCTTATTTCACTTATTATTTGTCTATTATTTGGGTTTGTTTTCTTTTCTTTTTTAATTTATATGATTTAATTTTAGTTACATTAACCTAATTTTACATTTAAGCTTTTAAACACAAGAAAAGAATAAAAATTTTAAAAGCGGGAACTCTAATTTTTAAAACCCTAAAAGTCGTGACCCTTCATTTTATTTCCTCTTCTATTTCATTTCACTGTTATTTTTCTTTCCCTAACACAGGTCACGCCACTTTTCCTATTTTGTTTCTTCTTCAACCTTTCATCTTCTGTTTTCATTTCTTTCTTTAGTGTTAAATTCCAGCATTCTATTTCTTTTTCTTCTCTTTTCTTCACTCATTTTAGGGATTACGGGCTGTTCACTCTATTACCAGGTTTGTCTAAATCTTTTCATTTTTCTTTTCTTCTTTACCCTAGCAAATTACATTTCGGTATTTTCTTGCATAACAGAGTTGCATTTTGCTATAAGTTTATTATCTGTTTCTATATCTGTTTCTATTTCATTTTCTTCTGTCTATTTGCATTTTCCTTTAGTGTATTTCGGTTGCATATATGTATAACTAAATCACATTTCATTTGTAATTTTTCTCTGTTTACATTACTTTTTCTTTATTCTTTTCTGTTTTCCTTTAGTGTGTCTGTTTTTGTTAATTTTTTCCATTGTCTTCAGATTCCCTATAGTTTACATTCTAACCAACACAAGCAAAAATGGTGAGGACAAAGAATCCCACTGTTCCCCGAACTGACCAAGAAGAGCAGGA
The DNA here is from genome assembly GCA_947683425.1 of Excoecaria cochinchinensis. Lineage (NCBI taxonomy): Eukaryota > Viridiplantae > Streptophyta > Magnoliopsida > Malpighiales > Euphorbiaceae > Excoecaria > Excoecaria cochinchinensis. Next base: position 1,105,173 of record CANTUQ010000025.1, read on the forward strand.
AGTGGAAGTGGTGAATATTGCTTCTCACTATGGTGCTTTATTTCCTATTTTATCTGTAGACGAAGGCAGTAGGTATTTACTACTTCGTAATAGGCATTTGATGCGCTGTAAGTTTTTTCCTGACTCTTTACTTAATCAAATTGCTATGCTAGAAGTAGTTAATGATATGTTAAGAGTATGTGGGTTGTTTAAATTTGCTTCTATGCATGTAAATGTGCGTCCTGATTTAGTTTTAGAATTCTATACCACATTGAAAAAAAATGATGATAATGAGAATTGGTTAGACTTTCGGATGGCTGGAAAACCTTATACTTTAACTTATTTTATGTTGCATAGGATATTTAGATTTTCTCAAGCTGGTTTAACCGAGCCACCTAAATCGTTTAAGCCACATGAATTTTGGACATTTTTGACTGATTTGCAAACTCATTATAGAGCTAGGGATGCTAAATCCATGTTTATTAAAGATTTAAGATATTGGATTTTGCATAGGATTTTAGCTTCTCTTGTTTTTAATAGATCTGAATTCAATAGAGTTTCCTATAATGAGTTGTTTTTAATGTGGTGTGTACATAAACGCAAGGACGTATGTTGGCCTTTTTGGATAGTAGGTCAATTGTTGCAATGTGTACATAAGCATGATTCACCTTTAACACATGGGCATGTTATTTCTAGTATTGCAAATAATTTAATTGTTGATCTTAATGCCTACTATAGAGTTTTTCCTTGCCAGTATTTTAATAAGACTATATTAGTTCGTGGAGAAGTTGTTGGCAATAATTTTTAGGAAATTCCGGCACGTGCTCGATCATGTTGGAGGGATATTGCTGGAAATGCTGCACCACAAGTTGAGGAACAAGAAGAAGAAGGAGAGGAGGAGGCAAGTGAAGATGAGGAGATGGCAGCTATTCCACCTGCTGCAGCTACTGCACCTGAAGTGGGCTCATCCAGCCATAACATCCCCTCAATGCTATCTAATATGCAAGAGCAATTATCTTCCATTGAGCGACGTCAAAGGAGGTTGGAGTATAAATTTGATAGTTTCTTGACACAAGCTGGATTTGTGGTTCCTTCACCTCCACCTTCACCATGATAGGGGAGTTTTCTTTATTTTCATTTTCATTTATTTCTTTTTACTTGTTTTTGTGTGTCATTCCTACACATTGAGGACAATGTTGGTTCTAAGTGTGGGGGAGTGATTGTGTTATGTGTTGTGATGTTTGTGATTGTGTTTTTGAGTTTGTATATATATTATGTATGTCAAGTGCATGATTATTTTTGTTTGTGTGTTTTTATATTTCAATTAGGCTTTTAAGTAAAATTTATTATGAATCATTGTTTATTTGGTATATTGTACAGGTTGTTAAGTTCATTATCTTTGATGCTCATTTTTATTAGTTTTTCAAAAATTTTTAGCATGTATTTTAAGTTTTTCAAGTTATTTTGTTTTACTTATTTCAACATTATAGATTATTTATTCTTTTTAACTAACCATATTTTTAAAGTTAGAATTTACTCATTTAGTTTATAATTTTCAATTTCTAGTTGTTTAAGGAAACTATAGCCATAATACTTACCTTTTATCTTTTCAATAATGGATGAGGACTAAATTTAAAAAATAAAAATAAGTGGGATGGAGCATAAAATGCACCCACTAAAGTAATAAAAAAAAAAAAGCAAGATATATATCAAAAATTGTCAAAATATGGGATGGAGCGTAAAACGCACCCATATACTTTCTCTTGCTAGAAATCAAAAAGAAAAATCAAAAGAAAAGAAAAAGTAAAGTCTAAAAATGCCATGAGATTGGATTAAGGGTAAGTGAGCTCAAAATGTCCTAAGTGCAACTAGTAGCTTGAGAATTTAAACTTTATGATTAATTTTCTTTCTTTATTTCATGTTTAGTTTTAATAGACTTCATACTCTTTATGTTGGCATTAGTAAAGTTAAATAATTTGTTGAATTTGAGATGCATACTTTTAAATTTTGACTTACTGATTTTATTTTATTATGAGTGTATGAGATATTTTGGTTCTTTTCAATTCTATTACATGTGCTAAATAACAGTGTTTTGTAGTAATTTTTACTGGTTATTAAATTTTCTTATTTCTTTGATCTTGCTTGAGGACAAGCAAGGGATTAGTGTGGGGGAATTTGATAGGAGCTAAATTGAACTATAATTTAGTATTTATTTTGTGTGAGTTTGTATAATTAATCATGCTATTGTGTGTATAATTTGATGTGATATATTAGTTTATGATTATTTGTACCAGTTGAGTGTTTATGCTGTTTATTGTTGTATTTAGGTGAAAAATGAAGAGAAGAACAGATATAGAAGGAGCAGATCACGCTTCACTCAAGAGTCACGCCGTGACTATGAGTCACGTGACGTGACTTGCTAAGAAGAATGAAGAAGGAGGAGGAAAGGAAGAAGGAGCTGCGAGAGAGACGAGTCACGCCGTGACCAGGAGTAACGTGACGTGACTGAAGAAGAGAAGCCAGCAAAGAAAGGAAAGAAAGGAAAGAGAAGAAGAAAGAAGAAGAGTCACGGCGTGAGCAAAGGTCACGTGACGTGACGCCACAGAGAGGCCAGGAAAGGAAGAGAAAAGAAGAGAAGAGAAAGAAGAGAAAGGAGAAGAGAGGAGGCAAGGCGTGAGCGCCAGTCACGCCACACGCGAAGAAGAATCACGCCGTGATGGGGAGTCACGCGACGTGACTGGCCAGAGAGGGAAGCGAAAGCCGAAGAGAGGAAAGAAGGAAGAAATGGGCAAGCGCGTTCTGTCGCGATCGCGACACCGTTGCGAGCGCGACAGAGGCGACCGTTGGACGGTTTTCAGCCAAAAATCACTTCAAAAGTCACCTTCTTTCACCCAAAGTTTGCAACCATTCTCAAGGGTCATTTCAAGGGACATCAACTTTCAATTAATATCTATAAATACTTAGTTTAACTGTAATTTTAGGGAGTGGAATTTTTTATTAAGTAATTTTCTTTATTTTAGAAAACAATATATTTTTTAGTTTCATTATTTAGTTTTTATGGTTTGAAGAAGAAGATTAAGGAGAAGGAAACTTATTTCAAGAGATTGAGAAAAGGGTTGAAGAACTTCTATCTTATTCTCTTATTTTTAATTCTTCTCCAATATTTCTATGAATATCATTTTAATGAATTTGCATGTTTTTATTCTTTTAATTTCATCTACTTTAATAATCTTTCATTGTAGATTTTCTATTAGTATCTTTTGCTTGATTTTTATAAGTTAAAGTAATTCGAGAGTTTGCTTTATCTGAAATCTAATAGAATTTCATTATTAAGATATATTTAAGAGATTGGTATATTGAGATAATTGCTATAGGTTAGTGTCTATTCTTAAAATATGTAATTAGAAACCTCTAATTCATTAATGAAAATTGTGAGTTAGAATTTTAATTGTATGTTTTAGGCATTTTAATTCATGTCGAGAGAGTGAGTTAAAAATTTATTCTAACTTGGCTTGCATGAAAGATGAATAAATGTAAATCAAAATGATGGGTCAAATTCGTTATGTTTAGTTCTTCATTCATATACTATTTATCTTCTTCTAATAAACATAAATTAGGTTCAAATTAAGTAGTTCTAATTCAACCATCAAATTTATGATCATTGTAAACAAGATTAAAATCAATTAGTAATAGTGTGTAACACGTTCCCTGTGGGATCGATATCTAAAGTACTATTGCGGTACACCGTATACTTGCGGTATGTTGCATCATTAGAAAATGCACAACAAGTTTTCTCGGGCTTTCTTGATTGAACATTTTCTCTCAAGCCTCTAATTTTTGCCCAGGACGCCTTTTTTCGGTTTTCATCCTGACGAGGCACCCATTTTTAGCAAGGCCGCCTTTTGTAGGTTTTCAATCCGCGGGGCATTTATTCTCTTCTTTTGATTTTTAGTCTTTAACCATGGAACCTCTTGAGTCTGTCGATACTGACTGGTTCTTTGAATTCATTTCCATTATTGTTTGTTGGAATCGCTGCTCACTTGGACAACAGCTTTTTTAGAACAAATGGTCTTCCCCGTGTTAGCCTGAATTTACCTCGTATGCCTGGAACATGTAGTCTCATTTGCTTGAAGGCTAAATCTCTCTCTTTCAGCCAGTGCTTTCTAACGTTCTTTCCAGATGATCAAGCAAGTCTTTTTTGATAGATCCGGTGGTGATAATAAGCCCGTGACCTGTTCTTGTCTAACATGTTCTACTGCAATAATCCCTATTGCGCCCAATCAGTTTTCAAAATTTATGCCTCTATGACTACCCCTAATGGCTTGAGCTCCACTTCAACAAGCAACACTGTTCCCATCCTGTACACCAAGGAATAAGGTGTTGGCTCTCGTAAAGGTTTTGATGGTGGCTCTATAGCCCCAAAGTTCCAAAGGTAATTTCTCTGCCCAACCCTTGTAGTTCTGAACCATTTTGGCCAAAATCTTTTTGTCATTCTTGTTGGCTGCCTCAACTGCCCATTGGCTTGAGGATGATATGGAGAGGATCTATGATACTCAGTGCTATACTTCTGGAGCACCATTTTAGCTTTAGCCACAAACTGCCCCCCGTCCTTGGACACAACGTGGTGCGGGAGACCACATCGACATATCAGATTCCTCTTGATGAACTTCTCTCGATGAACTTGTCCATATCTCGATCGTCGACTTTCTTGAAGGACTCGGCTTCTACCCACTTGGTGAAGTAGGTGATAGCGACTATGATTAACCTATGTCCGTTAGAGGCTATAGGGCGCACTTCCCCTATAATGTCTATTCCCCAAGCTCGAGCAATCCGTATCCATTGTAAGTCCATAGAGTCCTTGTCTCATGATCCTTTTCGCCAGCATTTCATCTTCCATATGGGCTCTATAGATTCCGGCATGAACTTCTTCCATGACCTTCTTAGCTTCTTTCTCGTCCACACATCTTAACTTTGCGGATCAGTCTTTTGATCCTTTACGGTAGCTAAGAAGAAGGGCAAAGTATGGGTATGTGTTGATCAATGGGAGTTAAACAAAGCTTGCCCCAAAGATGACTCTTCTTTACCCCATGTCAACAGTTTTCGACCATATCTATACATCAATTCTTTTCTTTTGTATACATTTTTTTTTTGTTTTATTTTATTTTCTTTTTTTTTTGGATTAACTTTGTTCAAATCTTGGTAGTTCACACATACACACACTTCTCTTCTTAACTATTGGGGACAACATTGACGAAGTCAGTCAGGCGCTGCACTTTGATAAGAAATTTGGCCCCATTTTTGCTTGTGGATCTCTTCTTTTAACCTTTTCTGCCCCTTCTAGCCTGAGTCTTTTGAATTTCTGCATGATTGGTCCATGATCATTATATGCTACCATAGTGTGTTAGGCGACTCCATGATCATCTCTCGACATGTCTTCATAGGTCCAGGCAAAGACTTTTTCACATGTTTTTTTATTCTCTCAAATTTTAATCTCTCCTCAAGAGTTATATCAGATGCTATCAAGATTTTCTTTGGGTTCTCTAAAGTCTCCGAGATTAAGTGGGATGACATTAGTTGAATCGATGTTAAATATGAATGAGTCATAATCATGATTATGCACAGTGAAATTATGAGAAATATCACACAACTAAGCAAAACCGTTCATTTCATTTAATAAAAGCTAGAACGTAAAAATGTCATTATCAAATAGTTCCAGAACAAAAAGAACATGTAAATAGCTATCTTCTTCCTGCTTTCACTAGCACAGATGTTGTGGCCGATGGTTTATTATCATCCTTAGGAACCGTCTTCTTTTACCCCTTAGGCATTTAATCTGTCTTATTCTTTATCTTTCACCTTTCTATGTTAGAGATCTATTTGGAATCAATCAAATCTTGAATAGCATGTCTCAAGGTCTTGCAATCGTCTGTGGTATGCCGAGTATGCTGGTGGAAGGCACAATACTGATCCGTCTTGTGATTGGGCTGTCCCTGGTTTCTGGCGAGCTTAGCAGGCAGTGGCTATAGCTTACCTTCCTTTATTAACTTCCTAAGAACTCAAGAAGAGGATATGCCCAAATTAGAATAATGTCTTTGAATCATTTTCATGGTTGGTGCTTTTGCCCTCTTAGCACTGTCCTTACTGTTGTTATGGATACTTGAGCTTTCATTTTTTTTGGATTAACTTTGTTCAAATCTTAGTAGTTCACACATACACGCACTTCTCTTCTTAACTATTGGGGACAACATTGACGAAGCAAGTTAGGCATTGCACTATGATAAGAAATTTGGCATGATTTCTGCTTGTTGATATCTCCATTTAACCAAAACAGTTTCGGAGCAAAGTTTCTAGATCCCCAACAGAGTCACCACTGTGACGCGCCCCGGACCGGACCAGTTCCCGGGATGCTCGCCTTGAGGGCCCAAGAGGGTTCGCGTCTTCTGATCTTGGGCAATCATGAGATATTTTGGACACCTCCTTCCAATATAACACTGGAAAGATAATCTAATTCTATGAAACCTTTAGGCACCTTTGAGGTATTTTGGAGTCGCCACCCAATTTTTAAGAAATTGGGAAAGTTCGTCTAACCTTAGGGATTTAAACCAAAGAAAGATTTGGAACTTTACTCTTATTAATACCTTGGTTAATTATAAATAGGTTTATAATTTTAAATTTCTATCTCTCTTCTCACACGGTCATGCATTTAAAAAAAACAAAGCGTAAATCAAGCACGAAAGAAAGCAGTAAAGAAAGCGATAAAATAAAGCAAGCCACGCAAAAATAAAAGAAAGATAAAATTGGGACAAAATACAATCCCCCAAAATAAAATCAAGAAAAACATAAATAAATAAATCAAATGAATAAATAAACATTCATAAATCGGGACATTATTTAGGATAGGAATATTGGTTCCTTCATTTTCACTTAGAAAGTCGAAAAATTATTTTTTAGTATTTATCAATAAAATTGGGATGAGTGATCTCATTTTGAGAAAGTTAACTCTTCTTTTCAAAAGTGAGTTTTTATGGGTTGAAATTAGGACATTGGTCCCATTTTATTAGAAAAAAATTAATTTATTAATATAAAAATTTTTATGTGATTTTTTTAATTAACGTGCATAAAAATAAATTAAATTTATTACATATTACATAATAAAAACAAGTAATATCAAAATAATGAAAAATAATAAAAATACTAAGATATGACAAATTCCACCAAAACGTTGTCTTCAAGTCTCTATGCGCTCCCATTTGCCATTGAAAAAGCTCACACATAAAAATAAGTATTGAAATAAAAAAAAACCACAAATAAAAGCGATGTTAGTAATAAAAATGAATTTAAACATATAACATATGAAAATGAATTAAAATAAATAAAATAAAATGCATTATGAGTGACAAAATAATTAAATGACATGATAAAATAAGTAACTTAACATATTAACATACATAAAAACATACATGATAATAATAATAATAATAACAACTAATAATAATAATAGTAAACAAGAATAACAATAATAATAACAATAGTAGTGATAATAATAATAATAATAATAATAATAATAATAATAATAATAATAATAATAACAAATAACAAATAATAACAACAACAACAACAACAACAACAACAACAACAACAACAATAATAATAATAATAATAATAATAATAATAATAATAATAATAATAATAATAATAAATAATAGTAGTAGTAGTAGTAGTAATAATAATAATTATAATAATAATAATAATAATAATAATAATAATAATAATAATAATAATAATAATAATAATAATAATAATAATAAAGATGAACAATCAAGTAAGAAAAAAGAAATAAAAGAAATAAAACATATCAAAATATATTAAGTCTATGAACAAAATTACACCAAAAATAAAAACAATAATAGATTTAAAAATTTACATGGTTGCTAATTAATTATAAAAAAAATTATAATGAAAAATGAAATCAAGCCCAGAATATTTACCCTCAGATTTTGATTTGATGAGTGAAGGTAGATGATCAATTTTCTTGTCTTAATTTTGCAAAAAACTAAGATTAGAAAAAATAAAATATAGAAGAAAATTTTTATCTCAAGAACAAAGAATTAATTTTTTTGTCTCAAGTAAAAATTATTAAAAAAGAAAATGAAAATTCTCAAAAACAAAGAATTGTTCTCTTTGTCTCAAGAATTAACTTAGAAAATCAAATTAGAATATTTGGAGAATTTGTTCTTGAAGAAAAGAAGAAGAAGAAAATTTTTCTTAAGAAAAATCCCCAATTTTTTCTCTCAAAAAATCCATTTTATACCTCTCAAAAATCAGATTTTTTGTTGAAGAAATTAAATCAATTTAATTCTCATTAACACAAAAAACTGAACAATTTCAAAAGTTTAGAGAAAAAATAATTTTAAAATTAAATTCTACCAAAAAAATGAGAAAATGCCATAAATTAGCTAAAAAAAGGCCCAAAAGAGCGTTGGGGGGGGGGCTGGGGCACACTGGGCGCGGAAGGGCGACTAGGCATGCGGAGAGGGAGAGCAACGCCCAGGACGCGCGCCTGCTGCGTGCAAGCGACGGGCGTCGTTTGCGCGCAATGACACCTAGAGTGCGGGCGAGCGCGCTACTATGGGTGCGCCAACGCACGCCGACACCCGAAATTTTTTTTTAAATAATTATGACAAAAATACTATCCTTTCAAAACACCCCTTTTTATTTTAAAATATTTTTATTTATTATTTTTTTTAAAGCAAACTTGACAAGGAAACTATCACTTCCAACTTTCTTTTTGCTTATAAACAAGCATCTGATTCCATCATTAGGTAACCCTGATCTGGGCTGCCTTGGGACCCGGTGTTTACAGACACCTCTTTTAACCAAAAATCACACTTTTTGAGATTTGCAAACAGCTGATGATCCCTCAAAACCTGAAGCACAACCCACAAATGCTCCTCATGTTCACGATCATCCTTTGAATATACCAAGATATCGTCGATGAACACTACTACAAATCGATCGAGATATGGCCTGAACACCCTATTCATCAAATCCATAAAAGCCGCTGGTGCTTTTGTCAAACCAAACGGCATTACTAAAAACTCATTGTGGCTATATCACGTCCGAAAAGCAGTCTTAGCAATATCCACGTCCTTAACCCATAACTGATAATAACCCGATCTCAAATCAATCTTAGAAAACACTCTGGCTCCCCTCAACTTATCAAATAGGTCCTCAATCCTAGGCAACAGGTACTTGTTCTTCACATTGGCTTTATTAATCTGCTGATAATTGATACACATCCTTACGGTGCCGTCCTTCTTCTTAACAAACAAAATTGGAGCACCCCATGGAGAAACACTGGGTCTGATAAAGCCTTTATCCTATAGCTCCTACAGTTGAATCTTCAGTTATTTCAATTCCAAAGGAGCCATTAGATAAGGAGCTTTAGATATCGGGGCAGTACCCAGCAGAATCTCTATGGATAGCACTACCTCCCTCTCTGGAGGTGAACCCGGCAACCCTTCCAAAAACACATTCGCAAACTCCCTCACTACCGAAATATCTTGAACTTTAACTTGACTCCGCCAAGAATCCAAAACCAAGGCCAAAAAACTCTCACATCCTTTTCTCATATCGCCTAGCTTGCATAGCTAAGATCACCTTGCCTAAAGAACCAGAGCCTAAACCTCTCACAACCACTGTAGACTGATCACAATCTCTAAGCACAACTGTCTTCCTACGACAATGCACTATAGCTCGGTGCTTGCACAACCAATCCATACCCAGAATCAGATCAAACTTATGGAAAGGCAAACTAATCAGATCCACTGGAAACTCTACACCTTACACCATTAGGGGATAATTCCTATACGCTCTACTCACATTGACACTATGCCCTAAGGGACTGGTCACACAAATATCATAATCTAACTGCTCCACATTAGGAAACTTAGCACACAACTTATCAGAACATAAATATGAGTGTGTGGACCCGTCTATTAGAGCATGCAATTTAGTGTCAAAGAGTAAGAAGTTACCAGCAATCACTTCAGGTGCATCTTGCTCCTCTCGAGCTCTCATCGTATAAGCTCTCGCTGGTGCCACTTGAGGACGATCCACTTGCCTGTGGGGCATTAGATCCAGCTCTAGTGTCCTCTTACTGATCCTGGGTGTTCTCACTTAACCTAGGGCAATTAGCCTGAAAATGGTTCGTGCTACCACATCGGAAGCAACCTCTAGTCAACCATCGACACTCGTCCTTATGGCTTTTATTGCATTGCGAACATTCTGTCATAACTTTGCTCCAAGTACCTGAACCACCTCTGCTAGTACCAGACACATAAGGAGATCCTTATCTCCTACGCCTCATAGCAGGACTATTGGAATACTCATCCGAGGGATTCCCTTGGGTGTTCTTTAACCTCTTACCCGAAGATGAGCCTCCACGAGGGGGATTCGTCCTCTGAGCTCTTTCCCTCAAAACAGTCTCCTAGTGTTTCGCTCGCAATGCCGCTGCACAATCTGGTAATAGCTAACCATTGAAGAACTCATCAAAGAAATCAACATTGCTCTAAGGGTCTCATTCTAGCCTGCCTCAAAATGCTGGCAACAAAAATCTTCTGTGAGGATGTAACACCCCCATACCCCCGGAAAGGAATATCGGGGTGCCACGCGGACACTTCCTTATCCATGTACATACATATACACTAGCGGAAGCGATAGCATTATAGATATCAATACAAGATAAGAAAATCAAATAACACTTGGGCCTAACATGCATTTTACAAATGTTATACATATTACAAAACTATTGCCATTTTACTTTACATATTCGTTTCTGTACATATATTACAATAAACTTTACATGTAACAACTATACTCTTTTATCACATAATGATGTTACTCAAAACATCACAAACTCTATTTCTATTTTATACAAAAAGAGATCAAAATAAAACTCCTAGTGGCCTTAACCCGCAGATGCCCGCTCACTGATCCGAACTTGTAAACCTACACGGAAACAAAGATCCGTGCTAAGCGATAACGCTTAGTGGGGATGAAAATAATGCAAAGAACTTCTTTACGAAGTCACATATAGATCACACATGTCATATAACAAAATCAAATAGTTCATGCATATAGCTCTTATACGTGTATAGGTTGCATGCTCAATTATCAAAAACTATGAGCTCACATGTATATAAGATCTACTCTTTTACTTATTAATGTACACTACAACTCAAGCATATAACTTTCACACACTTGTACAGATCATTTATTCCAATATACATTATCATGTGTCCACATTCATGTAAACATATACTTGTATATGAACTGTCATGTATTTAAAACATTACTCTCATATACTATAACATTTATTCAAAGCAACACCTTTAAGCTCTTCATGTTTACTATACAATATTAACAAGCTTGAATTCCTTTCATGGTGGATACGGGTAACTCTGGATACTCTTTACAGTATCTTACATGTGGAGAATTAACTCAAACTCTATGGAATACACAAGGTACTCCGAACTCTGGGCACAATTAAGGCCAACTCTAGCAGCTGCACTTTAACCCTTTATAAGCATGCTTATCTATCCACTATAATGGTAATCTGGCTTAATAATAATTCACATACACTATACACAGATACATATTCATCACGATAATTCAAATGCATTCATCAAATTCGGAGGCATTTAATTCATGTTCAACTTTTATTAATCATGTACATTTAATAATACTAATCATGCAAGAGGTTGAAAAGATAATTTTAAACCAAACACGGACCAAATGGTGATATGTAAAACTCATCTAAACATATAACAACTCAAAATAGAAGCAATAGATCAAAACAGGACAACCAGAGAAGGAGAGGGCATGAGCACTACTCGTGCTCACTTTCTCCTCTTCTTCCTCTCCTGGAGCACATCTCGTACTCCCTCTTCTTTTCTCTCTGGTTGAGCACAACTCATGTTCATGAGCACGACTCGTGCTCCTGCTCCCTCTTCTTACTCTCCCTCTCCCTGAGCATGTCTCGTGCTCCCTCTCCCTTTTTTTCTCTGCTTGAGCACGACTTGTGCTCCTCTTTCCTTTTCTCTCTGGCTACTCAACACAACTAGGACATCACCAAACTTTTGAAGAACATTTTTCTGTCGCGATTGCGACCACTATCGTGCTCGCAACAGAAGGATCCGTCTGGAACCTTTATAAGACTACTTCTTACCTCAAACTTGTATCGTCTAAACCGACCTCTAAACATCATTTTCAGGCAACACTTTCTTCTTAACAATTTTTCCCTAGGATGTTAAATTTTTAATGGAATAAGTTTTAGGTAAAATGGACATCTATAACTCCAGATATGAGCTAAACAAGATATACTATTCTAGTAACCCGACCAAAACAGGGATGCTATAGTTTTATCAAATTTTCAGGGTCTTAGAGCAAGAATGTGCTCAAGGTCATTTCTGGGACTTTTGTAGGAATTGAAGTCGTGGTTATAATGGATCACGAATCACTCAATTCAGAAGTCTATAACTATATGTATGACAAAAACATCACACAGAGGTCAGATGACAAATAAGCAGAATTTGCCAAATCAAACTTTATCATCAACACACACACTCAATTGATCAATTCACATACTTATAAACATATATACACATATTATAAGCACCGCAAGCAATCAAAATGAACATCTAACAAATAAACTCTAAAAGAACAGTTGAGCTAATTAAAGCTCATCAAGCATCTCTCTATTTAAACATTTCTCTATTCAAACATATTTCATGTAAACACATGCAAGAATAATAAAATCACACTCGATCCCTACCTCTAGGAAGCTTGAACTCCGCTCTCTAATCAATTCCAACCTTTTCTTTGCCCTTATTCAGTCTCTTGTCCACAGCTTCCATGCACACACCATTCAAAACAGTAGAGTTCCTCTTCTCTTTACTTTAAATCAAAAACAGAAGGAAAAAGGACGTCAGATCGGAAAACTATTCCAACTTACCTTCTGCAGAGATCCAATCAAGCCCTACTACACTCTCTTCCAACCAATCCAAGTGGTTCTCTTAAAGAACAAAGAAAATGAAGAAGAAAAGCAAAGAAATGGCAAGAAAAAGGGACACGGCAACTAAGAGCAAAGAGAGAAGAAAAAGGAGAGCAGAGAGCCAAAAGCAGAAAATTGAAATGAAAGTAGGAAAGTGGCCGGTCAAACCAAATCCAAAGCCAAAGACTTCCATAATTTCCCACTTACCTCATTAAAGGCCAACCAACCTCACTAAATACATGTATATCTCTTTATTCACTCATTTCCTTTAATTCATCCATATCTTAAGCCAAGCCAAGCCAAGCCAAACCAATCCAAGCCAAGCCAAGTGTCTCTTCCCTAAAATGCCACTTGTCAACCTCCTACAATGCCACTTGTCAACCTCCAACAATGCCACTTGTCAAACTCCTACGCCGCCACGTGTCCAAAATACATCAAATAATCTAACTCAAATAGGCTTCACGTGAAGCATTCTGTCGCACCTGCGACACTGTCGCGCTCGCGACAGAACCCACACATAAGCCACTTACTCAAATACACTCTCTTATACACACAAACTCTAGAATTCCCGAACCAAAATTCCAAAATTCCACTAGGGCCAAATCGGGTTGTTATAAATCTCTCCCCCTTAAGAAATTTTGTCCTCGAAATTTCCCCCGCTAATCATTTACACAGGTAAATCCTTAAACAAATCTCCAAATCGCTATCACTTATACCATACAGCTATCAAATCGTACACACTTCACACTTACCTTAACGCACTGTACTCTAATCCATACACGTTTTCTAAACATCAATCACTCGATGTATATCCTGTCAGCTTTTCTCAATGACACACATATAATGATATTTTTCACAAGCAATTGAGGGATGCGGATGAAATGGCCAAGTAATGATTTATTTATGCAAGATGATGCGAAAATGCAATGTAAGCTACTATAATGCACTTTTTCCCATCCCCATGTTTCAATATGCTTATGTCAAATGATTTCAAGGAGATAGTTGATAGGAGTACAGAGTGTCACCTCAAACCCTTACTAACCATATAAATTCATAATACTCACTATATCCGACATCTCACTAATCTTTCTACTCGTGTCTAACTCCATCTATGCACAACATAAAACGACATCTGCGTTAGGCCACAACTCTAGACAAACTCTGACATTTAATCTATACTCTACATCTTATAAACCAGAACCTCTAACCTATGCTTTGATACCACTAAATGCAACACCCCCATACCCCCGGGAAGGAATATCGGGGTGCCACGCGGACACTTACATATACATGTACATACATATACACTATCGAAAGCGATAGCATTATAGATATCAATACAAGATAAGAAAATCAAATAACACTTGGGCCCAACATGCATTTTACAAATGTTATACATATTAGAAAACTATTGCCATTTTACTTTACATATTCGTTTCTGTACATATATTACAATAAACTTTACATGTAACAATTATACTCTTTTATCACATAATGATGTTACTCGAAACATCACAAACTCTATTTCTATCTTATACAAAAAGAGATCAAAATAAAACTCCTAGTGGCCTTGACCCGCAGATGCCCGCTCACTGATCCGAACCTGTAAACCTACACGGAAATAAACGTCCGTGCTAAGCGATAACGCTTAGTGGGGATGAAAATAATGCAAAGAACTTCTTTACGAAGTCACATATAGATCACACATGTCATATAACAAAATCAAATAGTTCATGCATATAGCTCTTATACGTGTATAGGTTACATGCTCAATTATCAAAAACTATGAGCTCACATGTATATAGCAGCTACTCTTTTACTTATTCATGTACACTACAACTCAAGCATATAACTTTCACACACTTGTACATATCATTTATTCTAATATACATTATCATGTGTCCACATTCATGTAAACATATACTTGTATATGAACTGTCACGTATTTAAGACATTACTCTCATATAGTATAACATTTATTCAAAGCAACACCTTTAAGCTCTTCATGTTTACTATATAATATTAACAAGCCTGAATTCCTTTCATGGTGGATACGGGTAACTCTGGATACTCTTTACAGTATCTTACATGTGGAGAATTAACTCAAACTCTATGGAATACACAAGGTACTCCGAACTCTGGGCACAATTAAGGCCAACTCTAGCAGGTGCACTTTAACCCTTTATAAGCATGCTTATCTATCCACTATAACGGTAATCAGGCTTAATAATAACTCACATACACTATACACAGATATATATTCATCACGATAATTCAAATGCATTCATCAAATTCGGAGGCATTTAATTCATGTTCAACTTTTATTAATCATGTACATTTAATAATACTAATCACGTAAGAGGTTTAAAAGATAATTTTAAACCAAACACGGACCAAATGGTGATATGCAAAACTCATCTAAACATATAACAACTCAAAACAGGACCAACAGAGAAGGAGAGGGCATGAGCACTACTCGTGCTCCTTGAGCACGACTCGTGCTCACTTTCTCCTCTTCTTCCTCTCCTGGAGCACATCTCGTGCTTCCTCTTCTTTTCTCTCTGGTTGAGCACAACTCGTGCTCCTGCTCCCTCTTCTTACTCTCTTGGAGCATGTCTCGTGCTCCCTCTCCCTTTTCTCTCTGGTTGAGCATGACTAATGCTCCTCCTTCCTTTTCTCTCATGCTACTCAACACGACTAGGACATCACCAAACTTTTGAAGAATGTGTTTCTGTCGCGATCGCGACCACTATCGCGCTCGCGACAAAAGGCTCCGTCAGGATCCTTTATAAGACTACTTCTTACCTCAAACTTGAATCATCTAAACCGACCTCTAAACATCATTTTCAGGCAACATTTTCTTCTTAACGATTGTTTCCTAGGATGTTAAATTTTGAATGGGACAAGGTTTAGGTCAAATGGACATCTGTAACTCCAGATATGAGCTAAACAAGCTATACTGTTCCACTAACCCGGCCCAAACAAGGATGCTACGGTTTTATCAAATTTTCAGGGTCTTGGAGCAAGAATGTGCTCAAGGTCGTTTCTGGGACTTTTGTAGGAATTCAAGTCTGGTTCTAATGGATCAATAATCACTCAATTCAGAGGTCTATAACTATACTTATGATAAAAACATCACACAGAGGTCAGATGACAAATAAGCAGAATTTGCCAAATCAAACTTTATCATCAACACACACACTCAATTGATCAATTCACATACTAATAAACATATATACACATATCATAAGCACCGCAAGCAATCAAAATGAACATCTAACAAATATACTCTAAAAGAACAGTTGAGCTAATTAAAGCTCATCAAGCATCTCTCTATTCAAAAATGTCTCTATTCAAACATATTTCATGTAAACACATGCAAGAATAATAAAATCACACTCGCTCCCTACCTCTAGGAAGCTTGAACTCAGCTCTCTAATCAACTCCGACCCTTTTCTTTGCCCTTATTCAGTCTCTTGTCCATAGCTTCCATGCACACACCATTCAAAACACTAGAGTTGCTCTTCTCTTTACTTTAAATCAAAAACAGAAGGAAAAAGGAGGTCAGATCGAAAAACTAATCCAACTTACCTTCTGCAGAGATCTAATCAAGCCCTACTACAATCTCTTCAAACCAATTCAAGTGGTTATCTTAAAGAACAAAGCAAATGAAGAAGAAAAGCAAAGAAATGGCAAGAAAAAGGGACACGGCAACTAAGAGCAAAGAGAGAAGAAAAAGGAGAGCAAAGAGCCAAAAGCAGAAAATTGATATGAAAGTAGGAAAGTGGCTGGTCAAACCAAATCCAAAGCCAAAGACTTCCATAATTTCCCACTTACCTCATTAAAGGCCAACCAACCTCACTAAATACATGTATATCTCTTTATTCACTCATTTCCTTTAATTCATCCATATCTTAAGCCAAGCCAAGCCATGCCAAGCCAAGCCAAGCCAAGCCAAGTGTCTCTTCCCTACAATGCCACTTGTCAACCTCCAACAATGCCACTTGTCAAACTCCTATGCTGCCACGTGTCCGATATACATCAAATAATCCAACTTAAATAGGCTTTACGTGAAGCATTCTGTCGCGCCCGCGACACTATCGCGCTCGCAACAGAACCCACACACAAGCCACTTACTCAAACACACTCTCTTATACACACAAACTCTGGAATTCCCGAACCAAAATTCTGAAATTCCACTAGGGCCAAATCAGGTTGTTATAGAGGATACCCGGTGGAGCATACTTGCTAAGCTGATTATACTCCTTCTCATAATCTGCTACCTACAAAGCTCTCTGTTCGAAACTCAATACTGAACCCATCTAGCTTCCTTATATGCCCTAGTCACATACTTGTTATGGAACTCCCACTCAAAGAACTCCCAGATGACTGGGTCGGGCAAGTGAGGTTGTTTCAGAACCAATTTCCACTAATCGTACGTGGAACCTTGCAAGAGTGAAACTACACACTCAACTTCCCAATCCGAAGGACAGCGGATCTCTTCCAAGATCCTTTTTACTTTCTCAATCCACATCTCTACCTTATCAGACTCATCCAAACTTGTCCCATAAAAATCTTTAGCTCCTGACTTTCTCATACTTTCAATCGGGGCTCTTTGTGTCGTCACCCTCTTTAAGACTCTAGCCATATCTTGAGATAGCCTCAAAAGGCATTGTTGGAGCCTTAGACCGCACCCTAGCTAGCTGAGTAGGACTAGAAACTAACGAATCTTGCTCTTGGAGATTCACACTCTCAGCTGACCCATCAAGAGATCTACGCGCAGACTCCATCAAACTATAAAACATAAGGATATCCGTATCTGGCCAACAAAATCCTATTCTATGGTCACCCAAAAAATTCTAAACCTATGCTCTGATACCAATAAAATTGTAACACCCTTTACCATTATGTAGGGGAGCTCACCCGCACGGAGGAGTGAGTGCCCGCATAGATAAGGGTTGTTACCAAACAGAACAAAGCATGCATAACATAATCTGATGCATAGCATAACTGAATAACAATACATACATGATAATAGAATCGGGAACCATAAATTTCTATAAATAACCATCATTCAAAGGAAAGCACAGTTGAGCCCAAACGAAACTTAACAAATCTCATACATTGATATACCAAAATATTTACATTACATAACTGTATTACAATATCAATTTACATAAATATAAGTGTGACGCGCGCCGAACCCGGTCAACCCAGCAAGGGCCCTCCTTTGAATCCGCTTTAGGATTCGAGGTATGAAGGTTCGCGTCTTTTGATCATGGGCGCCATGAGACATCATCGGTGTATCCCTCCCAATAGAACATTGGGGAGAATAACCTAGCCTATTGACGCCTAAAGGCACCTTTGAGGTTTTTGGAGTCGCCACCCAATTGGGAAAAGGTTTCTCACCTCTATTGGTCTAAACCAGAGATATGGTGTCCGGAACTTCCCTCTTATTTATGCTTTGGTTATTCATAAATGGGTTTTTAAATTCTTAAAATTATATCTCTCATCTCACACGAGTGATGCATTAAAAGTAAAAGCGCATTTTCTAGCACGTAAAGGAAGTAAATAAAAGTGATAAAGCAATAGATAGAGAAAGCGATAAATGAAAGCGGTAAACATGCAAGCACACAATTACAATAGAAATAAGGGCAGAATACAACCCCAATAAGAGGAGGTTAAAGATGTAAGTGGGACGGAATACAATCCCCAAAAGATAAATAAAGTTGCCCCAAAAATTAATTACAAGGGCCCAAAAAAAAGAAATGAACTTGAATTTAAAACACTCACCCAAGATTAAAATAAAAGAGCATACATAAATCGGGGCATTATTTAAGGAACGTTGGTTCCTTCGCGCTTGTTCGAAATTTAGGAACATTGGTTCCCTCGTATTAATTTGAAGAGGGTTCGAAGAGTCATTTTTGATTGCTTGAATTAAAAAACCGGGATGAGTGATCCAATTTTTGTAGAAAAGTTGACTCTTCGTTTTAATTGTGACATTTTTATCGTCGGGCTAAAATAAGGGACATTGGTCCCGATTTTATTGGTGAAAATTCCAATTTAATTATAGAAATATTTTTGTGATTTTTTATCGCACGCATGCACGAATAAAAATATATATTTACAAATAACACGACATAAAGAAAGGGTTAAGAAAGGTCTCACCGAACCGGAGTACCCGCCTACGCGTTGCGACCCATCCGGGGAGTCACGGGACGCTCACATAGCCCGACTCAAATTAAAACTCATACAAAAATTAACATCAAAATATATTAGCAAATATTCTAAAAATTAATCAAATGAAGGCGAGATAATAACAATAATAAAATCATAACAAATAATCATGGTATGGCGACAACAACAAAATAATAATAATAATAATAATAATAATAATAATAATAATAATAATAATAATAATAATAATAATAATATTTACACAACAAAGATAATAATAATAATAATAATAATAATAATAATAATAATAATAATAATAATAATAATAATAATAATAATAATAATAATAATAATAATAAAACAGATGAAATCTTTACTAACAATAACGATATAAAAATAGTGAATAAAACAAATAATTGCAAGAATGATAATGGTGACCAATTCTAGGACAAATAATGACAACGAAATAATAATAATAATAATAGAATATTAATGGCAATAACAATAATAATAAAAATAATACGGAATATTAAATGATAATAATAAAAGATAGCAACAAATACTAAGAGATTAATGAAGTAATAATAATAATAATAAACTTTGAAAATATATTAATATGCAAATATTAAAAATGATTAAGCTAAAAACTAAAATAGAATAAAATAGCAAAATATCAAATTGAAGTAAGCAAATAATATATTAATGGTGATATTAACACATCAAAATACTAAGAGTAAACAATATACATGATAATAATAGCAAAAGAAATAATATTAACAATAATAAATAATAAACAAAAAATAAATGAGGATGGGTTCAAGAATGTTTACCCTCAGAATTTTTAGATTGGGGAAACGGTGTCCCGATCGATTTTCCTTGTCGGATTTATGGTGATAAACACTTGAAGAAAATGTAGAAATTAATGTTTTGAAATAAAATCAGGAAAATATTTTGATGAAAATATTTTGGTGGATGATTTGAGCAAAAGGAAATTAATTTTCCAAGCCCAAATCACTCAATAAAATGGATTGTGTATTTTTTGAAGATCAAATCAAGATTAAAACTTGAGAAAGAAAGAAAAAGAAAGTTAAGAATATTTTTTTTTGAAGAAAAAGGTTGAAGAACCCCTTTGCTGGAGAGAAAAAGTTGAAAGAAAAGCCTTTGAAAAAAAATGCCGTCCAAAAATGAGGGGCAAAATCCCCATTTAATCTTGCCTTCGCCAAAAATGGCAAGGGACAAGAAATCTTTTATTTTTAGTTAATCAAAAATATCATAAAATGGTGAAACAATACAAATGTCAGACTGAAAAAAATCAGACTGAAAACAGCGAGAAAAACGGACAGGCGAAGACCAGGTCGCGCGGAGAGGTTAAGGGCGCGCGCGGCAGCAGCCTGCTGCGTGCGTGGTGCCCCCGCACCGCGCGCGGCAGGCAGCTACCTCGCGCGCAGGGGGGGCGCGCGTCGCCCCCCGCCTCGCGCGCAGGGACTGCGCGCGAGGCAGCCTGCCTCGCGCGCAGGGGGGGCGCGCGTCGCCCCCAGCCTCGCGCGTAGGGGCCTCGCGCGCAGGCGCCCCTGCGCGCTGGGGCGGCCTGCCGCGCAGGCAGCTCCGCGCTGCCGCAGGCGGCCTTCGCGGTTTTTTTTTTTTATTTTATTTAAAATTTTGACACAAAATTAATATATATTTTTTACTTCCATTTTAATTTTAATTACCCCAAATGTATTTTTAATTATTTTTCGAAAAAACACATCTTTTGACAAGGAACGATCGATTCTCACCTTTCTCGCCGAAAATAGGTCTTCTATTTCATCATCGGGTAATCCTGATCTTGTACCGCCTCGGGACCCGGTGTCTACAATAAGCTTGAGAGTTCAAGAAACAAAAATAGTAACAAACCAAAAGCTATACATTAGGAATTAAAAAATACAAAAACTGAGCCTCTAATAGAAATCCTCCTATTGTGCTGGCCTAGGCAGTTGTGGAACTGTAGACACCGGGTCTTGAGGTGGTCCAGGTCAGAGTTACCCGATGAAGAGATCAACATCGGTTTTCGGATAAATGGGTGGAATTCGGAGGTTTTTGTCTTTCGGTTTCATAAGGATTAAAATTTTTTTCTCTATAGCGTTAGGTTTTGAAAGAGTTTGGAAAATTTAGCTTGAAAAGTGAGATTTCGCTCCTCAGACGGGATGCCCGTCGGAGTTGGAACGCCTGCCACTATTTTGTGCTCCCCGTCTCTAACATTGAGAGAAGGGCCGTCGCTTGTATAGACAAGCCGTCTCTTATATTATAGAGACGGCCGTCTGTAGCACAAGAGATGGACACGTGTCCGCATAGACACGGCTATCCCTAGCCTCGAGCCCGTGTCCGTTTGTTTGTCCAGATTACCACACGTACCCTTACTACCGACGACCATCGATAGTTATAGGGACGGCCGTCGGTAGTGCATCTAATCAGATAACGCCGGATTTGATAAAATTTAATCCGATAAGCTTGATATCTTTCAAATTTGGATGAGATTTGGGGAGATATTTGGTTAAAATTGAATTTTAAAATCCTTTTCAAAATTCAAACTTTAAATTGATGTTTATCCTAATTATCTCCTAAAAACTCTATAAATAGTGGATTAAATTTCATTAGAAGGGGTTACAAAAATTAACAAATTTTTGGGGAGAAAGGTTAGCCAATTTTAAGAGTGGTTAGCAAATTTTAAAAAGGAAAATCTTTTTATGTAACAATTTTACCAAAAATCCAAATTTAATAGTTTTGTTTCTCAAGAAATTTTTTAGTTAGTTTTTATTCTACGAAAAATTCTTTCAACCTATCTATTCTTTTCTCAATTTTCATTTGTGAATTAAGCTAATTTTAGGTAACGAAATTCATTCGTTTCCATCTACCCGGCTAATTCCGATATTTGAATTGCTGTCACATTTTCAAGAAAGAAAAACATAAATTTTCTTTTCTTTATCCATTTTCATTCGATCCTTGTGAAGCGTGCGGGACCGAAGTCATTCAATATCCACCCAAAAGATAAGATCCGAGGGTAAACATTCTGGATTAATATTTGTGTAATTTAATTAACTTATATTAATCGTTTTGATCTTTGATTTTTTTTCATTATATTTTTTTAAGAAAGAATTTCAAGTGAATTTTCGTAGTTTTATTTTCTGAAATCGGGGGTGACCGACAGGCAGAGTGGTCACCTACGCCCGTCCCTAATTCAAGAGACGGGACGTAGATGATGCACCACTCCGTCCTCCGGTCACACTAGGGACACTGTTGGTAATATGCATAAGGCTGTCCCTGGGCAAATTCTCATATTTTTTACTTATATCTTTTAACTCATTTTCTTTAAAATCTCTTGTGAGTTTGTTTTTCTTTAATTTTTTTTATTTTAACTTTGACGCTGACATGTTCATTTTTTAGTGAGTTATTATCTGACTATTTCGGATAAATTGGAGTTATTAATGATGGTGGTTGCGCCGATCTAAGGATTTCCATCCGGGTTCTTTCTTTACCCTTATTTTGTTTGTTTTATTTTATTATTCACTTTATCATAAAAATTGTTTAATCCCATTAAAGTAAAATGGCTAAATGTTTTATAGTAATTAATTTGGGATTTTTCGAAAGTCAGGGGACCAAGGTCCTTTTTTTAGCCAATAAAATCGACACTTCTCAGAAATCGATCTGTGATAAATGTGCATGGCAGGACCAATGTCCTCATTTCAATGAATATCCCGATTTTTGTATGATTTATATGTTGTTTTATAATGGGGGTTGTATTCCGCCCCTAGTTTTATTGTAATTTATTTTTGCGCATTTTACTTTATGTCAATTTACCGCCTTATCTATGCGAATGGATTGCGCTTTAATTAATTGCATCGTATGGAAATTTGATGAAACAAAGAAATTAAAACTTAATTATAATATTAATCAAGGTACGAATAAATGAGAAGTCCCGAACCCACTCTGGTCTTGGGCTCAATGAGGTTAGAGGTCCATCTCAGTGTTTGATTTGGGTGAAATCTCCAAAATATCTCTTGTTTCCCACCAAAAGGCCTAATCAATATAATCCAAGGCTCCAGGAGGTTAGATGACCCTCCCCAATGTTCTATTGGGTGGCAAATCCAAGATTCCTCTGGTTTGCCCAAAAGGGATACTTACACGCTGTGTAATCCTAGGTTCCACAAGGTTAGACGACCCTTCCCAATGTTCTATTGGGTGGTGACTTCAAGATTCCTCTGTTTTACCCAAAATGGATATATACGCGCCATCTTAGGCTCACTGAGGCTAGACGACCCTTTCCAATGTTCTATTGGTTGGCGACTCCAAGACACCTCCTTGTTGCCCAATATAGACGCACTTGTAAATACCTTACAAGTTTTAATGAACCTCCACCCGATTGCCCTAAAAGTGGGCCTTTGGGGCACCCCGGGGTTCGCCGCGCGTCACAGTGGCGACTCCACTGGGGGGAACTAAACTTGAGACTTTAACTCGAAAGTACCTTGGTTAAAAATTACAATTGGGTTTTAATTTAAAAATTTCATCCTTTTTCGAAATCGCATTACATCATGCTAGAGCCTTAGATCTATGCTAGTTTGGTCCCTCTATCAGCCCCGGTGTGCTCCCAAAGCACGACCCTATATTCACTCAATGTAGGGAAGTGTTAAGGATAATCACCAGCCCAAGCCTCGTACCATTATGGCATTAAATGGAGACCCGATCGGTCGTTACGCTCGTGATGAGCTAGACCCATCGGCAGGGACCATGCTTGGGTAGCCCTAAAGTAACATCACCTTGACCAAAGCTCATGTAATGGAAATAGTTACTTCGCGTAAGTGGTATGAACCTTAATACTATGCTTGCTATGTGGATCATTATGTATTGGACAAACCCAGATAATTTGATTTGGTCACCTAATCAAAGGCTTTTATGCCCCGATAGGCCCATGTCAACTCATTTGGACTATCTAAATACATGATGGTTAAAAGCCATGCATATGCACATTAGCTAAGAGAGGTTATGCTGTCGATTTTCCACTGAGCACCATGCGCGTCCATCGGGTTCCCTGTTGACCCATGGGCTAAGCCCACCTAGGAAAGAAACTATGACCTCGTGTGCGGGAGTAACAAGGTTGGAAGGACCTACGTGCTTGCATGTTGGTTTGTAAATGTTGCATAGCACGATCATGCATCTTAGCACATTCATGCATCATCCTGACCCTTTATGTTTTTCAGCCATTATAGATCTGCCTAGGTGGACAAGAGGTTCTCAGGGGCGACTACGCAGAAATCCATTCTTTAAATTACCAGAGAGGGTGAAGCATCTGGATACTTCTTCGGAAACTAGTTATGCTACTTCAGCTCAGTTTTCCTTACCCGAAGAAATGGCAAACTCACCAAGAGGGGCAGATTTCACCAGGGCTTTGATAGCAGATGAAGTGGGCCGAAGGTTAGAAGAGTTCGAGAACCGGATGATGGCCATGATAGCCACGATGGGTCAACCAGCGGCCCCACAGAACCCACCACCTCCTCCTATGAGGAATAATGAAAGGGAGGAGGTCAGAGAAGACCCGCAGGAGGAAATTCGCCCGCCATCTGTAGACCCAAGGGTTACCACAATGGTGGCATAGAGGAGAAGGCCAGTCCCAAGGCTAGATGACGAGTGGGAAGATGAAGAATGTGAGGAGCGCATGTCTGAGAAAGGGAAAGCCCCTCAAACTGAAGAGGCCATCTGGAAGAAGATGGAAGAAAGATTTGAAGCAATAGCGAGGATGCTGACAAGGGGTAGAGGAATGAACCCCGAAGACAAAGATTTAGAGGGGAAAGATCTGATCCCAATGAATTTTAAGATGCCAGATGTTCTGAAGTTTGACGGCACTTTCGATCCCACCGCACACATAAAGCAGTACTCCTTGGTGATGAAGGGTACCACTTTGATGAAAAGGCAAAATATCGAATACTTTTGCTTAAGTTTGACTGGCCCAACGGTGGATTGGTACCACAGGCTTAACCGCAGAACTAAGGAGGACTGGGATTTATTGACAGAGGAGTTTTTGAGACAATACGACTACAGTACGAGGATAGAAGTAACCTTGAAGGACCTGGAGCTACTACAGCAGAAGGGAGGCAAATCCTTCCATGAGTATCTAACCCGATGGAGGAATCGGGTGTTCGAAATGAAGAGAAAATCGGATACCCAAGATCAAATACGGTTATTCATTAAAAATGCAAGCCCGTATTTGAGAGAAGGATTAAGGATGAAAGGACTGAGAGACTGGGAATCTCTAAAGGACATTGCCATTAAAGCTGAAGGAGAATACCTTGCTAGGAGAGCAGGCCGTGAGAGCTACTCCAAGAAAGGTAGTAGTAGCCAGGGGGCAAGTAGACCCACAGGTTCCGCTAGTGGCACGAGGAAGACTGCAGAAGTATTAACTACTAATGCAACCTCGAGGCATTTTTCCAACCTTGGAAGGTCTTTGTCATGGGTTTTGAGAAGGCTGATGAAAGAAGGCAAGCTACAGCCTTTGCCACCTAGACCCGCTAGAACTCAGGGCATGCCAGGGCATAAGGATGATGAGTATTGTGCATATCATCAGCACACTGGGCATACGACTGATAACTGTAAGGCTTTGAGGCACGTAATTCAAGATCTAATTGACTCGAAGCAGATCACAGATCTAGAGAAGAGAGGGGGTCAGAAGAAAGCAGGGTACAATAATATGCCCCCGCCAGTGAATATGATCGGGTCCAGTTTGCCCGAGGAGTTTGTGTTAAAGGAATTGTACGGCAACGATATCCACACTGCTGTCACGAACCTCCATAAGGGGAGTGAAGAAGGGCTTCCCGCTGCAGTGATCGATTGCTGGTCCACTGATGATAGTGGAACTAAAAACTATGATTCTGAAGAATTTCCCAAGTCGTGGGGTTCGGAGGAGGAAGAACAGGAAGAAAAGAAGAATAAAGTAGAAGCTATGACCCAGAGCGGAAGGGTAGCTCCAGAAGTCGAGAAGCCCCAGGGGCCGGTTGAGGGCGAAAAGGGAAAAGAGCCGAAAGAAGATCCGATTGTTAAACAACTGAAAAAGATGCCGGCTCAGATTTTAATATGGGATCTCTTGAGACAGTCGCCATCACATAGACAGAAGGTAGTAGAGGCTTTGTGCGAGGCAACTATGGCCACAACCATCTCGCCTACGGAACTTTTGGATATAGTGAAAGGAGGATTAGGAGAAAACGTTGTTTTCACCAGTGCTGATTTGTCGGCAGAAGGCCAGAACCATAATCGCCCTTTGTACATAAGGGCACAGATTAACAAAAAGCACACAGCCTTTGTAATGGTAGATGATGGTTCTTCGATAAATGTGTGGCCATTGGTGGCAATGGCAGCTTTTGGGATGACAAAGGATATGTTAGCCAAGTCTGATCTCACCATCACAGCATATAACAACTCGCGTAGACATGCTTCGGGACATTCATGGCAATAGTGAAGACAGGACCAGTAGAATCAGAAGTGGAGTTTGTGGTGCTGCCTATACCTGCCAATTTCTCAGCTCTTCTAGGCAGACCGTGGTTTCATAAGTTGGGAGGAGTCCCCTCTACGCTTCACCAGATGGTAAAGATACCTCATAAAGGCCAGATTGTGACTATAAGGGCTGCACGGGAGAATCAGGTTTCAATACTGGAGATCGCTAGGCAGCCGTTTAGTGGGTTTCATGTTGCCATGATAGGCGAGGAAGAGTAGAAGGAAGAAAGCCCCAAGCTGCTAATATGATGAAGAGGATGTCATTCCTCCCTAGTGCAAGACTGGGTAAGAATTCTCAGGGGATGCCAACAACCGTTACTACTAAGGGCCAAAAGGATAGAAGTGGTCTAGGATACACAGGTGTAGTAGAGAGGGGTAAGAAGCCAAAAATGGAAATCCCTCATATCCAAAAAACTTTTGTGCCAGCAATCGCAGCATGTGCCTATACAGGGGAAGTGAACCATAGTGGGTGGATGGAAGAGTTATACCAGGGTTCGAGGTCTTTAATGATGTCTATAACTGGGACATTGGATTGATCAAGCCAACAGAGGGCTTTTGGGATGAGGAAATCATGACCAGTATGACAGTTTGGGGCCGTGAGATGCCTGAAGAAGTGATCACTGAGAAGATAGTAGCCACCCGGCTGAAGGAGAAAGTAAAGGTAGAGGAAGCCATACAGAAGGTGACTGAAGAGCATCCAAAGTGCCAAAGTGATGCAGGACCATCAACCATGGCAGATGCGCTAGCAGAGGAGGAGGAAGAAAACAGTTTAGATTTTGTTTTTGCTCCAGAACTTTTCAATGATGTTAATGACAATTTCAATCTTATTAATAAATTAAATGATTTTGCTTACTTGTGTGATGTTTTCGATGATTTCACTATGCATGATCATGATCATTGTCCATCCATATTTGACATTGATTCAACTGATGCTACTTCGTTTAATCTTGGAACAACAGAAAACCCGAAAGAAATTTTAATAGCATCAAATATAACTACTGAAGAGAGAAAAATTTGAGAGAATCTTAAGAAAATATGAAAAAGTCTTTGCCTGGACCTACGAAGATATGCCAGGAATTGATCAGGAAGTCACAGAGCACGCTATTCTTACATATCCAGACCATAAGCCTGTTAAACAGAAACTAAGAAGGATTAGGCCGGAATGGGCAGATAAGGTGAAGGAGGAGATTTTCCAGCAAATCAAAGCCAAATTTTTAGTTGAGGTGCAATATCCAACTTGATTGGCCAATGTTGTCCCCGTAGCCAAAAAGAATGGCAAGGTAAGGGTATGCGTAGATTACCGAGACTTGAATAAGGCTTGTCCGAAAGATGATTTTCCATTGCCCCATATAGATGTGTTGATAGACAGCGCCGCTGCTTGCAAGATGTATAGCTTTGGAGATGGTTATGCGGGCTACAATCAAATTCTCAATAAAATAATTGACCAAATTAAGACGGCTTTCATCACGTAATGGGGGACATATGCTTATCGGGTGATGCCTTTTGGCCTGAAAAATGCAGGAGCCACTTATCAGAGGATAGCGACAAAAATCCTAAACGACTTGATCCATAAAGAAGTGGAGGTATATGTGGATGACATGATGATTAAGTTGGCCACTAGAGAAGGTCATTTCGAAGCCCTGGAAAAGTTCTTCCAGAGGATAAATAAATACAATTTGTGATTGAATCCTAAGAAGTGTATCTTTGGTGTCACCTCAGGGAAGCTCCTAGGACACGTAGTTAGCCAGAGGGGCATCGAGATTGATCCAGACAAGGTTAAAGCCATCAGAGAAATGCCAGTGCCTCAAAAGGAAAAAGATGTAAGGAGTTTCTTGGGCAGATTACAGTATGTCAGCAGATTCATTGCCAAGTTAACTTCAATTTGTGAGCCGATCTTCAAACTCCTCAGGAAGAATCAGCCTGTGGTATGGAACGAGGATTGCCAGAGAGCTTTCGATACTATCAGAGAATACTTGCTGAACCCACCGGTGTTAAGACCACCGCAGCCATGTAAGCCCTTGATTCTGTATTTAGCTATAGAATATAGTTCTGTAGGCGCCATGATGGCCTAGGAGGACGAATTTAGAGTGGAATTTGCTATTTACTACCTTAGTACGAAGTTTTTGGCTTATGAGGTTAAGTATGCAGGGGTAGAAAAGATCTGTCTTGCGGTAATTTGGGCCTCTAAGAAGTTGAGGCACTACCTTCACTCCTTCAAGGTACGGGCAGTAGCAAAGCAAAACCCTTTGAGATACTTACAGGAAGCTCCATCTTTACTTAGAAAGATGGGCAGGTGGTTGTTGTTGCTATAAGAGTTTGATGTGGAGTACGTTACTTGAAAGACTATCAAAGGGCGCGCAGTGGCAGAATTCCTAGCAAAACACCCAATTCAATGAGACTCATACGAGTTCAACTTTTCGGATGAGGATGTAGCAGCTATAGCAGTTCAGGGTTGGCAGCTGCACTTTAACGGAGCCATGAACAGCAAGGGGGCGGGAGTAGGAGTTATTCTAACAACCCCGGATGATGAGAAGCTTCCCTTGGCAAAGAAGTTGAGATTCAGGGCCACTAACAACGAGGCCGAGTATGAAGCATGTACTTTTGGGCTGGAAGCGTTAATAGCCTTAGGTGCAAAGAACGTGGAAGTATTCGGAGATTCATCCCTGGTGATTAACAAAATTCGAGGCGAATGGGCCATTAAAGAAGAAAGGCTAATGCCGTACATCAAGTACTTAAGAGACCTGAGCGGTCAGTTTGAAGTGTGTACTTTTCATTTTATTCCAAGGGATGAAAATCAGTTGGCCGATGCGCTCGCCACTTTGGT
Source organism: Excoecaria cochinchinensis (assembly GCA_947683425.1). Classification (NCBI taxonomy): domain Eukaryota; kingdom Viridiplantae; phylum Streptophyta; class Magnoliopsida; order Malpighiales; family Euphorbiaceae; genus Excoecaria; species Excoecaria cochinchinensis. The sequence continues at coordinate 1,134,722 of CANTUQ010000025.1, forward strand.
ATCAATGTGGGACAATCCAGAAGGGGTAGTTGTGAGGCTGGTTTTGATTTCTAGCTCCGAGAGACCTAGCTTCGAATCCAAGTCAGTAATGGAAATAGAAGTAGTAGATGGGAAGCCGTGGTATCACGACATTATGCACTACCTAGAAAATGCAACCTTTCCCGAGGAAGCTACAGAAAAAGATCAAAGGATGATTCGCAAGTTATCTACTCAGTTCATCTGCATAGACGGGATGTTATACAAACGACAGGCTGATGGCATCCATTTGAGATGTTTGGATGAAAAAGATGCCAAGAAGGTAATGGAAGAAATGCACGCCGGTGTATGCGGAGCCTGTCAAGAAGGTAATGGAAGAAATGCACGCCGGTGTATGCGGAGCCCATATGAACAGGCTGACATTGGCCAAAAAGATTATGAGACAAGGGTTTTTCTGGCTTACCATGGATAACGATTGCTCGAAGTATGTAAAGCAGTGTCAGTTATGCCAACAATATGAAGATTTAAGGCACTTGCCCGTTTCAAAATTGCATAATTTGACGTCGCCTTGGCCGTTAGCAGCTTGGGGGGTTGACATTATTGGAGAGATACGCCCCACGGCCTCCAATGGGCATAGATATATCATTGTCGCCATCGACTACTTTACCAAGTGGGTAGAAGCTGAGTCCTTCAAGAAAGTTGATGATCGGGATATGGCAAAATTCATCGAGAGAAATTTGATATGTAGATATGGCCTTCCATACCACGTGGTATCCGATAACGGGGTCCAGTTCATGGCCGAAACGAAGAAATTACTTCAGAAATATGTATTGAGCACCACAAGTCTTCTCTATATCACCCTCAAGCCAACGGGGCAGTCAAAGCCGCTAACAAGAATGTCAAGAGGATCCTGGCTAAGATGGTCCAGAATTATAAAGATTGGGAGGAAAAGTTGCCTTTCGCACTCTAGGGTTACAGGACGATCATCAGAACTTCGACAGGAGCCACTCCATATACCCTGGACTACGGGATGAAGGTAGTATTTCCAATCGAGGTTGAACTCAAGTCACTGAGGGTGATAATGGAAGCAGAGATTCCAGAAGCTGAATGGGCACAGCAACGGCTGCAACACTTGAACATGTTGGATGAGAGCCGGCTAAAAGCCTACTATCACAACTAGATCTACCAAAAGAGGCTTGCCAGGTCCTTTGGAAAGAAAGTCAAGAAGCACCCATTGAAAGAAGGAGATTTGGTATTCAAACAGATGAGACCAGGTGTGCCAGATATAAGGGGGAAGTTCAGGCCTATGTGGGAAGGTCCATTCATCCTCAAGAGGTTGCTATAAAAGGGTGCAGCGATCTTGTCAGATAGGGATGGCAATGAGTTTAAGGAACCGGTCAATGTCGATAGACTCAAGAGGTTTCATGGCTAAAGACAATAAAATCAAAAGAAGAGAATAAAAGCCCAACGAGTCGAAAATCGAAAAAAGGCAGCCTTGTTAAAATTGGGGGCCTCGTCAGGGTGAAAACCCAAAAAAGGCATCCTTGTCAAAAATTAGAGTCTCGAGTGAAAATGTCCAATCAAGAAAACCCGAGAGAGCTGATTGGCAACAGGAGTTGATGCTATCAAAATTTGGTTCCATGAATGAATGAAGTTTTGCATAATTGAATTAATGCCAAAATGATCATGTATGCTGAAATCGTACTGAAATGTACACAATTTTGTGAAGTAAAATAAGACTTGATTTATTCATTTACATTGTTGACTAGTTCTGCTTTAAAAAGAAACATGTTGCTCAAAACGCATGCAAAGCTAAACTATGCCCTACCACTACTCTCGCCGGCCAAATGCTTGAGTCGTCGTGTTCTGTTATCACATAACGGGTGTAGACAACGGGTCCCGAGGCGGTCCAAGATCAGGATTACCCAATGATGAAACAAAAGACCGATTTTCGGCAAGAAAAGTGAGAATCGATTGTTTCCCTGTCGAAATTGTGCTTTTTTAGAAAAATAATTAAAAATATATATTTTACAAATTAAAAATTAAAATAGGGTAGAAAATATTAATTTTGTGCCCTTAGAGTTTTTTAAAAAAAAGTCGCGAATGCCACCTGCGGCAGTGCGGGGGCGCCTGCGCGGCAGGCCGCCCCTGCGTGCAGGCAGGCAGGGGGACCGCGCACGCCCCTGCGTGCGCAGCAGGCTGCCGCGCACGCTCTTCCCTCTCCGCACGGCTACTTTTGGTCTCTTATTTTTTTTTCCTGCATTTTTCTGCATTGTCCCAGTCTGTTTTCTTCAGTCTTTTACCTTTTCATGCTATTTTTGATTAACTAAAAATTAAAGCTATTTTTTCCTTTCCTATTTTTGGCCAAAACTGAAAATTAAAGGAAGATTTCCCTTCATTTTGAGGGAGGACGGCAGATTGGGACAAGAGGAATTCTTTGGCTTTTCTCTCTAGCACTTTTACTCTCCAGGAAGCATTTCCTTCTACTAAAATTCTCCTTCAAAAATCTTTGAGCATTTTCTTCTCAAGTTTTAGTTTTTATTATTCTAAAATACTTAATCCTGGGTTGGATTTGAGCAAGAGAAATCGATTTTCTTAGCTTGTTCATCCCACCAAAAATTTTTTCTTGAACTAATTTTTTTTTAAACACAGATTTTTATACTTGTTTCGAATATTATTGTCATCAAAAATCGACAAGGGGAATGGGTTAAGACTTCCTATTTTCGATCTAAAAGTTCTGCAGGTAAACATTTTGAACTCGTTCTCATTTATTTTTTTTGTATATTATTTATTGTTGTTAATATTATTTTTGCCATTATCACCACATCTGTTGTTTATTTTTAGCATTTTAATGTGTTAATATCACTATTAATATGTCATTTCTTTGCTTTGATTTTCATGCTCATTCACTATTATTGTTGTTGTTATTATTATTATTATTATTATTATTATTATTATTATCATCATTATCATTTGTGCCCACTGTTATCTCATTATTGTTACTATTACTATATTATTATTATCATTATTATCATCATTATTTTTATTATTATTATTGTGCTATTGTTATTATTATTATTTATCATTATTATTATTATTGTTGTTATTATTATTGTTATTATTATATTATTATCGTTACTATGACGTGATTATTTGTTATTGCTACCATCATATACATATTATTATTATTTTGTTGTGCTTGTCTTATCATTATAATTTGACTTGCCTAATATTTATTTTGTTTTTACTTGATTAATTTTTAGAACCATTACTAATATTTTTGATGTTAATCTTTGTCTGAGATTTAATTTGAGTCGGGTTATCTGAGCATCCTCGTGACTCCCTGGATGGGTCGCGACGCATGGAGGATCACATCGGTTTTGGTGAGATCTTTCTCAACCCTTTCTTTATGTTGTGTCATTTGTAAATAATTATTTTATTTATGCACGCGTGAGATAAAAAGTCACAAAAATATTTTTACAATTAAATTAAATTTTTACTAATAAAATTGGGACCAATGTCCCTTGTTTTAGCTAAACAATAAAAAATATCGCAATTAAAACGAAGAGTCGATTTTCTCCAAAAATGGGATCACTCATACCGATTTTCACTCAACAATCAAAATGACTCTTCGAACCCTCTTTAAATAAAAGCAAAGGAACCAATGTTCCTAAGTTTCGACTAAGCGCGAAGGAACCAATGTTCCCAAAATAATTCCCCGATTTATGTATGTCTTTTCTTATTTTGTGTGAGTGTTTTAAATTTAAGCTCATTTCTTTTTGGGCCCTTGTAATTAATTATGGGGCAACTTTATTTACTTTTGGGGATTGTATTCCGTCCCATTTACATTTTTAAATTTCCTTTTATTGGGGTTGTATTCCGCCCCTATTTCTCTTGTAATTGTGTGCTTGTGTGTTTATCGCTTTCATTTATCGCTTTCTTTATCGCTTTCCTTTTATCGCTTTCGTATGCTTGGAATGCGCTATTTAATTTAAATGCATCAATCGCGTGAGATGAGGGATATAATTTTAAGAGGTTAAAAACCCATTTATAATTAACCAAAGCATAAATAAGAGGGAAGTTCCGGACACTATATCTTTGGTTTAGACCGTTAGAGGCGAGAGACTTTTTTCCAATTTCTTGCAAATTGGGTGGCGACTCCAAATGCCTCAAAGGTGCCTTTAGGTGTCATTAGACTAGGTTGTTCTCCCCAATGTTCTATTGGGAGGAATACACCGATGATGTGTCATGGCGCCCATGATCAAAAGACGCAAACCAATTCCTTGAATCCCAAAGGCGGATTCAAAGCGAGGGCCCTTGCTGGGTACTTCCGGCACGCGTCACAACGGGCTGAGTACCCACCTCTTGTACGCACTAGTGGAGGTAATAGAATGATTCCCGAAGGGAGGTATGACAGTCTTTAACGAAAGTTGGCTCCAGAGCTCATGATAGCGAGAGGCAAAAGCTGCCAAAAAGACTCTGCCTTAAAAGGATAAAGGGAGCCTCACCACGTCCTGAGTCATCCCGAGTTTACGGGCACAGCGGGCCGTAATGTAGAAGGTGGCCTCACGAAGCCCACATAAGGGAATGCATCCTGAGGATCCATCTATAACTGCACTGGCAAAAGGAAGCCAAACTTGCACAAAGCTAATATCCTCAATGGATATTTCGCTGAGTCGGGTAATGCCTTCGTCAGGGGTCCCAAATGAGTATAGCCATTGTCGTGGAAGAAAATGCTTCACAGAATACTGACTGATGACCTTAGGGTGTGGCTCTGACAGCAGCTTCAATTTTTCTTGCAACCATATCTGAAAGGGGAAACAAAGAAAAGTAAAAGCCAAAGAAAATAAGATAAAAGGCAGAGAAAAAGCCGCTGAAATGAATTGGGTTCACTTCAGGCAAAAGTAAGGCATAGGGTTGTGTGAAAATCCGAAAAGGATGCACTTCCCACTAAGAAAAGCTAGTGTGAAAATCCACAAGGGACGCACGACCTTTTAACACAATGACTTACTTGGAGTAATAAGGGGCTCCCAGAGAAGGTAGTAGAAGATGCAGCACGGACAGAATCAAGACCTATGATGGTCTCAGCAAGGGTCAGTGGAAAAGGGGTCAGTCCACGGTGAAAATCATCCAGGATCCCGAATAGACGAGAGTCTCCAATCAACTCCTCTGACACCACATTCAGATATTTCATTAGGCAGAAAAGAAAAATGACACTTATGCGGTATAGAGGAGCATCGAAAAACTCTTCCAATGCTTCAATCAAGGGTGCTAACGCAAATGTAGGGCCTTGAGGAACTAGATGGGCAGCGTCAGAAGGGGCAATGCTTAAAGCCAATGCTACATCTCGAGTTTGAACGAAACCACAGCGAGGAACGCAGGACAAAGCACTAGGAGGATACCAAGTCCCAATGATAGCAGCAAGTTCCTCGGGTAGGGGAAACATTTCTTGATAGGTAAATCTGAAAACATGAAAGCGAGGGTCCCAAAAGTGGGTCGCAGCTAAAAGAAGGTTGTAATCTATTTTGACTCTTCTTAAGAATTTCAGCCCAGAAAGGGGGCCAAGAGTGTTATTTTCCAAAGTTTGAGCATCGTCTAAGACACGGTACATTTGTGAAGAAGAGGACAATTCATTTTTTAGGGGCTAAAATCGAAGTCACTAAAGGAAATAAAGAAGAAAAAAGGAAAAAACTGGAGAAAGGAACCTGCTGTAAAGCTAAAATGGGAGAAAAGGCACGGAATCCAAGAAAATGGTGAACTTTATAGCATTGCTTAACAGACGGCCTTCCCATTCCGAGAATTAGACGGCAAGCCTGTCTGTATTTGTCCAACTGGCAGATTTGCGCATCATCATCATTACATCATGAACATCGAAGAAAGAGGTCATTAATAAGGGTTAAAAGTGAAATCCGGAAAGACAGACGGTATTCCCGTCTCTCGCTCCTGAAGATGGAAAGCCCATCGGTATGTAAAATCTATATAAGGGTGAGCGCCGACGGAATGGCAGTCTCTTTTCTCCTCTTCCCTTTTCGTTTTCTTACGCAAACCGACGCCTCTTATTCATTTTTTACTCACATTTTCTTCATTTTTAGTCCATTTTCGACACTAAATGCACCATAGTATTCCTTGCGTGCTCGGGAACATTAGGAAGTATATTTTCTATATTCTCATCAGGTTTCATTTTTGCCTGCAGTTTTCAGGTTAGTGAGCAACTTTCTTCATTTTATTTTTATTTAATTTTTATTTCATGTAAGTAAAATGTAATCTCTCTTCTACTCTATTTTATTTTGTCTTATGCATAAATAGGCTAACTTAACCTATTTTCGCATGCTTTATTTTTATTAGTTGAATTTGAAATGACATTGTTTAGTTAATTTTTTTCTTTATACTTTAAATGCATGTATAAATTAACACATAGAATAAGTAATATGTTTTAAGTAAAGAGGACAATTAATGGCCAATACATAGAACACGAGATCTTTCTGAACATTGTTGTTTTGTTAAATGCACCGATATGGCCCTAGGAATACCTGCACATTGGAACCAGTGCTAAGAATTAGAAAATAAAGCAAATGAATATGCTGCACTGTTGCTTGGGGCCTGAGGCCTGTCCCTTGTTTTTTGTTTTCTTATGCAGGAGGTTGGGAACACCCTTGCCGGGGTGCTGCCCAATTTTTTTTTGGTTTAGGCACATTCCTGCCGGAATGCTGTCCAAATTTTTATTAGGTCCGTTTATGACCATGATGCTAAACTAATCATTTACATTCTTTCTAGGATACCACCACGACAAAATGTTCCACGGGATCAGCCTGAGCCTCAGGCCCTGGCTTGGATGAGTGTTGAGGCTAGACAGAGGTACGTGATACTGGCTCAGGTGTAGTTTCGAGCCAGTCGTTTCATCTCCAGGCCATTCCTCGAGGCCTAGGCATGGTGGATACCCTGATAGCGAGGGCAGGATGGACCCAGTTTCTGACGGCTACTTTCCAGACCCATCCAGAGATGGTTAGGTAGTTCCTCGCTACACTCTAGTATGGAGGGTTTTAGATATCTGACACAGAGGAGGGAGTCGTACAGTTTTGGATCGAGGGCCACCATCATAGCATTACCCGTCGGCGAATTGCAGAGGCTATGGGGCTTCCACTTTGGCTGGAGGTTATAGTGTGCTATAGAGCGGTTATACGCCACCACTGGGCGGTCATTGCCTTGTCGGGAGTGCCGTATCACCACGATACGGCAAATAGTACGGTACTCTCATCACAGGCTCTTCGCTATGTACATAGGGTTCTATCCAGCTCCTATCTGGGATGAGCTGGTAATCCGAGGTCACTCAACGCTGCAGAGATTTGGAGCTTATGGGCCATGGTTGCAGGTCAGCAGCTTAACATTAGCCATGAGATTTTGGTTAACTTAGCGAGAGTGTCTAGGGGAACAGCCCCTATGGTGGATGTGGGTGGAGTGATTACTAGGTTACTTTTGAGCTTGGGGGTCCATCCTGATATCTTTGGGCATGCTCTAGATGAGAGCGTTCATGTAGATGCTCCGGCAGCCATCACGATGGGTATGGTAGTGCCGATACAGGGTCAGGCCGAGGCATACAGACTTCGCACTATTCACGAAACTAGGCGTGTGTTTGGCCTTCCCTCACTAGAGGCAGTAGAGGGGCAGCCTCAAGATCAGCCTCACATGGATGAGCAGCCTCCCGAGCACCCACATCACCAGGAAGACCAGCCTCCTGAGCACCCACAGCACCAGGAGGACCAGCACCCAGACTATCAGGAGGGTCAGCCTTCGCAGCAATAGCCCAAGGGGGAGCAACCTCATACACCTTCCGACATGGGGATTGAGTTCACCATGGAAGACTTATTTGATACTCCCCCAGTTTAGAGGGTACAAAGTCCTACCCCTCCTCCGCCATCGAGGGTGCAGCGGATAGTTCCTCGGACACCTGAGAGATTCTCCCCATATGCTCGAGCAGGAGACCCAGGGGTATCCACTTCCACTGCTCCACCTCCAGAGCGAGCACCAGAGTTAGCCCCCCTTCCATCAGCACCATCGACTTACCCAGCACAGCTAGATTTCACTGCGATTTTGGCTTCTATGTTCGTATCCTTCGAGCTCAGACAGGGGGAGAGAGACAGGACCCTTCTAGCACAGTTTGGGGAGCAAGATAGGGTCATGATAGAGCGGATGGATTAGCAGCAGGGTATCATACAAGAGTAGGGGAGGCTCATTGATTGTTTGAGGCAGGAGCAGGAGAGACTTCCGGGCCAGTTGAGGCAGGAGATGAGGGCCTCCCAGGATGAGGCGATCCAGAGGACGGACGCAGCTTTACAGATGGTGGATGAGTCGGTTGAGGCCCTTATGTTTAGGATCCAGGTTCTGGACGGTGCCATACCCCCTATTGCCCAGTCCATTCGGGAGTTTAGAGAGCAGACAGAGGATAGGTTGGGGCGTATGAGGACCACCTCCACGGATCAGACCCTTCGGCTGGGCAAGGCTTTCAGAGTGTAAGGGGGAGTCGTTACCGATACACTGCAGTTCATGACAGAATGCGCACAACCTTTCTTCGATGGGTATGCTCAGGTCCAATTCCAGCAGCAGGACCCAGCGAGAGTGCAGTCGCTGTCTGTACCGGTAGCCGTACCTCCCAGATACCAGCAGCAAGCCAGAGCCTCAGCTGCTCAGCAGCCCGGACCATCAGCGCCTCCCAGTTAGCCATCTGCTTCAGGCATGGGACCCTCTACTTCTTCATCACGAGGCCAACCGTTTCATCTGTCAAATGATGATGATGATCCGGAGGAGGAGCCCTTAGATTATCTGCCATTATAGGCTGTTCAGGGAGTTCTGTTGACTCTGTGTATATTCTCATTATTGTAATCACATTGTACATTGTACAAAGTTTATCCTTTTAGTAGAAAAACATTTATGGTTAACCGTGGTTAAATTTAAATGTTATTTCATTATGTTTATCATTTTATTACTTGACTTTCTCTTAAAGAGACAATTGATCATATAATAAAAAGGTTGATAAATAATAAATGGCAACATGAAAATGTTCATAAATCTACCGGTCAAGTTAATTTGTGCAAAAATTAAAAAGAATCTTTTATAATACAGGAACATGATTTTACACCAATCCAAAAATGACCAGCAACCAAAAGGAAGGATAAACAGATCAAACACTACGCCCTTCCAGATTATATTCAACCAACTCTATATTGCTGATCGGATGGGGATCAGCAAATCAGAATCATACCTTGCAGACCGACATGAGGTTACCAAGATTATGCTGTGCGAGCCCAAAAGCGGCTACTAAGACAGAACGTTCAATCACCAGCGATAAAATAGATCACGAGCTGGAATTGCAGTTAGAGAACACTGCATCTCACAAATGGGATTATAATTAGAAAACACTGCGTCTCACAAGTAGCCGCGCAGGCCGAAATGAGGCTAGCGAGACAGACCAGCCACCGTGCAGACCGAGATGAGGTTAGCGAGGGACAACGATAGAGCAGATCGCAATAGAGGATGCAGTTGGACAACACTTCACCTCACACCGTGCAGGCCGAGATGAGGCTAGCGGGATAGACCAGCCGCCGTGAAGACCAAGATGAGGTTAGCGGGGGACAGCGATAGAGCAGATAGCAACAGAGGATGCAGTTAGACAACACTTCACCTCACACCGCACAGGCCGAGATGAGGCTAGCGAGACAGACCAGCATCCATGCAGACCGAGATGAGGTTAGTGGGGGACAGCGATAGAACAGATAGTAACAGAGGATGCAATTAGACAACACTTTACCTCACGCCGTGCAAGCCGACCGAAGGCGAGCGGGACAATGCGACAGAAAATATTGCAAACGAGCCACAGTCTGATAGCGCTACAGCTCAACGGCAATAGTTCGCAACATTCCACACAGTAAAATGGTAAGGGCTGCCTCAGGTACGCATCTCTTTCCTCCTTCTCTGAATTTTGGCTCATCTAGGCACTAGTATGCTAGTTTCCCCAAAATTGGGGGCAACTATAGACACCGGGTCTTGAGGCGGTCCAGGTTAGAGTTACTCGATGAAGAGATCAACATCGGTTTTTGGATAAATGGGTGGAATTCCGAGGTTTTCATCTTTCGGTTTCATAAGGATTAAAATCTTTTTCTTTATAGCGTGAGGTTTTGAAAGAGTTTGGGAAATTTAGCTTAAAAAGTGAGATTTTGCTCCTCAGACGGGATGCCCGTCGGAGTTGGGACACCCATCGCTATTTCGTGTTCCCCGTCTCTAACATTGAGAGACGGGCCGTCGCTTATATAGACGGGCCATCTTTTATATTATAGAGACGGCCGTCGGTAGCACGAGAGACAGACACGTGTCCACATAGAGACGGCCGTCCCTAGCCTTGAGCCCGTGTCCGTCTGTTTGTCCAGATTACCACGCGTACCCTTACTATCGACGGCCGTCGGTAGTTATAGGGACGGCCGTCGGTAGTGTATCTGATTAGATAATGCCGAATTTGATAAAATTTAATCCGATAAGCTTGATATCTTTCAAATTTGGATGAGATTTGGGGAGATATTTGGTTAAAATTGAATTTTAACATCCTTTTCAAAATTCAAACTTTAAATTGATGTTTATCCTAATTATCTCCTAAAAACTATATAAATAGTGGATTAAATTTCATTAGAAGGGGTTACAAAAGTTAACAAATTTCTGGGGAGAAAGGTTATCCAATTTTAAGAGTGGTTAGCAAATTTTAAAAAGGAAAATCTTTTTGTGAAACAATTTTACCAAAAATCCAAATTAACAGTTTTGTTTCTCAAGAAATGTTTTAGTTGGTTTTTATTCTACGAAAAATTCTTTCAACCTATCTATTCTTTTCTCAATTTTCATTTCTGAATTAAGCTAATTTGAGGTAACGAAATTCATTCGTTTCCATTTACCCGGCTAATTCTAATATTTGAATTGCTGTCTAATTTTCAAGAAAGAAAAACATAAAATTTCTTTTCTTAATCCATTTTCATTCGATACTTGTGAAGCGTGCGGGACCGAAGTCATTCGATATCCACCCAAAAGGTAAGATTCGAGGGTAAACATTCTGGATTAATATTTGTGTAATTTAATTAACTTATATTAATCGTTTTGATCTTTGATTTTTTTCATTTTATTTATTTGACAAAGAACTTCAAGTGAATTTTTGTAGTTTTATTTTCTGAAATCGAGGGTGACCGACGGGCAGAGTGGTCACCTATGCCCATCCCTAATTCAAGAGACGGGACGTAGATGATGCACCACTCCGTCCGCCGGTCACACTAGGGACACCGTTGGTAATATGCATAAGGCTGCCCCTGGGCAAATTCTCATATTTTTTACTTATATCTTTTAACTCATTTTCTTTAAAATCTCTTGTGAGTTTGTTTTTCTTTACTTTATTTTATTTTAATTTTGACGCTGACATGTTCATTTTTTAGTGAGTTATTATCTGACTATTTCGGATAAATTGGAGTTGTTAATGATGGTGGTTGCGCCGATCTGAGGATTTCCATCCGGGCTCTTTCTTTACCCTAATTTTGTTTGTTTTATTTTATTATTCACTTTATCATAAAAATTGTTTAATCCCATTAAAGTAAAATGGCCAAATGTTTTATAGTAATTAATTTGGGATTTTTCGAAAGTCAGGGGACCAAGGTCCTTTTTTTAGCCAATAAAATCGACACTTCTCAGAAATTGATTTATGTGCATGGCAGGACCAATGTCCTCATTTAAATGAATATCCCGATTTTTGTATGATTTACATGTTATTTTATAATGGGGGTTGTATTCCGCCCCTAGTTTTATTGTAATTTATTTTTGCGTATTTTACTTTATGTCAATTTACCGCCTTATCTATGTGAATGGATTGCGCTTTAATTAAATGCATCGTATGGAAATTTGATAAAACAATGAAATTAAAACTTAATTATAATATTAATCAAGGTACGAATAAATGAGAAGTCCCGAACCCATTCTGGTCTTGGGCTCAATGAGGTTAGAGGTCCATCTCAGTGTTTTATTGGGGTGGAATCTCTAAAATATCTCTTGTTCCCCACCAAAAGGCCTAATCAATATAATCCTAGGCTCCAGGAGGTTAGATGACCCTCCCCAATGTTCTATTGGGTGGCAAATCCAAGATTCCTCTGATTTGCCCAAAATGGATACTTATGCACTGTGTAATCCTAGGTTCCACGAGGTTAGACGACCCTTCCCAATGTTCTATTGCGTGGAGACTCCAAGATTCCTCTATTTTACCCAAAATGGATATGTACGCGCCATCTTAGGCTCGCTGAGGCTAGACGACCCTTCCCAATGTTCTATTGGGTGGCGACTCCAAGACACCTCCTTGTTGCCCAATATAAATGCACTTGTAAATACCTTACAAGTTTTAATGAACCTCCACCCGATCGCCCTAAAAGTGCGCCTTCGGGACGCCCCAGGGTTTGACGCGCGTCACAGGAATGAACCTCCCAAAAACTTTCGCTGCTTCCACACCTGCACGAATGAAACACCCGTGCTAAGCAATAATGCTTAGTGGGGAAAACCTAAAGATAAACAACCACTCATAGTGGACGTTAAGGCAATTCACAAACATATGGCACACACATAAATAAATTGGCATAACAGGCTTACAACATAACTTACAATCATCAGATACATTATAAATATAAACCTCTATATAGCAGCATATTAACAATTCACATTATTTCACATAGATATTAAATTCATAGGTATGCCTGCAAACTCAGAGTAGCAGATAACGAGTGAACATAAGGGTACCCGTGGGTATAAATAAAAGCAACTTCTTTCATTTTATTTTGAAAATATTTTCACATTGGGGGATCTTAAACAAGATCCAACTTATAAGGATCGCGAGGACCCAAACGGTGACCTGACCAGGGTCCAGAATACCTTGGGGCTGCAGCTAACAGAACTCTATAGGCATGCCTATCTATCCACTTACATGACTATTGAAGGCTAGGCATTTACTCAAAAACACATAACAAAGCATATTATGGCTCATACATTGACACATGAATAGATCACATGTGAGAAACCATGCAAAGAGAATAAAAGAATAAACATTTGAAAATCGGGGAGCATCGCGCTCGTGACAGAAGCATTTTTCACATAAAGGTGCACACGCGACACTCAGCTGCACTCATGAAGGACAAGCAAAAAGGCCTCTATTGTGCTCGCGAGATCGGTCATGCTCATGACAGAAGGCGGGGAGGTCACTGTCGCGGTCGTGACAATGATCAGCCCGGCAGATGCTCGACTACCGAGCTCTCTATCGCGCTCGTGATAGAGACACTCCTCAGCAGAACTCAGTATGTCAAGGCTTTATTGAGCTCACGATAGAGTCGGGTTTCCTACTCCTACTGCCGATCTGCACACCATCATCCATATAACAACCAACCCAAATCATGCAATTAACCCACCAAACTTGCACACACTAAACAATAATCATCCAAAACATATTACCCATAGAATTATCTAAATAATACACTTAAAGGAAGAATAAAAAAGACAAAAGAAATAATTTGAACATCCAATTTCAAAAACCTAGAATTTTCTCCCAAAGTCCACATAAATCTAATCTTTCCCTCAAAACGCAACCTCCATCTCAATTTTACTCAAAATTTGTCAAAGCCCATATCAATCATACAATATAAACAAGTTTAATCTCACAAATCTCCAAAAATCATAACAAAAATTCCAAAATCAAAATCATTCAATTCCTAAGCTCCTCAAAAATCAATCGGAGGCACTGCCACCTACTTTCTCCTTCCCTTTTGGATCTCTAGCTGGAACTTCTAAGCAAATCAACCAAAACACCAAACACTCAAACACAACTACATACACACACCAACCAAATGAGAAGAGGAAGAAAAAGAAGAAGAAGAAGAAGAAGAAGAAGAAGAAGAAGAAGAAGAAGAAGAAGAAGACAGCCACTTACCTGAAATCTGGAACTTGCTTGTCACACCCCGAAATGCACCCTAAAAGGATTGGACGTATTGAGAATGGGTAGTGACCAAGGCTGTGCACGTTAAAGTGTTAGGTATGTCAAATAGATCATTTAAGAATTTAAATGAAAGTTACGGCAAGTATGGTTAATGGTAAATTGTGAAGATGGATTAGGACTTGATTGAATGGATAAAGTATTAATTAGTGGGCCATGTGAAGGATTAGTAAATTATGAATATCAATGTTTGAGGTTATAAGAGTTTGAGGATAAAAAAGAGAATTTGACATAAATATCTATTTGTGGGTTATATGCATGATTTGTGGGCTATATGCATGATTTGTGGGCTTTAGTAGAGTGTGCATGCATAGAGGGCAGTAGTGTGTGTGTTAGTGGAGTTAGTCTTGTTTGTAGTGTCATACTTGGGTGTAGGGTGTGAGTGGTCAAGTTCCACCAATTATAGAAGGAGATGTGGCAAGGATTTAGAAAAGGGTATAAAAGGGAAAAGAAAGAGAAAGGAAGAGCAGAAAATTACCCTAGCCTCCCGTTCTCTCTCTCCCTCATGCCTCCTCCTCCTTCTCTTCTTCCTTCCTCTTTGCTCCATATTGATCCCCCTTCTTTTGGCTGAGTTTGATGGAAATTGATCAACTCAAGAGATTATTTTGGGTAAGTTTTGTTGAGTTCTTTCTTTTCTTCATCTTCTTCATTTGTTGTTAAGATGTGTTCTTAATCTAGGATTTTGTGTTTGTGTGATTGATAGGATTTTGGGATGAAAAAGATATTGAATGTGTTTGGAAGCAAGAAGGATCATCTAAGTAAGCTATTGGAGCAAAGGAGTTAAAGGTTAGGGATTTTTGTAATTTAGAAGTATTTTTGGATTTGGAGTTTTGATTTGATTTTCTGGAAATTCATGGAGTTAATGTTGTTTAGATATGTTCAAATGTTATGGGTCTTGAGTAATTTGAATTAAGATTCGTTGAATGTGAATTAATGAACCAAAGTATGTTTTGAATGAGAATTTGAAATTATTTTGGTTGTCAGTAAATTTAGAGATTTTAATTATGTTAATTGCAGGATTTAATTGTATTAATTGGTGTGAAGGTTGGTTTTTATGTTGTTCATGATGAATTGGATGTTTAGTATGAGTTGTGATGAGTTTGGGTTTGATCGGAAGGTTTGGGTAAGTTTTAGAAGGAAAAAGTTTTGCTAATTTCGCTGGAATCTGGAAAACATATCTATGTCGCGAACGCAAAACTGTCGCGATCATAACAGAAAGTGGTTCTTCGTTCCGTGAGGGGGGGTGCACGAGACGTGCACATTGTTCACGAGTCATGCACTTGGTGCACGAAGTGCACGAGTCGTGCATGTGTTGGTCCCCTCCCCTCTTGTGTTTGCTTGTTTCCTCTGTTGTTCTCCTTCACGATTCGTGTCTCTGAGCACGAGTCGTGATGGGTTCTTTTTCCGCTGGTGAGTCTGGCCACTGTCGCAAGCGCGACTTCTTGTCGCGATCGCAACGGTCTCCTCTTTGCCTGGAAACTATTTTTGAGGAACTTCTTCTTTGCTTAGTTTTTCACCTATGTTATGCATCTATGAGTGAAAAATGTGAATTATTTATGTATTCCCATTCATAGTAATTATTGAAATATAAGAATTTGATCTACTATGATTATGTTGTAATTGTATGTGTGTAACGAAATGTGAACTTATCCGTTAAGTCTAAATGAATATGAGAACTGCGAATTAATTGTTAAGACTAAATTCATACATGATATCTAATAACATGAATGTGTTTAATATGTTCATATGAGGTATTTATACGTAAATGAATGCGTGTGCCCAATAAAAATGAAAGAATGTTATGCGTAATGGTGGAAGGTGTATGTATATGGAAATTTAGCCTGCGTTAGTCGAGTCGTGGATTGGTAGGCATGCTTATAGAGTTCTATTAGCTGCAGCTCTTTGTTCTGTTCTGGACCCTGATCAGGTCCCTATTTGGTTCCTCGCAAACCTCAATATGTGCAGATCTTGTTTAAGATCCCCAATGTGAAAATGTTTTTGTATAAGAAAATGTGATGTTGCTTTTCGATTCGTACCCGTAAGGTACCGCCATGCGTTCAGTCTGATTCATACCCATAAAGTACCGCCATGTGTTCACTCGCTTATCCACCCCTTTGACTTAGCAGGCAATTAAATGAAGTGATAAGTTATGTGTTAATGTACAAAGAGATATGTGAATCAAGTGTTTGAAAGTGGTTGTTGAAATGATAAGCTTGTGCTTCACGTACTAATGTGTTATGAATCCTTCACGGACTCGTATGTGGAATTGTGCAGTATCTCTGAATACCTATGTGTTTTGTATAATCAACTGATATCTGTGAAATGGAAAGTGATAAAGAAATCAACGTCGGTCTAACAAATGTGTATAAATGAATATTGACTGTTTAAGAAATTGTATGTGAATAAGGCATGTTATGAAATTGTTCAAAAGTTACGAGTATGTTTGTCTATATGAAGTTTATGTAAAGAATTATTGAAATATTTGATATGCATGTTTTCTATGGTTGAACATTCTGTAAATAAACTTTGTATGTGTGTGTGTGTGTGTGTGTATATATATATATATATATATATTTGTTATATGTTTAAATAAGAACACAGGTATATTATGTGCTCTTTACCTACAGAACTTTAGCCTGTGCGATTTCAGTAAGTATATTGGTAAGAAATTCATATGTATTTGTTTATGGTTTTAATGAATATGGTGAATGATGTATCGATTGGTAAGTAAGATAGATAATAAGCGTTATGCAAGAGATAGATAACTGAATTTAGGAAATGAGTTATGATTGAACCTGGAATAAGTGTATAAGATTTTTTGTAGAACTACGTGGTTCTGATTCCCCAACCATAAGGATACGTAGCAAGCTTGGAATATTTATTTCAAGCTCGAAACCAATTCGAAGAACTAAAGTATTTTGTTTAGTTTTGAACAAGTAACAGTTTGATTAAAATGAAATGTTTTGATTTAAGTATTGATATTGTAATTTGTACGATTTTGAAATATTTATAATAATAGGAATTTCTGAACTTCATATTTTGAAGCTTAAAATGTATTTCGGGAATTTATGAAGTATAACTATTTATAGGGCCATTAAGTGATTTTAAGTATATGATAAGTTTTGTATATATTCTTTTTGATTAAAAGGTAAATGAGAATTTCTGTGTATGGTTTATAAGACGCTAATGTATGTGTAATTGCTTAAGTTTCTGTAATAAAATAATGATATTCGTTTGTTATAACTCCCACACGTAGCATATCGAAGGATGAAGAGCTACGGTGAGCGAAGGGTGCTACCAGACAAAGAGACACATGGCAATACAGAAATCAGAATAATAAAATTTCTAAAAACAGAAGCTAAAGACATGCACATCCTAAACCTATGTCATCAACACACCATTATTTGCACTATAGAATATTACTTATTATACAACCGCATAAATAAACTTAATTACAAACCGACAATCAATAAAAACTTCCTATAACTTTTACAGACTCGTTGGCCAAAGACTCGGTGGACCGCTGTGCTACGCTGATCTCTGAACCTACACGGACAAACAACCGTGCTAAGTGATAACGCTTAGTCGGGCTAAACAAATGCTGGGCATCCACTCACAGTGGTTGCCGAGGCATACACGTGCAAATCGATAGATATATGTATACAGACATAAGCATAAAGGAAACTGGCTTCAGTTAATGCGAACTCATGTCGTTACTTTCATACGAAAACTTAAACAATTTCATATGCAGATTCATTCATTTACCATGACCCGAAATACCATGTTACATTTTATTCGCAATTACATTAGACATACTTATCGTTTACCTGACTCATTAATTAATTCTTAAGTCAAAACATTTCATTTAATCAAATCATTACTTTTACAAAACTAAACAAAACATTTCATTGTTCAAACCATTAATTGTTTAAAACTGAACAAAACACTTTAGTTCTTCGATTTGGTTCGGGCTTGAAATAAGCATTCCAAGCTTCCTACGTATCCCTATGGTTGGGAATCAGAACCATATAGTTCTTACAGAAAATTTTATTCACACAAGTTCTAGAATTATTCCTAACATCTTTCTTAAATCCGGTTTCTATCCCATGTTTACTAATCGATGCGTACTTAACACATTCATTAAAAGTAATCAAACAACGCACATAATTTCTTACCGATACACTTACCCAGGCCTACGTCCAGAAGGCAGATAACATATTACATACCAGTATACTCATTTAAACATATAAACACATATATATACACCTTTATAAGGTACATTTACTAAGCTCTCAACGATATCAATCATGCATATCAAGTATTTCAGTAATTCATTCTAAAGGCATCATATAGACAAGCATACTCATAACTCTTGAACAAATTAATAATATGCATTATTCACATACTAACTCTTATGCATTTAGGATCTTTGCATACATGTCTATTAGAACAAACACTACTTGATACATTTCTTT
Organism: Excoecaria cochinchinensis; assembly: GCA_947683425.1. Lineage (NCBI taxonomy): Eukaryota > Viridiplantae > Streptophyta > Magnoliopsida > Malpighiales > Euphorbiaceae > Excoecaria > Excoecaria cochinchinensis. Next base: position 1,153,217 of record CANTUQ010000025.1, read on the forward strand.
TCATTTAACAAATATCGCCTTACTATACAAAACACAGGGGTATCCGAAGATACCACACCTTTCCACATAAGTGTCCATAAAGGATCCAAAATAGAGGGGTGCATAAAGCACCAATCAAATGGCACTTATCACAAAACTTATCAATTAATTCACATTAATTTTCCTCTTTTAGTTGCCTACTAAGTCATAGGGGTGGATAAGCGAGTAAACGCATGGTGGTACCTTACGGGTACGAATCAAACTAAACGTATAGCGGTACCTTATGGGTACGAATTGAACTGAAAGCATGGCGGTACCTTATGGGTATGAATTGAAAAGCAACATCACATTTTCTCATTCAAAACATTTTCACATTGAGGATCTTAAACAAGATCCATACACATTGAGGTTTGCGAGGAACCAAACGGGGACCTGATCAGGGTCCAAACATAATAGAGGGCTACGGCTAACAGAACTCTATAGGCATGCCTATCTATCCACGACTCGACTAACGCAGGCTAAATTTCCCAAACCATTATTGGATTCATCATGTTCTCATATACGTACACACGTTTCATTAAATACATTGTAACATTCTTTTATGATTTCATAGTCATATGTATTCATATATATATGCCTATCATACGTGCTAATTACATTTATCATATTCAAAGCTAATCATATATTATCTCATGGATAAAATATTCGCATGAACATACTGAACATGACTACATTATTGACATCATGCACTCAGTTAGACTAAACAAATAAATTACATGACTTACACACCTAGAGCCATTAAATAATAATGGTAGACAAAAGTATCATAATTTAAATATTAACATGCATATAAGCAATTGAATAATTCATATTTTAATTCATAGAAGCATAACACAAGTGAGAAATAATGCAAAGAAGAAATCTTTCAAAATATTTTGAAACAAAGAGGGGATTGTCGCGATCGCGATGGGAGGTCGCGCTCGCGATAGAGGCTAGTCTAGTGCTGTGCACAAGAAATACATCACGAGTCGTGCTCAAGAACATGACTCGTGAAGTTGAATTACGGAGGAATAGAGCAGGCATGAGAGGGAGAGGAGACTGCCATAACTCGTGCACAGTGTGCACGTCTCGTACGCTCTTCATCTGATGCTCACTGATCTCTGTCACGATCGTGACAAGTGTTACACTCGTGATAGAGTCGTGATCTCCAGTCCCTCACCAAAAATCTGCAGAAATTCTCTCTCAAAAATCATACCCAAAATTTCCCATTCAAAACAAACTTCAACACAATATAATTTGCTCATTCAAAACTTCATAATTAATACAAAGCCCAACTTTTATACACATAAACACAATTAAATCATGCTATTAACATCATCAAAATCCCTAATAACAAAATCAGTAATTTTGCTGCAAAAACTCATTTAATCTTTTACCTTGATTAAAAACTCCCAATCTAAACATCTAGGCACAAATTATTCAAAACTCATAACACTCAAACATACTCAAACAACTTTAAGTTCAGAAAATCAACAAGAACACACAATCACATAATTTGCAAAAACCTAAATTCCCATACCTTATCTCCTTTGCTCCTAATAGCTTTCTTAGATAATCTTTCTTGTTCCAAAAACCCCTCCAAGATCTTTCTCTTCCAAAATCCTCACCAAAACACACAAATTCACAAAACATAAATCTAGGGATTTTAACAAATCAAGAAGAACAGGGGAAATCCAAAACTTAGAACTCACTTTACCTTGAAAAATCTTTACTTAAATCTCTTGGACTAACAAGAGAGACAAAATGTCATGAAACAAGAAGAAGAAGAAGAAGAAGAAGAAGAAGAAGAAGAAGAAGAGGAGGAGGAGAAGGAGGGGAGGAAAACGGGAAACGGGAGAGGAGGGGAGCAGATTCTGCCCTCTCTCTCTTCCTCTCTCTTCCTTTTATACCCCTTCCCACTTCTTGCCACTTGTCACCCTGCCATTGGTCCAATCCAAGATATTTTTGTCAAATCCTCTTTTTAATCCTTCAACTTTCATAACCGCATGCATTGACACTTATATCTTACTAACCCTTCACGTTGGCCCACTAAACTAATTTTATCCTTTTAATTAAATCTATCAATATGAACAAATCCTTCTAGGGTACTTTTCGGGTGTGATAAAGAAAATTGATTTTTCTCCCTTTAATTGACTATTGAAATCAAAATTTCAAAAATAATTGCACATAAATGCTTTTTCTTTCCTCTTAAAATCTAGATTGTTTGAACTTCCAAAAAATCCTCTTCCTCCTTTTGAGCTCCCCCTTTCCCTATGAAAAGGTTCTCTATTTATAGGCTTAAGATCCCCTTGAAAACCTAGATTTGGAATGATTTCAGGAGTAAAATCAGCCCCTTCAAAATAAAAAACCCTAAGATCCTTTAACTATCATAGAAAATCTGATCTTTGATTTCTAAGATAAAAATTCTAGACGTTTTGTTAAAGGAAATCTGAAAATTCGATGACAGATCATGACCGATAAGCATCCCTCACATGAGGGATGGTCGTCGCTCGACGCGGCCCTTATAGTCGGTCCCACCAAAGATAGGCACCCCTCACGTATGAGCATATGAGTGATGGGCATCTGGCCAAGGGAAAATGCTAACCACCCGGCCTTGACTGATGGGCATCCCTCATGAGGGACGGGCATCGATAATTCAAAACCTCAAATTTTCGTTGGAAAATGATCTTTTTTAAATTAAGGAGAACACAAAAGGATTTTTGGTTTTAAATAACTTCAATACTTATGAAATCTAAAGCCGCAAACCTACAATTTCAGCCCTCCACCTGTGAAACAGGTATCAGTGTCCTCATTGGATAACTCTGATCTAGGCTGTCTCGGGACCCTTTGTGTACAGATACATGTATATATATGTATATATGTATAATTCGTATGCGATTGTATATGAACTTAATAAAATAATGGAATGAATTCTTAAGCAAATGTTAGCACTAAGCTGTGATTGTAATGAAGGATGAGGCAGGCATTGAATGAGTTTTCATATTGATAAGGTTAATATGAGCATTTATCTGTGAGATTAAATGATTATGGAATTTGTTCAGCACTATTATAAAATGTTTGATGGGGTTATGCTATTATAGTATTGCAAATTGTAAGAAGTATTATGAAGGATTCTTCATTTGAGTATTGAGTATTGAAAAATATTATTTAAAAATTGTATGCGATGAATTGAAAGTGTAATGATCATTATTTGATCATAAAAAGCGTTTAGAAATATAATGAATACAATAATGACACGAAAATATAAGAGTGAAAATAGGTATATGTATAGCCTGCGTTAACGAGTCATGGATAGATAGGCATGCCTACAAGCACCTCTGTTGCTGCAGCCTATGTGTTTTGGATCCCTATGCTTTCTTGGACCCCGTTTGGGTCCTGTAGACACTGGGTCCCGAGGCGGTCCAAGATTAGGATTACCCGATGATGAAAACAAAAGGCCGATTTTCGGCAAGAAAGTGAGAATCGATCGTTCCCTTGTCAAAATTGTGTTTTTGTAGAAAAATAATTAAAAATATATATTTTAGAAATTAAAAATTAAAGTAGGGTATAAAATATTAATTTTTTGTATTTAAAGCTTTTATTAAAAAACAAAATCGCGAATGCCACCTGCGGCAGCACGGGGGCGCCTGCGCGGCAGGCCGCCCCTGCTCGTACACAGACACCGCAGGCGCACAGCAGGGCACCGCGAGCGGTGCGGGTACACCGCGTGTGCAGGCAGGGGGACCGCGTGCCCCCCTTCGCGCGCACGGTACGGGGGCGCCGCGGGCAGCAGGGTACCGCGCGCAGTGCGGGGGCACCGCGGGCAGCAGGGTACCACGCGCGCTCTTCCCTCTCCGCGCGACTGCTTTTGGTCGCCTGTCTTTTTTTCTTGCTTTTTTCTGCATTGTCCCAGTCTGTTTTTTCCATTTTTTCACAGTTTCATGCTATTTTTGATTAACTAAAAATTAAAGCTATTTTGTCCCTTCCTATTTTTGGCCAAAACTGAAAATTAAAGGGAAATTTCCCTTCATTTTGAAGGGGGACGACAACTTTTATTCAAGGGATTTTTCTTAGCTTGCTCTCTAGTGTTTTCCTCTCCAGCAACTGGTTTCTTCTTCCATTTTTGTTTTTCAAAAATATTCTTGAGTTCCTTTTTTCCTTTTCTCAAGCTTTAATCTATTCATTTTTCTTCAAAAAACATAATCTATTTTCTTGGGTGATTTGAGCTTGGAAAATTAATTTCCTTTGCTTAATCATCCACCAAAATATTTCTATCAAAAAAGTATCTTAATTTATTTTGAAATATCAATTTCTACACTTTCTTCAAAACTTCACCACCACAAATTCGACAAGGAAAATAAATCGAGACACCACTTCTCCCATCTAAAAATTATGAGGGTAAACACTTTGACCATTTTTCCTTGTTCATCTTCATCTGTGTATTATTTGTTGTTAATTTTTCTTGCCTCTCACAATTAATTTCATTTTCTTCTTCTAGTATTTCCCTTGTGTGGCCACTGTTAATATCTCCATTTAATCATTAATTTGTTTTTTGTGGTTTCCTTTTGGTTAAGTTTGCCGCCACCTCTTTTCCTCCTTTATTATTATTATTATTATTATTATTATTATTATTATTATTATTATTATTATTATTATCATCATTATCATTATTATTATTATTATATTGGCTGCCATTACATCCTGTTAACATTATTATTATTATTATTATTATTATTATTATTATTATTATTATTATTATTATTATTGTTGTTGTTGTTGTTGTTGTTGTTATTGTTGTTGTTGTTGTTGTTGTTATTACTATTATTTCTATTATATTTGTGTTCACATGTACTGTTAATATTCTGCCACTATTATTGTCATCACCATTATATTTTGCATTCATTTGATTAATTTACCTAGAGTCATTACTAATATTTTTTATGTTAATTTTTGTATGAGATTTAATTTGAGTCGGGCTATGTGAGCGCCCCGCGGCCCCCCGGATGGGTCGCAACGCGTGGACGTACTCTCCGGTTTGGCTGAGATCTTTCCAATCCCTCTCTTCATGTTGTGATTATTTGTAAATAATTATTTTATTTATGCACGCGTGAGATAAAAAGTCATAAAAATACTTTTACAATTAAATTGAGTTTTTCACTAGTAAAATTGGGACCAATGTCCCTTGTTTTAGCCAAACAATAAAAATATCACAATTAAAACAAAGAGTCAATTTTCTCCAAAAATGGGATCACTCGTCCCGATTTTCACTCAACAATCAAAATGACTCTTTGAACCCTCTTTAAATAAATGCGAACGAACCAATGTTCCTAAGTTTCGACCAAGTGCGAAGGAACCCACGTTCCCAAAATAATGCCCCGATTTATGTATGCTTTTTCTTATTTCATGTGAGTGTTTTAAATTCAAGTTCATTTCTTTTTTGGGCCCTTGTAATTAATTTTGGGACAACTTTATTTATCGTTGGGGATTGTATTCCGTCCCATTTACATCTTTAGTCTTCTTTTAATGGGGTTGTATTCTGCCCCTATTTCTATTGTAATTATGTGCTTGCGTGTTTATCGCTTTCTTTATTTACTTTATCGCTTTCCTTTTATCGCCTTCGTATGCTTGGAATGCGCTATTTAATTTAAATGCATCAATCGCGTGAGATGAGAGATATAATTTTAAGAGGTTAAAAACTCATTTATAATTAACCAAAGCATAAATAAGAGGGAAGTTCCGGACACCATATCTCTGGTTTAGACCGTTAGAGGTGAGAGACTTTTTCCCAATTTCTTGCAAATTGGGTGGCGACTCTAAATGCCTCAAAGGTGCCTTTAGGTGTCATTAGACTAAATTGTTCTCCCCAATGTCCTATTGGGAAGAATACACTGATGATGTCTCATGGTGCCCATGATCAAAAGACACAAACCAATACCTCGAATCCCAAAGGCGAATTCAAAGCGAGGGCCCTTGCTGGGTACTCCGGCGCGCGTCACAAGTCCCTATTTGTTTTGGATCCCATTTGGATGCTTATGTGTAAGTGTTATTGATATAACACTTTTACCCACGGGTACCTATGTGTTTCAATTCTCGTTATCCACCACCTTGAAAATGCAGGTGACTAAAGAACAAAAGAAAACTAAATGAGTAATATGGAGTGCATTAATAAATGAATATACCTATATGTGTAAATTTTGAATGCATATTGTGATAAATGTTTGTGTAACTTGTTTTACATGAATAATTCGTAATAAATGTAAAGGCTTGTTCATTAAAAGAAAACATGGAATTAAGCTATTCCTATGCATGCGATATTAATGATTGATTATTATAATCAAGGTGTAATATGTTGCATTTAGTTTATGAAGTATAAATATGCTTTTAACTATATGAGTGTGACGCCCGCCGGAACCCAACAAGGGCCCTCACTTGTGAATCCGCCTTTGGGATTCGAGGTATTGATTTGCGTCTTTTGATCATGGGCGCCATGAGACATCATTGGTGTATTCCTCCCAATAGAACATTGGCGAGAACCACCTAGCCTAATGACGCCTAAAGGCACCTTTGAGGTATTTGGAGTCGCCACCCAATTTACAAGAAATTTGGAAAAGTCTTTCACCTCTAACGGTCTAGACCAGAGATTCGGTATTTGAAACTTCCCTCTTATTTATGCTTTGGTTAGTTATAAATGGGTTTTTAACTTCTTAAAATTATATCTCTCATCTCACATGATCAATGCATTTTTAATTAAAGAGTACATTTCAAGCATGTAAAGAAAATAAATGAAAGCGATAAAAGGCGATAAAGAAAGCGATAAATGAAAGCGATAAACATACAAGCACACAATTACAAGAGAAATAGGGGTGGAATACAACCCCAATAAAAGGAAATTAAAGATATAAATGGGACGGAATACAATCCCCAAAAATAAATAAAGTTGCCCCAAAATTAATTACAAGGGCCCAAAAAGAAATGAACTTGAATTTAAAACACTCACACGAGATCAAAATAAAAGGACATACATAAATCGGGGCATTTATTTTAGGAACATTGGTTCTTTTGCGCTTATTGAAGGTTTAGGAACATTGGTTCCTTCGCGTTTATTTGAAGAGGGTTCGGAGAGTCGCTTTGGTTGTTTGATAAAAACGGGGATGAGTGATCCCATTTTTGGAGAAAATTGACTTTTCGTTTTAATTGTGATATTTTTATTGTTACGCTAAAACAAGGGACATTGGTCCTAATTTTATTGGTAAAAAAATCAATTTAATTATAGAGATATTTTTGTGACTTTTTATCACACGCGTGCATGAATAAAATTTTTACAAATAAACACATAACACAACATAAAGAAAGAGTTGAGAAAGATCTCACCAAAACCGGTGTGACACTCCACGCATCGCGACCCATCCGGGGAGTCGCGGGGATGCTCAAATAACCCGACTCAAGTTAAATTTCAGACAAAAATTAACATCAAAATATTAGTAATGGTTCTAAAAATTAATCAAGTGAAAATGAAATAAATTTTAGGCAAGTCAATTCATAATAATAATAATAATAATAATAATAATAATAATAATAATAATAATAATAATAATAATAATAATAATAATAATACTAGGCTATAACAATAGAAAACTTAGCAAACATAAAGTAAGCACAAAACAATTTAATAATATAAAGATAATAATAGTAATAAGAATAGCAACAACAACATAATAATAATAATAATAACAAAATTTATAATAAATAATAATAATAATAATGATAATAATAGTGAATGAACATAAAAATCAAATTGAAGTAAGCAAATAATATATTAATAGTGATATTAACACATTAAAATGCTAAAAGTAAATAATAGACATGATAATAATATTAACAATAACAAATAATATACAAAAAAATAAATGAGAACAAGTCCAAGAATGTTTATCCTCAAAATTTTAGATCGAAAATAGGATGTCTCAATCCGTTCCCCTTGTCGATTTTTGATGATAATAATATTCGAAAAAAGTATAAAAATCTGTGTTTTAAATAAATTAGTTAAAGAAAATATTTTTGGTGGGATGAATAAGCCAAGAAAATTAGTTTCTCTTGCTCAAATCAAACCCAAGATTAAGTATTTTAGAGTAATAAAGACTAAAACTTGAGAAGAAAAAACTTAAAGATTTTTGAAGAAGAATTTTTTTGAAGAGAAAAAAGAATGCTTCCTGGAGAGTCCAAGAAGAGCTAGAGAGAAAGCCAAAAAAAGTTTTTTGTTTAAATCTGCCGTCCTCCAAAAAATGAAGAAGGAATCCCTATTAATTTTCAGTGTTGGCCAAAAATGGAGAAAGACAAAATGATCTCTTAATTTTGTTGTTAGAAAATTAGCATAAAAGGGTGAAAACTAAAGAAAACAGACTGAAAATGCAGGAAAACGATGCGTCGAAGGAGACTGGGCATGCATGCCTGCGTGGAGAGAAGGCCGCGCGCGCCAAGAGGCACACGTGCTCCCCTGGCATCGCGCGCGCGGTGCGCTGAGACCGTGCGTGCAGCTCCGTGGGTGCTGCCTAGGCAGCGCGCGCGGAGCCCTTTCCCTCTCGCGAAGCTGTGCGCGTGGAGACCTCCTCGCGTACGCAGCACAGCTGTGCGCACGGCACAGCTGTGCGCGCGTGGCTGTGTGCCGCGCACACCAACTTGCTGTGTGCGTAATTTCGCGCCCAGTGGGACCAGCCCGCTTGCGAAAACAAACAAAAATAAAAACAAAATAAAATAAAACGAAAATAAAATAAATATATAAACAAATAAAAGTAAATGACTAAATAAAATAAAATAAGATAAAATAAAATAAAATAAAATAAATAAAAAATGACATCAAAAATAAAAATAAAACAAAGGAAGTTCTCGACAAGGGGAGCATTTTTCTGACACTTTCACTGGCAAGTATCGCTTTCATCATTGGGTAATTTTGATCTTGGACCGCCTCGGGACCCAGTGTCTACAATTAGTATACTTGAAGAGACACCTATGTGCAATGAAAATGTATGAATACTCTCATATAATCATTAAGTGAACGTGATGAAATATTAGTGATATGAAGTATGTTGTATAAAAGAAAGATAATGGGGTTTGTAAATGCTTAAATAATGTCCTTATAGAGTTGTAAATAATTTGCATAGATAACTGCATAAAGAAAGTGATAATTTTAAAAGATGCATGATAATTTAATAACACAGCTTTTACCATTATGTATATATAATTATGAGTGTAGTATTTATGTATAAGATTATAAATGGTTATTGTATAAGAAAATATGTGTGGTTAAGTATCACAATTATGGTTAATTATGCAATTATTTGAATGTATTTTTGACAACTGCTGTGAATGGTCGTCCATTCTATGTTTTTCCCCAATAAGCTATAAGCTTAGCATGGGTGTTTTATCCATGCAGGTTCTGAAGATAGGTGTTTCCTTAAGGACATGCCGCATTTGCAAGGCCAACAAGTCTTTAGGAATTTCTTAAGTGGATTTTATAATATGTATTGTAATGTAAACGAAAAATTTCTGTTGTAGAAAATGATTTATATATGTGCTATGTAAAAATGAATTTTGTGACATTTATGATTTATATAAGTGAAATATGGATTTAATGAAAGAAGTTTTATAATTCTGAATATAATATAGTGGATGTAACCAAAATATTGTAGTTGTCATGTGGCATCTTTCACCTGATGTGGTGGTTTACTACGTATGTGCAAGAGGTGTTACATAAATTACATTAATCACACTATCAATTCATTTGAGTATGGCCATGCATTTCTCAGTCCTACTTATCGAGGTGCCCAATAGATATATTTCTCATAAGACAGGGACAAATTCCATCTTGATTATTCACTTTCCTCTGCATAATTCACATCATACCCAATCATAACCTTTATAATTATCTGATTAAAGATAACGTTTGTTTATGTCAAAGCATAATATTAGTTACGTAAGAAACTGTGATAATCTCAAGTATAAAGATTCAATAACATAACTATTATGAAATCAATTTTGACACTAACCCATGTAGTGATTTCATTGTGGGTCAATCCAATACCCTGTTCACTAACAAGTACCTACAAGTTTGACTTATATCACCAGATATAATCATCTCATTATTAACAATCAAACTCATACTAGTCTTATTTTATCATTATGCCCTTTTGTAATAAATGACTAGGGATAATTAGAATAATATTAAATATTATTCATAAACATTACTAGAATGTAACATGCCAATAATATATTAATGTTGGGAAAATTTATCAAATGAAAATATGACATTGTATTAAAGTCCAAACATTTGGCCTAGAGCATTACCACTAACAATCTCCCCTTGCACTAGGCCTAATCAAACATGTAACTAATACCCATTGACCTAGTATGTCCATCATGTTTGGCTTGTGGAAGAGCCGTAGTAAGTGGATTAGCAATGTTGTCATCCATTGGTACTCTGCATGTCACACCCCAAATCGGACCTAGTCGGATTTGACTAGCTAAGTCTGATAAGTGAAGGGCATTTTGGTAATTTTGTTCATGAAGAAATTGGATAATAAGGACTTAAGTGCAAAGTATTTAATTAATTATGTTAAGAGGGGGAAAATTATAAGGTGTGCATGTGTGTATGGATGTAGGGTACTTTGGTTTTGGCATGATCTAGTGGTATTAGTGCATGGTAACTAGGATGTAAAAGTGTTTCATGGGAGGTTATATGGTGTGAGTGGAGTTTGGTGCCTTGGGTTGTTAGTCAAGATGAGATCATTAGAGACCAATAGTGGGGTGACATGTGTAAGGTTGGTGGGAGCATTGATTGGGATTTGAAAGGAGAAGAGAGAGGGATTGAGGGAGTAGCTTCCCGTGGAAGCCAAAGGAAGTTTTGCCTTCCCTTTCCCACGCCTCTCTCTCTCTTTCCCATCTACATCTCTGCTCTCTCTTCCTTTCATGTGGGTTTTCTTCCACCTTTGGGCTAGGGTTTGAGCTTTGAAGGTTCTATAGGAGGTAAGTGGCTATTTTGCTTTTAGTATACTTCTTCTTCTCCTCCTTTTTCGGATTTGAGTGGGTTTTAAAGGTTAAGTTCTTGGGTTAATGAGGTTTTGATTTGATTTGGTTGCAAGAATTGGAGGAGAAGGGAAGAGAAGGTTGGATTTTGAAGTGTTCGGTTTGAAGCTTTGATTTCCAGGTTTGGGAGCTATGTGTGATATAATCTTGATGTATAAATGATACATGATGATTTATTGGATGATTGTGCATGAATTTTGGATGTGTTAGATTGTTCATATAATTTTTGGTGTGTAAAGTATGATGTTGGGGAAATTCTGTTTAGTTTTTGCCAGACCTTTGTGCATTGTTTTTGTCATAGGTCGAGTTATAGACCTCCAAAATGAGTAATTCCAGTTCCATTTGAAAGCTAAGACATAGATATAAAATTGTCTCTAAAGGTCGGGAAGCTAGTTCTTGCTCTAAGACCCTTGAATAAGTTAAAATCTGAAGTGTCTCTGGTTGGGTCGGGTTACTGGACCAGTGTTTATGTTTTAGCTCATATCTGGAGTTATAGATATCCTTTTAATCTGAAATTTATTTCATTTGAATCTTAACATCCTAATAAATAAATGATAAGAAGGAACGTTTGCCTAATAATGTCATTTAGATGTCCGTTTAGGCTGAACAAAAATGAGTTGTGAAGCAGTCCTGAATCGTAGCTTCTGTTTTGCAAGTTTTTGGTAGGTCACGGTGGTAACCAAATTCATTACCACCGTGACATATGTAAATCCTGGACAAAATGCTTAGTTTGGGATCTCACGGTGGTAACCAAATTCATTACCACCGTGACCCCTTCTGTCTTGACCATTTTATGTGTTTTTCTTCCCGAACTGAACCCGTTTTGCACCGGAACTTCCTAGGATCCATCCAATGCATGTTTAGGACTATTAAATCTGTATAAGAATAGTTTTCACTTGGAAAATAAACATGAATAGGATTAAGATTAATACAAACTAATGAAATAATTAGGTGTAAGTGTATGATTAGAATCCAGTCCAGTTAAATGACATATAAGGGCTGTAATACCTTAATCTGTATGAGCATGTGTAACATGATTAAGTTATACACATTTAAAAGATATCGAATGAAGTGGGGTTGCTTGATGTGATTTATTAATGTTAGTTGTTGTGGGTGGTATCGTATATCGCCATCTGAAAGCGAGTGAGTTATGAATGCTAATTTCATGGTTGTTCATCAAGAACATGTAATATTGAATGTGAAATGTATTATGCATATCTGTACTTATGATCTTTCTCTAAGAATATTATGCTATGCTTAAGTGTAAATTGTACCGTTGCATGACTAAGACTTTGCATTGTTAAGTGTTAGCATGAATTGATGTAATATGATGTTGTTCTTCGAATTCATGTGTAAGACTTATTAATGGCATGATTCAATGACGTTTGATTTGGGTTTTTATTGCTATTGGAATGAGGATATGTTGTTTGAAATGAGAACTTTGGGATAGTTGGTTTGAATAACCTGGAAATCGCCCTCAGGAATTGCATCTGGGCATGGGTCACGTTGGCAACCAATTCGGTTACCACCGTGAGGCACGAACCAGATGCATTCTGCCGTGAGTTTGAATAGGTCACGGTGGCAACCAATCGGGTTACCACCGTGAGGTATTCAGACCTTAGATTCTGTTCTGGGTTGTGGGTATGTCACGGTGGCAACCTATTTAGTGACCACCGTGAGGTACCCCAGACTTGCTTTCTGCCGAAGATCCTTGGTATGTCACGGTGGCAACCAGTTTGATTACCACCGTGACCTACCCTGTTTTTGCAATAAAATCCTTTAATTTTTGTATGTGTTAGGAATGTTTAATTATTGATTTTAGCACGCGATACCACCTGATATGAGCTATATTATGTATGTACCGATTCATCAAAGTAAGAGAAATCTTTGCGTGTTATCATTGAACTATGGCCGTAAACTGTGTAATTCTCTGCCTGCAAGAGTCAGTCTAGTGGATAGTTAGGCATGCCTAATAGAGTCTCTTAGCTGCAGCCCTTCGAATGTTTGGACCCTGATCAGGTCCCCGTTAGGTTCCTCGTGAACCCTTATATGTTCAAATCTTGTTTAAGATCCCTTTTGAAAACGTTTTGTAAAAGTTAAAAGTATCTTGATTTATCGGCTCGTACCCGTAAAGTACTGTCTGTATCGGCTCGTACCCATAAAGTACTGTCTGTATCGGCTCGTACCCGTAAAGTACTGTCTGTATCGGCTCGTACCCGTAAAGTACTGTTTATATACTCGTTATCCACTATTTTGAGTCAGCAGGTATTCTGTCTGTTTTGCCTAATGTAAACAAGAGAATGTGATATTCGTTTAAGCACGATTCTGGACATATGAATCGGTTATGTATCCGCATGTGATTATGAATCTCTGAATGGGTTAAGTGTGACCTAAACATGTGAATTGGACATAATTATTTGCATATATGGGTATATGCATAACATAGTGTGAATGTATGGTATGCCAACGGTTGTGAATATAGGTACGGGAATTAAGATGTGCATGACTGTGACCATGATCTTTTGAATGCCATGAATTCGATTAGTAAGCATGTGCTCTTGACCTTGGAATGCATATACATATTGTGTTATGTTACGTGCCTCCTCTCTCTAGTTTTCCTATTATAGTGATTTCAGCGTGTGGTCATGTATTTACATTTTAAGGCATGATAAAAGTATGTTTAGTTAACTAGCGTTCTCGGCATGATAGTTGGGTGCGTATTGCCTGATAATTGTATTGCATGTGAATGGGTTTTCCGTTAATGCATGAGTACTTGGCATGATAGTTATATGTGTATTATCTCTCGTGACTGTACAAGGTAGGGTACTGACACTTGATGCCCTGGTACCTATATGCATAAGAGTCTGTATGTATTCTTACATGAATATTTGTATCGACTGTGATCCCTTGTCTGTTTGGGGCTTTGCTTAATATGATATATGAGTGTAGTATTCGGACGAATATGATATTGAGACGAGCACTCAGGTAATATGTACAAGTATGTGTATATGAACTTCCGAATGCATGGCTTTCCTATGCAGGCTTATTTATCCATCTGTTGTGATTATTTGTATATGCCATTTGTGTATGTAACTTGTTCTGGCGACCATTGTGAATGGCCGACTATCTTGCTTGTGAGTTCTCCCCACTAAGCGTTTATCGCTTAGCACGGGCTCTTTTCCCGTGCAGGTGGCAGGTTTGGTTCGGTTCGAGTCGCGCGTCTGCAGGGTCGGCCACATAGGAGTTAGAAGTGTTATGTTATTCTGTTCAGCTTCTGTATTTTGATTTCTATAATTTGTAGCCTTTTGATTATGTAAGGACCTTATTGTAAATAAGTTTCAGTTATTTCTCCTCTTTATGCTTCCGCTGAATGATCATATGTATGCATGTGTATATGTTGTGGCTTAGTGCCTGCGTGTGTGTGAGTTAATGTATGTCCAGTTTTGCTTCTCAAGATAAGTTTTTAATTTCCCGTGTTTTTGCATGAACGTATGCTTTCGCTTAGCGTATATGTGCATGTATGTGAGTGAGCGTCGGTAGCACACCCGCGTCTTTCCAACGGAGACGTAGGGGGTGTTACAGTTAGTGGTATCAGAGCGCCGGTTTGGCGGTTCTGGGTGTGTTGTTTGTTATGTGTCGTGTCCTTGTATGTGAGTCGGTTTGTGTCGTGGCCTAATGCAGATGTGTCACGTCTTGTGTCATGTTTAGATGGAGTCTGATCCTAGTGAGAATGTGGGCGAGACAACAGAATGTGTGAACCCAGTTAGTGCTGATCAGAGTGTTTCTGAGTATCCTTTGGTTGAGGATTTCGGTCCTATTTCCGATGATAGGACGTTAGTGCAAGGGTCTTTGGATTTTGTAAGAATCTGGTAGTACTCTGTATACCTGTCAGCTATCTCCATAAAAATTTTTTTTTAATGAAAGCATATTGAATCATGGGGATGGGATAACGTGCATCATTATAGCATCAATTGCATTTCTTCTGCATCACTCTGCATACATGAGCCATCGCATTCTCATCGCATTATCATCCCTTTGACCATACATGAGAAAAATTTGCATATGTGTTTTGATTGAGAGAAAGCTGATAGAGTGTACTGGAGTATTTGATGTTATGACTAAGGGTGATAAGTGATGAGTATATCAACTGTTAAGGAAGTGTCCTGTGTTTGGTTAAGTTGACTGAAAGGAGTATTTCAGAATCGTATACAGTGAATGTAAAATGATTTTTGGGGTTTGATAGATGTATTGTTAGTAAGAGGAAATAGCATGTATGACGGACATCTTTGAAGTGTTAAAAGGATATGTATAGCTGTCGGCGAAAGTCGGGTGGTTTATACGTGAAGTGTATGAGTTTGGCGGTGACTTGGAATGTGGTGTTGAGAATCCTTCCGGTGTAAGTGAATTTCGAGGACGAAATTCTTTTAGGAGGGAAGAGTTGTCACACCCCAAATCGGGCCAAGTCGGATTTGACTAGCTAAGTCTGATAAGTGAAGGGCATTTTGGTAATTTTGTTCATGAAGAAATTGGATAATAAGGACTTAAGTGCAAAGTATTTAATTAATTATGTTAAGAGGGGGAAAATTATAAGGTGTGCATGTGTGTATGGATGTAGGGTACTTTGGTTTTGGCATGATCTAGTGGTATTAGTGCATGGTAACTAGGATGTAAAAGTGTTTCATGGGAGGTTATATGGTGTGAGTGGAGTTTGGTGCCTTGGGTTGTTAGTCAAGATGAGATCATTAGAGACCAATAGTGGGGTGACATGTGTAAGGTTGGTGGGAGCATTGATTGGGATTTGAAAGGAGAAGAGAGAGGGATTGAGGGAGTAGCTTCCCGTGGAAGCCAAAGGAAGTTTTGCCTTCCCTTTCCCACGCCTCTCTCTCTCTTTCCCATCTACATCTCTGCTCTCTCTTCCTTTCATGTGGGTTTTCTTCCACCTTTGGGCTAGGGTTTGAGCTTTGAAGGTTCTATAGGAGGTAAGTGGCTGTTTTGCTTTTAGTATACTTCTTCTTCTTCTTCTCCTTTTTCGGATTTGAGTGGGTTTTAAAGGTTATGTTCTTGGGTTAATGAGGTTTTGATTTGATTTGGTTACAAGAATTGGAGGAGAAGGGAAGAGAAGGTTGGATTTTGAAGTGTTCGGTTTGAAGCTTTGATTTCCAGGTTTGGGAGCTATGTGTGATATAATCTTGATGTATAAATGATACATGATGATTTATTGGATGATTGTGCATGAATTTTGGATGTGTTAGATTGTTCATATAATTTTTGGTGTGTAAAGTATGATGTTGGGGAAATTCTGTTTAGTTTTTGCCAGACCTTTGTGCATTGTTTTTGTCATAGGTCGAGTTATATACCTCCAAAATGAGTAATTCCAGTTCCATTTGAAAGCTAAGATATAGATATAAAATTTTCTCTAAAGGTCGGGAAGCTAGTTCTTGCTCTAAGACCCTTGAATAAGTTAAAATCTGAAGTGTCTCTGGTTGGGTCGGGTTACTGGACCAGTGTTTATGTTTTAGCTCATATCTGGCGTTATAGATGTCCTTTTAATCTGAAATTTGTTTCATTTGAATCTTAACATCCTAATAAATAAATGTTAAGGAGGAACATGTGCCTAAAAATGTCATTTTAAAATCCTTTTAGGCTGAACAAAAATGAGTTGTGAAGCAGTCCTGAATCGTAGCTTCTGTTTTGCAAGTTTTTGGTAGGTCACGGTGGTAACCAAATTCATTACCACCGTGACATATGTAAATCCTGGACAGAATGCTTAGTTTGGGACCTCACGGTGGTAACCAAATTCATTACCACCGTGACCCCTTCTGTCTTGACCATTTTATGTGTTTTTCTTCCCGAATTGAACCCGTTTTGCACCGGAACTTCCTAGGATCCATCCAATGCATGTTTAGGACTATTAAATGTGTATAAGAATAGTTTTCACTTGGAAAATAAACATGAATAGGATTAAGATTAATACAAACTAATGAAATAATTAGGTGTAAGTGTATGATTAGAATCCAGTCCAGTTAAATGACATATAAGGGTTGTAATACCTTAATCTGTATGAGCATGTGTAACATGATTAAGTTATACACATTTAAAAGATATCGAATGAAGTGGGGTTGCTTGATGTGATTTATTAATGTTAGTTATTGTGGGTGTTATCGTATATCGCCATCTGAAAGCGAGTGAGTTATGAATGCTAATTTCATGGTTGTTCATCAAGAACATGTAATATTGAATGTGAAATGTATTATGCATATCTGTACTTATGTTCTTTCTCTAAGAATATTATGCTATGCTTAAGTGTAAATTGTACCGTTGCATGACTAAGACTTTGCATTGTTAAGTGTTAGCATGAATTGATGTAATATGATGTTGTTCTTCGAATTCATCTGTAAGACTTATTAATGGCATGATTCAATGATGTTTGATTTGGGTTTTTATTGCTATTGGAATGAGGATATGTTGTTTGAAATGAGAACTTTGGGATAGTTGGTTTGAATAACCTGGAAATCGCCCTCAGGAATTGCATCTGGGCATGGGTCACGGTGGCAACCAATTCGGTTACCACCGTGAGGCACGAACCAGATGCATTCTGCCGTGAGTTTGAATAGGTCACGGTGGCAACCAATCGGGTTACCACCGTGAGGTATTCAGACCTTAGATTCTGTTCTGGGTTGTGGGTATGTCACGGTGGCAACCTATTTAGTTACCACCGTGAGGTACCCCAGACTTGCTTTCTGCCGAAGATCCTTGGTATGTCACGGTGGCAACAAGTTTGATTACCACCGTGACCTACCCTGTTTTTGCAATAAAATCCTTTAATTTTTGTATGTGTTAGGAATGTTTAATTATGGATTTTAACACGCGATACCACCTGATATGAGCTATATTATGTATGTACCGATTCATCAAAGTAAGTGAACTCTTTGCGTGTTATCATTGAACTATGGCCGTAAACTGTGTAATTCTCTGCCTGCAAGAGTCAGTCTAGTGGATAGTTAGGCATGCTTAATAGAGTCTCTTAGCTGCAGCCCTTCGAATGTTTGGACCCTGATCAGGTCCCCGTTAGGTTCCTCGTGAACCCTTATATGTTCAGATCTTGTTTAAGATCCCTTTTGAAAACGTTTTGTAAAAGTTAAAAGTATCTTGATTTATCGGCTCGTACCCGTAAAGTACTGTCTGTATCGGCTCGTACCCGTAAAGTACTGTCTGTATCGGCTCGTACCCGTAAAGTACTGTCTGTATCGGCTCGTACCCGTAAAGTACTGTCTGTATCGGCTCGTACCCGTAAAGTACTGCCTGTATCGGCTTGTACACGTAAAGTACTGTCTGTATCGGCTCGTACCCGTAAAGTACTGTCTGTATACTCGTTATCCACTATTTTGAGTCAGCAGGTATTTTGTCTGTTTTGCCTAATGTAAACAAGAGAATGTGATATTCGTTTAAGCACGATTCTGGACATATGAATCGGTTATGTATCCGCATGTGATTATGAATCTCTGAATGGGTTAAGTGTGACCTAAACATGTGAATTGGACATAATTATCTGCATATATGGGTATATGCATAACATAGTGTGAATGTATGGTATGCCAACGGTTGTGAATATAGGTACGGGAATTAAGATGTGCATGACTGTGACCATGATCTTTTGAATGCCATGAATTCGATTAGTAAGCATGTGCTCTTGACCTTGGAATGCATATACATATTGTGTTATGTTACGTGCCTCCTCTCTCTAGTTTTCCTATTGTAGTGATTTCAGCGTGTGGTCATGTATTTACATTTCAAGGCATGATAAAAGTATGTTTAGTTAACTAGCGTTCTCGGCATGATAGTTGGGTGCGTATTGCCTGATAATTGTATTGCATGTGAATGGGTTTTCCGTTAATGCATGTGTACTTGGCATGATAGTCATATGTGTATTATCTCTCGTGACTGTACAAGGTAGGGTACTGACACTTGATGCCCCGGTACCTATATGCATAAGAGTCTGTATGTATTCTTACATGAATATTTGTATCGACTGTGATCCCTTGTCTGTTTGGGGCTTTGCTTAATATGATATATGAGTGTAGTATTCGGACGAATATGATATTGAGACGAGCACTCAGGTAATATGTACAAGTATGTGTATATGAACTTCCGAATGCATGGCTTTCCTATGCAGGCTTATTTATCCATCTGTTGTGATTATTTGTATATGCCATTTGTGTATGTAACTTGTTCTGGCGACCATTGTGAATGGCCGACTATCTTGCTTGTGAGTTCTCCCCACTAAGCGTTTATCGCTTAGCACGGGCTCTTTTCCCGTGCAGGTGGCAGGTTTGGTTCGGTTCGAGTCGCGCGTCTGCAGGGTCGGCCACATAGGAGTTAGAAGTGTTATGTTATTCTGTTCAGCTTCTGTATTTTGATTTCTGTAATTTGTAGCCTTTTGATTATGTAAGGACCTTATTGTAAATAAGTTTCAGTTATTTCTCCGCTTTATGCTTCCGCTGAATGATCATATGTATGCATGTGTATATGTTGTGGCTTAGTGCCTGCGTGTGTGTGAGTTAATGTATGTCCAGTTTTGCTTCTCAAGATAAGTTTTTAATTTCCCGTGTTTTTGCATGAACGTATGCTTTCGCTTAGCGTATATGTGCATGTATGTGAGTGAGCGTCGGTAGCACACCCGCGTCCTTCCAACGGGGACGTAGGGGGTGTTACACTGCATATCTTGACGTCTCTTCTCTTAATGATTTATCGAATGAGATGATAACGCCTGAGTATATGTTTGGATCTCTGATGGGATTTAGGATTTTTAGCCTGTGTAATAGCACCGTTATTGTCACAGTAAAGATTCATAAGGTTTGTGATACTAGGTACTACTCCTAGTTCACCAATGAATTTCTTCATCCAAACTGCTTCCTTAGCTACATCTGATGCTCCTATATACTAGCTTATGTTGTACAATCAGTTACAATGCTTTATTTAGAACTTTTCTAGCTCACAGCACCTCCATTTAACAAAAACACATATCCTGATTGTGATCTGTAGTCATCTTTATCAGATTGGAAGCTTGCATCTATGTAACCATTTACAACAAGATCATCTTCCAATCCTCCATACACTAAGAATGCATCCTTAGTTCTTCTCATGTACTTAAGGATGTTCTTAACGACTGACGAGTGACTCTTACTGGGATCTGATTGGTATCTACTCATCACTCTTAACGTATATGAAACGTCTAGTCGAGTACATAACATGCCGTATATGATAGATCCTATAGCCGAAGCATAAGGAATCATATTCATGAGATCTTGCTCATCAGATGTGTAGACACCGGGTTCCGAGTAGCCTTGATCAGGATTACCCAATGATGAAATTAAGTGTGCTGATTTATAGGCAAAAAGAATAAAAGTCGGAAGTGATAATTTCCTTGTCATTTGATTTGTTAGGAATAAATAAAAATGTATTTTAAAAATATTTTTAAAATGTTTTAAAAATTATTTTTGGGGTAAAAAAGTGAGTTTATAATTTTTTGTGTTTTATAGAAAAGTTAAAAAAAAAATCGGCGAACGTCGCGCGCGGCCTCGCTCGCTGGGCGCCGCGCAACGTGCGCTGGGCGAGCAACGCCCTAAGCGTCGCCCGCGCGCGCGGGCGACGCCCAGGGCATCATGCATGCTGCTGCGCGTGGGGACGCCTGTCGGGCGTTCAGACGGGGCATCCCTCGCCCCTTTCGCCCATTTTTGGCCATTTTGGCCCCAAAAATTCATTTTTCTTCAATATGTTTTGTAGATTTCAATGGTAAAACTTTTAAAATTCCAAACCTTTGATTTTCTTCAGTTTTTTGCTTTTATTGAAATTAATTTAATTTAATTCTTTATTTAAAAATCTGGATTTTGGGGGAAAATAAAAAGGATTTTGGAGAGAGACTTAGGGGGGATTTTCTTTAGAAATTACTTTTCTTCTTCTTTCTTCTCTCAAGCAAATTCTCTCAAATTTTCTAAAGAACTTTTCCAAGAAGATTATCAAGGCAAAAAAATAATAATTTTTGTTCTTGGTGACTTTCTTCTTTTCAATTAACAATTTTTTACTTTAAGACAAATAAACTAATTGTTTGCTCTTGAGTAAAAAATCACTTTTGATATTTTATTATTCTAGTCATATTTTTCAAATCAAGACAAGGAATTCGATCTCCTTACCTTCATTTCATCAAGCTAATTTTGAGGGTAAACATAGTTGGTTCAATTTCTTAATTTAATTTTTTAATTTCATTTTTTTTGTTTCCAATTAATTAGTTAACATGTAAATTCTTTTAGTTCTATCATTTTCTTCTTATTTTCTTCTTATTTTCTTATTCTTTTGTTTTTATTTAATTAATTATCATGTGAATTCTTTTAGATCTATTATTTAATTGTTCATATTTCATATTTTTTTATTTAATTGTTCATATTATTATTTCTTATTTCTTATTTCTTATTTAATTGTTCATGTTCATATTATTATCATCATTTTTGTTCATATATATTATTAGTATTATCATTTAACATGTTTTAGCATAATTGGTATATTTTATTTTCATTTTATTCTTCCATATTTAATTGGATTGCTCATCTTCTTTGATGTTATTATTATTATTATTATTATTATTATTATTGTTGTTGTTGTTGTTGTTGTTGTTGTTGTTGTTGTTGGTATTATTTGCCATGTTTTAACATGTTTTATTAGTTTGCCATATACTATTTTATTCTTGCATGCTTAATTTGGGTTGTTTAATACTATTTGGTTTCATTATGTTTATTATTGTTATTATTATAGTTGCAATTGTTAGTTTTGTTATTATAAGTTTAATTATCCTTGTTTATTGCTATCATTTGATACTAGTATCATTATTATTAATATTATTATTTGTATTTCTTATGCATGCTGAATTTTATGTATATTATATTTTTTATGCATGATTGGATGTTATTGTTGTTATTTTATGTTTTTATGCATGCTAAATTCTATCATCATTATTTTATGCTTGTTTATGCATGTTGAATTTTATTATTTTTATGTTATCTTTTATGCATGCTAAATTGTTAATTAATTCGATTGCATATTTTTATTATGTCATTTTAATTGGCTTGTCATATATGATGCAATTTTGATTGCCTTAATTTAATTGTTTTCATGTTATATGTTTAATTAATTTTTTACTAACTTCACTTTTGTTTGTTTTTTTTATTTTTTTTTTCAATACTTATTTTTTATGTGTGAGTATTTTTCATACCAAATGGGAGCCCATGAAGATTTGAAGACCCATTTGGGAGTTGATTTGTTATTTTTATTATTTTCATTACTTTTCTTTCATTATTTTATTTAATATGTAATTTGTAATAAATTATTTTTTTTGCACGTTAATTAAAAAATCACAAAAATATTTATATTAAACTAAATTGGGTTTTATTTAATAAAATGGGACCAATGTCCTAACTTTTTTCATCCAAAATAAATTGTCGCTTTAAAATTATTTTCTTTAATTATGCATGAGAGGACCAATGTCCTCATTTTTAATAAATAGCCCGATTTATGTATGAATTGTGTTTTATTTACAAATGGGGGTTATATTTCGCCCTTAGTTTTGTTGTAATTTATTTTGTTTTCATTTACTTTATTTATCGATTTTATTATATGATTGATATGCGTTTAATTAAATTGCATTAAAATTGAATGAGAAATGGGATGAAACGCTAAATTCAAAACTTGATTATAAACTTGGCTAAGGTATGAATAAATGGGGAGTCCCGAACCATCTCTGGTCTTCGGGCTCAACGAGGCGAGAGGGCCATTCCGATGTTTTATTAGAATGGGATCTCCAAGATACCTCTTGTGTCCCACCAAAAGACTTAATTTACAATCCTAGGCTCCTTAGGGTTAGAAGTTCATTCCAATGTTCTATTGGGGTGAATGCCTCCAAGACCCCTTCGGTTTGCCCAAAATGGATAATATGTGCCGTCTTAGGCTCACTGAGGCGAAACGAACTTTCCCAATATTTTATTGGGTGGCGACTCCATGAAATCTCCTTGTTGCCCAAAATAGACGCACTTGTAAATACCTTACAAGTTTTCATGAACCTCTCCCGATCGCCCTAAAAGCGGGCCTTCGGGGCGCCATGGGGTTCAGTGCGCATCACAGTGGCGACTCCACTGGCGACCTAAGAGACTTCCCTTCAAAAGTACCTTGGCTAAAATTTACAATTGAGTTTTAATTTAGAAATTTCATCTCTTTTCGAAATTGCATTGCATCTATGCTAGAGCCTTAGATTATGCTAGTTTGGTCCCTATTTTAACCCCGGTGCGTTCCCAAAGCATGGCCCTACGTTCACTCAATGTGGGGAAGTGTTAAGGATAATCACCAGCCCAAGCCTCGTACCTTATGGTATATCAAATGGTGACCCAATCGGTCATTATGCTTGGAATGAGCTATACCCGTTGGCAGGGACCATGCTTGGGTAGCCCTAAAGTATCATCACCTTTGACCGAAGCTCATGTATTGGCAATAGATACTTCCACTAGGTGAAATGTACCGTAATACCGTGCTTGCTATTTGGGCCGTCATATATTGGACAAAATCAATTAAATCAAATGGTCTTCATCAAAGGCTTTCATGCCCCGGTAGGCCCATCTTAATTTAATTGAGGTGTTTAAATACATGATGGCCAAACACTCATACGTGTGTACATTAGATAAGAGATGTTATGCTGCCGATTTTTCACCGTGCATCATACGTGTCCAATGGGTTCCTGTTAACCCTTGGATAAAGTCCACCTAGGAAAGAGACAATACTACCTCGTATGTGGGAGAGATAAGGTTGAAAGGATCTATCTGCTTGAATGTGTTTGTCTATGCTGCATCAGCACTTCAATCATGCATCATCCTAACGAGATGTATTTTTTTCAGCCATCATAGATTCACCCGGGTGGTTTAGGGCTCCCAACGGTCGATTGAGAGGGATTCCACTCTTGGGGTTACCAGAGCTAGTATCATATCAAAGCTCAGATTCTCTTTCAGAGGCTAGTGAGACTTTCTCTTCAGAATCATCACTAAAGACAAGTATGACTAACCAATCAAGTGGGTCTGATGCAACCCGGGCAATGATTGCCGAGGAAGTAGGGAGAAGAATGGAGGATTTTGAGGCCAGAATGATGGCCATGATGGGCAACCTTGCCACTAACTTAGCTCCACTTGCGGGGCAACAAGCTGCTGCTCCTATTAGGGGGCAAGATGAATAAGGGCTGTGAGAGAGGATCCCCCTGCTGTGGCTGACCCACCTATGGTTGAGCAAAGAGCACCAGTGCTTGTAGAGCATAGAGAAGGCCCTAAATCTGAGGTTGACTTATAGGAAGATGAGCAAGAGGAACAGATGGTGGCAAAGGGAAAGTCGCCTAAGCTAGAGGAAGCAATGTGGAGGAAGATGGAGGAGAAATTTGAAGCTATGATAAGGATGATGACGGTAGGAAGGGGAATGAACCCAGAGGATCGTGAGCTAGATGGGGATGATCTGATTCCCCAGAACTTCAAGATGCCTGATATTCTAAAATTTGATGGCACCTTTAACCCTGCTGCACACATCAAGCAGTACTCGCTAGTCATGAAGGGGACAACTTTAACAAGGAAGCAGAAGATAGAGTACTTTTTCTAGAGTCTTACAGGGGCTGCCATTGACTGGTACTATGGGCTGGACAGGAGATCCAAAGAAGATTGGGACTTGTTGACTGAAGAGTTCCTAAAGTAATACAATTGCAGTACCCGGATGGAGGTCACACTGAAGGATCTAGAGCTGCTGTAGCAGAAGGCTGGGGAGTCTTTCCATGAATACCTCACTCGGTGGAGGAACCGGGTTATGGAGATGAAGCGCAAACCCGATACACCTTATCAGATCCGATTATTCATTTGGAATGCTAGCCCATATCTGAGAGATGGACTAAAAATGAAGGGGCTGAAAGATTGGGAGTCCTTGAAGGACATTGCTATAGAGGCAGAAGGAGAATATATATTTCAAGAAGGGCAAGCAGTGAGGCTTATGCCAAGAAGGGCTACAACAATCAAGGTGCAGCCAAGTTAGCTAGTTGCAGTAGTGGTAACAGAAGTGAGAAGACAGCCGAGGTGTCGGCAACAAGAGTGAATCAGAGGTACTTCTCGAATTTGGGTAGGCCTTTGTCATGGGTACTGAAGAGGTTGATGAAGGAGAGGAAGCTACAACCCCTGCCACCTAGACCAGCTAGGAACCAAGGGGAACCGGGGCATAAAGAGAACGAATACTGTGCCTTTTACCAACATACTGGGCATCTGACAGACAATTGCTTCAGGCTAAGGCATCAGATTCAGGATCTGATCAATAGTAAGCAGATCACCGATCCTAAAAAGAGGGAGAGCAAGAAGAAGTCCAATTTCAATGCTGTGCCACCGCCTGTCTTTATGATTGGGTCGAGCCTACCCGAATGGTATGTCCTTCAAGATTTATATGGAAATGAATACTTCGCTATCACTCGCCCTAAGGCAAGTGAAGAAGGGATGCCCGTGGCGGCGATAGACTGTTGGTCCACTAGTGAGAGTGGAGACGAAGATGAAGAGGAGAAAGATGGAGAATTCACGGATTCGTGGGATTCAGAGGAGGAGGAAAGAGTTGGGGTTGTAACAAAAAGTGGGAGAGTGGTCCCCAAAGTTGAGAAGCAGCAGGACTCAGTGCAAGCACCTGTGGAGAAGGAGCCGGAAGAAAATCCCATAGTAAAGCAGCTGAAAAAGACCACGGCTCAGATATCTATTTGGGACCTTCTAAGGCAGTCCCCTTCTTATAGATAGAAGTTAGTTGAGGCTTTGAGTGAGTCCACCATAGCCACCATAATTTCTCCATCCGAGCTGCTATATCTCATCAAGGGGGGATTAGGGGAGAGACTGATCTTTTCTGATGCTGATTTGCCAGCTGAAGGCCGCAATCACAATCGGCCATTGTACATCAAAGCACAAATTAATAACAAGCATACCGCTTGTATTATGGTTGATGATGGGTCATTCATAAATGTTTGCCCTTTGGTGGCACTTCAAGCTTTTGGGCTGGACGAGAGTATGTTGAGTAAGTCTGATCTGACCATCACAGCCTATGACAATTCTCGGAGATAGGCATCGGGAACATTCAGAGCTCTACTTAGGACTGGGGCCCATTGAGATAGAAGCAGAATTTGTGGTCTTGTCCATCCCAGCAAATGTCTCAGCTCCGCTTGGAAGGCCATGGTTCTATAAATTGGGAGGAGTGTCGTCCACCCTACACCAAATGGTAAAGATACCTCATGAAGAAGAGGTGATGACTGTCAAAGCAGCGAGAGAAAACCAAGTGTCTGCCTTAGGGATCTCTAATCAGCCATTCAGTGGTTTTCATATATCGGTGATCGGTGAGGAGCAGGACTTGGCAGGTAGCCCTCAGGTGATGAACATGATGAAGATGAAGCACTTCCTCCCAGGGGCCGGATTGGGTAAAAATTTGCAGGGGTTGCAAGATGCCATCACAACACAAGGCCAAAAAGATCGGAAGGGTCTGGGCTACAAAGGAGAGCATGGCAGGAAAAAAGTATCAGAGAAGATTCCCCACATTTTAGAGAGTTTTGTTCCCTCATATTTGGTCTGTGCTTATACTGGAGAAGAAGAGCCTCAGTGGGTGGATGGAAAGATCATTTCGGGGTTTGAAATTTTTAATGATGTCTTTGACTTGGATGTCGGAGTTATCAAGTCCGCAGAGAACTTCTGGGATGAGGAGATTATGACTCAGTGCAATATTTGGGACAGGGATGGGCCCGAGGAGATTGTCACTGATAAGCTATTAGCTACCAGGTTGAAGGGAAAAGAAAAGATGGTAGAGCCACAGCTGAAGTTTGAAGATTTGGAGATCTCACCGGAGGTAGTTGAAAAGCCTCCACCAAGCCAAGAAGTCAAAGACCAGTCGGCTGCAATGTCGTCATCGACAGAAGATGAAGACAGTAGTTGTTTAGATAGTCTTTTTATGCCAGAACTTTTTGATGACAATGTTAATGCTTCTGATTACATCAAAGAGATTAATAACTTTGCTTACTTGTGTGATGTTTCTGATGATTTCATTCCTCATGACCATAAATATGATGCATTCATTTTTGGCATTAACTCAACTAGCACGACTGCATTTAATCTTAGAACTTTTGAGAATCCAAAGGAAATTTTGATAGCATCAGACATAACTCCTGAGGAGAGGATAAAATTTGAGATAATATTAAAAAAATATGAAAAAGTCTTTGCCTGGACCTACGAGGACATGCCGGGAATTGACCGAGATGTAGCTGAACATGCCATTCCAACTTAGCCAGAAAGTAAACCGGTCAAGCAAAATCTCAGAAGACTTAGGCCAGAATGGGCTCATAAGGTGAAAGAGGAGATCCATAAGCAGATTCAGGCTAAGTTTCTACTGGAGGTTAAATACCCGATTTGGCTGGCTAATGTAGTTCCTGTGGCTAAAAAGGATGGAAAAGTTCGAGTATGTGTGGACTATCGGGACCTGAATAAAGCCTGCCTGAAAGATGATTTTCCTCTACCTCATATTGATGTGTTGGTAGATAGTGCCGCTGCTTGCATGATGTACAGCTTCGTGGATGGGTACGCAGGGTACAATCAAATCCTTAACAAAATAGTGGATCGAATAAAGACAGCTTTCATAACTGAATGGGGTACATTTGCTTATCGTGTCATGCCTTTCGGCCTAAAGAATGCAGGAGTGACCTATCAGAGGATGGCCACCAGAGTTCTCAATGATTTGATCCACAAGGAAGTGGAGGTGTATGTTGACGATATGATGATCAAGTCAGCTACCAGAGAAGGTCACTTCGAGGCTTTGGAAAAGTTCTTGCAAAGGATCAATAAGTATGATCTGTGCCTCAATCCCAAGAAGTGCATTTTTTGAGTTACCTCGGGTATGCTATAAGGCCATGTGGTAAGCCAGAGAGGAATTGAAGTAGATCCTGACAAGGTCAGGGCCATCAGAGAGATGCCAGTGCCTCAAAAAGAGAAAGAGGCTAGAAGTTTCCTAGGAAAGCTTCAGTACATCAGCCGGTTTATTGCCAAGCTGGCTTCAGTATGTGAGCCCATCTTCAGGCTTCTTAAGAAGAATCAGCTTGTGGTGTGGAATAATGATTGTCAATTGGCCTTTGATACTATTAAGGATTATCTCCTGAATCCTCTAGTTTTAAGACCAGCACGTCTTGCCAAACCATTAATCCTGTATCTGGCGATAGAAGACAATTCAGTGGGTGCCATGATGGCCCAGGAGGATGACTTTGGGGTGGAGTTTGCTGTTTACTATCTTAGCAAGAAATTCCTAACATGTAAAGCCAAATATGTTGAAGTAGAAAATATTTGCTTGGCTGTTATTTGGGCTTCTAAGAAGTTGCCTACTTTCATTCTTTCAGTGTGCAAGCGGTTGCCAAGCATAAGCCGCTTTGGTACCTTCAGGAAGCACCCTCTCTGCTAGGAAAGATGGGAAGTTGGTTACTATTGTTGCAGGAGTTCGATATCGAATACATCACCAGGAAAACCATTAAAGGAAGAGTTGTAGCTGAGTTCTTGGCTGAACATCCTATTGAGGGAGACCAGTTCGAGTACAATTTTCCAGATGAAAATGTCATGGCCATAGCAGTACAAGGGTGCCAATTGTTCTTCGATAGGGCGGTCAACAGTAAAGGGGCAGGAGCGGGGATCATTCTTACGACCCCGGATGGTGAAAAGCTGCCATTAGCCAAAAAGTTGAGGTACAGGCGACCAATAATGAAACAGAATATGAGGCTTGCATCTTCGGATTAGAAGCACTGCTTTCTCTAGGGGCAAAGACAGCAGAAATCTTCGGAGATTCTTCATTGGTAATTCATCAAACCAGAGGGGAATGGACAGTTAAGGAAGAGAGGCTGTTACCTTATGTGAAGCACTTGAGAATGTTGAGTAGCCAATTTGAGACTTGCACCTTTCACTTCATCCCCAAGGATGAAAATCAATTGGCTGATGCTCTAGTGACATTAGTGTCCATGTGGGATAATCCAAAGGGGGTTGCTATGAAACCCGTGCTAATCTCTAGCTCGGAAAAGCCTTATTTTAAAGCCGAGCAGGTGATGGATGTTGAGGCCACCGATAGAAACCCTTGTTACTACAACATTCAGAATTACTTGGAACGGTCAGTTTTTCCAGAGGAAGCCACTGAGAAAGACCAAAGGATGATTCGGAAGTTGTCCACACAATTCATCAGTGTAAATGGCACTTTGTATAAAAGGCAAGCTGATGGTATCCAGTTAAGGTGTTTGGCGGAGAAAGAAGCTGAAAAGGTTATGGAAGAGGTTCATGCCGGAGTCTGTGGAGCTCATATGAATGGCTTAGCCTTAGCCAAGAAGATCATGCGCCAAGGATTCTATTGGCTCACAATGGATACGGATTGTTCAAAATATGTGAAGCAATGCCAGTTATGCCAGCAATACGTGAATTTAAGGCGTATGCCAGTTTCAGAGCTACATAATTTGACATCTCCATGGCCATTTGCATCTTGGGGAATAGATATCATAGGCGAGATATGTCCTACAGCTTCTAATGGGCATAGGTTCATTATAGGTGCCATTGATTATTTCACTAAGTGGGTCGAAGCTGAATCTTTCAAGAAGATTGATGCTAGGGATATGACTAAGTTCATCTAGCAGAATTTGATATGCAGATATGGCCTCCCACACCATATTGTGTCTGATAATGGTGTACAATTCTTAGCAGAAACTAAACAGATGCTTCAGAAGTATGGAATCCAGCATCACAAGTCTTCTCCTTACCGTCCTCAAGCTAACGGTGCAGTTGAAGCGGCGAACAAAAATGTGAAAAGAATATTGGCCAAGATGGTTCAGAGTTATAAAGATTGGGCAGAAAAGCTACCTTTTGCACTCCGGGGTTATAGAACCATAATCAGAACCTCTACGGGAGCAACACCATTCTCTCTGGTATACGGAACCGAAGCGATTTTGCTGGTTGAAATTGAGCTGAAATCTTTAAGGGTAGTTATGGAAGCCGAGATTCTAGAGACAGAATGGGCACAACAGCGATTGTTGCAGTTGAATCTATTGGATGAAGATAGGTTGAGAGCCTATTATCACAATTAGGTCTATCAAAAGAGACTAGCTCGGTCCTTTGGCAAGAAGGTACAAAAGCACCGTTGAAGGAAGGGGACCTGGTCTTTAAGATGATGAGGCCGGGAGTGCCAGACATAAGAGGAAAATTCAGGCAAACCTGGGAAGGCCCGTTCATTTTGAAAAAGTTGCTAACAAAGGGAGCAGCAATCTTAGCAGACAACTATGGGAATGAGTTTAAAGACCCAGTCAATGTCGATAGACTAAAAAGGTTCCATGGCTAAAGGAAAAAATCAAAAGAAGAGAATGAATCTCCCGCGGGTCGAAAATCGAAAAAAGGCAGCCTTGCTAAAATTGGGCGCCCTGTCAGGGTGAAAACCAAAAAAAGGCATCCTGGGCAAAAATTAAGAGCCAAGAGAAAATGTTCAATCTAGAAAGCCCGAGAGGGCCGATTGATAACAGGAGTTTGATGCTTACAATATCTATTCCGAGATTAGGTGTAGTCTTGTGCTTTTGAATTCTTGTTAAATAAGGATCATGTATGATGAAATCATATAGAAATGTACTCAATTTTGCAATGACTAAAAGAATACAGTTTACATTTTCATTGTTCTTTAGTTCTACCTTAAAAAGAAATATATCACTTATTCATCTAATGACTATTGACTAATCATTCTGTCGGAAGGTGCCTAAGCAGATATGTGCTATTCACTCTTAGCGGTGGTTCTGATAATAGCCTTCTCTTATAGTTCCTTCAAAAAAAATCTTGAAAAAAAGGCCGTTAGAGATGAAAGCCGTAACTGACTCTCTAAGCAAAAGTTAGGCCAAAGGGCAGGGTGAAAACCTGGAAACAGGCAGTCTGCCCTACAAAAAATGAATGAAATAGATAAGAGCCGCTGGATTGGGTTGGGTCCATTCGAGGCAAAAGTTAGGCAAAGGGTTATGTGAAAATCCCCGAAGGGACGCATTTCCCATAAAGAAAAGCTAGTGTGAAAATCCACAAGGGACGCACTACCTTTAAAGCAATGACGTTCGATGTCTGGAGCGATAAGGCGGCATTACTTCGGATGATCATTCTTCAGTCAGATAATGCATGAGTCAGATCCTGGGCATATGATCATTGGCCGAGGGGCAAAGATGCATACTTGATGTCTCTCTCAGAAAATGTGTCTGGGTCAGAGTCCCTAAAGCCAAGATGTCACTCTTTTAGATCCTTGGAGGCGCGATGCAGCAGCCAAGCTATATCCTCAGCAGACCCTTAACCACCTAGGATAGGGTCAATCTATTTTTGCAAACATTTACATCTCATATCATATACAATTAAATTTTTGTATATATTTCTGCACACAAATATCTAAATGAAGATCATCGGTTTTCGCACTTTTATTAGTCTGTAGCAGACTCGGTGCGGTCATCTGCGGATGACACCCCTGCACTTTTAGTAGTCTTGTCAGCGACTCGGTGCAGTTTTCCCCGCACTTTTAGTAGTCTATAGCAGACTCGGTGCAACCTTCTTCTTGCACTTTTAGTAGTCTGTAGCAGACTCGGTGCAATCTTCTGAGGAGGATATCTCCTGCGTTTTATAGTCTTGTAAGCAACTCAGCGTATCCTCATCTACAAATGACATTCTTGCACTTTTAGTAGTCTGTAGCAGACTCAGTGCAATCCTCTGAGGAGGATATCTCCTGCGTTTTGTAGTCTTGTCAGCGACTCGGCGCATCATCATCTGCGGATGACATTCTTGCACTTTTAGTAGTCTGTAGTAGACTCGGTGCAATCTTCTGAGGAGGATATCTCCTGCATTTTGTAGTCTTGTCAGCAACTCGGCGCATTGTTATCTGCGGATGACATTCTTGCACTTTTAGTACTCTGTAGCAGACTGGTGCAATCTTCTGAGGAGGATATCTCCTGTGTTTTGTAGTCTTGTCAGCGACTCGGCACATCGTCATCTGCAGATGACATTCTTGCACTTTTAGTAGTCTGTAGCAGACTCGGTGCAATCCCTGAGGAGGATATCTCCTACGTTTTGTAGTCTTTTCAACGACTCGGTGCATCGTCATCTGCGGATGACATTCTTGCACTTTTAGTAGTCTGTAGCAGACTCGGTGCAATCTTCTGAGGAGGATATTCCTGCGTTTTATAGTCTTGTTAGCGACTCGGCGCATCGTCATCTGCGGAGGACATTCTTGCACTTTTAGTAGTCTGTAGCAGACTCGGTGCAATCCTCTGAGGAGGATATCTCCTGCGTTTTGTAGTCTTGTCAGCGACTCGGCGCATTGTTATCTGCAGATGACATTCTTGCACTTTTAGTAGTCTATAGCAGACTCAGTGCAATCCTCTGAGGAGGATGTCTCCTGCGTTTTGTAGTCTTGTTAGTGACTCGGCGCATCGTCATCTGCGGATGATATCCTTGCACTCTTAGTAGTCTGTAGCAGACTCGGTGCAGTCCTCTGAGGAGGACATTTCTCGCGTTTTGTAAGTCTGTAGCAGACCCGGCGCATCACCATCTTAGGATGGTTCTCCTACACTTTGTAGTCTTGTCAGCGACTCAATGCAATCCAAGAGGATACTCACAGTTCAAATCATAGCACTGTTCCCGAGGGAGCAGCTGGAAGGAGGCAGCCTCAGTTACGCGCTTCTTTCCTTTTCCTGAATTTTGGCTCACCTAGGCACCCACACACTAGCCTCCCCAAAATTGGGGGCAACTGTAGACACCAGGTTTCGAGTAGCCTTGATCAGGATTACCCATTGATGAAATTAAATGTGCCGATTTATAAGAAAGAAGAATGAAAGTCGGAAGTGATAATTTTCTTGTCGTTTGATTTGTTAGGAATAAATAAAAATGTATTTTAAAAATATTTTTAAAATGTTTCAAAAATTATTTTTGGGGTAAAAAAGTGAGTTTTTAATTTTTTGTGTTTTATAGAAAATTTCAAAAAAAAAAATCGGTGAACGTCGCTCGCGGCAGGATCCAGCGTACGCTGCGTTGCGCTGGGCGAGCGACGCCCTAAGCGTCACGAGGGCCGCTGCGGGCGGGGACGCCCGTCGGGCGCTCCGACAGGGCGTCCCTCGCCCCTGTCGCCCATTTTTGCTGTTTTTTGCCATTTTGGCCCCAAAAATTCATTTTTCTTCAATTGTTTTTGTAGAATTCAATGGTAAAACTTTTAAAATTCCAAACCTTTGATTTTCTTCATTTTTTTGCTTTTATTGAAATTAATTTAATTTAATTCTTCAATTAAAAAACTGGATTTTGGGGGAAAATAAAAAGGATTTTTGAGAGAGAATTAGGGGGGGGGGGGGGGATTTTCTTCAGAAATTACTTTTCTTCTTATTTATTCTCTAATGCAAATTCTCTCAAATTTTCTAAAGAACTTTTCCAAGAAGATTATCAAGGCAAAAAAATAATAATTTTTGTTCTTGGTGACTTTCTTCTTTTCAATTAACAAGTTTTTACTTTAAGACAAATAAACTAATTGTTTGTTCTTGAGTAAAAAATCACTTTTGATATTTTATTTTTCTAGTCATAGTTTTCAAATCAAGACAAGGAATTGGATCTCCTTACCTTCATTTCATCAAGCTAATTTTGAGGGTAAATATTCTTGGCTCAATTTCTTAATTTAATTTTTTAATTTAATTTTTTTTGTTTCTAATTAATTAGTTAATATGTAAATTCTTTTAGTTCTATCATTTTTTTCTTATTTTCTTATTCTTTTGTTTTTATTTAATTAATTATCATGTGAATTCTTTTAGATCTATTATTTAATTGTTCATATTTCTTATTTTTTTATTTAATTGTTCATATTATTATTTCTTATTTCTTATTTAATTGTTCATGTTCATATTATTGTCATCATTTTTGTTCATATATATTATTAGTATTATCATTTAACATGTTTTAGCATAATTGGTATATTTTATTTTCATTTTATTCTTCCATATTTAATTGGATTGTTCATCTTCTTTGATGTTATTGTTATTATTATTATTATTATTATTATTATTATTATTATTATTATTATTATTATTATTATTATTATGTGATTGTCCATATATTATTATTATTATTATTATTATTATTATTATTATTATTATTATTATTATTATTATTATTATTATTATTATTGTTGTTGTTTTTGTTGTTGTTGTTGTCGGTATTATTTGCCATTTTTTAGCATGTTTTATTAGTTTGCCAGATACTATTTTATTCTTGCATGCCTAATTTGGGTTGTTTAATACTCTTTGGTTTCATTATGTTTATTATTGTATTATTATAGTTGCAATTGTTAGTTTTATTATTATAAGTTTTATTATCCTTGTTTATTGCTATCATTTGATACTAGTATCATTATTATTAATATTATTATTTGTATTTCTTATGCATGCTGAATTTTATGTATATTATTTTTTATGCATGATTGGATGTTATTGTTGTTATTTTATGTTTTTATGCCTGTTAAATTCTATCATCATTATTTTATGCTTGTTTATGCCTGTTGAATTTTATTATTTTTATGTTATCTTTTATGCATGCTAAATTGTTAATTAATTCGATTGCATATTTTTATTATGTCATTTTAATTGGCTTGTCATATATGATGCAATTTTGATTGCCTTAATTTAATTGTTTTCATGTTATATGTTTAATTAATTTTTTACTAACTTCACTTTTGTTTGTTTTTTTTTATTTTGTTTTCAATACTTATTTTTTATGTGTGAGTATTTTTCATACCAAGTGGGAGCCCATGAAGATTTGAAGATCCATTTGGGAGTTGATTTGTTATTTTTATTATTTTCATTACTTTTCTTTCATTATTTTAATTAATATGTAATTTGTAATAAATTATTTTTTATGCACGTTAATTAAAAAATCACAAAAATATTTCTATTAAACTAAATTGGGTTTTATTTAATAAAATAGGACCAATGTCCTAACTTTTTTCATCCAAAATAAATTGTCACTTTAAAATTATTTTCTTTAATTATGCATGAGAGGACCAATGTCCTCATTTTTAATAAATAGCCCGATTTATGTATGAATTTTTCTTTATTTAAAAATGGGGGTTGTATTCTGCCTCTAGTTTTGTTGTAATTTATTTTATTTTCATTTACTTTATTTATTGCTTTTATTATATAATTGATATGCGTTTTATTAAATTGCATTAAAATTGAATGAGAAATGGGATGAAACGCTAAATTCCAAACTTGATTATAAAGTTAGCCAAGGTAAGAATAAATGGGGAGTCCCGAACCATCTCTGGTCTTTGGGCTCAACGAGGTGAGAGGGTCATTCCGATGTTTCATTGGAATGAGATCTCCAAGATACCTCTTGCGTCCCACCAAAAGACTCAATTTACAATCCTAGGCTCCCTAGGGTTAGAGGGTCATTCTCATGTTCTATTGGGGTGAATGCCTCCAAGACCCCTTCGATTTGCCCAAAATGGATAATATGCGTCGTTTTAGGCTCACTGAGGCGAGACGAACTTTCCCAATGTTTTATTGGGTGGCGACTCCATGAAATCTCCTTGTTGTTCAAAATAAATGCACTTGTAAATACCTTACAAGTTTTCATGAACTTCTCCCGATCGCCCTAAAAGCGGGCCTTCAGGGAGCCACAGGGTTCGGCGCGCATCACAAGATGTCATAGGACATTAAGTCTTTCTAAGATAAATGCCATGAGATATTGGTAAAAATCCTCTTTTAGAATTTTACATGCTGAACCTATTCAACACAATATCAAAATAAGTGATTTGACTCATACCAATTATCCTTTTAGATCTATCCCTATAGATCTTAATTCCAAGGATATAAGCAGCTTCACCCAAATCTTTCATTGAGAAAGACTTCCCTAACCATTCTTTGGTCTTTTGCTTAGTAGGGATGTCATTCCCAATGAGTAATATGTCATAAACATATAAGATAAAAAACATAATTACGCTCTCACTAACCTTCTTATATACACAAGGTTCATCTTTATTCTTGATGAATCCAAACTCTTTGACTGTTTCATCAAAGTGAAGATTCTAGCTCCAAGAAACTTGCTTTAATCCATAAATGGATCTTTGCAACTTGCATACCTTTCTAGAATTCTCAAGATGGACAAAACCTTCAGGTTGTGTCATATACACATCCTCAAGTAGGTTTCCATTAAGAAATGTTGTTTTTACATCCATTTGCCATATTTCATAGTCATAATACACATCAATGGCAATAAGAATTCTTATTAATTTGGGCATCGTGACTGGTGAAAAAGCTTCATCATAGTCAATACCATAAGTTTGATTGAAACCTTTTGCAACAAGTCTTGCTTTAAAAGTATGCACTTTGCCATCTATGTCAGTTTTCTTTTTGAAAATACATATACACCCAATCGTTTTAATCCTTAAGGTGGATAAATCAAGGTGCAAACTTGATTATCATACATGGATTGCATTTTAGATTTCATGGCTTTTAGCCATTTCTCAAATTCTAGACTAAACACAACATCTTGATAGGTAGTAGGCTCATCTTGATCCATGAGCAGTACTTCACTACTATCTGCCATGAGAAATCCATATCATAATGAAATCATCAATGAATGTAATAAAGTACTGAAATCATCCACTGGCATTTATGCTTAATGGAACACATACATCAGTATGTATTAGGCCTAATAAGTCAGTGGTTCATTATGTCCAGTGAAATAATCCTATGTCATCTTGCCTAATAAATAAGATTTGTAATTTTCCAATGATTCCAAAAAGTCTATCTTTATGAAGCTTGGATATGCATTTTTCATTTATATGGCCAAAGCGACAATGCCATTTGTAACATCCCTAACCCTACGTAGTGGACTACATCTTCGAGAGATGAGTTACCACGATAGGTAAGGAGTGTCACACAACAAACATGCAATCTAGATATCTTATGCCTTAACTCATTCGCATACATTAAATTGGGCCAAAAATTATAAAATTCTATTTCATTGTTATATAGGCATAGATTCCAATGCATTGATAACATTTAATTTACAGGCAACATACTTAAGTCACACTACATCATATATAAATTGCATTTCAATATATATTCTTTACATATACATCACTTTCAATTTATACATAACATGTCACAATTTTAACATCTTTATCTAAAATGTTAGATTTAAAATATTACATCAACCATTAAAATATTACATCAAAATATAAACCTACATAAAACACTTGCCCCTAGTGTGTTGCTTTTGGGGATGTGAATTATCCTTTAAAAATAGCGCGTCTACAAAACCTGCATGGATAGAACATCCGTTCTAAGCATAAAGGCTTAATAGAGAAAAATATGAAATGGATAACCACTCACAGTGGTCATTAATGCATACACAAGCATATCTTACATGTTTAGAAACAATTAAATAACAAATAGATAGCAAATAACATAATAAATCATCATATAATGCACAATAGAATTTTATACTTCAATATTGCTCACATGTCCATAAGTTCCATAGTGACCAATACTATGCTCTTTAATCAAAAAGTGCCTGCATTACAAAGTAGTGGATAACGAGTTGATAAGCTTAGGTACTCGAAGGTACATTCATATTCATAATTTATACCATAGGGATCTAAGCAAGGTCTATCAACACATAGGGTTTTGTAAGATATTAACTTTCTAATGGAACAAATTTCAGGTCATTTGGACATCAAAATCTCCAAATATGAATCAAACAACCCAAACTATTCCTATGACCCGGCCAAAGTAAAAAGCCTTCTCTTTTGGCCTCTTTTGAAATAATTAAAGCATGAATTAGGTCCAGGTTCCTTCTAAAAATATTTAGGTATGTGAGTTAAATTTCCAACCAACTGGAATCACACGATTTGGAGCTCTACAAGTCCACTTATACCTAAAATAAGCAATAAAGGTCAGGCTGAATTTGGGACAAAGTTTCCCCTTAAACTCAACATGCACAAATTAGCCAATCCAACACAACAATCACAACAATCCCAACTCAAATCAAACCAAATCAATCATATACAATTCAAATACAACAATTTATCATTATTCACACAAAAACTTATTAATTCCAAAACCTTTCACCTTGGCCTCTTTTCTTGCTTCAACTAGCTTCTCCTTCACCAATCTTCTCCTTTCCTTTTGCTCCACTTGCCTTTTACACTACAAAATACACCATGGATCAACAATAACACAATATTTACAAATTTCAACCCCTAAACCCACGGTAGAAGAAGAGAAGAAGAAAATAGCCGCTTGCTTACCTCTTTTAACTTGCACATATACTTGAATTTGCTTAACTACTTAAATGGCAATTGAGCAACCAAATAATGGAGGATTGAATGTGTTTTTGAGGGAAGGAAATGGCTGAAATGGGGAGGAAAAGGGCTAGATTTTTTCTCCTAATTTCCACCGATTTTATGGCTTATAAAGCCATGAAGTTTCCTTTATTTTCTTCTTTAAATTTAATCGTCCATTTGTCAACTTGTGATTGGTTCTCCTTTCAAATTCCTCTTTTGGTACTTTGACTCTCTTAAAATCATGCATTAGCCATTTAATTTAACCTATTTCATGCATTGACATATAACACAACTTATTTAATGCAATTTAGTCCATAGGGGTCAAATAACATCTAACCCTGACTTTTCAATTAATACCGATTATGTCCCTTACACATACACTTGACCAATTACACAACTTAGGCCACTCTTGTACGCCAATAGTGTTTAAAACGAATAGGGTACAAGTCAGGGCCTTAGAAATCTTCCTTCCTTAAAGAATTTTATCCTCGAAATTCATACCCGAACTAAACAGTTGAGGATGCTGAGTTCTCATTATAGATTCGGGGTTCCCATGTTGCTTCTTCAATTCCATGGTGTGCCAAAGTACTTTCACCAAAGGAATCTGCTTATTTTGGAATTATCTCACTTCTCGAGTCAATATCACTTTAGGTTTTTCATCATAAGAAAAATCCGGTTGCACTTGCACATCTTACACTGGTGGAACATAAGACTCATCTGATCGGTATCTTTGAAGCATAGACACATGCAATACATTATATAGCTTGCCTAGTTTTATTGGTAAAGCCAATCGATAAGCTACTGGCCTAATCCGTTCAAGAAATTCATAAGGACCAATAAATCTTGAACTCAATTTCCCTTTCTTCCTAAACCGATGCACTTTCTTTATAGTGACACTTTTAAGAAGACTTTATCACCCACCTCATATTCAATGTCTTTTTGCTTTAAGTCCATGTAGGAATTCTGTTGGTCACTTGCAGCCTTTAACCATTGCTGAATCATTCTCACTTTCTCTTCAGTGTCTTTGATTAGATCAGGGCCAACTACTTTGTGTTCACTCAACTCTGTCCAGCACACTGGAGTTCGACACTTCCTACTACAAAGAGCTTCATATGGTGCCATGCCAATGCTTTTTTGATTACTATTGTTGTATGCAAATTCCATTAATGAGATATATTGTCCCAATTCTAGTGAAAATTCAAAACACAACACCGAAGCATATCCTCTAAAACTTGTATAACTCTCTCATATTGCCCATCTGTTTGAGGATAGAAGGCCGTGCTGAAATTAAGTCAGGTACTAAGAGCATATTGCAAACCTTTCCAAAACCTTAAAGTAAATCTTAGATCCCGATCTGACACAATGGACAATGGAACCCCATGAAGTCGGACAATCTCATTCACATACAATTTTGCCAAACAATCCATAGAGTAATCCAGTCTAACTAGTATAAAATGAGCTAACTTGGTGAGCCAGTCAACTATTACCCACACAGAGTTATGCCTTTTCTATCTCACTGGAACTCTTGTTACAAAATCCATTGTGATGTTATCCCATTTCCACTGATTATTGGAATGGGATTTAGCGAACCCAAAGGAACTTGATGTTCAACTTTCACTTGCTGACAAGTCAAACACTTAGATAAACAATCAACCACATCTTTCTTCATGCCATCCTACCAATAGAATTGCTTCAAGTCTTGATACATTTCATTACCTCCCGGATGCATAATGAAAATTGTATTGTGAGCTTCATACAGAATCTTTTTCTTCAATTCCTTGTCATCTGTTACACATAACCGGCCTTTATAATAAAGAATACCATCATCACTCACTGAAAAGTCAGTCTTGTCCTCATTTCTAGCTAATTGCAATGCCTATTGCAGCTTGGGATCACTTTTCTTAGCATCAACTATTATCTGCTTTAGATTAGGCTTAGATTTCAACTGAGTTATCAAAGCTCCATCAGGTACTATTCTCCACTTACCACGCTGCAATGTCAAACCTGAAATTGACTTTCTGCTTAGGGCATCAACAACCACATTGGCTTTGCCTGGATGATAATCCATTATACAATCATAGTCTTTGAATAATTCAAGCCATCTGCATTCTGTGTAAGCATGTGCTTGTGGCTTTTGTGGTCGGTATAAATTCTGCACCTTTCACTATACAAATAATGACGCAAAATCTTTAAAGCAAAAACAACTGCAGCCAACTCTAGATCATGAGTTGGACAGTTCTTTTCATGAAGCTTCAACTGTTTTGACGCATATGCTATCATCTTTCCATCTTGCATCAACACATATCCAACGCCCATTCTTAAACACTATACATAGTATACTCTTTACCTTGAATGGGTTGAGTAAGTACAGGTTCTTCAATAAGCAGTCTCTTCAATTGCTCAAAACTGGCTTGATATCTATTAGTCCATTCAAATTTGACCCTTTTCAAAGCAACTTGGTAAGGGGAGAGGCAATAACAGAGAATCCTTTCACAAACTCCTCACTTTTAGCACATTCCAAGGTAGTTTCCAATTCACAATTGCCACAGCCTTAGTTGGATCAACCTTGGCCTAAGAAAGACACTTCTTTAAACCAGAAATCACACTT
Source organism: Excoecaria cochinchinensis (assembly GCA_947683425.1). Lineage (NCBI taxonomy): Eukaryota > Viridiplantae > Streptophyta > Magnoliopsida > Malpighiales > Euphorbiaceae > Excoecaria > Excoecaria cochinchinensis. The sequence goes on from CANTUQ010000025.1 coordinate 1,194,348, forward strand.
ACTGAGCTTTGCATACAATTGCTTTTCCCTCAACATTTGGAGTACAATTCACAAATATTCCTCATGTTCTTGTTCATTTCTACAATACACAACAAATTGATCAAGATATGGCTAGAACACGTGATTCATCAAATCCATAAAAGCTGCAAGCATATTAGTAAACCCAAATGGCATCATCGGGAATTCATAATGGCCATATCAGGTCCTAAAGCCAGTCTTCAAGACATCTTTATTCTTCACCTGAAGTTGATAATACCTCGACCATAAATCAATCTTAGAAAAGATACCAATTCCTCTCAATTGATCTAATAGATCATCTATTCTAGGCAAGGGGTACTTGTTCCTCACCGTCACCTTATTGATCTGCTAATAATCAATGCACGTCCACAAGGTGCCATCTTTCTTTTTGACAAACAGAAATGAAGCACCCTGTGGAGACACACTAGGCCGAATGAAACCCTTGTCTAATAGCAACTACAATTGAGTTTTTAGCTCTTTCAATTTAGTGGGACCTATATGGTAGGGAGCTTTAGATATAGGAGTAGTGCCCGAAAAAATTTCAATGGATAACTCCACTTCCCTTTTAGGCGGTAAGCCTGGCAACTCCTCAATAAACAATTAGGTAATTCGTTTACCACTGGTATCTCTTGCAATTTTACCTGCCACTGCTTAGAATCTAATACTAGAGCTAGAAAAGCTTCACATCCTTTTCTTAAATACCATTAGGCTTGCATGGCATAGATTATATTAGCCCAAGAACTAGAATTAGATTGATCTGGACTTCTACGCACTACTATCTTCCTACTACAATCAACTATTGCCCGATGCTTACATAGCCAATCCATTCCCAAAATTAAATCAAACTCGTGAAATGGCAACTTAATTAAATCTGTAGAAAATTCCCTACCCTTATACACTCGGTTCACATTTACACTATGCTCTAACGAACTAGTCACACATATGTCATAATCTAATTGATCACCAAGAGGCAAATTAACACATAATTTCTCAGAACATACATATGAGTGTGTAGTTCCAGGGTCAATTAGAGCATGCATTTCAGTATCAAATAATAAAAAGTACAAGCTATAACTTCTGGAGCATCCTACTCCTCATGAGCCTTCATAGCATAGGCCCATGCTGGTGCCGTATGAGGACGATCAATGATCTCTGATGCTGCCCCATCTCTAGGTTGGTTACCTCTGCCACATCCTATTTCTCTACCGCAGTTAACTTGAGGTGCATTAGATCCAACCTTACTAGTTTCTTGCTGATCTCTACTTACATCATAATCTTTTGGACAATTTGCCAAGAAATGTTCAGTGCTCCTATATCGAAAACAACCACCATTCAACCACCTACACTCTCCTCTATGATGCTTATTGCAATGGGAACACTTAGGCACAATATCCCCTCATCCATCTGACACACTGCTACCAAAACTAGATACATTAGAGGATCCCTATTGTCTACCCCTAGTAGCAGGATTGCTAAGAGACTTAGCTTGAGAAGCTACCTGCGGGTTTCTGGGTCTCTTCCCCAAAGATAAACCACCTCCCGAGGAACTTCTTCTTTGTGCACTTTCTCTTTGAATCATATCAGATCTTTCTGCCCTCATAGTTGCTTACACAATCTGATAATAGTTCACATTTTGAGAAGTCATCGTGGAGATCAATAAAAGCTTTAATGGATTCGTTGAGCCCATCTTCAAAATGCTGGCACCAAAATTCTTCAGTAAGCACCCCCAAGGGTGGATACTTACTAAGTTTATAGAACTCTTTCTCATACTCTGCTATAGATAAGGCTCTCTGCTTCAAGTTCTAAAACTGCTTCCACTTAGCCTCTCGATGTGCTTTAGTAATATACTTGTTCTAAAATTCTTGAACAAAGAATTCCCATGTAATCGAATTGGGAAGCATATGATGTTTTAAAATTGACTTCCATTAATCATATGCAGAACCCTGCAATAGAGATACTACACAACCCACTCTTTGCTCTGGAGGGCATCTAATTTCTTCAAGCACCCTCTACACCCTTTCTATCCAAAACCCGGCTTTATCAGATTCATCTAAACTGGTACCACAAAAATCTTTCGCTCCATGCTTCCTTAACACATATATCGGAGCTTTAAGTGCAGCCATCTGATCCATAACCCTTGCCATATCTTGATATTTTAAGCAATGCCTCCATAGGCATAACCAAAACATCATGTTCCTCTCTAAACCAGACTAAAAATAGATGGATCTTGATCCATAGGGCTCACACTTTTTGCTATCTCTTGAACCGCTTCTTGGGATGGATCCATCTTTAGGCTACAAAATACAAGGACATCCACATTAGGCCTGTAACACCCCAAACCCCTTACGTAGCATGCATGAAGAAAAGGTAGGCAAGTGCTATTGTAAGTGGAGGGTGCTACCACACGAAAACATAATAGAAAATCGAATAATAAAATTCCTAAAATCGGACCACTAAAAACATACTCAACACATGCTTATATTGCCAGCAGACTATCACTCACACACAACAAATTACAAATTGCCAAACTACATAAAAAAACTTAATTACATATCAAAATTCAATAACAAAAGCCTATTACAATTTCTATTGACTTGTTGGCCAAAGCTATAGCGGGCCACTTGAACCAACATCAATCTCCTTAACCTACACGGAAAACACCCATGCTAAGCAATAACGCCTAGTGGGGAGAGACAAAATAATAACCAGCCACTCACAGTGGTTGTTGATACGAACACATGCATAAGCAACATATACATAAGCATAGAGTGTACCAACTATAGGTACTACAGATTCACATCATCATTCTCATGCAAAAACATAAGCAATTTCATACGCCCATCCATCTTGTATACTCTACAGAAGAATACTTTATTTCTTTTTAATTAGGAATACCTAATACGTATTCATTACTTACTTAAATTGCTTACTTAACCTTATCATTAGTTGTGCTTCATAGGATACCAATATTCATTTCACTAGTCACAATATAAAGTCTTAGAAATTCCTATTATTACGAATATTTCCAAAATCATGCTTACAACTGTATTGATACTTAAATCAAAACATTCATTTGTGCTAACAATTATATTGATTGAAACCAAAAATAACTCATTCCTTAGATTTGGTTCGAGCTTGAAATAAATATTCCAAGCTTCCTACGTATCCCTATGGTTGGGAATCAGAACCACGCAGTTTTACAGAAAACCTTTATACTCACATTCCTGAATTAATTTTAATTCATTCACTAAACCCAGGTATCTATATCATGCTTTCCACTTTATTTTTCCTTTCTTACTATTCGACATATAATTACCATATTCATTGAGTACCAACAAACAATGCACACAAATTCCTTACCAATATACTTATAATAGTTATCCAGGCTAAGGTCAAAAAGGCAGATAACATATAACATGCATGTATTCTCATTTGAAACTTATAAACGAATATATTCATAAAATCCATTTACTGAATAATTGCCTATAGCAAATACACATATCACTTACTTTAATAATTCTCTATAAAGACTTTATATAAACAATAGATTAATAACATGCATCTTCCACATACAAATTCATATGCAGTCAATATTCATTCATAAATGCCTAGTAGCACAAACATTATTTGCTACATCTCTTTTCATTTAACTAACATTGAATTGGGATACAAAAATACATAAGTACCCGAAGGTACCACACAATCTCATATAAGAGTCCATAAAGGATCCAGAAACACATATGTGCATAAAGCACTAGCTCAAATGATATATAAGCCACGGAAGTAATATATATCCACAAACACATCAAATGCTTATTCACTTATCCTTTTGCAAATCATTAAAGAACTTATCAATTATTCACATTCTTTTATTCTTTTAATTGCCTGCTAAGTCAAGGGGTGGATAAACAAGTGAACAGAACACATTGGGGTACCCGAGGGTACAATCGAAAAGAAACATCTTTCATTTTCTCATTTGAAAACATTTTCACATTTGGGGTGATCTTAAACAAGATCCGTACACATTGAGGATCGCGAGGATCCAAACGGGGACCTGATCAGGGTCCAGAACCAAAGGGACTGCAGTAACGGAACTCTATAGGTATGCCTATCTATCCACGACTCGACTATTGCAGGCTAAATTACATATTAATCATTTTCGAATTCGTCACGTTTACACATATCTCAAGGTGGTAAATATAGATGCTTCAATTCAGTATCTTTTATTAGATAATAACCCAAATAAATAAAGACTAAAAGTAATAACATCTTCAAACTAGGCATATAAGACAGCATTCAAAATTTTCAATTTTTTAAAACAGGGGACTTTTACACGGCTGTATGATCAAAGCTTACTGCCATGTAAGGCCTTTCACACTGCCATGTAAGGCCTTTCACACGGTGGAAAGGTAAAACCTTACCGCCGTGTAGCCTTCAGAGCAAAACCCCAATCGAAATAGAATGCATTTACACAGCGGCTTGACTAAACCTTACCGCCATGTAAAAATGCACCAAAGCAATTCTTTAGAACAGAATAAATTTACATGGCGATATAACAAATCCATACCCCCGTGTAAATCTGTTGAGCATTTTCTATAGATGCTAATAACCGCAAGTATACGGTGTACCGAAATAGTACTTAAGAATGTCGATCCCACGAGGAACGTGATTTACACATTATTACTACCTAATTTTAACACTGTTTACAATGATTAATTAATGGTAAAGTTGATTTTAAACTAATCTAACATTTAAACTAAATAAGCCTAATTATTGATGGTCAAAGAAGATATAATGATCAATGATGATGAGTATAAAAATGGAACTTGAATTGATTATTCTTAATGATTTAAATATTCTTTTCATGCAAGCCAAGTTGAATAAATTTCCTACTTACTCTTTCGACATAAATAGGATTGCCTAAAACATGCATATGTAATTCCAATTCACAACTTTCATTACTGGATTAGGAGATTAAACATGCAAATTATAAGTTAAGTCACAACCTATAGCAACCATTTTAACACTATGATTTCTCAAATAATGCCTCAATGATGATTTCCCATTAGATTGTAAATATGAATTCATTTTTCAATTAAACTCATACTTATAAAGATCATACATAGTATCCTAATAGGAAATTCTACAAGAAAGAACACATGAATTAATATGAATAATAAAATATTTAATATTAAGTATTCAAGTTCAGAATTTACATCACAAAATTTACAAAGAAGATTAAAAAGATAAGAAGTGAAGAAGAAGATTTCTCAACCCTTTTCAAGTCACCAAAGTTATTCTTCTTCTTTGTATGCTATCTTCTCTTCAATACATAAACTCTACTCTAGAAAATAAAACTAAAATAATGAAAGAACTCTTCTAACTTACAGAATTTTTACTTAATTAAATGTTCTATATATCAAATTACAGTTAATAATAATATTTATACTTTCTAATTGTGTCTCTTTAGATGTCTCTTGGTAAGGACTACAAATGTCGGCGGAAAGGCATAACTCTTCAAAGTGAAATTTGAACTTTTGTCTCTAACGGATCTCTCTGTCGAGATCGCGACATCATCGCGCTCGCGACAGAGCGCGCCTCTTTCATCGCTCCACCTTCCTCGCGTTTGCCTTCTCCGTGCCCTATCGTGACCTCGCGACGAGTTCCTTGGTCGTGACAGCCTCTCTTCTTCACTTTTCTTCCTTCTTCCTTGGCTCTCCTTTAGCGCGTGCTGTCTCGCTCGCGACAAAGCCTCTTTCTCCTTTGCTCATTTTGGCTACTTTTCTCCATTTTCTCCATCTTTTTCCATCTTTCTCCATTTTTCTCCTATACACCCAAAACTCAAACAAAAATATAAAACACTCCTAATTCTAATACAAATAAATACACATGAATACTATTTTAATCCTAAAACATAGGTTAAATATGAGCTATTTAAGCTCATATCAAACCCCCACACTTAAATATTTGCTTGTCCCCAAGCAAAACACTCAAACATTCCAAACAAATAACACAAAATAAACACAGGATTTTGGAGCTTACTTATACATTTGACAAATATTTGAAAGTCTCATGTCCATACTCTAACCTCTAACTCAATAGCCTAAATATGAAACTCTCTAAACAATATCGTTATTTATAAAACTTTAACCCCTATATACAATTGGAAAAACATGAAATTGCAAAACACAAAGATGTTTAATCTCAAGAAATCAATTATCTTAACACATGTATAAATTATTTCACACAGAACATTGCCTAAGATAATTGTCACTCAAATACTTTTTACTTTCAATCACTCAATCTCTCAAGTGTTTATAGGTTAGTGTTTCTCTCATTCCATAAATATGCCATTACATACCATAGGCTTGTAATTAATAAAAAATCTCCACTACTAGTATAAGGTAGTAAAGAGGATCAAAGGGTCTTAACAATGGTTGTAATGTGGCTTAGGTTAGGGTAGGAAACTTTTGGATTTAGGTAGCTAATATTGTGTAGAGAAAAAATACCAATATTGTGGAGATTGAAAACACAATTTGCACAAAGCATGATAATCTTACACTTTTCTAATTCCCTACTTGACTATACAATTTTCAGCTAGTTCATTGTTTTTTTTTTCTCTTCTTTTTTTTTTTAATCTTTTTAAGGATAGTAAGAAAAATTAGCATGGGTGTGTTTTACGCTCCATCCCACACATCAGAAATTTTTGATATACATCCTGCTATTCCACCTTATTATTGTTCTTTTCTTAAGAGACTACCATTTCTAATACTAAATTTCAAAACAAGGGAATTTGAATTTTCACTACTTCATGCTTGTCAATAATACACATCTCCAATGCTATATCAATCCAAATCTCTCCACGATATGGGTAATTCATAAGAAATAGGCCAATGTTTACTCAAAAGAATATGGCTATGCATGTGCTTAAATAGGAAAAATAAGATTTAGGCTTAAACTTGGCTTTCTAAAGTCAAAAGGTAAGGAAATTTAAAGCAAGCCAAAAATGGTTCATTCTAAATGCCCTTATCATATCCCGTGTACATCCCATACTAAAATGTAGTCTCAAAATTTACCAAACACAAGTTCTGGAGAATATGGCATACTAAGGCTCTCATATAAAGAAAACATATCATTGTAGAAGGCTCAAAAGCTCACATAGGATATAAGTTAAACTATCATAGGCAATGAGTTGGCAAAACGATCTTTATTTACATGTGAAAAGATACCTAACTTAAAAAGAACCTACACCAAAGTATTTTGCTATGCCATGGCCCTCACTATGTACAATAGAATGCCAAAGTAAAATAAACAATGCTATGCCTAAAAAGTTATCTATTTAGACTAAAAGTCAAAGTTTAAAGCTAAACATGCTTTAATTTTCAAATATGCATCAAATATATAAGCTCCAAAAATCATATGTCCAATAAAACCTAACAACACCCTAAACATAGACACATAAAACATATCCTAAATCTAACAGTTCATGCTTCACAAGCTATACTACTCATGCATAATAAACAAATATATACAAACATGCATAAATATGAAACCAAAAACAGAGCATAAAAAAACTCCCCCCCACACTTAAAGGACACAATGTCCGCATTGTGTGGAAAGAAACATACTAAAAACAACCAACACAGCTAATACAACAAACATCATAGAAGAACAGAAAATAGACAAAATAAAGAAAATGGTAGGAGAACAAACTCAGAAACTCCCACTATGGGAGCTAGGTGGAAAGGGAGAAAGGTCCACATTTTGTTTGCGGAAAAAACTGAGGAGCTTCCTAGTCATACTCGTCTGATTTTTTAGCACAGCCCTCACATCATTTTCCAGCACATCCATACACACCGCCATGCTTTGATTAGTGGCTTCAATGCCATCCAATCTATGCACAACACGATCAAGACTGGCAGAAAAACCTGCAGCAGCATGCCTACCAGCAGGAATGGCATCTCCAGCAGCCTCCTCGTCTTCAGATGATTCCGCATCGGAAGAGTCATGAGCCACAGCTGCTGAAGATGACTCGGGAGCCTTTCCTTTCCCTTTATCAACGCTTACACTTTCGACCTGCGAACCACGAGCAGCAAACTTAGGCAGCCAACCGCCCTTTGTTAAAAGGTTAGCACGCCGCAAATAAACAACATCAAGCATGGTTATCGAGGTACCTTCTTCTAAATGAAAGTTATGCAAATCGCCTAAACATCCTAAAATGATACCGGTAACCATGTGACACATGCCCACATTTTTACTTTTAGTAATTGAAGCATGATACAACCCATCAAAAATAAAATCAATAGAGCATGGTGTCTTCTTAGATAGCAATAAATCTAACACAAATAAATCTTTGGTCTGCACTTTAGAACTTTCAACTCGACCAAATAAGCCATGACACAAATATTTATGAAATAGCATTAAAACGTCATCCTAAATTTGGCGATTAGTTGAATTTTTATTATTAAATGCATCTAGACCGGTCAACCTCTGCCAAACAGGTTTAGGATCAAACAAATGAGGATCAAAAATCTTTCCATTTAATGGAAACCCAAACCAATCATGCATTTCTTGAAACCCAAACCAATCATGCATTTCTTAAAACCCAAAATTGTGTTCAGTACCCTGATGTCTAAATTTGAACTGAGTCTGACATTTATCCACATATTCAAGGGTAACAAAGAATTCTAAGGCCCAAGAACGGTTAACAGGAAGAGTCAATTGAACAAATTTACCCCATTTCATGTATCTCAAATACTTTTCAAAAGATTCATTAACACCCAAAGTAGTTAACAGATTGAAATCTATATGCCACATGCCTACATACATTTTTTTATTAAAATATTCAAACTTCTCACCTTCTTCTTCAGATAAAATAGGGAAAGGGCATTCAAACCTATTTTGGAGCCTCACAACATCAAGACGTTCACTGGACTCCGCTGCTACTTGTTTCCCCTTGTCAGCAACATGCATGGTTCTTACCATCGTGGGTATAAGAGAAAAACAAAGAAACTCGACTAAAGAAACTCACAAGCAAAAGAAAAGACGAAAACAAAAACTGCAAAACAATGATTCTTAAGAAAGAAGAAGAGAGAAATCAAAGAGAGAAAAGAGAGATAACGCAAGAGTCATGAATGAAAAAGAAGAGAAAAACAGAGTTAGGGCTTAAAACAAATAAGTGGGTGTGAAAAATAGTGCTTCAACGGTTTGAATTTCAAAATTTTTCAAAATCCGTGTTTTATCGCGACATCGCGACACCTTCGCGATCGCGACAGAGACCACATTTCAAAAAATTATCTCGCGAACCTATCGCGATCTCACGATAAAAATTTTCCTGACCTCTCTGTCGCGATCGCGAAAATTTCATGCTCGCGACAGAGAAGAACATTAGAAATCCAAAAAGAGTTTGTCGCAAGATTGCCAACGTTGCGCCGGCGCGATGAACCTATAAAAACACTTTCCCCTCTCTGTCGTGCTCGCGATAACTTCACGCTCGCGACAGAGAAGAAAACTTAAATATCAACTTTGTTTTCCTTTCAAAATAACATCACAAATTAACATAGAAAAAGATCTTACAAATTAGGAGCATCTGTAGAACAAAAGGAATTACATTAATACATAGAAATAACACTCACATATAATATAACAAATAATTAAAAAGAAAAATAATATCCACTAACCTTCAAACCATTTTTAAAGAGATAAATGAAAACTCCCTTCCATGAAAGGTTTCCTCCAAATATACCTTACATCTTTGACCATTGGCTTTAAATAATTCTCCTTTTTCATTTTTAAGTTCTAGAAAACCTTGATCAAATATTTGAGTGACTATAAAGGGTCCACTCCATCTAGATCTTAATTTTCCTGGAAAGAGTTTCAATCTTGAATTGTACAAAAGAACCTTATCCCCAATGGTGAAATGTTTATATCTTATATGAGCATCATGCCATTTTTTTGATCTTTCTTTATAGATTTTAGCATTTATCATAGGCAAAAAGTCTTAACTCATCTAGCTCATTCAATTGCAAACATCTCTTGACACTTGCATCCTTTAAGTCATAATTCAAGGTCCTAATTGCCCAATAAGCTTTATGCTCTAACTGCACAGGCAAATGACATGCTTTTCCATAAACCAACCTATATGGTGTCATACGAATAGGTGCCTTAAATGCTGTGCGGTATGCCCATAAAGCATCATCCAATTTATGTGCCCAATCCTTTCTAGAATTAGAAACAGTTTTTTCTAATATCCAGTTAAGCTCCCTATTGGATACTTCCACTTGACCACTTGTTTGTGGGTGATATGGTGTAGCTACTCTATGGTGCACACCATATTTATGTAATAAAGAGTCAAAAGAACGGTTAATGAAATGCTTACCTCCATCACTTATGATAGCTCTTGGCACTCCAAACCTTGAGAAAAGCTTCTTTATAAACTTTAGCACTACCTTTGAATCATTAGTTGGTGTTGCTTTTGCTTCAACCCATTTGGATACATAATCTACACCAACAAATATGTAATTTTGCGAAAAAGATGTAGGGAAAGGACCCATAAAATCAATCCCCCACACATCAAATACTTCAACTTCCAATATGTTATTCAAAGGCATTTCATCTCTCTTACTAATATTACCAGCTCTTTGACGTTTATCACACTCAGCAACAAACAATCTTGCATCATGAAACAATGTAGGCCAAAAGAAGCCACATTCAAGCACCCTAGAAGCAGTCTTATTAGCACCAATGTGACCCGAATACAAAGCTGCATGACAATGTGTCAAAATGTTGTGGTAATCATCCTCACTTACACATCTATGAATTATGCCATCCCCACTTATCTTAAATAAATAGGGTTCCTCCCAAAGGAATTTTTGACATCATAAAAAAACTTTTTCTTTTGGTGCCATGTAAACCATTAGGAACAATACCAGCAGCAAGATAGTTAGCAAAATCAGCATACCAAGGTGCATATACATTTTCAAGTGACATTAATGATTCATCCGGACCTAAAGGTTCATCATTGTTTTCTAACCTTGATAAATGGTCAGCTACTAAATTTTCACTTCCCTTTTTATCTTTAATAACAAGGTCAAATTCTTGAAATAATAATACCCAACGAATTAATCTAGGTTTGGCATCTTTCTCAGCAAACAAGTACCTTAGTGCAGCATGATCCGTATAAATAATGACTTTAGACCCTAACAAGTAAGATCTAAATTTGTCACATGCGTAAACTACAGCTAACATCTCTTTTTCAGTGGTTGTGTAATTGATTTGAGGAGGTGATAAAGTGTGGCTAGCATAATAAATCACATGCAAATTCTTACCATGCCTTTGCCCTAGCACACATCCCACAGCTAAGTCACTTGCATCACACATGATCTCAAAATTGCAATTCCCAATTAGGAGTGGTGATAATAGGTGCACTTACAAGGGCTTTCTTCAAAGTATCAAAAGCATGCATACATTCTTCAGAAAATTCAAAAGGCACATCCTTTATTAACAAGTTAGTCAAAGGTTTAGTAATCAATGAAAAATCCTTGATAAATCTCCTATAAAAACCAGCATGACCAAGAAAAGATCTTACCCCCTTAAGTGTAGTGGGTGGAGGTAATTTCTCAATCAATTCTGTTTTTGCTCTATCTACCTCAATCCCTTGACTTAAAATCTTATGCCCTAAAACTATCCCCTCATCTACCATAAACTGGCATTTCTCCCAATTAAGAACCAAATTATTTTCTTCACATCTAGCCAATACTTTATCTAAATTTTATAGACAAAGCTCAAATGAATCCCCATAAACAGAAAAGTCATCCATAAAAACTTCCATTATATCCTCAATCATATCCCCAAATATTGAAGTCATACACCTTTGACAGGTAGCTGGTGCATTGCATAACCCAAAGGCATTCACCCATAAGCAAAGGTCCCATATGGACAAGTAAATGTGGTTTTCTCTAGGTCACAAGGGTAGATAAAAATTTCAAAATATCCGGAATAACCATCTAAAAAACAGTAATGAGAATGGCCAGCTATTCTCTCCAACATTTGGTCAATGAACGGTAAAGGAAAATGATCTTTCCTAGTTGCTGAATTTAACTTCCTATAGTCTATACACACCCTCCAACCGGTGGTGGTTCTAGTAGGAATTAGATCACCCTTCTCATTCCTAACAACCGTCATACCTCCCTTCTTTGGAACACAATGTATTGGACTCTCCCAATCACTATCCGAAATTGGATAGATGATCCCAGCATCAAGCAACTTAATAACTTCTTTTTTCACTACCTCTTTCATGTGAGGGTTAAGCCTTCTTTGCCTATCAGCTTTAGGCTGACATTCATCTTCTAAGTTTATCCTATTCATGAGAACATTAGGACTAATACCTTTTAAATCAGAAATCTGCCAACCAATACTCTTTATCCTTCTTTTAACAACCTCTAACAATGCATACTCTTGTGCACTAGTAAGTTTGTTAGAAATTATAATAGGCAAAGTATGATTAGAACCAAGAAATGCATACCTCAAATGATTTGGTAGTTCTTTTAATTCCACATTTGGAGGACTTACAATTGACGGTGGCAAAGGTGCTTCATTTCGGTAAAGAAGTTCTAGCCTTAAGCTCTCTTGCTTTATATCTTCATGAACCTCTTCCTCCATTTGAACCTCCTCTTCACCTGCATTTTCCATTACCTCCAAAACGCAAGCATTGATTACATCTATTTTCATGCAAACATTTTCATCCATGGGATATTGTAAGGCTCTATCCATATGATATTCCACACTATCATCCTTTACTCTTAAGACTAAAGTGCCCTCATAGACATCTACTAAAGCCCTTCCAGTCCTCATGAAAGGTCTTCCCAATATCAATGGACATTTCACATCATATGCAAAATCTAAGATCACAAAGTCAGCAGGTAAAATAAACTTATCCACTTTTACCAACACATCTTCAATTATTCCATAGGGTTTCTTAATAGATTGGTCAGCTAATTGCAAAACCATGGAAGTAGGTTTAACATAATCCAACCCCAACTTTTTAAAGATAGACAAAGGCATGAGATTTATACTTGCCCCCAAATCACATAAACATTTTGGAAACTCTACATCTCCTAATGTGCATGGAATAGTAAAACTCCCATTATCTTTAAGCTTAGTAGGCAAACTATTAGAGATTATGGAACTACATGCCTCTGTTAATGTAATAGTGGATATATCTTACCAATTTCTTTTCCTAGAAATTAAATCTTTAAGAAATTTTGCATAATTAGGAATTTGTGTAATGGCCTCAATAAAATTTAAATTGATGAGAAAATGCTTCAATTTATCAATAAAAGATTGGAATTGCTTATCTTTGTTTTGTCACTTTAGGCGTTGAGGAAACTGTGGATGAGGTTGAAAAACCTTAGAAGAATTTGCCTTAGATGCCCTTTCTGTCGCGAGCTCGACAGCAGGAGGAGTCTTCTGTCGTGAGCACGACAGATGACTCTCCTCCTGCTGTCGCGCTCGCGCCCGCAACATTACTTGGCCTTTCTTTTGTCTCGATCGCGACAAGCATCGCGCTCGCGACAGAAGAGTCATTCTTCTTGTCATTTTCCTGCAATTCTCCACTCTTGTTAGTAGTAACAATTTCATTAGTATAGGATTTACCGGACCTCAAATTGATGGCTTTTAGATGTTCCCTTGGGTTCTCCTCCGTATTACTTGGTAAAGTTCCTTATAACCTTGAAGGTAAAGCCTTTGCTAATTACCCAATTTGCACTTCTAAATTATGGATGGATGAGTCTTGATTCTTTGTAATCTGATCAAACTTATTTTCTAGCCCCTTTTGCTTCTCCTCTTGTGAGTAAAATTTCATATTAATTCCTTCCAAAAACCTATCCATTTTAACTTCTAAAGCCCCAAACCTATCTTGAGGTTGTTGAAAACTTACATTCCTATTTTGGTTGTTACTATTTCCCCATGAAAAGTTAGGATGATTTCTCCAACCTGGATTATATGTATTAGAGTAAGGATTACCACGACCTTGACCTTGAATAAAGCTTACTTGCTCTTCATTGTTAGTTACCCCCAAATTACATCCTTCACTAGAATGTCCTAGTTGCCCACAAATATTACAACTATTTTGATGACTACCTCCCATTCCTAAACTATTAAGTTTATGAGTTAAGGCTTCTACTTGAGCTTGCAAATCAACTACAGAATCAAGTGAATGTACTCCCCTAGTATTAGAAGAATTAGAATCCCTTACTCTCTCGGTAGGCCACATGCAATTATTTAATGACATCTCCTCCAATAGTTCAAATGCTGCTTCGGTTGTTTTTCTCATCAAAGACCCACCAGCTGCAGCATCTATTGTACCTCTTGTAGTGGGGTGAACTCCATTATAAAAGGTTTGCATTAAGAGCTCCCTTGGAAGATTATGGTGTGGACACATTCTTTGCAATTCTTTGAATCTTTCCCAAGCCTCATACAAAGATTCATTGTCATTTTGAACAAATGTAGTGATATCCTTTATGATTTTAGCTGTTTTAGCCAAGGGAAAATATTTGGATAAAAATGCTTGGGCCAATTGGTCCCAAGTAGTAATTGATCCCCTTGCTAGCGAATTCAACCAAGCTTTGGCCTTATCGTTCAAAGTGAAAGGGAAAAGCCTAAGTTTGATTGCATCAGCCGAGACACCATTAATCTTAAAGGTATCACATATTTCAAGAAAATTTACCAAATGAGCATTAGGATCCTCATTTGCCAAACCATAAAATTGAATGCTATTTTGAGTCATTTGTAATAAAGATGGTTTAATCTCCAATTGATTTGCATTTACCGTGGGTCTTACCACTCCTTGCTGAGCACCACTCAAAGCAGGTGTGGCAAAGTCCATAAGTCTTTGTGGATTTTCTTCAGCCATGATAATTGGTCTCTTATCCTTGTTCTTTTTCTTATTGGACTTCTGGTTACTTGACAAAAACCTTTCAATTTCAGGATTTAAGGGTTCAAGCTCTTCTAAAGAACTCCTTGTACTAGGCATGAACTTTCAAATCCTGTAAAACCAAAAACAAAACACAAAGTTAAACTAAACAAACTAACAAATTAAAACAAACAAAATATTTTAATCCAAAATCATAAATCAAGTTTCATAATGGCAAAATCAACGATCCCCGGCAACAATGCCAAAAACTTGTTGAGCATTTTCTATAGATGCTAATAACCGCAAGTATACGGTGTACCGAAATAGTACTTAAGAATGTCGATCCCACGAGGAACGTGATTTACGCACTATTACTACCTAATTTTAACTTTGTTTACAATGATTAATTAATGGTAAAGTTGATTTTAAACTAATCTAACATTTAAACTAAATAAGCCTAATTATTGATGGTCAAAGAAGATATAATGATCAATGATGATGAGTATAAAAATGGAACTTGAATTGATTATTCTTAATGATTTAAATATTCTTATCATGAAAGCCAAGTTGAATAAATTTCCTACTTACTCTTTGGACATAAATAGGATTACCTAAAACATGCATATGTAATTCCAATTCACAACTTTTATTACTGGATTAGGAGATTAAACATGCAAATTATAAGTTAAGTCACAACCTATAGCAACCATTTTAACACTATGATTTCTCAAATAATGCCTCAATGATGATTTCCCATTAGATTGTAAATATGAATTCATTTTTTAATTAAACTCATACTTATAATGATCATATATAGTATCCTAATAGGAAATTCTACAAGAAAGAACACATGAATTAATATGAACAATAAAACATTTAATATTAAGTATTCAAGTTCAGAATTTACATCACAAAATTTACAAAGAAGATTAAAAAGATAAGAAGTGAAGAAGGAGATTTCTCAACCCTTTTCAAGTCACCAAAGTTAGTCTTCTTCTTTGTATGCTATCTTCTCTTCAATACATAAACTCTACTCTAGAACATAAAACTAAAATAATGAAAGAACTCTTATTACTTACAGAATTTTTACTTAATTAAATGTTCTATATATCGAATTACAGTTAATAATAATATTTATACTGTTCTAATTGTGTCTCTTCAGATGTCTCTTGGTAAGGATTACAAATGTTGGCGGAAAGGCATAACTCTTCAAAGTGAAATTTGAACTTTTGTCTCTAACAGATCTCTCTGTCGCGATCGCGACATCGTCGCGCTCGCGACAGAGCGCGCCTCTTTCATCGCTCCACCTTCCTCGCGTTTGCCTTCTCTGTGCCCTGCCTCTCTTCTTCACTTTTTTTCCTTCTTCCTTGGCTCTCCTTTAGCGCGTGTTGTCACGCTCGCGACAAAGCCTCTTTCTCCTTTGCTCATTTTGGCTGCTTTTCTCCATTTTCTCCATCTTTTTCCATCTTTCTCAATTTTTCTCCTATACACCCAAAACTCAAACAAAAACGTAAAACACTCCTAATTCTAATACAAATAAACACACATGAATACTATTTTAATCCTAAAACATAGGTTAAATATGAGCTATTTAAGCTCATATCAAAATCCACGGACAAACAAGACTCAGCCCAGAAATACGATCACATGGTGGTAAGGCTTTCCTTACCGCCGTGTGACTCATCAAAAATCCAAAAAATTCATGTTATACACTCCCCAAACTTAGACCCAACCACACACCATATCCAAACTATGTTCACAAAACTCACCACTTTCAAATTAAAACTCCTAATTAACATCTCAAGCAACTTAATTCATTAATTTAGCCAAAATCATACCAGAAATCAAAAAATAACATAATCAAAATCTCTAAATTGACACCCAGCAAAATAACTTCAAAAGTTCAATCAAAAACACACTTTGGTTCAATAATCCACCTTCAAAGCATCTTAACCCAAATTATTCAAAACCCATAGCATTTGAACATATCCAAATAGTTAACCCATACATTTCCAGAAAACCAAATCAAAACCCCCAAATCATAATATTCATTAAAATAACAAAATCCCAAACCTCAACTCCTTTGCTCTTATTAGCTTCCTTGGTTGATCATTCTTGCTCCAAAACTCATCCAAGGTCTTTCTCATCTAAAATCCTCATCGATCATGCATACGTAAACACAAAACACAAATCTAGGTCAAAACCTAATCAAGAAGAAATCAAAGCTTATAACCCACCTTACCTTAACAATCTTCACCTAAATGATTTGAACTTGCAATAATACATCATTTAAATCTTGGGCTTTGATCTAAGGGAGAGAAAAATGGCGTTGAAGCAAGAAGGAGAAGAAGAAGAAGAAGAAGAAGAAGAAGAAGAAGAAGAAGAAGAAGAAGAAGAAGAACGGGAGAACAAGAGAGGGGAAAGCAGATTTTCTACCTTCTCTCTCCTTCTCTCTCTTCTTTTATACCCCTTCTTATCTCCTTGCCACGTGTCACCTTGCTATTGGTCCAAATTAGATATTTATGTCAAATTTCTATTTCAATCCTTCCACTCTTAATTCTTCTTGCACTTAACTTATAACTTAATAATCCTTCACATTGGGCCACTTAATTAATTTTATCCTATCAATCAAGTCCTAATTCCATACTTCACAATTTTACCATCGGCCGCACTTGCCGAAACTTTTACATAAATTCCAAATTCATTCTTTCGGCATACCCAACACCACAACATGCATAATTTTAGTCACCACTAATCCTTGATATGCACAAATCCTTCTAGGGTACTTTTTGGGTTGTTACAAGGCCAATACAAATCTATACATGTTTCTATTTTACAGCCGTCCAAAATTGCCTAATCTAATACTCTGATACCAATAAAAGTAACCCGTACATAGTGGACTACATCTTCGAGAGATGAGTTACCACGATAGGTAATGATTGTCACACAAAAAACATGTAATTTAGATATCTTATGCATTAACTCGTTCGTATACATTAAACTAGATCTGAAATTATAAAATTCTATTTCATTATGATATAGGCATACATTCCCATGCATTGATCACATTTAATTTGCAGGCAACAAACGCAAGTCACACTACATCATATATAAATTACATTACAACATATATTCTTTAAATATACAGCACTTTGACTTTATACATAACATATCACAATTTTAACATCCTTATCTAAAAGGTTACATTTACAATATTACATCAACCATTATGATCTTACATCAAAATATAAACCTACATAAAATGTTTGAGGGGATTCGGATTGTCCTTCAAAAATAATGCATCTACAAAACCTGCATGGATAGAACACCCGTAATAAGCACAAAGGCTTAGTGGAGAAAAACATGAAATAGATCACCACTCACAGTGGTCATCAATGCATACACAAGCATATATTACATGGTTAGAAATAATTAAATAATAAATAGATAGCAAATAACATAATAAATCATCATATAATGCACAATAGAATTTTACACATTCAATATTGCTCACATGTCCATAAGTTCTATAGTGACCAATACTTTGTTCTTTAATCAAAAAGTGCCTGCATTACAAAGTAGTGGAAAACGGGTTGAAACGCATAGGTACCCGAAGGTACATTAATATTAATAATTTGTACGCATAGGGATCTAAGCAAGATCCATAAACACATAGGGATCCAACATGTCCCAAAAATGCATAGGGACCCAAATAGGATCCAAAACACATATCCACGACTCGATATTTGCAGGCTAATTATTCATTTAAATAATATGCCAATTTATAATATAAATTCATACACTTTATAGTTCATTTCAAAATTTCACATTAACTCATATAGCAAATTTTATATAAATATGTCAGTCATATGTCATTCCTCATGTTATTATATACTCATGTCATAATTCAATTTGAATTGATGCAAATCATAGTGTAAATTTAAATAATTAAACTTATCACACAGTGATCAGGATTCCTTGACCACCATGTGAACCTAACTTCACTGAAAATCAGATGAAAATATGCAACACACATGGTGGTTAGAAAACATCACACGATGGTCAGACAGGGGCACACAATGGTCAAGACGCCTTGACCATCGTGTGACCCAAGAATCTTGAAAGATTCCAAAAAGATGCTTTACATAACCAATTAGCATCCGAATGACGGATCCCACATGGTGGTCAAACATGGTCACACGATGGTGAGAAATCCTTGACCATCGTGTGACCTGAATTACAAGCAAGACCAATTAATGGATAATTGAATCGGTTTTTGAGGGAAGGAAATGGCTAAATTAGGGAGGAAAAAGGCCAATTTTTGCTCCCAATTTCCACCGATAAGCCATGAAGTTTGCTCCTTTTTCTTCTTTAAATTTAATCCATCCATTTGTCAACTTGTGATTGGTTCTCCTTTCAAATTCCTCTTTAAATCCTTTGACTCTCTTAAAATCATGCATTAGCCATTTAATTTAACTTATTTCATGCATTGACATATAGCATAACTTATTTACTGCAATTTAGTCCATAAGGGTCAAATGACAAATCTAACCCTAACTTTTTAATTAATACTGATTATGTCCCTAACGCATATACTTGACCAATTACACAACTTAGGCCACTATTGTATCCTAATGGTATTGAAAAGGACTAGGGTACAAGTTGGGGCCTTACACCATTAATATGTTGTATTTAAATTATTTGGTTTAGTTTTCTTTGTAGTTATGTTATATATATCCAGATTATTGGATCTTTCTAGATTTAAGACGTAAAAGCCATTATATGAATCAACAATACCATAAAGCATGTTACCATAATAAATTGAACATTTTTTATTCTTAATAAGAAAAGAATAACCCTCATCATCCAAATATGAAACTGAAATAATATTCGTACTTAAAGCAAGAACATAATAGCAATTGTTCAAAACTAACAAAAGCCTATTGGGCAAAGTTAACACATAAGTTCTTACAGCTAATACATCAACTCTTGCTCAATTTCCCACTTGTAGGTCCACTTCACCCTTTTTAGTTCTCTAATCCCTTTGAGTCCCTGCACATTTGTACAAATGTGAGATCCACATCTAGTATCTAATACCTAGGAATTGGAAGTAGATAAGTTAATTTCTATAACATAAACACCTGAAGATGTAGTCTCACTACTCTTTTTCATCTCTACTTCTTACAAATAGAGCTTGCAATTCCTCCTCCAATGACCCGTTTCATTACAGTGAAAGCAAACTCCCTCTTTTGGAGCTTTAGCCTTGGGTTTGGGCCTAGCTTGTGCCTTAGGTTTACTAGCAACTCTTGCCTTAGCCTTACCCTTATTTTTCACCCCTTTTCCCTTGTTGACCATCAGTATATAACCAAGCTTTTTCTTGATGCTTTGCTCAGTTGTTTTAAGTATCGTATGTAGCTCAGCAATAGATTTCTCCATATTGTTCATGTTATAGCTCATGATAAACTAGTCATAACTATCAGGTAATGAATTCAGGATCAAATCCATAGCCAGTTCTAAACTGAGGGGAAATCCAAGCCTCTCATGGTGATCGATATAGCCCTTTATTTTTAAAATATGGGAGCTAATTGATGCACCTTTAGCCATCTTGGAAGAATGCAATGCTTTGGTAGTCTCATACCTTTCTTACCTTGCCTGCTGTTGGAAGGTCTTCTCAGGTGAACACTCAACTCATAAGCCTATATATGCTCTAGATCCTTCTAAAGTTCTAGGCAAATGGTGGCTAATATGAGACACCCAACATCCACAGAATCATCAACATTTTTCTTATATTTTTCTTTAATAACCTTTAAGGCATCAATAAATAGGTCATCAGGAATGGGTTCACCCAGCACATACAGCTTCTTTTCTTGCTTGAGCATAATTCTTAAGTTCCTAAACTAGTCAAGGAAGTTTGTGACATTTTCTTTCAGTTTGTCCTTCTAATGGACAGACAATAATGATAATATGGAAGTGTTATTTGTTGCCATTAATCTACAAATATGCAAAATAATTATTATTAGCACCAATTTCATTTTAGGTTTTCTCATAAAACTCCCACTAAAATAATAACTCTCAATTTTTAATTACAACAATTGTAACACTTTTAGTGGGCTAAGACCCATATTTCACCTAACTCTAAGTTAGCTTTGGCATGACACTTAAAGTTAAGTTATTTAGGTAGGTAACTCTTACCAATTACATCTCATGTAACTCTTAGATCATTTATGGTATTTTGACATCATATGTCCCGGTATATTATAATCCCATCTAATGCCCTTATGCCCAATATCATTTTGATAGCCTAATTAAGTCTAACCATTTTAAATGTATGGGTAGCATCATTACCCATCCTATCTTACTAGGATAAGCTAATGCACCTCGCTTTGGCAGAGCCTACATTTTGGTGATCTTAGTCTTGACAGGTGTTGTAATTATGGGTAGCATAAAACTTAAGATTATAGTAAGGGATTTTCATTTTAAGTCCCGGCATGTTATAATCCCATCTAATGCCCTTAGGCAAAAAAAATCATTTTAATCTCCTAATTAAGTCTAACCATTTTAAATGTATGGGTAGCGTCATTACCCATCCTGTCTTACTAGGATAAGCTAATACACCTCGCTTTGGCAGAGCCACATTTTAGTGATCTTAGTTTTTAACAGGTGTTTTAATTATGGGTAGCATAAGACTTAAGATTATAGTAAGGGATTTTCATTTTAAGTTATGATGTCCATTTGTTTATATATCATGCATTATCTATACATGGCATCTCATACACATATATCATCATTCATCGCATCTCATGTTGATAAACTATGCATAATATATAAAATCGTGTCATAGAATGGCCAAATCTATTTTGATCTTCATAAGCCAATATGAAATCAATAGGTCAATCCAAGGTGTCATTACATGGACTTGTCTTGATCAACAGCATCCATCTTATAACTCCATATCATGGAATTGGATTGATCTCCTTTGTTGTCTCCATGAAACTCCTTTGTCTTAATTACAATAATGAAATAAATTATTCTACTACAACTATTAAGTAAAATAAAATTACAATAAAAGAAAGGACATGCAAGTCATATATAAAAATTGCAAACCTATAAAATAGATAAAATAAATCTCATCCATATGAGGTTCAATTGGCCATGCGATGTTCTAGTGGCCCAAATATCGATCTAGAAGTGTTAGTGCATGATTACAATGTCTTTATAATGATCGCAGTGTAGAGTAATGTATTAAGTGATGTTAATAGTCGTGAAGTTCTATAAGGACCCGAATGGTACCTGTAACACCCCAAAATGTACCCAAGAAGGATTTGTGTATTTCCGGGGATTTTGACGATCGAAATCTTGTGAGTTGATGGTCGGATTGATTAAGTAGTAGGAAAAGATATGATCAGAATTAAGAAAAAAGTGAGCCAAGGGTATTTTGGTCATTTTGCAAATATGGATTTGATTGAATCGAATAAATAATTACGAGGACTAATCTATGAAAATGGAGTAATATTAGACAGAATGTATGTGAAATGTTGTGTCAGGTGTGCCGAAAGAACGAATTCGGTATTAGTGCAAAAGTTCGGCAAGTGCGGCCAATTGCAAATTTGTAAGGTATCAATTTTGGACTTAATTGAAGGGATAAGATTTAATTATGGGTCAATGTAGGAATGACATCTATGTAGTGGGCTAAGGAAAGATTAAAGAAGAGCTAAAGGACTAAAAAGGAGAATTGACATAAAAATCTACCTTGAGCCTATAGGGTGGTGCCATGTGGCATTTGAGATAGGCTTGACTTTATTTAGGTGAGAGAAGTGTGTGTGAGAGGGAGACAACATATTTTCTGCTCATTCCTCTCCTCTCTCTCACGTTGCTTCCCTTCTTTTTCTTCTCTTCATCTTCTTCTTCATCTCACGCCAGCCCCTCTCTCTCTCTTCTTGCAAGCCCAAGTTGTGTATATAATGGATTGTAGCTCGAGTACTTTTATAAGAGATTAGAGATAGAAGGGTAAGTTATAAATTTTGATTTCTGCAATTCCTCTTTGTTAAATTAGAAATCTTAAGTATTATTTTTATGTTTTGATGAGGAAATTGGAATAATAAAACTGAAGAAAGAGTGTGGAAGCAAAAAGAGCAACCATTGAAGCTAATGGAGCAAAGGAGTTTGAGGTTTGGGAAAAGTTATATGTTTTGGTGTGAATTCTTAATTATTGATTTATGTATGAATGAGTTTCGGTTTTGAAGTGTATTTTATTTAAAATTGATTAGTTGTGTTGATGTGGTTGTATGGATTGGCTTGGGTTTAGCGAATTTGAATTTTCTGGGGATACTCTGTCCAAATTCCACTGGACCTTTAGTGTTCGTTTTAGTTATAAGTCAAGCTATAGATGTCAAAATGAGATGAAAATAGTTCCATTTGAAATATAATTCATTTATCTAAAATTATCTCTGAAGGACCGGAACCTAATTCTGACTCTAGGACCCTTGAAAATGGTAAAAACCGAGGTGTTTGTGCTTAAACAGGTTTACAGGAGAAGTGTAGATTGTGTAGCTCATATCTGGCGTTTTAGATGTCTAATTGATCTGAAACTTGTCCCATTTGAACGATGACATCCTAGTGAACAATTCTTATGAAGACCACTTTGCCTAAAAATGTGGTCTAGGGGGTGGTTTTTGCGATACAATTTTAGGGTAAAAAGCAGTCTCGTGAGGCACCAGAGGCGAGCCTCTATCGCGATCGCGACACGGGTCGCGACCTCGCAACAAAAAAATGCATATAAGGCTTTTTCTTCTTCTTTTTTAGCTCCTAGTTGCCATGGGTCAACCCCTTACCCTTCCCCTTAGCTTATTATGCATGTTTGGGGTTAGCAAATGACTATAAAGTCGTTATCAATTGGGAAATACAATTGAGTATGCTTAAGATTGGTAATTTAATTAATAAAGTAACAATGTATAGATGTACTAAGGATGGTAAGTGGTGTGATAAAAACGTATGAACCGATGAGCGTCTATATATGAGGATGTGATATAAGAGTTTATGCGTGGAATTTAAGTGTTACATGCTTTTAGTTGTTGAACATGATTGATAAAGACTGCACATGAATTAAAAGCCTTTGAAGTTGATGAGTGTACTTGAATTATAATTCATGCTTGGTATCAAAGTAGAGTATAATTGAGTTGCGGTCTTTTGAGCCTGATTACTGTTATAGTGGATAGATAAGCGTGCTTATAAAGGGTTAAAGTGCAGATGCTAGAGTTAGCCTTAATTGTGGCCCATTTGTATAAGACCGACCAAAGTCTACGAGTCTTTAATGATTCAAAACTTGAGGAGATTTATTTATAGTTTAGAATTTATATGAGATGTTAAGAATGAAGTAAATGATGGAATTAAGTGTGTCGTAAACCAAAATTAAAATGAACCTTTCGTATCTCGACGACTTTTTAATTTGACTATTTAGTTACGAAATGACTCTTAGGCAATTGAGTAGTTTGGGATATTTGTATTGGAACTCTTGGATTCTATACACGAATTTAGGAAAATAATGTTTGAGAAAATTAGTTATGGACATGACAAAAGTAAGTATGTTTCTATGTAAAGTGTATGCAAGTGAGAGAAGAAAGAAGGATGATGTTTAGCTCTGTCGCGAGCGCGATAGAGATCATTTGGTTTGATCGTGGTCGCGAGCACAATTCCAAGTGTATGGTGGGGCTCTGTCGCGAGCACGACAGAGGCCATTTAACTTTCTGTCGTGATCGCGACAAGGGTCACGAGCACGACCCTTTTCTATGCCATGAATAGATGATTGATTGAGCTATTTGACATGAGTATTGACTTGTGATTCACATGTGACATAATGTGTAATTTAAGATGTGCGATACCATGCAAATTATAGTTGTAATAATTTGTGGAGCATGTATTAAAATTAAATGTGATTATAATTAAACGTTACGGATTGTTATATTTACGTGAACCATTGTTTTTATGAACAATTTATGTATCGGATTATTATGTGATTGTAATAAAAGTATGTACTTTTGAAAAAGATTTTATATTATGACACGAGCATTTCTAAAAGAAACAATTAAATATTAGCCTGCATTAGTCGAGTCGTGGATAGTTAGGCATGCCTAATAGAGTCTATGTATGTGTAGCTGCAGCGCCCTTTGAACGATTTGGACCCTGATCAGGTCCCCGAATGGTTCCTCGCGAACCCCTATTATGTGTATGTGTACGGATCTTGTTTAAGGTCCTGTTCAGTGAAATGTTGCTTTCCGACTTGTACCTGTAAGGTACATTCTATTATGTGTTCGATTCGTACCCGTAAGGTACCATTCAGTACTCGTTATCCACCCTTTTGACTTAGCAGGCGTTAAGCAAGCATAAATATGTGAACTAAATGATACGTGTGAATTGATAAAGATAAGTGAAGCTTTGTGTAAATTTATGCATCTAATGAGAATGTGATCACCTTGTACGATGTAACTTATACATTGGCATGAGTTGCGCTTCGCGCATATAAGTGTTTTGGATTCTGTGGAGTCCCTATGCGTAAATGTGGTAACGTCTTTAAAAGTTCATATGTTTTAGTTTTGATTATTTTCTTCGTAATATTAACATGAGTTAATGACACGATAATAATGCAACAATTTGAAGGAAGTAATTAAACGAAAGTGATTATGTTTAAAATATTCTAATTATAACCAATTATGTACTTATATGTTAAATGATTCGATATTGGTTATTTATTGTGTGTTATGACTGACGGCCATTGTGAATGGTCGTCCATACTATGTGTTTTCCCCACTAAGCTTTGTGCTTAGCATGGGTTTTTATCCATGCAGGTTTGGAGTTAGTCGTGTCGTCGACGATAATCCGCAACAGTCTGGCCATCCAGTCCGTAGTAATAGCTAGTGTTTAGGTATTATAGTCTACCTTTTAATGTAATTCTTAATGAACACTGTATTGAAGCGATTGGGATGTAATAAAATATTATGAACAATGTAATGATAAGTATATGAATGGTTTTTATGTTTGTGGATGTTTGTATATTCTGATAAACTTTTTGATAATTCTGCTTATACTACCGTTGCCGTAGCATTCCTCACCCATCGCCACATATTGTCTATGTTTTCCATACAGTATGCTATACGTGGGTGAGGGGTGTTACAGTACCCTAAAAGAATTACAGCATTAATTGTACAGTGAAGGGTACAAAGCATTCGTACAAGTGTAATATTATGAGTTGTAGGGATGTAATTGAAAGGAGAATGAGTTAGTAAAAGATAGAATTTTGAAAGAGGGAGTAAATTGTAATTAACCAAGGACTTAATATATTGGACCAATAAGGAGTCGATACCTAGTTTGCTTAAGATATGTATGCATTAAAGTGAGATGAAGATGGGGTTTTTGGGAAACAGCTGGCCGGCACCTTAGGCCACAATTACCCCAATTAATTGTTGAATTTCATTTTGTTAAGTCACCATTTTCTACTCTTGGTAGAAGTGTTCACGTGAGAAAGAGAGATAGAGCTTGGCAAGGTAAGTGTGGTTGGTTTCTAGTGTTATCTCCTTTGTTCCTCATTTCTATTTTTGATTTAAAGTGATTTGAGTTTGGATTAAGTGTTTATCTTTGGATGATTTTGTGCAAGAAGCTATTGACAGGAGGAAAGATAAGGACAAGGAGAAGATCTAAGTGGAAGAAGAGAAGTGATTTAAGCTGCATTTTAAGGCTGGGATCATGTGTGGTTTTGTTAGATGCATGTTTGAGCTATTATTATACTTGATTGTTTAATTGATACATGATTGTATAATTGAGAAATTATATGTGATTAAGTGCAAATTAATAGATGTCATAGTTTAACGTGTGTATATATGTGTGATGTGTATATATGTGTGTTGATGATGTTAAATGAATTGCCATATAGTTTATGACTATAAAGTAGAAACCCTAAATTATTGGAGAACTCTGTTCATATTTCGTTAGACCTCCATGTGGTATTTTGGTAATAAGTGGAGTTTGAGAACTCTAAATTGAGTTATTGTTGAACCATTAGAACCATGACTTCTATAGATATAAAGGTTCCAAAAATGACAATGAGAAAATTCCTGCTCTAAGACCCTTAAAAGTGGCCAAAACAGAGGTGTCTCTGCCTTGGCAGGTTCATGGGAGCAATATAGATTGTTTAGATGATATCTAAAGTTTTAGATGTCCAATTGACCTAAAATTTGTTCCATTTAAAACTTAACATCCTAGGGAACAATTGTTAAGAGGAATTTTTGCCAAAGATTGAGTTTTAAACGTTGGTTTAGGCTAAGAAAAATGGAGTAGTGAAGCAGTCCTGAGATTCTGCTTCTGTTTTGTTTATTCTTGGTATGTCGCGGTGACAACCAATTCATTGCCACCGTGACCAATGCCAAGGGCAGGCAGAATTGCATATTTTTGGACCTCATAGTCACAACCAAATGGTTACCTGTCACACCCCGTTTGCCCCCTAGTAGAATGAGCCTGTCTGTCTGTCTGTATGTGTAAGCATTCGCATGTGTTCGGCATTTCATAAGGGTATTTTAGTAAAATGTATGATTTTGGGGTTTATTATTATGTGGGTGCCTACATGACATTAGTGTGTGTATTAGTTAGGAATTAATTGTGTACATCAGAGCATACCATTTGTAGGGTGTTTTAATTAGGAATGCATTAGGTGTGTGTGTGATGTTTGTTGAGTTAGGGTGTGAGTAGTTAGCTTCACCAATAGGATTTGGACACATACTTAGGGCAAAGAAAAGAAAAAGAAAGAAGTGAAGATAACAGATTCACGTTATCTTCTTTCTCTGACGTTTCTTCTCTTCTTTTTCTCCATTTTCTTTACTCTAAGCATTGTGGTGTGGATTCTAGCTTGAATTGGTGAAGTTAATCTCTCCTTGCATCCTCTAGCTTAGTAAGTGTATATCCTTGTCTTTGTTTTACTGTAACTTTACATCTTCATCTTCTTCTTTAGGTTGAGTTTTAATTTAGGGTTGCATGTTGATGTTCATTACTGTGTTTGTGTTCTAGCTGAGGCTCCACGCGATCCCAAAGGCAAAGAGGTTGCTGGGAGCAGTGGGACTAAGTGTTAGAAGCTTAGAATCCAGGTTTGGGAATGTTTATTTGTGAAATTGTGTGATTTTGATTTTACTGTAAAATTCTAGGGTTTATGTTCTTGTAAGTTTGAATGCATATGTTCTTGATTTGATTTGATTAATTATTTGATGAATTGAGTTGTATAATTGTTGCCTATGTTGTTTGAGATGATTTCTGGAAGGTAAAAACAGGTTTCTATGGTTTTAAATCAAATTGGGATTGAATTCTTTGTTCTGGAAATTCTGGAAAATCGAAGTACTGTTGAAGTTCTCTTTGTCACGTGACTCGCTACGAAAGAAGGCAAGTCACGAGACGTGACCCACGGTCACGTCGTGACCTGCCTGCTGAGAAGCCAGTCGCGTGACCAGCTGAAGAACAAGCAAGTCACGGGACGTGACCCTCGGTCACGTCGTGCGACCTAAGAAGACAATGCGTGATCTGCGAGATCATGCAACGTGATCTGCGTGGGAGTAGCACGTCACGAGACGTGACGTCCAGTCACGCCGTGACCTGCGAGGGCGTTGCGTGAATTGCGAAGATCACGCAACGTGATTGGCGAGGAACAAGCAAGTCACGTCGCGTGACCCTCGGTCATATCGCGTGACCTGCCTGTTGGGAAGGCCAGTCACACCTCGTGACCAGCCAATCTCGCCCGTTTCTCCGTTCAGCTCGTTTTTCTGGACTTTCCTAGTTTTTAACTCAGAAATGAATTTGGTATTTCTTCTGAATGGACTTTACTGTTGTATGATGCATGTCTTACTGTTTGATGCTTCGATATGCGTGATACCATGACTTTCTGATGAATTATATTCCGTACTCTGAAATGTGATTTGAATGTCGCATAACCTGCTAGAGTCAAGTAAGTGGATAGTTAGGCATGCCTAATAGAGTCTGTTAGCTGCAGCCCATAGTTCTGTTTGGACCCCGATCAGGTCCCCGTTTTGTTCCTCGCGAACCCTTTTCTGTATTGGATCTTGTTTAAGGTCCCTTTTGAAAATATATGTGAAAGTTAAAGTAAGATGGTTTAATCGGTTCGTACACGTAATGTACTGTCTGTAATCAGCTCGTACCCGGAAAGTACTGTCTGTACACTCGTTATCCACTACCTAGAGTCAGCAGGTGTTCTTTAAATGTTTATTTGAACTGCTTTAATCTGTTTTGGCTATAAAAGGATTATTTGAATGAATATGATTATGAAATACTGATTGTATGGCTTTATTACATGAGCATGTTTGTATGGATTATGTGATGGCCTTTGTATTCTGCCATTGTGAATGTGTTATGCCTTGACGACCATTGTGAATGGCCGTCCATAATTTATGTGTGTTTCCCCACTAAGCGTTTATCGCTTAGCACGGTGTTTTTATCCGTGCAGGTGCGGAAGGCGTTTTGCTTTGAGAGAGTCGCCGTCATCAAGCCAACACAGAAGAGTTTTTAGTGTAGGGCTATTTTTGTATCAATGATGATTCTTTTTGTATAGAATTCTCATGTATCAGTTTTGTATCAGCTTCCGCTTTTGTATCTATATTTTGTATATGTAATATTATTTGTTTCAGCTAGTTGATCAGATCATTATTGTAATAGTTATTATAGTAATGCATGATCAGCTTTTGCTTTCTTTATGTAAAGTTTTTAATTATTCTATATTTCTGAATGTATGTTATGAATGAATGTATGTTTTACTTTGTACTTGCTTGGTGGCACCTTTACTCATACGGCATCTCACTCCTTCTCGGATGGGATCGCCTACGTATGGGAAGGGGGTGTTACATTACCACTATGAGGTATGCCTATTTTTAGTTCTATTTTGTATTTTCTTATGTCACGGTGACAACTAAAAGGTTACCACCGTGAGTTACCTTCAACTTGCAGATTTCTTTGTCAAATGTTACCAAATGTTATATATGTATTCTTAATGGAATTTAATATGCTTAATAATCATTAATTGAGAATTATAATTTATATGATATAGTGAATAGAGCCTTTATGTTAAGCAGGAAGAATCAAGGTAGTGGATAGATAAGCATGCTTATAAAGGGTTAGAGTCCAACCGCTAGAGTGGCACCATTTGTGCCTAGAGGTTGAATACCTTAAGTATTCAAATGACTTTGAGTTAAATCTCTAGATGTTTGATACTGTTAATCAGTATCCAGAGTACCCATATCCACCAGTGTTGTGAATTCAGGCTATTAAATGTTCAATATTGTATATGAGATGTAGCGAATACTATTATATGTTTATATTTTATATGAAAGGCAATAGCATGTTACATGTACATGTATATGAACATATGTAATATAAGTGAAGTGTTATCACTTTTTGTATAAGATGATTTCATGACTAAGGATATGCAGTGTTGTGTTATATTGTGACTTCCTTCGAAGTCTATTTTGCTTCCATTTATCCCCACTAAGCGTTATCACTTAGCACGGGTGTTTTCCCGTGTAGGTGTACAATTTTGGACCGGTATAGAGTTTTGTTCATCTGCTGGCCACTAGGAGCTGGAATGGAGTCCAAGTATAAGATAGAGTTTATGTTGTTTTGAGTAACATCATTATGTGTAAAAAGAGAAATAGAGTAAATGAAGTGTAATTATTATCTGTAATTATAAACGTGTAATATGGAAAACGATATTTTGTAATAGTTCAATGATAATGTATATTTTAAGGTATATTAATACAAGTATGTTTTTTTCCTAATGGATATTTTCCTTCTTTAACGTATGATTGTATGTACATGTATGCGTATGTGAGTGCGTAGCGACTCGATATCCTCTCAAGGGGTATTGTGGTGTTACAAGTTCAGTGTTAAGTGTGCTTGAAGTATAGCAATTCCAGGATGGGTAAACTCGAGGTAGCTATATAGTGAACCTGGCTGTCGTTTTTCAAAAAAAAAATATTATTTTCCAAAATTGATATGTGGGTTGTCAGGAGTCTAGTGGTGAAATTTGAGCTAAAAATGGAGTCATATAGGCCTTCGAAAGTCATTCTGAGGTTAGCCTCTGGTTCAATTCAAATTGAACCAGGGTTTGACAGAGGTTTGACTAAATTTTTTAAAATAGTTATTGATCTCTAAAGGGTGTAGTGTGGGAAGTGTAAAGGCATAAAATAATTTTCTGTAATTTTTGATAGCATTAGAATTGGATTTTACAGTAGAATGAAAAGTGGTTGAATCGAACCGATTTAAGTGAACTAAGCCCCAAATGGACTCCGATTGAGCTAAAAATTTTGTAGAGAGGCTATTTTTAATGTTTGAAAAATGATGGAATTGGTTGGAAGTGAAAATAAGGCGAGGAACATATAGATGCCTTGAAATAGTGCAAATTGACCGAAAAACCAAAATTTTGGTTTAAACCGGTTGGACCACTTCGATTTTATTGGTTCGATTAAATTTCAGCATATAAAAGGGAAGGAGAGACCAGTTTCTCTAGAGAAATCTAGCCAAGAATTGCCTCTCTCCTCCATTTCAAGGCCGAAGTGAAGTGAACTATATAAAAATATGATTCTTTGGCCGAATGGTATATGTGACATGTTTAATGTATACTTTGATGGATTATCTCATATAATGGTATAATATGACTAAGTAATGGAAAATGAGTGTGTATGCAAAATTATAAGTGAAAATGATGAGTATATCGAAATGTATATATTGACATAATGTGGAATTTATGTGAATTTTAATAGTATATTGCCCTTAGTAGTTGTCTAGTAGTGAAATCTAGTCTAGGATATAATTGGCTAGCCATAGGGATTCCACACCGTGGTACGAGTCATGGCGACTCGATATTGATAGGCCAATGAGGGTCTATCACAATGTACAGTGTATAAAAGTGATCAGTGGAGTGAAGTATAGTGATGAATGGTCCCATTGAGGTCATTCTATAGTGTAGTGGATCTGTGGGATCCACGTCCCGCATATCCAGTTAGTAGATTTTTTACTAGATCTATACTAGGGGCATTGTGGAAATTAAAAGATAAAAATGGTTAAAATAATAAAAATTGTGAAAATGAATCAAAAAGGGACTAAATAGGTATAAATAGAAAGATTAGGGGTAAAATGGTAATTTTACAATAAGTTGATAAAAAGTGGTAAAGTTAGGTAAAAAGTGTTAAAGTAAGGGTAAGTTGGTAATTTTAGTAAAATATGAGGTTAAAATGGTCATTTAGTGTAAAAGTGATAAATTAGGGACTTAAATGTAATTTGGTAAAATTATAAGGCTAAAAGTGAAATTTAAGTGAAAAAGGGGTAAATTGGTAATTAAAAGTAATTAAGAAGGGTAAAAGTGGAAAATAAGATTAAGTGAGGTTAAAAGTGTAAATAAAGAATAATTAAGGGCATAATGGTAATTAAGTGAAAATTAAGGATATAAATGGAATTAGTGGAAAAGAAGGGACATGAATGGTATTATAACAAAGTGGGGACATAGATGTAATTAATAGAAAAGTTAAGGGTAAGTTTGGAAACCAAGGAAAAAGAATAAGGGCAAAAATGTAATTAGTGAAATAATAAATTTAATGAAAGGATTAAAATGTAATTAATGTATAATAAGGTTTAATGCCTAATTATGTGGTTAATTTAGTAGATTAATTGAACAAATAGGAATAATGTAACTCAGAGAATATAATGTTAAAATTGATTGAATAATTAGTTAGCAGTGGAAATTTATGGATTTGTAACCACCACTGGGCATATTATTGCTTAGCATGTAGTTTATTTTAACTGCGTGTAGATACGCCTTAGGACGAAGCAAGCATACCTCAGTCAGATTGGAGCTGTCATCAAAGAAGAGACCAAGTTTTATTTTGTATATTTTGGTATTATATATTGGCATGTATATAAAGTTTGGGATTGGATTGCGTGATAATTCTATGTATTTATGTATGTGGATATTATGACTCTATGATGGATATTTTATACTGTGATTGGTATGGTTTTGATATTATTGTCTTGTGCCCTTGCTAGGGCTGTGGTTTTTAAGTTTTGCAAGTTTGGGTAGTAAGATTTATAAGCCATGATACTGCCGAAATTTGACCAAATGAAACACTTATAGGTCAATCGGCAACTAAGTTAATAAGTAAAATTGTTAAGCGAATTTGTTAAGTGAAATGAATGATTAAGTGAATAAAAGATAAAGTGTAGGAAAGAAAAAAAAAATTAGCCACAATTTGAATTAAGTTTTGGTCGACTGTAATACGATCATGGTAATCGCACAGTATTCCTAAGTCGGCAGTGTACGTTTAGGGTATAAGGGTGTTACAGATGTACCATGCAAAGACATCATACATATATCAAATAAAACATGTTATCTAATATCATGCATAATATATTTTATTAAAATTGATGTATTAAAATTACCGAATAATAATTCAACTGCATATAAGGCGCTATGAACCCACATTTTCGATCGGACATACCTTATGTCTGATCGAGCTTATTCATCATTTTCAATCGGATATAACATTTATAACTGATTGACGTGACTCTTAACCCCAAATGAATTTAATGCTTATGTCCGATCGGACTTAGCATTGCTAATCGCATCAGTGGTTTTTAATCACATTAAACAGTTCTGAGAGGATATAAAAACAAACCAATTTGCTGATTTGATATTAACGATTTTTTATCACATTAAAAACAGAAATATCACAAAAACATGCTAATCATATTAATAGTTATAGAACTTCACACCCTTATACATAACGTTAATAATATCATTCAATCGATTTCATTCAAATACTAGTTTAAATACTAGTTTAGTAGTATTTAGTTAGTTTTACAGAGTCTGAAATGTGATTCCGGGATAGAGTGATGGTTTGAGTATCTTTAACTACAGTAGAGTTAAAAAGTTAAGTGTGCTCGAGGTATAACAATCCCGAGATGGGTGACCTCGGGGTAGCTATATAGCTGGAAATGACAGAAGTTGCGAAAGAATTTTTATTTGATAAAATTGATCTGTGGAGTGTCAGGAGTTTGGTGGTATAATTTGGAGTGAAAACGAGGTCAAATAGGTCCCCAAAAGTTAAGTTGAAGTATGCCTCTGGTTTGGTTCAAATAGTAACCAGGATTGACTAAACTTTGACCAAATTTTTAGAAATGGTAAATGAGGTTAAAATGGTGTAATGTGGGAAGTGTAAAGGTTTAAAATAATTTTTAGAAATTTTTGACAGCATTAAAATTGTATTTTACAGTAAAACCGAACAATGTTGAACTGGACCGATTTGAGTGAATCGAGCCCCAAATGGACTCCGATTGAGCTAAAATTTTGTGTGGAGGCTATATTTGACATTATAAGAATGATGGAATTAGTTAGGAGTGAAAATAAGTTTAGGAACTTATAGATGCCTTGAAACAGTGAAAAATGACCAGAAAATCGAAAATCGAAAATCGACCAAAATCGGTTCGACCACTTCGGTTGGACCGGTTCGGTTTCAATTCAGCCTATATATACCCCTCAAAACCAGATTTCTCTAGAGAAACTGACCTTCTCCTCCACCTCCTTTGGCCTAATTGATTTCTTCATCTTTTCCTCCATTTTCTTCCATTCTCTCTTCATCTCTCCCCAAATCCAAGCCTCCTAAGCAAATTTTAGCCACTCTACACTACAAGAAATTACACCTTTTATGACGCAAAAAATTCTCATGAAAAAGTTCATTTTTCGTCGCTGAAAAAATAAGGTGACAAATTTTTATCGTCACATAGAACGTAACGGTAGACGCATAACATAAAAGTTTACGTGACAATTTACTTTTTTGTCACCGTAAGTATCATTTTTTGTGACGAAAATAATTATCGTCATAATTAGTTCTTACTTTTCATGACAAAAATTATGTTATAAATAAAATTATATTTCGTGACATTATATTGTTTATCGTCACAAAAAAATTGCTATTTTTTATGATAAATTTAAAATTCATCACGAAATTAAATACTTTTAATGACGAAACTCTGCTTCTAGTTAAAACCATTAAGTATTGGTTACGTAATTATCGTCACAAATAAATATAATTTTCGTTATAAAATATTTAATGTCGTCATTAAATCTAATAATTTAAGTGACGAAAAATGATTTCATTATTAAATTAATATATATTAATGATGAATATAAATCGTCACATTATTTTATAAATTAGTGACATAAATAGGACAAAAACAATTGTCACAAAAAATAGTTTTAGTCACAATTTTTTATTGTCATTAAATTATAATTATTTATTACAATATTAATATCGTAATTGCAAATATTATATCGTCATTTATAAACTAAGTCGACAAATTATGAGAAATATACTCGCATATATTAAAA
Organism: Excoecaria cochinchinensis; assembly: GCA_947683425.1. Lineage (NCBI taxonomy): Eukaryota > Viridiplantae > Streptophyta > Magnoliopsida > Malpighiales > Euphorbiaceae > Excoecaria > Excoecaria cochinchinensis. The sequence continues at coordinate 1,229,696 of CANTUQ010000025.1, forward strand.
ATGACACATTTTAAATTTAATGTTATACAATCAATTAAATTTCTAAAGAAAATCTAATATAATGTATTTATTCAAATAAAAGGTTAATTAAATAAAAACATACTACTTAATGAAAAAAATTAAATTTGCATCCTAATCCAGAAATAAAATTTGTTGAAACTTCAAAATTTGCATCCTGTTCCTACAAAAAAAACATCATATATTAGATAAAAAAAACTTAATCATGTAAGACCCTTAATTTATACACACACTACGGTTCCAACGATACTGCACGATTACTTGATTATCTTAAACTACTCTTAAGATTATTGCGAAATTCGGGTAATTATTTTTTTAATCCTTTCACTATACCCATCTGCCCTATAGCTATTTAGTTTTACTATTCATTCAATCAAAATACAAATATGTCACTTAATTCTACCAAAATTTCGGCAGAATTTTCTCTATAATATTGCTTATCCCCCTGTAAACAATAAAATCTTTACACTTCAAATAATCATATATTCATTCACCCCGCTTCAATTCAAACTCCAACACAAGTTTGCCCATCCTCCAATTTAGGTCCAATCTCACACACCCTATATTATAATATACTTATATTATCCACTTTCAATACTCAATTCAATTATACAAAATACAAAGGTACAATATTAATACATCAAAACTATCAGCTATAAATAATTTAAGATATTAATATGCATTTGTTAACTTTTCAACTATATATATATATATATATATATATATATATATATATATATATATATATATATATATATATATATATATAAACAATTAAGTAATCGTGCAGTAACATTGGAACTGTAGTATGTGCATAGATTAAGGTTGTTACAAATCATATGCAAAATATTAGAACAAGAAGAATATAATAGTAAGATGTAAGAATATTACATGTTTCAAAAGCTTGGAACAATAAAACAACAAAACATAATAATCAATGTAAAAAAATTGCAACTATCTTTAAATATTAAACTCAAAAATAAATGCACAAGTACCACATTTATGCAAATAAAAGAGAAGTTACACTTGTTACTTGAAAATTTATAAACATCGCTATCAATTGAACAGTTTGGAGTGAACCTAAATTAAAGAGTTGCAAAATTAAAAACCACTAAAACATGAGATACCAAGCAAGTCAAAAAGTTTCAAAATCAAATACAAGTAAAACATACATAACCTTTACCATTTAAATTTGCCCCTCAGAATAAAGTTGTTGGAACCAAAATTTGACTCACGCTTGGAAACCTGAAACCAAAAGACAAGCAAAATACCACTAATGTTGTAACTTTTCCATACAGTTAGTGAAATTCTAATGTGAAATGGGGAATTCACTTTTTCTATTTTGATTTTCTCAACAGTAAGTATTATCAAAATAGAGATAAAGTCCTTGGACATCATATTTTCTGAGTGAAATTAGTCAAAATTTTATTCTGCAAATATGTAAAACAACTGGCGAAGTTACTACATTCACGTTCGTATTTCTATTCAATCAGCATATTAACAGAAGAGTAGAGATCAACAATGCAAAAAAAATTTAGAATCTTATTTTATAGCCTGCTTCATACAAATCAACATATGACTAAAGAAAATATAAAAATAAAGCTAGAATAAGTTCAAACCTGTATGAGGGTGTCCAATAGGAGTATGATTGGAAGTTGAAAAAGTCATAATAAACCACACAAAGTCCTCAAAGCACAACAAATTCAATCTATGGAAACACCAAGTTCAAAGTACTTTAATTAAGAATATATTAGACCTGTAATCAAATTATCTCATCAAACTAGAGCAAATCCATTAATGGTATATGCATTTATTATCACTACTGGAATAAGGCTTTATGGAACAGAGTCACATAAGGTATCCAAAAAAAGAATTTCAGGGTTCTTTACACCTAAGGGTTGTTTGTTGTGTGCCTCTTCGTTCTCCGATTCCAAGTTTCTTTTCCTTTCTTGATTCTTTCGTGGACATCAATTAAGTTCTCCCTCAATTCATATATAGCTTTTTTCATCAATAACCCTCTCAAAACATTATTTTTCTCTTGTTGCTTCTTTAACAAATGAGAAAATCTACATTGGTTTAAGTAAATGTTCTACTTAAAATAAAATAAAACACACATGCGCGACAGGTTTAAGCCTATATATATTTAATAGGAACATAAATATTCTAATTACCCATAAGGAAAAAACAAATATGCAATAGCCAAAACCATATGAGTTCAACCTAATGACTTGTGGAAGAAAGAACCTACTAGTAAAAGTGCCCTAAGTGCAGCAGCAAAGGAAAAATCCATTTGGCCAATTCCTGAAATATAAGTGTTATTAGTTCAAACAATTTAGAAATATGATGCTGGCATAATCATGAGTTAGTTAAGTCCAAGAAAGCATAATCAAAGCCCCTGGCATTCTTAAATGACAAACTGTAATGATAGGTTCGAGAGTACATTTCAGGAATTCTAAATTCTTATGCACATTAAATTATAGAAATGCATGCGAGATTTAGATTCACCCACGAGCCCTAAAATTATATTTTAATTTATAGCAAGTATATCATTTCCTTGCACTAATATTTCTTTCAAACTGACACAAGCTAAAGTCACAAATTATTAAAATACAATGCTAAATTCATTTCAATTGCTCACTTTTCTAATAACATATTAATGCAACAACAAGCAAAAATACAGCAAACTATAGCATAATTTACTTATTGAAAAATAGTAAAACCAAATGGCCTTACTAAAATGTCAAATTAAGAATGTTTTTTTATGCTGCCTAATTCAAAGAGTAGGGTAGAACACACCTGTAGTGCCAAATTCATTGAAGCATCAACCTGGAAACTAATATCATCCTCCTTTTCATGAACTCTCTTGATTAAGATATATCGTCCTTCAATTCCAACCAAAGAAGAAATGAGACCATCGGTGACAATTAGTTCCTAATTTGTATACATGTAAATAGACCTGGTAAACATTGACTAAGGTGGGCTCGGGTTCGGGCCATTACGGATGAGTTCTTTTCGGCTTTATAATTTTTGAATCGTCATTTTTTTGGGTCACTTTTGGATCAGGTTACTTATTTTTCGGGCGGGTTCAGTTTGGATCTTAGGTCAGAGTTAGAATTGAAAAACCAACTAAAACTAAAAATCAAACCATAAACTATTCGATATATTTGGTTCGATTTTTATTTAATCGATTTGATTTTAACTTTTTCAGTTTTTTGAGTCAACTTTTAGTTTTCAATCTCCTTACTTAAAATACATAATTGACATCATATATAACTCATCATATTAGTCAATTTAACTTTTTCAATGTCTCGAGTCAACTTTGACCACCAATACATCTTTATTAACTATGTCATTACTTATTGTAACACCATGATATGAATTTTAATTTTAGTTTTAAGTACTTTAAATTGACTTGTTTTCAACTCAAATTTTATCCTCGAATTTGTTTGAAATAATACTATTCATAGCTCAAAAGCAATACTATTCTTGTCTCGAGTGGCACTATTAATTTCAAAAATTACTATTCATAGTCCAAAATGTACTATTCACAAATTTGAAATTTTCGGGGCATTACATTCTCTTTCAAGTTTGAGATCCTATGATTTGATGAGAAAAATCAAAAGAGGATGACTAAACGTTAGTGGCGACACAAGATGATGGGTGAGCCATGCGTAGTAAAACAACGATGAATTATCGCATGGAGTGAAGAAAGGTCAAAAAAGAAAATATGCAAATAATAAAAATAGTGAAATATAATATACATTGTATACCACTTACTTATTATTTTTAATGAAATGGTGCAGTGTGCATGTGTGTATGACATAAAATAAAATTTAATTTAAAAAAATTGTGTCACAAGTCGGGTCGGGTTTTAGGTATTACAGGAAAATTTTTCAGATTTTGGGTTCGACCCTAAATTTTTTTGATATCCAAGTTTGGGTCATTCATGTTTCCTCTGAGTTTGGATTTGGGTTAGGTTTCTTAGGCAAATTTGGGTCAGTTTTTCGGATCAAATAAAAAATTTCCAGGTCTACATGCAAATATATATTTATTTATATAATGTTATGTTATTTAGAGAAAAGGTAGAGTAAAATGATAAGCTTCAGAAAATCCGTATGCTTTTATAGATCCATTTAAATTTTAATTTAGAAGATTGGTGGAATAATTAGTATAAGTAATTTAAATATATTTAAAAAAAAATTGTTTAGCAATTTTCTTTTGTAGGAAAATACTAGAGTAAAAATGAAAAAAATTATTAAATTTTCATGAGTTTTTAAGTCATTTAATATTTAAAATTAGAAGATTTATGAACTGATTAGTCTAACAAAATTTATAAATAAATATATATTTATTAATTTTTTATTTATAATGTCATGTTATATAGAATAATGTTAGAGTAAAATAATAAAATTTATTAAATTTTAATGAATTTTTAAGTTAGTTTTAATTTGTATATAGAGGATTGGTGGACTAATTTGTGTAAGAAATTTATATATTTTTTCAAACTTCTTTTATGATGTCCTATTTTTTACAAAAAATAGTAAATGGTGCATAAAATATGATATATGTACATAAAATGTAGGAACTAAAAAAATTGTTGATTGTAACAACATTTATAATTCATACGGGTGGACAATCAGGTAGAGGCATGGTCATTTTCTAGTATGATACTTTAAATCTCCCAATAAGATCGAGGAGATTGAAAATTAGGAGCAAACCGAAATTTAAGGAACTTGTTTATAAGATATAAATTAAATTGGATTTAGCCATAGATGTGAGAGTTACTAGGATCATATACAAGTGTCCTATAAACAATCAGGGGTCAATTTTTTGGATGCCTATGGATTGCACTAACGATGATGACATTGATTTGGTTTATGAAAACTTCGGTAGTTTATTTGGATGCACCCTTATGGAGCTAATTGCTTATACGGAAAAAAAAATTTAGTTAGAGACAGACAAAATGCATGGAATAATGTTAATCAGAAGACTAATGTGGGAGATAGAGAGTCTATACCAACTACGGATGAAGAAAATCTCTTTGGTGGCAATCTGTAAAATGGAAAAGTAGTTTGTCTGTGTCCAATACACAGTTTGATGCTTCAACACAATGAAAAGGAGTGGATGATTTGAAAATAATGGATGCCAGTCCTATTCGAGAGTTTAGGGGTGAAAATCAAATGAATTTTACCTCATGCTCTACTTTTAAATGTATAGATGATGCATGTGATGATACGTTAGGAGATAAGGATAATGTTGCTAATGGGATGATAATGATCAAAAAAATGAATTTGAATGACGCTGCCCCAGAAGCCTCTATTCGAAGGGATGACCATTTGTTCCAAGTTCTTCCATTTATGTCACAGAAGGCCTTCAAAATCTATGAGGTTCAAGATCAACCCGGAGGAGAAACTAATATTTCACAATTTCACTTTCCATCTATGCGCCACACATCCTTTAATTTTGCTGAAACTGAGATTCATCTGTCTAATGATTCATCAATGTTACGATGGGATGGTGTTTTTGAGTTGTGCAAAGGCTTGGCTTTCACATCCAAAGATGAAATGAAGTAATATGTTAAGAAATTTTATATTTAAATTAATGTTTCCTTGAAAATTGTAGGGTCGATGCCCTCGGATTGGTCGTTGTGTTGCACAGGTGGCAATGTTGGTTGTCCGTAGACGCTATGGGCTATGAAAAAAGGACCTCGCCTTATTAGATTATTAGTGTGTATAATGAACCCCATAGTTGCACTGCATCTTTGTATCCCAGTATAATATTAGAATTGGATTCCCAAATAATTTGTTTGCATACTAGAGATGGTTAGTGCTGCTCTAGATCTCGAAGTTAATATTATAATGGCAACCATCATGAATTGTTTCAACTATGATGCAATATATAATAAGGCTTGGTATGCAAAGACCAATGCATTGGAAGAGTTATTTGACAATTATGAGGCATCGTATATGCGAAGTTGCTAGGGTACCTCTAAGCTATGGAGATATACAATCTCGAAATTATCCATGACTTTATTGTTGAAGACAATCAACAGCCACATTGCAAGAAATTCAAATTGCTTTTCTAGGTATTCAAGCCATGTATAGATGGATTATCTCACTGCAATCTAATATTACTTATTAATGGAACACATATGATAGGAAAGTTCCATCAAACTCTATTGATTATGAGTGTTGTTGATGGTAATAATTTCTTATACATAGTAGCATTTGTTATCATTGAAGGTGAGAACAAGTCCAGTTGGGGTTAGTTCATGGCATGCATTAGGCATTAACATGCATTAGGCATTTTGTGACTAAGCAGTCAAGAGTCACTGTTATTTTTGATCGGCACACGAGTGTAATGGCAATGTTTCGTGATGATACAAGTGTAATGGCCTAAAACTCGGTAGTCTTGAATAGTGCCTTCCAAGCATGAATAGTGCAAATAAGGTGAATAGTACCACATGAAGGCAAAAAAATTTTTATGTGACAGTCAAAAAATAGTATTCACAACAAGTCCGAGCATGAAATTTGAAGTGAAAATGATATCAAATAGGTCCTCAAAAGTCAAAAATAAAAATAAGTCACGATCCGATTTAAATAATAACAGGGTTAGACCAAGGTTTGACTGGACCTAAAAACATGGCTAGAGACCTTCGAAAATTACCTGAATATATAGACTCATTCTAAATAATATGAGGGATTGTTTGGTAAAGAATTTTACGATAACGCTGAAAATTGGGTAATCGGACTGGTAAAAATTTACCAGACCGAAAAACGGTACCCAATTGACCCAAAAATATTTGTGTATCCTAATAAATATTTTTTGAGAATTATGAATTCATTTTTGTGAGAAATTGAGTTTGAGAAGTGTTAGAAAAAAAGGGCCAAAATAATCTTTTATTAACCTAATTGGGCCTAATGGGTTGGCCCAATTAGTTGGACCATGGTTTGGCCGCTCTAAAGAGACTATAAATAGCTAAAAGTCAAATGTGTGAAGAAGCTTCTTGTAACACCCCAAATCGGGCCTAGTCGGAATCGGAAAGCTAAGTCGGTTAAGTGAAGGGTATTTCAGTAATTTATGCATGAGTAATATGGATAATAAGGCTTTAGTTGCTAAGAAATTAATTAAATAAAATAATTAAAGGAATTATTATGGTGTGTTAGTAGTGTATGGTAGTAGGATGTTAATGGGCTAAGGGATTTCATTGAGTGATTTATGAGCATGGTGCCTTGGAGATATTTGCATAAAAGAAATATTTATCAAGTGGATTATGGGTATGGAACTAAGGATGTAGGATATTTTATGAGAAGTGATTTAGTGTGTGTATGTGTATGGTGACTTGAATTGAGAAGTCAAAGTGAATCATGTGGACCTATAGGAAGTGGACAAGTGGCATTGGGTAGGTGTGCATTTAATGTGAAAGAAAGACTAAGTGTTAGGGAAAAAGAGTTCCCGTTTTTGCTCTCTCATTCTCCCTATTCTCCATTTCTTTTCCTTTTCTTCCCTTTCTTTGCTCAATCTCTTGGTTTTGAATAAATTGGAAGTGATTTAGTGGAGCTTGGGAAGTAAGATTGTTAAGGTAAGTTGGGGTTTTAGGGTTCCTACGGTTGGGTTCTCCTTTCTCTCTTTTTATTTCTTTTGATTTTGTGTGAGTTAGGGTTTTGGATTAAAAGTAATTTCTGGGTTTTTGGTTTGTGCAAGTTGGTGGTAACAAGAGGAGGCTCAAGGGCAAGGAAAAGATTGTAGATAGAAGCTAGAAAGTGACTTTGGATCTTTTATTTCCAGGTTTGGGAAATTTTATTGTATATATATGAATTTTTTTTTTATATATTCATGTATGATATAAGTTTCTTGATTGTGTGGTTGATGATAGATGATGATGGTAGTGAGTGTTGGTTTAAATTGCTCAATTGTGCATGTGAGTAGGTTTTTGGGTGAAACTGGGTTGGAATGCACTTGACCTCTCTTCAGTAATTAGGCTGTATTGTGAGTTTTAGAACTCGCAATCATGCGATTCGTGAACCTTTAGAACCATGAATTCTGTTACTTTAAAAGTCATAGAAATAGCCTTGGGCAAATTCTTGCTCTAAGACCCTGAATTTTGGATAACACCGTAGTGTTTCTTTTTGTGTTGGGTTGTTTGACTAGTATAGGTTGTGGAGTTCATATCTCGAGTTTTAGATGTCCAATTGCCCTGAAACTTCTTGCATTTGAAAGTTAAGACGTAGGAGCACATTTGTGAAGAAGACCACTTTTCCTAAAAATGGGGTTTAGAGGTCGGTTTTCACGATGATAGTTTGTAGTAAAAAGCAGTCTGTTATGGTAGCTGAGGCGAGCTTCTGTCGCGAGCGCGACAAGGGTCGCAACCTCGCGACAGAAAAGCATGTTTTGAGCCTTTTCTTCTCTATTTTTGAGTCTAGGGTTGACCCGGATCAATCCCGTACCTTTCCCATCATTTCTTATGCATGTTTAGGGTATTTAAGTGGGTATATAAGTAGTTGTCTTTGGGAAAAACTTATGACTATGATTAAGATTGGTGATTTAACTAGTAATTAATAATAGATATAACCCCATGAAGGTTTGTTTATTGATGAGTGCTATTATGTGATGGTCACATGAATAACCTTAGCATGATGTACCATATGTATGAATGCATTTAATGTGGGTGCGATTGAGATGATTGACGAATAATGTTATTATTATAGATTGTGTATATGGATATTGTTAATGGCATGTTTTATTGAAATACTTGATACGAATGTTGGATTTATGTTGTCAATGATGTGTGACTGGCTGGAGATGAGGTAAGAGACCTTTGGATGTGTTTCGTGTGTTTGTGGGTGAGTTTGAGGAAGGAAAGATCTTGCAAAATTCTGCAGATTTTCGAAATCATGACTCTGTCGCGAGCGCGACAGAGACCGGTGATTTTGATGCTGTGCCGTCGCGAGCACGCGATGCTGTCGAGACCCCGCGACAGCAATAGCTTGTCTGCTCTCTGTCGCGAGCGCGACAACCGTCGCGATCGCGACAAAGCATATTGTTGGCCTGTGCTATCGCGAGCACGCGACTTGTCGCGGCCCCGCGATAGCAATGCTTGCCCTCTGTCGCGATCGCGATAACATCGCGAGCGCAACAGAGCCGGGCCCTTCTCTCCTTCCCGCGATCGCGAAGTCCGTCGCGCGCGCGCAGCGAAGAGACTATGGTCTCTGTCGCGAGCGCGACATATGTTTTGTGTTGAATGAGTTTTCTTTGGTGATTCCAATGTTTAAATTCCGAACTTGTGATGCCTTTAGGTTTATTCTTTGACTATTTTATGAAGTATGTTAATATAATTGAATGTATTATGCATATCTATACTTATGATCTCTTTCTAAGATTATTATGTTATGCCTAAGTGTAAATTGTATGATGCATGACTGACTTTATGAACTTATTCATATGTCTCACATATTGCTGATTATGTACAATGATATAAATTATGTGATTTGAAATATGATTTATATGATGCATGACCTGCGAGAGTCAGTCTAGTGGATAGTTAGGCATGCCTAATAGAGTCTATGTATGTGTAGCTGCAGCGCCCCTTTGAACGATTTGGACCCTGATCAGGTCCCCGAATGGTTCCTCGCGAACCCCTATTATGTGTATGTGTATGGATCTTGTTTAAGGTCCTGTTCAATGAATTGTTGCCTTCCGACTTGTACCTGTATGGTACATTATATTATGTGTTCGATTCGTACCCGTAAGGTACCATTCAGTACTCGTTATCCACTATTGTGAGTCAGCAGGTGTATGATTTGTTATATCGTGTTTATAAGTATGCGGTTCTGATCACTTATGATTATAGTTATGTGAACTAATAAGTGCAGATTTATTGGCTCTCTGGAACACCGTGATTGGAATGCAATAACGTATTGTTGCTTATGTTAAAGATTAATGTTGCGCAACGGAAGTGTGATGGTATTGTGATTATGTATCTATGCATGATGTACTTTCAAAAGCTTGATTTTCCAACGTGTTCGGTAAATGTATGCATATGAGGACCTGTACTAGTATAACGATACAAGTATTGGCATATAAGTGTATTGATACTGACATGTAATGTATAGGTAGGTGCACACGTGTGAAATTATATGTAGTTATGCATGAATATACTTACATCTTGTATGGTGATGTTGTTTTGGTTTGTGTCGCACATATAAGTATATGAATATGATAAGAAACATTTGAATGCACAGGTATTATATGTAAGCATATATATTTCTCGGTAAGAACTATGTGTGTATGAGATTTGTGTGTGTTATGCCTCGACGACCATTGTGAATGGCCATCCATATTATTATGTTTGTTTTCCCCACTAAGCGTTATCGCTTAGCACGGGTTCTTTTTCCCGTGCAGGTGGCAGGTTTGCTTCTGTTCGAGTCGCGCATCTGCTGAGTCGGCCATATAGGAGCTAGAAGTTTTGTATCTTGTTCAGCTTTTGTAATTTGGAATTTTCGTATATCTGTGTAATATGTATATGTAATAATAGATAAAGATTCTGATGTAATATTTCTAAGCTATGTAAATATTTACACACTTATGTATCACTCTTCTTTCTTTCACAGTTTTTAATTATCCTGGATATGTCACTCTATTTATGTGATGTTTACTTGTTTACTCTAGTGGGATGTGACACTCCTATCTATCTTGGATTCTTCTTCCTCTAATCCGAATAGAAGTCTCCATAGTATAGGTTGGGGTGTGACATTAGGTGGTATCAGAGCGCGGTTTGACGGTTCTGGTTGCCTTTGTTTGTTTGAGTGTCAGGTCTTTATATGTTAGTTGGTATGTGTTGTGTCTTTATAGATAAGTCAGTTTTGTGTCGTGGCCTAATGCAGATGTGTTTTGTCCTATGTGTGTGTTAAGTTAGATGGAGTCCGACCCTAGTGAGAAGGTGGACGAAACGACAGAAAGTGTAAATCCAGTTGGTGTTAATCAGAGTGTTTCCGAGCATCCGCTGGCTAGAGATTCTGGTTCTGTTTCTGACGATAGGGCCCTAGTGCGAGGGTTGATTCGGATTTTGGATAGATTAACTACCCCTCGCGTTCCTCAGGATTTTGTTCGGGAGAGACCTCAGAAAAGAAAAGTTTCGGGCAGTGAAGTGTCGGCAGGGAAAAGAATTCGAGAAACTCCTATATGCCAATTCTGTCAGAAGCAACATTGGGGTCTTTGTCGGAAGCTCACTGGAGCTTGTTTCCGATGTGGCAGCACAGCCCATCAGCTTGCCAATTGTCCGAAGTCAAGGGAGAATTTGGCTCGGCAAGCTAGGAAGGATATGGAGGATTTGCTTAGAGCCACTCGTGGGCCAACAAGGCTTGTTGAGCACCGTAGTATAGTGACAGAGCCTGTAGAACCTTCTGGTAAGTTTTGTTTTGAGGTGTTCGAGTAAAATTGTTTAGTAATCTGAGGTAGAAGGGTATTTGGATTCCATAAGGTTTTGGTAGTACTCTATATACCTGTCAGCTATCTCCAGAAAAGTATTTGAATAAAAGCATATTAAATCATGGGGATGGGACTAAATGCATCATTACAGCATTACTTGCATCTCCTCAGCATCACTCTGCATACATGAGTCATTACATTTCCATTGCATCATCATCCCTTTGACCATACATGAAAAACGTTTGTATATGTGTTTTGATTGAAAGAAAGCTGACAGGGTGTACGTGTACTATTTGCTATTAGGAACAAGAGTAGTAGTGATAAGTATAAGCAAGTAAGTAGATAGAATTGTCAACTTCTGTATAAGATGATTAAATAATAAGTACTGTAAGAGTTATGTGATGGTTTAAAAGTGAAAACCAAATTGTGACTAGTGATACTAGTAATTTAGGAGGAAATGTTATAGTTATTTTGATCAAGGAAAGAGTATAGTGAATGCATGAACGATTCTGTATTTAAAAGACGAGAAGTGTTATGAGGAAGGAGTTAAGTGAAAAGATTGACATAATAGTGATAGAATGCAAATGATCTGTAACTCAAAATTATGGAGATGTTTATTTTAGTGAGAAGGATTTCTACTATATGTCTTGATACTAGTAAAAGTGACTTGGATAGTACAATGCTAGTGTGTGAATGTTAGTAATAAAGATTTTTTTTGGAATTTATAAAATCAGATATAAGTGAATTTCGAGGACGAAATTCTTTTAAGGAGGGTAGATTTGTAACACCCCAAATCGGGCCTAGTCGGAATCGGAAAGCTAAGTCGGTTAAGTGAAGGGTATTTCGGTAATTTATGCATGAGCAATATGGATAATAAGGCTTTAGTTGCTAAGAAATTAATTAAATAAAATAATTAAAGGAATTATTATGGTGTGTTAGTAGTGTATGGTAGTAGGATGTTAATGGGCTAAGGGATTTCATTGAGTGATTTATGAGCATGGTGCCTTGGAGATATTTGCATAAAAGAAATATTTATCAAATGGATTATGGGTATGGAACTAAGGATGTAGGATATTTTATGAGAAGTGATTTAGTGTGTGTATGTGTATGGTGACTTGTATTGAGAAGTCAAAGTGAATCATGTGGACCTATAGGAAGTGGACAAGTGGCATTGGGTAGGTGTGCATTTAATGTGAAAGAAAGACTAAGTGTTAGGGAAAAAGAGTTCCCGTTTTTGCTCTCTCATTCTCCCTATTCTCCATTTATTTTCCTTTTCTTCCCTTTCTTTGCTCAATCTCTTGGTTTTGAATAAATTGGAAGTGATTTAGTGGAGCCTGGGAAGTAAGATTGTTAAGGTAAGTTGGGGTTTTAGGGTTCCTACAGTTGGGTTCTCCTTTCTCTCTTTTTATTTCTTTTGATTTTGTGTGAGTTAGGGTTTTGGATTAAAAGTAATTTCTGGGTTTTTGGTTTGTGCAAGTTGGTGGTAACAAGAGGAGGCTCAAGGGCAAGGAAAAGATTGTAGATAGAAGCTAGAAAGTGACTTTGGATCTTTTATTTCCAGGTTTGGGAAATTTTATTGTATATATATGAATTTTTTTTTATATATTCATGTATGATATAAGTTTCTTGATTGTGTGGTTGATGATAGATGATGATGGTAGTGAGTGTTGGTTTAAATTGCTCAATTGTGCATGTGAGTAGGTTTTTGGGTGAAACTGGGTTGGAATGCACTTGACCTCTCTTCAGTAATTAGGCTGTATTGTGAGTTTTAGAACTCTAAATCATGCGATTCTTGAACCTTTACAACCATGAATTATTTTAATTTAAAAGTCATACAAATAGCCTTGGGCAAATTCGTGCTCTAAGACCCTGAATTTTGGATAACACTGTAGTGTTTCTTTTTGTGTCGGGTTGTTTGACCAGTATAGGTTGTGGAGTTCATATCTCGAGTTCTAGATGTCCAATTGACCTGAAACTTGTTCCATTGGAAATTAAGATGTAGGAGAAAAGTTTTTAAGAAGAATACTTTTCCTAAAAATGAGGTTTAGAGGTCGGTTTTCACGATGATAGTTTGTAGTAAAAAGCAGTCTGTTATGGTAGCTGAGGCGAGCTTCTGTCGCGAGCGCGACAAGGGTCGCAACCTCGCGACAGAAAAGCATGTTTTGAGCCTTTTCTTCACTATTTTTGAGTCTAGGGTTGACCTGGATCAATCCCGTACCTTTCCCATCTGTTCTTATGCATGTTTAGGGTATTTAAGTGGGTATATAAGTAGTTGTCTTTGGGAAAAACTTATGAGTATGATTAAGATTGGTGATTTAACTAGTAATTAATAATAGATATAACCCCATGAAGGTTTGTTTATTGATGAGTGCTATTATGTGATGGTAACATGAATAACCTTAGCATGATGTACCATATGTATGAATGCATTTAATGTGGGTGCGATTGAGATGATTGACGAATAATGTTGTTATTATAGATTGTGTATATGGATATTGTTAATGGCATGTTTTATTGAAATACTTGATACGAATGTTGGATTTATGTTGTCAATGATGTGTGACTCGCTGGGGATGAGGTAAGAGACCTTTGGATGTGTTTCGTGTGTTTGTGGGTGAGTTTGAGGAAGGAAAGATCTTGCAAAATTCTGCAGATTTTTGGAATCATGACTCTGTCGCGAATGCGATAGAGACCGGTGATTTTGATGCTGTGCCGTCGCGAGCGCGCGACAGCAATAGCTTGTCTGCTCTCTGTCGCGAGCGCGACAACCGTCGCGATCGCGACAGAGCATATTGTTGGCCTGTGCTATCGCGAGCACGCGACTTGTTGCGGCCCCGCGATAGCAATTCTTGCCCTCTATCGCGATCGCGATAACATCGCGAGCGCGACAGAGCCGGGCCCTTCTCTCCTTCCCGCGATCGCGAAGTCCGTCGCGCGCGCGCAGCGAAGAGACTATGGTCTCTGTCGCGAGCGCGACAGGGATCGCGAGCGCGACAGATGTTTTGTGTTGAATGAGTTTTCTTTGGTTATTCCAATGTTTAAATTCCGAACTTGTGATGCCTTTAGGTTTATTCTTTGACTATTTTATGAAGTATGTTAATATAATTGAATGTATTATGCATATCTATACTTATGATCTCTTTCTAAGATTATTATGTTATGCCTAAGTGTAAATTGTATGATGCATGACTGACTTTATGAACTTATTCATATGTCTCACATATTGCTGATTATGTACAATGATATAAATTATGTGATTTGAAATATGATTTATATGATGCATGACCTGCGAGAGTCAGTCTAGTGGATAGTTAGGCATGCCTAATAGAGTCTATGTATGTGTAGCTGCAGCGCCCCTTTGAACGATTTGGACCCTGATCAGGTCCCCGAATGGTTCCTCGTGAACCCCTATTATGTGTATGTGTATGGATCTTGTTTAAGGTCCTGTTCAATGAATTGTTGCCTTCCGACTTGTACCTGTATGGTACATTATATTATGTGTTCGATTCGTACCCGTAAGGTACCATTCAGTACTCGTTATCCACTATTGTGAGTCAGCAGGTGTATGATTTGTTATATCATGTTTATAAGTATGCTGTTCTGATCAGTTATGATTATAGTTATGTGAACTAATAAGTGCAGATTTATTGGCTCTCCGGAACACCGTGATTGGAATGCAATAACGTATTGTTGCTTATGTTAAAGATTAATGTTGCGCAACGGAAGTGTGATGGTATTGTGATTATGTATCTATGCATGATGTACTTTCAAAAGCTTGATTTTCCAACGTGTTCGGTAAATGTATGCATATGAGGACCTGTACTAGTATAACGATACAAGTATTGGCATATAAGTGTATTGATACTGACATGTAATGTATAGGTAGGTGCACACGTGTGAAATTATATGTAGTTATGCATGAATATACTTACATCTTGTATGGTGATGTTGTTTTGGTTTGTGTCGCACATATAAGTATATGAATATGATAAGAAACATTTGAATGCACAGCTATTATATGTAAGCATATATATTTCTCGGTAAGAACTATGTGTGTATGAGATTTGTGTGTGTTATGCCTCGACGACCATTGTGAATGGCCGTCCATATTATTATGTTTGTTTTCCCCACTAAGCGTTATCGCTTAGCACGGGTTCTTTTTCCCGTGCAGGTGACAGGTTTGCTTCTGTTCGAGGCACGCATCTGCTGAGTCGGCCATATAGAAGCTAGAAGTTTTGTATCTTGTTCAGCTTTTGTAATTTGGAATTTTCGTATATCTGTGTAATATGTATATGTAATAATAGATAAAGATTCTGATGTAATATTTCTAAGCTATGTAAATATTTACACACTTATGTATCACTCTTCTTTCTTTCAAAGTTTTTAATTATCCTGGATATGTCACTCTATTTATGTGATGTTTACTTGTTTACTCTAGTGGGATGTGACACTCCTATCTATCTTGGATTCTTCTTCCTCTAATCCGAATAGAAGTCTCCATAGTATAGGTTGGGGTGTGACACTTCTCCTCTTCTCTTTAGCCCTCTGAACTGTAGCTCTCTCTCCCACCAATTCCATAGATTTTCTTTTCCAATCTCACAAAATTCACTCCAATTTTCTACCCCAATTAATTCCAAGACTTTAATTTTGTAGATAACCATCTCAAAAGTTCAATTGAAGTAAAGGAAGCGAAATATTTGAGAGAGAAAAGGTTTGGAGCAAAAATCCAACTTTAAATTAGTTAGATTTTAATGATTTTATGGGTAAAATTTGGGGTATATATTATTGTTATGTGTTTAATTTGAATTATAGAAGAATAAATTTGAGGGAAACCTAATGAGTATGGTTCGGCCATAGTAGGGAATAAAGAGGAGGAAGTGAAGTCAAAAGGGAAAGGACAAGAAAAGGAAGAATAAAGCTTGGAAAAGAAGAATTTAAGGTTAGTGGATACATAATCTTTTATTTTCCATTTAATTTGATTTTGTTTAGGTGTATGCTTGTGTGAGAAGTTGTTAACCATGCATGTATAAATTGATTTGAGTATGGAATATTGATATTTAAGTTAGGAAATGATGTTTACAATGGAAAACATGAAAAGAACAACAATTGACTGTAAAACTATTGTTGTCCGAATGATATTATAGGGTAGAATGTGAATAATTTTGATGATTAAACGGATTTAAAGCATAAAAATGAAAATAGGAATAAAAGTAAGCTTATACTAATTTAATGAGAATTCTTAGAAATTAATTAAATATATTTTAGGTTATGGAGGTATTATTGATTAAGTGATAAAAATGGAATGTGGGCATTTTAAATGAAATAATTGTATAATTAAGTGGGAAGTAAATAATTAATGGCACAAGATCATAATAAGTGGAAGAAAAATAAAATGGAGGGTAAAAATGCATAGTCGCCGAATAGTGTAATGGATGTAAAATAATGATATAAAATGTTTATAGTTATGTACACATGGAAAAGATATGGAATATGAGATATACAAGTGTAAAATGTCCTATGTATGGATAAGGACTAAATATATGATGAGATGTAACATGAAAATTATTAAAATAATGTAATTAAGGAAGATAAAGGATAATATATATTGCCCTTTGTATTCTACTAGTCAAATCTAGTTCAGGATATAGTTGGCCAGCCATAAAGACAATCATACTGCGATTCGAGTCATGGCGACTCGATTTGGTAGGCTAATGGCAATCTACCTACATGTCACAAGACACAAGATATATGTATATGTATATGTATATAATTGATGGTCCTTTGGGGTCACCCTACACATTTGGACCTGTGGTGTCCACATTCCATGTATCCGGTTCGAAGATTTCTACCGGATATTACTACAGGCAAAAATAAGAAAATCTGTAACACCTATGCCCGACCACTATATTAGCTCCGCTAATGCAGTCAGAAATGGCCGCTACACAGACACACATGCTTTATTATCACAATTTCATGCCAACACTCTGAACAATAAAATTTCATCATAAAATATACATTCTCATGCATCATATGTCATAGGTTCTCATGCTTTCCATCATACTCACATACTTACATATATAAACACAAGCACTCATTAAGATTACAATACTTAGTTATAGCAGCTTTACATATTTCCAAATGTTCAAAATGTCTTACATAACTTGTACAAACACATTGATACCCCCAAAACCTACACTAAAGTAGTCCTAGTGTTGACCGTTGCTAACACGGATTTGTCCTTCCAAAATCAACTTGCAATCGAACCTACACGGATTAGAAAAGAAACCCGTGCTAAGCGATAACGCTTAGTGGGGAACACATACATAGTATATATATAGGCACAATATTATTATACATATG